>CM077098.1:120295742-121789622 GCA_039513925.1 Platanthera zijinensis
AGTAAATAAAATTGGATTCTAAATCTACTAGAGTTTTTTTTTTCAACTGCTTCAGAAACACACTAATCATACATCGCAGCAAGTTTATGGTTTAATCTTTTTTGATTTAGCCTCCCTTCTTACTAATTCTTGAGAATCATGCTGAGGAATAATATCTTATTAATTGTTCTTTTGAAAGTTTAATATAGATTTTGGGCCGCTCCAAATAAGACTAATTGATTTAAGGTTGGATATTTATGTTTAACATGTTGTCAGGATCGAGATCCTAAATGAGATCGTTTCGAGATAGGATCGGATATGATAGTAAGGTCGGATCGAGGATCGCTTTACAAAATAAGGATCGATTTACAAAATCTGGATCGTAGGATCTTAAGATCCTGAATACCTTGGTGAAAAGTATCATAGATACATTTCCAATACGCTATTAACTACTTCCACTTGGGGGTCCGGTTAGGGCTGATATGCGGATGACAAAGCCAAGGTGGTACCACTGATGTGGAATAACTCTCTCTAAAATTGGCTGGTGAACATTTTGTTCCTATCCGTTACAATGGACTCTGACAAACCATGAAGGCGAAAAATCTATTCAAAGAAGACCTGCACAACACTCAGGGCAGTGTACGAATGAGACATGGGGATGAAATATGCCTATTAGAGAGTCGGTGTACCACTATATAGAAATTGTCGAGTCAATGAACTTGATGTTGTGAGGTCGTCAATTCGCACATATATGTGTTTAATCACTGCTTAATTGTGTCACCGCAAGTCCTCAAAGAGTTTGCCAACATATCTTGGATCCCGCCTTTCTCGGTATTGGTTTCCTCCGTGCCGTTGAATAGCTTTACTACCAATTTGTTGTGTGGCGCCCTTATAATGGGTCAAGTCACCAATTGAGAGAGTGAAGGATAGAAGCGGAGAGAAGCAACCTGTAACACTCACCTGTAATTTCCATATAATTTAGGTCTAACTGGGACTCATAGCATACAACCATCACAAGAAAGCTATTAAAAGACGGTATAAAACTTTCTTACAACAACCATATGTTGAGTATAGCCTTTATCATACTACACCATATGATAATTATATGCAAGTGCGAAAATACGGAAAACAACATCGTATTTGTAAAAATCGAGAGGAGGAACGCTACCTTCTTTGATTTTCGCATAACAATGAAATCTTCTAAATGTAAGGAAAAGCACAAGCCAGAAAAGTTCTTCTGCGCAATGACTAAATCGGATCTCCGATCGGACTTCTTGATCAGCTCAACTCATTTTTCAAATGCTCTCTCTCCTCGACATAAGACCATATGGAACCTATATAGGCCGTGTGGGTGCCCATATGGAACCTATATATAGACCATATGAAACAGTTCTCAAAATTCGTGCCCCATACACATGTTGGTACACGAACGTGTACACTCCAGGTATCAAAAAGCACTCTAGGAAAATAATCAGACATGCTGTGAACAAGCCGTGTAGATCTCTGGAAAAATCTGGGTTATATTAAGGGTCGTACGCTTGCATGCAGATGGGCTTGTCGCAGGTGTGTACATCTACATGGGCACCCACAGGGCCACGTCTGGAGGCCGTGTAGCACTCTTGAAAAATGATTAAGGTTTACACATGGCCCGACACACAGCTATGTATCAAGTCATGTATAATTGTAAAACCCCGAAATCGGTCCATGACCACTCTACAATCAGTTGCATGTGCACACATACTTATACAAGACATCAATCATTCATCACATAACATGAATGAGAAAATGCACAAAAATTTTCCCACAGTAACCCTGATGGACCCAATGTTGTTTACCAAGAGGGCTGTTAAGGATGATGGAGAGAGGAGCTCTTCCCCTTGAGGAGTCTCAACCCTACGGTTAGAAGAGGAGAAAATAAGAGAAAGAATGGTTGGGGTAAAACTTGTCATCTCCTTCTCTTTGCCTCTATCAATAGTTTTACAAATTATTTCCACTTTTACATAGAAATTTGTTAGTTTTGTCTTTGTTTGACCGGGTCAAACAAATTTTTTATACTTATGATGGAGTATGGCGGAGGAGAGAGAGAAATTTTTTGTTGTTTTGTGCATTTATTGTGGAGTTATGTTGAGTGCCAAGTGGCGGCTCCTTACTTGTTGGCCAAACCTATATATAGGCCGGTTGTATAAGTTTTGAAATATAAAAATCTTTCCCATTTTTCATTATCTCCCGCAGGAGTGAAATAGAGAGAGAGTTAGAGAGAGAGAGTAATTGAGAGAGAGAAATTGAGAGAGTGAGAGAGCTCACGGGAGAGAGAGAGAGAAACAGAGTGAGAGGGAAAGAAATAAAGCGAGAGAGAGAAAGAAATAGAGCGAGAGAGAGAGAGAAATAAAGTGGGAAAGAGAGAAATAAATTGGGCGAGAGAGAGAAGCAGCGGGAGAGAGAAATAGCGAGCGGGAGAGAGAAATAGCGAGGGCGAGAGAGAGAGAGTAGCAGCGGGCGAGAGAGAGAAATAGCGAGAGCGAGAGAGGATATTTTCCCGCAGGAATATCTTAGCCTCTCGCCATTGTTGTTCTCGCCGGAGCAAGTGGTGCTGGAGCTCGCGCCGTCATCTCGCCGGAGTAGTAGTGAGTGGTGGTCTCGCCGTGGTAGAGTGAAGCTCGCCGGAAGCTGTCTCGCCGGAAGCTCTCGCCGGAGGTTGACAGCTTGCCGAGAAGGTGGTCTCGCCGAAGCTGTGGAGTTGGCTGGGTTGTGCACTCGCCGGATAAGAGTCTAGCTGAAGGTTCTCGGCGGAGTAGGCTCTCGCTTTGGTGGTAGTCGCGAGGTTCGTGGTAGTCGCGGTTCCAACAACTGGTATCAGAGGGAGGTTCGACCCTTGAAGTAGTTCGAAGGTTTGAAGTGAGAAGAGATGGAGTCAGGAGGAGCGATGCCGGGGCAAGTCCCTAAGTTGACGAAGACCAACTACGGCAATTGGAGTATCCAGATGAAGGTGTTGCTCGCCTCGAAGGAGCTATGGGATGTAGTCGAGGACGGCTATGAAGAGCCTGATGCTGAAGCAGAGGCAGCATTGACCAACGCGCAGAGGACGGCGTTGAGGGAAGCGAGAAAGAAGGATAAGAAAGCATTGTTCACATTATACCAAGGAGTGGATGAAGCCACCTTTGAAAAGATCTCGGAGGCAGTGAGCTCAAAGGAGGCATGGGAGGTGTTGCAACGCTCCATGCAAGGGGTGGACAAGGCGAAGAAAGTGAAGCTGCAGTCTCTTCGGGGTGAATATGAAATGTTGAGGATGCAGGCCACGGAGAAGGTCGGAGACTTTGTGACCCGTCTGCGGACGCTCACAAACGAGATGAAGAGAAACGGAGAAGCGATAGATGATGTGAGTCTTATGGAGAAGCTCCTGAGGGCCATGTCAAGGAAGTTCCGACACGTGGTGGTGGCAATCGAGGAGTCAAAGGACCTCACCCAGATGACCGTAGATGAGCTTGTAGGCTCATTGCAAGCTCATGAGTACAGAATGCAGCAGGATGATGACGAAGCGAGTGGCTTGGGAAAAGCACTCCAGACCCAGTTGAACTTTGGGGAAAGCTCAGGAAGAGGAGGCGGCCAGCGTGGCCGAGGTCACCAAGGCGGAGGCTGAGGTAGAAGAGGAGGTAGAGATCAAGGGAGGAATCAAGGTTTCCAAAGAGAGGCGGAGCGACCTCAAGGAGGTTGGCAAGAAGGAAGAGGAAGAGGAAGAGGCCAAGGAAGAGGCCGAGGAGGAAGAGCCCAAGTTCAGTGTTACAACTGCAACAAGTTTGGACACATGAGCTATGACTGTTGGGCTCCGAGGAAGACAGAAGAAGCCAACCATTATGCGGAGGCTAGGAACAATGGGAACAATGCTGGGGGTAGAGACCCAATGATGTTCTTAACCTACCGAGGTGTGGAAGAAGGAAGGAATGAAGTGTGGTACCTGGACACAGGGGCGAGCAACCACATGTGTGGAGATAAGGAGATGTTCTCTAACCTTGAACCCAGTGGGGGTGAAGTTAGCTTCGGGGATGCTTCGAAGATTTCCTTGGAAGGAAAGGGCCTGGTGGTAGTGAAACTAAACGGGGAGAGAGTACACCTGAATGATGTGTACTATGTGCCAGGGTTGAAGACCAACATCTTAAGCATTGGGCAGTTAGTGGAGAGAGGCTACTGCGTGCAGATGAAGGATGGGTCTCTAGCAATGAAGAATGATCAAGGGAAGGAGGTAGTGAAAGTGAAGATGACGGCAAACCGTCTCTTCACGCTGAAGATGGATGCTCAAGAGACGGCTTGTCTCGCGAGAACAACAGAAGAGGAAGAAGCATGGTTATGGCATCATAGGATGGGTCATTTGGGCTTCACAGGGTTGAAGCTACTATCCCACTCCAGGATGGTGGCGGATCTGCCTTTGATCTCCCCTCCGCAGAAGGTGTGTGAGGCGTGCACGAAGGGGAAGCTCAAGCGGCAGACATTCGAAGGAGGGAAGTCCTGGAGAGCAAGGCGGCAACTTGAACTGGTTCACTCGGACATTGCAGGTCCGTTTGAGACCACCTCAATAGGCAGAAGCAAGTACTACATCACCTTCACGGATGACTATAGTCGGAAGTGTTGGGTGTATTTTCTGAAAGAGAAGTCTGAGGCCCTTGACAAGTTCAGGGAGTTCAAGGTGATGGCCGAGAAGGAGAGTGGGCAACCATTGAAGGTGCTTAGGACAGATCGAGGTGGGGAGTACACCTCGAGGCTGTTCGATAGTTTCTGCAAGGAGAATGGGATATCACACCAGCTGACGGCGGCGTACTCACCGCAGCAGAACGGAGTGGCAGAGAGGAAGAATCTCACCATCATGAACATGGCGAGAAGCATGGTGAAGGAGAAGGGGCTACCGAAGATGTTCTGGGCGGAAGGAGTGCAGTGTGCGGTGTATCTACTGAACAGATGCCCCACAAAGAGTGTGAAGTTCATGACGCCGTTTGAAGCATGGAGTGGCTGGAAGCCGAGTGTGAAGCACCTAAGGGTCTTCGGGTGTGTAGCTCATGCTCACATCCCGGACCAGAGGAGGAAGAAGCTCGATGATAGAAGCGAGAAGTGCATC
The DNA here is from genome assembly GCA_039513925.1 of Platanthera zijinensis. Taxonomy (NCBI): domain Eukaryota; kingdom Viridiplantae; phylum Streptophyta; class Magnoliopsida; order Asparagales; family Orchidaceae; genus Platanthera; species Platanthera zijinensis. The sequence goes on from CM077098.1 coordinate 120,300,826, forward strand.
TTCGTGGGCTATGCTCCGGAGAGCAAGGCGTACAAGTTTTACAACCCGGTGACTGGGAAGGCCATAGTCTCAAGGGGTGACGTGTGGAAGAAGACTGCTGCTGGAGCTGGGATGAGGAGACAAGGAACATGAAGGGGATGTTCTTTGAAGATGAGGAAGAAGGTGGACATGAAGCGGAAGCTGAGGTTGGTGGAGCTGAGCCACCATCACCACCGAGTGGGAGTTCAGGGGGAGCTTCTACCCCTGCTCAAGTGGAACAAGTACAAACGGAGGAAGTCCTAGTGGAGCGAGCACTAGCCGAGGCAGTTTGACCGTCCTCAACCTAGGATGAGGAGGTTGGATGAGCTTTACGAGGAGACGGCACCGACTCTTAACAATTTCTCTTTATATTGTTTGTTGGCAGATTGCGAGCCGCACTCCTACGACGAAGCTGCCCAGGAGAAATCTTGGAGGACGGCGATGGATGCTGAGATAGCTTCCATAAAGAAGAATGATACTTGGAGGCTGGTTGATCCACCCACAGGCCACAAACCTCTCGGGGTGAAGTGGGTCTACAAAGTAAAGAAGAACAAGGATGGAGCTGTGGAGAAGCACAAGGCTAGGTCGTGGTGAAGGGCTACAGGCAAGTTCAAGGAGTGGACTACGACGAGGTCTATGCCCCAGTGGCGAGGATTGACACCATCAGGTTGATCATCGCACTGGCAGCTCACTATGGGTGGATCTATCATGCAGATGGATGCGGTGGCGGCGTACTTGAATGACTACCTGGAGGAGGATGTGTATATTGAGCAGCCTCCGGGGTATGTTGTAAAGGGCCAGGAGAAGAAGGTGTGCAAGTTGAGAAAAGCACTGTACGGGCTGAAGCAAGGGGCAAGAGCTTGGAATGGGAGGATAGATACATTCCTCCAAAAGCATGGCTATGTGAAGTGCCCATATGAGTATGCTCTCTACATGAAGGTGGAGAAGAACGGGGATATCATGATCTTATGTCTATACGTGGATGACATGATATTCACCGGGAGCAACCCTGCGATGTTCGAAGAGTTCAAGAGGCTGATGAAGAATGAGTTTGAGATGACAGACCTAGGAGAGCTGAGTTACTTTCTAGGGGTGGAAGTACAGCAGAGAGAAGATGGGATCTTCATCGCGCAGAAGAAGTACGCGGAGGAGATCTTGAAGAAGTTTAGGATGGAGAATAGCAAGCCTATCTCCACTCCTGCTGATCCCGGAACGAAGCTGAGGAAGGATTCTGAAGAGGAAGGAGTGGACCCAACTATGTTCAAGAGTCTGGTTGGGAGTCTAAGGTATTTGACTTTCACCAGACCGGACATCATGTATGCGGTTGGGGTAGTAAGCAGGCACATGGAGGAACCTAAGCAGGACCACTTCACAGCAGCGAAGAGGATCCTGAGGTATGTGAACGGGACCCGGGACCATGGCTTGATGTACTCATCTGGAGGAGAGTTGAAGCTAGTTGGCTACTCGGATAGCGACTATGGAGGAGATGTGAACGACCGGAAGAGCACTTCCGGGTATGCGTTCAACATGGGAACCGCGGCGTTCTCATGGAGTTCTAAGAAGCAGGCTACTATAGCCTTATCATCTTGCGAGCGGGAGTACATAGCGGCGGCGGCATGCGCTTGCCAAGCCATCTGGCTAAGGAACCTTCTGGAGGAACTACATCATGTGCAGGATGGCCCAACGACCATGTTAGTGGATAACATGTCTGCCATCCAGCTTGCAAAGAACCCGGTGCTACATGGGAGGAGTAAGCATATTGAGACGAGGTACCACTTCCTTCGCGAGCAGGTGGAGCTGAAGACAGTTGAAGTTGTGTATTGCCCACCGGAGAGCAGGTCGCGGATATATTCACCAAGGCGTTGAAGGTGGAGACGTTCGAGAAGCTCAAAGGCAAACTCGGCATGTGCTGCCAAGTTTGAGGGGGAGTTTGTTAGTTTTGTCTTTGTTTGACCGGGTCAAACAAATTTTTATACTTATGATGGAGTATGGCGGAGGAGAGAGAGAAATTTTTTGTTGTTTTGTGCATTTATTGTGGAGTTATGTTGAGTGCCAAGTGGCGGCTCCTTACTTGTTGGCCAAACCTATATATAGGCCGGTTGTATAAGTAAGTTTTGAAATATAAAAATCTTTCCCATTTTTCATTATCTCCCGCAGGAGTGAAATAGAGAAAGAGTTAGAGAGAGAGAGAGTAATTGAGAGAGAGAAATTGAGAGAGTGAGAGAGCTCACGGGAGAGAGAGAGAGAACAGAGTGAGAGGGAAAGAAATAAAGCGAGAGAGAGAAAGAAATAGAGCGAGAGAGAGAGAGAAATAAAGTGGGAAAGAGAGAAATAAATTGGGCGAGAGAGAGAAGCAGCGGGAGAGAGAAATAGCGAGCGGGAGAGAGAAATAGCGAGGGCGAGAGAGGATATTTTCCCGCAGGAATATCTTAGCCTCTCGCCATTGTTGTTCTCGCCGGAGCAAGTGGTGCTGGAGCTCGCGCCGTCATCTCGCCGGAGTAGTAGTGAGTGGTGGTCTCGCCGTGGTAGAGTGAAGCTCGCCGGAAGCTGTCTCGCCGGAAGCTCTCGCCGGAGGTTGACAGCTTGCCGAGAAGGTGGTCTCGCCGAAGCTGTGGAGTTGGTTGGGTTGTGCACTCGCCGGGATAAGAGTCTAGCTGAAGGTTCTCGGCGGAGTAGGCTCTCGCTTTGGTGGTAGTCGCGAGGTTGTGGTAGTCGCGGTTCCAACAAAATTGTTGAAACACACGCCCCTATGCTTGTTTCACACACACACACACACACACAAACACACGTCCCTATCTTTCTTGTGCCTTGACAATCTCTTCTTTGGATGAATGCTCCCCACATTGACTATTACTCCCCCTAAAATTTCTAAAATCAACTATCATACCCCAAGAATTCATCAATAACATCACACACTCTTGAATATTGACAAATTGTCAAATTATAATACCACTTAGGGAGCATGAATCTAAGGGAACAAAGTTTGTGTCTAATACATGAGCGGTCAAACCCATTTTAAATCCAAAGAGCTGCGCATGCGGACGAGAATTAAACATCTGATTTACCTTATTTTCAAAAACCTGATATGATACTAATGTTCGGTTTGGCAAGGCGTTTTTGCTCTCATGAATTTGAACAAAAACGTCACTTTTCTAGAATACAGAACAGAATATACATTTTGCATGACAACGCTTATGACCGTCACCATGAAAAAAAACATAGTTTTGAACATAAAAGTTAATGGAGTTCCTAGGGTGGGTTCGGGCGTTCACGAACAATGTTTCATAAGTACTGAGCTCGTGACCGCCAACGCCGTGCCAAACGGACTACCTGACTTATTTGATGTTTATCTTTCTGATACTTGATAATTTGCTTCTAACAGGCAAGCAAGGCGTTAGAAAGAGTTCAAAGTTGTGCACCAGTAGGAAAAATTGTGAATCCAGAAGTGCCATGAAAATGACATATCAATGATGTACAAAGCAGGAAGCTTGAGTCTGGAGGGCCTCATCCCTGTGAATGAAGCGAGGACGAGGGTATTTTGACAAATGATGTCTAAGGAAAAAATGGAGAAAGGAGAATTATGTAAAAATGACTTGTTTTTGTGTGTGTTGTTTTTGGAAATTCCAGTACATATGATTCATGTAATTTGTAAACAAAAAAATTGGAGAAATAAAGAGGAGTCATGTGTTTGAGTCTCAGTAGAAAACTATTGTTTTCTACTTTTTTTTTGCCCAGGTGAGTTTGGACAAAAATGTCATCATCATAGAATACATGTACGTTTGGCAAGACAGTGATTGTGATTGTCATCAAGGAAAAAAAAAAACTAGTTTGGAACATAAAAGTGGATGAAGTTTTTAGGTGAGGTCGGGTGTTCACGAACGACAGTTCAGAACCACCGCGTTCGCTACCGCCGCCATTGCGCCTAATGAACACCACCTTCTCCAAACCTCTACCACTTCTTTGATCTGGCATTTTCGAATGAGGTGTTTGGACTTCCAAGCACTACAATACCTTAACTAAAAACAAACGGTCAGTGTCATTCCTTGTATGCCATTTGATCCAATCTTTTGTTAGTCTTCTCAATCTGGCAAACCCCTTTGTCTCTCCTTTCAAAAGCCAGCTCATGGAGGAGTCAAACACCTATAAAACTTCTCCATTTGGCCTCTTGGGGCCAACAACAACACCCACACCTGGAGAAACAAAATGTAAGTGTATATTCGGACGAATAACGGATTTGGGGGTTTTGCGGATCTTAACCCTAGGTTTTACTATAAATACCTAGCTGGGGGCAACGGGGAGCAGATTCCACTTAGATCTTCCTCCGTATGTTTCGAACACCGCTTACATTCTCGAAACATTTCGCTCCCTTCGCTGGTGCTCGTCTCCCGTGCGTGGATCTAGGGCCAGCCGCCGCTCGCTGCAGGCCGATCGAGGATCTGTCTAGCCCAGCCCTTCCCGTCGCCGGTCGCCTGTTTGGGGTAAGCTTCCGCCCTCGTTTTTCGCGGATCGCTTCTTCCAGGTCGTCGGGGCTTTTTCGCTCGCGAAGTTAGGACCTGCCGATCCTTCCTCTCCTCGCCGCTCGCTTCTTCCAGGTCGTTGCCGCTAGATAGAGGAGCTCCGTCGGTCTGGGGCAACGTTTCTTCCTCGCCGATCAAGAGGTGGAGGAGATCGGCCGCCGTCGCCGTTTGCGTCAAGCCCTAGTTTTTCCGCTCCCGAAGGATCCGGTCGACGTTCGACGTTTTTCCCGGTCGACGATCGACGATTTTCTTCCGTTCGACGATCGTCGAGCCTCCAGTTCGAAGCCTTCGGTCGACGTTTTCCCGGTCGATGTTCGACGTTTTCTTCCCGGTCGACGTTCGACGTTCTCTTCCGGTCGACGATCGTCGATCCTCCCGTTCGACGATTTCTCTGGTCGACGCTTTCCTGGAAGCTGATCCAAGCCTCTGTTCCTGTGCTCGGGCTTGCAGCAAGAGAAGCAATGAGGAATTCTTCCTTGTCCTCTCCGGTTCCCATGAACAAGTTGGAAAAGTTCACGGCCTCCGAGTTCAACGATTGGAAGTTGAACACGCAATTTGGGATGAAATACCTGAATGTCTTCTACACCATCAAGACTGCTCGTGCTGACGTTGCTGGGACTGCAGATGAGGCACAGTGAGCTGAAGATGAGGATTTCTGCAGGGACTACCTGCTGAATTGTCTCTCTTCCAGTCTGGCCAAGAACTACATCAAGATGCAGTCTGCGAAGGAGATCTGGGAAGCCCTAGAGGAGCACTTCAGACAGGAGGAGGACCTCTCCAAAGCTCATCTAGTGGACAAGTTCCACTCCTTCAGCTTCGACGAGGAGAAAGCCATTCTCCCTCAGGTATCAGATTTTGAAATTTTGGTTGATTCTCTGCATAGTGAGTCCATTAGCCTGCCCGAAAGTTTTGTTGCCGGCACAATTGTGTATAAGCTGCCCTCCTCGTGGTACAATTTCAAAACGGAAATGTACCGCAAGAAGATGCAAGTTGGTCTGAACGACCTCAAGCGCTTCATTCGCATTGAGGACGAGAACCGGACGAAGCACGCTTTGGAAGCTGTTGGCAAGCAGAAGGCTGCTGCCAACATGATTACAAGCTCCAAGCGCGCTCCTCCCTCTCACAAGACCAAACCGCCTCGCAGTAGCCCTCAGGTTGCAGGACCGAGTAGACCCTCTAAAAAGTTTAAGGGTAAATGCTTTAACTGCAACAAGTGGGGATACTGTGCATCTGACTGCAAGCTACCGAGGAAAGAAAGAACTAGAGCACCGCAAGAAGGCAACCAGGCTCATCTGGTTAGCCACGCTGAGCCATCCGACTTTGTTGCCATGGTCGGACACGCACAGGCCCGCACGGAGTGGTTCCTAGATTCTGGGGCAACGTGACACGTTTGCAACAACGCTAATCTTCTGACAGAAGGATGCGAAGGAATCAGTGACTGTTGCAGATGGTGGCACAGCTGACGTACTGAAGGTGGGCAACGCAACTCTGATGCTCTCCTCAGGTAAGTCTTTAATTTTAAAGAACGTCAAATTTATTCCTTTCTTATCTGCTAACTTAGTGTCTATTAGTTTACTGTGTGATGCTGGTATGTCTATTAACTTCTGTGGCGGTAGAGTGACTCTGTCAGTCAACTCACATTACTTTGGATGTGCTTACGTCCAGAATAGGATGTACCGTTTGAGTCTAGCAAATGAGGTAGTGCAACGAGTTCAATTGAACTTTAGTTAGCCCTAGGACTCTACATGAGAGACTAGGACACGTAAATTATAGGAAAATGTTCCAAGTAGCTAGAACTCATAAGATCACACTAGACACTAAGTCTTCTCTTGGTAAATGTGAAGTGTGTGCTCAGACTAAGATCACTAGGAAACCTTTTGGCACGGTTACTAGGAGCACAACACCTCTTGCGCTTATACATTCCGATATTTGTGACTTTAAGAGTTTTGTCACACGAGGTGGGAGGAAGTATATGATCACGTTCATAGATGACTGCACGAGATTTTGTCATCTTTCGTTGCTTAAAACTAAAGATGAAGCGTTTGAAAAGTTTTGTCTTTTCAAAACCCGGGTAGAAAACCAGTTAAGCATGACAATTAAGAGGTTTAGAAGTGACAGAGGAGGAGAATATATGTCCAGTGAGTTCAGATGCTTCCTTGCTTCACAGGGCATCATAGCAGAAACCACTGCTCCTTACTCCCCCAATCTAACGGCATAGCCGAGCGTAAGAATAGAACGTTAACAGAGATGTTAAACTCTATGCTGCTCACTGCAGGCATGCCTTCCGCTTATTGGGAAGAAGCAGTCTTGACTGCGAATCACATTCTGAACAAAGTTCCCCATGCTAAGTTAGAGGTTACACCCTACGAGCTTTGGTTTAAGCGACCGCCGTCTTTAACGAGACTTAAGACCTGGGGCTGTATAGCCTATGTCAGGGTTCCTGACCCTATACGGTCTAAGGTTAGACCTAGGACCAATACATGTATCTACTTAGGTTGTGCTGAAGATAGTGCTGCTGATAATTCTTAGACCTGTCTAATAATATAATTATTGAATCTAGGGATGCAGTGTTCTTCGAGGATAAATTCCTCAAAGATAAGAACTTAACTATCCCAGGTATGCAAGCAACTATTACTGAGGAAGATCCTGAATCAGTACCGAGCACCTCCTATTCCGTTCCGGTAGACAACTCTGGCCTAGAGTCTAGAAGGACTTCAGTGAGAGAGCGAACCCCTAGAACCTTCGGTAGTGATTTTGTCACTTACCACGTCGAGGCCGATCCATCTAATTTTAAGGAAGCGATGAGATCAAGGGATTCCCTACTCTGGAAAGAAGCAATTGAGGATGAGATGAACTCTCTCCTTCAGAACGACACCTGGATGTTAGTTGATAAGCCAATAGGGGCTAAAACTGTCGGGTGCAAGTGGGTTCTGAAAAAGAAGTTAAATCCCGATGGTAGCGTAGCTAAGTATAAAGCACGCCTGGTGGCTAAAGGTTTCACACAAGTAAGCAGAGTAGACTATTTTGACGTATACTCACCCGTGTGTCACTTAGCAACCATTAAGGTTCTTCTTGCTATTTCGGCCATTGAGAACTTTATTATTCATCAAATGGATGTTAAGACTGCATTCTTGAACGGAGATCTGACCGAAGAGATCTACATGAGTCAACCTGAAGGTTTCATTGTAGACGGTCACGCAAACAAGGTCTGTAAGCTTTTAAAGTCGCTATACGGATTGAAGCAAGCGCCGAAATTATGGCATGAGAAGTTTGACTATACTGTAAAGAACATGAGATTCATGTCGAGTCTCTCGGATAAATGTCTTTACATACGTCATAGATCAGACCACGTCGCCATAATATGCTTGTATGTGTATGATATGCTTATTCTTGGATCTGATCAATCCGAAGTGGATGACGTTAAGTCAGGTCTAATTAAAGAATTTAGCGTGACGGACCTAGGTATAGCTGACACTATACTAGGTATGCAAGTGAGCTTTGGAAAACATGGCATTTCCCTAAGTCAAAGCCACTACATCCAGTCCTTGTTGGACACGTGGGGATACAGTGAACGTAAAGCGGCTGAGACACCATACGACTATTCTAACCGCTTAAAGCCCAATGATGGAGCTGCGGTTCGACAGTTAGATTATTCTAAACTGCTTGGTAGCCTCATGTACGCTATGGTCTGTACGAGACCTGACATAGCCTTCACGGTCGGCATGTTAAGTAGGTTCACTAGCAATCCTGGCCAAGACCATTGGGATGCCCTCGATAGGCTGATGCGTTACTTAAAGCACACCCGAAAGTATGCTTTATGTTATAGTGGTCATCCTCCCGTTCTGGAACGATATTCTGATGCATCATGGTGCTCAGAAATAAACGACAGCAAGTCCACTAGTGGATTCCTCTTTACACTAGGAGGAGCAGCTGTAGCCTGGAAGTCCAAGAGACAGTCGTGCATTGCACTCTCATCCATGGAATCTGAACTCTATGCTCTAGCTTCGGCTGGTGAAGAAGCAGAGTGGTTAAGAGATTTGGTGATGGACATTCCACTATCGGGCCTGAAACTGAGTTCTGTTGCAGTTTACTGCGATAATCAGGCTACTAAAACGGTTGCCACGAACACTTTGTTCAATGGCAAAAGAAGGCAACTCAGGATGAAACAGGCCTGGTTGACCTCTCTCACAAGCCAAGGGATTGTGACCCTGGTAGATGTGCGAACGAAAGATAATGTTGCAGACGCCCTTACTAAAGGATTAAATAGAGCTCTCACAATCAAAACATCGGGGGAAATGGGATTAAAGTTCATAGAAATATGAAACTTTCCTCCAACGTTTATGTTTTGATATGCACGAGCCTATAGCTGCCAACATTCAAGCATCTAATAAGTGACAGACTGAAAACCCCAAATAGTTTCTTGATGAAAACCCAAGATGGTTGGATGCGGGTTATTCCACATTTGATAACCTAACGTCCTCTCATTGTAAGTTGATTCAAGAGTTATTCAACTGGGAATTGAAAGTCGTTGTATATGTTAATCTAAACATTATTGGTCACAAACATTATTCCACATTTTGATAATGTGCACGTGATGTGTGCCCACATGTGTTGGTGAGGCACATAGTGATCAGTAATGAGTAAGGTAACGTGACTAGTCCTAGTTAGACTGGATGAGATGCTGACAGAGTTACTTCACCATTGCTAGAAGTGCTAAGCTCATTTAGTAAGAGCTAGTTTACTTTAAATGTTACTGCATATGTTTATGAATTCATTGAGTCTGACTCATGAAATTCCTTGCAGGCTACGATGGAGATTTTGGAGGAGCTGTAGACCTGGACATGGATGACGATGATCTACTAGATGAGTAGAATCATCAAACGTTTGATTCATGTTTTTGTTTTGTTTTGTAATAATTCAGACTATGTTTGGGATAACATCTGTGTGGTGGTTTGCCGTATAGGCAAAACCTTATTTTGATTTATTAGTATGATCTGTCCTGTTTTGGTTTGCTTAGTTTGGATTATTATTATGTCTACGCTCCAGCACCCCGAAACGTCACCGTTATTTGTCACGAATATAGGAGGAGATTGTAAGTGTATATTCAGACGAATAACGGGTTTGGGGCTTTGCGGATCTTAACCCTAGGTTTTACTATAAATACCTAGCTGGGGGCAACGGGGAGCAGATTCCACTTAGATCTTCCTCCGTATGTTTCGAACACCCGCTTACACAAAATATTTTCTTCTCATTGTGGATGATTTTACCGGTGGATATTATTTCTCCACAACAAGTATGACGCTTTCAAACAAATTTTGGCTTTCATTGTCTTAATTGAAAATAAAAGCAACAACAAGATTAAGAGAATATCGACAGATGAGGGGAGTTCCTGTTGAAAGGGGGTCGGCCCACTCATGTGAGTATTCCTGGCCGCCCCCAGCGGATTGCAGTCCACCATCCCCAACCCGCTCTCCACACAACCGCGTGCGGTCAATCTCCCAAACCGGGCTGACCTCCCTTTAACTAGTTTGTGGCGGGTTGTTGAGGTCGGCAAGACGTTGCGATCCGGCCTCGATCCCCCTACCTCCTTTCGATAAGAAGTGATCTAATTAAGCGCCCCTACGAGGACTTCCTAGGAGGTCACCTATCCCGAAACTACTCCCATCTAAGCACGCTTAACTATAGAGTTCTTTCAGTTCCTATCACCAATTCAGCTGCAGCTCAATAGCGTTCTTTCACTTCTATACTCACATAAGTGTTGAATTTTTTGAAGTGAAAGTGGGCGGTCTGACCGTGCGGCCTGTGTGGACAGAGGGACAAGTTGAGTTGAGCCGGCTCGAAAAAAGCTCGACTCGAGCTCGAGCTCATCTATTGTTGTTTATGAGCTCGCGAGCTTTTTATTTATACATTTAAAAAAAAATAAAAAAAAATAAGAAAATAAAGCTCATGAGCTAAAAAGCTCGCGAGAAGCTCAAGCTCGAGCTCGCGAGCTTGAAACTCGAGCTCGATAAGTTGGCGTTGAGCTCGAGCTCGAGCTGGGATAAATGAACTCGTCGAGCTCGAGCTTTGAAATTTTGCCAAGCTCGGCTCGAGCTAGACTCGTTTGCACCCCTAACAGAGAGTGGCGGCCTGTCAGGTTGGCTTAGAAGTGGCTGACAGTCTGTTCCCTGAGATAGCCGGACAGATCAGATGGATATCCGCTCAGTTTGTCGTTTGTGCAGTCTGGTTCTAGAGTCCGTCGTTTTGAGCAGACTGATCTGTGTATCCGCTGGTGCTGTGTTCGCACCAGGGATGGCAGGTGGTGTGGCCTTGGTCTGGATCTGCACCAAGTCCACGATTGCTTGGTTCAGGAGGTCGCGTGGTTGAACGGTCTGGTTCTTTGTCCACTGAGCTCAGCAACAGTCAGTAGTGCTCTGGTTGCGAGCTTGGGGAGTGCGGACTGGAGCGGTGTCCGTAGGAGTGCGGACTGGGGTTGTATCCGCAGTGTCTGCCTGTATGGCGACCAAGTGTTGCTTTGGAGATTAGGCGGTTTGGATGGGTATCCTGCTGTGGTGGTGCGACCTCGGCGGACTGGCTGTCTGGCCTAGTTGCAGAGTCAAGGCGATCTGGTGGTGCTCGCCACGAGATAGGGAGGTGATCTTATCGTCTAGGGCGGTAATCACACTCCTCTCCGCGCCTATAAATAGGACCCCCTGTCACATCAACATACACACCGAGTGAACAGTAAGTGGACTTGGACAGTTGTTGCAGACATGGTTTTCTATCCGCTCGGTTTGAAGTGTTTGACCGGTTTGTGTTGTGCAGGTTGTGCGGATGGCGCTGAGAAGCCAGGGACATGGTTCTGACTTCAGTTAGGGACTGTGCGGACTCTGCAGTTTGCAACCAGCGGTAAGCAGCAAGTCGCAGTTTGCGACCAGATAGTCTTCTCTTATGCAACTTCTTTCCCAGTTCAATAAGCTGTCCGCTTCTGGCAGCTTGTTTAGTTCGGTAACAGCAGTTCGCTTGACTCTGGTGGTTAGGCGACCTTGCGGTTAGGCGGCTTGCAGATCAACAAATAGAGTTTTGTTCAACATTGGAATAACGGGCAGTCCGCGCGACTAGGTTGCGGTTTGACGATTTAGCAGCTTAAGCGGACTCCGTAGAGGTTAGCAGCAGAGCCGGCGGTTACTCCTTGAGTCCACGCGGCTAGATTCTTGCCTTGTATTTTTTTCTGTTTCCATTGGATACATCGACGAATCATGTCTCTCCATGTATGCCTCATCTTGTAAAGATTTTTTGATAGTACAAGATACTTGTTCTTCTGTTTGCATTTAGTTACTTGAGCTCGGATAGGTTGAGTGTTCCTACGTCTGGTTTTCCATTTTCCGCGAATCACAAATTTTTACAATTCATGTTATCAGAACACATTCATTTTTGCTATGAAAATGGGATCCAACGAGAACTTACTCCACCTGAAACTTAGCAAAATATTATTTAATTTTTTTTAGCATTAGGCAGTGTAGGCACCAGGAACGTTGGCGCTTGGCAAATGGTCAGGCTCGGATCTAGGTTTAGCTCGGGCCTTGCTTAGACTTGGCATCAGGCCGCTTGGTGGCTGGCCCGTGCGCGGGTTGGGATACAACTAAAAAGATGGCCTTGTAAGGCCCGACCTAGACCTGGCCCATGCTTGATGTGCGCCTAACCAAACATGTGCCTAATTGGGTCGAGGTCGGGCTTTATTTGCACCACTAGTTGAGTGCCATTTCAACTCAAGTACTATCGCCGGACAATACCAGCTACCACTTGTATTAACAATTGTATATGTATTATGTGAGAAACCTTAATTTATAAGGATTCTAGGCTGCAAATAGCCGGAATCCCAATACCACCCATTAACTTAGTGAGAGTCATGAAGGCTATGCTAACCCCATGATGAGAATTGCCCCGAACTGTCGCGTGCATGTCGCGCGCGGACAAACCATCGTCGACCCTCTGGCTGCCTGACCCCGTAGCCGTCATCCCCCGCGCCTAGCCTCCCGACTGGCCTCCTCCACTGCCATCGCCACGTGGTCCACCGGCCATGCGGCGACCATCGGTCACGCTCCTTCTCTGCGCAGTCGCAAGGGCCTGCGGCAGGCTGCCTCCGTACCGTGCGGCCCTCCGGTCGTGTAGTCGCGAGCACCCCCCCCCCCCCACACACACCACCCCCACCCCCACCCACCCCCACCCAACCCCCACGGTCGGCATCCCAGCCGGCCGCCGTCGCAACGCGCACGCCGCAGCCTCCGCCCTAGCCGTCTCACACCAACTGCCCCACCCCTCTCGGGCGCGAGTGGTCAACCACCCGACAGGCAATTCCCTGGCCGACACCGGTCGTCGGTGGGCCAAACCCTCGTCGTTGGTCAGCCCCTTCGCTGCCGCCGGCCGGTTCTCCTCCAATTGGTCCCTTGGCTACCACCTAATCTCCACCGTCTGATTGACGTGTAACCACCTTGGCGTAACCACCCGAATATTATGATGGGTGCATATAGTAAATCCCCTAAAAATATGTATCATAAAATATAAGAAATCGGTCTGCGTATAACACATAAATCGATAATGGTGTGTGGATAATCGCATAACCACCATAACCATCCTGAAAAACAATAAATAGGGTCTTGAGCCCTCTTTTCATTTCATCCTTTTATCCTCCCGCTTCACCTATTAAGCGCGAGAGAGCTCCAAAGAAACACTCAAAGGTCTCCATAGTTTTTCAAAAATCTTCGAGCGTCTTCGAAGATCTTCAATCTCCTTCAAGCGCCTCCCGCTGATCCGCGCGCGCGCATCACCATCCGTGCGACACACATCCATCTGCCGTCACGTCCTGCCTGTGCCTTGTTTCACCCTACGCATGTTCCACCCTGCGCACACTTCTTTATGAACACAACACACACTCCGCGCTCAGTGCGCCCACTGCCCAATAGAAAACCATCCACTCAACGACAAGTCCTTCACTAAACAGCAAGTCCTCCACACTAGACTTTTCCACGTGCAACAAGAGACACGCCGCAGAACGCACCCGTCCAGCTTTCGAGCACCACAAGAAGGCTTATGAACGATCACAGCGCAACGTCCCCCATTGTACAAGAAGCAAATACTTTGCTCCGCGAGCGGTGACCTGTCACCCTCAGAGTTCTTCTCTTTCCCCTACAATTGTAACGAAAGGCGGCCTGTCACCCTTAAGTTCTCTAAAGCCCTGTAACAATACCAAGAAGATAATGGAAGTTTGGCCGGCATCGTCCCGACCACGTGGTTTTCACCCATTTTTGTGGTTTTGCTCGTTAAAAGAGTCTCTTTGTCAACCGTCTCATATCTAGCAATGACTGTTTGCACGCTCGACCGCTTCCGGACTAAGAGGGTTCAGTTTTAGACCGGTCTACCAAGAGCGCATCGAGTTTCGTTGCAACAATGTACTTGCACACTATTAAACGCTTACAAACATTGATTAGAGACTTATCAAAATTTGTTATTCTCAAATCATTAGCGCATCAAGCCATATTGCAATATCGTGTTCATTGCATATCCTTCATAGAATTTTGAATTTCACCCTTGAATTCAGGCATTCCAATGACTAGCTCTCCTTTTCAGCTCCTTCTTGCAATCTTATTGTTTGAACAAGCAGTCTTTCATCAAAGCGTGCTTGTTGTCTTGTACATAGATTGCATTTGAAATATCATTATTTGGTTTCATGATTTTTTCTATTTACACAGATTGCAATAAGATGATGTTGAAGTCAAGTTCTTGTCTATAGAGTTTTTCTTCTTGGACCACTTTTTTGTTGTCGCCCATGTCTTAGATTGATTTTACTTTCGAATATTTGTTCAACGAGCTAACCAAATTTTCTTATTTTCTTTATGAACTTGTAAACAACACATCAACTCTATTGTTGACAGTGCAACATTGTATTTACATTCTTCTATTATAATCACTATGTTATCAAACATTGATAACAAGCTTCTCCACGTCTCAAGGACTATTCTCCTCTTTTCTATTTGATGTCTCCAATTCTCCTATTTGGTTCACAATTGTAGTGACCCCTTGTTGTATAGCAACTTAGCATAGTAGAACCTTAGCATCCTTTTTTTTAGTTATTTAGATAAATCTTGGCATGTCTTTCTCACCATTCCTATATTGTATTGCCGTGACAACACTTGATCGCGGTACAATGTTTGCACAAGGTCCCATGAACCTTTGACATAAGAAGAATTTTCACATTTGATTGCTCCAATAAAATCAAGCTTCTCATTGAAAATCAGGGACACTATGTGAATGGAAACGATAGAGATGTGAAAGGCCTTGGTGAAAAGCCACATAAGGCGATACTCAGAAATTGACTTGAAAATAAGATGTAAGATGCTCAGAAAGATCAAAGTGAAGGATCTCCCATGGCAACAAAGCCTCAATATGCTTGATGGGGTTCTCCTTCAATTTTTCAAGTCAAATCGGGAGGACTTCGTCCAAAGACACGAATGGAAGCCAAATAAGGGGCATAGCTCAATCACAGCCACGCACATGCTCTCTGCACGCACGGACAACTCGCAAAGCGAGCGGGCGCTGTGCGAGCGCACACTATGCGAGCACGCACTTCATGCGCACACGTGCTCCCTGCGCGCCCGCTCCCGCGCGCGTGCGCTCCCTGGCCGTTGTCGGCCCACACTACCATCAGGCACTGTGCCCAGACCGCCCGCGGGGCACTTTCGTCATTTCACTGAAATTTGCGATCCAGGTGACCGAACGAAGCGACGTCATTCACCAGTATAAATTCCATACAAGCTCAATTACTAGCATAACCCTCCAGAAAACTATCAATATGCCCCCAGACATTCATTTAGACAGGCAACTCCAGCAGTAAGAGAGAGATCTGAGGTTTTCTAGCGAGAACGTGAAACTTATATCGTTCATTCACTCGGGATTCGCTCTGCTCCCTCTCTAGCAGAAAGACATTTCGAGGCTCCAAGAATGCGGTCTTTTCCTTCTCCAAAAGAGTGCTACCATCAAGACTCCGTTTCAAATTCTGTATATTTTGCACCTGTAACAGAGAGGTGCTCTGTCACCCTCCAAAGAATTGTCTCAACGCTTGTAATATCAAGCGAAATAGTGAATTTTGGCATGACACAGATCCAGCCATGTTGTTTTTCATCATTTTCGGATTTTTCAGGTCAATAAAAGTTTTTTATCATTCGTTGTTGTTTTTCATTGACTATTTGCGCGCCCGGTCCGACTCCGAGCTAATATATAAGGCGGTCTGATTCTCCTGACCGGAGAAAAATCGGATCACCCGCAACAATTCTGATACCATATTGAATTATTGAGTAGATGAGCATCTTCGCATGGGCTACACCCATGCTCGATGCTCTCGGACGGCCTTCGACGGCATCAAAGCGAGCTTCGTCTGCTTCCGCACGGGCTTTGCCCGTGCTCAAAGCATCACTGCGGGCTGCGCCCGCATCAAGGCGGGCTGCGTTTGCAACATATACATATGGTACTCAAAATGAACGTAAAAAATTGTAAATCAATATTACCATTTTTTATTTTTTAAAAAAATACATCTTTTTTTTAAAATAATTTTTTTTCTCCCCCTCTCTACCTCTCACTCGGTATCCCTCTCTCAACTCTCTTCCCGTTCTCTCTCCCTTCTTTCTTCTCTCTCTTCCTCCTCTCTCCTACTCACGGTCAAAGACCATTCCCGCCTCTCCTACTCACGGCATAAAAGGCCAAGTTTCTCTCTCCTTATCCCCTCTGCTCTCTCCCTCTCCCTCCGGCTCCCGCCCTCTCTCTCCCCCTCTCTTTTTTTCCAATGACTGCTATTTAATCGTGCTTTCTATCCAATGGCTATTATACAATTTTTGGTGTGCTCCAAATATAGAGTAAGATAAGATGAAAAAGTAGAGGAGATGTTTGTTTTAGTAGGGGAATGCAGTAGTTTGTACTCGTATATTAAACGTTTAGAACAATTCTAACAAATATATTATTTACTCAAATTCCATGGTGAGAGTCTACGTACTCTCTTTGGACGCTTATTAAACTGGATCATTTATGTGAAAAAATTCTCTCGTATAATATGCCTTACCGCACTTACACTGAAGTTTTTGGGCGTATGTTCGAATTAAAAACAAAGAAGAAATATTCTGATAAAAAAGAATCTATTCAAATATCCACAAAGAATATAGTTATCTCATTTATCGTACAGCTCACCGTTGATATTTTCTTAATGATGTTTGTATTGTAGTAATCAAATATTCATAATGATATTTGGATCATTGCTATAGTTAAACTGGAGTACTAGTCGGTCTTCTCTGCCTAAATTTTCAACACCAGGAATGAAACAAGCCGCCGGCCAGCTGGTAACCCGGGCCGCCCCCTTTTGGACTGCAGCCCGCTTGCCCCAACTCCTCTCCGTATGCAGGTCCGCAGCCCCACCCACACTGGAGTGTTACCGGATGCAATACAATGCTACGACGGGTTGTTGTGGTCAGCAAGGTCAGTACCCGGCCTCAATCCCCCGATCTCATTTATGAAGGTTATAACACCACTTCTCATACCCATCCGTACTGCAACGGGGATGGGTACGAGGAGTGGTGCTAACACCCCTCATAAAAAAGGTCGGGGGATCGAGACCAAGTATTGGGCTTATTGGCCTTGCCGATTACGGCGCATTAACTTGCGTGGTGATTGAAAAAGATGGCGGAAAAACAAACGAAAATAAGTCCCTTCTCCGTTTCACCAAAACGTGCCAACGCCAAAAAGCTAAAACAAATGAGGCCTTAGTCTACTTTCAAAAACTATGAATTTTTTATTTTGAACGCAAATTCCCTCCATCTAATACCTGTGTCCGAATTTGATATGTTGAACACATGTATTAATAGGTGCGGGATGTGTATTTATCGTAGAATCTTGATTTCAATGGCTTGATCTCGATCGCATCTGCTGGAGATACAACTGTATCTACCGCTAGAGATATTAACGTATGTATTGCGATCAGATATGACCAGATCTCGGCCGTTGAAATCCAAATAGAAGGTAGATCCTATGATCGGATCTTCCCTTCTCGCACCTATTAATTGGTGTGTTTAGCGCACCAATTTTTTTTCTTAAAACGCGTGAAACGAACACACCTTTGCCGTTTTCAAAGATTTTTCTTATCAATTCAAACAAGCAAACACCATGTGGGTCAATTCTTTTTGGGGATTGTTAAAGGCAAATCCATTTTGGATATACGCAAACCAAAACACTTAAACCACCTCTTTTTTTCCCGGGCATTTTTTCTCCACGCAAACCCTAAAAGTTGCAAACCGGCGCCGCGGTTTGCATTTCCGCTCCTCCTGTCGTCTCTACCGCAGCTCCTCTCTACTGCAGACCGTCCCTCTCACCGACTCTCCCGCCGCATCTTTAGCTCCCTTAACCAATGTCGTTCCTTGGAATGGATCCGTCGAGCAAACCCATGGCTAGCCGACGCGATTTTCTGGTGGGGTCCCATCGCCGGCGGTTTTTGAAGGTGAGTCGTCATTTTTTTTACATCATTCATGCAATGTTTTACATTCTCCATTCCAGTGTGTGATTCCAGATTTTTTGGTGTTTAGGGTTTCTAGATTTAAGCCCGGGTGTTCTCTTTGTTATTCCAGATTTCACCCGGTTTTTTCCAGATTTTTTACCTATGTTGATTCCATCTTTCACCCGGATTTTCTCATTGTGATTCCAGAATTTTTGGCCTTTGTTATAGATGGTTCTAATGTAGCTTTCACTTGAGTTTTCTCCTTTTGTTTTCAGTTTTTTTGGCATGTGTTGATTCCCGATTTCACCCAGAATTTGTCATTTTGAATCCAGGTTTTGCCATTCTTGATTTTCATGTTGTAACACCCCAAATTTCAATTTGGAGTTCAGGCTGGGTGACACGGCCTGGGACACGGGCGTGTCCCAGAGCGTGTCCAGCTATGAGTACTCAGGTGTGTCGTGAGAGCCTGGATAAAATGAAGTAAACAGGCATTGAGAGGCGACACAGCCTGGGACACGGGTGTGTCCCAAGGCATGTCCTGCTCGGGTTTGTAACCAGGCGGCGTTGAGTGGCGTTGAGTGGAGTGGAGGTTAGTGTGACACACGCCCTGTGATACGGGCGTGTCACGGGGGCATGTTTGGCACACAGCCAAGGACACGGGCGTGTGCCTTAGCCGTATTCTGCTCTAGTTGGCAGTCTTGTGTTGAGTGAAGGACACGCCCCTCAACACGGGCGTGTACTTACTGACACGGTCGTGTCTGGGGTTTGACACAGGCGTGTCTCGGCCCGTGTTCTGGTGTGGGTGAGTCGGTTCGTGTACCGCTTGCAGTACACAGCCTGTGACACGGGCGTGTCACAGGCCGTGTTACCCGCAAAATTAGACTTTTCAGGCGATTTGTGGTCGTTCGTTTCCCTCATCTTAGATCTAATTGTCCAGGATGTTTCCAGCTGGGTTTAACTCCGGGATTGGCATGAAGTTGTCATTCAAGCCTTGACCATTATCTTTCTAAAGAGAAGAAAGAGAGGAGTGCTTGGAGGAGGAAAGGAGAAGCTTTCCGAACGCCGGTGGAGCTTTAGCGGTCCGAATCGAGAGCCGAGTTCAGCGTTGTGGAGGCAAGGCCGTCGCGGTGATTACCATCTGGCTAGTTTCTCCATGGCTCCAAAGCGATCGTCAAGGGTAATGATCTCCTTCTTGAACAAGTGAAGTCCTACTTTATATATGTGCATGGTATTCTCCACCAAAAGATGGAAAGCGTAAGCGATTCCAGCGGTTGAGTCTACATTTAGATCCGGAAGTGTGTAGTACGGAATAGGCAAGCTGTGTGAAGCCCATCTGGATGGATGTCTAGATTGGTGATGCTGCGAACCGGAGAAGACTCAGTGTATAAATCGGTTAACCTGCAGAGAAGGTGAGGACGCTTGTGAATTATGAGAAGGATGCTTTGCATAGCTCCTTTGGTTGGATGCTCGACACGAGCTGGTTTTTGGAATGGAAAGTGGCACCGTGTGCCTGTATTATGAGATGGATATGAGATGGATTGCGAGCACCTCTGAGTGGATGGGTACGAGAGGCCTCCAACAGGGGTTTGACGGCTGATGCCCATGGCCAACAAGTTGAGAACCTCTGAGTGGGTGGACCATCCAACAAGTTCAGTGGTAGGATCGGGTGAGCGGTCGATTGGTGGCAATGCAGCGGGGCGATTCCCTAGGATTGTTACACTACGTGGGTAGGTCGACTGATAGTGCTCACGGTTGTCGTGAGGTGCATGCCACTGAGTGAGACGGGTACGTGAGGTCTTCAACAGGGGTTTGGAGGCTTATGCCTGGTCAACAAGTACACACCTCGAATAAGTGGTGGGACCTTGAGGAGTTCGGTACACCATAATCGTGCCCTGAGTGCACAGAACGTCTGGCACAAAGGTCAGCGTGTGTGATGTGATTGTGTCAAATATATATACATGTTGTGATTGTATTGCACGCAGGGAAGGAACTACTGCCCCGGGTAAGGGGTAGGGTCATTATAATTGGTTAGCTGAATGTTGACCGTTGCTTTGTGGATCACCCTTGGGGTGGACGTTCTTATGCAGGTGTTGCGGGTTGAAATGGTTGAGTAGGCTGAAGCCCTTGCTGCTGCTGCTTGTAGGCCCTTGAAGACCGTGCGAAGTTTTGGATTTCATGTGTGGCCGGCCTGCGTGCCGATGTATGAAGTCATATGTTTGTAAAGAGAAACTTGTAAGGCCTTAAAACTATGAGCGGTGTGCTTGTATACATTCCTGGTCTTTTATATAAATATGTTATTTATATAGTAGTGAACATTCATGAATTGAGTTCGTGCAACTTATAAACTTCCGCTAGAATGCTCTGGGTTAGGGTGCGATGGTATTTTGGTATTAACCTGTGACCTCGCCGTCTGTTTGTGGCATATAATGTGGGGCCCCGGCCGGACCTTCTATTATATGTTATTTAACGGGTCGGGTTGTTATATTTTGGTATCAGAGAGAGGTTCGTGCGAATCTTTTTAACATAATTGAACTCAAGAATGTCTACTAGGAATGTGCGTGTGTGTATTCGGTATGTTTGCCGTTTTGAATTAGAGGTTGATTATTGATATCTTGTTCACATATATGTGACAAGGAGTGGTGCTGGGCAGTCTGAGCCCCAGCGTTCGGATGAGAGTGTGGCACCAGCTGAGGTGCCCACACCTCCTCCTTCTGTGGAAACCGTACGCCTAGTTGCGGAGGCGATATTTGTCATGATTCAAGCACAACCTGTTGGGAAGGCAAGGCCTGTAGTGGAGCCAGTTCGGGTTGGTGCGAGGCAAGAGCGTGTTAAAGCTCGGGTGGACGAGCGAGTGACTGACGAGCAACTGAAGTGGTTTATGGATTTTGATCCACCTACGTTTGTTGGGGCGAATTCCCCAATGCAGGCGGAAGATTGGCTTTCAAGAGTGAAGAGGATCCTGACAGCGCTCAGGATTGATGAGGGGAAGAGAGTTACGTTAACCACTTTCCTACTAGAAGGAGAGGCGAAACTGTGGTGGGATGAAGTCGAGATGCACCAGTTGGCAGGCAGAGGCCTGGGAGAGATTTCGATGGACGAATTCTCCAGATTATTTTAGGCAAAGTATTTGCCAGTATCGCGGAGAATTGCTATGGAGAACGAATTCCAACATCTGGTGCAGGGTGAGAAGACTGTGGATGATTACCTGCATGATTTTACCGGGCTGAGGCGTTATGCGGGGTCGAATTTTGCGGAAGAAGCGCGGAAGACGAATAGATTCTGTGAGGGACTCCGAGATGAGTTGAGATTGGCGCCTCCGAGTTTAGTGAACCAAGGCTTCCAAGCCTTAGTAGATACAGCTTGTGCGCTGGAGAAAGGTTTGAAATGGGTGCAGGACAAGAAGAACTTGGTGGCGGAAAAGTCGGAGTTCAAAGTTCCACAGACCGAACAATCAGAGTTTAGAAAACGTGATAAGAAGCGGTTCAGGCTTGCTGAACAAGCTCAGTCGAATGTTACTTCGGGAGCAACATACCGGCAAGAACGTGTGGAGACACGTACGTGTTTTAACTGTGGGAGGCAGGGGCATATCGCCCGAGATTGTTGGAGTGGCGCCTCAAAGGGTGAAAAAAAGTCAGGTGCGTCCTATGAGGAAAAGGGTAAGGCAGTGGCGGAATCATCTGCTTCCCGAGCGCAACCGCGAGTGTACAATCTCGAAATGTAGGAGCCACAAAGCTCACATCATGAAGTACAACAGCCTCGAGTGTATAACCTGGAGTTGCAGGAGGCTGTCAAGAAGCTGCTTAGAGACGTGGATAAGCCGAAATAAAGTGGAGTGTGCACTTTATTGCTTTTGTTTTGTACTTTGTACATATGGTATGTTTGTGTGTTTGTGAAAACACTTGTGTTGGTACGATGCCATGGGGCGAGACAAGCTGCGGCCTCTGAGCTCGCAACCCGGATCGTCTATATTTATATTGCAACTGAGTGGTTGTGTTGGTATCTACATTGCGCTAAATTTCGGGACGAAATTTCTGTAAGGAGGGGAGTATTGTAACACCCCAAATTTCAATTTGGAGTTCAGGCTGGGTGACACGGCCCGGGACACGGGCGTGTCCAAGGGCGTGTCCAGCTCTGGGTACTCAACTGTGTCGTGAGAGCCTGAAAAAAATGAAGTCCACACATGTTGAGAGGCGACACGGCCTGGGACACGGGCGTGTTCTAGGGCGTGTCCTTCTCGGGTTGGTAACCAGACGACGTTGAGTGGCGTTGAGTGGAGTGGCATTGAGTGTGGCACACGCCCTGTGACACGGGCGTGTCATAGGGGCGTGTTTGACACACAGCCAAGGATACGGGCATGTGCCTTAGCCGTGTTCTGCTCGGGTTGGCAGTCTTGTGTTGAGTGATGGACACGCCCCTCAACACGGGCGTGTACTTACTGATACGGGCGTGTCTCGGCCCGTATTCTGGTCTGGGTGAGTCGGTTCGTGTACCGCTTGCAATACACAGTTTGTGACACGGGCGTGTCACAGGCCGTGTCAGCCGCAAAATTAGACTTTACAGGCGATTTGTGGCCATTCGTTTCCCTCATCCTAGATCTAATGGTCCAGGGTACTTCTAGCTGGGTTTAACTTCAGCATTGGCATGAAGTTGACATTCAAGCCTTGGCCATTATCTTTCTAAAGAGAGAAAGGGAGGAGTGCTTGGAGGAGGAAAGGAGAAGCTTTCCGACCGCCGGTGGAGCTTTAGCGGTCCGAATCGAGAGCCGAGTTCAGCGTTGTGGAGGCAAGGCCGTCGCGGTGATTACCATCCGGC
Organism: Platanthera zijinensis; assembly: GCA_039513925.1. Classification (NCBI taxonomy): domain Eukaryota; kingdom Viridiplantae; phylum Streptophyta; class Magnoliopsida; order Asparagales; family Orchidaceae; genus Platanthera; species Platanthera zijinensis. Next base: position 120,323,683 of record CM077098.1, read on the forward strand.
TAGTTTATCCATGGCTCCGAAGCGATCGTCAAGGGTAACAATCTCCTTCTTGGACAGGTGAAGTCCTACTTTATGCATGTGCATGGGATCCTCCACCAAGAGGTGAAAAGCGTAAGCGATTCCAGCGATTGAGTCTGCATTTAGATTCAGAAGTGTGTAGTACAGAATAGGCATGCTGTGTGAAGCCCATCTGGATGGATGTCTAGATTGGTGATGCTGCGAACTGAAGAAGACTCCGTGTATAAATCGGTTAACCTGCGGAGAAGGTGAGGACGCTTGTGAATTGTGAGAAGGATGTTTTGCATAGCTCTTTTGGTTGGATGCTCGACACGAGCTGGTTGTTGGAATGGAAAGTGGCACCGTGTGCCTGTGTTATGAGATGGATATGAGATGGATTGCGAGCACCTCTGAGTGGATGGGTACGAGAGGCCTCTAACAGGGGTTTGGCGGCTGATGCCCATTGCCAACAAGTTGAGAATCTCTGAGTGGGCGGGCCACCAAACAATTTCAGTGGTAGGATCGGGTGAGCGGTCGATTGGTGGCAATGCAGCGGGGCGATTCCCTAGGCTTGTTACACTACGTTGGTAGGTCGACTAATAGTGCTCACGGTTGTCGTGAGGTGCGTGCCTCTGAGTTAGACGGGTACGTGAGGTCTTCAATAGGGGGTTTGGAGGCTTATGCCCGGTCAACAAGTACACACCTCGAATCGGTGGTGGGACCTTGAGGAGTTCGGTACACCATAATCGTTCCCTGAGTGCACAAAACGTCTTGCACAAAGGCCAGCGTTTGTGATGTAATTGTGGCAGATATATATACATGTTGTGATTGTATTGCATGCAGGGAAGGAACTACTGCCCCAGGTAAGGGGTAGGGTCGTTATAATTGGTCGGCTGAATGCTGACCGTTGGTTTGTGGATCACCCTTGGGGTGGACGTTCTTATGCAGGTGTTGTGGGTTGAAAGGGTTGAGCGGGCTGAAGCCCTTGCTGCTGCTGCTGCTTGTAGGCCCTTGAAGGCCGTGCGAAGCTTTGGATTACATGTATGGCCGGCCTGCTGATACACGCAAAATAGAGCTTGAAAACGCAAGTATACGTGTTGTACAAGTAATACAGAGTGAGTGAGATCGTTCCCACGGAGAAGTGATGGGTTTAGCGCTTACAATTACTAGCTACACCGTTTCTATGAATCCAAGTAAAACGGTTAATAGATTTTCTGAAAATAGATTAAAACTTTTAGATAAATATTAAAACTAATTTAACTAGATCTTAAAGTAACTTCTTAGCAATTAGAGAAAATAGTCTTGCATTTCTGATTTCATATGTATAACATGATGATGATAAAATAAATATTTCATTTGGTTGAGCTTTGAATTATCTTGCGATGATTTTTAAAGAAGAAATTTTTATCTCTCGATACAAGAAGTCTTAATATCTACGCAACCCTAATTATCTCTAACTTAGGCGAAACGAAAATATTATGAAGCGTAGAAATTTAATTTGCTAGCATGAAAAGAAAATCTCTTTCACTTTTCAAAACTCAAGAGATCTTGTGATGCACACACGTTTCTCCTCTCTCGATTCTTGAAACGCCGTAAAAATAAAGAAATTTTGGTTAATGATTCACACTGCTCATCTCTCGATCATCGCACTGCGATAAACTAGCCCTTAAATTAATATTACGACGCTCATCTCTCGATTCTCGCGGCGCAATATAATAAAAAGACATGATCCAACAATTTCACCATAAAAATCACAAGATCTATAAAGATAATCACAAAACAAACTCAAAATCAAAGATGTTCATCATCAAAATACACATACTACTCTCATCATGCAAGACTAGAGAGTTTTAGTTCATGATTGCGGAAAAAAACACAAAACTAAAGAGATCTTACTAAACATCTCGAAAGAAATGCGAATCTTCCCTTCTCTAGTGGCGTGGAAGTGTTTCCTTCAGCCCGAATGCCGAAAACTGGACTGGTTTTTCCTTGACAGAATTTCTCCTCAGGTTTTCTCCTTCTCTCTTATGGCCGAATAATGAAGAAGATCATCCTCTTTAATGGCTGAAATCTTCCTCTTTTAAACTTTCCTTTTCCTCCTCCTAGTGGGCCCCACATCCAGTCATTTTTAAATGCTGAACGGATGCTAAAAATTAGGATGTAACTGTTGAAAACTTGGTAATTTCGGATTTGAATTTCTTGTAACTGTCAGAAATGTTGCGAATATGTTGCAACATTTTGGGTTCTGTATTTCTGCACAATTTGACGTGCCAGATTTGTTGAATTATGTTGCAACATTTTTCCCAGATTTTCCACAATACTTAGCCTTCAATCTTGACTTAAATTCTCCTCGAATCTTATCATAAAAACATATAAAAATGAGAGTAACAACCATTTTGACTTCAAATCATGCGGCAATTGGATTTTTATCTACTTTTTATGTATAAATATCACATAACATGGCTGAAAATGGTTAAAATAGGGATGAAGATAAATTCTTTTTGCGAAGTTATCACACCCCCATGCTTGGTTCTTTGCTAGTCCCTAGCAAAGGTAAATCATTGAAAACCATAACATGACAAAGGTTTATGAAAGTGTAATTTCATTCCCTTCTACTCTTCAGTATAAGGTAACCAAAATAGCTTCAAGTAATTATCATTAACTGATGCTAGACTTTCTAATCCATAAGAATTCAAACTTTCATAAATCCATCAGATAGATATAAGATAAGGCTCAATTAAGAATTCAAGTGTTATATGTGATGCCCTTAACAATTTATTTACTTCCCTTACAATTCATTTTCGATAAACTTCATCACCAATAGGATAGATCAAGAGTAGTCTAAGACTTTAATATGACCTCTACATGAGTTTGATAGAAACCGATGCCAAATAAAATGACTTGATGAATTTTGGAAAGGTGGGTAGCCATTGATTCTAATTGATTAACTTAGTAGCCTGCCAACTTATGGGGTTTAACTTTCAACACCATTTTTTTCTTTTATTTTTGATATTTTCATAGCTGGGATCATTCCAAGTATGCGTGAACATCCTTGGGCCACATATCACTATGATATATATATATATATATGTACAACCCCGTATCCTGCGAGTGGTCGACAGAGGTTGAACCGGCCGGCTCAGATCAACTTGGATCCAGCTTGCCGAGTCCGAGCTCGGCAATAGTCGAGCTAAGCTCGGCGATGGTCGAACGAAGCCCAGCTTGCCGAGACCAAGCTCGGTGCGGAGACAGGGTTCGATGATAGTCGAGCCAAGCTCGACGATCTCCGTGCCGAGTCCGAGCTCGGCGATCGTCGTGCCGAGTCCGAGCTCGGCAATAGTCTAGCCGAGCCCAGCGCTAGCCGAGCACAGTCCGCCGAGCCCGTGCCCGCCTAGGCCCAGGGCGAGGCGAGTCGGGCCTCCTGCCGAGCGAGTGCCCCCTCAGGTCCAGCTCGCATCTTGGCCATGGCATACTTTTACTGTGGCCCCTTTTGGTTTGTCTGTAGTCCTCGAAAACAGTGAAGGTTGTATATTGGCAGGCCATCTTTTCCTATAAATAGGACCCAAGGGGTACCTCAGAGGGCCGCTTACGAATTCTCTGGCCTGCTAGCGCTTTCTGAGGTACCTTAGCCCGGCATTTGGCTAAGGAGGGGAAGCGCTCTGAGATCTTCCGGGTTTGTGGTGGGACCTCCACGCCGGGCCCTTGGTCTAGTCCTTGTTTTTTCTTTCCTTTGTCTCGTTTTCTTGCAGGAGTTAAGTAGGTGCGCGGGCCACCCCTTCCCCAAGGGTCGAACTCCACAAGAGACCGGTTTTCCGGTTTCAACATTTTGGTGCGGTGAGCGTGGACAGTGGTCAGCAGAGAAAATCTTCTGCAGGTTCGATGACCGGGAAGAAGGACAAGGATCAGGCAGGCAACTCGCCACCCCCTCCCCCACCCCAGCGGCGAGCATGCCGGCGGAGCTTAGGGAGGAGATCCTCGGGCTCGTCAGGACCGCTCTCGGCATGCGAGCCGAGAGTGCGACGCCGGCTGTCCCGGTGGTCGCCGTTCCCGCACTCGGCGACGACGCGCCGCTCAGGCGACCAGGGAAGGAGCCCGCCGAGAGGGGCGAAGAGCGCGAGTTCCAGGGGCGAGTTCTATTCCCCGGCTCGGCCGCCGAGTACCACTTCGGCGAGACGGCAGGGAGGGAGTTCCCGACTCGCCCGGCTGAGGGGGGGAGCCCTTTCAGCGAGTTCGTTTCTTCAGCCCCCGTTCCCGAGGGGTTTCGCGAGCCGGAGATGACTTACTACTCCGGAGAGGAGACCCGGTCCACCACATCCAGTGGTTCGAGGACATGGTCTCCATTCGACAGATGTCAGACGGCTTCAAGTGCCGACTCTTCGCCATCACCCTCAGGGGAAAAGGCGAGAGAGTGGTTCCACCAACTCCCGACCGGGTCCATTTACTGCTTTGAGGATCTGCGACGGGGTTTCATGCTGAGGTTCACCACTTCAAAGAAAAGGAAGAGGGAGGCGGAGTCTTTGTTCCGCATCAAGCATGAGGGTAGGAGAGACCCTGGGGAGCTACCTGGACAGGTTCCAAGAGGAACTGTCCCAAGTTCAGGAGATGCCAGGGCACACCATGATGGTGGCCTTCACCCTGGGTCTCCAGTCCGGGTTCTTCGCCATGGAGCTGAAGAGGTCACCTCCGGTGTCTTTTGAGGCACTTCTAGAGAGAGCGGCCAGGGAGGCCGAAATGGAGGCAGCGCATCCAGAGTTCGCGCGAAGGTTGGCCAAGTGGGCCGTGGAAGAGGAAAGGCCAAGGGGTGGTCGAATTCAGGAGGAGAGGAGGGCTGAACCTCGGCAGAGGGAGCAGCCGCAGCAGCAGCCGCAACCCAGGTGGGTGCGTCCGGAGCAGACCCACCGTTTGGGGTGGAGGCCCGAATGGCAAGACCAGGCACCACGAAGGGGTTATCAGGGAGGAGATAACCGCCAGGGTGGCCGAGGGCAGTACAACCCTCAGGGGGGTAGGCAGGGTCAGAGACCCCCTCTCCCCGACCAGGAGGAGGCAATGGCAATTGCCATGAGGGAAGGAGGAGAGGACAGCCGAGGAGAAGGAGGGAGGTCAGGGTGGACCTGCCCTATTGCGACTTTCATCAGGAAGAGGGGCACCTCACATCCACGTGTCGGAGTTCTCGAGATGAGAGGGAGAAGAGAGCAGCAACGCAGCAGGAAGTTCGGATTGATAGGAGATCCGGCCCCGGGAGGAGGGGGATCGGTGCGAAGACGGGTTGATGTGGGCACCGAGGAAGGATCGGAGCGATCCACGGGGGGGGCCGGGATCGAGGCTTCCCGCAAGTAAGCCTCCACACCATGTACCGGAGGAGCGTTGGCTCCACATCCCAATTCCCCTCCGGAGGAGAAGATCACCTTCTCCAGAGAGGATTTGCCGGGTCACGAGGACCCCTTCTGCGATGCGCTGGTTATCCAGACAGCCATCGAGGATTTCACTGTCTCCAGGATCCTCGTGGACAATGGGAGTTCGGTCAACGTCATCTTTAAGAAGGCGTTTGATGCGATGAAGGTGGAGGCCAGGAGGGTGTTGGCCTCGGACGGGCCTCTGTTCGGCTTTTCAGGGGAGAGGAAAGAAGTCGAGGGAGGAGTGGGACTCCATGTCACTCTAGGGGGGCAGTCGCGCAACTGCAAGTTTGTTATCGTGGACGCCCCTAGCAGTTACAGCGCCATCTTCGGGAGACCCCTCATCAGCGCCTTCCGCTGCGTCCCTCGTCCTTCCACCAGTGCCTCAAGCTCAACGTCGAGGGGGTCCAGATCCGGGTCCGAGGAGACCCCAAGGAGGCAAGGGAGTGCTACGTCTCGGCGGTAAACTCCATCTCTTGGCTGGAGGGGGCCGAGGAGATGGGACGGAGGCTGGAGGAGGAGGGGCAGGAAGCTGACGAAGAGATGGAGGTGGAATGCCGCGCTCGGAAGGAGGTCGCGGAAGAGACTCGGGGGTCGGCCGAGTCCATGGCCGTCGAAGAGGCTGAGGAAGAGGCCCTCGCCCCCGGAGGGGAGGTACCAGGGAGTGGGAGGAACAGTCCGCCTGGAGGCGGCGGAAGAGGTGGAGGAGATGGAGGTCCACACCATTGGAGGGAGGGTGGAGAAGGTCCGCGTCTAGCGGAGGTCTGACCCCGGAAGCTCGAGGCAGGATGCTGGAGTGCATCCAGAGGAACGTGGATATCTTCGCCTGGAGCGCCGCGGAGATGCCAGGGATCGACCCCGACGTGGCCTGCCACCGCCTCAACCTGGACCCGGAGGCTCCCCCCATCCAGCAGAAAAAAGAGGTCCATCACGGACAAGCTCGCCGAGCCAATCCGAGAGGAAGTCGCCAAGCTCCTCGAGGCTGGCTTCATATCTGAAATCCAATACCCCGGCTGGGTCTCCAACGTTGTAATGGTTAAAAAAGGAGACGGCCGGTGGAGGATGTGTATCGACTTTTCTCTTCTTAATAAATCATGCCCGAAAGATTGTTATCCTCTGCCTCGGATCGACGCGCTGGTTGACTCAGCCGTCGGTTTCCCTGTAATGAGTTTTTTAGATGCTTTTTCAGGTTATCACCAAATCAGGATGCACCCCCCTGACGTCAAGATGTCTCGTTCATCACGGGAGACGGGTGTTATTGTTACAAGATGATGCCCTTCGGGCTAAAGAATGCAGGGGCTACCTACCAAAAAATGATGGATAGGGTCTTCCGAGAGCAGAAGGGGAGGAACCTCGAAGTGTATGTGGATGATCTCATGGTCAAGAGCTTGGATGTCGACTCCCACATCCAGGACTTGGAAGAGACTTTCGCCACTCTCCGCAAGTTTAAGATGAGGCTGAACCCCTTGAAGTGTGTCTTCGGGGCAAGCCGGGGAAAGTTCTAGGACACCTTCTCACCCCCTCTGGGTAGAACCTAACCCCGACAAGGTGAGGGCAATCCTGGAACTAAGGTCGCCGCAAAATACCAAGGAAGTACAGCAGCTGACAGGGAAGTTGGCAGGGTTGAGTAGATTCCTCTCCCGGGCCGGGGAGAGGTGTTCCTCATTCTTTAAAACCTTGAGAGGGGGTCGAAGGTTTGAATGGACCTCGGAGTGCGAGGAGGCATTCAAGGCTTTAAAGAAACAGCTGACTCAGGCCCCCCTGCTCCAAGGGCCCAAGGAGGGGAGGACTTATTCCTGTATCTAGGGGTCGGGCTGAAGCCTTGAGTTCGGTTTTGGTTCGGAAGAGGGGAAGAGGCAACTCCCCATCTACTATGTGAGTCGGATACTAAAGAAGGCCGAGCTCCGCTACCCCATCCTGGAAAAGCTGGCCTTCGCCTTAATCATCTCAGCCCGGAGGCTTCGGCCTTATTTCCAGGCGCACTCAATCCGAGTAGTGACTGACCACCCCCTGCGCAACATCTTCAGGGGGGTGGAGCATTCAGGTAGGTTGGCCAAATGGTCGGTGGAACTGAGCGAGTTCGACATCTCCTTCGTCCCCCGTCTCTCAATCAAAGCACAAGCCATGGCTGACTTCCTGGCGGAGTATGTGGTCGAGGTGGCAGAAGAGAGACTCACCCGCCCTCTCCCCTGGAAAGTCAGGGTGGACGGTGCCTCGGGGAAGCATTCTTTAGGGGTCGGGGTCATCTTAGAAAGTCCCCAGGGGATAAAGATCGAGCAGACCGTGGTAGTGCACTTTCCTATCACCAACAACCAAGCCGAATACGAAGCTGTAATCGCAGGTCTGCGCCTGGCAAGAGACTTGGGGGTGCACGACGTGGAGGTCCTCACTGACTCCATGGTGGTGGCTTCCCAGATCAAGGGGGAGTTTGAGGCAAGGGAGCCCACCCTGCAGCTCTATTTGATGAAGGTAAGGGGGGTCATTGGGACCTTCCAGACTTCTCAATCAAGCACGTGCCGAGAGGAGAAAATGAGCCAGTCGACCAGCTAGCAAAGCACGGCCCCCGGATGGGAGGCACCATTACGGATCTCTTCCGACCTTCCATCGAGGAGGGGGAGCTAATGGAAGTGGAACAGCATCCCTCATGGATGGATCCCTTCGTCATCTTCTTGTCCACGGAGAATACCCGGAGGGGATGGATCGAAGAGGGCTCAAGCACAAGGCGGCATACTACCTCCTACGTGAGGGACAGTTGTACCGCAAGACCCTCTCAGGGATGTTGGCCGTTGCGTGGCCGAAAGAGAGGTGCACAAAATCTTGGAGGAAGTCCATTCGGTGAATGTGGGAGTCACTCGGGGAGTCGGACCTGGAAGGGAGGGTCGTCAGGCAAGGGTACTTCTGGCCTACCCTCGGTCAGGATGCAGTCGAATTCGCGAAAAAAGTGTCATAAGTGCCAACTATATGCCCCGCTCCAGCTCCAGCCGGCTCAGAGGTTGAGAAGTATCATGGCACCATGGCCCTTCGCCATATGGGGACTGGACCTTGTAGGACCTTTCCCCAGGCCAGCGGGCAGAGGAGGTTTTTGTTGGTCATGATCGATTATTTTTCTAAGTGGATGGAGGTGAAGGCTCTAGCCAAGGTAACCTCTCAGGTAGTCAGGAACTTCATCTGGGGGGAGATCATCTGCAGGCATGGGCTGCCACAAGCTATTGTCACGGACAACGGACCTCAGTTCGCCAGCACGGAGTTCATTCGTTTCTGCGAGCAGCTAGGGATTGACCTTCGGTTTGCTTCTGTCCATCATCCTAGGAGCAACGGGCAGGTGGAAGCGGCCAACAAAATCATCGTGAACCTCTTAAAGAAGAAAGTGGAAAACTTGAAGGGAAGCTGGGTGGAGCAGCTTCCATCGGTCCTTTGGGCATTGAGGACCACCCCCAATACGGCCACGGGGGAGACTCCTTTCAAGCTCTCTCACGGCTGCGAGGCCGTTCTTCCTATCGAATTCGAGGTCCAGACGCCTCGGGTCGTCGAGGCAGGAGCCGGAAGGGAAGAATGGAGGTCAGAGAATGAGGAGGAGCTCCGACTCTCCCTTGATATGGTGGGAAGAATTACGCGACTTGTCCGTCATCAGGCAGGAAGAGGCCAAGCGAAGGATGGCCAAGTATTTCGACAAGCACGTCCGTGTCAAGCAGTTCGTGGAGGGGGACCTAGTCTTGAAGAAAGTGGATGCGGCAGGGAGATCAGCCGCTGTGGGAAAACTCCACCCCAATTGGGAGGGCCCCTACATTGTGCAGGAGGCCTTGAAATCGGGGGGGTATCGCCTCCAAGATGTAAGAGGGGACACCCTCAGCCACACTTGGAGTGGCGACGATCTGAAACGTTTTTACCCTTGAAAATATTGTAAGTGACTTGGCTTTAAGAACGAAAGAGAATCTCGTTGCCGTATTTCACGCTCTGTTAAAATAGTGAAGGTAAAGGGATTCGCAGCTTAAACCCCCCAAGAGGCAAAAGTTTCTAAGTCTTCTCGCTCTGGGGTTAGGCCTCGTCACTCCCCGCCAGGCTCCCACCTAGCTGGTACGGCCGAGTCTCGATGGACATCGTTATGACCCTGGGCTGAGCCCGGAGGATGTTCAACACCCGCCCTCAGGCTCTCACCTAGCTGACTGGCCCGGTGGTAGCACCCGGGAGAGGCAAAAGTTTCTAAGTCTTCTCGCTCTGGGGTTAGGTCTCGTCACTCCCCGCCAGGCTCCCACCTAGCTGGTACGGCCGAGTCTCGATGGACATCGTTATGACCCTGGGGCTGAGCCCGGAGGATGTTCAACACCCGCCCTCAGGCTCTCACCTAGCTGACTGGCCCGGTGGTAGCACCCGGGAGAGGCAAAAGTTTCTAAGTCTTCTCGCTCTGGGGTTAGGTCTCGTCACTCCCCCGCCAGGCTCCCACCTAGCTGGTACGGCCGAGTCTCGATGGACATCGTTATGACCCTGGGGCTGAGCCCGGAGGATGTTCAACACCCGCCCTCAGGCTCTCACCTAGCTGACTGGCCCGGTGGTAGCACCCGGGAGAGGCAAAAGTTTCTAAGTCTTCTCGCTCTGGGGTTAGGTCTCGTCACTCACTCACTCCCCCGCCAGGCTCCCACCTAGCTGGTACGGCCGAGTCTCGATGGACATCGTTATGACCCTGGGGCTGAGCCCGGAGGATGTTCAACACCCGCCCTCAGGCTCTCACCTAGCTGACTGGCCCGGTGGTAGCACCCGGGAGAGGCAAAAGTTTCTAAGTCTTCTCGCTCTGGGGTTAGGTCTCGTCACTCCCCCGCCAGGCTCCCACCTAGCTGGTACGGCCGAGTCTCGATGGACATCGTTATGACCCTGGGGCTGAGCCCGGAGGATGTTCAACACCCGCCCTCAGGCTCTCACCTAGCTGACTGGCCCGGTGGTAGCACCCGGGAGAGGCAAAAGTTTCTAAGTCTTCTCGCTCTGGGGTTAGGTCTCGTCACTCCCCCGCCAGGCTCCCACCTAGCTGGTACGGCCGAGTCTCGATGGACATCGTTATGACCCTGGGGCTGAGCCCGGAGGATGTTCAACACCCGTCAGGCTCTCACCTAGCTGACTGGCCCTAGCACCCGGGAGAGGCCTAAGTCTTCTCGCTCTGGGGTTAGGTCTCATCACTGCCCACCTAGCTGGTACGGCCGAGTCTCGATGGACATCGTTATGACCCTGGGGCTGAGCCCGGAGGATGTTCAACACCCGCCCTCAGGCTCTCACCTAGCTGACTGGCCCGGTGGTAGCACCCGGGAGAGGCAAAAGTTTCTAAGTCTTCTCGCTCTGGGGTTAGGTCTCGTCACTCCCCCGCCAGGCTCCCACCTAGCTGGTACGGCCGAGTCTCGATGGACATCGTTATGACCCTGGGGCTGAGCCCGGAGGATGTTCAACACCCGCCCTCAGGCTCTCACCTAGCTGACTGGCCCGGTGGTAGCACCCGGGAGAGGCAAAAGTTTCTAAGTCTTCTCGCTCTGGGGTTAGGTCTCGTCACTCCCCCGCCAGGCTCCCACCTAGCTGGTACGGCGAGTCTCGATGGACATCGTTATGACCCTGGGGCTGAGCCCGGAGGATGGCCCGGTTAGCACCCGGGAGAGGCAACACCCGCTGGGGTTAGGTCCTCAGGCTCTCACCTAGCTGACTGGCCCGGTGGTAGCACCCGGTGGTAGGGAGAGGCAAAAGTTTCTAAGTCTTCTCGCTCTGGGGTTAGGTCTCGTCACTCCCCCGCCAGGCTCCCACCTAGACTGGCCCTGGTAGCACCCGGGAGAGGCAAAACGGCCGAGGTCTCGTCTCGCTCCCACCTATGGACGATGGACATCGTTATGACCCTGGGGCTGAGCCCGGAGGATGTTCAACACCCGCCCTCAGGCTCTCACCTAGCTGACTGGCCCGGTGGTAGCACCCGGGAGAGGCAAAAGTTTCTAAGTCTTCTCGCTCTGGGGTTAGGTCTCGTCACTCCCCCGCCAGGCTCCCACCTAGCTGGTACGGCCGAGTCTCGATGGACATCGTTATGACCCTGGGCTGAGCCCGGAGGATGTTCAACACCCGCCCTCAGGCTCTCACCTAGCTGACTGGCCCGTGGTAGCACCCGGGAGAGGCAAAAGTTTCTAAGTCTTCTCGCTCTGGGGTTAGGTCTCGTCACTCACCCCCCGCCAGGCTCCCACCTAGCTGGTACGGCCGAGTCTCGATGGACATCGTTATGACCCTGGGGCTGAGCCCGGAGGATGTTCAACACCCGCCCTCAGGCTCTCACCTAGCTGACTGGCCCGGTGGTAGCACCCGGGAGAGGCAAAAGTTTCTAAGTCTTCTCGCTCTGGGTTAGGTCTCGTCACTCCCCCGCCAGGCTCCCACCTAGCTGGTACGGCCGAGTCTCGATGGACATCGTTATGACCCTGGGGCTGAGCCCGGAGGATGTTCAACACCCGCCCTCAGGCTCTCACCTAGCTGACTGGCCCGGTGGTAGCACCCGGGAGAGGCAAAAGTTTCTAAGTCTTCTCGCTCTGGGGTTAGGTCTCGTCACTCCCCGCCAGGCTCCCACCTAGCTGGTACGGCCGAGTCTCGATGGACATCGGTATGACCCTGGGGCTGAGCCCGGAGGATGTTCAACACCCGCCCTCAGGCTCTCACCTAGCTGACTGGCCCGGTGGTAGCACCCGGAGAGGCAAAAGTTTCTAAGTCTTCTCGCTCTGGGGCTAGGTCTCGTCACTCCCCTGCCAGGCTCCCACCTAGCTGGCACGGCCGAGTCTCGATGGACGTCGCTACAACCCTGAAGTTGAGACTGGGAGTTGGCCCGAGGAAAATACCAGGGGGGGGGAAGCTCGCCAGTTAAGACGGCGAGCTCGGAATATCCTACCCCCCCCCTCTCTCTCCAGCTCGCTACTAAAGAAACCTTGGTTCTGTCCCAGACTCAGGGGAAGGAGAGCGGCTCTCCCCAGCGAGCCCAGCCTCGCTCCAGCTAGCTCGGCGAAAGACATGCCCTGACGTCTAAGGCGGATGCCGGCAATATCTTGACCCAAGCGTGTTTTCACTTGTCTGAATTATCGAAAAATTAAGGCGAGACATGGCAGGGGAAGGTGAGGCGCGAGCAGGGTATGGCGCGAGCACGCGTCCTAGGGATTCGCCGCGAGCACCGCGGGTGCTGGTCCTAACTCAAAACATTCTACAGGCGAGGTCGCTCTACCTAGCGCGCGGGTATAACATCGCAAGTAAGCTCGAAAAGAAGATAGCAAAATTGTGCAAAAATATCTTTGAATTATCATTACAGGTTTACAAGGCCCGCCTCGGCAGGGTACAAAAAGAACAGAGAAGAGAAAACAAAAATTAACTCTCGCCCTCCCCCCTCGAGTGGCGGTCCTCCTCGTCACCAAGCCGAGCGTCCTTCTCCCTCACCCCAGCAAAAAGCGAGTCAAAGCTATCTTCCTTCTCGCTGGGCGGGCTGGGCGGGAACAGGGTTGGCAGGAGCTCCCGGACTGTGACCTCCTCGCAGCCTTCCGCCAAGATCCCCGTCCCCCTCATGGCCTGTAGGAGACACTCGGCAGTCTCGACGGAGTTGACTCGCAGTCGCTCCGCGACGTCAGCCTCGCCAAACACCCGGGGCCTCCTGAAGGGGAAGGCCGGCTCGCTGGCGCCCGGGGGAAGGAGAGCGTCGGCTTGGCGAAGGACCTCTCCCAGGAGCCCCTTATTCTTCTCTTTCAATTCCTCCACCTCCGCCCCCAGCCGGGCGGCAACAGCCTCCTGCTCCTGGGAATATGTCTTCTGATCGGCGAGCTGGGCTTCCCGCTCGGCGAGCTGAGCCCGCAACTGGGCCATCTCGTCTCGCATCGCGTTAGCGGCTTCGGCGTCCTGTAAGACTAGAGGTTCAGAACACGCGCAGGAATAATCTTAAGCGAGGTGAATAGAGGTATCCAGCGATTACCAGGCCGCCGACAGACTTCGCGAGTAGAGCGTCCGCGAGGCCGAACCGCCTCTCCGCGTCGACCGCGCTCTCCTTCGCCAGATCGCGCTCCTGCTCGGCAGTCAGCAGGGCGTTGCTGAGCTGGAAGCCGCGGCGGACCATCATGTGATGGAGCTCAAAGGCCCGCAGGTGGGCCTGCATCCCTCGTAGCCGAGCTGACTAGGGGTCAGCTTCTTGTACGACTCGGCGCTGTCGCGGCTGTAGAGGCCGAAGCCGAAGGCGAAAGCATGGGCGGTGGGCGGCCGGCGAGCTCCCCAGGAGGGGGCGCGAGTGGAGACGGAAACTCGGTGAGCCCCCTCGTCCCACTTCAAGATGGGCTCGCCAGCCGCATCTTTGCTCTTGCACCCCTTGCCGAAGTTGGGGTGATCCTTCGGCAGACTGGGCTCGCGGACGGTGTCCTCCCCGGTAGAATCGGAGGACGGCCCGCTCTTCTTCTTCCCCTTTCGGGGGGAGGAGGCTTCTTTCAGCGGGCTCAAGGGCGGCTCATCGGACAGAGCCTCCGGCGAGCTCATGAACTTGGCGGGAGACGAGGGAAGGTGCAGCCGTCCGCGCGAGACCACCTTCGCCCTCTTCTTCTTGGGGAGAGAAGAATCGGGGCGCGAGCTCGACCCCCCGGACTCCGAGCGCTTCTTGCCGGAGGGTTGGACTCGCGGTTGCTCCTCGCGACAAGCCAGCGCCGCCGCCCGGGCCAGCTCCAGAGGGTCCGAGAATATCCCCGGGTCGGCGAACGGCGGATGCTCCGGGAGAACCCGTTCCCTGCAGAGAAAGACTTAGTCAAAAAAAGAGAGAAGGAAAAATCATATGAGATCCACCTTGATAAAGTTCGCGAGAAGGCTGAGCGAGGTATACCTTCGCCGGGGAGAACGGGCTGAAGCAAGTCGAGGCCGCGGCGGAGGAAGGCGACCTCAAAGTCCTTGTGGAGGAAGAACTTGTGGAGGTCGGCGTCGCTACCCGACAGGGAAGGAGGACGGTATATGTCCTCGCTCTTCTGCAGGGGGCGAAAGGGGATGTTGCCGAGCTCGCCCTTGATGAAGACGAGCCGGGTCATCCAATTGTGGTTCTTGTTCGCCAGCTCGCGAACCTTGATGAAGGACCCGCCGAAGTAGGCGACCCCGTCGGGAGTAGCCTTGTAAGAGAACAACTTGCGGAATACCGCGAGGTTGAACTCAATCCGCTCCCGGCGAAGGAAGCAGGCGAACGCCACCATCATAGCGATGGCGTTGGAATTCAACTGCGCGGGCACCGCGCCGTAGTACTTCAGGATCTGGCGGATTTCTGGCCAGAGGGGGAGGCGCAGTCCCACCTCGAAGTGCGAGATGGGAAAGGCGAGCTCGCCCTCCGGGAAGGAGTTGATGGCTTCATGCTCGGCGGGCCTGCGAGCCTGGAAGCCGGGGGGGACGAACGCCGCCGTGAACTCGACGAGCTCCTCCTCTGTGATGTGCCCCTCGAAAAAGCAGTGATCAACGAAGTGCTGGGCGCACTTAGACCGACCGTCCGCATCAGGTTGGTCTTCACCATGGTCACAGAGAAAAGGGAAAGCGCGAGCTCGTGAAGACGGGAGCGAAGCAAAAATTCGAAAGCAATAAAGGCGTGCCTCGGGGGTAGGTGAGAAGGTCTATTTATAGAAGAAGGTAAAGAAGGGTGAGAGGGAGGGCGAGTCGGCCGATCGGTCCGGTCTCGCCGCGCCACCTCGCCACCCTCTCCTCGCAAGCCTTGCGAGCCGGCAAGGTCCCCGAAGGGGGAATTCGAAAAGACTCGCCGAAATATTGAAAAAGCGTCTACATATACAAAGTAGTTAAAAAGTTGTTCCAGGATTATTACAGGCAGACCATTCAGAATAAATAGAAGAAAAAATACAAATAGGGGCGCGAGGACCATGCGAGGGCGGGGGCGAGTACCGGCCGACTGACAGAAGAGCCGTTTCATTCTCCCCGGTCTCGCCGACCCGCCGTCGCAGGCCGCCGCGCATGAAGTTCGCGAAGCCGCCCCATGTTCCTGTTTATCACCCGCAGGTTCTCGTCGATTTCGTCCATCAGCACCAAGGAAGACGCCTCCTCGAACGCCAGGCTGACTCCAGCACCGTCCGCGAGACGCGAGCACTCCCACTGCAGCCTGTTGTTGTCCTTCCGCAGGTCGTGGAGCTCGCGCACCAGCTTCTTGAGAACCTTCCGCTCCGTCTTGCGCGTTCAGGGCTGCCCACCTCGGAGTCCAGGAAGGCGTCCAGGGCGCTTGGAGAAGGGAGGGGTGAGTAAGGAGGTCGATCCACGGACTCGCCGTCCTCCGTTCGCCCGGGAAGTTCTGGGTAAAGAATTGAAAGATGATCAGAAAAGCAGATATCCACGGAGCAGAATAGCAACGCCGGAAACTTACCGCGCGAGCCTGGCTCCTCCAGGTTGGCGCGAGGAGAGAAGTGGCGCAAGTCCTTGCCACGCCCCAGCAGTTCTTGAGGAGCGAGTTGGTAGCCGGGAACAGGGATAATCCCGGCGCCTCTCCCCACGACCAGGGATCCAGGGGAGGGTTGCCGGGAAGGGAGGCGACTCGGCGACGCCGGCTCTCGCGAGCCCGGCTCCTTAACCTCGGGATCCTGCCGTGGCGAGTTGACAGGAGCACTTTGGTCCGGGGGGTGGACGCTTCGCCGCTGTTCTCCCGGTCAGAAGATAATTCCACGAGACTTTTGGCAGAGGAGCCAAGAATCGGCTGGTTGGAGGAACCGGCCCCGTTCCCCAAGGCGGCAGTAAAGTCGGCCAGGATGGGTTCGGCCCCGGGGGAAGGGGCTTCGCCCGCTTGGCCGAGCTGAGATCGGCAAAACGGCGAGCAGGGGCTTCAAGGTTGGTTAGCCCCGCGGCCTGGGCGGCGATCTCCCCGCGGGAGCGTGCGAGTCGCTCTAAGACTTCCTTGGGGAGCGGCATCTTGTCAGAATTTGGGGAAGGGCAAAGGTCAGCCAGATGCGCAGGGGTACATATATATAGCTACCTGTGGGGCCTACCAGAAGATTCCTTTCTGCCCCTGTCGCACTCGCCGGATCCCATGGGGTTGGATGTTTCTTTCCGAGCTTGTCCCAACCTCGCAAAGAGCGGGGATTATGTACAACCCCGTATCCTGCGAGTGGTCGACAGAGGTTGAACCGGCCGGCTCAGATCAACTTGGATCCAGCTTGCCGAGTCCGAGCTCGGCAATAGTCGAGCTAAGCTCGGCGATGGTCGAACGAAGCCCAGCTTGCCGAGACCAAGCTCGGGTGCGGAGACAGGGTTCGATGATAGTCGAGCCAAGCTCGACGATCTCCGTGCCGAGTCCGAGCTCGGCGATCGTCGTGCCGAGTCCGAGCTCGGCAATAGTCTAGCCGAGCCCAGCGCTAGCCGAGCACAGTCCGCCGAGCCCGTGCCCGCCTAGGCCCAGGGCGAGGCGAGTCGGGCCTCCTGCCGAGCGAGTGCCCCCTCAGGTCCAGCTCGCATCTTGGCCATGGCATACTTTTACTGTGGCCCCTTTTGGTTTGTCTGTAGTCCTCGAAAACAGTGAAGGTTGTATATTGGCAGGCCATCTTTTCCTATAAATAGGACCCAAGGGGTACCTCAGAGGGCACGCTTACGAATTCTCTGGCCTGCTAGCGCTTTCTGAGGTACCTTAGCCCGGCATTTGGCTAAGGAGGGGAAGCGCTCTGAGATCTTCCGGGTTTGTGGTGGGACCTCCACGCCGGGCCCTTGGTCTAGTCCTTGTTTTTTCTTTCCTTTGTCTCGTTTTCTTGCAGGAGTTAAGTAGGTGCGCGGCCACCCTTCCCCAAGGGTCGAACTCCACAAGAGACCGGTTTTCCGGTTTCAACAATATATATATATATATATATATATATATATATATATATATATATATATTTGATCATAGTTGGGATCACTCAAAGTAAGTCGGAGCTAACTGAGGCCACATGTCACTATGATATACAAATTTTTTTTTATAACACCCATAAGTGGTCAGTCTACTAGCTAAGGAACATAGGGAAATGAATACTCAAGTCTTTAAGCTTAGAAGTAATATGTGATGGCAATAAAGGTAAGGCTTTAAGTGGGAGCAAGGTTAACTACGTACGCTCAATATATTGGCAACTATCATTGAATTAGAACATACTCGATCTAATCTCATTAGGATCTGAAGTTAATTAAATAAATTAAAAGGGCGTAAACTCTTTTAAGAACTATAGTGCATGAATGTGAGATAGATTTCTTAATCGAGCTTTAACCAATAAGTCTAATTTCAATTTAATAGTCTGACTCATAAGACTAACTCGTCTAACCTTACAATTAATTTGAAAAACTTGAATAGATTTATTAATAATAATAAAAAATTAAGAGCAGACATTTCTAAAATACACCCCATAAAAGATTTGTCATGCAAGGTATAGAAGGACATGCCCCCATACTTGAACCTTTACTAGTCCCTAGTATAGAAGTTGTAGCAAATATAATAGCCATGTATGCGATTGCGAAGTTCATAAATCATAAGAGTGGAATAAAAAGAAAGTTAAACATGTGAGTCGCCAGCATATAAATATGGGTGAAGGGGAACACAAAAGTATAAGATATGACCGTGAGTTTATTTATTAAGCAGTTAAAGCTTCATTGCATTAAAACATATAGTAGTAATTTATGGAAACAATTCAGCTAGAGAAGTGATCAACCACAATGCAACAAGTAACAGTCATAATGATTAGAGCTAGAGAATAATTAAACAAGTAACACTTAAATGCAGTTATTAACATTTAATAACTTAAATAGAACAAATTAGCATTCAGTTAAACAAGTTCAGGAACGTCTAAGGAGTCAATCAATTTCCTCATATTTAAACGAGACAATATATAAAGCAAAGTAAATCTGAAATGTTTCACCAACACTAAAATAAAATAAAATTCCAAAATAAAACAAACATATTTCACCACAGATCAAAGTAAATCTGTGCAAAAAGTAACAGATCCATGTAGAAATAAAACAAAATATTTCACCAACACTGAAATGTTTCACCACAGACATTGCCCAAATTAAAACAAACATTTCACCAGTAATAGAGCAAGGTAAATTTCCCAGATTCTGAGTAGTGGAGTGCCGACCATCCTCCTAATCGTCGCCAGCGTCATCGACCTCGTCCGAGTCATCATCGTCCAAAAATTCTTCCATTTCGTCGTCTTCGCCGGATGCAAAGACTGCATCGTCCTCGACCGCTTCCGCTTCATCATGTGGATCCGGTGATGTTGCAGCCTCCTTTCCCTTAGAATTAGATGGTTTGCGCTCATACCAAGCAGGATTCACATCGCGGACTGCTATCTTTTCCTCAGGTACGTTCAAATGGCGTAGAATTTCGACTTGATTGTGATGTAAAATGTCTAAATGTGAAACTAGATGACGATGTTGCTGACGTTGATATTTGGCAGTGGCTTGCAAATATTTAAATATGATCGGCCAATCCGGAGGATTAGGGGAAAGTGGCGGCGGGATTGGAGGTTGAGTGGTTTTGCGCGAAGATACGGGAGGACGTTGTTTCTTGGCGGATTTGGAGGAGGTCTCCTCTAAAGATACCTTAATATAGGATGAAATGACGGAAAATGTTATTGGCCGACCTACAATGGTGATAGTGTCCGTGTCGGCGAGAGATACCTCGGCGTAACGGCACAACGAGGTGATGAGTGTGGGAAACCATAACTGAGTTCCACCCTCCGTTTTGACCTGTTTTTGGATTTGACTTGAAATGATATGTCCTATATTAATGGGAATCCCTTTTATAATGCTATAAATTATGCAAGCACTATCAAATGAGACATGGTTTGGGTGCTTTGTTGGCATAATACTTGAGTTTACGAAAAGAAACCAAACTTTAGCTTCACGAGAAAAAAGGGCCGAATGCAGGACATGTGAAGATTCATTCACCCAAGTTATATTTTTAGTGAGGCTCAATGTGGCGGCGATATCGAATGGGTTAGTAGTCCTGACAGACTCGAAGACATCGCTGTCCAGATTTGTTAAGTCGAAGAATGAGTTTATACCTTCCGCGGAGAAATCGACTTCCCTTCCCCGTATATGAATTTTTCCGTCCATATGGAACTTGGCGTTGGCGTAGAATTCATACACCCATGGTAGGACCGCTTCAATGCGGGGGTGGCAGAAGGAATTCCAACCGAACTTGTCTATTTGCCGCACATAAGCTTGACTCCAACCACGAACTTCAAGTTGAAACCCTCTTTCGTAGATGACGGACTTTGCTTTCAGCAGTTCGTAGCGAGCCTTGGATTCTTCGTTGATGAATCTTGAGTGCTTATGTGCCACCACCTTCTCTCTACCTTTCTTAGGGGCCATGAATGCAGAGGGGATTGGTTTAGCACGGGAGAGAGAATGCTCAAATGATCGAGAGAGAGGAGAATATTGAGCACTTACCACTTCCTGAAGGCCGGCGATAGATTACGGTGGCCGTCTATTGGAGCTTTCGCCGGCATATGTTTCAAAGAGGGTGATAAGGTGGAGTTAGGGTTTTCCTAGAGCGGAGGAAATGGGGGAACCAGAGGGTTTTCCTGGGGATCGGGTTTTAAGTATACGGCGGTCCAGTAAAAGGCGGTTCAGCGAAAAAAATCAAAGAAGGCATCTTTCCAGATCGCCGGTTCAAGTTATTGCAGTTGAACCGGCTGCATATGGCGGATCAGCTAAAAAGGCAGCGAACGAAATGTTGCAACATTTCCGAAATGTTGTAACATTTCTTCCTGAACCAATTTAGAGCTTTGACTAGAGCGGGCTGAAGGGGAAATTTGTTTTTAAGTGTTCGAGACCATAAGATTTCAGTCATGCATCATTTTTTAACGAATCTTTGAGAGAAATATAAACAAACAAAATAAAAACAACAATAATAATAACAAACTTATCATTAAAATTTGGGGTTGCCTCCCCGAAAGCGTCTTAGTTAATGTCCCGGCTGGATATTCGGCGGCTCGAAAATTTTATTTCAAGTGTATGAACGATATGACTCGTTCATTTTCGTTTCCTAAATAAGCCTTAAGACGTCCGTCATTGACCTTAAACTCTAAATGATCCTTTTCATTGATTATAGTAACGACGCCATGAGGAAGCACTTCCTTGACCCGAAACGGGCCCGACCACCTAGACTTTAATTTACCAGGGAAAATTTTTAGTCGTGAATTGAATAATAGAACTAGTTGCCCTGGTTGCAAATGTTTTTCTGTAAGATGACGGTCATGCCACATTTTAGTACGGTCCTTATAAACCCTTGCACTTTCATATGTCTGTGTCCGGATTTCCTCCAATTCATTTAACTATAGTAGTCTAGATTTACCGGCTTCTTGAAAGTCAAAATTGATTTTCTTAATGGCCCAATATGCCCGATATTCCAACTCTAACGGTAAGTGACAAGCCTTGCCGTAAACCAAACGATACGGGGTAACACCAATCGGGGTCTTGAAAGTGGTTTTATATGCCCATAAGGCATCGTTAAGCTTTTGAGACCAATCCTTGCAATTTACACTAGCCGTTTTAGCCAATATTTTCATGATCTCTCTATTAGATACTTCCGCTAACCCATTTGTTTGGGGGTGGTATGTCAATACTACCTTATGCCTAACCCCGTACTTTTTCAACAACGCAGCAAATTGGTGATTACAAAAGTGACTTCCCCCGTCACTTATAATAGCTTTGGGTGTTCCAAATCGACTAAATATAAAGTTTTTCAGGAAGTACAACACCACCTTCGTATCATTTTTGGTCATGGCAATGGCCTCGACCCATTTCGATACATAGTCTACGACTAAGAGGATAAATAAATTATCATTCGAATTAACGAATGGTCCCATGAAGTCTATACCCCAGACATCAAAAAGCTCGACTTCTAGAATTGGGTTCATAGGCATAGCTTCATTCTTCTTAATATTTTCTTCCTTTTGACATCGGTCACACCTTTTCACATGTTCTCTAGAATCATGAAATAATGTAGGCCAATAGAATCCGGCCTCTAGGACTTTCATAGCTGTCCTATTTCCCTTAAAGTGTCCTCCGTAGGGAGAACTATGGCAATTTTCTAAAATATGATGCATTTCTACTTCCGGGATACATCTCCTCACTACTCCATCAGCACTAATTTTAAACAAATAAGGTGAGTCCCAAAGATAAGACCGCACTTGGTGTAAGAACCTCTTTTGTTGTTGGTAGTTTAAATCTGAAGGTAAGATGTTACTAATGAGGTAATTGATGTAATCGGCGTACCATGACACTAACCCCTCTGATATAGCTAAGATTTGCTCATCTAGAAATCTCTCATCAATCTCTGAATGATAATAAAATTCCTCTGGTTCGATCCTAGAAAGATGGTCTGCTACAGGGTTATCTATGCCCTTTCTATCCTTAATCTCCAAATCGAATTCTTGCAATAATAGTACCCAACGAATCAATCTCGGCTTTGTATCTTTCTTTTCCATCAAATAACGGATGGCCGCATGATCAGTAAAAACGGTAACTTTAGTGCATAAAAGATAAGATCGAAACTTTTCGAAGGCGTAGACTACTGCCAACAACTCCTTCTCAGTCATGGTGTAATTGATTTGAGCTTCGATCAGAGTTTTGCTCGCGTAAGCTACGATGTGAAAAAGTTTCTCTCTAACTTGACCTAGCACTACACCAATGGCATAGTCACTCGCATCGTACATAAGGACAAATGGTTCCCCCAGTTGGGTGTCACCACAATTGGTGTCGTGGTTAATTGCTTCTTCAATTTATTAAA
This sequence comes from Platanthera zijinensis, assembly GCA_039513925.1. NCBI lineage: Eukaryota > Viridiplantae > Streptophyta > Magnoliopsida > Asparagales > Orchidaceae > Platanthera > Platanthera zijinensis. Next base: position 120,345,817 of record CM077098.1, read on the forward strand.
TGCACTCAAACAGTTTTCATCAAAATGAAATTTCGTATCCTTTTCCAACAATCCACTAAGAGGTTTTGCAATCCTCGCAAAATCTTTTATAAACCTTCGGTAAAATCCCGCATGCCCTAAGAAATTCCTTAACTCTTTCACATTCCTAGGAGGAAGTAATTTCTCAATGACCTTAATTTTTGCCTTATCTACTTCTAATCCCTTGCTTGACACATGATGGCCTAGTACGATGCCTTCGCGTACCATGAAATGACACTTTTCCCAATTCAGCACAAGGTTAGTTTCAATACATCGCACAAGCACTCTTTCTAAGCACTCCAAACACTCTCCAAATGATTTTCCGAAGATGGAGAAATCATCCATGAAGATCTCTATACCATGATCCATAATTTCTGAAAATATAGCAATCATACACCGTTGTAACGTGGCTGGTGCGTTGCATAGACCAAATGGCATTCTCCTGAAGGCAAATGTTCCGTAAGGGCACGTGAAGGTTTTTTTCTCTTGATCTTCCGGGTCAACCGTTATTTGGTTATACCCGGAATATCCGTCTAAGAAGCAGAAAAAATCATTACCGGACAACTTATCTAGAACTTGATCGATGATAGGCAATGGAAAGTGGTCTTTTCTAGTAGCCTTGTTAAGCTTGCAATAATCCATACAAATGCGCCATCCGGTAATAGTTCTAGTCGATATTAATTCGTTCTTATCATTTTTTATTACGGTCATCCCTCCTTTCTTCAGAACACATTGAACCGGAGAGACCCAAGAACTATCGAAGATAGGGTATATTATCCCTGCATCTAACCATTTTATTATTTCTTTCTTTACGACCTCTTTCATAGGTGGACTGAGGCGGCGTTGAGCCTCAATTGAACCTTTGTAAGATTCTTCTAGGAGAATCTTGTGCATGCATACCGAAGGACTAATCCCTCTTATGTCCGCGATCGTCCAACCTATGGCTAATTTAAATTGCTTCAGCAAATCTATGAGTTGTTGATATTGATTTGGTGATAATTTTGAGTTGACAATGACCGGTAATGTATCATTGTCTCCTAGATATGCATAGGCCAGATGTTCAGGTAATGGTTCAACTCAAGTGTGGGTGGACTAATGATGGAAGGTTTATTTGCACATGTCTTATCTGTCATATCTAAAATCTCGGCTTACGAGTGAATGTCGGTGAACGTGCACTTATTTCAAAGCACTCTAGAATGTCGTTCTCACAATCAGATTTCTCTTCTTCCGTCCCCTCCTCTTCGTCTTCTTCTAGATTCTCACTTAAGTTGTAATGATAAAGGGTCATACTCTTCACTTCCTCTATGTCATCTTCTTCTAAACGAGGGAATTTCATGGCTTTTAGTACATTAAAAGTCACTTGTTCATCGTTAACCCTCATGGTTAACTAACCCTTGTGTACGTCAATCAAAGTTTTCCCGGTAGCTAAGAAAGGCCTACCCACTATAATGGGGACTTCCTTGTCTTCCTCCATGTCTAATACCACAAAATCTGCCGGAAAAATAAACTTTTCTACCTTGACTAAGACGTCTTCTACAATCCCCTTTGAAAAGATTAGAGATTTATCGGCTAATTGTAATGTAAGCGATGTTTTGGAAATCTCCCCCAATCCTAACTTCTTATAAATTGAAAGTGGCATAAGATTTATGCTCGCCCCGAGATCGCACAAAGCCTTTCCCTCGAATTGATGACCAATAGAACACGGAATCGTGAAGCTTCCGGGGTCCTTTAGTTTTGGTGGTAATCTCCTTTGGAGAATTGCACTACATTCATGTGTAAGGGTTATCGTTTTGTTCACGCCAAACTTCCGTTTTTTATTTAAGATGTCTTTCATGAACTTTACGTAACTCGGCATCTGTTCTAATGCTTCGGCGAAGGGTATATTAATTTGCAACTTCTTAAAGATTTCTAAGAATTTCTGAAATTGTTGGTCTAATTTGCTCTTTTTTAGTCTCTGGGGGAAAGGTGGTGGTGGATAGGTTCGTGGGCTCTCCTTCCTTCTTTCCTCTTTTTCTCCTTCTATTTCCTTATCATTTCTTCCTGTTATTACTCCTTCCTCCTCACTCTTATCGCCCTCATTTCTTCCTATTATTACTTGCTCACTAGGACCCTTGACTTTTTCTTGGTCTTGATTTTTATTTTGTTCTGGATTAGTGTCTTGACCAATAATTAACTCACGCCCACTTCGTAATGTGACAGCCTTACAATGATGATTATCTCCCTTGGAATTGGGTGTGGTATCCGTAGGGAGTGTGTCTTGCGGTCACATACTTAAAGCAGTGGCGATTTGTCCTAGTTGTGATTCAATCATTCTCATTGACCCTTCCAAGCTAGAAAAACGGGTTTCATTCTTTTGCATTGATTCTATGATGAAGTCATCCGTTACCTTTCTAGATGGTCCCGCTTGATTGGAATGATTGTTTTAGTGTTGAGGATTAACATAGAATTAAATAAGTGTGGTGGAGTAGGACCGGAGTTGTTCTTCCAAGAGAAATTAGGATGGTTTCTCCATTCGGGATTATAGTGGTTTGGGTAAGGGTTTGTATTTTGCTTATAATGCCCTCCTAAATAATTAACTTCTTCATTACCCCCTACGAGTTGTTCAATTGTTAAGATGGGGTTGGGAGACACCATGGGAGTAATAATACTATTGACTTGAGGATTCATTTGATTTTGGTTCAACGTCAAAGCATCTAACCACTTGTTAGTGCTATTAAATTGGGACGTCATTTGGGCTGCAAATGACATTAATTGGTCAACTTGATACAACCCTGCCGTAGTGGGAGGATGTACTTGACGCTCAATCGTGTGGTAATTATTAGAAGATAGATCTTCTAAAATACCGTAGGCATCTTCAGTATACTTGTTCATCAGCGAACCTCCCGCAGCTCCATCTACTTGGATCATTGTAGATGTCTGAAGGCCGTTATAAAACGTCCATACTTGTTGGTGAATGGCTAGCCCATGGTGGGGACATCTCCGTAATAATTCCTTAAATCGTTCCCACGCATCATATAGGGTTTCTCCATTCGCTTGCATGAATGTAGAGATATCCCGCATTAACTTAGCAGTTTTGGATGGAGGGAAATATTTGGATAAAAAAATTTCAATTAATATAGCCCAAGTAGTAATGGAGCTAAAAATTTATCGAACCAACACCGAACTAATCGCCTCAGCTCCTACTCCCAGATAAAGTAAAAGATCCTCGCTGCCCTGCGGACCTTGGAGGAGAGGGGCTCGGGTCAGCTGCTGCTTAAGCTTTTCGAAAGCGTCCTCGCACTCCGTGGTCCACTCGAATTTCTGATTACCCCGAAGGGCCTTGAAGAACGGGGAGCATTTCTCTCCGACCTTGGAAAGAAAACGGCTAAGGCCTGCCAGCCTTCCAGTCTGCCTCTGGACCTCCTTGGAATCTCTTGGGGAGGCCATCTCCATGATGGCTTTCACCTTGTCTGGGTTAGGCTCCACCCCCCCCCCCGGGAGTAAGGAGGTGACCCAGGAACTTTCCCCTTCCCGCACCGAAGACACACTTGGCCGGGTTAAGCCGCATCTTGTACTTCCTCAGGGTGGCGAAGGTCTCCGCCAGATCCGCTACGTGCTCTGTGATGCTCTTGCTTTTGACGAGAAGGTCGTCCACATAAACCTCCAAATTCCGCCCCTTTTGCTCTTTGAACACCTGGTCCATCATTCTTTGATAAGTGGCGCCGGCGTTTTTGATCCCGAAGGGCATCATCTTGTAGCTATAGCACCCGTTGCCGGTGATGAAGGAAACGTTGTGGCAATCGGGGGGATGCATCCGGATCTGGTGGTATCCTGAAAAAGCATCAAGGAAACTCATTACGGGAAATCCGACGGCAGAATCAACCAGCACGTTGATTTGAGGCAAGGGGTAACAATCCTTCGGGCAAGCTTTATTCAACATAGAAAAATCGATACATAGCCTCCAACCCCCTCTGGACTTCTTTACCATTACAACATTGGAGACCCAGCCTGGATAATGGATCTCCGAGACAAACCACGCCTCCAACAGCTTCCTCACTTCCTCCCGGATTGGCTCGGCCAGCGCGGTGGCGCTCTTCCTCCGCCTTTGGCGGACCGGAGCTACCGCGGGGTCCAGGTTGAGGCGATGACAGGAAACATCGGCATCAATCCCTGGCATCTCGGCGGCACTCCATGTGAAGATGTCAGCATTTTCCTGCAGGAAAGCAGCTATCTCCGCCTTCCCTTCCAGGGGCAAGGTTCCTACGACCTTCAGCAGCTCAGGCCCTCCTCTCGGGGAGATCACCTCCACTTCCTCTAGCTCCTCGGCAGCTTGCAGGCCCTCCTCCTGCTCCATCATCCTCTACAGCCTTTCCGTGTCACCCATCCAGCTGATGGTGCTGCCAGCATTCAGGTAACACTCCCTGGAGGCCTTTGGATCCCCCCTGATCTGAACTTGGACATCATCCCGGCAGTACTTCAGGAACTGATGATACGACGACGGGACGGCTTTGAAATAGTTAATGAGAGGCCATCCGAAAATGGCATTGTAGCCACTGGGTGCGTCGACGATGATAAATCGACACCGGATTGAAGTACCCCCGAGGGTGACCGACATCTCCACTCCCCCTTCTACCTCTTTCTTCTCTCCCGAGAAGCCAAAGAGAGGTACGTCCGCAGCTTGGACCCTGGACGCTTCCACCTGAAGACCGACGAAGGTCCTCTTGAAGATGACATTCACCGAGCTCCCGTTGTCTGCTAGGATTCGATCGACGGTGAAGTCTTCGATGGCCGCTTGTATCACTAACACGTCGTAGAAGGGGTTCTCATTCCACAGCATATCCTCCTCCGAGAAGGTTATCTCGTTCAGCAGCGGAGGAGTTTGAGATGTCGAGGCGACGCTCCTCTTGTAGATTTGGTGGAGACTACCCTTGCGGGAAGCTCCAAGCCCTGCACCCCCATTGATCACCCCGACGTGTCCGCCTCCCGGACCGGGGATAACATTTCCTCGACCTCCCTTGTCAACCCTGTCCTCATTCCTCCTCCTCTGCGGAGCCTGGAAGGCTACTTGCCCGACCGGGGCCTCCTGCCTTAGTTGCTCTCTCTCTGTCTCTGTCACCTCCAACCTCCTCCTTGCCTCCCAAAACTCTGGGCAGGCCAAGGTCCCATGCCCCTCTACTCGATGGATATCGCAGTAGAGGGGGATGGCTGCCTACTGCTGTCTTCCCTGGCGCTCCTCCTTTCACCGACGCTTGTTCGCCTGTCGCGCGACAGCCATTGTCTCCCTTCTTCCTCCTCCCTGCTCTATCGGGTTGTTATCCCTCCTCTCCTCCTGGCGGATCGACCGTCTCCACTGAGGACGATCTCTTGGATACTGGAATCTTCTTTCTTCCCTTCTTCCTTCCGGAGCCTCGACGGGCCTACTTTCTTCTTGCCTTCGAGCCTCTCCCGCCTCCTCTCCTCCACCCTCCTGGGCTCCTCTCTTTCTTTTCCTCTCTTCTTTCCTCTTCGGCTACTCCCGCCTTCTGTCATCGTGCTTCTCTGGACGCCTCTCCTTTTCCAGCAGTCTTACCCTGTTTTCCCCTAGTGGCTTATCCTCGTCCTGCCTTACCAGGAACTCCTTGTTCCTCTCCTCCTCCTTAATGAAGACATTCGCCCTCTCCACCATTTCGTCGAACGACCTCGGCGGCCTATGCCCCAGCTCCATGTTGAAAAGTCCCTGCTTCAGGCCGAACTTGAGGGAAACCATCAAGGTAAACCCATCCACCTCCTCCACCTCTAAGACCTCTTCCTAGAACTGGTCGATGTAGTGGCCCAATATCTCGTGCTGCCCCTGCACGATCTTAAAAAGGGTCGTCGCCTCCTTCTTTCTCTTCTTGGATGTCGCGAATCTTGCTATGAGACCCCGATGAAGGTCGGAGAAGCAGCAGATGGAACCTGCCGGCAGTTGGTGGAACCAGTCTCTTGCACTTCCCTTGAAAGTGATGGAGAAGAAGCGAAACTTGAAGGCGCCATACATGTTGCGAATCGAGACCACATCCTCAAACCACTGAAGATGCCTTACCGGGTCATCTCTGCCGGAGTAGTAGGTGAGGGCGGGCTCTCAGAAATTGTCGGGGACGGGGGCTGTGAGGATTTCATCGCAGAAGGGGCTCCTCCCTTCCTGGCGGTGGCAATTATCCTCCTCGCTCGAGTACTCGTGCTCGCTCCCTCGGCGAGTATTCCCATACCTCGCCGAGAGTTCGGGATCTCGGAACCTGATGCCCTGGCTGCTCGCAGGGTGCTGACGTGATGGGACCAGCTGCTCTTCTCTCGCCCAAGCGGGCTCCTTTCCTGCTCGCCGGGCTGGCACCTCCTCGTCCGGTGGGGTCAGGCGATGGGGAGAAGTCGCCGTGACCTCAGGGGGGTTGGCGAAACCTACGAGTATCGCCCTCTCCATTTTCTTCGCGAACTCTTCAAAAGCAGCTACCGTCACAAACCCTCCACCCGCCGAGTTGTCCGCCAACTCGCCTTGATCTCCACCATTGACCATCTTTCTCAACCACGGAACTTTCCTCCTTGGCCACTATCCACGCTCACCGCACCAAGTGTTGAAACCAGGAAAATCCCGACCTCAGAATCGGACTATGCGTCCTAAGGTTACTGATCTCACAGCGAAGTCGGACGGCCCTTAGAAGCGAGAACAAGGATGAGCTAAAGGAACAAGACCCCAGGTCGCTGCGGCAGGAAGGTCCCACCACGCACCCGGCTGCTTGGAAGAAGCAGCCTCTTCACAACCAGAATGGTCGAGCTAGGTACGAAGGAGGTGCGCGAGCTGGGGTTCGCAAGTAACTATCCGTGGATCTCCTCTCTTCCTTCGTACCATTGGGGTCCTATTTATAGGGAAATCTAAAAAGAGGGGGGGTTTACTTATACCACCACCCTGGCGATTGGGCGACTTCTCTGGGGAGCTCGCACGGGATGGGCGAGTATCCCACCTTAGTCGCCTATCGAGCGAGTATGTCTAGGGAGCTCGCCATACTCGCACGAGTACTCCACGGCCTGGGGCGCTGATCCTGACTCGTCTTCCCTTGTTGACCTTGACTCCTGATGACCTAGCAGTGGTAGGGTCCACCCTCGTCGAATATGGGTTGTACACAATGCCTACTGCTGAGAACCCATTGTCAACGTGGGAATTGAAGCTCCTCAGCTCAAAGAGTACTCGAAGAATCTAAAAAGGGATGCAAAGGCACTTCTCTACATCCAACAAGGGGTAGAAAGAAGCATATTCCCAAGGATCATGGGGGCTCTCACGGCTAAGGAAGCATGGTCTACCCTCAAGAATGACTACCAGGGGTCCTCGAAGGTTATTTACATTAAGCTGCAAAATCGCTGGCAGGAGTTTGACACCTTAAGTATGAAAGAAGAAGACAATACACATTCCTACTTTACCAGAATAATAGCTCTCACAAATCTGACTAAGAGTTATGGAGATGTGGTAGAAGAGAAAGAAAGTGATACTGAAAATACTCAAAACCCTCACCCTAAAATACTCTTCTGTGGTAACTTCCATAGAAGAAGCAAAAGACATCAATGCTCTCTCCATCAATGATCTCATGGGGTCACTTCAAGCTCACGAGGAACGAATGAAGAGGTTTGAGCACCAGAACTTGAAGCAAGTTTTTCAAAGCAAACTTCTTATTCACCCAAATAAATCCTTTATAGAGCCTACAAAGAAAAATGAAAACTCCAAGTATCATCAAAGACCTTACCTATTTTGCAACCTTTGCAGAAGAAACAATCATGAAGCATATGATTGCTTTTATAAGTGCAAAACGTGTCCCAAGCCCACTCATTTTGCCAAAGACTGTCCTCATCGACAGAAAAGAAACATCCAGCAACCAGAGGAAGCAAAGTTCAATGAGTATGAGGGGATGAGGACTTTGTGTTCTACACATGTAACAACAATGGTGCATCCTTGGATGACGTGTGGTACCTAGATAGCGGGTGCTCAAATCATATGACAAATAACAAATCAGCATTCATTCAATTTGATGAAACTGCTCAATCTCAAGTTGTGTTTGGTGATGGAACTACAAAGACCATAAGTGGGAAAGGCACTATTGCTGTTAGATCTAAGCCTGGACACTACAAACACATCTCAGAAGTTCAGCATGTCCCTGAACTTGCCCAAAACTTGTTGAGCGTGGGACAATTACTCAAGAAAGGTTACAAATTGATTTTTGATGATCCCAATTGCACCATTATACACAAATCCACCTCCCAGGTTGTGTACAGAATTGCCATGTCAGCCAACAAGGTGTTTCCCTTGACTCTACCATATGAAGAAAGAAATATGAGAGTTGAAGCCCACAAGACAACAGATATTTGGCACTGCCGGTTTGGCCATCTCAACATTCCTGATCTAATAAAACTCCAAAACAAGAACCTGGTAAGGGGACTGTCAAGAATTCAGAACATTGGGAAATGTGCCATGAATTTGCAATGAGCAAAATACATGAGCTTCCACATCCTCACTCCTCCCAAAGGAAAACCTCGAAGCCACTAAAACTTGTGCATGCCGATATCTAGGGACCTACCAGAACACCTTCCCTCTTTGGTAAGCACTATTACTTACTCATTGTAGATGATTACACAAGAATGATATGGGACTACATCCTTGAACACAAGTCTGATGCCTTCTTAAAATTCAAAATATTCAAAGCCCAAGCAGAAAATGTTGTTGCTGCACGAATCAAGACCTTGAGAACAGACATAGAAGGTGAATTTCTCAGCAATGCATTCATCAGCTTTTGCCAGGAGCATGGAATTCACCGTGAACTCACCGTCAATGACACACCTGAGCAAAATGGAATTGCCGAGACACGAAACAGAACGATCATTGAAATGGTTAGGTGCATGCTACTCAAGTCAAAATAACCCAAGGAGTACTGGGATGAAGCTATTAATACAGTTGTCTACACCCTGAACAGATCCCTGTATCGTGCTCTAATCAACTCCACCCCATATGAAGCTTGGACAGGGGTGAAAGCAGATGTATCACACCTCAGAACATTTGGTTGTGTTGCCTATAGCCTGGATTCAACTAGGAATAGAGACAAACTTATAGAAAAAGGAATTATGTGTATACTGCTTGGTTATAACGACAATTCCAAAGCATGCCGTCTATACAATCCATCCACTAAGCAATTTTTTATATCCCAGAATGTCATAACAGATGAAGAGAAGACATATAGTTGGGAAGTGGCTCAAGATCAGATAACCAACCCGGTGGTTACCGAGAACCTCACTGAAACCCAGTCAGACTGTTCTCAGCCATCCATCCCGTTTGGTAACAATATCGACATTGATGCTCCAACTCTTGGAGACAACTCTGAAAGCTCCTCTGGATCTTCATGTCCCTCATCGCCAATCAGGTACCGCCCCCTATCTAAGATTATGAGCAATGCCAACTAGCTTTATTTGTTAAGGAACCTACATGCGTGGAAGAAGCTGCTGAAAATCCCAACTGGGCTCAAGCTATAGACAAGGAGCTTGAAATGATTAAGAAGAACAACACGTGGGAGCTGGCTGAACTACCTCCAAATAAATCTGCAATTGGGCCAAAATGGCTATTCAAAGTCAAATACAATGAGGAGGGAATAATTCAAAAATATAAAGCTAGGCTTGTCGCCAAGAGATATGCCCAAAAGGAAGGAGTGGATTTCTTTGAGACATTCTCACCAATAGCTCTTTTTGAATCAATCAGAGTGCTTTTTGTTGTGGCCACCCATCACAATTACCCTATATACCAAATGGACGTAATGTCTGCTTTTCTGAATAGTGAAATTGAGGAAGACATCTGTGTAAGGCAGCCTCCAGGCCATGTACTTAAAGGACAAGAAAATAAGGAGCTCAAACTACACAAGGCCATATAAGGACTAAGGCAGACACCACGAGCCTAGAATATTAAAATTGATTCAAACCTGCTATTGATTGGTTTCTACAAGTCGAACAGTGACCCTGACATGTACATCAAATGCGAAGAGAATGGAGATATGCTCATTGTATGTTTATACATTGATGACTTACTCATCACTGGTTCCAACTTAACCAGTATAAACTCCTTCCGCAATTACATTCAAACCAAGTTTGAAATGACTGACTTGGGGCTCTCTAGATACTTTCTAGGATTACAAATTTTCAATCTCCCAAGTCTACCTTTGTCTCCCAACTCAAATATGTTGATGACTTACTAACTCGTTTTGGATTGGAAACTCTAAGTCTGCTGCTACCCCCGATGATCACTGGGGAAAAATTATGCAAAGAAAATGGGGAAGGAAAAGTCTCACCAGAACTATACAGGAGTATGGTAGGTTCCCTAATCTACTTGACCAACACCAGACCTGAATTGAGTGTGCTGTGAGCATCGTTTCCAGGTTCATGCATTCCCCCAGCATTAAGCATATGACATCCGTTAAGCGTATTCTAAGGTATATCAATGGAACCAGATCTCTAGGTCTCAGATTTGAGAAAGGAAAAGATTGCAGTCTTATGGGGTTCTCCAACAGCGATTGGGTCGGATTCTCTGACGATAGGAGGAATACTACTGGTGTCATGTTCTTCATTGGCCCCAATCCTGTATCCTGGTGTACCAGAAAAAAGAAAACATGCAATTGCCCTTTCCTCAGCTGAGGCAGAATACACGGCCTTAAGTGAAGCAGTTAGAGAAGGTGTCTGGTTGAAATGACTACTAAGAGAATTTGTTGGAAAATATGAAACCCAACGGTGATACAGGTCGACAACACTTTAGTTATCGCTCTCACTAAGAACCCCATCTTCCACAATAAATCAAAGTATGTGGAAATTAAAGTCCATTACACTCGTGACCTGGTGAGCAAGGGTGAAATCGAGCTAAGGCACTGCCGCTCAGAGAATCAAATCGCCGACCTTCTTACAAAACCACTGTCTACGCCCACATTTCTGATGTTGCGAGAGAAGATGCATGTCACCTGCTTCCTGGACTATTGGGGGTGTTGGAACATAATCCGATCAGCAGCCCAAATGAAGACATAGATGATCTCACCGAAGACTTGATGGGTCCCTGCAATCGGGAATATGAGACTTGATGTTGTGACTGGACCGTCCGCCGACCTGCATTGAAAGTAGTTGAGTTAGCCTTTTTTATTATTAACCTTTTGTGCCCATACCTGTCTTGGGCTTGATGTTGCTGCTCCTTCTCTTTATCTTCTGTGTATGTTGTAATAGAACAGTAATGGTGTGTGGCTCTGTTTTGATGTTTTTGGGTGAAGAAGGAGAGAAAAACTTTGGGGCTTTCTTCATCTGTGTGTTCTGTGGTTAATGAGAAGTTCTATTTGCATGTCTTCACCTCTCCATATTCCAACAATAAGTAGTGAATGAATGGTAAGAGCGGAGAGAATAATATATTGCTTTTTATATTAAAGATATACACCAATGTTATGAAAACCGGACCGGACCGGCCGGTTCAACCGGTCGGACCGTCGACCGGACCGGTCAAGCTCTGAAAACCGCCTCTGCTGAAAATCGGCCCAGAATCAGTTAACCGGGCGGTTGGACCGGTTAACCGGAAATCGGGCCGGTTTTCAAACAACCGGGCGGGTCCCAATTCGCCTCTTTAAATCCCAAAAAAAAAAATAGAGGAATATCAGAAATCGAACCTAAACCACTTAAGGCTGTGCATAAATACCCGAAAACCGAAGAACCGATCGAACCGAACCGAACGGTGCCATTTGGGTCGGTTCTATCGGTTACCGGTTCGGTTCGGTTTCTTAAATTTCCAAGAACCGGAGTTACAAGTCGGTTCTCGGTTCTTGTGTCGGTTCTACCCGGTTCTACCCAGAACCGACCCGAACAAGAGTTCAAGTCGGTTCTACCGGTTCTACCTGGTCTCGGTATTATTAGTTCATATTTTTATTTAATTATTTTATGTTATGCATATTTAGAGTTTAATTATTTTTTAAAATTGCAACAGTTATTTGTGCCGAAAAGAGTTTTTAGACAATGATGGTTAAAGTTTCTAAGGTTCTAATTTCATCTAATATTGGATTTTACGTCTAAGGTTAAACACTTAAACATATAATCATTTTTAAAAAAAACAAAAAGTAAAAAAATAATATTTAGGAACCGAAACTAGAACCGGAACCGAACCGGAACGAGAATACGGTTCTGGTTCTTGGTGAGAAATACTCGGTTCGGTTCTGGTTCCAAATATTTAGAACCGAACCTATATGATTCGGTTCTCGGTTCTGGGCAGAACCGAACCGAACCGACCCATGCACAGCCCTAAAACCACTCCTAAAACTCCCACTGCATGCAACCACTACACCAATTATATTTATTGTTCTAATTTCTGACCCAATATATATTATAATTATTTTCATATTAATTTATATAAATATAATCCGTTAATTATTATAATAAATTTACAAACTTATATATAAATATAAATAATATCATTAATTGTAATTTAGTATTATATAATATATATTTCATATTTATTATTGTATATATTATAATTATACATATGTTATAAAAAGATATATTCAAAATATTATTTAGTACTATATATATATAACGGTTCGACCCCGGTTAAATCGGTTGAACCGGTTTGATCTTGAACCTTTCCCTCCGCCGGTTTGATGTTCGGTCCGGTTTTCAAAACCTTGATATACACACACACAAGTGACAGATATATTATTTGGGCTTGCAATTATGAGAGTAATATATTTTTCTTTAAAATTAAAGAAAAATATATAAATTTAAAATATTATTGATGGGGATTAACCCATTTTTTAAAACCATTTGGGGTGCGCATAGCCGTTCCAAATGAGGGGATCATGGGGTTGACTAGTCAACCCACTCCCCATGATCCCCATCATGATAGGAGGAGAGTGGGAGGGCTCACTTCCCCTTTTATCTCTCCACTAACTCCTCTCCCATCACAAAAGGAGGAAACCACCGCCGGCGGCCTCCCGTCGCCGGCCGGCCGCCTCCCGCCGCCGGCCGGCCGCCCGCCGCCGGCCGGCCGCCTCCCGCCGACCACCGCCGGCCGATTGCACGCCGCCCATGCCTCCACAGTCCGATTGAGATGGGGCCTCCGTAGCCGTCCGATCCGGGACTAACCACCCACTAACCCACCTAGTTAGTAGGGGGACCCACCATGATCTCCCCCTGGAGGCTATAAAAGGACCCACAGGGGCTCCTCATTTCTCACTTTTTCTCTCCTCGGGCTCTTCTTCTTCTTTCTCAGGTGAGAGCTCTCCCTCCTCCTCCACCAAGTCGGCCTCCGCTCGCCGTGAACCACCATCAGCCACCAGCAGCCACCGGCGGCCACCAGCAGCTACCAGCGGCTATAAGCACCCCACTTGTGCGTTGTCAGCAAAGGGACGCCCAAGATCTCGGGGAAGCCGAAGGAAGAAGACATCTGAAGCCAGCAAGCGCGCGCCGCCCCGAGTGCGCGCGCCAGAAGCATCCCGCACACGTTCCCTCGTCTAAGTCACTTCTGATGTGCAGCCTGTTGCTTGCAGGAAACTACAGTCTCTCTCTCCCCTCAAGTTGTAATGGGAGCGGCCTGTCTCCCTGATTCACCAAGCATACTGTAATCACCGAAAGCTAGTGGGAATTTGACCGGCACAGACCCGGTCACGTGGTTTTTTACCCATTTAAAGGGTTTTTACGCGTCATCAAGACTTGTGTCTACTGTTCATCTTCATTGACTGTGTGCGCGCTCGACCGCTCCGTGAGCTAAGATGGCTCAAGTTAATCCGGTCCGACCGAAGCATCGAGTTAGTCCGCAACAGTTTGGCGTCGTCTGTGGGAAACGATTTCCCAACATCCTTTGAAGCATAAGATCACCAGCATCGCCCCCTCCAAGTAATGCCTTAGTGACAAAGAGAAGCGCCTGTACCGCTGAAGGCTCCGCCCTTGGCGGGCATGCCGAGCCCGCGCGTTCCCCCTCTTTGGTGTACGTACCACTGACCGCTGAAGCTGCATTTTCTCCTATAGAGGGACGCGTTCGCCAAATGGAAGAACAGTAAACCGAAATGCTCACCCTGCTGCTGAATCTTGGAGCACCTCTAACTCCCCCACTGCAACCAGCTCGTGTGGATCCACCGCCGCAACCAAATCAGGGCAGAGCCCAAGAGGTTCCTCCAAGGCAGGAGATATTCGAAGAATATTCTGAAGCTGCAAGTTCCGCTCACCCGGCCCAGAGGAGAGCAAGAGCGGACCATCATCATCATGAGCCCGCTAACGAAGTCTGTCTACCTCCGATGGAAAGATTTAGTCGGGAGGAAATTCGAGAGGTCAACGCCGAAGAATATCGCCAAGCAGGTGCAAGAGATATTCGTACCCGCCGACCACTCTGCTAGGGTTCCACGCTGACACCCCAGATTCTGGATCATCCAATTCCTCATGATTTCAAACTGCCCGATATCGAAACTTTCGATGGAACTGACGATCCGTTGGAACATGTCAACCACTCCACTACCATTATGAGGATCTACAGCGCACCTGATCAGTTACTCTGCCAAGTGTTTCCAGCCACTCTCAAGGGGCAGGCCAGCACATGGTTTCACTCTTTGAGAGCGAGCACTATCGCCAACTTCACAGAGCTAACGAGACAGTTCACGAATCAGTTTATAGCAAATCGGAGGATCGTCCGCGACCCTTCCCACTTATCAGGTATCCGCCAGAACGAAGGGGAGTCTTTGAAGGATTTCTTCCGCAGGTTCTCCGCAGAAGCCCGCCAAATCCCAGGGGTCGACCCAAAACTGTTAAGAGGAGTGTTCCTCGGAGGTCTTCGCCCGAGCGGCTTCTATTCAACATTAATGAGAGAAACTGTCGCTAGCTACCCTGGCCTCGTGCACCGCGTAGAGGCGCAGATTGCAGTCGACGAGGCTATTGAAGCTCATCGTCAACAATTTGACGGCAACAAGAAGCGAAAAAGGGAAAAAGAGTCGGCCCCTCCACACCAAGAAGGAAGATTCTGACGCGACCATCAGATAGATCAGCCGCCCCGGGATTACACACCCCTAAACACCTCCAGGACAAATGTGTTTTATGCAATCCAAGGCAAAGAGGCGCTCCGCAGGCCTAGATCTCTCGCTAAAAATACTGGAGACCAGACAAAGTACTGCGAGTTTAACCATGGACAAGGACACGACACGGAAGATTGCTCAAAGCTTAAGGAGGAGATCGAATATCTCATCAAACAAGGCCTCCTAGGGAGATTCTTACGGGGATAGCTGAAAGGAAATCGGCCCACTGTTTGCTATACCAGACTGGGGGGCAACCCCTTAGACAACCAATCCAAGAGAGGGCTTCGCACCTCAGAAGGGCTCTATCTATTATAACGTTTATCAATTTTACTTTTCTATGAATTCTGTATTCCCACAAGAACAGTCTCACGACTGAAACTCTAAGAAAAAGTTAAAATTTTCTCATTTTAGGAATGTTGATTGCGAGCGTCATCCGTGCAGTTTGAAATGTATACTCACTTCGCCCAAGTGCGAAGACGTCCATTTACCCTTACAGCAACTGCCTCCGTGCAGCGCTCTCCTCACAACAACTGTCTTTGTGCAGCGCGCTCCTCGCAGCAACTGCCTCCGTGCAGCGCGCTCCTCACAGCAACTGCCTCCGTGCATCGTGCTCCTCCCAACAACTGCCTCCGTGCAGCGCTCTCCTCGCAACAACTGCCTCCGTGCAGCGCGCTCCTCACAGCAATTGCCTCCGTGCAGCGCGCTCCTCCCAACAACTGCCTTTATGCAGCGCGCTCCTCACAGCAACTGCGTCCGTGCAGCGCGCTCCTCACAACAACTGCCTCCGTGCAGCGCGCTCCTCGCAGCAACTACCTCCGTGCAGCATGCTCCTCACAGCAACTGTCTCTGTGCAACACGCTCCTTACAACAACTGCCTCCGTGCAGCGCACTCCTCGCAGCAACTGCCTCCGTGCAGCGCGCTCCATATAGCAACTGCCTCCGTGCAGCGCGCTCCTTACAATAACTCCCTTCGTGCAGCGCGCTCCTTACATCAACTGCCTTTGTACATCGCGCTTCTCACGACAACTGCCTATGTGCAGTGCGCTCCTTACAGTAACTGCCTCCGTGCAGCGCGCTACTTACAGCAACTCCCTTCGTGCAGCGCGCTCCTTACAACAACTGCCTCTATACAGCGCGCTGCTCACAGCAACTGCCTCCATACAGCGCGCTCCTCACAGCAACTGCCTCCGTGCAGCGCGCTCCTCACAGCAACTACCTCCGTGCAGCGCACTCCTTACAGCAATTGCCTTCGTGCAGCGCGCTCCTCACAGCAACTGCCTCCGTTCAGCGCGCTCCTCACAGCAACTGCCTCTGTGCAGCGCGCTCCTCACAGCAACTGCCTTTGTGCAGCGCGCTCCTCACAGTAACTGCCTCCGTGCAGCGCGCTCCTCACAGCAACTGCCTCTGTGCAGCGCGCTCCTCACAGCAACTGCCTCTGTACAACGCGCTCCTTACAGCAATATACCTCGCGCAAACTCCCCGTGGGGGCTTGCCCCCTCAAGATGAAGTCGCAAGCAGCCCTTACGCAAACTAAACCACGGTCACATGCCACGCAACTCAAGCCGCGAGCCAGCCTCGTGCAAGCACAACGACGAGCCAACCTCGTGCGAGCAATAGTCGCGAGTAAGTCTGGCGCAAAACAACGTCACGCGTCAAACTCACGCGAAACAACATAAACTTTGCCAACTGGGGTACCATTCTGGAAGCACCGTCTCTGCATCCGGGAACCTCGCCGCAACAAGTATCCTCTTCTGACCTTGTACAAGAAGTACTCGGTGATACACTCGGGGGGGGGGGGACGGAAACTCCAAAGCTCAGCAATCTCTTCCCTTGGGCGCTTAGTGTGTCATGCATGTTACACCTTGCGCACATCGCGTATGCAGCGTGGATCGCGCATGCATCACTCACTATCCATCGTACACATTACGTACCATGCACATTATACCTCGTGCACACATCACATTTCTTGCGCCTTGCACACACAAGGCGCAGTTTTGCATATCGCGCCATGCACGCGCAAAGTCCAAATGCACAGCTCACATACGGCGCGCCCATCCCCGCGCAAGGTCAGACGCGCGTAGGGTCGCGAGCACGCGCCTGCGCGCGCGCCCACACACAAGGTTGCGCGCGACCCGCGGGTGCGCGCGCGCCTGCACCCACGCGCGGGGGGGAGCGCGCGCCCGCGCGCACCGAGCGCGCGCCCGCGCGGGGTCGCGCACGCGCCTGTGCGCCCCTGTGCGCGGGCAGGCGCGCGCCCCCATACGCGGGCAGTCGTATGCCAGCCACCGCGCGGCCAGGTGCGCCGGCACCTGCACCCGTGGACGGCCATGCACGCTGCCCGCCGCCTTCCCCTTAAGTGCATGCGCGGCCGCGGGAGGCTAGGGGTGTAACCCCGACCACGTGCCTCGATTCCGCGGAGGCGGACAACGCTCCTGACGCCGCTCGACGCTGTCATCGGGCATCTCTCCCTTCATGAGACTCATGTGCATTCCTTCGAAGTGCCGCTCTTCGTCATTTCCGACTTCTCTCCGGAAGAAATCATGAGGCCAAGGAGGAGGGAGATGAGGAAAAAATCCAAAGTTGTTTTCTTCACTTTGTTCCTCAACAACAAGGATTTGGGGGGCATTTGATGGGGATTAACCCATTTTTTAAAACCATTTGGGGTGCGCATAGCCGTTCCAAATGAGGGGATCATGGGGTTGACTAGTCAACCCACTCCCCATGATCCCCATCATGATAGGAGGAGAGTGGGAGGGCCCACTTCCCATTTTATCTCTCCACTAACTCCTCTCCTATCACAAAAGGAGGAAACCATAGCCGGCCACCGCCGGCCGCCTCCCGCCGTCCGACCGCCTCCCGCCACCGGCCGACCGCCTCCCTCCGACCACCGCCGGCCTATTGCACGCCGCCCGTGCCTCCACCGTCCGATTGCGATGGGGCCTCCGTAGCCGTCCGATCCGTGAGTAACCACCAACCAACACATCTTGTTAGTGGGGGGACCCACCATGATCTCCCCCTGGAGGCTATAAAAGGACCCTCAGGGGCTCCTCATTTCTCACATTGTCTCTCCTCGGGCTCTTCTTCTTCTTCCTCAGGTGAGAGCACTCTCGCCTCCTCCACCAAGTCGGCCTCCGCTCGCCGTGGACCACCATCAGCCACCAACAGCCACCGGCGGCCACCAGCAGCTACCAGCGGCTATAAGCACCCCACTAGTGCGTTGTCAGCAAGGGACGCCCAAGATCTCGGGGAAGCGGAATGAAGAAGACATCTGAAGCCAGCAAGCGCGCCGCCCCGAGTGCGCGCACCAGAAGCATCCTGCACATTCCCTCGTCTAATTTTATATCTTGATTTGGGATGAAATATTCCATGTACCATACAAAAGTGTTTGCAATAAATTGAATTAGAATTAGGAATTACTAACTAAAATGCATATGTACAAAGATCCAGCAGATGAAATTTTGCCGACAAAAAAAAAATGACAAGAACATTTTAACTATATATTAACTATATATATAGTTAATATATAGTTAATTAGTTAATAGTTAGAGGAAAAAAGAATGATGTGGAAAACAGGACACAAATTTTGTACAATGACACTGTACAACAATTTTGAAAAGGGATGTAGCGCAGCTTGGTAGCGCGTTTGTTTTGGGTACAAAATGTCACGGGTTCAAATCCTGTCATCCCTACCTATCTTTTCTCCTATGAACATTTACGAGGGATTCATTGGGAATAAAATTGGACATAATCTTTTAATTTATACAGACTCTATTTACGCAATACCCTTTGAAATCTTTTTATTTACAATCGTATCTACTGTTATAGGATTGTTATAGGATATACGCTCTTAGTTCAGTTTGGTAGAACGCGGGTCTCCAAAACCTGATGTCGTAGGTTCAAATCCTACAGAGCGTGATTACATTCCCGTTTATGTTATGTTGAATTACCAGGAAATAGCTTAAGAAAACAAAGTATAATTGCAATTTGAATTTGACCTCCTCCTTGTAGGAGGTCAATAAAAACTACAAGGAGGAGGTCAATAGGTTGTATCTTGTTCAAACCTATAAATAGAGCTGGGGTTATAGTTGAAGCAGGCAGTAAAAAACCTAAATAACTAGTTAGAGTAGGCATGAAATAGCTAAATTAGATATGTTCTTTTACTATATATATGAATAAAACATTTACCTAAGTCTCAATCCAAAAATGATGGTAAGAAAAACTAATTGAAAGAATTCGTTTCATTCCAATTGAAAATTCTTGATTCGTCACTTTCGCGGTGCAGTCTGTTGCCCGCAGGAAACTACAGTCTCTCTCTCCCCTCAAGTTGTAACGGGAGCGGCCTATCGTCCCGATTCACCAAACATACTGTAATCACCGAAAGCTAGTGGAATTTGAGCAGCACAGACCCGGTCACGTGATTTTTTACTCATTTAAGGGGTTTTTTCACGTCATCAAGACTTGTGTCTACTGTTCATCTTCATTGACTGTGTGCGCGCTCGACCGCTCCGTGAGCTAAGACGATTTAAATTAATCCGATCCGACCGGGACATCAAATTAGTCCGCAACAATTATAAATTTTGTATTTGAGAATTGTAAAATTGAAAAGTCAAATGTTGGCTTGGGTCAAGATAAATCCATTAATTGAGACAATTAAATAGTAAATTCGTTAACTCCAAACACAGCTCAGCTTTGACAATTTTGAATTATCATAGCACTCGGTCACATGACTCATGGTGGTAGCCGCCGCCATGCCAGTTAAATTTTATAATCTGATCTGGATTCACCTGTTATTAATTATTTCTAAAATAAATGATGACATAAAACTTAGAAATCGTCGTGTTCAAAAAGATCGACCCAGAGAGTGAACCCGGATCGGAAAAAGTCTGGATATGCCCGTCCCGAGAAAAACCCGACCCAGGTCAAGGCCATTCTTGGGGGCCTTACAGGGTCCATATAAGCCGGTTGCCCAACCCGATGCCCTGCCCGAGGCGGGCAAAGCCCGAGCGCCGTGTTATCCCGGGCCCGGCACCCGAGCCAGCGGGATTTTAATCCAGACTATTTAGGCGGGATTGCCTAATCCAAAATCAGGCCGGCCCGGGCCCGGCCTGCCCGGGCCCGGCCTGGAGGGCCTTATCAGGCCCTTTCTTTGAAAGGAAAACCAAACAAGGACCAGCCCGTATCAAATCGGGACCCGGGCCGGCGGGCCAAGCCCGGTTGGCAAAAAGCCCGTGCCTGATCGACTCGGTCCCAGCCCGATCCGAATGGGCTTTTTTGAAGATGACAACCTTGAAACAATTTTTTTTTTTTGATAATTATTTTCTTTTAAGTGCATGGTGGAAATGGCCGTTCAGCTTTGAATTAAAACTGTTAACCGACGGCAGTTGATGCTAGCTACTGAGTTTAACCAGCTGAGAGAAATAGAGAGAAATCAAAACTGAACATGGAGAAAACAGAGTTGATCAAAACGGAAATAAAGAAGCAAATGAGGCTGGGGGGCCCATTGATCGCCGCCAACCTCCTCTTGACATTCCTCATACTAATATCCATTATAATGGTCGGCCACCTCGGCAATCCCGTTTTCGCCGGCGCTGCTCTGGCCATCTCCTTCGCCGCCGTCACCGGCTTCTCCATCCTCGTGCGTATCTATTAATAATAATAATTAATAATAATTATAACTTTGCGCGGTAGCTAGCTATAGTTTAATTAATTAATTAATTAACATGCAGCTGGGACTGGGATGCGCTTTGGAAACCTTATGCGGGCAGGCTTTCGGAGCAAAGCAGTACCACATGCTCGGCGTTCAGCTGCAGAAAGCAATGCTCGTGCTCACGCTTTCATGCATTCCGGTCGCCGCCGTCTGGCTCTTCGCCGATAAAGTTCTCATTTTTCTTCATCAAGATTCGGAAATATCGGAGAAAGCGGGAGTCTATATTCGCTGGATGCTGCCATCTCTATTTGCTTATGGATTGGTTCAGTGCCAGATCAGATTCTTACAGACGCAGAACCTCGTGATGCCGTTGATGCTGGGCGCAGGATCTACGGCTGTGATTCACGGCTTGGCGAGCTGGGCATTTGTGTATCGAACCGGGATTGGTTATGTGGGGGCGGCTTTGGCGACTTCACTCTCTTACTGGTATATGGTCGTGTTCTTGGCTGTATACATCAAGTTCTCGACGGCGTGCAAAACTACATGGACCGGCTTCTCAAAGGAGGCGTTTCGCGGCGTTTACAGCTTTATCAAACTCGCTCTTCCATCGGCCGTCATGATCACGTAAGTGTGACGAAACTTTGATTATTTGCTACGTACTGATCGAGAGCACAAGTTCAAATTCAGATTTACGTAGGTGTGACAAAATACTTAGTACGCTGCCGGGCGCCGGAGACAGGCACGGCTATAAAAAATGTTCAATTAGCAAGATTTTTTTAAAAAAAAAGTCGTTAAAATAATTATATAGAAGTCGTTAAAAAAAAGAATAACGATGTTTGGGATGGCTGAGTTGAAAATTCGCTCTTCTAAAATAAGGAAGTATAGATCAAGGCCCAGTTTGGTGGGACTTATTTTCAGCGGTCAAGCGGTTACGACCGTATGTACCGGGACTTAATTAAGGCTCGATACATGCGATCGTAACCGCTTGACCGCTGAAAATAAGTCCCACCAAACAGGGCCCAAAAAAGAAGGAGCGTCGGCATCTGGCTTTCAATGAAGGTAAGATATAATAAATTCTTGCGAACTTAACTCGGAATTGGGACATCATCTTCGCGCCTTGCTCACGCATGGGCAATCAATTAACGAACTAATTAGATCAAACCCAAGTGGCCGACTGTACCCGTGCGTCCACTTCGACCAACGGCTATATGTTCAATAGAAGCGCACACTTATTCACCTTCATGAGCATGTCGCACCACAAGCTAGCCACCTAGCTTTCACACTAAAAAAGCACAATCAATGAAGTTCATCCAACCAATCTAACGCTTAGTTTTGCGGGGTGGTGGAGTTTCCGCGCAAATCACCGCACCGCCCGACCGCCATCGGGATTCCCGCAGTGCGGATGATTTCCGCGGAAATCCTGCATCGGAGTGGAGCCTCACCGCCCGACCGCGTGCATTCCAGAAAATAGCGGAGGCGGCGGGGCGGTGAAGTACGCACGAACGGCATGTATCCGCCCCGTCAACCGAAGCCTAAATCAATTTTTTATGCAACTTTAATACTTATTGTACATCATCCAGTTTATGTATTATTCCATTTAGTAAAATTTAGCTGCAAAAGGCTTATTTTTGTTACAAATACTGTTGATGGGGTTTCCCGTGAAATTTCTAAGTCAAACCGGCAAGATTCGGACCGAACACGCATGGGCTCGATCGAGCCGATTACGTGCATCAAAGCCGCAAGCCCCCGTAACCCAGAGGAAGAAGCCGAACCCACGCACGCGCACGGCAGGGCCGCTCACGCGTACCCGACCTGCGCGCAGGACGCGCTGCGCGCAGGCACGCGCAGCCAGCGCGCGCGTGGCCGCGCCCTGTGCAGCATGTGCGTGCTGGTGATACGCCGATTACGGTATACGTATTTTGAACGCAAGTGCACGTGTCGGGTCAAGTAATAAAAAGTGAGTAGTGATCGTATCCACAGAGAGGTGGTGAATTCAGTGCTTGTAAATACTAGTTAGACATTTTCTCTAAATCCAAATCACTCAAAGATGATTGTGATCTTTTAATCTAGATTATGAGAAATTCTGAAATTAAAATAAAATAACTACAATTACTTGGAAAAAGATGTTTTTTTGTAATTCAAGCTGGAGAAGTAATCTCGTGTTGTGATTTCCTATAACTAGTGTGATGAATTTATGAACGATACTTTGTGAGAATGTGAGGTGAAAGGCCTTGCAACGATTTTAGATTAGACAACCGTATCTCTTGATATCGGAGGCCCCTAGTCCGCTATCTCCCCTCGGGTGAAATAGGAAACCGGTTAACGCTCGAAAACCTAAGTTGCTAACACCAAGAGGAAATCTCTTTCACCCTTCAAGCGCTATATTGAATCTACAACGCACTTACGCAACTCCTCACTCGATTTATGAAGCGTAGTAAAAGAAACAAAACCGTGATCAAGGGTTTCAAGATATAGATTGTAAACTCAATAAAGGTTCCATCATCACACAATCACAAAGAGAAACTATAAAAAGAATTCATCACAATAGTCATAGTACCCTCACAACACAAGATCTATGAAGCTAGTTCATTACGACGGAAGAAAACCACAAAAATATGTAGATCTTACAACACATTATGGAAGAAAATCAAAAACTGCAGCGATTCGCTCTCCGATTATGGCCGAAATCTGTCCGTCTTCAATCTCCGGGAAGCCCTAGTTCTCCCTCTCCAATGGAATTCTCCAATCTCCCTCCAAAAGATATGAATTGTCCATAACTCCTGAATAATCCTCCATAAAAAAACGTCCAACCCTTTCCCCAAAGGATTTCTCTTTCTATTTTTTCAAATGACGCAATTTTGAAATTTTAAAATTTGAAATTCGTCCAGAGGTTGCAACCTTTTTTCCAAAGGTTGCAACCTTTTTTCAGCAAATGATATTTGGGCAGATTTTGATTCTCCAAATAGATTTCTTCGGTGTTTCTTGCACTAATACATAGGAAAAATATCGGATTAGCCACAAATCAAATAAATATGAATTTACTTTTCATTTCTATTTCTTTTAAACTTGTTTTAAGCATTTATAATGAATATTAAGTCTAAAAATTGGGCTAGATATCTTCTTTTTGAGAAGTTATCACACCTCCACACTTAAACATTTGCTAGTCCCTAGCAAAGACAATTCCAATCATAAAAATTGAGTGAGAGGATGTAGTCAAAATATATAACTCTTATGATCCTTCTTCTCAAAAATAATTAAAGAACCCTTACTCAAGAGTTTTAATTTAACCATTTGAGAACTTGTCAAACATTAATGGTTCAAAGTAATCAAATATTCATTAGTTTAATGAAAGATAAAGCTCAATTAAACTTTCTAGTGTTGTGTGTGCTATCCTTTAAAATCATTGACTCCCCTAAATTTTTCTCAGCGAACTTCCTAAATAACTAAGAAGGAATGAGAATAAGCCAAGTTTTTGACTTAACCTCCACTAGAGTTAGTAGTTTAATTTGACAAGAAAATACGAGGACTAGTGATGTAAATGGCTCTGACTTGATTAGAAATAAATTATGAAAGTAAAAGTTATTTCCCTTGTTAATATACTTAATAACTCTTCAAACTATGAGGTTCATTTTTCAATTATCATAATTTTAGTCCATAGTTGGGATCATTCCAAGTACGAATATACATACTTAGGCCGCATATCACTATGACACATTCTCTTTTTTTATCCCTTTTTTATAAAGTCATAGTAGGGATCGTTCCAAGTAGGTGTACACACACTTAGGCCACGTATCACTACGACACACAATTTTTTCTTTTAATAATCCTTCATAGTTGAAAAGTTACTAAGAAATTACTATTAGGAATGTGAGGAAATTATGCATTATAATCAAAAGTTCAAGTTCAAAGGATAGTGGGTGATCGAATCAAATATAGGTAGTGAGACACTAATTGATCAAATAGAAATCCTAACCATCCTTACAAAATAAAATACCCACTCAACACTTTGATTTAAATCTCCAACTTAGTTCTTGCTCGCCCTTCCATCATTATTGTTAGAAGTCAATAAAAATTTATTTTTAGGGAAAAAAATTCTTTTAAAGAATATTGTGGATACAGAAATACTTAAAGAGCTTTTACTCATCTCACTAACTTCAAATCAAAAATGTGAACCATAAAGAATGACCATCCTACAAACACTAGTCATCAAATAGAATTGAATAACTTATTCGTTAATTATGTCAAGAAGTAGGATCAACCATTAATATTACAAAAGTTCACTCCTCACCCAATTAATGAGGGTTATACCACCCCCACCTCCACATTTTTGTCATTTGCTAGTCCCTAGAAAAGAGACTTCAATACCCAAGAATTGTAATTTAAAATATTTGTATTAATCAACACATACAAAAAGGACAAAATGAAGGACAAAAATAGAGACTTGAAATTTAAATACTTCCCTGAAGATTGAAATGTCTGCATGGTTGTCCAATACTTTCTCGATAATGTACCCGATTTACTCTATTGTGGAATGTCCATCAGCAATCCTAACCATGTGTTGTAGCCTGTAAAACTTATATCTTGGACATATACAAATGTTAAAGTATAAAATAGAGTTTTGTCCAATTCAACGTGTAGCATAAAAAACCATCAAAAGTGACACAAGTATATCATGATCATGTAAGGTAAAAACTATCATTTTGCCATCCTAATAATACTCTAGAGGATTAAGTCTACATCACTTTAGGAATCATAAAATAACAGCATAACTCATAATATCATGCTACACTCTAACATGACACAACAAGCCTACTAGAAAACCCATTTCAATTTTAGATTAGCTTGAAGGTAGGCAAAATAAGAGTGTTTCACAATAACCAACATACAGAGTATCAATAAATCATATGAGCATATCATAAAATACAATAAAAATATTGCACTGTAAAAAAAATCATGTCCAGCAATTATCACATAATAAGCATAAAGTCTCTTCATCACAATGGGCCAAACACATTAATTTCAATTTATTATATATGTCATTATCAACCACCGTATAACATAACTCCATGCAAAGCAATAATCTTAACGTAGCAAGATATACGTGAGATGAATCCATGATCACGCAATAGAACACCATGATAGAAGAAATAATCAAGAAGTTCTCGAGCATCATGATAGTTTATCACCATATGTAACATATCACAAAATATAATGTCAAAAAAGATAAACATATTATCACCAGATAATCCACTCATAACACATATAACGAACACCAAATAGAACTGAAAAGAAGATAGTAATGTTCATCGTCACTCTCAAGAAGCCCATTGCACTACGTTCTCTCTAATTCTACCGCGAGCACTCCACTGCTCACGATTTGGGAAAGGATCGGGATTTAGACAAGGAGGCTAAATCAGGTTGCTAATCAGAATGATTAAGGCAAGCAATTAAAACTGAATCGGCAATTGGAAAGTTTAATCTCATGCAAAGATGGTTTGAAAACAAAATCAAGTAGGTCAGTTCAGTTACCAAAGCTTTGCGGCGCAGTTCTTCAGAAAGGAGCAGAGAAAAAATTTTAAAAAATCTGAAAAAAAGGTTGCAACCTCTTTTTTGGGGGTTGCAACATTCAAATTTCTGTCAATGCCGCACAGTAATGAAACACAAACAGCAAAAAAAAGGTTGTAATCTTTTTTTTTTGGGTTGCAACATTCGAACTTCACTTAAAAAATATATATATTCTCCCCACATTAGGCTTCCTCCGATCAAAACTAATAGAAAATACTAATTTAATAATAATAATAATAATCACTTTTACTTATTTTTTAGATTATTATTAAAATAGATAAATATAAAAATAAATGATGAGTTGTCTCCCATCTAGCGCCCAATTTATTGTAGGATTACAAAAACGGACAGAAAAATTAAAACATAATATGCAGAAAATGGAAGATAACTACTGGGTTTAATGTCTCCCCAGCACGACTTATTCAGAAATTTTAAAATTCTAAATTATGGGACGATGAAAAGAAAAATGAATAGGTAACTGTTCTAATATCGTTGCCTAGTAGAGGAAACAAAAGTAAGAAAAGGAGGAATGTTCCTCACCATTCTCACCATAAAATATATCATTGCCTAGTAAGGTATCATCATCATAGGAAGGCTTCCGGGAGAAAAGAGAATGAATGAGGCTTCTCCTATAGAGGAGGAATGAACTTCCTCACATAAGGAGATGTTTTCCTCATTGACTTGAACAGAATGGTCTATGCCTTGTTTGAGTGCCCGAGACAAATCAACGCTCACAAGCTCAGATATTGGAAGGGGGTTAGGAAATAAAATAGAGAAAAGATATAAATGATCTCTAATCATGGGAGTGATCCCGGTTTCACCACCAGTAGGTTCTAAAAATTGATCGATGTCGGTCTCATAGTCATCATAATAAGGGGCACCTGAGAACTCAAGGGCCTTGGTGGTGAGTTGGACCTCCTCCAATGAAGAAGTGCAAACCTCCACATCAAAAAGGATATCAACTTCATCCCATGTTGGTGCGTCATCATGCTCCAAAGAATCATTCCCTCCATCGGAGGGATCAATATCTTTGTGCCACTTTGGCGCAATCACGGGTTCTGGATCATCACCCTTCGCAAAATCTTCGACAGGATCGGCAAAAATAGGTGTAGAAAAGTTTTACAAAGAAATTGGAGGAACATTATTAATATTTAATTCAGAAAATATATGCTCAGGTTCATCCATGAGTGAATCACAAATATGTGATGAATGTGCATGGGGAGGTAGCTCCTCCACGTCATCGCACCGATCACCAACGATAATGATGGGTATATCCGCAATAGTCCCACGTAGAAAAGGTGGTAATGCACATATATCATCAGAATCATAAGGAATGACAGAATGAGAAGAGGATGAGATGATTTGGATATTTGGTTTGTTATCCACCTCTCTTTGACGTTGAAATGCAATGTAATCTTTCAAAGCGTGCTCGTTACTACGACAAAACAAACGCTCCCTAACATTACTATTTGATATCCAAGGTGTCGAGTCAGAAGGTTGAAAAACTATTTGACGTGAGGACACAATGTTGTAGTGGTTTGGCATACAATATTGGAGATTTAAATATTTCTTATGTTTTGCGAGCCACGAATGATACCCAGCAGTCCCCATGTAACACACATCAGTAGTATGACTAAACGAACCACACCACTCGCATCTCACATGTTCATACATTTTATTTTGAAAGGATGTGGTTAAAATAAAATTAAATTTTCTTTGCAAAATAAACTACACACGAAAATTATTTTAGACACACATTACCTGCTTAATAAACCTTTAGAATAGATAAGAATAAAATAAAATAATATTTAAATTTTTTTTAAAAAAAATAAGGTCATGCACTAGATAATATTACAAATAAACATAAAAATAAAATAGAGACTTGAGCTCTAAATACTCAGAGTTCACTAATATTGCAAGAAAAATACTAAATTATTCGCACCTCCCCGGCAACGACGCCAAAAACTTGATACGCCGATTACGGTATACGTATTTTTAATGCAAGTGCACGTGTCTGGTCAAGTAATAAAAAGTGAGTAGTGATCGTATCCACAGAGAGGTGGTAAATTCAGTGCTTGTAAATACTAGTTAGACCTTTTCTCTAAATCCAAACCACTCAAAGATGATTGTGATCTTTTAATCTAGATTATGAGAAATTCTGAAATTAAAATAAAATAACTACAATTACTTGGAAAAAGATATTTTTTTGTAATTCAAGTTGGAGAAGTAATCTCGTGTTGTGATTTCCTATAACTAGTGTGATGAATTTATGAACAATATTTTGTGAGAATGTGAGGTGAAAAACCTTGCAACGATTTTAGATTAGACAATTGTATCTCTCGATATCGGAGGCCCCTAGTCCGCTATCTCCCCTCGGGTAAAATAAGAAACCGGTTAACGCTCGAAAACCTAAGTTGCTAACACCAAGAAGAAATCTCTTTCTCCCTTCAAGCGCTATATTGAATCTACAACGCACTTACGCAACTCCTCACTCGATTTATGAAGCGTAGTAAAAGAAACAAAACCGTGATCAAGGGTTTCAAGATATAGATTGTAAACTCAATAAAGGTTCCATCATCACACAATCACAAAGAGAAACTATAAAAAGAATTCATCACAATAGTCATAGTACCCTCACAACACAAGATCTATGAAGTTAGTTCATTACGACGGAAGAAAACCACAAAAATATGTAGATCTTACAGCACATTATGGTAGAAAATCAAAAACTGCAGCGATTCGCTCTCCGATTATGGCCGAAATCCGTCTGTCTTCAATCTCCGGGAAGCCCTAGTTCTCCCTCTCCAATGGAATTCTCCAATCTCCCTCCAAAAGATATGAATTGTCCATAACTCCTGAATAATCCTCCATAAAAAACGTCCAACCCTTTTCCCAAAGGATGTCTCTTTCTATTTTTGCAAATGGCGCAATTTTGAAATTTTGAAATTTGAAATTCGTCCAGAGGTTGCAACCTTTTTTCCAAAGGTTGCAATCTTTTTTTCAGCAAATGATATTTGAGCAGATTTTGATTCTCCAAGAAGATTTCTTCGGCGTTTCTTGCGCTAATACATAGGAAAAATACCGGATTAGCCACAAATCAAATAAATATGAATTTACTTTTAATTTCTATTTCTTTTAAACTTGTTTTAAGTATTTATAATGAATATTAAGTCTAAAAATATGGCTAGATATCTTCTTTTTGAGAAGTTATTAGCTGGCCACGCTCGACCAGCTCACGCGGCCGCACTTCGTGCTGCCGCACGCGACCACACTCCGCCCTGCCACACGCGGCTAGCCTATGCGTGACCGCGCCCTACGCCCTCGGGCGGCCGCAGGGCCCCGCGCCCTCGTGCGGCCGCAGGTCCCCACGGCCGCTCCCCCCGCAGTCGCGCGTCGTGCGATCGCACCGCATGCAAGCGTTGCGCGCGCAATAGCGGAGGTTGCCACCACCGCCGGCGACCCCCGCCGTCTCCGACCGCCTCCTCCACCACCGACCACATACATCGACCACCGCCGCCTCCAGACATCTTGCCCGCGGCCCCGAACTGCCCGGGGGCACTTTCATCATTTCAGCAAAAATGGTGATCCGGGTGATCGAAATGGAGCGACGCCATTCACCAACACAAATCACTTCCGGCGCAATTATCACCACGACCCTCCAGAAAACTATAAATAATCTCACATACCTTCATTTGAAGATAAGCAACTCCAGAGGTAAGAGAGAGCTCTGAGGTTTTCCAATAAGATTGTGGACTTAGAATGATTCTCCGCTCAGGAATTATCTCTGTTACTCTCCTTGCGCTAAGGCTTCAACATGCTCTAAGTCACGTCAACCGCCTTCGCGAGAGCGCACCCATCAAGGCTCTACATTAACGAGAGAATTTCTTCCAAAAGCTCCGTGGACTTAGAGAATATTCCAACCGGAACGCTCTCACCAAGGTTCTGCGAGCTCGACAACATTCCAAGGCTGTAGCGCTTTCATCGAAGCTCCGAGGGCTTAACTGTTTTTCCTTATTTTATGTACTCTGCCACCTCCACTCGGACGGATCCCAGACCTCCTATGGAGTGAACAAATAAAGGTTTTTCATCACCTCCACCCAAGCGGATCTCGGTCTTCATGAGGCACGAACGAACAAAAGTTCTTCATCACTTCCACTCGGGCGAACCCCGATTCTTCTACGGCACAAACAAAGGTTATCCACCACCTCTGCTCAGGGTACGATCAAATAAGGGCTCATCTCCCCGAAACCTAAGGCAACTTACGACTCTCCCAAAACCGTGAGTAATCAAACATCCACCATCACTCGGACGGACCCCAGTCCTCCTAATCAGACATGAACGAACAAAGGTTCTTCTCCACCACCACTTGGACGAACTTTGGTCCTCCTAAAATGCAAGTAGACGAATATCCTCCATTAGCGACCTGTTAAAAATGACGATGTTCAAACTAAGCGCTACTCTACCAAAGGTGTACGCACACTAGGGCACAACTAGAACACAGGAGATCCGAAAAAGAGTGTCTTCGTTCAAACAAAAACTGCAGCACAGCCTACATCATCATATGACGGCGTAAAGGCACACCCGCATGATATATAAACCAAAAGCGAAGCAAACAAACAAATCTCCAAGTACATTTGCACCACCTAAATAAGGGGGGCTAAAGTCCTCCCCCGCCGCGCACAAACAACAAACTCTTGTTACTAACACTCTGCGACAACTGCCAACAATGATGCATGAGGGATGTAAGAGCGTCAGATACTCCAAGGCCTAACCAAGACTGCAAACAAAAGTAACTTGTGACATGTGCATACTGAGGCAATTCTAAGTCCGTGGGACCTAAGGCAAGCGATCGGGGCTAAAATATTTCGGGCTCGACGCTTCGCAAGTCACGACTCATAAAAATTTGGGGCATTTGATGGGGTTCCCCCTGAAATTTTTAAGTCAAATCAGCAAGACTCGGTCCAAGCACGCATGGGCTAGATCAGGCCGATTATACACATCAAAGTCGCAATCCCCAGGAGTCCCCGAGGGAGCACGCCCGTGCGTGTGGGCCGCGTGCAGCCAGCCCACGCGGTCGCACTCAATGCAGGCGCACGCAGCCAGCCTGTGAGACCGTGGGGACGCTCCCCCAGGCAACTATAGGGTCGCACCCCCGCGCACCCGCGCGGCGCGGCCGCCCCGCGCGCGCCCTGGCAGTGGTCGCCTGTCGCGGGCGACCAAGCCGACTCTGGCCGTCGCTGCCTCCGGGCACCTTGTCCGGGCCGCCCGAACTGCCCGGGGAGCACTACCGTCATTTCGGCAAAAATGGTTATCCGAGTGATCGAAACGGAGCGATGTCATTTGCAAGCACAAATCACTCTCTGGCGCAATTATCACTATAACCCTACATAAAACTATAAATAGATCTTCATGCCTTCATTTGAAGACAAGCAACTCCAGAGGCAAGAGAGAGAGAGCTCTGAGGTTTTCCAGCGAGATCGTGGACTTAGGCTGATTCACCGCTCAGGAATTCTCTGCGCTCTTCTCCTTATGTTAAGGCTTCAACACGCTTCAAGTCACGTCAACCGCCTCCGCGAGAGCGCTCACATCAAGGCTTCACATTAATGACAGTGCTTCCTCCAGAAGCTTCGTGGACTTGGAGAATTTTCCAGCCGGAACGCTCCCACCAAAGTTCCGCAAGCTCGACAACATTCCAAGGACGAAGCACTTCCATCGAGGCTCCGAGTACTTACCCATTTTCCTCATTTTTTGCACTTTACATCTGCAATGGTGTAGCAATCTTTCTCCCTCTGAGATCAAATCAAACTTTGTAAAACTCCGAGAAGTTTGTGAATTTTGGATCAGCACGGCTCCAACCACGTGGTTTTTCACCCTTTCTGGGTTTTCCACATCAAAAACTCCTCTTATGATTTGTCATGGTTCATTTTAACTGTTTGCGAGTTCAGTCCAATTATACCCTCATTTAAAAACATCAATTATACCCTCATTTTTATATTTTAATGACTTAACATATATTATAATCTATTTCAAAAAAATTAAAATATAATGTTCATTTAAGTAATTACACTGTCAAAAAAATAAAAGTAATGATGAAAATCCATTTAAATTCAAAAAAAATTTAGTAGAGCTTCTACACCTACTGTGGTAGATTGTCATTGGGCATGTCAGCGGTCTTTTTAAGGAAGGTTGTCATTAGGCATATCAGTGGTATTTTCGAGTAGATAAAATTAAACAAATCAACTTTAATAAAGTCAGAATTAATATTTTTAGGTCAAAACATATATTGTTTTACAAAATAAAAATTGTAATAATGATATATATTTTTCTAAGGTTATTTTGAGTACTCATATGTATATGTTGCGAGCGCAGCCCGCAGCGACCCGTCGGTGGCGGGCGAAGCCCGCCGTCGCCGGCCGGGTATTGTAGTGCATGACCATAGGTGCGGAGCCCCGTGTCGGGAACTCGTGTGTGTGTGTGTGTGTGTGTGTGTGTGTGTGTGTGTGTGTGTGTGTGTTTAACGAGTAAAAGTGCACGAGGGGCCCCCATGCCCCGCGCGACAGTATCCCTTCCTCACCCCCAACGAGCTACGCACGTCCCCTCCCACGCCCCCAGCGGGCTACGCCCACCCTTGGCGGGCTTCCTAAGGATTTATTCAACAAGGAGAGAATTAGAAGAAAGTATACCGGCCACACAAGGCATTATATGGGCTTAAGCATGTCCCTCGGGCATGGAATGCCAATATAGATCAATCCTTACTCAATGCTTTCAGCGCAGCATATATGAACCATCTCTCCATGTCAAAAGAAATGAAGGTAAATCTCTTATCCTTGGACTCTATGTAGATGACATGCTCGTTATCGGGAACTCCCTTACCATGGTAGCTAAACTCATGCAGAAAATGCAAAAGATATATGATATGACAGACCTAGGTCTTATGACATACTTTCTTGACATTCAAGTCATGCAATCACGGGCAGGTATGTTTCATTCACTACAAATATTTGTTACTGAACTTCTGAAGAAAACCCAGTTCGATCAATGTAATGCTACATTGACCCCAATGACGACAAATGAAGTATTAAGAATAGATAATCATGATGAGCCCGTAAATGCCACCGATTACAGATCAACTGTAGGATCTCTTATGTATCTCACAAATACTCGACCTGATTTAGCAAATTCCGTAAATCAAGTCACTCGATATTTGAAAGACACCTCCTTTCCATTCATCGTATTCTTCGATATTTGAAAGGCACATATGATTATGGACTAATGTATGAACAAGATTAATATCAAGAAATACTGGGATATGCTGACTCAGATTGGGGCTCAAATGTGAATGATAGGAAAAGCATCACATGATTCCTATTTTCACTACGATCGAAAGTAAATGTTTGGGGAGTTCGCAAACAACCAACAGTTGTTCTATCGTCAATGGAAGCTGAGTTCATGGCTCTCAGCCCTGGGGCATGTGAATGTTTTTGGCTCCAACGAGTAGATAAAGACATTACAGGGGACATAGGCGGACCCAGCAAGATTTTTCAGTGGGGGCGTTCAATAATATAAAAACACAAAATGTCGATACATACAATAAAAATGACTACAAATTAGGACATTTTTAATTAACAGAATTAAAATACTTACTTGCTTACAATACTCCTCTTCGATGTTTCATGTTCTGAAAACATTTCATAATATCTTTGTTGTCGATAGTAGAGAAGATATCTTTTTTAATATAGGTTACTAGACAAGCATTCATCCAATCATCTCCCATCCGACTGCGTAATGATGTTTTGATAATCTTCATCGCAGAGAAAGCTCTCTCTACACTTGCAGTTGCAACCGATAATAGTAGTGCTAACTTCACGAGCAAATATAATAATAGGTATAGAACATCTTTCTTTAATTGTACTTACTTTTGAGCCAATCCTCCAAGCTCTCGAACATCTGAGAATTCTCCGCATGACTGAACGTCTAAAATGTAACTTTCAAGTTGATTATAAATTTCCATTAGGGCAAATGGGGAAAAGTCCAACGGATAATATTCAGGGAATCGAACT
The DNA here is from genome assembly GCA_039513925.1 of Platanthera zijinensis. Taxonomy (NCBI): domain Eukaryota; kingdom Viridiplantae; phylum Streptophyta; class Magnoliopsida; order Asparagales; family Orchidaceae; genus Platanthera; species Platanthera zijinensis. The sequence continues at coordinate 120,380,142 of CM077098.1, forward strand.
AATTTCTGTTTATCAAAAGCCAAAAAAATAATTACTTGGATCTAAACATGCCAAATATAGAAGCAATTCTGTGTTTACTTCATCAAATTGACTATTGAGCTCAGTAAGTTGTAGATCAATAACTGCATAAAATAATTCAACTTGATAGAAGTGAAGGTTCGTATTATTTTCGGATTTGCGTCTCGATCTCTCTCGAGCTACATATTTGTCTTTCATATTTAGAACATTAATATCATGTTTTTTGCAAAAGATAGCAACTTCATTTAATAGATGATCTCATCCATTGTCTCTCATTCCTTGTAGTCGTATCTTGGAAACTTTGACAAGAGTCATAGCATTTACAAGATCTTGATCGTTCCTTTGTAAGGCTTGTGACAACTCATTTGTAATTCCTAATATAGATTTCATTAAATGAGTCAAAAACACAAATTCAAAACATTGCATAGCCTCCAACAAATCACTTGCTTCAGCTCTATGCTCTAAAAGATTGCCATCTTCTTCAATTACTTCAAACACATTAATCACGGAGGAGAACACGCAAATTAAATTCAAGAGAGTTCTATAATGAGAGTTCCACCTTGTGTCCCCTGCCCTTATAAGTGTTCTTTCTTGATTCAACAAACCTCTTCCTGTTTCCACTTCGCCGCTGTAAATTTCTTCAATAACTTGTGTATATTGCTTCTCTCGGAGAATATCTCTATGCTTGCATGATGCTCCAACAATATTTGTTATAATTGTTATCAAGCTAAAAAAAGAACAAACCTTGATATTTTTTTTTGCGACAGCAACGAGTGTCAATTGAAGTTGATGAGCAAAGTAATGAGCATAATATGCAGATTTATTTTCGGCCATAATATATGTTTTAAGCCCATTAAATTCACCTTGCATGTTACTTGCTTCATCCTTGGCCCCTTAAGCTTGATATACTCAACCCATGTTTAGCAAAAGAAGACCTAATAGCTGTCTTTAGTGATGAAGCTGCAATATTTTCTACATGCACAATGCCTAGAAAGCGCTCTATTACTCTTCCTTTTTCATTAACATAACACAAAACAATTGTCATCTACTCTTTGACCGATGAATCACGAGCTTCATCAACTAAAATTGAAAATAATTTAGCTTGAACAATATCTTTCATGATAGAACCTGTAGTCTCTATTGCTGCAGCTTGCACAATATCCCTTTGAATGCTTGGTGCTACTAACTTAAGATTTTCAGGAACATTCTTTAATATCACATTACTTATTTTTTCATTATGGTCAGCAAGGAAGTGAAGGAGTTCAAGAAAGTTTCCTCGGTTGCTTGAGTCACAAGATTCATCGTGGCCTCGAAAAGTTAATCCTTGCTTTAGAAGAAACCTAATGCAATCCACTGATGCTTCTAAGCGTGTACGATAGTCCATTCGAGCTTGGTCAGATTGAGTACACAAAGCAATTTCAATGTGTTGTTTTTCATTCATCAAGTTTATTCAAGCCTTCAAACATTGGTTGTGGACACTATTATGATTACCCACATGAACATCTAATCTATCTTTATGCTTCCAATTAGTGAACCCACCGCTAATGAAAGCATCTCCACTGCCTTGGTCACCATGAACAGGCTTAAATAAATAACAACATAAATAAAAAGTGGCATCTTTTTATATGCTATATTCCAACCAGTAATTATATTCTTGAAACCATTAACTAATAAATCTACGTGGCTCGTTTCCAAACATTCTTGTAGGAAAAATATGATTTCTGGGCTGGAAAGCTTTTTTTTGCAGCTACCATTTTCGAACCTTCTCTCTATCATTCGGCTCATAATCATAAATACTTTTTCGTAATCCAAGGTCCGCAGGAAGATCATCTGCATTAAGCTCTAATCGTGAACGCACAATAGAAAAACTTGCATATTCTTCATTTGTTTTTCTTTTAAAAAACTTTTTCATGACTAGTGAACTGAAAATATAAACACCATATGAACAAAAAAATGGAAGACAACATAATTTTAAACTAACAGTTGCAACAAAAAATAACTCTTGGTGAATGGTGATAGAAAATAGAAATACTTACTAACAAGAGGTAGTTAAACTGAAATCCAATTGAAAATGCTACAAAACTGAAATCCAATTGAAAATGTTGCAAAACTGAAATCCAGTTGAAATCCTGTTGCAAAATCCCGTGGCAAATAAAACAAATTGAAATCAAGTTTAAAAAATATATAACATGGTTGTCATGGAGGGACAAGAACGGGCTTGAAAGAAAATTGTTGCAGAACTATTTCATCCTATTGCATCTATGTTTTCTCCTCTCAAAATTAGGTAAAGTCAAAAATCTCCTTTCATATGCCAAATGCACATCATTAATAATTTCCTAGCCTTTACTTTTTAATTCCTTGTTGAAATTGTTTTGATTCCTTGCTTTTGGCCTTTTGGGACAACAATTAAGAGAGTGAAGAGCAGGTGAGGGACAACAATTCCAGTACTATGGAGTATAGGTTAAGGCCTTATTTTTCTGGGACAAAATTCAAATCTAGAGTTCTTCTATTTTGAAAAAGTAGAGTTCAATTTATCTCGGAGTTCTAATACTAATAGTCAAACAAATTGAAATCATTTGCAATCACCTAAATCAAGCAACCACCTAAAGCAGCAAGGAGGAGGAATGAGTTAGGACTCCAGTCAGAAATCGGAATCCAGCCATGAGCCATCCAGGCTATCCAACGGGTAGCGGGGATGCAACAGGGAGGAGGAATGAGTTAGGACTTAGGCAGTTAGGCGAGAGTGTGAGACTGAGAGTTCAAGAGGGAGTTACCGACAAAAAAACGAAGCGGTCCGGCGGTCGACAGTTGACTGGAAGACTTGAAGAGGAGGAACGATTGAACGAATCGTTCGAGCGAAAAAAAAGAACGACAAAAAGGACGAAAATAAGAACTAACCGATTTCTTGAAGAGGACGACTCACGACTAGAAGAGGAAGGAGACTGTCAAGCGGCAAGCGGGAGATCGTCTGCCCTAGACGGAGTGAGGAGGAGGAGGAAATGATGTTCGGTACTTTGGTCGATCCCAGCGAGAGCGACGGAACGAGAGCGGTGAATTAAAGCCCGAACCGGCGAACCCTAATTTAGCGACAAAAATTGAGTGTGGGAGACTGCCCACACTCGACCTATGATAGGTCCGCCCATGACAGGGGATGAAAAAAATAAACCTACCAAGTTACTTTGCGACAATACTGTCACCATCCTTCTTGCTAGTAACCCAATAATACATAAGAAAAGTAAGCACATAGGCCTTCGGCTACACTTTGTAGATGTGTTAACAAAGCCCTTACAACGGCTCTGTTTCGCAGAACTTTGAGTTCAAATGGGTGTGACAAGAATGAGGAGTTAAGAGGGGAGTGTTGTCAGCAGCAACTTCCCTAAGTCACCATCGTCTTGAGTTGTATAAACAAATGTAAAACAGTACTTATCTGATTATCTTCCCTTTGGGTGTAAAACAAACAGGCCACCGCCTGTTGGACTCCTATAAAAGACCTGTTGGAGTTTTGTTGTTGACATGTTGACCGGGACCCACAAGTTTTGGAGTTATCATTTCATTTATATCTTCCTTTAATGTATGAGAGAGAGTGAATGTATTAAATAGGGAGTTGGAGAGTTTTTTTCATTATGAGAGGGAGTTTGAGAGTTTTTTCATTATGAGAGAGTTTTTTCATTATGAGAGGGAGTTTGAGAGTTTTTTTCATTATGAGAGGGAGTTTGAGAGATTTTCATTATGAGAGGGAGTTGGAGAGTTTTTTTTCATTTGCCTATAAATAGGTCATTGTAGTTCTTTTTAAATGAATATGAATATCTAGAGATAAAATCCCCACCATCTTGTGTTTTTCGGCCTTGTGAGAGAGGGAGAGCGCTGAAGCGCGGAGTGGTTTCTCGCTGAGGTCGAGCGGGTAGGAGTGATCTTGCCGCCCGAAGGGATTCGTTGTGGAGTTTTTGTGTTGCGCAACGACCCATCCCGTTTCCAACAAGTGGTATCAGAGGGGCCAGGTTGAGACCCCTGGAAGTTGTACTTGGAAGTTTGTGAAGTAAAGTGATGGAGACAAGTAGTGGGATGCCGGGGCAGGTCCCCAAGTTGAGCAAGACGAACTACGGGAACTGGAGCATTCAGATGAGAGTACTACTAGCCTCCAAGGAGTTGTGGGAGGTAGTAGAGGATGGTGTTGAGGAATTTACTGCCGAAGCAGAAGCTGCGATGACGAACCCTCAGAGGATGGCGTTGAGAGAAGCCAAGAAGAAGGACAAGAAGGCGTTGTTCATCTTGTACTAAGGAGTGGATGAAGCGGCCTTTGAGAAGATCTCAGACGCTGAGACTTCAAAGGAAGCATGGGAGATACTACAACGCTCCATGCAGGGAGTGGACAAAGCAAAGAAGGTGAAGTTGCAATCACTCCGAGCCCAATACGAGGTGATGAGGATGCAGAGCTCGGAGAAGGTGGGCGACTATGTGACCCGTCTGCGGACGCTCATAAATGAAATGAAGAGGAACGAAGAGGTGACTGACGACGTCAGTTTCATGGAGAAGCTTCTGCGGTCGATGTCCAAGAAGTTCAGACACGTGGTGGTGGCTATTGAGGAGTCGAAGGACCTCATCACGATGGCGGTGGACGAGCTTGTTGGCTCGCTACAAGCACATGAGTATCGGATGGTGCAAGATGAGGAGGAGTCGAGTGGCTTGGGGAAAGCACTCCAGACTCAACTCAATTTTGGAGAAAGCTCAGGAAGAGGAGGAGGCCAGCGCGGCCGAGGCTACCAAGGCAGAGGTAGAGGAGGAAGAGATGGAAGAGACATTGGAAGGAATCAGTACAACCAGCGTGAGGTGGAGCAACCTCAGGGTTGGAGACACGATACAGGAGGAAGAGGAAGAGGCCAAGGAAGGGGCCAAGGCAGAGGTCAGGGAAGAGACCAAGACAGAGGTCAAGGCAGAGGAGGAAGAGGAGACATGTCCCAGACCCAATGCTACAACTGTGGCAAGTTCGGGCACATGAGCTACGATTGTTGGGCTCCTAGGAAGGGAGGAGATGCCAACCATTATGCGGAGACTAGCAACACGGGAGGCGACCCGATGATGTTCCTTACCGTCCAAGGGGCTGGAGGCGGAAAGAATGGAATTTGGTACTTGGACACCAGAGCCAGTAATCACATGTGTGGAGAGAAGGAGCTGTTTACGAGCCTTGAACCAAATGGTGGTGAGGTGAGTTTCGGCGATGCTTCTAAGATCTCGGTTGAAGGAAGAGGAGTAGTGGCGGTTGTATTGAATGGGAAGGAGGTGCTCATCAACGACGTCTTCTACGTACCAGGCTTGAGGAGTAACATCCTAAGCCTCGGGCAACTGGTGGAGAAGGGCTACTGGGTCTTATTAAGGGATGGCACCCTAGCCATGAAAGATGGTCATGGGAAAGAAGTGGTGAGGGTGAAAATGACGACGAATCGTCTCTTTACTTTGAGCATGGATGTGAAGGAGACGGCATGTCTCGCGAGGACTGAAGAGGAGGAAGAAGCATGGTTGTGGCACCACCGGATGGGGCATCTGGGGTTCACAGGCCTGAAGCTATTGTCTGGATCCAAGATGGTGGAAGGGCTGTCTATGATCACACCTCCTCAAAGGGTCTGTGAGGCATGCACGAAGGGGAAGTAAAGAAGGGAGACATTTGAGGGTGGCAAGTCCCGGAGAGCGACAAGGCCATTGGAGTTAGTTCACTCGGAAATTGCTGGTCCGTTTGAGACTACTTCAATTGGTGGAAGCAAGTACTATATCACATTCACCGACGACTTCAGCAGGAAGTGTTGGGTTTATTTTCTAAAAGAGAAGGCCGAGGCTCTGGACAAGTTCCGAGATTTCAAGGCGATGGCTGAGAAGGAAGTTGGGCAGTCACTGAAGGTGCTCCAGACAGATAGAGGTGGGGAGTACACCTCTAGGCTGTTTGATGACTACTACAGAGAATGGGGGATATCACACCAGCTGACGACGGCATACTCGCCGCAGCAAAACGGAGTGGCGGAAAGGAAGAACCTAACCATCATGAACATGGCGAGGAGTATGGTGAAGGGCAAGGAGCTGCCAAAGAAGTTTTGGGCGGAAGCAGTACAGGTAGAAGTGTACGTGTTAAACCGTTGCCCAACCAAGAGCGTCAAGTTCAAGACACCGTTTGAAGCTTGGTGTGGAAGGAAGCCCAGTGTGAAGCATCTGAGGGTTTTTGGGTGTGTTGCTTATGCTCACATCCCGGACCAGAGGAGGAGGAAGTTAGATGACCGGAGTGAGAGATGCATCTTTGTAGGCTATGCTCCTACGAGCAAGGCTTACAAGTTGTATAACCCGGAGACAGAGAAAGTCATCATCTCTAGAGATGTGGTGTTTGAAGAAGGAAACTGCTGGAGCTGGAATGAGGAGGTGAAGAACACCAAGGGATGTTCTACGAGGATGATGAGGAAGAAGGTGGAGAAGAGGCTGAAGCCGAGATGGGTGGAGCGGAGCCACCATCACCACCTAGTAGAGTTTCAGGGAGAGCTCTCACCCCTTACTCTAGTGGTGCAAGCACAAGTGGAGGCGGCTCTGGCGGAGCAAGCACCAGTGGGAGCAAGGACAATCTCCCTCAGCCCAGGATGAGGAGGCTGGATGAGATCTATGAGGATACGGCACCGGCCCTTAACAATTTTTCATTGTATTGTCTTTTGGCAGATGTTGAGCCGTGCTCCTACGATGAAGCTGTGAAGGAGAAAAGCTGGAGGAAGGCGATGGATGCGGAGATCGCCTCCATCAAGAAGAATGAGACCTGGAAGCTGGTCGACCCACCTGCAGGCCACAAACCCCTCGGGGTGAAGTGGGTGTATAAGGTGAAGAAAAATAAAGATGGAGGCGTGGAGAAGCACAAGGCGAGGCTGGTCATGAAGGGCTACCACCAAGTTCATGGTGTGAACTATGATGAAGTCTTCGCACCGGTAGCACGGATTGACACCATACGCTTGATCATCGCCCTAACTGCTCATCATGGCTGGAAGATTATGCAGATGGACGTGGTCTCTGCTTACTTGAATGGGTACCTGGAGGAAGAGGTGTACATCGAGCAGCCTCCAGGGTACGTGGTGAAAGGGCAGGAGAGGAAGGTCTGCAAGCTTGACAAAGCACTCTACGGGCTCAAGCAAGGAGCTAGAGCTTGGAACGAAAGGATAGACGCTTTCCTGCAGATGCATGGCTATCAGAAGAGCCTGCATGAGTACGCTCTCTATACCAAGGTGGACAAGGACGAAGGCATGATGATAGTGTGTTTGTACGTGGATGACATGATCTTTACGGGGAACAACACAGCTATGTATGAAGAGTTTCGGGAGATGATGAAGAAGGAGTTTGAGATGACAGACTTAGGAGAGCTGAGCTACTTCCTGGGGGTGGAAGTGAAGAAGGGAGAAGACGGGATCTTCATATCCCAGAAGAAGTATGCGGAGGAGATTTTGAAGAAATTCAGGATGAAGGATAGCAAGCCTATCTCCACTCCTGCCGACCCGGGAATGAAGCTGAGCAAGGAATCAAAGGAAGGAGCGGTGGACTCCACCTTATTCAAGAGCTTGGTGGGTAGTCTGCGCTACCTGACCTTCACCCGACCGGACATTATGTATGCGGTCGGGGTGGTGAGTAGGCACATGGAGGAGCCAAAGGAAGACCACTTCATAGCGGCGAAGAGGATCCTGAGGTACATCAACGGGACAAGAGGCCATGGGCTGGAGTACTCAACTGGAGAGGAGCTGACGCTGGTAGGTTACTCGGACAGTGACTACGGCGGGGATGTGAATGACCGAAAGAGCACTTCCGGATATGCTTTCAACATGGGAACAGGAGTGTTCTCTTGGAGCTCGAAGAAGCAAGCTACGATAGCTTTATCATCATGTGAGGCGGAGTACATAGCGGCGGCGGCTTGTACCTGCCAAGCTATCTGGCTAAGGAACCTTCTGGAGAGTCTGCATCATGGAGTGGATGGGCCAACAACCATGTTGGTGGACAACATGTCGACCATCCAGCTCGCGAAGAACCATGTGCTACATGGACGTAGCAAACACATCGAGACAAGGTATCATTTCCTGAGAGAGCAGGTGGAGCTGAAGACGGTGGAAGTCAAGTATTGCCCGACTGGAGAGCAAATTGCGGACATCTTTACCAAGGCGTTGAAGGTGGACACGTTCTTAAAGCTCAAAGGCAAACTTGGCATGTGCTGCCAAGTTTGAGGGGGAGTTTGTTGGAGTTTTGTTGTTTACATGTTGACCGGGACCCACAAGTTTTGGAGTTATCATTTCATTTATATCTTCCTTTAATGTATGAGAGAGAGTGAATGTATTAAATAGGGAGTTGGAGAGTTTTTTCATTATGAGAGGGAGTTTGAGAGTTTTTTCATTATGAGAGAGTTTTTTCATTATGAGAGGGAGTTTGAGAGTTTTTTTCATTATGAGAGGGAGTTTGAGAGTTTTTCATTATGAGAGGGAGTTGGAGAGTTTTTTTTTCATTTGCCTATAAATAGGTCATTGTAGTTCTTTTTAAATGAATATGAATATCTAGAGATAAAATCCTCACCATCTTGTATTTTTCGGCCTTGTGAGAGAGGGAGAGCGCTGAAGCGCGGAGTGGTTTCTCGCTGAGGTCGAGCGGGTAGGAGTGATCTTGCCGCCCGAAGGGATTCGTTGTGGAGTTTTGGTGTTGCGCAACGACCCATCCCGTTTCCAACAAGACCCACTTCTGTAATACTTTGTAATACTTTAGCAACATAGTGTGCTAAATAAAAATCCCGTGAAACTATGCATTTTTATTCTCAAAACTAGTTTATTTTCTTGGTAGCTGTCATAACCTTTGTCTTTCCAAACATACATTCTATGATATTGACATTTTTGATCAAACTCACCGGAGCAAATACGCCGCGCCAAACGAAGCCTCTATCTTACTCAAATATATATGAGCTTCATCACAATCTAGTTGCAGGGAAGTGTGAGTGATGTAAGAAGCATCATGACTGGTGTTTTTCCACCATTTTTGCACTCATCACATGCAGATGATTAAAAATCCATTAAGCACATTATAGTGTTCATGCATGCGTGCTATGACATTTCTAAATCTTAAGCCTATACAGTTGATGATTTTGTCATATAAAGCCTCTCAACACTTCACCCACAACATTGAACATAATAATATTATAAGTTGCACACATCTGGATTGGATAGATGAACATCATGACACGCTCAACCATGTCCAACCAAACCTCTTCTTTCATCACATTTGGCTGTTTTGCTCACCCTAGCTTACAACCCTTTCTGAAGACTCTGCTACATCGACAAATTATTGACTTGCCTCTACCACAAGCCAAAAATTTCCTTGTCATTAAACTTCTTAACAGGCATGCTACATGTCAAAACTTGAAAAACTTCTTTGTCAATACTTGTTGGTTTGAGTTATTGTTGACCGGGTCAACTTGTCCTTTTTATATGTTATTTTATTTTGTAATGGCGGAGGAGAGAGAGTGAGAAACTTGTATTTATAAAGGTTGGCAGGTGGCGGGCCCCAGCAGGAAATTTTTCCTATATATTTGCTGGCCTAGTGTTGTAAAGCGTGCAGTTGGAAAAAAAGGTTCTTTCCTCTTTTGGTTTTGTTGTTCTCCTGTGTGCAAGAGAGAGTTAGAGAGAGATAGAGAGTGAGGCGAGAGAAGGAGAGAAAAGATCTCCCGCAGGAGAGAGAGGGAGAGAGAGTGATAGCAGAGAGAGAAGGAGAGTGTTATATATATATAGGCGAGAGATAAAGTTAAGAGTGGCGAGAGGGAGAAAAGCTATTGCAGCTTGTCTATTTCCTGTGAACAGGAATAGAAAGAGAGGGTGTTAACTTAGAGAGAGAGAGGGAGTTAGGCGAGAGAGTTAGAGAAAAGAAAGAGAGAGAGAGTTGAGCGGGAGCGAGAGAGGTTGAGCGGGAGCGAGAGAGAGGTTGAGCGGGAGAGAGAGAGAAGAGAGAGAGAGAGAGTGTAGCTCTCGCAAGTTTTCGCACTTGCCAGCGCCGCTCCCGCCCGTGTCTTCTCGCCGGAGTGTGGTGGTCTCGCGTGGTGGAGTGTAGCTCGCAGGAAGTTGTCTCGCCGGAAGCTCTCGTCGGAGGTTGACATCTCGCCGTGGTTGGGAGTATCGCCGTGGTGGTGTAAAGCTAGGCGGAGTGTCTAGTTGGTGCACTCGCATAGTCACGCTTCCAACAATTGGTATCAGAGGGAGGTTGCGACCCTTGGAGTAGTTCGGAAGCGAGGTGACAAGAAGAGATGGAGACAGGAGGAGCGATGCCGGGGCAAGTCCCTAAGTTGACGAAGACCAACTACGGCAATTGGAGTATCCAGATGAAGGTGTTGCTCGCCTCGAAGGAGTTATGGGAAGTAGTCGAGGACGGCTATGAAGAGCCTGATGCTGAAGCAGAGGCGACATTGACCAACGCGCAGAGGACGGCGTTGAGGGAAGCGAGAAAGAAGGATAAGAAGGCATTGTTCACCTTATACCAAGGAGTGGATGAAGCCACTTTTGAGAAGATCTCGAAGGCAGTTAGCTCAAAAGAAGCATGGGAGGTGTTGCAACGCTCCATGCAAGGGGTGGACAAGGCGAAGAAAGTGAAGCTGCAGTCTCTTCGAGGTGAATATGAAATGTTGAGGATGCAGGCCACGGAGAAGGTCGGAGACTTTGTGACCCGTCTGCGGACGCTCACAAACGAGATGAAGAGAAACGGAGAAGCGATAGATGATGTGAGTCTCATGGAGAAGCTACTGAGGGCCATGTCAAGGAAGTTCCGACATGTGGTGGTGGCAATCGAGGAGTCGAAGGACCTCACCCAGATGACGGTAGATGAGCTTGTAGGCTCATTGCAAGCTCATGAGTACAGAATGCAGCAGGATGATGACGAAGCGAGTGGCTTGGGAAAAGCACTCCAGACCCAGTTGAACTTTGGGGAGAGCTCCGGAAGAGGAGGCAGCCAGCGTGGCCGAGGTCACCAAGGCAGAGGCCGAGGTAGAAGAGGAGGTAGAGATCAAGGGAGGAACCAAGGTTTCCAAAGAGAGGCGGAGCGACCTCAAGGAGGTTGGCAAGAAGGAAGAGGAAGAGGAAGAGGCCAAGGAAGAGGCCGAGGAGGAAGAGCCCAAGTTCAGTGTTACAACTGCAACAAGTTTGGGCACATGAGCTATGACTGTTGGGCTCCGAGGAAGACAGAAGAAGCCAACCATTATGCGGAGGCCAGGAACAATGGGAACAATGCTGGGGGTGGAGACCCAATGATGTTCTTAACCTACCGAGGTGCAGAAGAAGGAAGGAATGAAGTGTGGTACCTGGACACAGGGGCGAGCAACAACATGTGTGGAGATAAGGAGATGTTCTCTAACCTTGAACCCAGTGGGGGTGAAGTTAGCTTCGGGGATGCTTCGAAGATTTCCTTGGATGGAAAGGGCCTGGTGGTAGTGAAACTAAACGGGGAGAGAGTACACCTGAATGATGTGTACTATGTGCCAGGGTTGAAGACCAACATCTTAAGCATTGGGCAGTTAGTAGAGAGAGGCTACTGCGTGCAGATGAAGGATGGGTCTCTGGCAATGAAGAATGATCAAGGGAAGGAGGTAGTGAAAGTGAAGATGACGGCAAACCGTCTCTTCACGCTGAAGATGGATGCTCAAGAGACGGTTTGTCTCGCGAGAACAAAAGAAGAGGAAGAAGCATGGCTATGGCATCATAGGATGGGCCATTTGGGATTCACAGGGTTGAAGCTACTATCCCACTCCAGGATGGTGGCGGATCTGCCTATGATCTCCCCTCCGCAGAAGGTGTGTGAAGCATGCACGAAGGGGAAGCTCAAGAGGCAGACGTTCGAAGGAGGAAAGTCCTGGAGAGCAAGGCGGCAACTTGAACTGGTTCACTCGGACATTGCGGGTCCGTTTGAGACCACCTCAATTGGCGGAGCAAGTACTACATCACCTTCACGGATGACTATAGTCGGAAGTGTTGGGTGTATTTTCTGAAAGAGAAGTCTGAGGCCCTTGACAAGTTCAGGGAGTTCAAAGCGATGGCCGAGAAGGAGAGTGGGCAACCATTGAAGGTGCTTAGGACAGATCGAGGTGGGGAGTACACCTCGAGGCTGTTCGATAGTTTCTGCAAGGAGAATAGGATATCACACCAGCTGACGGCAGCGTACTCACCGCAGCAGAACGGAGTGGCAGAGAGGAAGAATCTCACCATCATGAACATGGCGAGAAGCATGGTGAAGGAGAAGGGGCTACCGAAGATGTTCTGGGCGGAAGGAGTGCAACGTGCGGTGTATCTACTGAACAGATGCCCCACAAAGAGTGTGAAGTTCATGACGCCATTTGAAGCATGGAGTGGCTGGAAGCCGAGTGTGAAGCACCTAAGGGTCTTCGGGTGTGTAGCTCATGCTCACATCCCGGACCAGAGGAGGAAGAAGCTCGATGACAGAAGCGAGAAGTGCATCTTCGTGGGCTATGCTCCGGAGAGCAAGGCGTACAAGTTTTACAACCCGGTGACTGGGAAGGCCATAGTCTCGAGAGATGTGGTGTTTGAAGAAGACAGCTGCTGGAGCTGGGATGAGGAGACTAGGAACATGAAGGGGATGTTCTTTGAAGATGAGGAAGAAGGTGGTCATGAAGCGGAAGCTGAGGATGGTGGAGCTGAGCCACCATCACCACCGAGTGGAAGTTCAGGGGGAGCTTCTACCCCCTGCTCAAGTGGAACAAGTACAAACGGAGGAAGTCCTAGTGGAGCGAGCACTAGCCGAGGCAGTTCTGACCGTCCTCAACCTAGGATGAGGAGGTTGGAGGAGCTTTACGAGGAGACGGCACCGACACTTAACAATTTTTCTTTATATTGTTTGTTGGCAGATTGCGAGCCGCACTCCTACGACGAAGCTGCCAAGGAGAAATCTTGGAGAATAGCAATGGATGCTGAGATAGCATCTATCAAGAAGAACGATACTTGGAAGCTGGTTGATCCACCCGCTAGCTATAAACCCCTCGGGGTGAAGTGGGTCTACAAAGTAAAGAAGAACAAGGATGGAGCTGTGGAGAAGCACAAGGCTAGGCTCGTGGTGAAGGGCTACAGGCAAGTCCAAGGAGTGGACTACGACGAGGTATATGCCCCAGTGGCGAGGATTGACACCATCAGGTTGATCATCGCAGTGGCAGCTCACTATGGGTGGACAATCATGCAAATGGATGCGGTGACGGCGTACTTGAATGGCTACCTGGAGGAGGATGTGTATATTGAGCAGCCTCCGGGGTATGGTGTAAAGGGCCAGGAGAAGAAGGTGTGCAAGTTGAGAAAAGCACTGTACGGGCTGAAGCAAGGGGCAAGAGCTTGGAATGGGAGGATAGATACATTCCTCCAAAAGCATGGCTATGTGAAGTGCCCATATGAGTATGCTCTCTACATGAAGGTGGAGAAGAACGGGGATATCATGATCTTATGTCTATACGTGGATGACATGATATTCACCGGGAGCAACCCTGCGATGTTCGAAGAGTTCAAGAGGCTGATGAAGAAGGAGTTTGAGATGACAGACCTAGGAGAGCTGAGTTACTTTCTAGGGGTGGAAGTACAGCAGAGAGAAGATGGGATCTTCATCGCGCAGAAGAAGTACGCGGAGGAGATCTTGAAGAAGTTTAGGATGGAGAATAGCAAGCCTATCTCCACTCCTGCTGATCCCGGAACGAAGTTGAGGAAGGACTCAAAGGAGGAAGGTGTTGACCCAACCATGTTCAAGAGTCTGGTTGGGAGTCTAAGGTATCTGACTTTCACCAGACCGGACATCATGTATGCGGTGGGGGTCGTGAGCAGGTACATGGAAGAGCCCAAGCAGGACCACTTCACTGCAGCGAAGAGGATCCTGAGGTATGTGAACGGGACTAGGGACCATGGCTTGATGTACTCATCTGGAGGAGAGTTGAAGCTAGTCGGCTACTCGGATAGCGACTATGGAGGAGATGTGAACGACCGGAAAGAGCACTTTCGGGTATGCGTTCAACATGGGAACCGCGGCGTTCTCATGGAGTTCTAAGAAGCAGGCTACTATAGCCTTATCATCTTGCGAAGCGGAGTACATCGCAGCGGCAGCATGTGCTTGCCAAGCCATCTGGCTAAGGAACCTTCTGGAGGAACTACATCATGTGCAGGATGTCCCAACGACAGTGTTAGTGGATAACATGTCCTCCATCCAGCTTGCAAAGAACCCGGTGCTACACGGGAGGAGTAAGCATATCGAGACCCGATATCACTTCCTCCGTGAACAAGTGGAGCAGAAGATAGTGGAGGTGGTGTATTGCCCAACCGGAGAGCAGGTCGCGGACATATTCACCAAGGCGTTGAAAGCGGAGACGTTCGAGTGGCTCAAAGGCAGTCAGCTCGGCATGTGCAGCCAAGCTTGAGGGGAGTTTGTTGGTTTGAGTTATTGTTGACCGGGTCAACTTGTCCTTTTTATATGTTATTTTATTTTGTAATGGCGGAGGAGAGAGAGTGAGAAACTTGTATTTATAAAGGTTGGCAGGAAATTTTTGGCGGGCCCCAGCAGGAAATTTTTCCTATATATTTGCTGGCCTAGTGTTGTAAAAAAGCGTGCAGTTGAAAAAAAAGGTTCTTTCCTCTTTTGGTTTTGTTGTTCTCCTGTGTGCAAGAGAGAGTTAGAGAGAGATAGAGAGTGAGGCGAGAGAAGGAGAGAAAAGAGCTCCCGCAGGAGAGAGAGGGAGAGAGAGTGAAAGATAGCAGAGAGAGAAGGAGAGTGTTATATATATATAGGCGAGAGATAAAGTTAAGAGTGGCGAGAGGGAGAAAAGCTATTGCAGCTTGTCTATTTCCTGTGAACAGGAATAGAAAGAGAGGGTGTTAACTTAGAGAGAGAGAGAGGGAGTTAGGCGAGAGAGTTAGAGAAAAGAAAGAGAGAGAGTTGAGCGGGAGCGAGAGAGAGTTGAGCGGGAGCGAGAGAGGTTGAGCGGGAGCGAGAGAGAGGTTGAGCGGGAGAGAGAGAGAAGCGAGAGAGAGAGTGTAGCTCTCGCAAGTTTTCGCACTCGCCAGCGCCGCTCCCGCCCGTGTCTTCTCGCCGGAGTGTGGTGGTCTCGCGTGGTGGAGTGTAGCTCGCAGGAAGTTGTCTCGCCGGAAGCTCTCGTCGGAGGTTGACATCTCGCCGTGGTTGGGAGTATCGCCGTGGTGGTGTAAAGCTAGGCGGAGTGTCTAGTTGGTGCACTCGCATAGTCACGCTTCCAACAATACTGACCTACAATGCCACTAGGGCTCCATTTGGCACAACTTTTTGGCTTTGGTGAGTTTGGACAAAACTCCACCATCATAGAATGCATGTTTGGCAAGACAATGGTTATGACCACCACGAAGAAAAAAAAAACTAATTTTGAACATAAAAGTGGATGAAGTCCCTGTGGTGAGGTCGGATGTGAATGATGGTTTATAACCACCACATTCATGACCGCCACCACATTTCCAAACGAAGCCCTAGGTGACCTAATTATTTTAAGAATTGAACTTGGGATGATGTGGACGGGACCACACACACCCCAAAGACAAACTCAAAAACTCAGGTGAGTGTGGGCGACCTCAGTAGAGCAACCTGTGCAAAATCGGTTGTGCGGTTAGAACAGGTTGTCCGCAAGAACTTATTGTCTCTGATAACATGTGAAAACATGAAAATAATAAAAAAATTATTTCCAAAAAAAAATTGATTCTTACACAGATGCAACTAGGGCTGTTCACGAATCGAATCGAATCGAATATCTCTTCAATCGAATCCAAATTTCACATATAATGCAGAGATTCGGATTCGGATTCGGATTCGTTCGAATATTCGGGTTCAGATTCGGATTCGAATTCGATATGAAATGTTGGATTCGAATTCGGGTTCGAATTAAGATTCGAATTCGGATTCGAACACGGATTTGAATTCGAATTCGATTTTTTCTATTAAGAATAATTAAATATATAATTTTATTAAATATATATAATTTTATTTAAGTAATTTTACTATTCGCGAACTATTCGCGAATACTTCGAATAAGGATAATTTTATTCGGATTCGGATTCGAAAATTATTCGAATTCGATTTTGGATTCGAATCCGGATTCGAATTCGAAAATTACGAATATTTATCGAATCTTCACGAATCGAATCTCGAATTATTCACGAACTATACTATTTGTTAACAGCCCTAGATGCAACCCTCTTTATATAGAACAGAAGGCGAGAAAATATAAATTTGACTGTGACACTAAATACAACATGATCAAATCGAGCGACTGTAATTAAGGTAACCGCCCAAACATAAGCTATTAACAATACACGGGGTGATTATTCCGAGGGTGACAACCCAGACTACAATGTACAGCCATATCAGGCGGTTACACCTAGGGTATCCGCCCGTACTTCAACAGGGTCAGCAAAACCGAGCGGTTACACCTAGGGTGTCCGCCCAGACATCAATGGGTCAACAACAATGGGTGGTTGCACGAAGCATAACTGCCCGTCCTTATCAACCACAAACACTACTTCATCTTGTACTTTAACACAATGAAGAATATGAACTCCCTATTTTACTACTCTCAGATATATTCAAATAAAAATTCTGAGCCAAAATCCAGTTTTGTGTGGATTTTGAATTAAAGTTAGTTTGCTTTATAAATGACATTAAATATATACTTCTAATGAAAGTGTACTACTTTGATTATTTAAACTGTTTAAACAGTATGGAGTACTGGTCATTTGAGGCTATTGTGATTCTCTCTGGCCTCCTTCCAAATCCCAAGTTAGAAACATCAACAATGTCCTCATGGTGAGTGTGTATTGTTTCAGAAAAAAATGTTTATTTATTTATTTTTTGTCATACATTTTGCTATTAATGTATGCCCAATTGTATGCTTTACAAAAAAATCTGCCTCAGCCTCAGCATTTGCACAACATTGTATATGATCCCATTTGGTATTGGAGCTACAATCAGGTGCGTCTCAAGGATTTATTGTCTCACTAATGTATTATTTTCTTGTTCGATCATTATTTGACCTTTTCACTTAAAAAAAACTTTTTGCGTTAATGCAGTACTCGGGTTTCAAATGAATTAGGAGCTCGGAATCCACGAGCCGCAAAATTGGCAATCTTTATTATACTTGTCATTGGAACTGTTGAAGCCATGCTATTGGGAATGACAATAATTTTGATGAGAAATACTTGGGGTCAGTTGGTCAGCAAAGACAAGGAGGTCATCAGCCATATGGCATCTGTGATGCCTCTTGTTGCTGTAGTTCAAATCATAGATGCGTACCAATGTGTGTTTGCAGGTATATTGTTTCAACACGCGTACGCGCACAAATTTTTTTGAAGAAACAGCGAGTGTCGTAGCGCTGTCGCGCCATACATACCCGAAGATAATAATCATCCATAATTTGTATACTAATAGCATTCTTAATTACAATATTTCCTTGATCTCTAACATAGATCAGAGCATGTATATAATTGAATAATTGCTATAACTTGAGAAATCAATGAATTTCTGAATCAATCTCGCAATGGAATGCATGCAGGCATAGTTCGAGGGTGCGGTTGGCAAAATATCTGTACCGTTATTAACCTTGGATCTTTCTATGGTGTTGGGCTGCCCATTTCTGTGTTGTTGGCATTCAAGTTTCATATGGGAGGGAAAGTGAGCTTTCTTTTCTTCCATTTTAAATAATAATTTTTGATTTGAAATTATTAATGATGCAAATAATTAAGCAACGGCTTAATTAATTATATATATATATATATTAATATGTGCAGGGCCTTTGGACAGGAGTTATATGTGCCCTCTTAATTCAAGTCTTGTTGCTTGGCATAATTACAATAAGAAGTGACTGGGATGAGGAGGTAAGCAATAATGAATTAGTAATTGCTCACAGAGTTTCTTCTTTTCAACTGCAGCTGTATAAAAAAAAGGTTAAACTAGTTTAGAAACATGTAACCATTCACTTGGTCAAATAGGGTAAGAGAACCCTTGTTACCAAAACTAAAACTATTTTTCACACGGTAGAAACTACGTCGGATGCGGTACTCTTGTTACCACACAATAAGTACGAGTGCGTGTCATGGTGAGGTCAAAGATGGGCTGTCTTTGGCAAAACCAATTCTGTGCGAAAACTTAAGTCTATCAAAGGAGGAATTATTTTGTTTGATACTCGGTCCGTACAGCTTCAACATTGCAGTGTGTCATACATATATGCCAATTTATTTTTGTATCAGGCAAGAAAGGCAGTGGAAAGAATTCAGAATCTTTCAGCAATGGGAGATGTGACGAATCCGAGCCTGCCGCAACGTTTGGATATCAATGATTTACAAAGCATCGAATTCCAATCCAAAGATAAAACATTTGAGATGGAAGCTAGTATTTCGGGGGTAGGCATTTTGGCAGAGGATGCCAATGAAAAAAGCTGGAGAAGGGGGAATTATGCAAATATGATGAGGTGATCAATATTTTCATTTTGTAATTTGTAAAACAATAAAATGTTGTCTTATGTTTGGGTCTTACATATACATTAGACATGTGTGTACTATGTTGCATTTACATATGCAGTGGTGTGCCTTAACTGTAGGAAAAATAGCAACAAATTTGGGAAAGTAGACGGTACTACTGGCGTTTTATTTGATCAAAAACAAGGGACTACAACACACACATAAGCTCCTCTCTTACAGCATTACAAAACACAACATATTTTTCACCCATTTGAGAGGAGAAAGCAGAGCCTTTATATAGAGGCAATACAACACATAAGAAAGGACATAACCCTAATAAAGAAAGGGCATGGGGCTGCAGCGGCGCCGCTACTGTTTTTCTTCCTTAAAATCTTCTGACACTTTCCCTTCTTCATTATTTTCTTTGGACAGGTGGTTCTCATGATGGAAAGGCTGGATGGATCTGGAAGCTTCATTAGGTCTTCAATTAGGGGGCTGCCTTGATTACATTCTCTACACCCTCCCTTAATCATGGCAGTCATTACCCCTAATTTCTTCTGATTTCTTCAAAGCGAGCAGCAGTTAGAGGCTTAGTAAGGAGATCTGCAATTTGTTGGCTTGATTCACAATACTTGACTTGAATTTTTCCTTCACTCACAAGTTCTAGTGTAGTGCAGCTTCAACTCCAGATGTTTGGATTTTTTATGGAAAACAGGATTGTAGGCAAGGGCGATGGCAGAGGTGTTGTCGACATTGATTACAGTTGGGTTTTTTCCATCATCTTCTGACATTTCAACTAACATTTGTCTTAGCCATATAGCTTCTCTGGCCGCTTCACTGAGAGCTGAATACTCAGCTTCTGTTGAAGAAAGAGCTACAGATCTTTGTTTCCTGCTGCTCCAGGAAACAGGTTTGGTCCCCAGAAAGAAAACGAACCCAGTTGTGCTCTTCCGGTCATCATCACACCCTCCCCAATCACTGTCAGCAAATCCGCATAACACATTGCTTTCTTCTTTAGGATACCATAAGCCATAGGACTTTGTTTTGCTTATATACCGCAAGATGCGTTTTACGGCTGCAAGGTGTTTGATGCTTGGACCATTCATATACCTGGAAACCAGACTCACTGCGTGCTCAATGTCTGGACGGGTGTTGGTTAAATATATCAAAGACCCAACAATACTTCTATATTCTCCTTCATCTGTTTTGTCAGCATCATCTTGCTTCCTTAATTTCTCTCCGGTGGCAGTGGGTGTGTTGGTGGGATTTGCATTTATCATGGATGTTCGATTGAGGATGTCTTCAGCATATCTTCCCTGGGAGATGAATGTGCCATCTGAATTTTGCTGGATTTGCAGACCGAGGAAGTATTTGGTAATACCCAGGTCTGTCATTTCAAATTTTCTTTCCATGAGAATGCGAAATTCTTCTATATCCCTCTTATTACTTCCAGTGATGAGAATGTCATCCACGTAGAGGCAAACTATGGTAAGACCTTCCCTTTCCTTTTTTGTGTACATTGCAGGCTCAGATATGGATCTGCAGAATCCCAGCTCACACAGATAGGAGTCTATTTTTTGATTCCAAGCACGAGGGGCTTGTTTCAAGCCATATAAAGCCTTTTTTAATTTAAACACCTTTCTTTCTTCTCCTTTCTTCTCATACCCTTCAGGCTGATTAACAAATATTTCTTCTTTAATTTCACCATTTAAAAATGCGGATTTAACGTCCATTTGATATATGGGGAAGGAGTGATGTGCAGCAATGGCAAGTAGGGTTCTTATTGATTCAAAACGAGCCACTGGTGCAAATGTGTCAAAGTAATCTACTCCAGCCTTTTGTGAGTAGCTTTGGCCACTAAACGAGCTTTGAACTTTTGGATTTCTCCTTCTTCTGTGTATTTTACCTTGTAAAGCCACTTGAGTCCAATGGCCTTCTTAAATGGGGGCAAGGTGGTGAGCTCCCAGGTATTGTTTTTATGGATCATATGAAGCTCTTCTTCCATAGCCTCTTCCCAATTCTTGTCTTTACATGCTTCTTTGTAGTTAACTGGTTCCTTAACAAAGAGGCAAAGCTGGCAATTTTGGTAGAGATCGGAGAGGGCTCTAAATTTGCGAGGTGGTGAAGGAGATGAGGATTGCTGAGGGTCATCAGGATTGATTGTCCCTTGATGAGGAATCTCTAGATTGGAGGGCAGGCACCCATCCACATTCTCTATATTGATAGGGTGATCTGCAACCTCTGGAGATGAACTCTCATCAACTATAGTGGGATGAGAGGCAACCTCTGAAGAGCATATCTGATCCTGAGTAGGATTCCACTCCCAGTTTTTTTCTTCATCGACAATTATATTTCTTGTAATCTTCATTTTGTTAGAGTTGGGATTGTACACTCTGTATCCCTTGGAGGTATCACTATACCCTAAGAATATCACTTTTTCTCCTTTGACATCTAATTTGTCTCTTTGAGGATGAGAGATCAAATTAAAAGCAAGACTTCCAAAGATTTTCAGGTGATTCACTTGAGGTTTTGCTCCTGTCCATGCTTCGTATGGTGTGGAGTTAATGAGGGCTCGACAGGGTGCTCGATTAAGAAGGTAGACTGCGGTGTTAACAGCTTCTCCCCAATAGTTTTTTGGTAATTTTTTGTTCAACAGCATGCTATTTGCCATTTCAATTACAGTCCTATTCCTCCTTTCTACCACCCCATTCTGCTCAGGTGAGTTTGGGACTGTCAATTCTCTCTTAATTCCCTTTGTTTGGCAGAACTTGAGGAACTCATTGCTTGTGAATTCACCCCCCTATCTGTTCTGATGATTTTTACTTTATGATTGCTTTCATTCTCAGTTTGTGCCACATGAATTTGCAATTTCTTGAAGGCTTCAGATTTTTGCATTAGAAAATATACCCACATCATTCTGCTGAAATCATCAACTATAAGGAGGAAATATAAGTTCCCAGAAATAGTTGGGGTCCTGGCAGGTCCCCAAATGTCAGCATGGAGGACTTCCAGAGGGTGAGCAGCTCTTCTACTGGCATGTGGAGGGAAGGGGGTTTTATGTATTTTTGTTAGAGCACATGTCTCACATATATGAGGTTTCTTTCCAAGTTTGGGTAATCCAATGACAAGGGATTTGGTCTGGAGGAGGTTCAGGTCTGTGTAGTTGAGGTGTCCAAATCTCTGATGCCATTGACCCATCTCACTCATGGCTTCTACTTTAAGGCAATGTGTCTCCTGAGGTAGAGATAATGGGAAAACTTTGTTGCTGGACATTTGGACATTAACTATTACCTGATCTGAATCTTTATCAATTATGCTGCACTGTTGGTTGTCAAAGATTAATTTATATCCTTTTCTTAACAATTGCCCTACACTTAGCAAGTTCTGGGCTAATCCTGGAACATACTGAACATCAGTGATGTGCTTCAAGTGACCATTTTTGGCTCTAACTCCTATGGTTCCCTTCCCTCCAATAGTCATAGTGGTGCCATCTCCCAACACCACATGAGACCTCTCATGTTCACTGAAGGAAAGAAAGGCAGATTTGTTGTTGGACATGTGGTTTGAGCACCCGCTATCTAGGTACCAGATGGTTTCATCCTCTGTTTTTTCAGCGTTACAAGTGTAGAATAACATTTCTTCTTCTTCATTTTGTTGACATGTTGTCATATCTTGTGGTTTGTTTTCAGGTTTAGTTTTAAACCAGCAGTCAGTGTCACGGTGAGTGGGTCGTCTACACCGTTTGCATTTAAGTGAGCAATCATAAGGATGATGATTTGCCACTTTGCATAACTGGCACAATGGCATATTTTCATAATGCTTAACAGCTTGTTTTTCTTTTCCTATTTTGGATCTGTTTTGATCTTCCATAGGTTGTTTTCCCTTATCTTTATCTTTTAGGATAACTTGACTTAGAAAAGCCTGCTCAAGGGGTGGGTTTCATACCGTCTTAATCTTTCTTCATGTGCTAGGAGAGACCCCATCAGATCAGCCACACTGAGAGAATTAAGTCTTCTTGCTTCTTCAATTCCAATAACAACAGGAATAAATTTTTGTGTGAGTGTTCTAAGGATTTTAGAGACAACTGTTTTTTCATCTAGAACATCACCATAACTTCTAATTTGGTTGGTTATTGAGGTAACTTTTGTGAGATAAGTTTGAACTGAGTCATTTTCAGACATGCTTAAGGCCTCAAAGTTATTCCATAAGGTTTGAAGTTTTACTGAGATTACCTTTTCAGATCCCTGAAACTCTGACTTCAGTAGGTCCCATGCCTCCTTAGCTGTGACAGCACCCATTATTCTTGGGAAAATGGGTCTGGCAACAGCTTGTTGGATGTGGAACAATGCCTTGGCATCATTTTTCTGATTTTCTGCAATATGTTTCTTTGGTCGGCTGTCCACTGATCAAGGGGATTGATATCCGAAGGTTGGTGTAGCCAACTTGGATTATCTCCATAAACCTTGAGAAATGAAGAGAGTTCTCATCTGAACTAACCAGAAATCAAATGCATCACCATCAAAGATGGGAATGCCACTTGGGGAATAAGAGAAATTGGGAGGAGTTGCCAAATGAAGCCATATGAAGAGAAACAAAGGGAAAAACTGAGAACCACAAAGATAGAAGGCACAGAGAAACTCTGATGGCCAATGGCACACACTCAGAATACTCTTAGCAACCTCCCTCTGATACCATGTAGGAAAAATAGCAACAAATTTGGAAAGTAGACGGTACTACTGGCGTTTTATTTGATCAAAAACAAGGGGACTACAACACACACATAAGCTCCTCTCTTACAGCATTACAAAACACAAAATTTTTTTCACCCATTTGAGAGGAGAAAGCAGAGCCTTTATATAGAGGCAATACAACACATAAGAAAGGACATAACCCTAATAAAGAAAGGGCATGGGGCTGCAGCGGCGCCGCTACTGTTTTTTTTCCTTAAAATCTTCTGACACTTTCCCTTCTTCATTATTTTCTTTGGACAGGTGGTTCTCATGATCTGGAAAGGCTGGATCTGGAAGCTTCATTAGGTCTTCAATTAGGGGGCTGCCTTGATTACATTCTCTACATTAACTAGTTTTTATTCGAGTCCGCAAACTATTCTCATTTGCAGCAAGTAGTACTAGGAAATTTTCAAGACTATCTGCATTTCTTCGCTCTGAGAACTGTAGCG
This sequence comes from Platanthera zijinensis, assembly GCA_039513925.1. Taxonomy (NCBI): domain Eukaryota; kingdom Viridiplantae; phylum Streptophyta; class Magnoliopsida; order Asparagales; family Orchidaceae; genus Platanthera; species Platanthera zijinensis. The sequence goes on from CM077098.1 coordinate 120,403,818, forward strand.
GCCATAACTGTTAGTTTGGTTTTGTTGACCGGGTGGTCAACGTTGATATATTATATATATATATATATATATATATATATATATATATATTAAGCATGGCGGAGGAGAGAGAGTGTGATGGTGATGGCATTAAATGTGCATGCAAGTGTCTTACTTCTAGTAGTCAAGTTTGCCTATATAAAGGCCCCTTCTTATTGTAATTAAAGTGTGATATAGAAAAAAAAAACTCTCATTTTATCCCCTGCAGGAGAGATATAGAGAGAGAGAGAGAGCTCACGGAAGTGAGAGGTTTGTTGGCGTGAGAGGAGAGATAGAGAGAGAGAGAGTGAACTCTCGGCAGGAGAGAGAAGCGAGAGAGAAAGTGAGAGAGCTCACGGGAGAGAGAGAGAGAGAAATAGAGAGAGAGTGAGAGGGTATTTTTTGTTCCCGCAGAACTTTTCCCGCTGCCCGAAGCTCTCGCCTGGTGCTCCCGCTGCAAGCTCTCGCCGGGGCTGACTCTCGCCGGAGTAGGTTAGGAGAAAGAGAGAGAGGTTAACTCCCGCCCGAGACTTCTCGCCGGAAGCCCTCGCCGGTGGTCGACATCTCGCCCGTGCTGCTCGCGCCAAAGGAGGTCTCGCCGGCCCCGTCTTGCCGCAAGAGAGGAGGTCTCGCCGGAGCTGCCGTTCTCGCGGAGAAGGTTGCTCCCGCCACCTTTCACAGGTGGTTCTCTCGCCGGAAGGAGGAGTTCTCGTCGGTGTGGTTTAGTGGAGTTGGCGCGCCGTCGTTTCCAACAAGTGGTATCAGAGGGAGGTTGGATCCTCGGAAGTGTGCTCGGAAGTGTGCTCGGAAGTTTGTGACGAGAAGAGATGGAGATGGGCAGCGGAATGCCGGGGCAAGTCCCCAAGTTGAGCAAAACAAATTATGGAAATTGGAGTATCCAGATGCGAGTGTTGCTCGCCTCTAAGGAGCTATGGGATGTTGTGGAAGAAGGTGTCGAGGTGCTTACTGCCGAAGCAGAAGCAGCGTTGACTAACGCTCAGAAGGTGGCGTTGAGGGAAGCAAAGAAGAGGGACAAGAAGGCCCTATTCCTATTGTACCAAGGAGTTGACGAGGCGACGTTTGAGAAGATTTCAGATGCGGAGACATCGAGAGAAGCATGGGAGATACTACAACGCTCCATGCAGGGAGTGGACAAAGCAAAGAAGGTGAAGTTGCAATCACTCCGAGCTCAATACGAGGTGATGAGGATGCAGAGCTCGGAGAAGGTGGGCGACTACGTGACTCGTCTGCGGACGCTCACGAACGAGATGAAGAGGAATGGGGAGACAATTGAAGATGTCAGTTTCATGGAGAAGCTCTTGAGGTCGATGTCCAAGAAGTTTAGACACGTGGTGGTGGCTATTGAGGAGTCGAAGGACCTCACCACGATGGCGGTGGATGAGCTTGTTGGTTCGCTACAAGCCCATGAGTATCGGATGGTGCAAGACGAGGAAGAGTCGAGTGGCTTGGGAAAAGCACTCCAGACTCAACTTAACTTTGGAGAAAGCTCAGGAAGAGGAGGAGGCCAGCGAGGCCGAGGCTACCAGGCAGAGGTAGAGGAGGAAGAGGTGGAAGAGATTTTGGAAGAAATCAGTACAACCAGGGAGCGGTAGAGCAACATCATGGTTGGAGGCAAGATGCGGGAGGTAGAGGAAGAGGCCAAGGTAGAGGCCAAGGCAGAGGACAGGGAAGAGACCAGGGAAGAAGTCAAAGAGGAGGAAGAGATATGTCCCAAACTCAATGTTACAACTGTAACAAGTTTGGACATATGAGTTACGACTGCTGGGCTCCCAAGAAAGGTGGTGAAGCCAACCACTATGCGGAGGCTAGCAACACGGGTGGAGACCCGATGATGTTCCTTACCATCCAAGGCGCTGCAGGAGGGAGAAATGGGTGTGGTATTTGGATACTGGAGCTAGTAATCACATGTGTGGTGAGAAGGAGCTATTCACCAGCCTTGAGCCGAATGGAGGAGATGTCAGTTTTGGCGACGCCTCGAAGATCTCTGTGGAAGGAAGAGGAGTGATCGCGGTGACGATGAATGGGAAGGAGGTGCTCATCAATGACGTCTTCTATGTGCCGGGCTTGAGGAGTAACATCCTAAGTCTCGGACAGCTGGTGGAGAAGGGCTATCGAGTCCTGTTGAGGGATAGCACCTTAGCGATGAAGGATAGCCAAGGAAGGGAGGTGGTGAGAGTGAGGATGGCGACGAACCGTCTCTTCCCTCTAAGTTTGGATGCCAAGGAGACGGCATGTCTTGCGAAGACAGGAGAAGAGGAGGAAGCTTGGCTGTGGCACCACCGGATGGGGCATCTGGGGTTCACAGGCCTGAAGTTGTTGTCTGGATCTAAGATGGTGGAAGGACTGCCTATGATCACACCTCCTCAAAGGGTCTGTGAGGCATGCACGAAGGGGAAGCAAAGAAGGGAGACGTTTGAAGGTGGCAAGTCCCGAAGAGCGACAAGGCCATTGGAGTTAGTTCACTCGGACATCGCTGGTCCGTTTGAGACTACTTCAATAGGTGGAAGTAGATACTACATCACGTTCACCGACGACTTCAGCAGAAAGTGTTGGGTGTATTTTCTAAGGGAGAAGGCCGAGGCTCTGGACAAGTTCCGAGAGTTCAAGGCGATGGCTGAGAAGGAAGTTGGGCAGCCACTGAAGGTGCTCCGAACAGATAGAGGTGGGGAGTACACCTCTAGGATGTTTGATGACTACTGCAGAGAATGGGGGATCTCACACCAGCTGACGGCGGCGTACTCGCCTCAGCAGAACGGAGTGGCGGAGAGGAAGAACCTAACCATTATGAACATGGCGAGGAGTATGGTGAAGGGCAAGGGGTTGCCAAAGAAGTACTGGGCGGAAGCAGTGCAGGTAGCGGTGTACTTGCTGAACTGTTGCCCAACCAAGAGTGTGAAGTTCAAGACACCATTTGAAGCTTGGTGTGGGAGGAAGCCTAGTGTGAAGCACCTAAGGATCTTCGGGTGTGTAGCTTATGCTCACATCCCGGACCAGAGGAGGAGGAAGCTTGATGACCGGAGCGAGAGGTGCATCTTTGTAGGCTACGCTCCTGCGAGCAAGGCTTACAAGTTGTACAACCCGGACACGGAGAAGGCCATCATCTCAAGAGATGTGGTGTTTGAAGAAGGAAGCAGCTGGAGTTGGAACGAGGAGCTAAAGAACATCAAGGGATGTTCTTCGATGATGAAGAAGAAGGAGGTGGTCAGGAAGATGAAGCGGAGATGGGTGGAGCTGAACCACCATCACCACCTAGCGGAGGTTCAGGGGGAGCTCTCACCCCTTACTCAAGTGGAGCAAGCTCAAGAGGAGGAGGATCTGGTGGAGCAAGCACCAGTGGAACTAAGGATGATCGTCCTCAACCTCGGACAAGGAGGTTGGAGGAGATCTATGAAGAGACGGCGGCAACTCATAATAATTTTTCTTTATACTGTTTGTTTGCAGATGTTGAGCCATGCTCATATGAAGAGGCCGCCAAAGAGAGAACTTGGAGGAAGGCGATGGATGTGGAGATTGCCTCCATCAAGAAGAACGATACCTGGAAGCTGGTAGATGCACCTGCAGGCCACAAACCCCTCGGGGTGAAGTGGGTGTATAAGGTGAAGAAAAATAAAGATGGGGGCGTGGAGAAGCACAAGGCGAGGCTAGTCGTGAAGGGCTACCGCCAAGTTCAGGGGGTGAATTATGATGAAGTCTTCGCACCGGTAGCGCGGATAGATACCATCCGGCTGATCATCGCGCTAGCCGCACATCACGGGTGGAAGATAATGCAGATGGACGTGGTCTCTGCTTATTTGAATGGCTACCTGGAGGAGGATGTGTACATCGAGCAGCCTCCAGGGTACGTGGTGAAAGGGCAGGAGAGAAAGGTCTGCAAGCTTGACAAGGCACTCTACGGGCTGAAGCAGGGAGCTAGAGCTTGAAACGGCAGGATAGATGCTTACTTACAGAAGCATGGCTATCAGAAGAGCCCGCATGAGTACGCACTCTACACCAAGGTAAACAAGGATGGAGGCATGATGATTATCTGCCTATACGTGGATGACATAATCTTCACAGGGAACAATGCCGGGATGTATGAAGAGTTCCGGGGTATGATGAAGAGAGAGTTCGAAATGACGGACTTGGGTGAGCTGAGCTACTTTCTGGGAGTAGAGGTGCAGCAGAGAGAAGACGGGATCTTCATATCCCAGAAAAAGTATGCTGAAGAGATTCTGAAGAAGTTCAGGATGGAGGATAGCAAGCCTATCTCCACTCCTGCTGATCCAGGGATGAGGCTGAGTAAAGAATCGAAGGAAGGGGCGGTGGACTCCACCTTGTTCAAAAGTTTGGTGGGTAGTCTACGCTACCTGACCTTCACCCGACCAGATATCATGTATGCCGTCGGGGTGGTGAGTAGACACATGGAGGAACCGAAGGAGGACCACTTCACTGCGGCGAAGAGGATCCTGAGGTACATCAATGGGACAAGAGGACATGGGCTGAAGTATGCTACTGGAGAGGAGCTGACGCTGGTAGGTTACTCGGACAGTGACTACGGCGGGGATGTCAATGACCGGAAGAGCACTTCCGGATATGCTTTCAACATGGGAACAGGAGTGTTCTCTTGGAGTTCGAAGAAGCAGGCCACGATAGCTTTATCGTCCTGCGAGGCGGAGTACATAGCGGCAGCAGCTGGCACCTGTCAAGCCATTTGGCTAAGGAATTTGTTGGAGAGTTTGCAGCATGGAGTGGATGGGCCAACGACCATGTTGGTAGACAACATGTCGGCCATCCAGCTCGCGAAGAACCCGGTACTCCACGGGAGGAGCAAACACATCGATACAAGGTATCACTTCCTGAGAGAGCAGGTGGAGCTGAAGACCGTGGAGGTCAAGTATTGCCCGACCGGAGAGCAAGTGACGGACATCTTTACCAAGGCGTTGAAGGTGGACACGTTCTTAAAGCTCAAAGGCAAACTCGGCATGTGCTGCCAAGTTTGAGGGGGAGTTTGTTAGTTTGGTTTTGTTGACCGGGGTCAACGTTGCATTTATATATATATATATATATATATATATATATATATATATATATATATATATATATATATATATATATATATATATATATATATATATTAAGCATGGCGGAGGAGAGAGAGTGTGATGGTGATGGCATTAAATGTGCATGCCAAGTGTCTTACTTCTAGTAGTCAAGTTTGCCTATATAAAGGCCCCTTCTTATTGTAATTAAAGTGTGATATAGAAAAAAAACTCTCATTTTTATCCCCTGCAGGAGAGATATAGAGAGAGAGAGCTCACGGAAGTGAGAGGTTTGTTGGCGTGAGAGGAGAGATAGAGAGAGAGAGAGTGAACTCTCGGCAGGAGAGAGAAGCGAGAGAGAAAGTGAGAGAGCTCACGGGAGAGAGAGAGAGAGAGAGTGAGAGGGTATTTTTTGTTCCCGCAGAACTTTTCCCGCTGCCCGAAGCTCTCGCCTGGTGCTCCCGCTGCAAGCTCTCGCCGGGGCTGACTCTTGCCGGAGTAGGTTAGGAGAAAGAGAGAGAGGTTAACTCCCGCCCGAGACTTCTCGCCGGAAGCCCTCGCCGGTGGTCGACATCTCGCCCGTGCTGCTCGCGCCAAAGGAGGTCTCGCCGGCCCCGTCTCGCCGCAAGAGAGGAGGTCTCGCCGGAGCTGCCGTTCTCGCGGAGAAGGTTGCTCCCGCCACCTTTCACAGGTGGTTCTCTCGCCGGAAGGAGGAGTTCTCGTCGGTGTGGTTTAGTGGAGTTGGCGCGCCGTCGTTTCCAACAATAACCACCCAGCATTGCTTTCCTCCAACATAATGACCATAACCGACAAATTCACCTTTCACCTTTTGATCATTCTATTAATCTGGTACCTGCAACTCGGCATTGGCCTCCATGTCAACACAAAATTAGGGTGCGTGCCTAACAAACTTTTGCAAGCATGCATGATCTCACTCCCAAACATGCATCATTGTCAATTGCAGGTGCAAATGAGTCGAGTTCAACAAACTCATTTTACATGGCTCAAACTAGAGACCTATTTATTAAGCCCGTGCTCAAACTCTCGAATACGCAAGCTCAAGCTGTTCATGAGCCGTATTTTCTTTATATTTTTTTTTAAAAAAAATGTTTAATGAAACATCTCACTAGTCAGCTTGCCAGATGATGAACTTAAACATACGAACTCAAGCTCATTGAGCTTAAACTTGAGCTCGTTGAGCTCATGAGCTGGCTCATCGAGTTGACGAGTTGGATCTTTGAACTCAAGAGCCGGCTAAACTCAACTTGCACCCCTACCATAAAGATTCTAATTTGTGATAGTATCATTTAATACAAAAAAATGCTAATAAGAAAGCATTTTATAATCATGGGATATGGCACAATGTGTATAATACATTTTTCATGATTGATTAAAATGAAGTTCAACTCATGCTTCCAAATTAGTAGATAGAGAAGAATTGACGCAGGACGTGTTGGCTTTGTTTTGTTGACCGAAGTCAACAATGATTTTTATGTTAGAGTATGGCGGAGGAGAGAGGTTGTTTTTAGCATTTATTGAGGAGAAAGAGTTGTGTTTATTTTGCCTATAAATAGGCGTGTATGTCTTTGATTTCAAATGAGCTGAAAAAATAGTAAACAGAGATTCTTCCCCTTCATTTACTCCCGCAGGAGAGAGAGCAAGAGAAAGAGATAGAAACAGCGTGAGAGAGAGAGGAACAGTGGGAGAGAGAGAGAGTAACAGCGAGAGAGAGAAAGATATTAGCGGGAGAGAGAGAGAGAGCGAGAGTGAAAAAAGGAAAAGCTGGCTGGTTTTCCTGTACAGAATAGAGAGAGAGGGATAGAGAGAGAAGGAGAGAAACGCGAGAGATAGAGAGAGAGAGATTTTAATTGGGCTCCCGCAAGGTATTTCCCGCAGGAAATATTTTCTCGCCGCCAACCTTCTGAGGGAGGTCTCTCCGAAGCCTCGCTCTCGCCCGCTGCTCTCGCCGGGCTGTTCACGCCGCCATTCCCGCCAGGACTCTCGTTGTAGAGGTCTCGTTGGGCTAGCTCTCGCCGGAGCCATCTCGCCACCCTAAACTCTAGCCCGATGGAGCTCGCGCTATCATCTCGCCGGAGTAGTGGTGGTCTCGCCGTGGTGGTGTGAAGCGCGGGTGCCCATAACGTTTCCAACAACTGGTATCAGAGGGAGGTTGCGACCCTTGGAGTAGTTCGGAAACAAGGTGACAAGAAGAGATGGAGACAGGAGGAGCGATGTCGGGGCAAGTCCCCAAGTTGACGAAGACAAACTACGGCAATTGGAGTATCCAGATGAAGGTGTTGCTCGCCTCGAAGGAGCTAGGGGAAGTAGTCGAGGACGGCTATGAAGAGCCTGATGCTGAAGCAGAGGCGGCATTGACCAACGCGCAGAGGACGGCGTTGAGGGAAGCGAGAAAGAAGGATAAAAAGGCGTTGTTCACGTTATACCAAGGAGTGGATGAAGCCACCTTTGAGAAGATCTCGGAGGCAGTGAGCTCAAAAGAAGCATGGGAAGTGTTGCAACGCTCCATGCAAGGAGTAGACAAGGCGAAGAAAGTGAAGCTGCAGTCCCTCCGGGGTGAATATGAAATGTTGAGAATGCAGGCCACGGAGAAGGTTGGAGACTTTGTGACCCGTCTGTGGACGCTCACAAACGAGATGAAGAGAAACGGAGAGACGATAGATGATGTGAGTCTCATGGAGAAGCTTCTGAGGGCCATGTCAAGGAAGTTTCGACACGTGGTGGTGGCGATCGAGGAGTCGAAGAACCTCACCCAGATGACCGTAGACGAGCTTGTAGGCTCATTGCAAGCTCATGAGTATAGAATGCAGCAGGATGATGAAGAAGCGAGTGGCTTGGGAAAAGCACTCCAGACCCAGTTGAACTTTGGCGAAAGCCCAGGAAGAGGAGGCGGCCAGCGTGGCCGAGGTCACTAAGGCAGAGGTCGAGGTAGAAGAGGAGGTAGAGATCAAGGAAGGAACCAAGGTTTCCAAAGAGAGGCGGAGCGACCTCAAGGAGGTTGGCAAGAAGGAAGAGGAAGAGGCCGAGGAGATATGTCCCAAGTACAGTGTTACAACTGTAACAAATTTGGGCATATGAGTTATGACTGCTGGGCTCCTAGGAAGAGAGAAGAAGCCAACCATTATGCGGAGGCTAGGAACAATGGGAACAACGTTAGGGGTGGAGACCCAATGATGTTCTTAACCTACCGAGGTGTGGAAGAAGGAAGGAATGAAGTGTGGTACCTGGACACAGGGGCGAGCAACCACATGTGTGGAGATAAGGAGATGCTCTCTAACCTTGAACCCAGTGGGGGTGAAGTGAGTTTCGGGGATGCTTCGAAGATTTCTTTGGAAGGAAAGGGTCTGGTGGTAGTGAAACTGAACGGGGAGAGAGTACACCTGAATGATGTGTACTACGTGCCAGGGTTGAAAACCAACATCTTAAGCATTGGGCAGTTAGTGGAGAGAGGCTACTGTGTGCAGATGAAGGATGGGTCTCTGGCAATGAAGAATGATCAAGGGAAGGAGGTAGTAAAGGTGAAGATGACGGCAAACCGTCTCTTCACGCTGAAGATGGATGCTCAAGAGATGGCTTGCCTCGCGAGAACAAAAGAAGAGGAAGAAGCATGGCTATGGCACCATAGGATGGGGAATTTGGGCTTCACAGGGATGAAGCTACTATCCCACTCCAAGATGGTGGTGGATCTGCCTATGATCTCCCCTCCGCAGAAGGTGTGTGAGGCGTGCACGAAGGGGAAGCTCAAGAGGCAGACATTCAAAGGAGGAAAGTCCTGGAGAGCAAGGCGGCAACTTGAACTGGTTCACTCGGACATTGCGGGTCCGTTTGAGACCACCTCAATAGGCGGAAGCAAGTACTACATCACCTTCACGGATGACTATAGTCGGAAGTGTTGGGTGTATTTTCTGAAAGAGAAGTCTGAGGCCCTTGACAAGTTCAGGGAGTTCAAAGCGATGGCCGAGAAGGAGAGTGGGCAACCATTGAAGGTGCTAAGGACAGATCGAGGTGGGGAGTACACCTCGAGGCTGTTCGATAGTTTCTGCAAGGAGAATGGGATATCACACCAGCTGACGGCGGCGTACTCACCGCAGTAGAACGGAGTGGCAGAGAGGAAGAATCTCACCATCATGAATATGGCAAGGAGCATGGTGAAGGAGAAGGGGCTACCGAAGATGTTCTGGGCCGAAGGAGTGCAATGTGCGGTGTATCTACTGAACAGATAGCCCACAAAGAATGTGAAGTTCATGACGCCGTTTGAAGCATGGAGTGGCTGGAAGCCGAGTGTGAAGCACCTAAGAGTCTTCGGGTGTGTAGCTCATGCTCACATCCCGGACCAGAGGAGGAAGAAGCTCGATGACAGGAGCGAGAAGTGCATCTTCGTGGGCTATGCTCCGGAGAGCAAGGCGTACAAGTTTTACAACCCGGTGACTGGAAAGTCCATAGTCTCGAGAGATGTGGTGTTTAAAGAAGACAGCTGCTGGAGCTGGGATGAGGGGACAAGGAACATGAAGGGGATGTTCTTTGAAGATGAGGAAGACGGTGGTCATGAAGCAGAAGCTGAGGTTGGTGGAGCTGAGCCACCATCACCACCGAGTGGGAGTTCAGGGGGAGCTTCGACCCCCTACTCAAGTGGAGCAAGTACAAACGAAGGAAGTCCTAGTGGAGCGAGCACTAGCCGGGGAAGATCTGACCGTCCTCAACCTAGGATGAGGAAGTTGGAGGAGATTTACGAGGAGACGGCACCGACACTTAACAATTTCTCTTTATATTGTTTGTTGGCAGATTGCGAGCCGCACTCCTACGACGAAGCTGCCAAGGAGAAATCTTGGAGAATGACAATGGATGCTGAGATAGCATCTATCAAGAAGAACGATATTTGGAAGCTGGTTGATCCATCCGCTGGCCACAAACCCCTCGGGGTAAAGTGGGTCTACAAAGTAAAGAAGAACAAGGATGGAGCTGTGGAGAAGCACAAGGCTAGGCTCGTGGTGAAGGGGTACAGGCAAGTTCAAGGAGTGGACTACGACGAGGTCTATGCCCCAGTGGCGAGGATTGACACCATCAGGTTGATCATCGCACTAGCAGCTCATTATGGGTGGACAATCATGCAAATGGATGCGGTGGCGGCGTACTTGAATGGCTACTTGGAGGAGGATGTGTACATCGAGCAGCCTCCGGGGTATGTTGTGAAGGGCCAGGAGAAGAAGGTGTGCAAGTTGAGAAAAGCACTGTACGGGCTGAAGCAAGGGGCAAGAGCTTGGAATGGGAGGATAGATACATTCCTCCAAAAGCATGGCTACGTGAAGTGCCCATATGAGTATGCTCTCTACATGAAGGTGGAGAAGAATGGGGATATCATGATCCTATGTCTATACGTGGATGACATGATATTCACCGGGAGCAACCCTGCGATGTTCGAAGAATTCAAGAGGCTGATGAAGGAGGAGTTCGAGATGACGGACTTGGGAGAGCTGAGCTACTTCTTGGGAGTTGAGGTGCAGTAGAAAGAAGATGGGATCTTCATCTCCCAGAAGAAGTACGTAGAAGAGATTCTGAAGAAGTTCAGGATAGAGGGTAGCAAGGCTATCTCCACTCCTGCGGACCCTGGAACAAAGCTGAGGAAGGATTCTGAGGAGGAAGGAGTGGACCCAACTATGTTCAAAAGTCTGGTTGGGAGTCTAAGATATCTGACTTTCACTAGGTCGGACATCATGTATGCGGTCGGGGTAGTAAGCAGGCACATGGAGGAACCCAAGCAGGACCACTTCACAGCAGCGAAGAGGATCCTGAGGTATGTGAACGGGACTCGGGACCATGGCTTGAAGTATTCATCTGCGGGAGAGTTGAAGCTAGTCGGCTACTCGGATAGCGACTATGGAGGAGATGTGAACGACCGGAAGAGCACTTCCAGGTACGCGTTCAACATGGGAACCGCGTCGTTCTCATGGAGTTCTAAGAAGCGGGCTACTATAGCCTTATCATCTTGCGATGCGGAGTACATCGCAGCGGCATCATGCGCTTGCCAAGCCATCTGGCTACGGAACCTTCTTGGAGAGTTGCATCATGTGCAGGAAGGGCCAACGACAGTGTTAGTGGATAACATGTCCGCCATCCAGCTTGCAAAGAACTTGGTGCTACATGGGAGGAGTAAGCATATCGAGACGAGGTACCACTTCCTTCGCGAGCAGGTGGAGCAGAAGACAGTGGAAGTTGTGTATTGCCCCACCGGAGAGCAGGTCGCGGATATCTTTACCAAGGCGTTGAAAGTGGAGACGTTCGAGAGGCTCAAAGGCAAACTCGGCATGTGTTGCCAAGTTTGAGGGGGAGTTTGTTGGCTTTGTTTTGTTGACCGAAGTCAACGATGGTTTTTTATGTTAGAGTATGGCGGAGGAGAGAGGTTGTTTTTAGCATTTATTGAGGAGAGAGAGTTGTGTTTTATTTTGCCTATAAATAGGCGTGTATGTCTTTGATTTCAAATGAGCTGAAAAAATAGTAAAAAGAGATTCTTCCCCTTCATTTACTCCCGCAGGAGAGAGAGCGAGAGAAAGAGATAGAAACAGCGCGAGAGAGAGAGAGAGGAACAGCGGGCGAGAGAGAGTAACAGCGAGAGAGAGGAAGATATTGGCGGGAGAGAGAGAGCCAGAGTGAAAAAAGGAAAAGCTGGCGCTGCTTTTCCTGTACAGAATAGAGAGAGGGATAGAGAGAGGAGAAACGCAAGAGATAGAGAGAGAGAGATTTTAATTGGGCTCCCGCAAGGTATTTCCCGCAGGAAATATTTTCTCGCCGCCAACCTTCTGAGGGAGGTCTCGCCGAAGCCTCGCTCTCGCCCGCTGCTCTCGCCGGGCTGTTCACGCCGCCATTCCCGCCAGGACTCTCGTTGTAGAGGTCTCGTTGGGCTAGCTCTCGCCGGAGCCATCTCGCCACCCTAAACTCTAGCCCGCTGGAGCTCGCGCCATCATCTCGCCGGAGTAGTGGTGGTCTCGCCGTGGTGGTGTGAAGCACGGGTGCCCATTGTTGGAAGCGATAAAAATGGGCACACAGACACAACTAAAGGAGCAAACAATTTCTTGTATATCTCAAGAGGCTACAAACTTACAAAATATAGTTTCATTCTCAAACAACTCAACACAGCAACACACCCAAATGGGTATTACAATTACACACTTCTTAACCACCTAACTGTAGACGGGTGCTCAAAACATACGGAGGAAGATCTAAGTGGAATCTGCTCCCCGTTGCCCCCAGCTAGGTATTTATAGTAAAACCTAGGGTTAAGATCCGCAAAGCCCCCAAACCCGTTATTCGTCCGAATATACACTTACAATCTCCTCCTATATTCATGACAAATAACGGTGACGTTTCGGGGTGCTGAAGCGTAGACAAAATAATAATCCAAACTAAGCAAGACAATCAGGACAGATCATACTAATAAATCAAAATAAAGGTTTTGTCTATACGGCAAACCACCACACAGATGCTATCCCAATCAAAGTCTGAATTATTACAAAACAAAACAAAAACATGAATCAAACGTTTGATGATTATACTCATCTAGTAGATCATCGTCATCCATGTCCAGGTCTACAGCTCCTCCAAAATCTCCATCGTAGCCTGCAAGGAATTTCATGAGTCAGACTCAATGAATTCATAAACATATGCAGTAACATTTAAAGTAAACTAGCTCTTACTAAATGAGCTTAGCACTTCTAGCAACGGTGAAGTAACTCTGTCAGCATCTCATCCAGTCTAACTAGGACTAGTCACGTTACCTTACTCATTACTGATCACTATGTGCCTCACCAACACATGTGGGCACACATCACGTGCAACATTATCAAATGTGGAATAATGTGCTGTGACCAATGATGTTTAGATTAACATATACAACGACTTTCAATTCCCAGTTGAATAGCTCTTGAATCAACTTACAATGAGAGGACGTTAGGTTATCAAATGTGGAATAACCCGCATCCAACCATCTTGGGTTTTCATCAAGAAACTATTTGGGGTTTTCAGTCTGTCACTTATTAGATGCTTGAATGTTGGCAGCTATAGGCTCGTGCATATCAAAACATAAACGTTGGAGGAAAGTTTCATATTTCTATGAACTTTAATCTCATTTCCTCCGATGTTTTGATTGTGAGAGCTCTATTTAATCCTTTAGTAAGGGCGTCTGCAACATTATCTTCCGTTCGCACATCTACCAGGGTCACAATCCCTTGGCTTGTGAGAGAGGTCAACCAGGCCTGTTTCATCCTGAGTTGCCTTCTTTTGCCATTGAACAAAGTGTTCGTAGCAACCGTTTTAGTAGCCTGATTATCGCAGTAAACTGCAACAGAACTCAGTTTCAGGCCCGATAGTGGAATGTCCAGCACCAAATCTCTTAACCACTCTGCTTCTTCACCAGCCGAAGCTAGAGCATAGAGTTCGGATTCCATGGATGAGAGTGCAATGCACGACTGTCTCTTGGACTTCCAGGCTACAGCTGCTCCTCCTAGTGTAAAGAGGAATCCACTAGTGGACTTGCTGTCGTTTATTTCTGAGCACCATGATGCATCAGAATATCCTTCCAGAACGGGAGGATGACCACTATAACATATAGCATACTTTCGGGTGTGCTTTAAGTAACGCATCAGCCTATCGAGGGCATCCTAATGGTCTTGGCCAGGATTGCTAGTGAACCTACTTAACATGCCGACCGTGAAGGCTATGTCAGGTCTCGTACAGACCATAGTGTACATGAGGCTACCAAGCAGTTTATAATAATCTAACTGTCGAACCGCAGCTCCATCATTGGGCTTTAAGCGGTTAGAATAGTCGTATGGTGTCCCAGCCGCTTTACGTTCACTGTATCCCCACGTGTCCAACAAGGACTGGATGTAGTGGCTTTGACTTAGGGAAATGCCATGTTTCCCAAAGCTCACTTGCATACCTAGTATAGTGTCAGCTATACCTAGGTCCGTCACGCTAAATTCTTTAATTAGACCTGACTTTACGTCATCCACTTCGGATTGATCAGATCCAAGAATAAGCATATCATCCACATACAAGCATATTATGGCGACGTGGTCTGATCTATGACGTATGTAAAGACATTTATCCGAGAGACTCGACATGAATCCCATGTTCTTTACAGTATAGTCAAACTTCTCATGCCATAATTTCGGCGCTTGCTTCAATCCGTATAGCGACTTTAAAAGCTTACAGACCTTGTTTTCGTGACCGTCTACAATGAAACCTTCAGGTTGACTCATGTAGATCTCTTCGGTCAGATCTCCGTTCAAGAACGCAGTCTTAACATCCATTTGATGAACAATAAAGTTCTCAATGGCCGAAATAGCAAGAAGAACCCTAATGGTTGCTAAGTGACACACGGGTGAGTATACGTCAAAATAGTCTACTCCGCTTACTTGTGTGAAACCTTTAGCCACCAAGCGTGCTTTATACTTAGCTACGCTACCATCGGGATTTAACTTCTTTTTCAGAACCCACTTGCACCCGACAGTTTTAGCCCCTATTGGCTTATCAACTAACATCCAGGTGTCGTTCTGAAGGAGAGAGTTCATCTCATCCTCAATTGCTTCTTTCCAGAGTAGGGAATCCCTTGATCTCATCGCTTCCTTAAAATTAGATGGATCGGCCTCGACGTGGTAAGTGACAAAATCACTACCGAAGGTTCTAGGGGTTCGCTCTCTCACTGAAGTCCTTCTAGACTCTAGGCCAGAGTTGTCTACCGGAACGGAATAGGAGGTGCTCGGTACTAATTCAGGATCGTCCTCAGTAATAGTTTCTTGCATACCTGGGATAGTTAAGTTCGTATCTTTGAGGAATTTATCCTCGAAGAATACTGCATCCCTAGATTCAATAATTATATTATTAGACAGGTCTAAGAATCTATCAGCAGCACTATCTTCAGCACAACCTAAGTAGACACATGTATTGGTCCTAGGTCCAACCTTAGACCGTCTAGGGTCAGGAACCCTGACATAGGCTATACAGCCTCAGGTCTTAAGTCTAATTAAAGACGGCGGTCGCTTAAACCAAAGCTCGTAGGGTGTAACCTCTAACTTAGCATGGGGAACTTTGTTCAGAATGTGATTCGCAGTCAAGACTGCTTCTCCCCAATAAGCGGAAGGCATGCCTGCAGTGAGCATCATAGAGTTTAACATCTCTGTTAACGTTCTATTCTTACGCTCGGCTATGCCGTTAGATTGGGGGGAGTAAGGAGCAGTGGTTTCTGCTATGATGCCCTGTGAAGCAAGGAAGCATCTGAACTCACTGGACATATATTCTCCTCCTCTATCACTTCTAAACCTCTTAATTTTCATGCTTAACTGGTTTTCTACCCTAGTTTTGAAGAGACAAAACTTTTCAAACGCTTCATCTTTAGTTTTAAGCAACGAAATATGACAAAATCTCGTGCAGTCATCTATGAACGTGATCATATACTTCCTCCCACCTCTTGTGACAAAACTCTTAAAGTCACAAATATCGGAATGTATAAGCTCAAGAGGTGTTGTGCTCCTAGTAACCGTGCCAAAAGGTTTCCTAGTGATCTTAGTCTGAGCACACACTTCACATTTTCCAAGAGGAGACTTAGTGTCTAGTGTGATCTTATGAGTTCTAGCGACTTGGAACATTTTCCTATAGTTTACGTGTCATAGTCTCTCATGTAGAGTCCTAGGGCTAACTAAGTTCAATTGAACTTGTTGCACTACCTCATTTGCTAGACTCAAACGGTACATCCTATTCTGGACGTAAGCACATCCAAAGTAATGTGAGTTGACTGACAGAGTCACTCTACCGCCACAGAAGTTAATAGACATACCAGCATCACATAGTAAACTAATAGACACTAAGTTAGCAGATAAGAAAGGAATAAATTTGACGTTCTTTAAAAGTAAAGACTTACCTGAGGAGAGCATCAGAGTTGCGTTTCCCACCTTCAGTACGTCGGCTGTGCCACCATCTGCAACAGTCACTGATTCTTTTGCATCCTTCAGCTCTGTCAGAAGATTAGCGTTGTTGCAAACGTGGCATGTTGCCCCAGAATCTAGGAACCACTCCGTGCTGGCCTGCGCGTGTCCGACCATGGCAACAAAGTCGGATGGCTCAGCGTGGCTAACCAGATGAGCTTGGTTGCCTTCTTGCGGTGCTCTAGTTCTTTCTTTCCTCGGTAGCTTGCAGTCTGATGCACAGTGTCCCCACTTGTTGCAGTTAAAGCATTTACCCTTAAACTTTTTAGAGGGTCTACTCGGTCCTGCAACCTGAGGGCTACTGCGAGGCGGTTTGGTCTTGTGAGAGGGAGGAGCGCGCTTGGAGCTTGTAATCATGTTGGCAGCAGCCTTCTGCTTGCCAACAGCTTCCAAAGCGTGCTTCGTCCGGTTCTCGTCCTCAATGCGAATGAAGCGCTTGAGGTCGTTCAGACCAACTTGCATCTTCTTGCGGTACATTTCCGTTTTGAAATTGTACCACGAGGAGGGCAGCTTATATACAATTGTGCCGGCAACAAAACTTTCGGGCAGGCTAATGGACTCACTATGCAGAGAATCAACCAAATTTTCAAAATCTGATACCTGAGGGAGAATGGCTTTCTCCTCGTCGAAGCTGAAGGAGTGGAACTTGTCCACTAGATGAGCTTTGGAGAGGTCCTCCTCCTGTCTGAAGTGCTCCTCTAGGGCTTCCCAGATCTCCTTCGCAGACTGCAGCTTGATGTAGTTCTTGGCTAGACTGGAAGAGAGACAATTCAGCAGGGACTATCCTCATCTTCAGCCCACTGTGCCTCATCTGCAGTCCTAGCAATGTCAGCACGAGCAGTCTTGATGGTGTAGAAGACATTCAGGTATTTCATCCCAAATTGCGTGTTTAACTTCCAATCGTTGAACTCGGAGGCCGTGAACTTTTTCAACTTGTTCATGGGAACCGGAGAGGACAAGGAAGAATTCCTCATTGCTTCTCTTGCTGCAAGCCCGAACACAGGAACAGAGGCTTGGATCGGCTCCAGGAAAGCGTCGACCAGAGAAATCGTCGAACGGGAAGATCGACGATCGTCGACCCGGAAGAGAACGTCGAACGTCGACCGGGAGGAAAAACGTCGAACGTCGATCGGGAGGAAAAACGTCGAACGTCGACCGGGAGGAAAAACGTCGAACGTCGACCGGGAGGAAAAACGTCGAACGTCGACCGGGAGGAAAAACGTCGAACGTCGACCGGGAGGAAAAACGTCGAACGTCGACCGGGAGGAAAAACGTCGAACGTCGACCGGGAGGAAAAACGTCGAACGTCGACCGGGAGGAAAAACGTCGAACGTCGACCGGGAGGAAAAACGTCGAACGTCGACCGGGAGGAAAAACGTCGAACGTCAACCAGGAGGAAAAACGTCGAACGTCGACCGGATCCTTCGGGAGCGAAAAAACTAGGGCTTGACGCAAACGGCGACGGCGACCGATCTCCTCCGCCTCTTGATCGGCGAGGAAGAAACATTGCCCCAGACCGACGGAACTCCTCTATCTAGCGGCAACGACCTGGAAGAAGCGAGCGGCGAGGAGAGGAAGGATCGGCAGGTCCTAACTTCGCGAGCGAAAAGGCCCCGGCGACCTAGAAGAAGCGATCCGTGAGAAAACGAGGGCGGAAGCTTGCCCCAAACAGGCGACCGACGACGGGAAGGGCTGGGCTAGACAGATCCTCGATCGGCCTGCAGCGAGCGACGGCTGGCCCTAGATCCACGCACGGGAGACGAGCACCAGCGAAGGGAGCGAAGATTGTTTCGAGAATGTAGACGGGTGCTCGAAACATACGAAGGAAGATCTAAGTGGAATCTGCTCCCCGTTGCCCCCAGCTAGGTATTTATAGTAAAACCTAGGGTTAAGATCCGCAAAGCCCCCAAACCCGTTATTCGTCCGAATATACACTTACACTAACTTGTGTTGGAGATCGCCAAGGAACAGTTTACAACTCCTGTTCGTTGGAGTTCTTGCTGGAGGAAGCTAAGGAACTGCTGTCCGCCTGTTATGTCCGCAAGAAACTGTCCGCAAAAAGAGTTCGCAGATTTTTGCAGCAGATGTCCGCCACTACCTATGTATGCACCATGCGGTTAAGAAATTGAAGACCGCAGCCTCTCAACTTCCGTCTCTACCTTGCTAGGCTTCAGTTAATGACATGCGCTGGTCACATCTATGCCTATTTATAGATATTGTTGGCAAATAGACGCTCGCCACCTGTCCTCCCATTCACGCCACCATAAATTCATTCATGAATACACTCCACCATAACGTGGCAACCAATTTAACGCCACCCTCATTTATTATTTAAATATATATATTTATATATATAATACCATTAATTTATATATATATAAATATATAAATTTGGCCATTGACTTCGGTCAAACTTGTAATTTCGTCAACAATCTCCCCCTCAAACACGGCAGCACATGCCGAGTTTGCCTTTGAGCCTTTTGAACGTCTCCACCTTCAAAGCCTTAGTGAAGATATCCGCGATCTGCTCTCCGGTGGGGCAATACACAACTTCAACTGTCTTCTGCTCCACCTGCTCGCGAAGGAAATGGTACCTCGTCTCGATATGCTTACTGCGCCCATGCAACACAGGATTCTTCGCGAGCTGGATGGCGGACATGTTATCCACTAACAATGTCGTTGGGCCATCCTGTCCATGATGCAACTCCTCCAATAGATTCCTCAGCCAGATGGCTTAGCATGTACACGCTGCAGCTGCTATGTACTCCGCTTCGCATGATGATAAGGCTATCGTAGTCTGCTTCTTAGAACTCCATGAGAACGCTGCGGTTCCTATATTGAACGCATACCCGGAAGTGCTCTTCCGATCGTTCATGTCCCCTCCGTAGTCTCTATCCGAGTAGCCGACTAACTTCAACTCTTTTGCAGTTGAGTACTTCAGACCATGATCTCTCGTGCCGTTGACATACCTCAAGATCCTCTTTGCTGCTGTGAAGTGATCTTGCTTCGGCTCCTCCATATATCTACTGACCACTCCAACCGCATACATGATATCAGGCCTAGTAAAAGTCAGGTAACGTAGACTTCCAACTAGACTCTTGAACATCGTAGAGTCAACAGCTTCTTCCTTAGAATCCTTCCTCAGCTTCATCCCTGGATCTGCAGGAGTAGAGATAGCCTTGCTATTCTCCATCCGAAACTTATTCAGAATCTCCTCCGCATACTTCTTCTGAGAAATGAAGATCCCATCTTCACTCTGTTGTACTTCAATACCTAAGAAGTAAGTGAGTTCTCCCAGATCAGTCATCTCGAACTCCTTCTTCATCGTCTTCTTGAACTCTTCAAACATAAGAGGGTTGTTGCCGGTGAATATCATGTCGTCAACATACAAGCACACGACCATGAAATCACCGTTCTTTTCCACCTTCGTGTAGAGTGCATACTCATACGGGCTCTTCATGTACCCATTCTTCTGAAAGTATGCGTCTATCCTTTCATTCCACACACGAGGCGCCTGCTTTAACCCGTGTAATGCCTTCTTCAACTTGTAGACCTTCCTCTCTTGATCTTTCACCTCATATCCAGGAGGCTGCTGGACATACACATCTTCCTCCAAGTACCCATTAAGAAAAGCAGACTTTACATCCATCTGGCAGATTTTCCACTTATACTGAGCTGCTAGTGCGATGATCAGTCTAATAGTATCAATCCGCGCCACTGGAGCAAAGACCTCGTCGTAGTCCACACCTTGAACTTGTCGGTAGCCTTTCGCGACGAGTCTTGCCTTGTGCTTATCCACTTCTCCATTCTTGTTCTTCTTCACTCTATACACCCATTTCACACCAATGGGCTTATGACCTGCAGGCAGAGTGACTAACTCCCAAGTATCATTCTTCTTGATGGATGTCATCTCGTCATCCATTGCCTTACTCCAAGTCTTCTCTTGAACTGCTTCATCATACGAGTACGGCTCGCAATCTGCTAAAAGACAATATAAAGAAAAGTTAGCATGAATCGGCTCCGTCTCCTCATAGATCTCCTCCAACCTTCTCATCCTAGGTTGAGAGCCTTCAGAGATGCTCCTACTAGTGCTTGCTCCATTAGAACCGCTTTTGTTGGTGCTTACTCCACTAGAGTATGGAGTTGAAGCTCCCCCTGAATCTCTGCTCGGTGGTGATGGTGGTTCAGCTCCACCATCCTCAGCTTCAGCTTCATGGACACCTTCCTCCTCATCGTCATCGAAGAACATCCCTTTGATGTTTCTTATCTTCTCATCCCAACTCCATCAGCTGTCTTCTTCAAACACAACATCCCTCGAGATCACCGCCTTCTCCGTCACTGGGTTGTACAACTTGTAAGCCTTGCTTATCGGAGCGTAGCCTACGAAGATGCACTTCTCACTCTTGTCATCCAGCTTCTTCCTCCTCTGGTCCGGGACGTGGGCATAAGCCACACACCCAAAGACCCTCAAGTGCTTCACACTCGGCTTCCATCCACACCATGCTTCGAACGGGGTCATGAACTTCACACTCTTCGTCGGGCACCTGTTCAACAAGTACACTGTACATTGCACAGCTTCCGCCCAGAACTTCTTCGGCAAACCTTTGCCCTTCACCATGCTCCTAGCCATATTCATGATGGTAAGATTTTTCCTCTCCGCCACTCCATTCTGCTGTGGTGAGTAAGCTGCCGTCAGCTGATGCGATATCCCGTGCTCTCTACAGAACCCATCAAACAGCCTAGAGGTGTACTCCCCACCTCTATCTGTTCTCAGCACCTTCAGTGGTTGACCACTCTCCTTCTCTGCCATCGCCTTGAACTCCCTGAACTTGTCAAGGGCCTCAGATTTCTCTTTTAAAAAATACACCCAACACTTTCGACTGAAGTCATCAGTGAAGGTGATATAGTACTTGCTTCCGCCTACTGAGGTAGTCTCAAACGGACCAGCAATGTCCGAGTGAACTAGTTCAAGTTGTCTCCTTGCCCTTCTGGACTTGCCTCCTTCAAACGTCAACCTCTTCTGCTTCCCCTTCGTGCATGCCTCACAGACCTTCTGCGGTGGTGAGATCATAGGCAGATCTTCCACCATCCTGGAGTGAGATAACAACTTCAAGCCAGTGAAGCCTAAGTGACCCATCCTATGGTGCCACAACCAGGCTTCTTCTTCTTCTTCTGTCCTTGCGAGACACACCGTCTCCTGAGAATCCATCTTCAGCGTAAAGAGACGGTTCGCCGTCATCTTCACATTCACCACTTCTCTTCCTTGGTGATTCTTCATTGCCAATGACCCATCCTTCAGTTGCACACAATAGCCTCTTTCCACCAGTTGTCCAAGGCTTAAGATATTAGTCTTCAAACCCGGCACGTAGAACACATCGTTCAAGTGCACCTTCTCGCCATTCATCGTTACCACTACCAAACCTTTTCCTTCAAGATAGATTTTCGAAGCATCGCCAAAACTGACCTCACCACCACTTGGTTCGAGGTTTGTGAACATCTCCTTCTCTCCACACATGTGATTACTTGCTCCTGTGTCCAAGTACCACACATCATTCCTACTTCCTTCATCTGCTCCTCTGTAGGTCAAGAACATCATCGGGTCACCGCCCGTGTTGCTAGCTTCTGCATAATGATTGGTCTCTTCTCTCTTCCTTGGAGCCCAGCAGTCATAGCTCATGTGTCCAAACTTGTTACAATTGTAACACTGTATTTGGGACATGTCTCCTCGGCCTCTTCCTCGGCCTCTTCCTCTTCCTTCTTGCCATCCTCCTTGAGGTCGCTCCGCCTCTCTCTGATGGTTCTGAGTTCTCCCTTGATCTCTTCCTCCTCTTCTTCCTCTACCTCTACCTCGATAGCCTCGACCTCGCTGGCCTCCTCCTCTTCCAGAGCTCTCTCCAAAATTTAATTGAGTCTGAAGTGCTTTCCCCAAGTTACTTGACTCCTCATCATCCTGCAGCATTCGATACTCGTGGGCTTGTAGAGACCCGACGAGCTCATCCACGGTCATCTGGGTGAGGTCCTTCGATTCTTCGATCGCCACCACCACATGACGGAACTTCCTTGACATAGATCGTAGGAGCTTCTCCATAAGGCTCACATCGTCTATCGTCTCTCCATTGCACTTCATTTCATTTGTAAGCGTCCGCAGACGGGTCACAAAGTCACCAACTTTCTCGGCACCCTGCATCTTCAACACTTCATACTCGGCCTTAAGGGACTGCAACTTCACCTTCTTGGCCTTATCCACACCTTGCATGGAGCGTTGCAGTATCTCCCATGCCTCCCTCGATGTCTCCGCATCCGAGATCTTCTCAAAGGTCGCCTCATCGACGCCTTGGTATAATAGGAATAGGGCCTTCTTGTCTCTCTTCCTTGCCTCTCGCAGTGCTGTCCTCTGCGCGTTGGTCAACGCCGCCTCTGCTTCAACAGTTTGCTCTTCATATCCATCCTCAACTATCTCCCATAACTCCTTCGATGCTAGCAGCACTCTCATCTGGATGCTCCAATTCCCATAGTTCGTTTTCGTCAACTTGGGAACTTGACCCGGCATAGCATTTACCATCTCCATTGCTTCTTTCTCTTTAACTCTTCTGAGTTACTACCAAGATTTGCAACCTCCCTCTGATACCACTGTTGAAAGCGATAAAAATGGGCACACAGACACAACTAAAGGAGCAAATAATTTCTTGTATATCTCAAGAGGCTACAAACTTACAAAATAGAGTTTCATTCTCAAACAACTCAACACAGCAACACACCCAAATGGGTATTACAATTACACACTTCTTAACCACCTAACTTGTGTTGGAGATCGCCAAGGAACAGTTTACAACTCCTGTTCGCTGGAGTTCTTGCTGGAGGAAGCTAAGGAACTGCTGTCCGCCTGTTATGTCCGCAAGAAACTGTCCGCAAAAAGAGTTCGCAGATTTTTGCAGCAGATGTCCGCCACTACCTATGTATGCACCATGCGGTTAAGAAATTGAAGACCGCAGCCTCTCAACTTCCGTCTCTACCTTGCTAGGCTTCAGTTAATGACATGCGCTGGTCACATCTATGCCTATTTATAGATATTGTTGGCAAATAGACGCTCGCCACCTGTCCTCCCATTCACGCCACCATAAATTCATTCATGAATACACTCCACCATAACGTGGCAACCAATTTAACGCCACCCTCATTTATTATTTAAATATATATATTTATATATATAATACCATTAATTTATATATATATAAATATATAAATTTGGCCATTGACTTCGGTCAAACTTGTAATTTCGTCAACACCCATTACGTTTCCAACAGGACGATCATATATTACGGGATAAATAAAGAGTAAACTCCTACATGCAACCATGTATAACTGATAAATTTAGCTTGCAATAATAATTAGTTTTATAAATTAAAATCAACTTATTCCACAATAGTTAAGCTCTCAAATAAGGAGACACTGAGAAGTTGTATAAGTGCAAGAGGGCCAGAAAATCAAATATTTAGCTACTTAAATGAGAGATTACAAAGAGCAAAACAATTGAAAACAAAGCTCTTTTAAGTCACTATATCTTCAAGTAGAGAACAAACACGAGATCCAACGCAAGAGAAATGACAAACATACCTAGAACTTGCAAAATATTGAAAGGGGAGGGCTAGAGATGTCCATGGAAAGCTGTCAGGATGGCGATGGCGCAATCCAGGGCTGATTTCAGACCTTAAAGTGTAGGACCAACTGCTGGATAGTGAAAGCGATTGCTAGAATGAAGTTGTAATTCCGGGAACATGGCAAGGAGGCAGCAATCAACAATCAATTGTAGTAAATGGCTATCTAGGGATCTGGACAGCAAATTAGGCCATGGAGGGAGTGGGTGAAGGGAGTGACCTAATCTGAAGAAGCCCTGATGCTTCAACAGGATCAATATTGGGCAATATAAAAACATGGAAAGTCACAGTTGCATATGAGACCAATATATGCCACGTGTAAAATAAAATAAGACATGTTGTTTGTAAGGGTGTTTTGGTAAAAACGAATCTGTTTAGATAAACTCTAACTAGAATATAAGCCCTATAATGGATAATCAGAATGAATGAATGAACATCAAGCTCTGTTATTCTCACTTCCATTCTCTTCTTCCTGTTGTGTGTTTACTTGTTAAGGAAAGGGGGGTCGCAGACAACAGCAACACCCACCGATCAATAGAGCTCAAGCAATAATAAGAAACAAAACTAACAATACAAGTGAACACAAAGATATACGTGGAAAACCTTCACCACTTGAAGGTCAAAAACCACGGGGCACGGCACGACGAAAATCCACTATAATAAATAAGGATTACAGAAATTTATCTAGGTTTGCCCAAACCTAGAAAGCCCTCCGGATTTGACACACAAATCCACTCCTCTCTACCACCAAGGCAAATTCACAACTTCTCTACAACAGGATAAAATCTTACTCTCTCTTCAAGCACAATAGCAAACGAAGACAAGAAAGGGTACACCTGAAACCGTAGACGAAGAAGCCCTTGAAACGGTAGAGAAATACTCCTTCAGCACAGAAGAAACACCTCCTTCAAGCAACGAACTCCCGCCTACAGCAACGGCAAAATCCCTTGCAACAGCGGCGACGAATGGCGGCCGGCGGACGGCGCGGACGCGGGGATGGCGGACGGCGGTCGGCGCGGGCGCTGGGATGGCGAACGGCGCGGGGGCGGCGGACTGAAGGCTTCCGCTGCTCTCACTTTTTAACCCTCACCCTCAGTTATCGGGAGAAAAATAGAGGAGGTTTTAAAAGCCTCACTTAAAAACTGTCCGCAGTTTTTTTAAATAAAACTGTTCACAGTTTTAATTAAATAAAACTGTTCACAGTTTTAATAAAAAACTGCATCCTCCCAAACCAGTGAGAAGAAGGTTGCAACATCAAAAAACCAGGTTGCAACCTCGTAAATTCTGCACAAAATATTTCACTTTTAGGGGCTGAACCCCAACAAACTCCCCCTTCAGACCATAAAGGGGAGTATCCCACCTTGACTCCTTCAAGTGGGGATCATGCCGATCAAACGCCGACAGAGATCATGCTTTTCCCTTGGGACGACCTTCGTCATCATGTCCGAAGGATTTTCATCCGTGTGGATCTTCTCCACCACCAACAACTTCTCCTCCACAGCATCCTGAATCCAGTGATACTTCACGTCAATGTGCTTCGTCCTGGTGTGAAAGGCGGGATTTTTGGCCAAAAATATAGCACTCTGACTGTCACAGAAAACTATGTACACGTCCTGTCGGAGATCAAGCTCTAGCATGAACTTCTTCATCCAAATAAGCTCCTTTGACGCCTCAGTCAATGCAATATATTCAGCCTCCGTCGTCGACAATGTCACGCACTTCTGAAGCCTTGACTACCACGACACTGCTCCCCCTCCAAAAGTGACCACGAATCCAGAAGTAGATCTCCTCGTGTCAACATCTCCTGACATATCTGAATCTGAGTACCCAATAAGTTCTGGTGGACCTCCACCAAACTGTAAACAAAGGTCTGAGGTACCTCGGAGATAGCGAAGTATCCATTTCACAGCACTCCAGTGGACTTTCCCTGGGTTTGCCAAGTAACGGCTTACAGACCCCACAGCATGAGCTATGTCTGGCCTAGTGCAGACCATAGCATACATCAGGGGCCCCGACTGCGGATGCATAAGGAATTCGGCTCTTCTCTTCCACCTCCTTCTCAGATGAGGGGCTTTGAGAACTGGAAAGTCTGAAGTGCCCGGCCAGAGGAGTAGCAACGGGTTTTACCTTGTCCATCATGAACCTCTTCAGCACTTCTCCACATACTCAGACTGAGACAGCCATAGTTGACCAGCACTCCTGTCCCTGGTAATTTTCATTCCAAGGCTCGTCCTTGCCGATCCCAAATCCTTCATTTCAAAGGACTCACTGAGCTCCTTCTTCAACTCAGCTATGCTTGCCTTGTCATCCCCAACAATCAGCATATCATCTACGTACAACAGCAAAATAGTGAACATCTTCTCAGTCCTCTTCACATATACACAGTTATAAGCCCTGGTCCGTTGAAATTTTCTCTTCATCATTAAAGATTCAAATTTCTTATACCACTGCCTGGGTGTCTGCTTCAACGCATAAAGGCTCTTCTTGAGCCGGCAGACCAGATGATGCTTCCCCTTAGCCACAAATCCTTCGGGCTGCTCCATATATAGCTCTTCCTCCAAATTGCCATGTAGAAATGTCGTCTTGACATCCATCTACTTGACTTCAAGATCCATGGAGGCAGCCATACCCAACACCAGTCTAATAGAGGACATTTTCACCACTGGGGAAAAAAATCTCGTCGAAATCGACACCTTGTTTCTGACTGAAACCTTTCACCACAAGTCTAGCCTTGTACCTTGGCTGAGAACGATTTTCATCCAACTTTAGCTTGAATACCCACTTGTTCTTCAAAGCTCTCTTCCCTTTAGGCAATGAGACTAAATCATACGTCTCGTTCTTCTGAAGGGAGTACAACTTCTCTTCCATAGCAGCTGTCCAAGCCTCACGATCTTCAGCACTGTGAGCCTCCACATAGGACTCAGGCTCTCCACTATCTGTAAGCAAAATATACTCATGAGGGGAATACCTGGTATTGGGCCTTCTGACTCTCTGAGATCTGACAAGAGGAACCTCCACCACAGGTAGTACATCAACTGGCAGAGCTCCCCCTGCATCCGGAATCATCTCCTCATCAGGAATAAGCTCACCAACTTCCTCCTCAGCATGCCCATCATCAGCAGTAGTCTCTACTGGCCCATCTTCAGCATAAAGTCTCTCCTCTGCAGGTGGAAACTGTGGAACCTGTGACTCCACAAGATTCTGCTCACCAACCACGTGATCTTCAACAAAGATCACATCTCTGCTTCTGATCATTTTCTTGTTCACAGGATCCCAGAGTCTATAGCCAAACTCCTCATGGGGAAATCCCATCAAGATGCACTCCCGAGACTTCTCATCAAGCTTTGATCTCTCTTCCTTGGGAACATGAACGTGGACTTTGCACCCAAACACCCGTATATGTCCGTACGACACTTCCTTCCCGGACCAAACACGCTCTGGAATATCACCATTTAGAGGTGCAGAAGGAGACAGATTTATCAGATGTACAGCAGTTTGCACAGCCTCAGCCCAAAACTGTTTACTAATGTCAGCTTGAGAAATCATACATTTGATCTTCTCAATAATCGTCTTGTTCATCCTTTCTGCTAACCCATTCTGTTGCGGCGTCCTTAGGATTGTCCTTTCATGTACTATGTCATGTCTTCTGCAGTAAGTGTCGAAGGCACCAGTGTACTCTCCCCCGTTGTCAGATCGAACTCGCTTTATTTCTTTCCCGGTCATCTTCTCCACCTTCGCTCTGAACTCTTCAAACTTTGTTAGAACATCACTCTTCTGCTTCACAGAATATGCCCAGACTTTCCTGGAGTGATCGTCAATGAATGTGACAAAGTAAGCGGCTCCGCCCACAGACTTGGGCTTAATAGGACCACACACATCAGTGTGTATCAAGTATAGTAACTCCGCCTTCCTCTTTGGTTCAGAATCAGCAAAGGAAACACATTTCTGCTTACCGGCCAAGCAGTGCGCACACGTATCAGGAAGCCCTCCTGATAGCTCCGGAAGGACCTTGTTCTTCACCAAGATCTTCAAGTTCTTCTCGTTGATATGCCCAAGTCTGCGATGCCATAACTCCATAGAGTCGCTCTCTGCCGCATTCACACTTGGACCACAGATCTTGGCTTTAGTACGATAAAGGCCACAACACTTCCTTCCTCTGGCTACCACCAAAGAGCCCTTCAACAACCTCCAGGTACCTCCACCTTCAATGCTCGTGAAACCACCATCATCAAGCCTACCAACGTAAATCAGATTCATTCTCAAGTCAGGAATATGTCTGACGCCCTTGAGAACAATCTTCCCCAATTCAGTCGCAAGATGGACATCACCACTGCCAACAATCAACGACTCACCTGAATTTGCCATCCGGATCACACCAAGATCTCCCGCAGAGTAGGTGTAGAAGTAATCTTTGTGAGGAGTGCAATGATAGGATGCACCTCCGTCCACGATCCAGTCTGTGTCAACGCAGTCCTGGCAAGACGACCCACTGCACTGCAAGCATAACGGCTCAGCCTCCACAATCGAAGTCGTCGCATGACCAGTGGATTCTACTACCTCCTTGGTCTGTCCCTTCAGGTCTCTTTTCATTTGGAAGCAATCCTTTTTGAAATGACCCTTCTTCTTACAATAGTAGCACTCGATGTCCTTCTTAGACTTGCCCCTGGACTTACTCTTGGAACTGTCCCTGTGCTTCACATCCTTCTTCACAGACCGGCCTCTTCCCTCCATGAGAAAAACACCCGAAGTGGAAGATCCAGAATCCTTCCTTCTCAACTCTTCGTTCAGGAGACAACCCGACACCATCTCTATGGTTACCATGCCATCAGATGCTGAGTTGCTCAACGACACTACTAGAGTCTCCCAACTCTCGGGTAAAGAACTAAGGATCATCAGAGCTTGGAGTTCATCTTCCAAAGTGATCTTCATGGACTCCAACTGATGATAATACTTTGAGCAAGGTTCAGATGCTCAGTCATCTGGGAACCTTCCCGGTACTTCAAATTGACAAGCTTCCTAATCAAAAATGACTTGTTATATGCAGTCTTCCGCTCGTACAAGGCTTCAAGCTTTTTCCATAAGGCCTGAGCCGAGGTCTCCGTGGAAACATGATGAAAAACAGAGTCATCGAGCCACTGTCTAATAAACCCTACTGCCTTTCGATCCATTTTCTTCCACTCTTCATCATCCTTAACTGAAGCAGGTCTCCCCGTCAACGGAGCATGGAGATCTTTACAATATAAGAGATCCTTCATCTGAGGCTTCCATATGCTCCAATTCTTGTCATTCATACTGATCATCCTTGTGTTCTGTTCCATTGCTTTCTCAAACAAGTAACTCTATTACGGTCCACAAGTCGATTTATTTCAAGGGATTAACAAGAGAGGATAAGGAGCGGACCGATGGTCTTCACCTACCGTACCAAGTTAGAAACCGATAAATAAAAACGACTAGCAAAAAACCTTCCCTCTGATACCACTTGTTAAGGAAAGGGGGGTCGTAGACAACAGCAACACCCACCGATCAATAGAGTCCAAGCAATAATAAGAAACAAAACTAACAATACAAGTGAACACAAAGATATATGTGGAAAACCTTCACCACTTGAAGGTCAAAAACCACGGGGCACGGCACGACGAAAATCCACTATAATAAATAAGGATTACAGAAATTTATCTAGGTTTGCCCAAACCTAGAAAGCCCTCCGGATTTGACACACAAATCCACTCCTCTCTACCACCAAGACAAATCCACAACTTCTCTACAACAGGATAAAATCCTACTCTCTCTTCAAGCACAATAGCAAACGAAGACAAGAAAGGGTACACCTGAAACCGTAGACGAAGTAGCCCTTGAAACGGTAGAGAAATACTCTTTCTTCAGCACAGAGGAAACACCTCCTTCAAGCAACGAACTCCCGCCTACAGCAGCGGAAAAATCCTTTGCAATAGCGGCGACGAATGGCGGCCGGCGGACGGCACGGGCGCGGGGATGGTGGATGGCGGTCGGCGCGGGCGCTGGGACAGCGAACGGCGCGGGGGCGGCGGACGGAAGGCTTCCGCTGCTCTCACTTTTTAACCCTCACCTTCAGTTATCGGGAGAAAAATAGAGGAGGTTTTAAAAGCCCCACTTAAAAACTGTTAGCAGTTTTTTTTTTAAATAAAACTATTCACAGTTTTAATTAAATAAAACTGTTCACAGTTTTAATAAAAAACTGCCTTCTCCCAAACCAGTGAGAAGAAGGTTGCAACATCAAAAAACAAGGTTGCAACCTCGTAAATTCTGAACAAAATATTTCACCTTTAGCGGTTGAACCCCAACATTACTAATATCTGGTATCAGAGTTTGGGGATCAATTCCCAGTATTTTAGATGAAGGGGAGACGAGATAGTTAGAGGAAATCGAGCAAGAAGGAGGTTGAGAGACGAAGATGGCTTTGTCACCTACCAGTACTATTCCGCAATACAGTCAAGCAGTAGTGCCCATATTCGATGGTGAGATGTATGAATTATGGAGTGCTCAAATGCAAACAATGTTTGAATGACATGATTTATTAGATAGTTGAGAAAAGGATGCAAACCACTGGTAAAGCCGCCGATGTTGAAGCACCTAAGCCCACAATGGAAGAGAAGGTAAAAAATGTTAAAGCCCTTCTCCTCATCCAAAAAAGGGCTATCCAGTACTATATTACCTCGTATCTTAAATGCAACCTCTGCAAAGCTTGCATGGGATACGTTAAAGGAGGAATTTCAAGGTTATAAAAAGATTATCTCAATCATGGTACATACCCTTGGCAATAACTAGATGTTATCAATATACGTGAAGATGAAACTGAAGAAATTGAAACAATTGAAAGAAATCAAACCTGGCAGCTAGTATTACCTCCTCCCAATCTAAAACCAATTGGATTGATCAAATGGATCTATAAGTCAAAATTACATGCTGATGGAACAATTGCTAAACACAAGGCTCGTTTAGTAGCAAAAGGATATTCTCAGAAACCTGGCAAAAACTATCATGAAACATATGCCCCGGTAGTCAGAATGGATACAATCCGACTACTTCTAGCTAAAGCTGCTCAAAACAATTACCCTATCATCCATTTAGATGTAAAAGCTACATTTCTAAATGGAGACATTAAAGAAGATATCTACGTTATGCAACCACAAGGGTATCAAAAGACTGGAAAAGATGCAGATAAGGTATATAAACTAAAAAAGGCACTTTATGGCCTTAAGCAAGGTCCCCGTACCTAGAACCATAATATTGATGATTATATGATGCATCAGCAAAAATGACAGCAAATAAGGTTTTTACCTTGGATTTGTCTCAGCAAACACTGCAAGCTTTAGCCAATCAGACAAAAAAACAAGAAACAGTTATCTCAAAGTTATGGCATGCAAGGCTAGGCCATTTACATTGGGATGTCATGCAAGCTATGTCTCAAAATGAGTTTGTAAAAGGTTTTCCTAAAATTTCTTCAAAAAAGCCTTCTGTAAAGTATGTTCTCAAGCTAAAATTCATACTTTACCTTATCAGAGGATATCAAATATTCAATCTAAATAGCCTCTGGAACTAATTCATGGGGATTTATGGGGACCCACCTCAACACCTTCTATTGGAGGTAAATTCTATTTTCTGCTTCTTGTTCATGATTACACACGCTACATGTGGATTTATTTCTTGAAGAAAAAATATGAAGCATTTGAAATCTTTAAGAATTTTAAAGTTGAAGTAGAAAAGGAACATAATTTACCTATCAAATGTTTGAGAAATGGTAGAGGAGGGGAGTTCACCTCACATCAGTTTGAAATTTTTTGTCAAACACATGGAATTAAACGTCAATTAACAGCCCCCGGATCCCCCCAGCAGAATGGGGTGGTTGAAAGAAGAAATCGAACAATTTCTAAAATGGCCACATCACTTCTACTGAATAAAGATTTGCCCAAAAATCTTTGGGCTGAAGCCTGCAATACATCTGTTTACATACTAAATAGATCACCTACAAAGATAGTAAAAAAAAAGCACGCCGTATGAGCAATTATATGAAAGAAAACGTTCAATTGCTCATTTTAGGACTTTTGGGTGTCCTACCTATGCTCTAATTCCGTCCATTCAAAGAGACAAGTTAGACAAAAAAGGTGAATGCTACTTGTTTGTAGGAGATAGTGATCTATCAAAGGCATACAAATTATTTCATCCATGTACTAAGAAGCTCATCATTAGTTGAAATGTACACTTTGATGAAGAAGTTCTATGTAAGTGGCAGTCAGAAAGTACCTAGCCTGTAATGGTTGAGCCAAACTTAAGCCCCATCCAACTTACAAACTAGGATTTGGATGATTCTTTCCAAAATCATCAACCCACAGAAGCTCCTGAAGGAGCTCCATCTGATCAAGAATCAGAACTCGAATCATCATCACCACAAAGGATGCGCAGTCTACAAGAAATATATGAATCAACCGAAGTTGCATTCATCACTACTACTCCTAACACCTTTGAAGAAGCTAAAAGAAAAGAGATTTGGAAACTTGTTATGGATAAAGAAATTGAAACAATTGAAAGAAATCAAACCCGGCTATAACTCCTATGGATACAAGAGTAAAATTATCAAAATACTCAGAAGAGGTGAAGGTTGATGAAACAGAATATCGCTCTCTAATTTGGTCATTAAGCTATTTTACCCATACTCGAACAGATATTTAAAATGCAGTAAACATAGTCTCTCATTTTGCCTCAAAGCCTCTCATTTCTCATATGCTTGCAGCAAAACGAATTTTACGCTATCTCAAAGGTAGTACTTATCTGGGACTTGTTTATGCCAAAGATCTGGAACCAAAAATCAGTGGGTATTCTAACTCTGATTGGGCTTCTAGCTTGGATGATTGACGAAGTACTAGTGGGCACATCTTTTATTTTGGCTCCATGGCCATAATTTGGGCATCGCGCAAACAACCAACTGTGGTGTTGTCAACCATAGAGGCTAAATACATGGCCTTAACCAACTCCTCTTGTGAAGCCCTATGGTTAAAACAACTTCTCGCAGAAATGGAAGAAAGAAAAAGGAAAAGCAGTAAATGAAGAAAAGGAAGAGATGTTCTATTCATGTATGCAAGCATCAACAACTGAACCATCTATTTAGTATATTGACAGCGGCTGTTCAAGCCATATATCAAAGGACAAAGCAAACTTCTTAACAATAGATGAGAAGTTTAAGTCAATTGTACATCTAGGAGATGGAAAAATAATTCCCATTAAAGGTAAGGGAATTATTTTTCCATCTCCTAGATGTACAATTGACTTAAACTTCTCATCTATTGTTAAGAAGTTTGCTTTGTCCTTTGACATATGGTTTGAACAGTCGATGTCAATATACCAAATAGATGGTTCAGTTGTTGATGCTTGCATACATGAATAGAACATCTCTTCCTTTTCTTCATTTACTGCTTTTCCTTTTTCTGTGTACTGTGCCTGTTCAGATGTATTGTACCAGCAGTCCTTTGCTGAATGATTTGGTAATCTACACCTTTTACACCGAGAGTAACAGTTCTTGGAGTCATGTGTTTGTTTATCACATATAATACAGTATTTTTGATATTTTTGATTAGGAAACTGTGTTTGTTTTGGTGCAAAATTCTTCTTTTCTTTGCCTTTAACCCCACCTTCTTTAGGCCTTGGGTTCCTTTCTATTTATTGTCCAACTTGCTTGGGTTTTCTGAAAGGTTGTTGCTTTATATTTACTTGCATCTTGAAAGCTTGTTCAAGATGAGTAGAGTCTCTATTGAGTCTCTCTTCATGTGATTTCAGTGACCCAGACAACTCTGTTAAGGTTAATGTCTTGAGGTTTTTTGATTCCTCAATTGCTATAACAGCTGGATTAAAAGGAGGTGTTAATCCCCTTAAAATTCTGGGTACTATTTTACTATCCTCAATGCTATCACCAAAGCTACGAATTTGATTAACTAATTTTACAATCCTGGAGATAAAGATGTCAATTGTGTCTCCTGACTGCATCCTAATTAATTCAAATTCAGTCCATAATCTTTGCAATTTCATTTCAATTATCTTTTCACTGCCTTTATATTCCTCCTTAAGTTTGTCCCATGCCTATTTGGCTGTTTCAGCACTCATGATTCGTGGGAAGACTGCTTCAGAGACACCTTGGTGAATAATAGAAACAGCTCTAGCATCTTTTAGTTTGATTTCCTCTAACAGTTTCTGTAAAACTGCTTCTGAAGGTTTGCTTAACTCAGTATATGCAGGTAATTGAGGTCCATGAGTAATAAACTCCCATAATCCTTGAGAAAGGAAGATAAACTTCATTTATAAACTCCATTGATCATATTTGTCGCCATCGAAAATAGGTATTGTTGAATGTGAGTATGAAAACACAGTGGGAGTAAAAGATGAAGCCATAATCCAATGATGATTCTCAAGAAGAGAGCTTGATCGCTCTCATACCAATTGTGAATTGAAGCACAAAAGTAAAAGAGAAAACTGAGGATAAAGTTTTTCTTATTATATTTTGTCCGCCTCTTACATATATATATATATAAGTATATAGTCGATATGTATTGCAGAGGTCAAGCGGTGAGATTGACTATTACATATGTGTGATTTAACAGTTACCGGTATAGGTATACCTATTATATGAGTACACATAAATAAACAGGGGCACGGTTTAATTCTCACAGAAACTGTACAAAAATTTTATGCAAAATTAGCCAACATAGTAAACAAAATTAGATATTTTGGCTGGGTGATAAACAATCATCAAATTGTGCACAAAGTTCTGAGAAGCTTACCAAGAACCTTTGAGAATGTTATTACAGCCATCGAAGAATCCAAAGACATGGATACACTTACTTTAAATGAGTTGATGGGATCCTTACAATCATTTATGAGTAATGTGATCAGTTAATATTGTTTGTTGATACTCCAATTACCTTTGATGAAGCGGTCACAAAGGAACATTGGAGGCATGCTATGAAAGAAGAAATAGCAACCATTGAAAAAATTCTATCTGGACATTAATTACAAAACCCTTGGACAAAGATTTGATAGGGCTGAAATAGATATACAAAATAAAAATAGATGAAAAGGGAGTGTTTGTGATGTGTAAAGCTCGCTTAGTGGTGAAAGGATCGATATGCCAAACAACCAGATAAAGATTTTATAGAAACCTTTGCACCAGTTGCACAGTTTGAAATTATTCGCTTTATACTCGCATATGCGGCGACACATAATTTATTCTTGTATAAAATGGATGTATAGGCGACATTTTTAAATGGAAAGATTGCAGAGGATGTGTACGTCAAAAAACCAAGAGGCTTTGAAATACCTGGCAAGGAGGATAAAGTGTATAAACTACATAAATCTCTATATGGGTTGCGTCAAGCTCCTCGAGCCTGGAAAGCATATTTGGATCAATATTTCCTTAAAACAGGTTTCTAGTAATGTCCATTTGAAGTCTCACTTTATACTAAGATCGATAATGTGCATATTCTAATAGTCCATGTGTATGTCAATTCGGTGATATAATAATAACTGGAAGTTCAATAGCCTAGATCGATCAATTCAAATACCTGATGAGTCAAAGGTATGATATGACAGATCTTGGCATGCTTCATTTCTTCTTGGGTATGCAGGTGAAACAAAATAAGGGAACTATAATTATTTCACAAGAAAAGTATATGTCAGAGTTGCTGAAAAAACATCAACTGGAGAATTGTAATCCCACACTTATGTCAACGGGCACACATGAAAAACTATATAAAAAGAATGAATGAAGATTAAGCGGGTATAGATATGCAGAGGGACATGTATCTTTAATTAAGTCCCTACTATATGTCATACATATGTGACCAGATATTGAGCATGCAGTGAATTTGTCTCAAGATATGTGTCCAATCCAAGCATCCATCACAATGTTGTAGCTAAGAGGACAATCTGATATACTTACAGGGAACAAATTATGCACTATAGGTTAATCTTTAAGAAAGAAGGAAATGTCAGTATACGGCTACTCTAATTTAGACTGGGCAGGAGATCAAGAAGACTGAAAAAGCACTGACGGATCGATATGTATTCTTCCTGGGTAACAACATAATATCATTGAGTGGTCGCAAGCAACAAATATTTGCCTTGTCCTCTACGGAGGCTGAATATATGGCAATGAATAGTGTTACATGTGAAACATTATGGCTATATCAACTAAAATAATGGTTAGCAAGAAGAAATGGGGATATAGAAGAAACAGTCAAAAGACCAAAATACTCATCCGACGTGATGACACATCGGCTATTGCAATGGCAAATAATCCAATTTTCCATAACAGGAGCAAACATATAGAGCTTCAACATCATTTCATCCGAGATCAGGACGAGGTAAAAAATCAGTATAAGTTACTGCAAAACCGATGAGCAAATTACAGACATCATGACCAGGCACTACCCAGAGAGCAATTTCTATGTTTGCGAGCAGCAATTTGTATTGGGCCATCTCTAGATTAAGGGGAGGAATGAAGGGAGTGACCTAATCTGTAGACGTCATGTTGCTTCAACATGATCAAGAAAGAGCAATGTAAAAATGTGGAAAGTCTCAGTTGCATATGAGACCAATATATGCCACGTGTGAAATAAAATATGATTTTTGATGTTTGTAAGAGTGTTTTGGTAAAACACTCCTTGCTTATCCTTATTTTTTTTGCACTTTCATTTTTGTGAACTTTTCTTTTTATTTATTTTCTTTTTCACCATACTATACAAACATTGAGGATAATGTTTATTTTTATGTATATGGACGTGTTCTATTTATGTTGTTTTTATAAAAAAACACAAAAAATATAAAAAAATATTTTTCTTTTCTTTGTTTTCAATTTTATTTTGAAATTTTCAAAAAATATAAAAAATAATAATAACAAAAAATCTAGTTTCTTGTGAAATGGTCCTGTTATGCTTTTATCCCACAAAACCTCTTAGTATCTCAAGAGTCCGTTATTGGGTATTCCTTGGGAAGTCAAAATCTATAAAAACCTATTGTAAAACAAAAAAAAACTTCTGATAAAATAAATTTTGTAATATTAGATTCCTCCAAACTTTTCTTCATTTAGACAAACTAATTTTAATTATGAGATTTATTTATAGGCATTTTAAAGAGTATTCTTGTATGTATCTTTTTCTTTTATATCTCTTCAAAATTTGTTAGACTTAATCTTTGGATGAATTTGATTTAATGAATTTTTCATTATCTTGGTTTTGTTAGAATATTTTTTGCAGCCACTTTGTTCATTTATTGTCAAAGGTTTGGTCTTTCTCTTCTGAGAGAAGACACTTTAATTGTGCATAGTGCCAAATGTTAGTTCTATCTCCAACCCTGCCCATACCCCCAATGATTGGGGACTATATGGGTTTTGTTGTCGTTGTTGGTTAGAATATTTTTTAGTTTTACTTTTTCTTTTTAAAATATCATAATTCAATTTTTTAGAAATTGTGTTTAAAATCTTTAGATTTTACTTATATTAACTTAAGTTCATGGTTTCTTAAGATTACTCGAATTATTTCTATGCTTTAAAAAAAATTGTCTTTGGAATTTTATAGCCTTTAAACTCTAGCCCTTCCCCTATCTTTTATCTAATCCTTTGTTTGACTTTTTTTTTAAACAAAGTTAAATCATATGTTATGGAATGAGAGGATAAAATTCATCATTCCTAAACATATGCACCCAAATTTATAAAAGATTATATGGCATAGAAATGAGAGAATAAAATTCATCACTCCATTTGAAAATTTTAAAAGAAAAAAATCAAAAAAAGATGGAAATGAGAGTATAAAATTTATCATTTCCTTAACAAAGTAACATCTTTTATGCAAATTTACCCATTTGGCCAATATCATTTGCTTATCCAAGATATATATGAGGGAGCTTAGATAATATAACTTATATTAATACGAGTGATGTAATATTTAGAGAGTATAATAAGGAGTAAATCTTTTTGGAATGTCCTATGAATTCTTCTCATATTTATGAATTAGTTTTGCTCTGAAATAGTAAAAGCTTAAGTATGAGGGTATTTGATAGTACATTATTTATCTATATTTTATTTTAGTATTTTAGTATTAAAAAATCAACTTTTATTCAATTTTATCGTAATTATAATCTAATTCTCTTCTTTT
This sequence comes from Platanthera zijinensis, assembly GCA_039513925.1. Classification (NCBI taxonomy): domain Eukaryota; kingdom Viridiplantae; phylum Streptophyta; class Magnoliopsida; order Asparagales; family Orchidaceae; genus Platanthera; species Platanthera zijinensis. The sequence continues at coordinate 120,441,698 of CM077098.1, forward strand.
TATGTTTTCAGGTATAATTGGACTTCGAGTAGCATTTTTGAGCTCATGGCCATGATCGAGAGGCAATTTGTAGAAAATTAATATTTTGGTCCGTAAATAGCTGAATTTTAAATAACCATAACTTTCAATCCAAGAAGAGTTATAGAACCTACCACTACACTTCGAAAAGACGGACGACGTCTTCTACAATTTGGAAAAGTTCTCAAGTACACGCCCTTGGTCAATTTTACTTCAGTTCATGCATTTTTCTTTCATGTATTTTCTTTTAAGTATTTTTCTTTAAGTCTTGCAATTTCAAGTCTTAGAATAGCTTTTATTTTCCATGCACTTGTAATTCTTTTTTTAGTATTAAAATTGTTCTTCATTTTAATCATGTCTAGCTACTTTATTGCATTGATCGGATGAGCTCTTAAGTATTTTTATTTCGTAATCTCATTTTTTTAGCTTTGGATTTAGAAAATTATGATTTGATTTACTTTGTATTGATTCCATATTTTTGGCATATATTTTTCAATCAGTGATCCGTATTTTAGTTGATCGAGAGATCCTTGAATACAAAAAGATTACTCAAAAGTGAAAGGAGTTGTACGCACTGGTCGAGAGAGCTAGGACGACATAAATCTTTTGGATTAGAGTCAAATCCAATAGTGAGGTTTACCGTCTAATACAAGCTTTAAGGTATCGACTGATCGAGACATCTTAATCGATCAACCTTAGGATAGTTGGTAGTATTTCTCTCGAGAGAGGTGCTATCATGATTTGAGAATCTCCACGGTTGAATTATTCTCATTCCTTTCTTGTGAATTTTAGATAAACGAATTATTTTATTTAAGAAGGATTTCCGATCAAATGTTTTTTTTTCTTTAATTTCTTTTTATTATTTCTTTCTAAAAATCAAAATTATCTTCCCGATAAGATAATAGTAATTTGCGTGAGTAGAAGTAATCAACAAACTCGAAAAAATACGACACTTGTCTATAGTTCATAGAATTTGGAGAAAATATAATCCTAAATTTTACCTATCATTCTTCTCTCCTAATAGAACATAAATAAATTTATGTTTAGCGATTACCAATTCTCAAGGCCCCTTAACAATGACTTCCAGGTACCTGGTAGAGAGAGAGAGAGAGAGAGAGAGAGAGAGAGAGAGAGAGAGAGAGAGAGAGAGAGAGAGAGAGAGAGAGAGAGAGAGAGAGAGAGAGAGAGAGAGAGAGAGAGAGAGAGAGAGAGAGAGAGAGAGAGAGAGAGAGAGAGAGAGAGAGAGAGAGAGAGAGAGAGAGAGAGAGAGAGAGAGAGAGAGAGAGAGAGAGAGAGAGAGAGAGAGAGAGAGAGAGAGAGAGAGAGAGAGAGAGAGTAAAGATGGATTGGCCATGATTTCTTCTTCCCAACTTAAGATAATGTGCAAGCTAAATCTTGTCACCTCCAAATTTGAGAAGAAAGTGAAGTTGTTGCCCCTGTTTTGACGGACCTCCCAAGAGTAGGAGGAGGGAGAGCTAGGGAAGACAAGTTCTTGCCAACCCCCATCCTGCCTCAAAGGAGAAGCGAAACCACCATTGTATAGCCGAAATAGACCAATCTAGAGGTCCCAGCCAGGTTAATAACCCAAAATAATGTGACATTCATCTGATGGACAACTTCATGCCGATGAATCTCTTCCAGAATTCTATCTAGGAGGAGGATTATTGCTGCTCCCGGTGAGATTTCACCTCCCTCATCCGCCCTAGGTTCCATCAGCTTGTTCTATGTTTATCGATGCAGGTTTTTATTCCCCAATTTTCTTTTTATTTTCTTTTTTAGATCCAGCTTCACATAAATGTATGTTAATAGTTTGGATCTATAATTACATTAAAAAAATAGTTTGAAGTTGTAAAATTAATTTTAGTCATCCAACATGTGTCAAGTTCGTTTTTGATCTCAACCATCCAACAAAGAGAGAAAAAGAAATAGAGGAGAAAAATCAGGAGAGAGGAATAGAGAATCTTTATAGCTCTCTTATCCCTACATTTAGTGATATGAGAGAGAAGAGGAGAGAAGAAAGAGGGAGAGAGAAATTAAATTTTTAGGCAAACATTTATATTTTTGCACAAAATAAAAATAGGAATATTGATTCATATTTTTTAAGGTCATTTTAAGTACTTATATGTATATATTTTGAATAAAAGTAAGTGTTCATATGCGGACGTAGCCCGCCAAAATGCGGGCGAAGCCCGCTAAAAGTCAGTGAGCACGAGCTTTGGGATTATATATATATATACGAGTGACAGGCACGGGCCTCCGGCCCGATGGCCACGCGCCACAGTATCCGGCCAGTGACGGCGGGCTTCCCCCGCCCCCCGGCGGGCTTCCCCCGCCCCCCGGCGGGCTTCCCCCGCCCCCCGGCGGGCTTCCCCCGCCCCCCGTCGGGCTTCCCCCGCCGGAGCGCCACCGGATTACCCCCGGAAGGTTCGCCGGGGGTGTCCGGTCATGCCGCCGGCGGTGGACATGACCGAGCAAGAGGGGGGGCTTTGGTGCTGTCGGGTTTGAGGAGAGAGAGTGAGGGAATTTTTTGGGTTTTTTTTATTGGCAGTCCAAATAATTTATTTACAGCCCAGATCCAACGGTTCTGAATCAAATCTCCTAAATCTGAAGGCCACCGAATTTCTCCCTAATTTCGAACTCACACTATTGGCAGGCCGCAGTATATATATGCGAGTGACAAGAACGGGCCTCCGGCCCGATGGCTACGCGCCACAGTATCCGGTCGACGACGGCGGGCTTCGTCTGCCCCCTCCGGGCTTCGCCCGCAACATATGCATATGAGTACTCAAAATGACCGTAATAAAATATACATCACAATTATAATATTTATTTTGTAAAACAATATCCATATATACGTATATATATTATTTTCTTTCTCTCCCCTCTCTTTCTCTCCCTCTTCCCACACTCTTTCCCCTCTCTTTTTTTTTCTCTCTCTCACTATTGTCTTTGTCTATCAACTATATCATATATTATGTAATCTATATATATTATATTTAATAATATAATCCCCAACTATTCCTCTCCGCTACCCTCTCCCCCCTCTCTCTTTATATATATCTAAATCACTATAAAGGAAATATCAAAATCATGAATTTTAAATTCATTAGAGTGTTTTCGGCCGTTCGATCTGAATGCATTTTTCACAAACCGTCTGATCAAACGCACCCCATCTCTTCAATTTTTTGTAGGGCTCCTAAACCTACTAAGATGTCCTAGGTATGTAGTAGGAGGTCCTAAACCTAGGTATTTGATAAGACATTTAGCCTATAATGTAACAAATTTTATTAAAAAAAAGTTGGTTTATTTTCAACCGTTCAAACCAAATGGTCCATTCAAACCATGCAATAAAGCCCAAAATCACACCTATCTGCAGCCCGCTATGCATGGCCCACGACCACATCTATGTCAGATTTTATATAACTTCCCTATCTTTTTAAATTTAAAGAAGTATAGAAAAAATAATGCCCACGATGTGGGACAAAAACGCGGATGTTTTTTTGCCGTTTTAGCACACTTGCCATCACGTGCTCATGTTTTGTCTTTGGTGGGAAGTTTCATTTTTTTGCATTAATTATATATATAATTAGTTATATATTAATAAATTTTATATACTTAATTAATACATACAGAATCTCAATATATATTAATACATTATATATATACTAATTAAGTGTGTGATGAATTGATGATTAATAATTAAAACCCACCCGCCGGGGGAGGAGCCCGTCGACGCGGCCGGGTATTTTCACGCTTGGCCATACGGCGTAGCCCCGTGGCTGCCAGGGGCGGGCACCGCCCGCCGGGTGGCGCACTGGGCGCTGGGAGGCGGGCGAAGCCCTCCTCGATGCGGTCGAAGGGCGCCGGGAGCGGGCACAGCCCGCCGGGGGCAGCTCCCCGAGCCGTCACTGACTGGGTACTGTCGCGCTTCGCCATAGGGGCGTAGCCCCGTGTCTGGCACTCGCATTGATGCGGACGCAGCCCGCAACGACCCATCGAGGCCTGTCGAAGTCAGCCGGGTGCGGGCGAAGCCCGCCGTCACGAGCTGGGTACTGTGGCGCGTAGCCATAGGTATGAAGCCCCGTGTCTGGCACTCGCATTGATGTTGGCGCAGCCCGCAACGACCCGTCGGGGGTTGGCGAAGCCAGCCAGGTGCGGGCGAAGCCAGCCGGGTGCGGGCGAAGCCAGCCGGGTGCGGGCGAAGCCCGCCGTCACGAGCTGGGTACTCTGGCGCATAGATTACATAATATATGGATTTTGTAAAACAATATCCATATATACGTATATATATTATTTTCTTTCTCTCCCCTCTCTTTCTCTCCCTCTTCCCACACTCTTTCCCCTCTCTTTTTTTTTCTCTCTCTCCCTATTGTCTTTGTCTATCAACTATATCATATATTATGTAATCTATATTTAATAATATAATCCTCAACTATTCCTCTCCGCTACCCTCTCCCCCCTCTCTCTTTATATATATATATATATATATATATATATATATATATATATATATATCATAACTCCCGCCTACTCTTTTATCATAACTCACGCCACCTACTTTCTTTCCCCTCTCTCCTCTCTTTCTCTCTCCCTCACAGGCTGTAGGTTTAAGAGATCTAGGATATTTCGATTTTGACCAGCAGATCCGATCAAATAAATGATTATTATTTTTCATGTAAGAGATGGACGGATGCAATTGCCTCAAAGGATTTTAAAAGCATGATTTTTAAAACCATTTCATAAATCTTTATAAGTGGTAAAGATATATATATATATAAGTAGTTTGGAGTTGTATAATTAATCTTAATCATCCAACATGTGCCAAATTTTTTATCTCAATCATCCAAAGTGAGAGAAAGAAAGAGAGAAGAAAGAGGAGTAGAGAGGAAGAGAGAATTTTTATATGTCTCTTATCCCACATTTAGGCTCAATTTGGTTCGGCGGTGGCGGATCGATCCGGCGGGTAGAAACGGAGTGTTCGAACCGGAGGGGGGAGGTGACTACTCCAAACGGAGCTTTTTGGAGCGTTTCTCAAGCCGGTCGGGTGGAAACGGAGCAAACGCCGCCGGAAGTTCATTTGTTTACCCTCCTTCCAGCGACGTTTCCCCAAAACGGAGCAGCGAAACACCCAAACAAATAGAGCCTTAGTGATAGTAGGGAGAAGAGAGTGGGAGAGAAATTAATTTTTTAGATAAAAATTGGTATTTTTTACAAAATAAAAATATGAATATTGATTCATAATTTTTTACGGACATTTTTATTACTCATATGTATAGGTTTTGAATAAAAATATGTGTTCATATGCTGGCGCAACCCACTCGAATGCGGGAAAATCCCACTAAAAGTTAGCAAGCACGCGCTTTTGGGTTAAATTTTAGCAAGCGCGCGCCATCAGGGCGGTTGATTCTGAATCCTGCCAACAGTGCAACCACTACCAGGGGTGATCTCTAGCAGCGGCGGCCGACGGCGACAGCCACTGCAACTATTGGCCGGCGGAGGTTGCCCTCTAGCTCGCCGACGACCACACCTAAGGTCGTCGTCGGCCCTTCTGTGCGGTGGCTGGCGGGAAAAATCTATTGTAAATTAGTCTCTTTGCAATAGCCGTCGGAGCGGCGGCCGGCGGCTCCGGGCTCGGCGGCCGGTGGCCGCCGATGAACCCCGGGAGACTGGTGGTCGGCGAGCCCGGGGCCACCGCTCTGTAAATCATTGTCTTCGCATTTAATTTACATTCGCATATGATTCATGTCTTATATCTTTAATTTTATTAAAGAAGTGGTTTGAAGTTGTAGAATTAATCTTAATCATTCAATATGTGACAAACTTTTGATCTCATCCATCTAATGAAAAAGAGAGAAAGAAAAATAGAAGAGAGAGATGAAGAGAGGGAAAAAGAACCTTTATAGCCCTCCTATCTTTACTAGGGGTGCAAACGAGTCGAGCTCGAGTCGAGCTTGGCAAAATTTCCAAGCTCGAGCTCGACAAGCTCATTTATCCCAGCTCGAGCTCGAGTTTCGAGCTCGTGAGCTCGAGCTGCTTGCGAGCTTTTTAGCTCATGAGCTTTATTTTCTTTACATATATATATATATATATATATATATATATATATATATATATATATATATATATATATATATTTCATATTTTATATATATATATATATATATTTTAAAAAAAATGGAATAAAAAGCTCGCGAGCTGACTCGCGAGCTCATGAACATTAATATTCGAGCTCGACTCGTAATCGAGCTCGAGCTCAAGCTCCACATGCTCGAGCTCAAGTCGAGCTTTTTTCGAGCAGGCTCAACGAGCTTTCGTGCCGGCTCAACTCAACTTGCACCCCTAATCTTTACATTTAGAGATAGGAGGAAGCGGGATAGAGAAGAGAGAGAGCGAAAGTGAAATTGAATTTTAGGTAAAATTTATATTTTTTTTATAAAATAAAAATTGGAATATTGATTCATATTTTTTTACGGTTAATTTAACTACACATATGTATATGTTTTAATTAAAAGCAAGTGCTCATATGCAGGCGCATTTCGCTCGAATGAAATCCAATATATGACATTCAAGAAATGACTCATATGCGGGCTCATCCCTCTCTAACTCTCTAAGTACTTATATATATATACGAGTAACAGGCACGGGCCTCCGGCCCGATGGCTACGCGTCACAGTACCCGACCGACGACGGCGGGCTTCGCCCGCCCCCGGCGGGCTTCGCGACAGTATCCAACCGCTTGCTTTTTATAATTAATTAAAAAATAAAATTGATATTTATAATAATTAATTAAAAATATAAAAACATAAAACATTTCATTCCATGCGGGTGAACAGTGGCGTGAGCACTCTTCGCCCGCCTGCTTTATAATAGATAATATATAATATATATAATATATTATGTAATATTATATATATATATATATTATATTATATCAAATCAGCCCCCCCTCTCTCTATCAGTGTCGCCGCCCCACTCTCTCTCTATCATTTCTGCCCCCCCCCCCTCTCTCTCTCTATCAATTCCGCCCCCTATCTCTCTCTCCTTCACGGTGAATAGGATTAGGAGCCCTAGCCTTTTTATTTTTATAATATTATAAACATCGGATGACTAAAAAATAATGTACAAATATTCAAGGGTCATGATTTCTTGTATAGCTTTTAAAAGCATGGTTTTAAAAATCATATCATATATCTCTATATGATAGAGAGATATATACAAAATAACATATATAAGCACAAACTTTTTAAGCCTAAAAAAACTTGAGTTGAATCTCTCACAATACATGTCGGAATTATGCAAATAATATATGCATTTTGTAGCAAATAATGAGATCTAAAACTTTCATGTTGAACATTCTTTCAAAATTTGCACGGTTTGGCTGAAATCTTGTCTGAAAGATTGCTGACTCAAAATGAATATAATAATAATAAATTTCAAAATTTGAGCCAGCAACCTTTCGGTCCAGATTCCGGCTAAACCGTGCAAATTTTGGAAAAATGTTCAATATAAAAGTTGTAGATCTCATTTTTAGCTACAAAATGCATGTATTATTTGCTTAATTTCAACATGTATTATGGAAAAACCAGCACAAATTTTTTTAAACTTAAAAAAGCTTGAACTTATATATTCCAAACATATATATATATATAGGGGGTTACTCTAGTGCGGGCGTACGGGTAAGGGTCAAGGAGGCTTCAAATCGAAAAGTGATCAACATAAAAATTGTAGATCTCGGCGAGACGAACAGCTTTCATGTTGATCACTTTTTGATTTGGAGCCGTCTTGGACCTCAATTTTGGCCCCGAAATCTAGCACGGCGGAACTGCTACAGTAAAGTGTACGTCGCCAAATAATTTACTACATTAAATGAGTAGTTTGGAGTTTTAGAATTTATCTTAGTCATCCAATATGTGACAAGTTTTTGATCTCATCCATCCAATGAAATAGAGAAAGAAAATGAGAAGAGAGGGGGAGAGGGAATGTTTATAGCCCTCCTATACCCACAATTAGGGATAGGAGGCAGAGGGGGAGAGAAGAGAGAGAGCGAAATTGAATTCTTAGGTAAAAATTTACATTTTTTATAAATTAAAAATTGGAATATTGATTCATATATTGTTACGGTCATTTTAATTACTATATGTGAGCGTAGCCCGCTCGGCTCGAATGCGGGCGCATATGCGGCTCGAATGCGGGCGCATATGTTTTGAATAAAAGTAAGTATTCATATGCCGGCGCATCCGGCTCGAATGCGAGCGCAGCCCGATCGAATGATTGATCTACATCAATATAATAAAAGTGCACTTGCTTTTGACTTGTCTTACGCATGTGGAGACATCCATGATTTTTCTAAAATTTCAAGCCTAATCAAAGACGAATTGTCTATCCCTGTGTCATTCGAACAATTTAGCTGCAATCAACAGTCTTAATGAGGGTCAACTTGCTGCTTTCAACATTATTAGTGAGTACATAAGCAGAAGAAGAATGCAATATTTTTTATGGATGGACCCGGAGGAACTGGTAAAACATTCATATATTGATCATTATTGTTGACATTTCGACACAAAGGAACATTGTTCTAGCTACTGCCTCACCAGGCATTGCAGCAAACTTGCTTGCAGGTGAGGGCACCGCTTATTTTAAACTGAAAATTCCTATCAACCTAGATAAAAAATATTTTTGTGATATCAGTAAACAGTCTAAAATGTGTGTATTAATTTAACGCGCATCTGCAATTATTTGGGATGAAGCTCCTTTGACGCATCAAAATTTTTTTGAAGCCATTGATCGTACTTTTCATGATGTGTTGGGGAACAATCAACCATTCGGTGGGAAAGAAATTATCTTGGGAGGAGATTTTCGTCAAGTTATGGTAGTTGTATTTAGAGCTGTCACTTAAAATCGAAAATGGCAAACCGAACCGGAACCGAACCGGAACCGCAAAGAATCAGACCGAACCGTTTGCTAATTATTCGGGTCCCGATTTGAATTTTGGAACCGTGAACAACATTGATACGGCTGTGGTTCTTACATTTTATTATCCGGACCAGAACCAGAACCGGAACCGCAATGTGCAAGTCTCAAGCGGTTTCAAGATTTTTAGACCCGATCCGAACCGGTCCGAAGTAGAACCAAACCGCAACTCGTTTATTATTATTATTATTATTATTATTATTATTATTATTATTATATTGTTATTATTTTATACTTTATTTATAATATTTAAACTTATTATCACGAGTGAAGCATGTGTAGTTTGAACACAAATCGCAATCGCACTAAAGAAGGTCGATTTTGGACCGAACAAAACATCATCGCATAAAAACCGTGTGATATGGTTTGATATTGATGCGGTTTGGAGTCAATTATTGCAGTGCACTTTTGATTTTTATATAGTTATATAATATATTTTCAATTTTACTTACATATTTTTTTGAAATATTTTATTTAAAAAATATAGAAGATATACAACCACTATTTATTATTAATCATGAAAGACAACTAATTGTATCCTTTTGTTACGGTTGATCATGCCGACGAGACGTGCACAAGCCAACTAGAAGTCGTGACAAGTCTACACGCGTAGGAAGGTGATTGATATTATCCCACCGATCGTGGAAAAGACCGTCGACGAGTGCGCAACATAATTATTTTTTATTTCGAAGTTGTTTTGAGTTTGACTATTTGCAGCCCTCTTTTATTTCATTCATTTATGTTTAATTTTGGTTTTAGTTGGAACCGATTGGAACCGGATCGAACCGCATCAAACCGGACCGAACCGTTAGTGGACGGTTTGGTTTTTGTTTTTGCTGAACCGTAACCGGAACCGTTTACACGACGGTTCCAAAAATTAAGCTGAAACCGGAACCGGTTAAACCAAATAAGCTTTTGGTTCTAATTTGAAGAACCGTTACCTTAGTGGTTCGATTCATGATTTTAGTAGAATCCGAACCGAATCGGAACCGTGACAGCTCTAGTTGTATTCATGTATATACAAGTTGGTGTTCAATTAATTGGGGACAGGCGAACCCCGTCGGGGACGAGGCGGAGCCTGCTTCCGCAGGCGGGTATTGTCCCGCGGGGCATGAGGCCCAGTGCACTGACTCTCATATATATATATATATATATATATATATATATATATATATATAAGCTCAAGGTTTTTTATGCTTAAAAAAATTTGAGCTGGTTCTCCCATAATACATGTCGGAATTAAGCAAATAATATATGCATTTTATAGCCAAGAACAAGATCTACAACTTTCATGTTAAAAGTTTTTCCAAAATTTGCACGGTGTAGCCGGAATCAGGCCCGAAAAGTTGCTGGCTCAAAATTTTAAATTTATTATTATTATGTTCATTTCGAGCCAGCAACTTTTCGGGCCTGATTCCGGCTAAACTGTGCAAATTTTGAAAAAATGTTCAACATGAAAGTTGTAGATCTCATTCTTGGCTATAAAATGCATACATTATGTGCATAATTCTGACATGTATTTTGAGAGAATCAGCTCAAGCTTTTTTAGGCTTAAAAAGGTTTTAGCTTAATTATATATGTTATTCTGACATGTATTTATATATATACTAGCATCTTCGAACGGGCTCTGCCCGTTCTCGATGCGTCGCTGCGGGCTTTGCCCGCTTGGCATTCCGGCAGGCTTCGCCCGGCCCCGGCGGGCTTCGCCCGCAACCAAGCGGGCTTCGCCCGCTTGGCATTGAAGCGGGCCTCGCCCGTTCACCCGTTCTCGATACGCCCGCCCCGCGAAGCCCGCCCTAAACAATTATTTTCGCTCGTTCGCCCGTTCTCGATACGCCCGCCCCCGCGAAGCCCGCCCTAAATAATTATTTAAAAGTATTTAAATTTTATTAAATACATTATAAAATAAAAAAACCAATTTTTATAATTTAGTTAATTATATTTTAATAATCATTTATTTATATTTTATTAAATACATTATAAAATAAAAAAACCAATTTTTATAATTTATTTAATTATAATTTAAAATAATCATTTATTTAATAAAAAATCAAATGAAAAATGAAAAACAAAATAATAATAATAAAAATCCCCCCTTCCGCCTCCGTCTCCTGCTCGCTGATGTCATCGCCGGCGGTCTGCTCGGCTCCCACCGGCGGGTTCGCCTGCCTCCGGCGAACCCGCCGGGGGTTGTCCGGCGGCTGTGGGCGGAAGTGCGTGAAGGGGCGGGCGATAGAAATGGGTATTGGGTTTTTCAGAGATGTGAACAGTGTTCAACCGGGGGGGTTAGTTATTGGCAGCCCTCTCTATCTCTTGAATCCAACGACCAGATATCACTGTTGCTTGATCGGACGGTGCAGATTCGTTCTTTGGTGTGAATCAAGATATGCATATTGTTTTAAGTAATAAGGATATATATATATGGTACATAATTAACTTCCAAAATAAGCGCGGGAAAAATGCGTTGAGGGTGTCGTTGTGTTCGTGTCAACCATACGAAGCCAACGAACTCATTTGAAATTGATTCTGGGTTCATATGCACATAGTTATTTGCTTAAGTCGGGGCACGTAGCTTAAAATATCTCATTTTGGCTACTTTCTCTAATTCCATCATATTTGAATGAAACAAATTGCATCGTGCTTGTATCAATCATATGAGCCTAATGCAACCGACAGAAGTCAATTCGGAGCTTGTTTGCTTGATATTCTACATTGGCGTTGTGAAGACGCCCAACCCTGCTCAAAACAGTCATTTTCTTCAAATTGTCTCGAATTGGAACGAAACAAGTTTCGCCGCATTTGTATCGACCATACGAGTCCAATGAAACTGAGAGAGGTCAATTCGGAGCTCGTTTGCTCAATATTTTTGATCGGCGTCGTTGTGACGCGCAACATTACTCAAAATGATCATTTTCTCTAAACGACGTCAGATCGAAACGGTCTCGTTGCACTCGTATTGGCTATACAAATCTAATGCAATTAACAGAAGTCGATTCGGACCACATATACTCAATAAAATAACTTGGTGTTTTGTGATATGCAACGCTACTCAAAATTTTGTGTTTTCACTAAACGACCTCGAATCGAAACGAAATGAGTTATGTTGCACTTGTATCGACTATACGAGTCTAATGCAACTGACGGAAGTCGATTCGAAACATGTATGCTCAATATTCTACTTTGTTATTGATTAACTTGTCATCATTATGTGGTGGAGGTCCGATCGTGATTTGCTAGGATCCTGTCCAAGTTCTTTCGATGGTTCAATTAAACTGGCTAGATCCATTTATCAAAGATGAGAGGTTGCACTCTCAGTGCCCCGTCCGACAGTATTCCAGCCACAACATTTCTGCAGCGTGGCGGCTCTCCTGTCGCTCACAAACCGTCGAACACTATACTTCGTCCGCCGCTCATTTTTTCTTGTGCATGGGAGTTTGAGATCGACGATGAGAGCACATTTTTTATTGTAGGTAAAAGATTGTCTAAATGAGAACATTTATTTTTAAAAAAAATACATAAATTAAGGGCGCTGATATTTGCAGGCCTATAATCGATATTTGCAGTCCTTGGATATTTGCAACCCATAAATAGATATTTGCAGCCCCACCAGATATTTGCTGCCCTTTTTTAAAAAGAAATTACATTTCATTTTTTTATTATTTTTTTCTTCTGCTTATTTTTTTCTTCTACTAATGGATATCATTCAGCTCTGTTATAAGAACACAGACCATTCAACTTGAACACAACCTCCCCAAAATGAACATTAACCAACACAAAATTAAAAAAAGTTTTATTTAGTATTTTAAAATTGAATTGTTATCATGAAACAATCTTTTGGAGTTGTGAAGATCTTACAAAATGTATATATGATTTTTTTTAAACCCCGAAATCCCTACAAAAATAAACAAAACTTAAACAATGAGCTCTAAAACTTAAAAAATTGAGCAAGATAATCTAAAAATAATGAACAAATAGGGGGCGACATTGCACCAGGAAACCAGAAAACCCTAAATAATAAACATACCGACAACGATGGTGGTTGTCCAGGCGGCAGCGATTGTCACGACCCGCATTTCCTCAATAATAAAATTATATCAGAGTACGAGAAAATGCGTGCCGTGATGCCACGTCATACAGGGGATAACTACAAACGTTCAGGCAAAAAACCAGACTCAAAAGCTTAAAGAGAATCATTACTTATTATGAAAGAAAACCTAGTTAAATTAGATTGTCGTATCCCTCGGCACTGGGGATCATCTAGTCCTCAATTAAATATCATTATACGCAGCGAAAAATACTTTGGTTAAGGTAATTTGACATCCTACATGAGCATAAACATCCCCAAAAGACCACTCATGATATGTCAGACTCTAAATTTAGTATAGTATAAAACAATAGTCTTTACGCTACTTTGTAAAGTAGTGCTTTAGTTTTATAAACATGACGTGCATGAGGTATATATAATAATGCTTTTAGAGTTTAAAATACCTAACATGCAACCTAGCATAATTCATTCCCAGAGAGCAAGTAAACAACCCCCACAAAGGCAAATAAAATAGCAGTTTCAGTTCATACTTAGTGTTGAAGCCAAGAAAATTCCCGAACTCAAAAATAGGATCAAGACAGCCTACGGTTACTGATTCTACGGTCCGACATCACAATTCAAGTGGCTAGCGAGAGAGAGAAAGGAAACTATCTATAAGCACACCCCAAGTGCTCCAGCAGGGAAGTCCCACCACGTACCCGGAAGCTTTGAAGAAGCTTCCCCTCCACAACCAAATGGCTGGGCAAGGTACTAGGCTGGCATGGACTTGGCGAGTATCTACTTGGGGGGACCTCGCCTCTTCTAAAAAGTGTCATTTCCAGTACCTTTGGGGGTCTATTTATAGAGAAATCCTGAGGGAGAGGGGGGGGGGGGGGGGGTAGGCGAGTATCCAGCATCTGCGAGCGAGTATCTAGGGCTACTCGCCTCTGCTCGCCACTGCTCGCCTAAGCTCGTCTCTGCTCGCCCAAGCTCGTCTCTGCTCGCCCAAGCTCGCCTCTGCTCGCCCAAGCTCGCCTCTGCTCGCCCAAGCTCGTCTCTGCTCGCCCAAGCTCGCCTCTGCTCGCCCAAGCTCGCCTCTGCTCGCCTCTACTCGCCCAAGCTCGCCTCTGCTCACCACAGCTCGCCCAATGGCCTGCGAATAGCCATTTGCTTCTCGACGAATTATGGGTTATGCACTTAGCATCACAAGAAAGCCACCAGTGGACGTCAACAACCTGACGCGAACCCACTGGTGAGTATGCATGTTTATGCAGAAAGGAAGAAAACAACTACCTCACAAACTGAGGAAGAGGAGTCTTAACAGCCCAGGAGATCACAACACGCCCCCAAAAGAAAACTAGCCGCTCAACCGGCTACTGCTCTGAACCTGAGGCATTCAAAAAAAGAATACCTCATCAAGAATACAATCAAATAGAAATAGAGCATTAGGTCATAAGCAAATAAAAAGAAGGGGTTTACCAAACCCTGCAACAGAATGCTATCAAATTTAGCAGAAGGAAATAAACATGACAGCAAAAAGAAGCAATGTCCAAGGAATAAATCAAGCGCACCAAGTGCGAGAAGTTAGCAACATGTCCTACTAAAAACTTGCAGCAGCAACAAGGCAAATATATGCCAAATATAGCCATTTAGAAAAGGAAAAGAACTAACGGTCCTAACTTGTGAATTAATAACAGTGGTAAAACCTTGGGTCCGAGTTGGTAGCCAAAAGCAGCCCTCTTCAAACAACCAGACCCAAAAACACTCCATGGTGAAAACGACCAGTGGCAGCTCCAGGGTCCACACACCTAACCAAACCAGCTCAAACCGGGGCCTAACAGGTGGTGGCCACAGCTCAGCACACACAAATCACCCCTTCACTGAGCCACCATAAAAAAAACCACCTGCCATAATCCACGATTCGGCATCCAAAAACTAGCCGAAAATACAACACCAGACCGAAATAAAACCCACACTATCCAACTCGAGAGAAAAACACCAGCCTAAGGAAAAAAGCATCGAGTCCACTCGACGCCTTCCCTGCTTAGATTTTGGCGTTGAGTGAATGGTACTCACTCACCGCGGCGTTGAGTGGACTCGACGCCTTCTCTGCTTAGTGTTTGGCGTTGAGTGTGTAGTCTACACTCAACGCGGCGTCGAGTGGACTCGACGCTTTTTCCTTAGTCTGGTGTTTTGTCTGAACGTCTACAGTTATCCCCTGTATGACGTGGCATCACGACACGCATTTTCTCGTACTCTGATATAATTTTATTATTGAGGAAATGCAGGTCGTGACAGAGATGGAGGCAAGAACCACAAAACCCTTTAAAATTGGAAAAAAACTGGAGTACAAATAAAAAAAATGATATCGGATTCCTGGATGGAGTCACTCCTTTGATGGCATCTCGAAAGAGGTCAAAAAAACAAATTTATTCACTCCAGACGAGAAGAGGAAAAACCCGATGATGGCATCTAGGAAGAGGAAAATATCTGCGGGCGGAGAAGATTGCACTGGAGGCGTTTGCGAGCACTCAAGACGGCGGTGTTTGCGACACTCAAGACGGCGGTGTTTGCGACACTCCAGACGGCGGTGTTTGCGACACTCTAGACGAAGGCGGAAGGGCTTCGACGTGCACAGGTAGAAAATGGATTTAGGGCTGGGCGATTGGGGCGGCAATTAGAAGGTTAGGTTTAGGAAAAATTCGATTGTTTTTTAAAAAAATGAGCCTGCAAATATCCATTGCAGGCCTGCAATTATCGGCGCCCAAAATTAATTAATGAGATTGAAATTTTTATAATAAAGAGGGATAAAATTAGAAAGATGAATGTTTAACCCAATAGTAAGAGATTCTGTCTATATGAGAATAAATATTTATTGAAGATTTTATAATAAAGAGAGATAAAATCGAAAAGATGAATGTTTAACCCAATAGTAAGAGATTCTGTTTATATGAGAATACATATTTATTGAAAATTTTATAAAAAAACGGATAAAATGAGAAATATGTATGTTTAAAGTAGGGGTGCACAAAAAACCGGTCCGATTGGGACCAGACCGGCTAGGGACCGGTCCCAGTTAGGACCGGTCCGGTCCCGGACCGGTCCCAGGTGTCCCAAGGGGTCCCCTTTTTTCATCAAAGACCGGTCTCGGACTGAGACCGGTAAAAGACCGGTCTCGGACTGGGACCGGTAAAAGACCGGTAACCGGACCGGCTAGGGACCGGTCCCGGTTAGGACTGGTTCGGACCGGTCCCAGGTGTCTCAAGGGATCCCCTTTTTTTCATCAAAGACCGGTCCCGGACAGGGACCGGTAAAAGACCGGTCCCGGACAGGGACCGGTCAAAAGACCGGTCCCGGACAGGGACCGGTCAAAAGACCGGTCCCGGACAGGGACCGGTCAAAAGACCGGTCCCGGACAGGGACCGGTCTTTTGACCGGTCCCGGACAGGGACCGGTCTTTTGACCGGTCCCGGACAGGGACCGGTCAAAAGACCGGTCCCGGACTGGGACCGGTCAAAAGACCGGTCCCGGACTGGGACCGGTCAAAAGACCGGTCCCGGACTGGGACCGGTCAAAAGACTAGTAAAAGACTGATCATTTTAGTAATTTTAGTAAAAGACCGATCATTTTTAGTCAATTTATTAAAAGACCGGACAAAAGACTTGTAAAAAAGTCCGGTTCGGGACCGGTCCGGACCGGTCGGTTGGGACACCGGTCCCAACCGGTCCTCCTCCAGAGGAGGAAAACCGGTCCCGGACCGGGACTGATTTGGGTGGAACCGGTCCGGGACCGGTCGGTCAAAAGATCGGTCTTTTAAAAGACCGGTCCAGGACCGGACCGGCAGTCTTTTTGGACAGGACTGGTTTAAAGAAAAAGAGTTTTTACCATTTAAATATTTAATATATAGTATAGATATTTCTTTGGAAAAGGCCAAAAGTGACCAGTTCGAGCGAAGGATGAGAAAACTATTAATGCTTACTTCAACTAAGAGTTTTTTTTAAGAGTGGTGTTAAAAGTTGACCATAAACAACAAAATTTTTTTTAAATCATTCTCTGCTTTAAGCACATTAAAGTTCTTGCGCCTCTCCTTCTTGAGACATTTAAATGCTCCCACCTCTCTTGTCCTCGAATTCCTAACCTTTGCCTCTCTCATGCATGCTGAATTCTTCTTGTTCTTCTTGTTGTCGTCGCCCGTCTCCTTCTTGTCGTCTGTTCTCATTGAGCCCCAATCCATCTGTCGGCTCCTCCGACGTCGATGGAGCTGCCAAAATATGTGTTTGAATTAATTGGGGGTAGTAATTAAGTTTTTAAGATATCTCGGGATTTTGTATTGGTATTGTCCTGATTGAGCCTTTAAATTATTTGTACAAGCTGCCAAAAAATATTCTTCTAACCCCTTGCTGCATACATAATAGAACCTTAGCATCTTTCTTTGGTTATTTAAGTAATCTTGGCATTGATCGCTTTTTTAACCTCTTTGCATAATTTCCAATTCGCAATGAAATTATTGGCAGTAAATAAATTCAATCAGAGATGAAATTCACACACAAATCAATATAAAATGTAAACTTCAATGTAGTGCATAAAAACAGAAGAGAGATCTCAAAACAAATTAACACTAAGTGAGACAAGCTTAGAAGGTTTAAGTCGAAAGTTACACGCCTTCTGAGAGAGAACTTTGAAGTGGAGAGGGGGAAAAAATGAAAGTATATTGTAGTCGGTCATATATGACTCATGAATATATTAGGGTCATAGTTAAAGTTAATTAAACTAGATTAGTCGTTAAAGTTAATTAAGGCTTAGTTAGGCTCAAGAAAATAAACTAGTTTTGAGCATAAAATCCAAGAATTTTTTTAGGTGGGGCCGAACGTTCACCAACAATAATTGTTCATTACTGTTTGTGATATTTAGTTTTGACCAGGTCAATAGGTTTTACCTATATATATATTTTAAATGTTTTGTTTTATATCAATGGCGGAGGAGAGTATCGATAGGTTGTTGGCATTTAATGTGGAGGAGCCACGTGTTTAGTTTTCATTGGATGTGTTTGCCTATATAAAGGCATGTTTGTAGTTCTTTTAAAATTCGATGATATAGAAAGTTTGTCTTCCTTCCCGATTGGTGCGCTGCAGCGCCAGTTATCGGTTTTGTTCGTTTTTCGGATTTTGACTGCGTGTCTTGTACCTCGCGGCACCACTCCTACCTGAAGCACCCCGCAGGAGAGATTGCGAGCAGCTCGCCTGGGTGATCTCGCCGCCGTGCGAGAAGGTGATCTCGCCGGAAGCTGTTCTTGCACAGGTGCTCTAGCCGGCAAGAAGTGTGGATCCCGCAGGAGACACACCTCGGCGTTTGTTAAGGGAGGGTCTCGCCGGGAAGTGTTCTCTACGGTTTTGAAGTGGAAGCAGTTGGGTTGTATCGTGTTTGTGCGGCGTGCGAGTAGTTCCCAAGTTGTGTGCGTGCCTATCAACGTTTCCAACAATGATCACCTCCTTCACGACCGCCACAAATGCAATGGAGGTATTATTTTCGTTTGTTTTTGGGCCATCCTTTCGAGCCGCGGGTAAAATCCCCAACTGATACCTAAACTCACTCACTTCTTAAGCCCTTTGATCAATTCCAAAGCCCTCTAGTCGATCCGCCGCATTTGACTACATCCAGCACGACGTCTCTTCCAGCGTCGCTCCCGATTTTCACAGTCCTCGGCATGTCTTCTCCAACGACATTCCGAGCTCGACATTAGAGCTCGACTGCTTCTTCTTCGGCAATTTTTGAGCTCGACGACATAAGAACTCGTCATCCACCGGCTTCTTCGACATCCAGAGCTCGACGACATCTGAGTTCAAAAATCGGCGTCTCTTCTTCGGCGACATCCGAGCTCGACGACATAAGGGCTCGACATCCATCAGCTTCTTCGACATCGAGAGCTCGACGGCATCTGAGCTCAAAACTCGGCATCTCTTCTTCGGCGACATCCAAGCTCGACGACATAAGTGCATGCTCGACATCCATCAGCTTCTTCGACATCCAGAGCTCGACAACATTAGAGCTCAAAAATCGGCGTCTCTTCTTCGACGACATTTGAGCTCGATGACATCCAGATCATCTTCGACATCTGAGCTCGACCATTTCTGAGCTTGATTGGTGCAGATCTGTGAGCTCGAGCTCTGTGAAGGTGATTCATCAGAGCTGGATCTGCAGCAGTTGTGAAGGCGATTCATTGGATCCTGTGAGCATCCATCAAAGCTAGTAGATCGAAGACACCGATGACATTTAGCGGCGGCTTCTACAACTATACATCTCCTAGCTTTAACACCGACTACCTCCCCACTCAAGCAGATCTCTGTTCCGAACAGCTATGCAAATATAGACTATCCAAATAGATCTCTGTTCTGAATAGTTGTGCAGACATAGACGTACTATCCAAACAAATCTCTATTTGCAACAACCAATTTTCCACAACTTTGACTCCGTTTGGCATGATGGTGGCGGCCATGAACATGAGGATTAAATTGTCATTCGTTAACACCCACCTAAGAAATTTCATCTACTTTTATGTTCAAACGGATGATGTTTGTTAGGTGATCATTAACGAATGACGATTTAACACATACGTTTACGACCGCCACTACCGTGTCAAACGGAGTCTTTATTTACAAACCTTCATTTGTCACCATTCCTTTACAATCGTTCTCTCAAATAGACCCTTCAACTCCTGAAATTTAACAAGCCGCTGTCATGCTGGTTAAATTTCATCTGTCCTGCATTCAACTGCCATTATTTCTATAATAAATTAAATAAATGATAAAATAAACCTAAAAATGAATTATTATTTTTCCTTAATTCCACGACCACGTTGTCTTTTAACAGCTGGAAAGGCCATTTCACCAGCGAGAAATAAAGAGAAAGCTAGTGATCTAGTTTAACCAGAGAGAAATTAAAGCTGAACATGGAGAAAACAGAGTTGATCAAAAAGGAAATAAAGAAGCAAATGCGGCTGGGCGGACCATTAATCGCCGCCAACCTGCTCCTAACATTCCTCACACTAATATCCATTATAATCGTCGGCCACCTCGGCGATCTCTCTTTCGCCGGCGCTGCTCTGGCCATCTCCTTTGCCACCGTCACCGGCTTCTCCATTCTCGTGCGTATCCATTAATAAAAATTATAA
Organism: Platanthera zijinensis; assembly: GCA_039513925.1. NCBI lineage: Eukaryota > Viridiplantae > Streptophyta > Magnoliopsida > Asparagales > Orchidaceae > Platanthera > Platanthera zijinensis. The sequence goes on from CM077098.1 coordinate 120,461,878, forward strand.
CTTTGCACGCTAGCTATAGTTTAATTAATTAATTAATTAACATGCAGCTGGGACTGGGGTGCGCATTGGAAACCTTATGCGGGCAGGCTTATGGTGCAAAGCAGTACCCTATGCTCGGCGTTCAGCTGCAGAAAGCAATGCTCGTGCTCACGCTTTCCAGCATTCCGGTCGCCGCCGTCTGGCTCTTCGCCGATAAAGTTCTCATTTTTCTTCATCAAGATTCGGAAATATCGGAGAAAGCGGGAGTCTATATTCGCTGGATGCTGCCTTCTCTATTTGCGTATGGATTGGTTCAGTGCCAGATCAGATTCTTACAGGCGCAGAACCTCGTGATGCCGTTGATGCTGGGCGCAGGATCTACGGCTGTGATTCACGGCTTGGCGAGCTGGGCATTCGTGTATCGAACCGGGATTGGTTATGTGGGGGCGGCTTTGGCGATTTCACTCTCTTACTGGTATATGGCCGTGTTCTTGGCTGTATACATCAAGTTCTCGCCGGCGTGCAAAACTACATGGACCGGCTTCTCAAAGGAGGCGCTTCGCGGCGTTTACAGCTTTATCAAACTCGCTGTTCCATCGGCCGTCATGATTACGTAAGTGTGACGAAGTTTTATTAATTCCTGCAACAATCCAATTCTATTAGAGGCTATAATAAATTAATGCTCAATTAGCAGAATTTTTTTTTATAACTATTATTAAAAAAAATCATAAATATAACTGGTGATGAGAAGTGGTCTCAAGACTCCTTATCAAGGGATTATGGGTTTGAGACCCCATCTCAACAACCTACCGCGCTGAGAAACAGGTCCGGAGAAGGGTTGGGGTTGCTTGGGTTGCATCCCTCACTGTGCCAGTGGGACTCACTAAGCCTTCTTGAGTCGGACCTGGGCCGTGACAAAAAAGTGCAGCTCGGTTCGTGATGAGGAGTGGTATTAAGGCTCCTTATCAAGGGTTGCGGGTTCGAGACACAACGCCAACACCGCGCTACGCTGATAAACATGCCAGAAATGCGTTGGGGTCACTTGGGCTGCAGCCCTCACGGCTACTAGTCGGGTCCCATTAAGACTCCTTGAGCCGGGCTTGGGCCGTGACAAAAAAGTGCAGCGCAGATGGGTGTGAGAGGGTAATTTAAAACCTTCTTACAAAGGAGGTCACGGAATCAAGGCCGGATGACAACACCTTGGTGACCTCAACAACCTGCCACAGCCGTATTATGTCGAGTCTTGGGTGTCCGGAGTGGGCTAGGCCGCGGGCGGTTGTGAAGAGCGGGTTGGGTCCGGTGGGCGCAGTCCGGCTGGGGGGGGGGGGGGGGCTCGGTATACTCACATGAGTGCGTCAGCCCCCTTTTAACAATTTAACCTCAGACCTCCTAGACCTCCTAGATAAGGGATCATTAAACTGGTCCTTATCACCAACTGAGCAGCAACAACCCGCCACTGGAAATAGCAGTTTCGGCCAATCAGATCTGTGGAGAGGGGTTGGGGTTACTAGTCTGGAGACCTGTAGCGCACCTGCAACAAAAAAGAGTGTTACAACACCTAGGGTGTCCGCCTAGACTTCAGTGGGTCTGATGAATTCAGTCAAAAGTGTGGAGTGTATTCCATAGCACCTGCAAGTAACTCCTTCAGGGTCATTAACCTCGGGCGGTTACACCTAGGGTGTCCGCCCAAACTTCAACGCGTCCGCAACACCGGCAGTTACACGAAGAGTAAACGCCCGTCCTTATAAACCACAAAGACTCCTCCATCTTGTATTTTAACACAATGAGTAATATGAACTCCCTATTTTACTACTCTGAGAAATATTCAAATAAAGATTCTCGGCCAAAAGCTAGTTTTGTGAATAGGAAAAAAAATTCATAGAGCGTGATGTAGAAGATAATGTAGCTTGTCATTTTTGTGTGGATTTTGAACTGAAGTTAGTTTGCTTTATAAATGACATTGAATATATATTTTTAATGAAAGTATACAAATTTGACCATTTAAACTGTTTAAACAGCCTGGAGTATTGGTCATTTGAGGCTATTGTGATTCTCTCTGGTCTCCTTCCAAATCCCAAGTTAGAAACATCAACAATGTCCTCATGGTGAGTGTGTATTATTTCAGAATATATATATATATAGCCATACATTTAGCTATTAGTGTATGCCCAATTGTATGCTTTACAAAAAAATCTGCTTCAGCCTCAGCATTGGCACAACATTGTATATGATCCAGTTTGGTATTGGAGCTACAATTAGGTGCGTCTCAAGGATTTATTGTCTCACTAATGTATTATTTTCTTGTTCATTATTTGACCTTATCACTTTAAAAAGAACTTTTCGTGTTAACGCAGTACTCGGGTTTCAAATGAATTAGGAGCTCGGAATCCACGAGCCGCGAAATTGGCAATCTTTATTATACTTGTCATTGGAACTGTTGAAGCCATGCTATTGGGAATGGCAATAATTTTGATGAGAAATACTTGGGGTCAGTTGGTCAGCAAAGACAAGGAGGTCATCAGCCATATGGCATCTGTGATGCCTCTTGTTGCTGTAGTTCAAATCATAGATGTGTACCAATGTGTGTTTGCAGGTATATTGTTTCAACACCCATACACGCACAAAATTTTTTGAAGAGACAGCGAGTGTCGTAGCGCTGTCACGCCATACATACCCGAAGATAATAATCATCCATAATTTGTATACTAATAACATTCTTAATTACAATATTTCCTTGATCTCTAACATAGATCATAGAAATCAATGAATTTCTGAATCAATCTCGCGATGGAATGCATGCAGGCATAGTTCGAGGGTGCGGTTGGCAGAAAATCTGTACCCTTATTAACCTTGGATCTTTCTATGGTGTTGGGCTGCCCATTTCTGTGTTGTTGGCATTCAAGTTTCATATGGGAGGGAAAGTGAGCTTTCTTTTCTAATTTTCTTTTCTTTACTTCCATTTTTAAATAATAATTTTCAATTTGAATTAATAATTAAGCAACGGTTTCATATAAATATTTTTCATATGAGCAGGGCCTTTGGGCAGGAATTATATGTGCCCTCTTAATTCAAGTCTTGTTGCTTGGCATAATTACAATAAGAAGTGATTGGGATGAAGAGGTAGGCAATAATGAATCAGTAATTGCTAACAGAGTTTCATACTTCTGCTGTATAAAAAAAGTGTTAAGCTAGTTTATAAATATGTACACATTCAAATGAATAAATAGGGAAAGAGCACCCTTGTTACAAAAAAAAACTATTTTTCACATGGTAGAAACTATGGCTTCATTTAGCACGGTGGTGGCGGTCGTAAATGTATGGGTTAAAGTGTCATTCGTTAAGGATCACCTAACAAACATCATCCATTTGAATAGAAAAGTGGATGAAGTTTATTAGGTGGGTGTTAACGAATGACAATTTTGTTAGGCAACGGGGTGTCCGAAGATAACGGCAACACCCACCGATCAATAGAGCACAAGCAATAAAAGAAACAAAATTAACAACACAAGTGAACACCAAGATATACGTGGAAAACCTTCACCACTTGAAGGTCAAAAACCACGGGGCACGGCACAGCAAAAATCCACTATAATAAATAAGGATTACAGAAATTATCTAGGTTTGCCCAAACCTAGAAAGCCCTCCGGATTTGACACACAAATCCCCTCCTCTCTACCACCAAGACAAGTCCACAACTTCTCTACAACAAGATAAAATCCTACTCTCTCTTCAAGCACAATAGCAAACGAAGACAAGAAAGGGTACACCTGAAAACGTAGACGAAGAAGCCCTTTGAAGCGGTAGAGAAATCTCCTCCAACAGCACGGAGGAAACACCTCCTTCAAGCGGCAAAACTCTGCCTACAGCAGCGGTAAAACTGGAGATCCAGCGGAGACGGCGAACGACGCGAGGCGACGCTGGCGCGGAGACGGCGGGCGGCGCGGTCGCACGGAGCGGGGCTGGCGGACGCGGAGACGGCGAGCGGCGCGGCGATGGCGGAGGAAGGCTTCCGCTTCACTTTCTCAACCCTAACTCCACTTCTTGATCGGGAGAGGTGAGAGTAATAAAAGCCAAAAACATCTTTTAAAACTGTCCGCCGTTTGATAAATTAAAAACTGTTCAGTTTTTAATAAAAAACTGTTCACAATTTATAATATAACTGTCCGTTCAAAAGGCAGTAAAAAAGAAACTGCAACGCCGAAAAACCATGTTGCAATATCTGGATTTCTTCACACAGATTTTCACCTTTAGGGGCTGAACCCCAACAAACTCCCCCTTCAGACCATAAAGGGGAGTATCCCACCGCGACTCCTTCAGGTGGGAATCATGCCGATCAACCGCCGGCAGAGATCATGCTTTTCCCTTGGGACGACCTTCGTCATCATGTCTGAAAGATTTTCATCCGTGTGGATCTTCTCCACCACCAACAGCTTCTCCTCCACAGCATCCTGAATCCAATGATACTTCACGTCGATATGCTTCGTCCTGCAGTGAAAGGCGGGATTCTTGGCCAAAAATATAGCACTCTGACTGTCACAGAAAACCGTGTACACGTCCTGTCGGAGATCAAGCTCTAGCATGAACTTCTTCATCCAAATAAGCTCCTTCGACGCCTCAGTCAACGCAATATATTCAGCCTCCGTCGTCGACAATGCCACGCACTTCTGAAGCCTTGACTGCCACGACACTGCTCCCCCTCCAAAAGTGACCACGAATCCAGAAGTGGATCTCCTCGTGTCAACATCTCCTGACATATCCGAATCCGAGTACCCGATGAGTTCTGGTGGACCTCCACCAAACTGTAAACAAAGATCTGAGGTACCTCGGAGATAGCGAAATATCCATTTCACAGCACTCCAGTGAACTTTCCCTGGGTGTGCCAAGTAACGGCTCACAGACCCCACAGCATGAGCTATGTCTGGCCTAGTGCAGACCATAGCATACATCAGACTCCCCACTGCGGATGCATAAGGTATTTGGCTCATCTCTTCCACCTCCTCCTCAGATGAGGGGCTTTGAGAACTGGAAAGTCTGAAGTGCCCGGCCAGAGGAGTAGCAACGGGTTTTACCTTGTCCATCATGAACCTCTTCAGCACTTTCTCCACATACTCAGACTGAGATAGCCATAGTTGACCAGCACTCCTGTCCCTGGTAATTTTCATTCCAAGGATCTTCCTTGCCGGTCCCAAATCCTTCATTTCAAAGGACTCACTGAGCTCCTTCTTCAACTCAGCTATGCTGGCCTTGTCATCCCCAACGATCAGCATATCATCTACGTACAACAGCAGAATAGTGAACGTCTTCTCAGTCCTCTTCACATACACACAGTGATCAGCCCTGGTCCGTTGGAATTTGCTCTTCATCATGAAAGAGTCAAATTTCCTATACCACTGCCTGGGTGCCTGCTTCAACCCATAAAGGCTCTTCTTGAGCCGGCAGACCAGATGATGCTTCCCCTTAGCCACAAAGCCTTCGGGCTGCTCCATATATAGCTCTTCCTCCAAATCACCATGCAGAAATGCCGTCTTGACATCCATCTGCTCGACTTCAAGATCCATGGAGGCAGCCATACCCAACACTAGTCTGATAGAGGACATTTTCACCACTGGGGAAAAGATCTCGTCGAAGTCGACACCTTGTTTCTGACTGAATCCTTTCACCACAAGTCTCGCCTTGTACCTTGGCTGAGAGCGATTTTCATCCAACTTTAGCTTGAAGACCCACTTGTTCTTCAAAGCTCTCTTACCTTTAGGCAATGGGACTAAATCATACGTCTCATTCTTCTGAAGAGAGTACAACTCCTCTTCCATAGCAGCTGTCCAAGCCTCACGATCTTCAGCACTCTGAGCCTCCACATAGGACTCAGGCTCTCCACTATCTGTAAGCAAAATATACTCATTAGAGGAATACCTGGTATTGGGCCTTCTGACTCTCTCAGATCTGACAAGAGGAACCTCCACCACAGGTGGTACATCAACTGGCAGAGCTCCCCCTACATCCGGAATCATCTCCCCATCAGGAATAAGCTCACCAACTTCCTCCTCAGCATGCCCATCATCAACAACATTCTCTACTGGCCCATCATCAGCATAGAGTCTCTCCTCCGCAGGTGGAACCTGTGGAACTTGTGACTCCGCAGCATTCTGCTCACCAACCACTTGATTTTCAACAAAAATCACATCTCTGCTTCTGATCATTTTCTTGTTCACAGGATCCCAGAGTCTATAGCCAAACTCCTCATGGGGAAATCCCATCAAGATGCACTCCCGGGACTTCTCATCAAGCTTCGATCTCTCTTCCTTGGGGACATGAACATGAACTTTGCACCCAAACACCCGCACATGTCTGTACGACACTTCCTTCCCGGACCAAACACGCTCTGGAATATCACCATTCAGAGGTGCAGAAGGAGACAGATTTATCAGATGTACAGCAGTTTGCACAGCCTCAGCCCAAAACTGTTTACCAATGTCAGCTTGAGAAATCATACATTTGATCTTCTCAATAATCGTCCTGTTCATCCTTTCTGCTAACCCATTCTGTTGCGGCGTCCTCGGGATTGTCCTTTCATGTACTATGTCATGCCTTCTGCAGTAAGCGTCAAAGGCACCAATGTACTCTCCCCCGTTGTCAGATCGAACTCGCTTTATTTCCTTCCCGGTCATCTTCTCCACCTTCGCTCTGAACTCTTCAAACTTTGCTAGAACATCACTCTTCTGCTTCACAGAATATGCCCAGACTTTCCTGGAGTGATCGTCAATGAACGTGACAAAGTAAGCGGCTCCGCCCACAGACTTGGGCTCAATAGGACCACACACATCAGTGTGTATCAAGTATAGTAACTCCGCCTTCCTCTTTGGTTCAGAATCAGCAAAGGAAACACGTTTCTGCTTACCGGCCAAGCAGTGCGCACACGTATCAGGAAGCCCTCCTGATAGCTCCGGAAGGACTTTGTTCTTCACCAAGATCTTCAAGTTCTTCTCGCTGATATGCCCAAGTCTGCGATGCCATAACTCCATAGAGTTGCCCTCTGCCGCATTCACACTTGGACCACAAATCTTGGCTTTAGTACGATAAAGACCACAACACTTCCTTCCTCTGGCTACCACCAAAGAGCCCTTCATCAACCTCCAGGTCCCTCCACCTTCAATGCTTGTGAAACCACCATCATCAAGCCTACCAACGGAAATTAGATTCATTCTCAAGTCAGGAATATGCCTGACGCCCTTGAGAACAATCTTCCCTAATTCAGTCTTCAAGTGGACATCACTATTGCCAACAATCAACGACTCACCGGAATTTGCCATCCGGATCACACCATGATCTCCCGCAGAATAGGTGTAGAAGTAATCTCTGTGAGGAGTGCAATGATAGGATGCACCTCCGTCCACGATCCAGTCTGTATCAACGCAGTCCTGGCAAGACGACCCACTGCAGTGCAAGCATAACGGATCAGCCTCCACAATCGAAGTCGTCGCATCACCACTGGATTCTCCTACCTCCTTGGTCTTTCCCTTCAGATCTCTTTTCATTTGGAAGCAATCCTTCTTGAAATGACCCTTCTTCTTACAATAGTAGCACTCAATGTCCTTCTTAGACTTGCCCCTGGACTTACTCCTAGAACTGTCCCTGTGCTTCACATCCTTCTTCACAGACCGGCCTCTTCCCTCCATGAGAAAGACACCCGAAGTGGAAGATCCAGAATCCTTCCTTCTCAGCTCTTCGTTCAGGAGACAACTAGACACCATCTCCATGGTTACCACGCCATCAGGTGCTGAGTTGCTCAACGACACTACTAGAGTCTCCCAACTCTCGGGTAAAGAACTAAGGATCATCAGAGTTTGGAGTTCATCTTCCAAAGTGATCTTCATGGACTCCAACTGATTGATAATACTTTGAGCAAGGTTCAGATGCTCAGTCATCTGTGAACCTTCCCGGTACTTCAAATTGACAAGCTTCCTAATCAGAAATGCCTTGTTACCTGCAGTCTTCCGCTCGTACAAGGCTTCAAGCTTTTTCCATAAGGCCTGAGCCGAGGTCTCCGTGGAAACATGATGAAAAACAGAGTCATCGAGCCACTGTCTAATGAACCCTACTGCCTTTCGATCCATTTTCTTCCACTCTTCATCATCCTTAACTGAAGCAGGTCTCCCCGTCAACGGAGCATGGAGATCTTTACAATATAAGAGATCCTCCATCCGAGGCTTCCAGATGCTCCAATTCTTGCCATTCATACTGACCATCCTTGTGTTCTGTTCCATTGCTTTCTCAAACAGTAGCTCTATTACGGTCCACAAGTCGATTTATTTCAAGGGATTAACACGAGAGGATAGGGAGCGGACCGATGGTCGTCACCTACCGCACCGAGTTAGAAACCGAGAAATAAAAACGACTAGCCAAAGAACCTGACCCTCTGATACCACTTGTTAGGCAACGGGGTGTCCGAAGATAACGGCAACACCCACCGATCAATAGAGCACAAGCAATAAAAGAAACAAAATTAACAACACAAGTGAACACCAAGATATACGTGGAAAACCTTCACCACTTGAAGGTCAAAAACCACGGGGCACGGCACAGCAAAAATCCACTATAATAAATAAGGATTACAGAAATTATCTAGGTTTGCCCAAACCTAGAAAGCCCTCCGGATTTGACACACAAATCCCCTCCTCTCTACCACCAAGACAAGTCCACAACTTCTCTACAACAAGATAAAATCCTACTCTCTCTTCAAGCACAATAGCAAACGAAGACAAGAAAGGGTACACCTGAAAACGTAGACGAAGAAGCCCTTTGAAGCGGTAGAGAAATCTCCTCCAACAGCACGGAGGAAACACCTCCTTCAAGCGGCAAAACTCTGCCTACAGCAGCGGTAAAACTGGAGATCCAGCGGAGACGGCGAACGACGCGAGGCGACGCTGGCGCGGAGACGGCGGGCGGCGCGGTCGCACGGAGCGGGGCTGGCGGACGCGGAGACGGCGAGCGGCGCGGCGATGGCGGAGGAAGGCTTCCGCTTCACTTTCTCAACCCTAACTCCACTTCTTGATCGGGAGAGGTGAGAGTAATAAAAGCCAAAAACATCTTTTAAAACTGTCCGCCGTTTGATAAATTAAAAACTGTTCAGTTTTTAATAAAAAACTGTTCACAATTTATAATATAACTGTCCGTTCAAAAGGCAGTAAAAAAGAAACTGCAACGCCGAAAAACCATGTTGCAATATCTGGATTTCTTCACACAGATTTTCACCTTTAGGGGCTGAACCCCAACAAATTTAACCCCCATATTCATGACCGCCACCACCGTGCCAAACGGAGCTTATGTTGGATGAAGTACTCTTGTTACCGCACAATAAGTACGAGTGCGTGTCATGGTGAGGCCAAATCAAAGATGGGATGTCGTAGCAAAACCAATTCTGAGCGAAAAGTTGAGTCAATCGAACGAAGGAACTATTACATATATAACAATTTATTTTTGTATCAGGCAAGAAAGGCAGTGGAAAGAATTCGGAATCTTTCAGTAATAGAAGATGAGAAGAATTGGAGCCAGCCGCAACGTTTGGATATCAATGATTTGCAAAGCATCAAATTTCAGTCGGAAGAAAAAACATTTGAGATGGAAGCTGGTTTTTTGGCAGAAGAGGCCAATGAAAAAGGCTGGAGAAAGGGGGAGGATTATGCAAATATGATGCGGTGATCAATATTTTCATTTTGTAATTCGTAAAACAATAAAATGCAGTCTTATATTCTTATGTTAGGGACTTACATATATATACATATGTGTGTGTCTATATATATATATTTATCATTATAAAGGAAATATAAACTCATGAGTTCGAAATTCAAAAAACCGTCTGATTATGATTTGATAATTTATCAGCCGTCGGATCGTTTTATTATTAAAAAATTAAAAACTATAGCGCTCATAAAGCTAGAGAGAGGGAGGGGGAGAGAGAGAAAAAGAGAGGAGAAAGGGAGAGAGATTAGTTGTTGTAAGTCAAAACGCGTGTTTTTTTACAAAATAAAAATTGCAATCGTGATTGATATTTTTTTACGGTCATTTTGAGTACTCATATTTATATGTTGCGGGCACGGCCGCCGGGGGTGGGCGAAGCCCGCCGTCGACGGGCGGGTACTGTCGCGTTTAGCCGTAGGGGCGGAGCCCCGTGTCGAGCACTCGCCGTGGGGGGCGGGCGAAGCCTGCCATCGCCGGGCGGGTACTGTGGCGCGTAGCCATCGGGTCGGAGGCCCGTGCCTGTCACTCGTATCTTATATATATATATATACAAGTGACAGGCACGGGCCTTCGGCCTTGGGGGCATTCGGCGGGGGTGAGACAATCGGCGGGGTCCGACATTCGGCGGGGTGCGACATTCGGCGGGATGCGACATTCGTCGGCGGTGCAACATTTGTCGTAGGGACGACATTTGTCGTGGGCGGCGATATTTGTCGTGGGCGGTGACATTTGTCGAGGGCGACGACATTTATCGTGGGCGGCGACATTTGTCGTGGACAGTACTCGCTCGCAACATATACATATGAGTACTCAAAATGACCGTAAAAAAAATAAATCAAGAATATAATTTTTATTTTGTAAAACAAATTATATTTTAACATTAAAACAATAATCTTTCTTTTGTCATTTCTAGCTATAGGTCATAGGTTTATGATACCTACTATTTTTATTTTTTGTATTTAAATATTGCAAAGTTGTGTAATTACCTAAAAGGATATTGACTTTATAATATATTAATATAAAGTTACGTATATTTGTGTAATTATGAATACAACTATAAGGACAATATAGGGAGATTTGCAATGTTTCACCAAAGATTAGTTTTGGTATAATAGTAGATATATATATATATATATATATATATATATATATATATATATATATATATATATATATATATATATATATATATATATATATATATATATATATATATACAGATTAATGCAAAAACGCGCAGCGCGTTTTGCTCTAAAAAACGCGCTCCCCGGAAATACGGAAAAAGCACCCCCTAAACAGCATTTTTAGAAAAAGTGGTCAACATGAAAGTTGTAGATCTCGACGAGATCTACAACTTTCATGTTGACCACTTTTTCTAAAAATGCTGTTTAGGGGGTCTATTTTCAAAAGGCGCGAACGGGGTTCCGCCCAGTAAATATTACGAATTTTTTTTTTGCGCGGACCTCCCTTCGCGCCTTTTGAAAATAGACCCCATAAACAGCATTTTTAGAAAAAGTGGTCAGCATGAAAGTTGTAGATCTCGTTGAGATCTACAACTTTCATGTTGACCACTTTTTCTAAAAATGCTGTTTATGAGGTGTTTTTTTTTCATTTTTCCGAGAAGCGCGTTTTTTTGTCCAAAAAACGCTGCGCGGAAATACAGTGCCCCCATATATATATATATATATATATATATATATATATATATATATATATATATATATATATATATATATATAAGGCATGTGTGTACTTAATGCAGCATGATCCTATGTGAAAATGAATGTACGGACACATTAATGAAACCCTACGTGAATGTGCGGAATGAATGCGATCACGCTCAACATAAATGATGCGTGCATGTTTTTAATTAATTATCCAGAATCAAATTATAGCAATAATAATTATAAGCGGCTAGTAAATCTACAGAGTGTTCACAATAATTTCAAGTAAAGAAGCAATTCACGTTCATTCATTCTCACAAACGGTACTTTCAACTACAAAATATGCAAAAAACTTTTATAGGGTATTATGAAAAAAAACAAAGCATAATCAAGCTTGATCTTCACTGAAAACATACAACAACATCCAAGTATTAAATTTAAAACAATAAAACAAACTACAATAAAAGTAATTACGAACGTCGGGCTTAGGCGGAAACGATGGTGGCGGGATGCGGCAACCAAGGATTTGTTGGTGGACTGTGGGTGAAGGGGATGTTGGAACGAGAAGGCAATGTAGTGGTGTAGGCTGGCTGGGTAAGGGAACAGATGGTTGTCTGGTTCAGCAGGTTGGGGAATGGGGACTTGCTGATGGGGGAAGGGGGTGCAGGAAGCGTAGATTTGTTGGAACAGGAAAGTGTAGGAAGAAGGAAGAAATTGATTAAAGCATTAAGCAAACATACAAAAAATCAGGAAGGAGAGGTGTTCCTCACGGTACAGAACAAAAAAAAAAACTACTCCCTTCAGGAAAATATCCAAGTCTAGTTGTACACCCACTTGCCATTTTTTATTTTATTTTAGAAACTACACATACACTGCATATAAACAAAAGTCACGTCCGCCGCTTAGCAAAGCACACCTCAAAACCTGCAAGAGAGAGAAGATTAGCTTATATTTTAACACTCCCCCTATAAGCTAAACTTGCATAACTCCAATCTTTTCTTTTATCTTGCAAAAATCCGCAGGCTTCAATGCTTTGGTAAATATATCTGCAGCTTGATCTTTCGTACTGCAAAATATCACTTCAACTTCACCATTCTTCACAAGCTCACGAATGAAATGATATTTCATTCTCACGTGTTTGACTCTTCCATGAAACATGGGGTTCTTTGTCAAGGCGATAGCTGCTTGATTATCGCAATTCAACTTAGTCGGGCTTCTTTGTGATAACATCAAATCCTCCAGAATCATCCGCAACCAAACTGTTTGACATCCTGCTATTGTCAAAGCATTATACTCTGCTTCAGCTGTGGAGAGAGCAACAACTTTCTGTTTCTTCGATTGCCAGGATATCACACCAGATCCAATACTAAACACACATCCAGATGTGCTCTTGCTATCATCAAAACTGCCTCCCCAATCACTATCACTGAACCCCACCAGTTGATAATTCTCTACCTTCTCATACAAGATCCCATGATCAAGTGTACCACCCAGGTAACGAAGAATTCGTTTACCTGCTTCCCAATGACTCTGCTTCGGGTTCTCCATAAATCGGCTGATCAAGCTAACAACGAACATAATATCTGGCCGTGTTGCCGTCAGGTACATGAGGCTTCCAACCAAGCTTCTGAATAATGATGAGTCAACTGTCTTCTCGTCTCCATCTTTACTCAGTTTCAACCCAAACTCCATGGGCGTACTGATGGGAACCGCGTTCTCCATCCTGAATCTCGTTAAGATCTCTGCAGCATACTTGGTTTGGGAGATCGAGATCTTCCCAACACCATACTTGACTTCAATCCCCAGAAAATAGTGAGCATGACCAAGATCGGACATCTCAAATTCCTTAGTCATCATCTTCTTGAAATCTTCACATAGACTTTCAGAGTTGCCTGTGAAAATCAAATCATCTACATAGAGGCAAACGAACAGAAATTTACCTCCTTCTTCTTTGATATACAGAGTGTGCTCATACGGGCATTTTCTGAACCCGATCTTCTCAAAGTAGCTATCAATTCTCCCATACCAGGCACGGGGAGCCTGCTTCAACCCATATAGGGCTCTCTTCAATCTGCACACCTTATTTTCATCACCTTTCTTCACATATCCCGGAGGCTGATCAATGTAGACTTCTTCGTTCAGAACTCCATTCAGGAAAGCCGACTTAACGTCCATCTGATGGACCTCCCAATCATGCTGAGCTGCCAAAGCTAGCACCAATCTGATCGTCTCTAGGCGTATGACCGGTGCAAACACCTCATTATAGTCATACCCGTATTTCTGCTTGTACCCTTTCACAACTAAGCGAGCCTTGTTCTTCTCAACTTCTCCTCTTTCATTCAGCTTTGTCTTGTAAATCCACTTCACTCCAATTGAGTTGTGGCCTTTTGGAAGTTCAGATAACTCCCAAGTATCATTCTTCAGGATAGATTGGATCTCTTGATCCATAGCTTTCCTCCACTTTTCATTTTGTACAGCTTCAACAAATTCGACCGGATCAGCATCGACAAATAACGCAAAGTCTGCCCATTCATCATTCAAAACATTCTGAGATCTATCATAGATCTCCTGCAGACTTTTGGTCTTTCTTTCAGGGGTCACAGACACCCCACTTGATGATGATGATGAGCCGGGAGAGAGCATATGAACAGGTGATCTATCTTCTTCAGGTGCTTGCACCTCCTCGTTCTCATTCTCAGGAGAATCTTTCTCCCCCTCTTCTCCTATCCTTACCGGAATTGTAGACTTGCCTTTCTCAGACCAATCCCACTTGGCCTTCTCATCAAACACAACATCCCTGCTGATGATAGTGTTCTTCTTCACCGGGTTGTACAGTTTGTAAGCCTTGGATTGCTCACTGTACCCAACAAAAATGCATTTTTCTGACTTCTCATCAAGCTTTCCTCTCATCTTCGCAGGAACGTGAGAGTAAGCAACACATCCAAATACTTTCAGATGAGAAACACCTGGCTTGATTCCACTCCAAGCTTCATAAGGAGTCATCCCAGTTAGACTCTTGGTCACTGACCTGTTCTGCAGATAGACAGCAGTGGCAACTGCTTCTGCCCAGTAAGAGTCTGGCATCCCCATAGCATTGATCATGCTTCTGGCTGCTTCCATGATTGTCCTGTTCTTTCTCTCCGCCACACCATTCTGTTGTGGCGTGTATCTCGTAGTCAGTTGATGCCAAATGCCGGTCTTCTTCAAGTATTCTCTAAATTCGTTAGAGAGATACTCTCCTCCTCTATCAGTCCTGAGTGCCTTCAGTTTATGGCCACTCTGCCTTTCCACCATGGCTTTGAATTGTTGGAAGTATCCAAATACTTCCGACTTCTCTTGCAAAAAATATACCCACGTCTGTTTGCTAAAATCATCAGTGAAGGTGAGAATATACCTGCTACCACCAATGGATGTCGTCCTCATTGGTCCACAGACGTCTGAGTGTACAAGTTGGAGAGGCCTAGAAGCTCTCCATGCTCCGTCTTTAGGAAATGAGCTCCTGGAATGCTTCCCGAAGATGCATCCCTCACAGAGCTTCTCAGTCTTCTCCACAACTGGCAAACCACGAACCAGCTGACTTCTTCCCATCTCAGTAAGAGCTCCAAAATTCAGATGCCCAAATCTATGATGCCACAACATAGACTTGTCATCCACTACTGCACTCAAGCAGTTCAATGAGTCACCTCCAAACTTGATCGGGAACATCTTGTTTGGAGTCATGTCTACCTTTCCCACAAGAATGCGATCCCTATCCCGGATCTCACAAGCGTCCTTCTTGAAATGGACATCATGTCCTCTCTTCAACAACTGACCAACACTGATCAGGTTGTGTTTTAGTCCTGACACAAAATAGACATCAGGAATTGTCTTTGTGCCCTTCTTCGTCTTTACCGAGACGACCCCGCTACCTTTCACTTGTAGCCTTTTATCATCACCTGTACGAACCTCCTTCTGAATAGATTCATCCAGGCTTTTGAACAGCTCCCTGTTCCCAGACATGTGGTTGCTGCAACCACTGTCTATGTACCAGACGTCATTGATACAGCTCTCGTTCCCATCAGAGGTCAGAAACATATCACCTCTATCTTCATTCACCTTCTCATGCATGAAGGTGGACTCCTTCCCTTCCTCAGGATGCTTCTTCCAACAGAACTTTGTCGTGTGCCCAAACTTCTGACAGTTAAAGCACTGAATCTGCGACAGTGGTCTTCCTCTCCCCCTGCCTCTGTTGGATCCTTCACCTCTGTTCTGAGAATCGTGCTGTAGCTGCTTGCCTCGATCACCATCGGACCGACCTCCTCTTCCTCTGTAAGACGATCTTCCTCTTCCTCTGTTGCCTCCCTTCATGGACAACTGAGTCTGGAAAGCTTGCTCAACAGGAATGGTCTCATACTGCTTCATTCTCAATTCGTGAGACTGAAGTGACCCCATCAAGCTTTCCAAAGTCAAAGTCGATAAGTCCTTTGACTCTTCTATCGTCACCACGACATTCTCAAACTTGCGAGGTAGACTCCGCAAGATCTTCTCAATTACCTTCTTATTCTCCACCGCTTCTCCGTTCACCAACATCTTGTTCGTCAAAGCAACTACACGATTGAAAAATTCTTCAATCGATTCTGAGTCTTTCATCTTGATCGTGTCAAACTCGCATCGAAGAGTTTGAAGTCGAACTAACTTCACTTTATCTTCACCTCTGTAAGCAGTGTGAAGAGTATCCCAAGCTTCTTTTGAAGTTTTCGCTGAGGCAATCCTCTCAAAAATTACCTCATCCACCGATTGATAAATGAAGTAAAGTGCTTTCTTGTCCTTCTTCCGTGCCTCCTTCAAATCCGAAAGTTGTTTTGCCGAAAGTGTACTCGCGTCTTTTGGTTCTTCTACGCCATCCTCTACAAGATGCCAAAGATCTTGGGATTCATAAAGAACTTCATCATCACGCTCCACTTGTGATAATTCTTCCCATCAAAGCGAGGGAGTTGCGGCTTAGTCAAATCACTTGAAGTTCCTTCCATCTTCTTCTTCTTCTTTCCTTTTCACAAGAAATCCCCAACTTGAAGCGGATCTGAAAAGACCCTTCTTCCCCAAAGCATGAACAGCGGAAATACCTTCGATTGGCGAAGTAGATCCACGCAAGGGCAGAAAAAAACGGAAAACCCCCAAAAATCCGAAAACCTAACCTTTGCTCCGGCGTAAAACACCCTTTTTTTGTACAGATCTGATCGCCGTCACGATCCGAGCGGACAGATCTGATCGCCCCTTACAAAGATCTCCAGATTCCCTTTCCTCTGATACCAGATGTAGGAAGAAGGAAGAAATTGATTAAAGCATTAAGCAAACATACAAAAAACCAGGAAGGAGAGGTGTTCCTCACGGTACAGAACAAAAAAAAAAACTACTCCCTTCAGGAAAATATCCAAGTCTAGTTGTACACCCACTTGCCATTTTTTATTTTATTTTAGAAACTACACATACACTGCATATAAACAAAAGTCACGTCCGCCGCTTAGCAAAGCACACCTCGAAACCTGCAAGAGAGAGAAGATTAGCTTATATTTTAACAGAAAGAGGGGGGATTATGGCTTGAAGATGGAGGTGGCGTGGCCGTGAAATACACAGGAAAACACTACTATTGAGTGATCGGGTGTAACGGGCAGATAATGGTATTACTAAAGATACAAAAGAATGGCCGGAGATGAGGAAGAGGAAGAAAGGGCGGGGGTGGCCGGAGGTGGGAGAGAAAAAGGGGGTTAGGGCGGAGGAGAAACAAACCAAAATTTTATTAATTTTCTTCTTAATCTCTATTACAACTCATGACTCATATTTATAGAACTAATTAAAAGCAATGACTTAAATGGACACGTGACCTAGCAGTCATTACATCCGGTGAGAGGAAGGAAGGAGACTGGCTGTCGGAAGGGGTAAGAAGGGCAGTCTGTCGGAAGTGAAGGAGGAAGGGACTCACGGTGTGAAGGGACTAGCAGACTGTTGTAGCGGCAAAATAAGAGCGTCAACTGAACTGTGTCGACGGGAGGAGAGCTGCGTGGGAGGGAAGGTTGGGGCTGGAGATGTGGGCAGAAGCATGGATGTGTGTGGAGCAGATGGCGATCAGGACTTGCGGCGAGAACGAGCAGGGATAACTAAAGATCGATGGGACTGGGCGGTTTAGGAGGAACCGTGGCTTAAATCGTGCGGCAGGGATAGAAGTATTCGCGATAGGAGGTTTTCGATCATCCGTCGAGGAAGAAGAGAAGGAACAAGGGAGGGTTTGGCGGTTCCTCCTTCATTTGGATGGGATTGTTGTAGAGAAGATGAACAGTGGCGGTTTAAAAAGGGTGACTGTTATTAGCACTGCACTTTTGGATATTCGCACTACATTTACTCTTAATTTTTCACGCCTTTTGAAAATACTCCTTGTACATGCATTTTTAGGAAAAGTGTTCAACACAAAAGTTGTAGATCTCGACGAGATCTACAACTTTCGTTTGAACACTTTTCCTAAAAATGCATGTATAAAGCGTATTTCTAAAAGGCGCAAAATCTGAGCGGATTTCTAGAAATACGCTTTATACATGCATTTTTAGGAAAAGTGTTCAACACGAAAGTTGTAGATCTCGTCGAGATCTACAACTTTCGTGTTGAACACTTTTCCTAAAAATGCATGTATAAGGAGTATTTTCAAAAGGCGCGGAAAATTAAGAGTAAATATAGTGCGAATATCCAAAAATACAGTGCTAATAACAATCACCTTAAAAAGGGGATTCACGGAAACAGTAAAATACAGAATATATAAATTAATAATTTCAGGAAGACCGGGACGTCGTACCCCAAGTTTCAGTGCATTGCACCGCGAATGATTGTTGGCTTTGGACTCTCTCACAAGGGCTAACAATGACTGAAAATGAGAACACTTGCCCCTATTTATAACGAGGGGAGGATGGGCACCCGTTGTGAACGGCAATGAATGGCTATGAACGTCTGTTACATTCGGTGTTCCAAAACACTAAATACATGCCAAAAAATAAAATGAAAAATGATGCTCTGGGAGCACTCGCGGTCTCGGATCGCCAATCAGATCAATGCATCTCCGTCAAATATACAACAATGGGTCCCGCCGAGTGGTGGCCCGATCTCCTCCATCGAACACGATCATGCGACCGATCCCCATCAATTCTCCCCGATTGAAAAACATTCATCTCCGAGAAATGAAGATGAATGAGTTGTTGTTGAAGATCGAGGGTAAGTCTATCAAGCTCCGCCACAAATATCCAAGTATCATCATAGGTGGAGCGTCCATTCCAGTGCACCAAGTAACGGCAAGAAGGACCGTCTGTAGTGGTGGTACACTCGTCCATCACAATGTTACTAATGCTCTCAGTTCTCACCTCTCGTGCGGGTGGATCCATAAAACCCGGTGGAATTATAGGAGGTGCGGGCAAGTCCGTGGGTGCTCGTCTAAGGTGAATAGAGGAAGTGTCAAGCTGTAACTGGGAGGATGTCAAAAGAAGCTCAAGGTATGGATCCCTATGCTCAAGAGGCTCAAAGTAAGTTGTCAAATCTTTCGTTTTAAATACGGGATGAACACTCATATCTGCAGGAAAATCGATCTCGTACATTTGTCCCAACTTTCTTTATAACCTTATAAGGACTCATTGCTTAAGTTGTAGTTTAGTAGCGACTCCTTTTGGGAACCCCTCCTTGCAAAGCATGACTATAACATGCACACACACCCGAAATGTTGCTCATTTCTGGGCATATCTGCACATACCTTATATAATTTGCAATTACTAGTAGTTTTCTTCCGGAGTAATTCATGCATTTCATGTAAATGATGCAAAAACATAAAACATATGTGAACCATGCAACACGAATGAATCATGGACTAAATGTGAATAAACAAACAACACAAGTAAAAGATGACCTACTAACACGTAAAACTCGGTAAACCAGGGATTTTAGGTACTATAAGAAACTCCTAAGATAAGTGCGTGATCATGAGGTTCAGAAGGTGGGTCATAGAAGAATTCGTCGCGGGCACAATGAACACTCCAATGAACACCGGAGACATCTATAATAAGATGTGTCAATATAGTGTACAGACTGTCTCTATAAATGCAATTAGTAAGACATAAGATCAATGAGTCATGAAGTGCACTCTCAATCTCGACTGTGCTACTAATGGTAGATACATCCCAGATGGGCAGTGATCCAAAATATGTCTTATCGAGGGTTCACCAGAAGTTGTATAATAAAATTCGTTGCAAATGCGACGAGTATCGACGTAAGTTATAAAAAAATTTGGAGTGCCCTCATATAAATGAGGGTGCAAAAAAAAGTGCAACAAATGTGACATGCTCGCAAAGGGAAAGTGACGCAACAGGGGGCTGACCAGGAGGTACATATGTAAGTTCATCATGAATGTGATGATCTAAAAGGACGTGTGAGACAAGGACACAAGACTGTAACAACGAGATCAATGGAACGTCTCCAAAGAGAAAGAACTCTTCAAGTGACTCTCCAAAAGTCTCAACAAGGGATCCATCAAAGAGTTTATTCATAGATGGATGATCCTTAAGATCCGTGTCATCGATAATAGTAGTGTCCTTATCCTCAATATGGGAAGAGATAACTACATAAAGTCAAAACTATGATATCGACCCTCACTTGGGATGTGACTCCCCACGACAATATAAGGAGGTTCAGGTGAACATGCATGCAAAGGACGAGTCAATGATCAGAGCAGGGGTAGGGAAAAAGAACACATCACGATAGGTTCACTAAGTCGCTCAAGCTCGCACTCAGTAGGGATCCTACGGGATGAGTCAAAATCAAATGATAGATCACTCATCGGACTTAGTACCTCACTGGGGTGAGATAAATCAGTCTCAGACACCACTTTTATCGTGTCTGATGGGTCAAGAGTAGCTAATGGGGATCCATCAGATCGTGCACCAGGAGGAGTTTGCCGCAAGGAGGGACCCACGTTTGTTTATTCGCGAAGGAAGGCTTGATCGGGTCGCCGATCCGACTCCGTGATTGTGTCCGGAATGTCGCCGCGAGTCAAAATCATATATTAGTTTAATTTTTTTGGTTTATTTTCATGTATTTTAGTGGCATCTCTCACCGACCAATCATAGTTGTTGATAGAGATGTCCTACTGTCTTGTTTTATTATAAATAATGGTCTAAGAAGTTGAACCAAGACATTGCAGAATTTGGTGACTCTTCGTCCCGGATTCCAGCGACCACCCCTCGGTGTCGATGCCGTGGAGCCCTAAGTGACAACTCCTAGGTTGGTTTCTCCTCCCCAAACTCTTCTCATACATCTAGCCTTCATTTTCCACCCCTCAAACACTTCCCCCACCCGTTGCAGCCCCCTAATCCCATACCCTAACCGCCGGCCTGCTTGGCCTGCAGGGACGCCTCCTCCCTCCCCCCCCCCCCTCTTCACCGACCACCCAGCCCCCTCCCTCACTCCGACAACCCACCCTCGGCCACCGCCTCCCTCCCACGCCCCCTCTATAGTCGGCAGCCCCCTCCCTATTATCGATCAGACACTTCCTCCCCTCCTCTTTGTGGAACCACCTCCAAACCGCCCTAATCCTCTAGATCAATCCAGATCTGAGAATTTAGGCCCCCGATCCATTATTCTCACCACCCACACAACATTCCCTAGCCCGGATCCGACCCTAAATAGCGGATCTACCCATTTCTTGTCCGATCTCATCATTTACCGTCGAGAACAGCCACCGCCATCATTTTCATGCCGCCGGTTCCACCTTCGATCGCCGATCTACGCCTCCGGATCCAAAGTCTTCAGTGTCTCGGTCAGCCCGCTACTTTGGTGGGCCTCTCGTTGTATTGGAACATTTGATTTGATATTATTATTGGTTGATTGTTATGCTTTGCTTAGATCTGGGCTTGTAGAAATTTGTTGCGATACATTTATAATTTGCAGGTGGGATATATTTTCCGCGCGCTTAGCCTTGGCCCTCTAAGCGGAGGGAAGCCATTAAATAATTGCTGAATTGAACGTTTGTTTATTTCATTTAATTAACTGCGTAGGTTGAAATTGTTATTGCTCAAATTATTTTGTCGTCGTCATCGACGATTTGCATTGCGTTTAGAGTTGGATTAGAGGGTCACGTTCACGCCCCTTCCCTAGAAGTCTAGGTTTTGTCCACACCGTAGCCTATCCTACATCAGTAGCCAAAGTGGTAGCCTCAGAATAGAAGGGACTCGTACTGGTGAGGTCAAGGTGGTCATCCTCTCGACTACCTCTACTGGTTCTCAAGGACTCTCATAATGAAGCGCGAGATGGAATGTCTGCTCAAGAGACTCGGAGTAGTGATAGGTCAACTTAGCATGTATCTCATATCGAAGCTCACACCGAAATCAAAAAGCGGTCAAAGATGGCTCCTCTCGGATGTTACTCCTCACTCCTAACTCATCAAATGATTCATATACTCAGTGATGAAAGTGGATCCCTGTTGAAGGGAGAATAAGTGCTCGAGTAGGTAACTCTGAAAGGAAGCAGGTAAATACCTTTGACACAAAATATGTTTCATCTTCACCCAACTAGTGATGTGGTGAAGACATTCTCGCTCATAGGTCCTCTCAATGTTAAGCCAATATGCCTTCGCATGATCTAACAATCTAAGTTTCGCAAATTTTATATAGCGACTGGCACTCACCAAATAACTCAAAATAATCAAAATAATATTCTATGTCCATGAGCCAATAACTAAATGACTTGGGACTCGATGAGCCGTCAAAAGAAGGTGCAATAATGCGAAACTAACACTCAAGATCTCTCTCAAAATGACGATACTCATAATAATCATCCCTAAGGTAATCGAATCGTGTTGAAGGATCAACACGATCCGCTCGTGTGCAGAGGGATACGAACAACGACAATCATCATAGTGACCGTCTCTAACATAGTGGGATCGTGTCGGTGACTCAACACGATCTCTGGAAGTGGTGTGCTGTGATCGAGAATAATTATTGTAGTAACGCGAGGATCTCTCTGAAAGGGGTCTATGGGAGCGGGTGTAACTGGTCATGGGATCCTCAAATAGAGGATCAGTGTACTGACGATCACTATGATAAGACATTGGGTGACATAGCATGTGTACAACCCCGTGTTCGCCGAGTGGGTGAGCCGGGACAAGAACTCAGGACCAGACCAGTCGATCGGGCGATTCAGGAAGTGGGCTCGTGCTCGCCCAAGGCAGTAGATGATGGGTCGGGCGGGCGAGTGCCAACCTCATAGGCACTCGACACCCACACGGGGCGAGTATCAACCTCTCAGGCACTACACTCGTCCCAGATGAAGAGCAGGAGGCAGGCGAGTGCCAACCTCATCAAGCCCTCACCACTCACCTCGGGGCGAGTCAAGAGATGGGATCGCACTCGCCACCCGCAGAACTGAGAGGTGGGCGAGAGCCAGCCTCATTAGGCACTCGTCATTCCGTGTGTGGAGCTCGTTTATTAAGGTGCTTGTCACAAAGAGCAGGGCGAGTGCCGGCTCCGTCAGGGTCAAGGTTTGGCGAGTGTCGGCCCTATCAGGGCACCTGCCACCCTCAGAGGCTGGGGGCTTGTCGTTATGTTCCAAGGGTATTTTCCCTGCATTGTTATATTTATTTGTCTGCTGGTAACTATTCCAAACAGCGGAGTTTGGCTGTTGGTAGGCAAAATTTGGGGTGCATTTAGTAAAACCAAAAGGCGGGATTGCGCTATTGGCAAGCCCCGCTAGGAAAAACTATAAATAGACCTTGAATGTCACCTTTGGGGAGATCGCATTTTTTGGCTTCTTCCTCCTTTGATCAATTTTGGTTGGCTTCAAAGGCTCTCCAAGGTACCCAACTTCAACATTGGTGTACGAGGGGAAGCGCTATAAGTTCTTTTGGGTGTGGGGTGGGACTTTCGCGTTATTGCCCAGGGTATGTGTCTAGTTCTAAACCTTCAGCCAAACGTTATTCATCAGGAGAAGTAAGTGCAAGCTGCACCCTTTGGGTCTGAACTTCTCGTTGGGCCAAATCTCAATTCCAACAACATGTAATCCCGTGTATTTTAAAATAAGCCCTAACCTGGGGCTCTGATACCAAACAGACGCAGGACGACCCTATGTGAAAATAAACGTGTCGACACAGCACAACATAAAAAATACGTGCATGTTCTCAATTAATTATCCGGAATCAAATTATAGCAATGATAATCATAAGCGGCTTGCAAATCTATACAATGTTCACAATAACTTTTTAAGTAAAAAATCAATTCACGTTTATTCTCACTGTTAGATACAATGTACTTTATGTGTAGTCTTGTTAGCCTAGAGTCACCTTGGGTGTTAGGATCACTCTCATTTGTACATATATATGTATTATGATTGTTTCAAGTGTTAATACAAAAATTCATTCTTCCTTCGTCTCCCGTTGGATAATTCCACAGTCCTGCTCTCTCACAACTCCCTCATCCGGCGACAGCATTGCTAGATCCCGCTCAATCTCTCCCAGATCCACTCGCTCTCGCTCGCAACTCCCAGATCCGGCAACATCATTGCTCCTGCTCGCAACTCCCGATCCGGCGTCGTTCCTGTTTTTCACGCTGATCCCGGTTGCTGATTCCCGATCATCACTTTGGCTCGTTGATTCCCAATCCCTGGAGCTTCTCCCGTCCCAGCTTCCCCTGATCCGGTGTCGCTCCTTTTTTTCACACTGATCCCCATCACTGATTCCCAATCCCTGGTTCTTCTCCCGTCTCAGCTTGCCTCGAACCGGCGTTGTTGGAATATTTTCTCCTATTGCTGCTTCCCGTGGATTATTTTCTCCTGTTGCTGCTTCCCGTGGGTCCTTTTTTGCCGATCTCGTTTTGCGACATCGTTTGGGACGATCTTCAGTCAATCTTCAAATCTGCTTCTGCCTGATGCGCTCCCTGTGTTGTTTCTACCTACTGCGCTTGCTCTTCCTGCTGCTCGCAACTTCTGTTGGACACATTTGTTCACCGATCAAGGGATCTCTGTGGCCAGCTACTCCGCTCCTGGTCTGTCTTGGCTTCTCCCTGCCGGACGGGTCTGTTGCGTGTGCTGCTCCTGCCTGCCTGATGCCTGCTCCTCCGGCCTTCTCTTCAACCGATGTCATTGTCTCACTCTCGCTAGTTTCGCCGAGCTTGTCTGCTACCCCCTGCAGCCTGCCGGACCCCGCCGACCTTCTCCATCTTCTATTGCTTTGATGGTGTCGACTCACATCACATCTGCCTCTCAGTCAGCTGGCTCCGCCCCTGTAAGTATCTCCACCTCTGACTGGTTGCTTGACTCTGGAGCGTCCTTTCACATGATCTATGATGCTACATAGATTTTCTCCAGTCAGCCCATCTCATCTGCCCTTAGTATCATGGTAGTAGATGACATCATTCACCCCATCGCCAGTCGTGACCTCCTTCATACCAATCATTTTCATATTCCTGATGTTGCTTACATACCTAAGTTATCCATGAACCTTATATCCGCTAGCCAGCTAACATCTCATGGTTTTCTGGTTATCTTTGATGAGTTTACATGTCGTGCGTAACATCGTCTGACTGGGGCACTTCTTGGGGTTGGTCGTCGACGTTGCGGGGTGTACGTACTTGATCGTCTCCACCTTCCATCCACTTCATCGTCACCTGCAGTTTTCTCCCTTTGTCTTCCTTCAGTGGGTTTGTGTCAGTGGCATCACTGTCTTGGTCATCCCAGTGGTTCACGTCTAGCTTCTCTCATCAGTCATGGCTTCCTTGGTCGTGTTCCTGTTGATCGATCCCACTCTTGTATGGGTTGTAAGCTTGGTAAACAGATACAACTCTCATATCCGTCCAGTGAGTCTAGGTCTCAGCGTCCTTTTGATCTAGTTCATTCTGATGTTTGGAGCCCCGCACCTTTTGTATCCAAGGGTGGACACCGATATTATGTTATTTTTGTTGATGATTAGTCACGTTATTGTTAAGTGTACTTTATGCATTCTCGCTCTGAGTTCTTTCATATTTATGTCAATTTTTCTGTTATGGTGCGCACACAATTCTCTATTTTCATACGCATTTTCAATTCTGATTCAGGGGGAGTACCTTTCTCATGCTTTTAGAGATCTGCTGGCTACCCATGACACTCTTCCTCAGCTTGTCTGTCCCGGTGCTCATGCTCAGAATGGCACCGCTGAAAGGAAGCATCGCCACATCATTGAGACAGCCCGCACCCTTCTTATCTCCTACAACATTCCTCCTCATTTTTGGGTTGAGGCTGTTTCCACCACTGTCTATCTCATTAACCTTCAGCCTTCCACTTTCCTTGAGGGATGGAGTCATGGTGAGTATATGTACTCTCGACCCCCATGTTACACTCATCTTCTTGTTTTTGATTGTTGGTGTTATGTTCCTCTACCGCCATGTGAGCGTACCAAGCTCTCTGCTCAATCAGTTCCTTGTGTCTTTCTTGGGTACAGTACTGAGCACAAGGGCTATCGATGTTATGACCATGCTGCACGTCGACTTCGCATCTCACGTGATGTATGAGTCTCACCCTTTTTTCGTGTCCTCTGTTTCCTCGACCTCACACTCATTTGTTACTCCCTCTGACGTGCAGTTTCTCACTCTTTCCATCTCTTTGCCTCATGTATCCTCCCATCTGGTACGTCCACCTACTCTTCCCTTGTCACAGTCTACTCCATCACCTTATTCTCCCTTGCCGCAGTCTACTTCGTCTCCTCTTTTCTTGCCGCAGTCTACTCCGTCACTTCCTCACTCTTCTCCTCCGTCACACACTTCTCTCTTTGATGAGCTGTCCACTAGGGACTGTGTCTCTTCTCTTCCTTATCATTATACTCTCCGTCCTCCTCCTATCTCCTCGCCTCCAATGCCCCAAGACTCAGTGCCTACCTCCTCCAGCAAGTTCCCTGTAGATGATCCTCCTGTACACCGCAACCCACCTCGTGAGAGGCTTCCTCCTGACCGCTTTAGCCTTGATACCCTACCGCTGGACATACCTGCCCTTCCTACTACTACCTGTAGTACTCCAGAGCCGACTTCCTACCGTGAGGCTTATCAGATACCTGAGTGGCAGGTTGCTATGTCTGCTAAGTTGGAGGCGTTTGAGCACACTCGTACATGGGAGCTTGTTCCTCTTCCAGCTAGTGTTATTCCTATTACTTGCAAGTGGGTCTTTAAGGTCAAGACTCGCTCTGATGGTTCTGTGGAGAGGTACAAGACTCGACTTGTTGCTCGTGGTTTTCAGCAGGAGCGGAGGAGAGATTATGACGAGACCTTTGCTCCAGTTGTTCACATGACCACAGTCCGGACTCTTATTGCTATTGCAGCTGTTTGCCACTGGTCTCTATCACAGCTCGATGTGAAGAATGTCTTTCTTCACGGTGATCTTCAGTAGGAGGTATACATGTTTCCTCCTTCGGATCTATCCTCTCCTCCAGGCCTTATCTGTCGCTTAAGGCGAGCTCTTTATGGGGTCAAGCAGGCGCCCCGTGCGTGATTTGCACGTTTCAGTTCATCCATTACAGCTGTCGGGTTCTAGCCATGTCCACATAATCCAGCTTTGTTCATGCACTCCTCCTCCCGTGGTCGAACCTTTTTGTTACTGTATGTGGATGATATGACAATTACTAGTGATGATCATTCTCATGTGGCCTTCGTCAAACATCATCTTCAGCAGCAGTTTCAGATGACTAATCTTGGACAGCTGAGCTACTTCTTGGGTCTTGAGGCCAACTCTACAGATCGCGGGTTTCAGCTCTCTCAGCAGCGCTACACATCAGATCTCCTTTCTCGGGCTGCTCTCTCTAACTCTCGTACATTAGACACCCCTATGGAGTTCCACCTTCAGCTACGTCCGGATGATGGGGTTCCACTCTCTGATTCTACTCGATACCGCCACCTCATGGGGAGTCTCGTCTACCTCACCATTACTCAGTCTGACATTGCACATGTTGTTCATGTGCTGAGCCAGTTTGTTAGTGCGTCCACCTCTGTGCATTATAGTCATCTGTTGCGGCTCCTGCGCTATCTCCGGACGATGAATTCTCGTGGTCTCTTCTTCTCCAACAGTAGTTCTCTACAACTACGTGTTTACTCCGACTCCACTTGGGCTAGTGATCCTGTTGACTGTCGTTCTGTCACTGGTTTTCATTTGTTCTTGGGTTCTTCACTTATTGCATGGAAGTCCAAGAAACATACTGGTGTTTCTCGTTCCAGCACTTAGACTGAGCTTCAGGTCATGGCTACCACCGCTGAGGATATTATTTGGCTTCGTTGGCTTCTTTAGGACCTTGGAGTTTCTTCTCCTGACCCCACTCCATTTTACTGTGATAACATCGGTGCTATTCAAATTACTTTAAACCAGGTAAAAAACTCTCTCTCCAAGCATATCGGGGTGGACACTTTTTTCCTACATGAGCATTATGGTAGGGGCACTCTTGCAACCTCCTTTGTTCTTTTCGAGCAACAAATTGCAGATTTGAAGACAAAGCCGCAGACGAGGACTCGGCATGCTTATCTACTGTCCAAACTCTCGGTGTATGATCTCCCGTGAGTTTGTGGGGGGTGTTAGATACGATGTACTTTATGTGTAGTCGTGTTAGCCTAGAGTCACCTTGGGTGTTAGGATCACTCTCCTTTGTGCATATATATGTATTACGATTGTTTCAAGTGTTAATACAAAAATTCATTCTTCCTATCACTCACAAGTGGTACTTTCAACTACAAATTTTACAAATAACTTTATAGGGTATTATGAAAATGAAACAAAGCACAATCAAGACTTGATTTTCACTGAAAATATGCAATGGCATCCAAGTATTAAATTTAAAACAATAAACACACTACAATAAAAGCACTTACGAATGTCGGGGTTTGGCGGCAATAACTGTACAACCCCGTGTCCGCCGAAGGGGCCAAACAAGCAGGCGGGCCAGCCCCGCCCGCATCTCCTAGGCGGGCCGGGCCCCAGCCGCCTCCCTCAGGCGGGCCAGCCCCCGCCCGCATCTCCTAGGCGGGCCGGGCCCCAGCCGCCTCCCTCAGGCGGGCCAGCCCCCGCCCGCATCTCCTAGGCGGGCCGGGCCCCAGCCGCCTCCCTCAGGCGGGCCAGCCCCCGCCCGCATCTCCTAGGCGGGCCGGGCCCCAGCCGCCTCTCTCAGGCAGATCGGCTGTAGTCCACCTCCCTCCAGATGACAGGGGGTGACTCGACAAGAGGTGCGCATAACCAGCCAGAACAGCGGGGTTTGGCTGTTGGCAGGCCAACCCAAGGGGCTTTTTAGTAAATTCAGGCCACCAGGGGCAGGTTATTTGCAGACCATCCAAGGTAATCTATAAATAAGACCCAAGGGGTACCTCAGAAGGCACGCTTACTAGTTCACAAGTCTTATAGCGCTTTCTGAGGTACCTTAGCCCGGCAACTGGTTAAGGAGGGGAAGCGCTCTAAGATCTTCCGGGTGTGTGGTGGGACCTCCGAGCCGGGCCCTTGGTCCTGTTCTCTGTCTCTCTCTCTCTTTTGTTGTTTCTCTTGCAGGAGCGAAGTAGGTGCGAGACCACCCCCTTCCCCAAGGGTCGAACTCCACAGAGGCCGGTTTCCGGTTTCAACATTTTGGTGCGGTGAGCGTGGACTGACGCCCAGGCCGACTATCTCCATGGAGAGATCCGCCAGGTTCCCGGAGCCCCCTTCCAATGCATCTTCATGGGGCGTCTCCTGCGAAGGAAAAAGTCAGTAGAAAGCATAGGTCACAGGGCGAAACCACGCACCCAGATTCGACCTCGGAGCCGCCGGAACCCAGATCATCACTCGGCGTGGAACGGCGGACAACCTTTCCCTTTGCCGGCTTAAACTGCGGGCCGGAGGATATGGGCGCCAACCACGGGGCGGCCGCGAGGGCCTCCTCCCGACCCTCCTCCCTCGCGGCAGCCAACCGGGCACGTATCTCCTCAGACGCAGGCATCTCCTGGCCTCAAACCACGCAGGAAGCAAGAGGAGAGGGCCAGTTATCGAAGGCCCGGTGGCTTATTTATAGCTGAAAGGCGGGTCCCACCAAAAGATTCCCTCCAGCTCAGCAAGGACGTCGCCGGACACGAGGGTTGGACGTTTCTTTCCGAGCTTCTGCGAAGCACGCAAAGATCGGGGATTGTGTACAACCCCGTGTCCGCCGAAGGGGCCAAACAAGCAGGCGGGCCAGCCCCGCCCGCATCTCCTAGGCGGGCCGGGCCCCAGCCGCCTCCCTCAGGCGGGCCAGCCCCCGCCCGCATCTCCTAGGCGGGCCGGGCCCCAGCCGCCTCCCTCAGGCGGGCCAGCCCCCGCCCGCATCTCCTAGGCGGGCCGGGCCCCAGCCGCCTCCCTCAGGCGGGCCAGCCCCCGCCCGCATCTCCTAGGCGGGCCGGGCCCCAGCCGCCTCTCTCAGGCAGATCGGCTGTAGTCCACCTCCCTCCAGATGACAGGGGGTGACTCGACAAGAGGTGCGCATAACCAGCCAGAACAGCGGGGTTTGGCTGTTGGCAGGCCAACCCAAGGGGCTTTTTAGTAAATTCAGGCCACCAGGGGCAGGTTATTTGCAGACCATCCAAGGTAATCTATAAATAAGACCCAAGGGGTACCTCAGAAGGCACGCTTACTAGTTCACAAGTCTTATAGCGCTTTCTGAGGTACCTTAGCCCGGCAACTGGTTAAGGAGGGGAAGCGCTCTAAGATCTTCCGGGTGTGTGGTGGGACCTCCGAGCCGGGCCCTTGGTCCTGTTCTCTGTCTCTCTCTCTCTTTTGTTGTTTCTCTTGCAGGAGCGAAGTAGGTGCGAGACCACCCCCT
The DNA here is from genome assembly GCA_039513925.1 of Platanthera zijinensis. Taxonomy (NCBI): domain Eukaryota; kingdom Viridiplantae; phylum Streptophyta; class Magnoliopsida; order Asparagales; family Orchidaceae; genus Platanthera; species Platanthera zijinensis. The sequence goes on from CM077098.1 coordinate 120,492,073, forward strand.
TCCCCAAGGGTCGAACTCCACAGAGGCCGGTTTCCGGTTTCAACAATAACGGTGGCAGGATGCGACAACGACGGATTTGTTAGTGGATTGTGGGTGAAGGGGATGTGGGAATGAAGCACTGTAGTCATTGTCTTAAATATCCTGTAGACATGTCTCCCGATATGTCTACATGTGGGAATGAAGCACTGTAGACATGTCTCCCGATATGTCATTTTTAGGTGTAAAACGATATGTTTTACTAAAAAATATAGATTATGTCTTTTTGTAAATATAAGCCGACATGTACGTTTTTTTCCAATATATCGACAGACACGACTTATAAATATATCACCTGCTATTTTATTTTATGTTATATTAACAGACTAACAACATATGTTCAAATCACATTTACATAGTATATTATATATGTAAATCGATTGGACTTATTGTTTTGATTTTTTTTAAAAGTTTTATTCTTACAAGCAATTTTGTATAATTGTTTCACAATTTTTTTATTTCATATTACAGAAAATACGAAAATATTTAATACATTTATTAGTTGATTACTTGCAATATTTAATATAAATTTATAGGTTTGAAAAGACTTATAATCAAAAAAAAATTTAACTTTTAAATCTTTTTTATTTGCAATAAACTTATTGTTATCAAAATAAAATTATTGTATATTATTAAATATATTTTATAATAAAACATTTTGTATTTGTTAATAAAATTTTATCTTAAATACTATTTGATTTTATTTTGTAATATAAATGGTTCATCATTTATCTATTTGTATATTATTTTTCTATTTTTATAACATATAATTATAATTAGTATACATAAAAAAAAAAAATTATTTATAAAATCCGATATTTAAAAATATCTCCGACATGTCTCCAACTTCTGACATTTTAAAACTCAATCTGATATGTAGCCGACACCCGATATTTAGAACATTGACTGTAGTGATGTAGGCTGGCTGGGTGAAGGGATAAATAAAGAGCAAACTCCTACATGCAACCATACATATCTCATTAATTTATCTTGCAATAATAATTAATTTTATAAATCAAAATAGACTTATGTCACGATAGTTAAGCTCTCAAATAAGGAGACACGAGAAGTCGCACATGTGCAAGAGTGACAAAAAATCAAAGATCAAAACAATTGAAAACAAAGCTTATAAGTCACTATCTCTTCCAGTAGAGAACAAACACGAGGTCCAACGCTAGAGAAATAACAAACATACCTTGAACTTACAAAATATTGAAAGGGGAGGGCTGGGGATGTCTTTGGGATCTATCAGGAAGGCGATGGGGCAATCCGGGGCTGATTTCAGACCTTAAAGTGTAGGCCCAACTGCTAGACAGAGAAGGCGATTGCTGGAATGAAGTTATGATGCCGGGAACAGGACCAAGGAGGCAGCAATCAGCAAACAGCAGCAGTAAATGACTGTTCATGGACCTGGACAACAAATCTGACTATGCAGGGAGGTGTTTTGGGCGGCTGGTAGCAGGCTTCTTGGAGGTTGGTGGTTGAGGGACTGGCGTGGGATGCTTGGGCAAAGTTGCTGGGTTATTTGGGATGTCTGGAAGGTGGTTTCGAGTGGGAGAGCGGCCGGAAACAGTGGAGAAGGTGGCAGGGAGTTGTAGGCTTGGCAATTAGGGGAGTAAAGCTCGGTGGGCTGTAACTGAGGTGGGGGTTTAGCTGAGGGGAGGGAATAATAGCTCCGCATGAAGAATATTGGGGCTAAGGGGTAGGCCGACTGTTATGTGGAGTGGGATGAGTAGTGGGAGAAATGGGTGGCTTAAATTTAGGAAGGGGTTCCTTTAATTTAGGAGGTGGAGGATAGTGGGGTAGTGGAGGGTGGTTTGGGTGATGGTGGTGGTTGCCGGCTTGGTGGAGGATGGTGGTGGACGGAGGTGGCTTCCAGTGGTGGTGGTGGTCGCCGTAGATATTTTTTGGCGATCGCCGGAAAATTCAAAATGATGAGAAATGAAAGGAAAAGTGGTGATGGACCAACGGAGGTGGCCGGAAACGTTTTCTGGTGATTGACGTAGATGAAAATGAGGGAAGTAAGAGCTGTTTTTTTGGATTTGTTGAATGGTGAGGGAGTGTGGGTGTTGTAGCCGGCTAAGTTGAGAGGGAAGTGGACGGCGGTGATTGGGAATGAGGATTAGAGGGTGGACGGATGATTTGGTGCGGGAGGAGAAGGGAGGGGATGGTGGATGACCAATGACAGTGAGAAGGAAGGGGTAGCTATCTGTTTTTGGCGAGGAATGGGGGAAAGGTGGTGGTAGTCGGCCAAGGGAAGAAAGAGGGAGCTGTTTTGGCCGGTCAAAGGGAAAGGGGGGAGGTAAGCCAAGGCATTGCACCCGGGGGTCAGCTTCGGCACCGAAGTGATCAAGGGATCGACTTGTATGCTCCAATCCTTTAATCCCCAAAATGAGAGCCCTCATCCTTAATATATAGACTCTAAGGGAAACAACAAATACCTATGATTGGCCGATCGTCCCAACTCAAAAATAAATAAAGATATAACTCGAAACGAAAAATGAAAAGAACAAATAATGATATGATCGTCGATCCACATAAGATGAACAGTTCCGATTCCCAGTCAAGAATGGTACAAACTATTAATGTAGCGCAGAGTCATGCTGCGAATCAACTGGGATGGCAGAACCAAAAACTCTATCCCTAGCTTTTATTGCCTGAGAATAAAATTTGACAAATAACAGCATCAGTATGCAGACAATTGTATAATAAACAAATAAGCTAAGTGTTATGAAAACAGAAAACATGCTACAAAGTTCTTCCTCTCTGCTGCAAGAAAATACAAGTTAGTTTTATTAATTATGAAATTTCTTATTACCATTCAGTACATAAAAAATTACAGCGTTGACCAAGGAAGAAAATTTTAGAAGGTTTTTGTTACGGATAAACGAAAGAAGAATCACACAACAAACAATATACGTGATTCAAATAAATTAAGATTTCATCCACGGACTACTGCAACTGTTGTCTGGTTCACACACCCAAATGCTACAACTAGCATATCGAGACCCGTGATAACATTTTCTTAAGGAACAGACAGAAAGGGGATCAACTAAATGAGTTTCATACAGATTAGGATTCAAAGTATATCAATAATTTTGCTGCTCTTTAAGGTAACAGGAGTAAGTTAAATTTAGGCTTCATTTGGTAGGGCTTTTTCACGTTGGTGCGGGAGCAGCCGCCGGAAAAACAAACGCGAGGGAGGTGCGCGCGGCGGCGTTTCCTCCCGCCTCCCTCCGCGGAATGCCAAAAAAGCGCCGGTTGGGGCCGCAGCCCGCCCCCTACGGTCCCAACCACGGGCGGCGTTTGCTCCCTTTCCAGTTCCGGACGCCTTACCAAATGAAGCCTTAGATTCATACAATTTAATTGTTTAAATTTTTTTTTACAAGACAAGTCTATGTTGATGTTGTATTTTTATTCTGTTGTATGAAATATAATCTACTTTCTGGGGTATCACTTACTTGTTTATTCCAATCAATCCAGAATGTAATAGCAAGAAGCAACAAAACTTGCACAATGAGGCCACATATAATCCCCATCCATAGACCCTGTTGCATAAGAAAACAAAACGTATCTAACTCATTTCAAGCATATTATTGGAACTTCCTACCAGCCCAAAATCAATTTGTTATAGACAACAGCATAATCTATATTAAATGTTCAAGGTTACATAAGATTTCTCATGGGAAACTATATTCTCAACATATCCTCTCAAGTGTAGGATCTTTGGTGTTGGGTGGCTTCGTAAGATGTGGATTTACTTTTGTTTAAGGGTAAAGTACATTTGACACTGAAATTTATAGGAAAGACATGGAACCTCTGCAGTTTTCAAACTGACATTTGAAACTTTTATTTTTCAATTTGTAGTCAAATGAGGGTAATTTTTAAAATTCAATTTCAAGTTATTTTAATATGAAAATTTATTTGTACACCCCATTAAACGGCCTAAATTATTAAAACTTAATTATTTATGAAGTGCAATAAGCCTATATGGGTTTCTCATTATGAGGCTATATTCTCAATACATATAATATTCAAGTACTAATTACGAGGCAGTTCTTCAAGAAAAATACCTTTCCTCCGATATGAAAAACAAAAGCAAATAGAATCGCAGAAGGAATGCCCACGACATAGTAAGCTCCGAGATTAGCGAAAGCACAAATTTTTTGTAGACCACAACCTCTTGCTATGCCTGTAAAATTCACACATGAGACTTGAAATATACAGTCAAGTCATATGTACTGAACTGATCTATATTAAATTCAAAATTTATACCAGAAAGCACAGACTGTATTCCGTCAAAAACATTTGAAAGTGCGAGAATTGGAAGCATGATGGCCACATATTTCACCACCTCATCTTCATTACTGTATGCATATCCCCATACATTCCGCACCAAAATCAAAATCATTCCGACTATTAGGCTCTCAAATATGGCTAATAGCACCACAACACAAACAGCTAAACGTGCAGCCTGAGCACGCCCAGCACCAAGTTCATTTGAAACACGTGTGCTACATCGACAGAAGCGAAAATCATTAATATATATATATTAATGCCGTGCAATTATGTTATAATAGCAGCTTATAGCTTAGCATACCTTATAGCTGCACCAAGACCATAAGGGATCATGAATATTAGTGAAGTAGTGTTGAAGCTGAGATAAGAAGAAAGGGATTGTGACTAAAATGTGGTTTAGAATATTAAAATGCATAATCTTCTGCAATCCAATGTACTATAGAACCATAGGGTAGCAAACCTGATTGACAGCACTGATGTTTCTAGCTTTGGATTTGGAAGAAGGCCTGATAAAAGAACCAGAAGCTCGAATGACCAATACTCCACACTGATCCAAGCGAGAGAAAAAACTGCATCTTAATTTTAATAAATATTTCCACCTTTCAAGTGTTGTGACATGTGAAGGGCAAAAAATTACATCACGAGTTCCTGATAGAAATTGCACGGCAAGATTGTCGCTCATGTTGAAAATATAATCTTGTATTGAAAATGTTAAGTCGAGCAAAAGGCCACAAATAAACAACATTAAAAAAACACAAGATTTATGTGATTCACCTCACGAATGAGCTATTTTCATATACAAGAGCATGTCAATTTACTAGATGGAAGAATCGATAGAGCAAAGATGCCTTTTAAATTTTCAATTCCCTCTAACTCCAGAATAAGATGAGTTTTAAAGATAACTACAAATTTAGAGAAGTACCAAAAATACCCTTCCTAAAATAATTTAGATACCTCACAAATGGCAACGGAACCCTCAAAAACTCTGTGGCGCGACTTCAAAGGCGAGGGAGCGATCTAATGAAGTGTTGAATGTCGTATTTTTGGTAACGTTCAGATGGATTAGGATTCGAGGCATATAAATGATAGAAAAACACAGTCTTGTGTGCCGTCTTATCATCTTATGCCCTCAAGACTCAAGAGTAGAGGGTCGGCTCATGACATAATTTAAAGACCTTTGGACCAAATGCATAAAGAATTCGATCATCTTTGGAACTTTACTCAATCTTTCTAGCAGGAAAGCCCTTACTATTCTCTTATCTCACTCCCGCTACTTGGCTACACAAATACCACGGTAAGTTCACAACCATGAATGCCAACAGAACTGTGATTCCTACGACAGGGTATGATCATAATCATAATGTTTATGGCAATGTTAAGGATTGTTGAAATAAGTTGAACAAAAGCCCATCTAATGGCCCATTGGAGGGCCCATTTATGTTTACAGATTAGTCCCACGTCGTAGGATGGAGTTGAGCCTTCACTCCTCCCTATATATATGTGCACGCACTTCTTGTGATTATATATATTTTTCCTTTCAATTAATGTGTGTTTATACATGGTATCGGAGCTATCTAATCCTCTCGGTTCGGCGCTCATCATTTTGTGACCGCCTATTGTGCTTCCGCGGACACATGCTCTATGACCGCGCAAGGTCGTAGTCTCTGGTCTCCCGCCTGGCCCGCAGAGCTCGCGGTCTCTGGTCTCCCACTTGGTGCCATTTTCAGGCCAGGTATGGCATCCCTTTGGCGTCATCCTCCTCTAGCGCAACGTCTGCAGAGGTTGCTTGTCTCGTCGTGACCGCGCCTCTATTGCCGACCTCCGGCCCAGCGAACATCGTGACCACACCAGGTCCTCTCCTTGTGGCTTCTCCTTCAAGACGACGTGCCCGCAAAAACCGCTAAGATCGCAGAGCTTGCTGCTCGCCTCATGTGCCCGCCGCATCCATCGACCGCAAAGCTAACTTTTTGTGTCTGCAGAGCTCGCCTTTTGTGCTTGCAGCACCCTCTAAGCTCGCAGAGCTCACCGCTCGCTCCTGAGACCGCACAGCTCATTCAGTCTCCTATGACCGCAATTCTGTGCGGCTTCTCCTAAAGGTCGTCGAGCCTGCAAAGCCGCTAAGCCCGTGGAGCTCACTGCTTGCCACTTGTGCCCGCCGCATCCAGAGGTTGCAGTGCTCTTGTGTCTGCAGCGTCTCTACTGAGCCGCCGCTCCTCTTTTGTCGTAGCGTTTTCGCTCTGATGGGGAGCAGCCCACCCGACCCGTTCGGAACTGCTCACACCGACCACGGGCGCAGTGACGATCGGGACCATTCATTTCGAGCGGCTCGACAACCTTAGAATTTTTGTCTCGTCATTTTTTATTTTGAGTTGTATGTTTTATTTGAGTCAGAGTGTTCAACATTTCATAACCGTTCATTGGTCTTTAGAAAACTATAAATAGAGGGTGATGGCTCTCATTTTAGGCAATGAAAAATGGAGTATCGAAGCTCATTCTTTGATCATCTCGGTGTCGAAGCCAAACCCCGGGTACGAAGCTCGAGTCTACCTCCTCCCTCTCATTCCCCTCTTTATAGTCGTGGTATTCAAGGTGTATTGTTTTATTTTTGCATTGGATCTAGTGTGTCCTTTACTTAAAGTGATAGTAGTTTATAAGTCTTGTTCTAGTCATTCCAGATAGTAGTTTATAAGTTTATAAGTCTTTTTGCATTGGATTGAAAGTCTAGTAGGTCACTCAGTCCAGTAAAGGCAACTAGGCTACAAGTTGTCCAACGTAAGGATCGTTGTGAAAGAAGAACTCCTACTCTTGCATATGCCCCAGATCGTATATTCCACAACCCAATTGCACAGGCTCCCCAGCCCGTCGAGAAGGCCCCAAGTATAGCCAGCAATCGTTATAGGAACACCAATGAGGTTCGTGCTCTTCATTTCCCAAAGGAACACCCTCTGCCTCAATACCCATCGCGTATAGTCATCACGGTAAGGACGCTCCATACCATTATGATTGAGATGAATATATGGGTCCCTATGATGCCCTCAAAGGTTATGAGGATGACATTACCCATTGTATACGGACCGATGCCCCATCCTATGATGAGCAGTTAAACCCTAAGGTATTTAGCAATTGGTTGTTGGAAATGGACAACTACTTTGACTAGTTCGAGATGAGCAATGAGAGGCAAGTAAGGTTTGATAAAATGAAATTAATTGGGCAGGCCAAAATTTGTTGGACGAGTTTGGAGCGCTCTCTAGATAGAGAGGGCCTCGACCCCAACACCCAATGGGCTGATATGAAGCCGAAACTTAAAGAAAAATATCTCCCTGCTTTGTATCGTAGGCAGCTCCTAGAGCAACTCCTAGCTCTACGACAAGGCGCCCTTTATATCGCCAAGTACATGACTCGTTTCGATGAGCTTATCGTGATGAGTGATGTTGAGGAGGAGCACATCATGACATCCTCCTGCTTTAAGTCCAGATTGCGGACATACATCCGTAGAGAGCTCGTTCCCCATCGTCTCGAGATAGTTGAGCAGATCTACCAGCTCGTATTAGAGTATGAGTAGTACTTGCACACTGCAGGTCCGCGGCGACCTACTTCACAGTCTGATAGCTCTGCCCCTATAAGGCCCCCACAACAAGGATCCACCCCTCACATGCCTCCTTATACTCCCACAGATACACAGACCACCTCCACTGCCTAGGGGTGCAAACGAGTCGAGCTTGGCAAAATTTTCAAGCTCGAGCTAATCATTTCGAGCTCGAACTTGACAAGCTTATTTTGTCCTGGCTCAAGCTCGAGCTCAATGCCTACTTATCGAGCTCGCGAGCTCGAGCTGCTCACAAGTTTTTTATCTAATGAGTCTGGTTTTCATTATATTTTTAGTTTTTTTGATGTATAAATAAAACGCTCGCGAGCTCGTGATAAATAATATATGAGCTCGAGCTCGACTTGTAATCAAGCTCGAGATCGAGCTCCATAGGCTCGAGCTCGAATCAAGATTTTTTCGAGCCGGCTCATCGAGCTTTAAAGTCGGTTCAGCTCAACTTGTACCCCTACCATTGTCACCTGGCTCCCAAAGCCCGGGATCTAGTGTTATCGACGTCAAGGTAGAGGTCATGTGGCGGCACAGTGACCCACACATAATCTACTTATTGAGGAGGATCCTGACCTTGTATCCGATCCTGTAGACCCACCTGAGGAGGAGATCATCGTGGCCATAGAAGAAGGCTGGGAGGACGAGGCTGATTGAGCACTTGAGATGGGTGTTATCCGCCGCTTACTGCACAACCCCCATGTCAATGAGGATTGGAAGCGGACCACTATCTTTTACACTTATTTTTTCAAGCACAGGTGTGTCATGCAAGTTCATCATTGATAATGGTAGTTGTGTAAATATTACAGCTCAGAAGGGGCTTGAGCGCTTGAAAATTAAAGAAGAGCCTCACCCACATCTGTATCGAGTTGTTTGGGTAGATAAGATAGCGCTCCAGATCACCCAGAGATGTCATGTTCCTATTCAGCTTGCCTCCTACGAGGATAGCGTCTGATGTGACATCATTCACATGGATGTCGCACATGTTTTACTAGGCAATACCTGGCTTTATGACAGGGATGTGACTTGTTATGGACGGTCTAATACTTGTGTCTTCATTGATAAGGGTCGTACGATCACATTATCCCTAACCCAACCTAGAGATCCCTTGAAGGGGAGGGTCAAGCCTTCAGTTACTACAGGTGCCCTTAGACCTATTCATATCATGCGTCATATTGAGTTTACTTGGAAGAGTCTAAATACAAGCCTCATTTATGTTGTTGCTGCTTCTCAGACTACGAAGAGCGTTATGAACTTAAAGTTCATCCATCTCGATGTTCAACACCTCCTAGATGGGTACAGTGACATTATGCATGAGGAGCTTCCTGACGAGCTACCCTCTCTACCAGATATACAGCATGCAATCGATCTCATTTCGGGTTCATCTCTGCTGAATCTTCCTCATTATTGTATGAACCCGAATGAAAACAAAGAGCTCCGTACTCAGATCGTCGAGCTACTGTGAAAGCGGTTTATTTGGGAGAGCTTGAGTCCATGTAATGAATGGAAGACAGCATTAAAGACGACTTATGGGTTGTACGGGTTGGCTATGCCTTTTGTGTTATCCAACGCCCCTAGTACTTTCATGTGTGAAATGACTCAGATCTTGCGCCCATACATGGGCAAGTTCCTCGTGATTTATTTTGATGATATCCTAGTTTACAGTCAGATTCAAGGAGAGCACCACGCGCACCTTCGATTGCTCTTTGACATCCTCCAAAAGGAGCACTTTTACATCCATCTGAAGAAGTGCCCCTTCTTATCTGAGTCTGTACATTTTCTAGGGTTTATCTTTTCTGCCTCAGGCGTGTCCATAGATCCTGACAAAGTTAGGTCCATCAGACCCACGAATATCCCTGAGGATCGAAGCTTCCACAGGTTGAACACATTTACGAGCTGCCTTCGTAACAGAGATTTTCAGTGTACACCTGCCGTCATTCAGGCAGTTGAGGACATCAAGAAGAAATTGATCATGACTCTGGTACTCAATTTACCTGGTTTTGGTCGAGCCTTCAAGGTTGCTTGTGATTCCTCCGCCATAGGCATGGGAGGAGTACTCAATCAGAAGGGTCATCCAGTTTTTTACTTCAGTGAGAAGCTGAATGACGACCGAAGAGGTACTCTAACAATGACCGGGAGTTCTATGCGATAGTATAGTCATTGAGGCACTGTAGACACTACCTCCTCACACGAGAGTTCGTGTTATATGCAGATCACCAAACCTTACGTTATTTGGACTTCCAAAAAAATTGAGTCACCAGCATGCCAAGTCGATAGAGTACATGCAGGACTTCACTATATTCTTAAACACCGAGCGAGTGTTGAGAACAAAATCGCGGACGCACTTAGCCGTCGGCTGGGCCAACGTCATACCCTTACCATTGAGGTCATGGGATTTGAGCATCTGATCACGGAGTATGCATCAATCCCAGACTTTGCAAAGATATACTCCGCGTTATCTCAGGACCCACCAGAGATCCTCCCTGATTATTCGATTATAGGTCGGTATTTATTTCACGACACACTTCTATGCATCCCCAGGACCTCCCTTCGAGATCATCTGGTTTAGGAGATGCATGCAGGTGATGCAGCAGGCCACTTTGGTGGGGATAAAACCATCGTGTTGGTAGAATATCATTTTTATTGGCCCTCCCTCAAGAGGGGTGTTGCGCGAGTCGTCCAGTATTGCCACATCTACCAGATGACTAAGAGATCTCGGCAGAATACGGGACTTTATACACCACTGCCAGTACCATGTTAGCCTTGGGTGGATATTAATATGGATTTTGTGCTATGATTACCACACACTCTAAGCAAGCACGATTCCATACTTGTGGTAGTTGACCGGTTCTCCAAAATGGCTCATTCTATTGCTTTCAACAAGACAGTTGACGCGTCTCATGTTACTTCATTATTCATTCAGAACATCTTTAGACTTCACGGTCTCCTCAATACCATTGTTTCTGATCGAGATGTACGATTTATGATCTATTTTTGGAAGACCCTATGAAAACCATTCGCAAACTGGGGTAGTAAATAGGAGTCTAGGAAATCATTTGCGATGCCTCGTTGGTGACCACACCATGTCTTGGGATTCAGTGTTACCCATGGAGATCATCATGGCCGTAGAAAAAGGTTGGGAGGATGATGTTGATCGAGTACTTGAGATGGGTGTTATCTGCCGCTTATTGCACACCCCTCATGTGGATGAGGATTCGAAGCGGACCACTATCGTTTACACTTATTTTTCGAGTGCAGGTGAACCCTGCAAGCTTGTCATAGATAGTGGCAGTTGTGTGAATATTATAGCCCAAAAGGGGCTTGAGCGCACGAAAATTAAAGCAGAGCCTCATTCACATCCATATCGAGTTATTTGGGTAGATAAAACAACTATCCAGATCATCCAGAGATGTCACGTTCCTATTCATCTCGCCACCTTCGAGGATAATGCCTGGTGCGACGTCATTCACATGGACGGTGTACACGTTTTACAAGGCAGAACCTGGTTTTATGACAGGGATGTGACTTGCTATGGACGATTGGACGGTTCAATACTTGTGTCTTCTTTGATAAGGGTCGTAAGTTCGCATTATCCCCGCCCAACCTAGAGATTCCTCAAAGGGGAGGGTCGAGCCTTCCGTTACTACGGGTGCCCCTAGATCTGTTCATATCATGCGTTGTAGTGACTTAACTCTGGAGATTCTAGATACGGGCCTCATTTATGTCGTTGCTGCTTCTCAGGCTACGGAGAGCGTTATGGACTTAGAGTTCATCTATCCCGATGTTCAAAACCTCTTAGATGAGTAAAGTGACATTATGCTTGAGAAGCTTCCTGACGAGCTACCCCCTCTACGAGATATACAACACGCGATCAATCTCATTTCGAGTTCATCTATGTCAAATCTTCCTCATTATCGTACGAACCCCGACAAGCACTGTTGAAACTCGGATACTGGTTTAATGGAGTTTGGACTAAGAGAGGGAAGTTCGAATTACTGAACTCGTCGTCGAGCGCTCTAGACCGAGATATTCCGAGCTTGGAGTTGACCCTCACAAATTACGGATTGGTTTATCTTCACTTAGGCCCATGATTTGTAGCGAGGATATCCCACCACACATCCGGAAGTGTTGTTTGCAATTTCCCCTCCTAAAGCCAAAGCTGAGCTCGGCACCTCGGATGGTAGATGGTACAGAGCGAGAACTCGCAAATGAAGGAGCTCTAGGAGGCCGTGGTGAGCGAGCCTGACCCTTGGAACATGTGGCGCAAAGGAACTCGCAAAAGAAGGACCGTCTCTTGAAAGGCCCCTTGGAACAGGTGACGCCAGCCATCCGAATTTTGATCTCCTCAATCTGAACATCGTGGTGACCGAACCTGACCTTTTCTTTATCTAGCCTTCCGGCGAGTATCGATTGACCATGGGTTTTCTTGGGCCGGGATAGATTGTCGATGACCCTTCAATTGTGATCGCGCTTAAGAGTTCCCAGACGCAAATCGATCCTGCTCAAAGAAAAATAAAGCTCTCCAAATCCAAGAAGTCATCTTGCCCCGTCATTCCTGGTATGAAATTCAATTCAAATTGGCCTTGCGAGGTTAACGATGACGTTTTCCCCTACCCCACAGTTCCTTCTTTTCGTGTTTCTAAAGGCGAGCCAGCTCAGGGCGAGGAGGCTTTACAGAATGCACTCGCCACTTCTAAAGCCCGGGTTGCACCTCCTCTGGTCACTACTTCTGAACCCGCGGCCCCCGCTCGGCACCTCGAGGTAGGCGAGTCGAGTTAGCCTAGCACTTGCGGAAATTCTTTGGTGATGATACAACCTCACCCAACAGAGGGATGCGACGCGACTTCGCAAGGGGAACGCTCAACGGTGGTCGCGTATCTTTCGCTTCGTCGGACCTTGAATTTCGTTGACTCCTTTTGTTGCAGATCTAGGTTGTCCCGCTTCGCAAGAGCATTCTTCATTGGGGACCCCACTGGGACCGACTACCCCTCGGATATCGAGTCCTCTGCGTGAGTTTATGGCCGATCCGCGAATAGAGAGTACCAAGTTTGGGACTTGTTTGCTCGCGGTCCTTGTCGCCTATGAAGGTTATGATTCCATTCTCCCCGCCGCGCTTCCTATTGAGACTAGGCAGGAGCTCGACCAGCTTCGGAATCATGTTTACACGGTGAAGAATTATCAGTCGCAGTTGGAGGGCGAAGGTGGGCTCTTCCTGCGGATGCTAGATGTCGAGGAGAGGATATACGAACTAGAGACCCGCCAATTTGCCACTGAGGACTAGGGGTGCAAACGAGTCGAGCTCGAGTCGAGCTTGGCAAAATTTCCAAGCTCGAGCTCGAGCTCGAGCTGATCATTTCGAGCTCGAGCTCGAGCTCGTCGAGCTCATTTTGTACTGGCTCGAGCTCGAGCTCAATACCTGCTTATCGAGCCCGAGCTCGAGCTTCGAGCTCGCGAGCTTGAGTCGAGCTCGAGCTGCTCACGAACTTTTTAGCTCATGAGCCTGTTTTTCTTTATATTTTTTATTTTTTTTAAAACATATTGGAATAAAAAGCTCGCGAGCCTGCTCGCGAGCTCATGAACAATAATATTCGAGCTCGAGCTCGAGCTCCACAGGCTCGAGCTCGAGTCGAGCTTTTTTCGAGCCGTCTCATCGAGCTTTCGAGCCGGCTCAACTCAACTTGCACCCCTACTGAGAACCATCTTCACAAGTTTGCTCAAGTTGTGGGAACCGTCGGTGAGGCGAGCAAGCTGGAAGAGGCCATGCGTAAAGGCGAGGAATATCTTCGTCGAGCCCAGGAGAAAATTCATAAAGCCATGGGAATAACTTGAAATGCTCGCCACCCAACTCGTCCTCATCGTCGGGAGAGGGGACCACTGCGACGCGAGTAGAAGATTAGGGCTCCTATTTTTGCACTTTTGTTGTCTTCAATTTTTCTTTACCATATTTTGTGTCGAGGCTGGGCCAACTCGGTCTCAATGACTTCAGGACCTCGCGAGCTCGGGCTCAGCGAGCTCAAATCCCGCGAGCTCAGATCGCGTGAGCTCAGGACAGTGGCAAGCTCGACCCTGGCGACCATGCGCCATGCGAGCTCCAGCCCTTGGAAAGCTCGGTCCAGACGACTCCAGACCATCCTAGTCTACAAACTCGCCCGGCCTAAGGGAATCTAAATTCATAGGTGTTTGGTTTCTCACTTCATAGGTGTTCGGTTCGCAGACCGTTTGGGTCTGCGTATAGTATTCTCAAATAGACAGAGGTCGTTGTTCGCAAGCCAGTTTGGATTGCAAATAACACTAACGAAAAGGCGGATGCCGCTATCTGCAGGCAAAAAAAGACCATCATACCCTTGTCAAGAGTTTGCCTATAAATAGGACCCCAAGCACCTTGGAGAGGCAGACCCGGCCTCCTAGAGCTCCTTCCTTTGCGAGTTCTCGCTCTGTACCATCCGAGGTGCCGAGCTCATCTTTGAATTTAGGAGGGGAGTTGCAAACAGCACTTCTGGGTGTGTGTCGGGACCTCCTCGCTACAGCTCGCGGGCCTAGTGAAGATAAACCAATCCGTAATTTGTGAGGGTCAACTCTAAGCTCGGAATATCTCGGTCTAGAGCGCTCGACGGCGAGTTCAGTAACTCGAACTGCCCTCTCTTAGTCTAAACTTCATTGAACCGGTAACCAGATTTCAACAAGCACAAAGAGCTCCGGACTCAGATCGCCGACCTACTGCAAAAGCAGTTTATTAGGGGGAGCTTGAGTCCATCTGTCGTACCTGCCCTTTTTACCCCTAAGAAGGATGGTACCTGACGTATGCGTGCAGATAGTCGTGCTATCAATAAGATTAAAATTAAGTATCGATTCCCCATTCCACAACTTGATAACTTTCTTGACACCATGTCGTGCTACTGTTATGTTTTGTGGCAAGTGGTGATACACTTAGAATCTAGAAATCTAGTATTAGCTCTACTTTTGTCCGTTAATTCAAGATGCAGGTTACTCTGTTAGCAAAAGTTGATGAACACTCAAGCAAAGAAGTAACTTGTCCAACAAAAGGTGTAAAGAGAAGAGATGAGAATAGAATCCAGATTATCGATTTCAAGAGAGTATTTACATTTAGCTCAAATGTGTTATAATGTTTTCATAGTTAAAGTGATATCTTTTGATAGGGACTAGCAAAATAATAAGTGTGGAGGTGTATAACTCCTACCAATTGGGTGAAGAGTATTTTGATTGATTATTAATTTAAAGATCTTATTCTTGTTATAATTAATTAGCGGGTCATTCAAGTTATTCAATGAAATTGATTGGTATGCTAAACAATCCTAAAAATTTAGATTATGAATTTGAAGTTAGTAAGATGTATTAAATTTCTTTTAAATATTTATTTTATGCACAATATTCTTTAAAAGAGTTTACTTCTTAACAGTTTATTTTTATTGTCTTCTTAAAAAAATGATGCAAGGGTGAGCAAGAACTGAATCAATGATGTAAGTCAAGATATTGAACTTAGATAGTTAATTGATAAAAATGATTAAGGACATCTTTGTATCACTTCGCACAATAAAGCCTACATTTGTTTTGAACATTCATTATCTTTTGAGCTTGAACCTTTTCATTTGGATACATATTATTCCATGTAGAAATTCTCTATATACTTACTAGTTGGATCTTAGTAAACTTTATAATTATGGGTGTGTAATTTTTAAATAAAAAAAATAAAAATGTATAAATGTCATAGTGATAATGTGATATGTGGTTTAAGTATGTCTACACATACTTGGAATGATCTCAACTATAAAGCATAAAAAAAGTTAAAAATATGTGTTGTTTGAGAATAAAACCTCATACGATGAAAAGTTATTAAGCTAATTAACTAGGAAAATACCTTTTTACCATCAAGATTTAATCAGAAATTTTTAACCAAGTTGTTAGAAAAGCCCAATTAAGGGCCCTTGTTTTCTCTCTTTTCTCTCTCCTTGTATTAGTCCCACATCTTGTATTTAGGTTTTCTCTTCTCCTTCTTTTCCTATATAAGTGTATTCATACTTGTGACTATTCATTCAAGAAGTATATACAAGCTTTGAGGCCTTTCTCTACATGGTATCAGAGGGAAACCGGTCTCCTCCTGTAGTATCCGGCCTACCCGTTTTCTTCTCCTAACCGCAACCGGTCTCTTCTCCTAACCGGTTGTCCGCGCGGTCTCTCCTTCCCGCGGACTCCTGCGGCTTGGTCTTTTCTATCCGCTTCCCCCCCCCCCACCCCTCTGTTTCTTTCGTGGCCTCCACCTCCTCCCTTCCTCCTCCTCTCTTTTTATACTCTTCTCTCTCACGTGGGTCCACTTTCTCTTCCCTTTCTCTTCCCGCGCGGACTCTTTCTATCCGCTACGGCCTCTCCCTGCATTTGGATCGCTGCTCGCAGCGACCTGCATCTCCTGCTCACTGCACGGTCTCTCTCTATCCGCTGCGGCTTCTCCCTGCTCGCTAGTCGCTGCTCGCAGCGACCTGTTTCTCCTGCTCGCCGTGCGGTCTTTCTCTCTCCGCTGCGACGTCTCCCTGCTCGCTGATCGCTGATCGCTGCTCGCTGATAGCTGCTCGCAGCGACCTGCCTCTCCTGCTCGCCGCGCGATCTCTTTCTATCCGCTGCAGTCCTTCCTACTCGCTACTCGCCTGCGGCCTGTAGCGACCTGCTTCCTACTCGCTTCTCGCTGCGGCCTCGCCTTTCTGCTGCTGTCTTGTCGCATTTTGGTCGCGATCTCCTGGTCGCTGGCGTGTCCGCCGAGACCGTTCGACTTCTTCCTTTCTTGCCTACCCGCACGACAATCCTCTTCTAACCGCCCGGCCTCTTCTGCTGGCCGCGCATGGCGTCCGATACCTATGTTGCTACTTCTGATCCGCCAGCCCGCGCGGCTGCCTCGGCTTCCGAACTTCGTGACGAATTACGGATTACAACTATCTCCCTCACTGGAAAAAGGAACTTTGTTGAATGGGTTCACTCGGTTCGCCGTGTTCTGCAGACAAAGGGACTTCTTCACCACTTGACCCGGGCCCCTGCGACTGCACCCTCCGATGACTGGCTTCACGACGATGGTCGGGTCCAGTCCTGGCTTCTCAACTCTATGGATCCTGAACCCTACAGGATGGCAATGTATCATGATACGGCTAAATCCATGTGGGAGGAGCTTCACGTCTTTTACTCTGGTCATGACAGCCTACAACATCTGTATGATATTATTTTCGATCTTCAGAATCTTACCCCGGGTGCTCCTGGTGATATGCTCTCCTTCGTGGCTAAAGCCAAGAGTTTGGCAGAGGCTTGGATTCAGCATCAGCCTCCTACTACCGATCTCACCACTCAACGCAACCAGAAAGAAGCTGTCGCCATCGCCATGATGATGTCCCGAGTTCCTCCCCACATACATAGTATTCGGGCTCAGATCCTCTCCTCCGCCACAACTCCTTCACTGTCTGATGTATGCTCTATGCTGCTCAAAGTCACGCCTCCCTCTGAGGCTCCTCATGATTTTGCCCCAGCTCTTCTTCAGCAACCTCTCCTTCCGAACCCTCCTACTCGTGGATCTTCCACTCGGGGGGGCCGGCCACCGTCTCGGGGACGCGGACGTGGTGGTCGTTCTTCAATGAAATGCACTTACTGTGGCCGCGATAATCATCTTGAAGCTACTTGTTACCGCAAGCACGGCCTGCCCCCTCATCTTACTGCTACTACCACTGCTGCTCCTCCTCCCACGGGGCCGTCTGCCCCCGATCTGGCTTCCACTACCCGCCAGGATATTGATGAGCTTCGCACCCAACTCCAACAGCTTCAAGGTGCTCTCAGCCGCTCCTCCGGCTCCGTCGCATCCTTTTCTGCGGAAGGTATAACCTGTCTCTCTCATAGTCCCTGCTGGATCGTTGATTCCGGGGCCACTCACCATATTACTTCCCAGAAGCCCACCAAGTACCAACGGACGCCTCACCCCCTTTGCATCACTGTGGCCAACGGTGATACCCTTCCTGTCTCTGGCACCGCTGCTCTTCAGCTTACTCCGACTCTCTCTCTTTCCTCGGTTCTGCATGTTCCGGGCTCCCCTTTCAACTTACTTTCTGTTAGTCGTCTCACCCACGACCTTGATTGTTGCATAACTTTTTCACATTCTTCTTTCCTTATGCAGGATCGTCGCACCCGGAGTACCATTGGTAAGGGGCAGCTGTTGAACGGGCTCTATATCTTGGACATCCCACCTACTACTCTATCTGCTATCTCCACGGTCGATTGGCATCGCCGCCTTGGGCATGCCCCTCTACCGATTCTCAAGCGGGCTCTTCCTGATGTACCTCTGCAGGAGTTCTCTTGTGAATCTTGTATCTACGGCAAACAACATCGCTCTTCCTTTCCCCCTACTTGTACCAGGAGTAGTACTCCTCTCTCTTTAGTACACTCTGATGTATGGGGTCCTTATCGTGTCCCCAGTATTTTTGGTTATCGTTATTTTGTCACGTTCATTAATGACTACTCGCGTACTACATGGCTTTATTTACTACATGATCGTACTGAACTTACTTCTGTATTTCGTGCTTTTTTGACTGAGATGCGTACGCAATTCGATACCCCCCTCTGCGTCATTCGCACCGATAACGCTCGCGAATATACCAGGTGTGCCTTCTCTACTCTTTGCACCGAGTTCGGTATCATCCATCAAACTTCATGTGCCTATACCCCTCAGTAAAACGGGGTCGCCGAACGGAAAAATCGTCATCTTCTCGATGTTGCCCGCTCCCTTATGTTCCAAATGCAGGTTCCGGTTGAATATTGGAATTTTGCCGTCTCCACAGCCTGTCATCTTATTAACCGCCTCCCCTCCTCTGTGCTGAATTTTGCCTCACCACTCCAACTTCTCTCTCCCTCCACCAACCCCACCTCTCTCACACCACGGGTCTTCGGGTGTGTGTGCTATGTCCACCATCTTGGCCCTCCTTCCGACAAGCTTGCTCCTCGGGCTGCAAAGTATATGTTTGTTGGATACTCCCGGACTCAAAAGGGATGTCTACTACTCTCCTTCTGATGGTCGGTTGGTTGTTTCTGCAGATGTCACCTTCTGCGAACACCAGCCCTTCCACTTGCCTTGCCCCACCTCGTCTTCTGCTCCACCTCTTCCTCGGCCTGCCGTACCAGTCACGTCATCGTCTCTACCCACTTCTTCCTCCTCTCAACCAGCTCTTCCTCGGGTTCCTCCACCTCTTATCTGGGTCTACTCTCGACGTCCATCCAAGGATACTCCCGTGCACCAACTCCCCGCTACCAGCGATACCTCGGCTCCGGCAGATCCGGCTCCCGTCTCTACAGCTCATCCCTTGGCCAACTACGTCTCTCTCCATCGGCTGGCACCACCTCTCTATGCCTTTGTCACCTCTCTTTCCTCTATTTCTATTCCTAACTCTGTGCAGGAGACGCTTACACATCCAGGGTGGCGGGCAGCCATGGAAGATGAAATGCGGGCTCTTTGGGCGAACCAGACCTGGGATCTGGTACCTCTTCCTACTGGTCATACCTCTGTGAGCTGCAAATGGGTCTTTGTTGTCAAGCATGCGGCGGATGGCACTGTTGACCGCCTGAAGGCCCGCCTCGTGGCCCGGGGCTTTACTCAGCAACATGGCCTTGATTATGAGGAAACTTTCTCTCCAGTGGCCAAATTGAACACGGTCCGCGTCCTTCTTTCCTTGGCAGTTCATCGTCACTAGCCGCTTTATCAGTTGGATATTAAGAATGTCTTCCTCAACGGCGATCTGCACGAGACAGTTTATATGCAGCAATCTCCCGGGTTTGAGACCACGGGGGAGTCTTTGGTATGTCACCTTCGGAAATCCATTTATGGTCTCAAACAGTCCCCACGAGCGTGGTTTGAAAAATTCAGTAAAGTGGTCTGTGCTAGTGGCTTCACTCGGAGCTCGGCTGATTTTTCCCTCTTCACCCGCCACCGGTCAACCGGAACTGTGATCCTTCTGGTCTACGTTGACGATATCCTGATTACTGGCAACGACACGGCAGGAATACAACAGATCAAGGAACAGTTAAACTCCGCCTTTCAGACCAAAGATCTGGGCAACCTTCGGTACTTTCTTGGGCTCGAGGTCGCACGACGCTCTGATGGTCTTGTGTTATCTCAAAGGAAGTACTGTATGGACCTCCTTCATGATGCAGGCTATTCTGGATGCAAACCTGCGGAGACTCCTATGGACGCCAATCACAAGCTCTCGGCCCATAGTTCTGACTCTGACAAGCTGCTTACAAATCCGGAATATTACAGACGCTTGGTTGGGAAACTGATCTACCTTACGGTGACTCGACCGGACATCTCATTTGCTGTAGGAGTTGTGAGTCGGTTCATGCACGCTCCTCGGACATCTCATCTTCAAGCGGTCGAGCGCATCCTTCGATATCTCAAGATCGCCCCCGGACAAGGACTTGTGTATAAGCCATCCACATCTCTATCACTCATCGCTTACTCTGACGCTGACTATGCAAGATCTATCGATGATAGGCGCTCCACTACGGGGTTCTGCACTTACTTTGGTGGTCATCTCATAACATGGCGTAGCAAGAAACAATCTGTGGTTGCACGCACTTCTGCTGAAGCCGAGTACCGGGCTATGGCTGCGGTTGCTTCCGAGCTAACCTGGCTTGAGAGCCTTTTGGGAGACTTGGGTGTTCGTCTCTCATCACCGGCTACCTTATTTTGTGACAGTCAGGCAACAATACATATTGCCAAGAATCCGGTGTTTCACGAACGCACAAAGCATATCGAAGTTGATTGTCACTTTATCCGGGAAAAGGTACAATCAAAGAAGATAGATTTGGAGCTTGTTCCTGCTAAAGACCAAATTGCGGATATCCTGACTAAAGCTCTCTCCAGGCCTCTATACTATCAGTTTTTATCCAAGCTTGGTGCCTACGACTTGTACGCTCCAGCTTGCGGGGGAGTGTTAGAAAAGCCCAATTAAGGGCCCTTGTTTTCTCTCTTTTCTCTCTCCTTGTATTAGTCCCACATCTTGTATTTAAGTTTTCTCTTCTCCTTCTTTTCCTATATAAGTGTATTCATACTTGTAACTATTCATTCAAGAAGTATATACAAGCTTTGAGGCCTTTCTCTACACAAGTCAAAGTCAATCTTAATGCAAGTCCTTATGATTTTCTTTCAATTGAACTATCAAACTCTTGTGGAGGCTAAATCAAAGACTCAACTTATTTTTATCTTTTCCTATTGATGCGGAAGTCTAATGAAAAAAACTGTGTCTGAGTAAATTTTAAAAAATAGCACACACAATACTAGAAATCTTATTTGAGTTTTATCTTTTGTTAAACTAATGGCTTTATGAATGTTTGAAATCTTAATGATTGACAAATTTATCGATTAACTAATGTGAATCTCTTGAGTAACTTTTTTAATTTTATTTTCGAGAAAAATGGTCATTTGAATTTGCATTTTGATGATTATCTCTTTATTCAATTTATTGATATGAATTATCTTTGTTGTGTGGACTAGCAAAATTCTAAGTATGCGGGTATAATAATTTTTTTAGAATATATTATTTTGATCTATAAATTTAACTCTATGTCGAATATATTTAATAAATATGTGTCAAAATATTTGAAATATGAGTAATTCTATATTTTGTCTAAATTTGGATATTATCATCATCTTTTTATGTTTTTTCATATAGAAATGCTGAATAATTCGACTTGAAGAAGTGAAGTTACACCATATTGATTTTCTGGAAAAGGTATTGGAACAACATTACAGATTGTTGCAATATGGAGGAAACGAATTTCAAAGTGAAGTTACACCAATTTGAATTTTGATTATCATGTTTAGTAAGATCTTTCTTATTGTGCTGTGTGTTTCTACAGTTATGAACTATTTCTCTAAGTATTGTATGATGAGAGTACTATGATTTTTTGTGATGAAGAATGTCTTAACTTTCTTTATGAGTGTTTGATGAACAAGCTTTATTGGATTTATAATCTTAATATTGAAACTTTCGGCCGAAGTTTTCACTTTTCTACTGCGCTTCATAATTCGATAGATTAGCGTAAGTGCATCATAGATTCAATATAACATAGACGGGAGAAAGAAATTTCGTCTTTATGTTAACAACATTGATTTTTATTCTTCCTTCTATTCTTCATTTCGCCTGAGTTAGAGATGACAAGGAAAATAAAGAATAATGAGATTTTTAATATTGAGAGATACTGATTTCTGTCTTAAAATCATTGCAAGTTAGTTGATTAAACACTTTCATATATTATCACTTGAAGGATTTATCACAATAGACATAGAAAATCATAACACAAGACTACTACTTAAATCTGATAAAAAGTATATCTAAGAACTCGTCGTTAAGTTTCATTAGAGTTGTGATCCGTTTTCAAAATCACTTCATTTGATCTGCTTGGTTTAAAGAAAAGGTTAAACTAATACTTGCGAGCGTTGGATTAGTTATTTCTTCGTGCGAACGAACTTTACTTTTATTATATTAATTGATCTGGCACGTTCACTTACGTATTTTATTTTTTTTATTAGCCAACCATAAGCTCTACACACATGCTTCCGACTCTGATCTACTCTTCACTAACCCGGAGTACTATCGTCGTCTTGTGGGCAAGACAATTTATCTTACAGTTATAATACCTGATATATCATTTGTTGTTAGGGTGGTCAGTCATTTTATGCATGCTTTACGGATCTCCCATCTCTTAGGCGGTTAGGTATCTAAAGACTGATTCGGGATAAGGACTTGTGTATAAGACCTCTCTCTTCTTATCTTTGGTTGTCTACTCTGATGTTGGTTATGTTAGCTCTCTAGATGATCGTCGATCCATAAGTGGGTATTGCACATACTTTGGTAGATACCTTGTCACTGGCGGAACAAGAAGCAAAATGTGGTTGCACGTTCATCTGCGGATGCTGAGTACCGATCAATGGCTTCTGTCATTTCTAAACTTACGTGGGTGGAGAGCCTTCTAAATGATCTAGGTGTGAGACTTCCCTTTTCAAACACTCTCCTCTATGAGAATCCAAGTGGCTATTCATATCGTCAAGAATCCTTTGTTTCATGAACGTACCAAGCAAATCGAGGTCGATTGTCATTTTGTTGGAGAAAAAGTGCAACTTAATAAATTAGACTTGCGGCATGTGCCTACTGTAGGGCAAGTTGCAGACATCCTCAATAAGGTCTTACCATGACCATTATATCATGAGTTTCTATCCAAGTTTGGCTCCTATGATTTGTATACTCCAGCTTACGGAGAGCATTGGAAAAAAATTGTACATATCCTTATTGTAATTCGGAGTTTTTAAGAGCAAATAATGAAATTTTAAAATTTTCCTTTAAATTATTGTGCGTTTCTACAAGGATAAACCTCAGAATCTTTCTCCTTATTTACAAGATTTTAGTTAAGGGCTCGTCGTAGAATGTCAGTAAAGTTGTCGGAGGAGAGCCTGAGGGAGCGATGATGGTGGAATAGAATATTATGGAGCTGGAACCGTGACTGTCTAAGCGCGGTGTGCTCGAGAGAGAGCTACTAAAATCTCTTGAATACAAATGAAGAAAAACTAATACTTTTTTATCGTTCCAAGACCCAAGGGGTCCTTTAAATAGACTTAAAAAGGGAATAAACATAAATAAGAGACAAATAAGAGGCATAAACGTAAATAAGTCTTAACACTTGGACTTACTTAAAATGTGACCTAAAACAAAATCGATAATAAATAGATAATAAGAACTAAGCCGGAGCTCCATAACATCACTCTCTTCTTTCAAACCGAGCCTATCCTCAAGCTCGGAGGGGGATCGAAGTTCGTTGGTTGGCTCAGCCAATACCTTTTGTCTCATCAAAATCCTCTACTTCCGGGTAGAAAAGCCATTTATAGCAACCATACTATTCATTGCACATAGAATACTTTGCTCGGTTATCAACAAGTGTGGGATATGGTAAGAGTCGGTGTTGGGATTCTGCTGGAGGAGCAACTTGGGTGTCCGAGAGGGCACTCATGGGTTTATAGTCATCATGATCCATCTGCAATCAATGCTCACAAAGTCGGGCCAGACTCATGGCAATGAGTAAATCACAGG
Organism: Platanthera zijinensis; assembly: GCA_039513925.1. NCBI lineage: Eukaryota > Viridiplantae > Streptophyta > Magnoliopsida > Asparagales > Orchidaceae > Platanthera > Platanthera zijinensis. The sequence continues at coordinate 120,516,118 of CM077098.1, forward strand.
GATTTGATCTCGGGTCTTCGAACTTGACGTTCATTCTGAGACGTTCCTGAAGTCCCGCCGTAAAGATGGCTAATTATCGCACTGTTGCATGTATACATCAACCGATCCTGTTTGGCGTAATGTCGCGCAAACGCTGAGGGGTTTGTTGTGAGTCGTAAGGTCAAATCGTATGTTGTAGACCCTTTTTAAACCATACCAGTTCATTCCCAGATTGTCAGCATACGCACGTGCGAACCACAGCTGAGTGACATCAAGCAGGTGGAAGAATGTCAAACTTATCCATTTCAATACCGATGTTTGTTGATGGTTACAAAACTGTTCGCATCGGGTGAGTCACCCCAAAGGACCGTCCTTCACATCATAAGTTAGAAATGTCAACTTGGTGTAATAGGGAACGATGATGACATCGGGTCATATTATGGCCGGCGGATCAGAGTGAAGAATTGGCGGTGGAGGCACATGATTGTTGCTAGCCTGATAATGTGCGAGAATGTGGCAACAGTCAGAGAGGATGTGAGATGATTGAGTTGCTTGGAGAGGGTAGCAACGGTCTATTTATGACACGCCTCGACTTCTGTATGGTGTAGGTCTGCTGCAATTTGATTATCAATGAGGGCTTGCATTATGGTCATAAGTTGACTCAGCTGTTTCGACAAGTCACCCATGTTACGATTCTAGCATTGTTTTTCTATGTTGATATATATATACGAGTGACAGACACATGGCTCCACCTTTATTGTCATCCGCGACAGTACCTTGATCGCAAAAGGAACTCCGACCATGACATTACCCCTGCGCGACGGCGCTCCCGTCGCTCAAAAAGAATATATATATATACGGTCCTCCGACCCTACGTGAGTGCAACGGGACGGGCCTTCGGCCCTATGTGAGTGCAACAGAACGAGCCTCTGGCCCTACATGAGTGCAACGACATTGGCCTCCGGCCCTACGTGAGCGGAACGGCACTGGCCGCCGGCACAGCCCCTACACGACGGCGCACCCGAGGCTCATAAAAAAATATGTAAAAAATTATATAATTTATATATATAAATATATATATATTTATAAATATATATATATTTATAAATAAATATATATATAGGTTTAGGATATGTGAAATGATAGCCTATCATAGGTCTAGGAGCTCTACCCTAAACTTTTTAGATTTCATGAATTTCCATCTTTTTTTAATTTGGGGATATTATGTAATGACATAAATGGGTACAGTATTTATGTAATTACATATACATATTAATATATGTTAAGTAATTAGATTAAAAGATGAAGACTATATTTGGCATTTTTTAATGTTTAACCAAAGGCAACTTTCCCCTTTTAATATTGTAAAGATATATATATGATTTATATATAAATATATAAACCGGAGGTGGCTCGAGATAACCGTGTTGGCGGGTGAAAAAGAGGTGCAGGGTTCGAAAACAGGTAGCCACAATGTAATTACTATTGGCACTAGGCTCGAAACAAGAGCGCACGGGAATAGAAGGATAAGGCAACTCTGGCAGAACACTAAAAGCAAGCTTGAAGATTTCGACGAAGGAGAAGACGGGCAGGAAAGTTCGAACATCGTGAAATGTTGACGATGCGCAGAGACCGGCGGATGAGGAAATTGGCACAGGGAGACTTGTGATCTTTGTCTATAACGATTGACACTGATTCTGGGTGGAACCACTACCGATCGGGGAGGAGTTGCGACCGACGGTAACCCTACACGATGGAGTTAATGTTACGGTTGCCTATCGAGAAGGAAAACAGGGTTGTGTGATCTTCCGGTCATAGGAGTTGTTGTCGTTGGACGATCGAGCCAATCAAAACTGAGTCTGGGAGACGCGCAAGTTCAGAGTTAGCGTCGACTGTGTGAGCTTCGTTGTGTTGCGAAATGGGCTCTCCAATCAGCTGAAATGTTAAAACCGTTAGTGCAGACATCCAATTTGAGGTCGGGGAGCAAGCCAAATCAGGTTCGTTGGTGAACAGTTGGATAGAGGAGATTGGCTCTGATACCAAGTTGTTACGGGTTCACCGTATAACGTCGGTAGAGTTGTCAGAGGATGGCCGGACGCGGGAATCATAATGGAGGAGGATACTGTGGAACCGAAACCACAGTTGCCTTGACAGGGTGTGCTCAAGAGAGAAATACCAAAAATCACTTGAAGACACTGGAAGAAAGACTAATACTTGTCAATCATTACAAGACCAAAGAGGTCCTTTAAATAGACTTACAAAGGACATAAACGTAAATAAGAGGCAAAAACCTAAACAAATTCTAACATTTGGACATACATAAAATGCGACCTAACAGACAATCAATAATAAAAAGAATAATAAGAATTAGGCCTGAGGCCCATAACGGTTTTCAGAAATTTAAGGGTCTGATGATAACCTTAAGATTTGTTATTTTTAAGAAAATGTCAAACTCACAAGGACCAATGTACAAAACAAACCCAAAGTGGAAGAAAAATATAGAAGAGGAAACTTATTACCAAATCATGCTGGCCGATGGAATCGCCAATTTGACGAAGTCCAAAGTACCACTTAGAATTTCTTTTGAAAATCCATTCCATGTCTTCTTACAAGAAGGTGACCACTTGATAAAGAGTGACAAAAGTAGTACATTGATCCAGTACGAAATGGAATTTGCAAGGGCAGCACCTTTGTTCCCAAGGCTAGATTTGAACACCAGAAGCCAACAAATTAGAAAGTGTAGAAGGGTTGTAACTCCGGAAGCAAATAGCAATGGAAATACAATATTTTGTGTCTGTAGGAATCTAGCTTGGCACTGCAGCAGCCCATAAGCGAAAAGTGCGGGTATCAGCCATCGAGCGTATGAACCCGCTTCCATTGATATTTCAGGATCTTGGCCTAATGCTACTAGAATCTGAGATGTGTAGCTCCAGAAAATGGCCACAGGAATGCTCACTAGTGTAAGGACTAGCACTGCACTTTGCAGGTGCCTGCCAAGGGCATTGTGCTGCTGAGCTCCAAAAGATTGACCACATAAGGTTTCTAATGCACTTCCCATGCCCAGCTGACATAAACAGAATAATTTTCATTCAAACCACATTAGAGACAGAAAAAAAATGAAATTTGTGATTTTACACGAGTTCAAGGCATCAATAAATTGTAAGTTTGAGAAGATTAGATGTTAATATTAGGCATCATTTCTTAAACTGTGTTAAATGTTCATTGCACGAAATAATCGCTCTTATATGGAAACACGGATACTTCATAAGTCAATATGCACATTGTATGTCTAGAAATTGACATGTGATTCCTCTCACCCAGGCTGGTCTAAAGATTATCGTCCTCGGGTTCGATGGACAACCATAACCCGAGGGTAGAGCATCGGACAAGTATCCTTAGAATTATTGTAAAAAAGGTCATAGCTACAAATATCATATGTAAGCATGACATGTAAGAGCAGATGTACAATTTAAATTTGTACTTGGTTTTAAGTTCCAAAGTAAGAGCATAGTTTTGTTCATATCTTCCCGTGTCTTTTCTAGGTAGTCGAACAGCTGAATTACTCGACCTGAGTAAGGCTGCCAACATGGAGGAAAATTGCATTTTAGAGGATCTCTCCAAGCCCTTGTTCTTTGTACGTAATTTCTAATCTCGGTTCACGAAGGGGAGCATTTCACTCTGATGGATTAGCAGATGGACCTCCTAACATAAACATCTTTCTTTTACTTCCCTCTTGGCCCACTATGAGACTAAGGCTCTGTTTGATATGGCGGTAGCAGTCGGGAACGCGGTGGTTATGATTTATCACCTAAGGAATTCACCCCTTTTTATGCTCAAAACTAGCTTTCTTTCCTTGGTGGCGGTCAATCGGTCATGACCGTTGTCGTGCCAAACATGCATTCTATAGTGATCACATATGTCCAAACTCACCGGAGCAAAAACGATGTGCCAAACGGAGCCTATGGCTCTATTTGGCACGACGGTGGTGGTCACGAAGGCGGTGTGATGGGGTTCTCTAAAATTTTAAAGTTACCGAACTGAATGACCAAGACCAAGCCTGTGACCGGCTCGACAAGACAGGTCCAACAAACCAAATTTTGCGCGATTCCGAGTCCGTTTGACCCCTCAAACGTCCTTTAGAAGGCTACGCCCTGAAAACCAGCCCGAGACAGACCGGTCTGGGCTGAACCGGCCAAGCCTAGGCTGGTGTTACCGTTATGCACGTTGATGAGACGCGCGCACACCGACGAGATACCGTGGCGTGTCTACGCGTGTAAAAGGGCGACGGATACTAGCCTCACGCATTCGCCGGAGCGACTACTCCCCGTCGGGACCACCGAAGGTCGCATATGGAGACCACCATGATTTGGCAAATTAATGCAATTAATTAATGTTAATTAATTTGTTAATTAATATTAATCATTATTAATTAATAATTATTAAATATATTAATTAATGACTAGTAATTAGCATTAATTATATTATATGTGTTACCTTTTTATGTGTGTCATCCCTTATCTTTATAAAAGGGAGGATTTTATGAGTTGTTTTATCTTTTGGATGCGAGAATTAGGGCTGCTCCCTAAGAATGTTGTCTTGTTCCCTCATCCTCCTCTTTCTCACCTCCGCTGACCCTCCCCCTTGCCGGATTCGTATCAATTTGGATCGATCTACCGGAGCCGCTCGCCATCTCGCCGTCGATGCTCGCAATTGTCCGTGCGAACTCTGCCACAACGGATTCCTCCGGTGTCTGATCCATTACAGTGCGTCGTCCGCCTACGCAGTTCGCGCGTCAACTGCGTCGCGTTCGATTCGGCCTACCAGCCTAGTTCACGGCTTGCTTTCCCATCCGCTCAGCCCTAACAGCCGACCCCGATCTGCTCCCTCCAGCCGCTCTGTCGCAGAACACCGCTCCGCTAACCCGCTCCTGATTCCGTCAATACGCTGATCTGTCGCCGAACCCAAAACTACCGCTCAACCCGCTGAGTCATCGATCTGTTTCCCCCGTTGTCGCGTGCGTTGCCTCCTACCGTGAGCAGTCCGCGGTTTTTTGCGCACCTTCATCCACAGAAACATCGGGCCCCTGTTTCCGCAGCCCTTCACTAGTTTGTCCGCTCCTACCCCCGGTCTGACAAGCCCAGCGCGGTTTCACCACTTCCAACCCTATACCTGGGCCAACCTCCGCCAGATCCACCCTTTTAAACCGCCGTCTGACGACTCCAGCCTCATGGATCCCAACACTGGCTCCTTCAGCGACCCCGCTCCGGATACCGTCACCGAAGCCTTAAACCGCCGCTTAGAGGCACAAGAGCAACTCGTCGCCTCCATCCATGTCTCGCTCCTCACCCTCCACTTCAAGATTGACTCCCTACAGGCGTTCGTCGCTGCCGTCTCCACCGCGTTCGGCTCCGGCCCACCCGCGGGTTGCGTCTCTCTCCTAGGCACCGGACCGTCATCCATTCCTTTAGGGACCACTCCTTCCCCATTCCGGGCCGGTCCGCCCTCTCCCTCGACATTCCCTCCTTCGTCGGTGTTGACTCGATGTGTTGGATCGCCAAGGCAGAGCAATATTTCGACCTCAACTATACACTAGAACACGACAAGGTATCTACAGCGGTGGTTGGCCTAGACGGCTCGGCCCTCCAATGGGCTTGGTGGCTCGGCCAATCCAACCCATGCCTCTCCTTGTCCGAGCTCAAGTAGGACATGATCCGGCGGTATGACACCGGCTACTCTGGCTCCTCCGCTATCGAGCTTCTTTGCGGCGTCTGCTAGACAGCCGTCATGGACGACTATGTTGATGAGTTTGTCGCTCTGGTCTCCCATGTTCCCGGGCTACCGCCTGGACGACTATGTTGATACAGATCTGAGCTTCTTCATGCAGGGTCTACTGTCACATATCCGCCCTTGCCTCCACACGTACCACCCTCACACAGTCTGCGACGTCATGAACTTGGCGCGTCTGGTAGAGGCCGACCTTTCGCCCAGCCACATGCTTAGAGCTGTCACTTAAAACTGAAAATCGTAAATCGAACCGGAACCGTAGAGAACCAGACCGAACCGTTCGCAAATTATTCGGGTTCAGGTTTGAATTTTGGAACCGTGAACAACATTAGTTCGAGTGTGGTTCTTTCATTTTATTATTTGAACCGAAACAGGAACTGGAACCGTAACATACAAGTCTCAAACGATTTCAATATTTTTAGACCCGATCCGAACCGTCCCGAAGCAAAACCGAACTGCAAGCCGTTTATTATTTTATAATTTATGTATAATATCTATACTTAATATTATGGGTGAAACATGTGTGTTTTGAACTCTAACCGCAATCGCATCAAATGGGGTCGGTTTTGGACTGAACAAAACTGCAGCGCACAAAAATCGTGCGATGTGGTTTGACATTGGTGCGGTTTGGAGTCGGATTTTGCAATGCATTTTAGTTTTTATACAGTTATATAATATATGTATTTTCAATTTTATTCACATATTTTTCTGAAATATTTTGTTTAAAAAATATAGAGGATATACAACTACTATTTAATAGTAATTATGAAAGACAAAACTAATTGTAGTTGATTGTTACGGTTAGACATGTCGACGAGACGCGGGCATGCTGATTAGACGTCATGGTGAGTCAACAAGCGTAGAAAGGCAACGGATACTAGTCCACTGATCGTGTAAGAGATCGTCGAGGAGCGCTCTACTTAATTATTTCTATTTTTATGCTTTTTTTAGTTTTACTTTTTGCAGACCACTTTTATTTCATCCCACCAAGTTTGGTTTTGGTTATAGTTGGAACTTATTGGAACCGGGTCGAACTGCATAGATCGGACCGAACCGTTAGTAGCTGGTTTAGTTTTGGTTCTCATTGAACCGTAACTGGAACCGTTGACATGATGGTTCCAAAAAATATGATTGAACCGAAACTAGAACTAGAATCGGTCAAACCAAATAAGGTTTCGGGTTTCATTTGAAGAACCGTTACCTTATCGGTTCAGTTCACGGTTTTAGTAGAACCGAAATCGTGATAGCTCTACACATGATGCAACGGACGACCAACACCAGCCCCGACCACCTTGGCCACCGCCAGCCACGGCTCCTCCATCGCGGCCGCCGCCTTGGGGAAACCGGCCGAGCAGCCCACCGGCCCCCCAGCGCCACTCGAACAGTGAGTACAATGAACTTTGCAGCAAGGGTCACTGTTTTCGGTGTTGCCAACCATACTCCCCAACCATGAGTACTCCGTGAAGGAGCGTCATCATTGGTGACGTCGACCCTGAGGTTACCCTGGCTGACTTTGAAGCCCTAGAGCTCTCAATGGGGGATCCACCTCATGACTCCACCGCAGTTACGTTCCACTGGTTGGAGCTATTTTGCGCCTTGACAGGCAGGATATCCGGCCAACAGACCATGCAGCTTTCGGGCACACTGCGGGATCGCCCGATCATCATCATGGTGGACAGCGGCGCAAGCCACAACCTCATCTCTGAGCACCTGATGCAGCAACTCCGTCTTCCCTCGGTTCCCTCTCCGGAGGTTGTGATCTGTATGGGCGATGAGCGTCATTGACCGACTCAGGACCGTTGCAATGTCGTCTCTCTTTCTGTGGGGTCTTGTTCCGTGACCGCGGACTTCTACACATTTGGCTTAGGCGGTCTCGACGTCATTCTGGGAGTGGTTTGGCTCCGTAGCACGGCGATGTATGCGTCAACTGGGAGACTATCTCCATGCAGTTCCTACACTGGGGCCAGCCATATCGCCTCTCGGGCCCGTTCGTTGTGCCATTTCCTCTTCCGACAGACCACCAGGAGCTTTCTACTGCGCTCACCGACGTCATTCGGCCGTCGGCAGTACTGCCACCAGCCCAACCTTCTCTGGTCCGGAAGAAAGATGGCAGTTGGCGCCTCACTACCCAGCCAAGCTACTTGATCGTCGTTACCACCTTCAGGGGGACCTTTGCTTGCAAGAGGTCCATGTTACTGGGTCTTACCGTCTGCAGTCTGAAACTACATGGCTGCCCCAGGATCACTGCTGCCACCACCCCTCCATCTACTGCCTTGGGGACAAGGCATGTTTTCCAGACGGCGGCATTGTTACAATTACGGACGCCGATGAGACACGCACACGCCAACGAGATACTATGGCATGTCTGCGCGTGTAGGAGGGCGACGAATACTAGCCTCACACATTCGCAGGAGCGACTACTCGTTGGGACCACCGAGGATCGCATATGGAGACCACTATGATTTGGCAAATTAATGTAATTAATTAGTGTTAATTAATTGGTTAATTAATATTAATTATTATTAATTAAATATATTAATTAATGACTAGTAATTAGCATTAATTATATTACATGTTACCTTTTATGTGTGTCCTCCCTCATCTTTATAAGGGGGAGGAGTTTATGAGCTGTTTTATCTTTTTGATGTATGAGAATTAGGGACGCTCCCTAAGAATTTTGCATCGTTCCCTCCTCCTTTCTCTTCCTCACCTCCGCCGACCCTCCCCCTTGCCAGATTCCTCTCGGGTATGTATCAGCTGGTTATCCCCTTCCTCACGCAAGGGTCGAAGCCCTAGCGTAAGGTGCAATTGAGGGCAGCGGCAAGCGCCACCCCCTTTTATTTCATCCACCAATCGTTGGCCGAAAATCACCGAGAGGGTCGCAAAAGCCCTCCTGTGGCCATAGGCGACCTCTCCCTTGCTTTCTCCCTCATCCTCCTCCAAAAAACATCAAAAAGTCCATTAATGGGGAGGAGATTTTTCAGAACTTTGGAAGCTCATATCTTCCTAACCACTCAACAAAATTTCAACCCGAAAGCGACATTGGATTGCTCTCGAATAATGTTATAAAATAGAGTATTCAATTGAAGGTTTTGGTAGAGTTTTGGTGGAACAGCCAGTCCACCAAAACATTTCATTCGGCGGCGATTACCGGAGTTACAAACCTTCAATCGAGAAATCGTCACCACTGATGGACTCATGACAACGAGACGAATCATCCCTAATATTTTCAAATTTCGAGCACTTTCATTATCCTGTGAGGGGATGGACACCACTGGCTGCTGCACCGCCAAACCTGACCGGATCTGCCCAAGGGGGGGGGGGGGGAGTTGTCTAACCGCTGAAATCGGTTATCCGAGGGGGCATAAACCGGGCGTTTTGATTTGTCCGTTAAATAATTACAATTACGCAAATACTTGTGTGCCCATCTTAAATTCTATGAAAAGGGCTTAATCCTTGATTTGAAGAGACTAAAAGAGGGGGAGTGGAGGAAGACCGTAAGATCCTCCGGTGTTCACGTACAAGCGGCTCTTTACTACGCCCTTGTGTGTGCAACTCTTCAGTGTGCTCGCATGAACACAGACTCCTTTGTGTGCTCATGTGAACACAGGCTTTTTTATGTGCTCGCATGAATATAAGCCCTTATGCTCGCGGGAACAAAGACTTTCCAATGCGCTCATGTGGAGCATAAACTCTTCTGTGTGCTCAGGTGAACACAGACTTTCATGTGTGCTCGCGTGAACATAGGCACTTGTTTGTGCTCGAGTGAACAAAACTTTCCAGTGCACTCGCGTGCTTTCCAGTATGCTCGCATGAACACAGATTCTTCGGTGTACTCACGTGAACGCAGGCTTTCTTGTGTGCTCGCGTGAATATAGGTTCTTGTGTGCTCACATGAACACGGGCTTTCCAGTGCGCTCTCCAGTGTGCAGGCCCCCACGCTCCTCTCCAGCATGCTCTGTCGCGCTCCACTCTCAAGTCCACTCCAGTACGCGCCCCCGCATTCCACTACCGTGCGCGCTCCAACACACCGCTCTCAAGTCTGCTCCAGTGTGCACCCCCCGCGCTACGCTCCATTGAACATACAGCTACTATGAACACATCGCTACCATGAACACGCAACTTCAGTGTCGCTCTGATGTCGGATATCGTGAACACATCGCTACCATAAACATGCCTTTCCAGTGAGCACCCCTGCGCTCCTCTCCAGCGTGCTCCGCCACACTCCGCTCTCGAGTGCACTCTGGTGCACGCCCTCACACTCCGCTCCAGTGTGCTCTCCAGCGCACTACTATCAAGTTTGCTCCAGTGCGCGCCCCTACACTGCACGGTACTGAACATACAGCTACTGTAAACACACCGTTGTCATGAAAACGCAACTCCAGTGTCACTTTGGTGCCCGTTACCGTGAACATGCCTCTACAGTGCGCGCCTTCCTGCTCCGTCACGCTCCGCTCTCAAGTCCACCTCGCGCTCCATCACGCTCCGCTCTCAAGTCCACTACAGTGTGCGCTCCGCTCCAGTGCGGGCCCTCGCGCTCCCCTCTAGTGTGTGCCCTCGCGCTCCACTAACCAGGAGATGTTTTACTCTCATGTGCTAGACCTCGTGCTCCACTCTTTAGTGTGTGCTCTAGCGCACCACTCTTAAGTCCGTTATAATGTGCGCGCTCGGCTTCGGTGCGCCTCCTCACGCTCCCCTCATCAGAGGATACTTAGCTCTCATGTGCGTGCCCTCACACTCCGCTCTCCAGAAGGCGCTCAGATCTCCAGAAGATCCACGTGACACTCTCCAGAATACAGCGCCCCGGGCTGACCTATGGGACGCGCCCCCGCATGCAGCTCTCTAAAGCATGTCCCTGATAGACGTGACCATCAGAAGAATCCTTTAACAATCTAGAATGAGAGGTGAGTTGTCACCCTCGTTGTAGAACAACCCTTATTCGTCAAGGAGGGACCCAATGGCGCCACGTAGGCAAGAGTCAAAGTCAACAGTCGGAGCAGGTCAACGGTCAACACTTGTGGGGCACTCCTCTTTTGAAGGTGAGTATCGTACTCGCCCAGGCGTACAACTAGCCAACAGCACAGGCGAGCATAAAGCATCCGACCACCCCATCAACCAGTTAATAGGCTGTTTTGGCGAGTACAGTAATACTCGCCTATTAGGCGACTTCCAGTAGTATCTCGCCAGGCGCGGGCGAGATACTTTGATGGGCACCAGGAGATAGTCGTCATGCCTCAATTGAAAAATTTGTGATAAGCGGAAAACGGGACACAGGCGCAGGAACACTCAACCAATCTAAGCCCAGCAACCAAATGCAACCAGAAGGGCAAGAATCTGGTACTATGAAAAATCTTTACAGAGCAAGGCATATATGGGGAGACATGATTCGCCGATGTATCTGATTAGTGCAGAAAAATTACAAGACAAAGAAACAAGCCGCGCGGTCTCAAGAGAAGCCGTCGGCTCTACCAAGCTGTCTAGAGAGTCCGCTGAAGCCGCCTAGCTGCAAGAATGCAACCAAACCGCGCGGACAGCCCGTTATTCCAATGCTGAGAAGAACTATATCCACTGAACAGCAAGCCGTCTGACCGCGAGGTCTCCTAGCCACCAGATCACGCAAACTGTTGTTGCCACCGAACAGAACAAGCCGCCAGAGGTGGACAGCTTATTGAACTAGGAAAAAGTTACAGAAGAGAAGACCGCCTAGTCGCAAGTCGCGACCTGCTGCTAACTGCTGGTTGTAAACCGCATAATCCGCACTAATCCTGACCAAAGTCAAAACCAAGTCTCTCTCACCTCAACACTATCTGCACAACCTGCACAGCACAAACCGGCCAACCTCTACAAACCGCACGGATAGAAAAACCTAACCGCAGCAACCTCCCGCGAGTTCGCTTACTGTTCACTCGGTGTATTATTGATGTGACAGGGGATCTCATTTATAGGCGCGGAGAGGAGTCTAATCACCGCCCTAGTTAATAGGATAACCGTCCTATCTCGCGGCGAGCACCAAGTGTATCCGCCAAGCTGTGGGCACAAAAACAAGCCGCCGCGACTAGACCAGACAGCAAGCCCGCTGAGGTCGCGCCACCACAGTAAGAATTTCAGCCAAGCCGCCTAACCACCAAGGCAAAACTTGGTCGCCAACCAGGCGGACTCTGCGGAAACAAAACCAGTCCGCACTCCTGCGGACACCGATCCAGTCCGCACTCCCCGAGCTCGCAACCAGAACATAACTGACAGATGCCGAGCTCGGCGGACAAAGAACCAGTCTGCGAGCATTGCGCGACTAACCGGACGGATCCACCCTGGACTTAGTGCAGATTCAGACCAAGTCTGCAACACCGGCCAACCCGGCAACACTGCAGATAAACATCCTATCTGCCCGGCTACTTCAGGGAACAGACCGCCAGCCAAAAGCAAGCTGACCTGGCAAGTCGCCTCCCTTAACTGGTTTGAGGTCGGCAAGTCGCCTCCCTTAACTGGTTTGAGGTCGGCAAGTCGTCGTCCTCTGTCCGCACAGGCCGCGCGGACAGACCGCCCAGGCCGCTTTCACTTCAAAAATTTCAACACTCTGCCTTGAAGTGAGAAGTGGAGACCAGCCCTAGCAATCCCCGTAACCGAGTAAACGGCCCCTTCGACAACGGCTTCGTGAAGATGTTCGCGATATTGTCCTCGCTCCACACATGTCCAACCACAAGAGACCCCCCCCCCCCTCATCACCTTCTCCCGAATGAAATGGTGTTTGATCTCAATGTGTTTGATCTGTGCATGACAAATTGGATTATTAACCAGTTTCAGGGCACTCTCATTGTCACCGTATAGCAGAGTATGACCGCGCACTTCTTCATGGACGTCCTCTATTAGCCTCCTAAGCCAGATGGCTTCCCGGGCTGCCAAAGCCGAAGCTTTGTACTCTGCTTCCGTAGTAAAGACGGACACCGAATCATGTTTCTTGCTGCACTAAGAAATTCCTGCTGATCCACATGTGAAGACGTAACCGGATGTTGACTTCCGATCGTCTGAATCTCCCCCATAATCAGCATCTGTATAGCAGTGCAGGATGAAGTCTGTGTCTCTCCCATAAAGGAGACTCATATTAGAAGTGGACTTCATGTACTTCAGAATGCTCCTTGCCGCCATCAGATGAGGCTTCCGAGGTTCCTTCATATACCGACTTACTCGGACAACAGCATATGCAATGTCTGGCCTTGTAATCGTCAAGTAAATAAGACTCCCCACCAGAGCACGGAACACTAGAGGATCTGAAAGTATCCTCCCCTCATCTCGTCGAAGCTTGATGACAACATCAAGATGAGTAGAGCTAGTCTTCCCTTCCCACATGTCGAACCGCTGAACGATATGATCTACATAGCATCTTTGGGAAACGAGTATGTCGTTCTTTTTCCTCTCCACCTCGAGTCCAAGGAAGTGATGAAGTTCACTCAAGTCCTTCATCTCGAACCAAATGGTTAGCTCTGCCCTGAGCCTAGCCACCTCCTCCTCGGAGTTTCCCGTGACGATCATGTCATCCACGTACAGCAACATCAAAACATGAAGCTCCCCCTTCTTCTTGATGAGCAAGCTCGAATCTGAATCGGAGGAAAAATAACCACAGAATTGGAGGTATTCTGTGATCTTCTCATACCAAGCCCGTGGTGCCTGCTTCAAACCAAAAAGGGCCTTCTGGAGTTTACAGACGTATCCTGGATGATTTTCAGGCACATATCATGGTGGTTGAACCATGAAAATGTCTTTATCAATCTCCCCGTAAATAAAAGCATTCTTTACGTCCAGCTGTCACATCTTCCAACTCTGGCAAGCCACCAAGATCATCACCACCCGAACTGAAGTCATCTTTGCCACAGGACTGAACGTATCTTCATAATCTTCTCTGTACTGCTGAGAAAAATCTCGAGCTACAAGGCGAGCCTTGTACCGCTCGATGCTCTCATCCGCCTTCTTTTCAACTTATAGACTCACTTGCATGTCACAGGAGTAACGTCATCGACATTGGGCACAAGGTCTCATGTCTCATTCTTCCTGAGGGCAGTCATCTCCTCATCCATGACGTCTTCCCACTCCTTGACTCCAGTAGCATCATCAAAGCTAGAAGGCTCTCGCTCGTCCAGAGGGCCTGCGAAAAAACAAGAGACCAAGCTCACCGTGTTTTCTTCGCAATAACGAGCTAGTGGTTTGATGATCCTCTTCGATCTCCGAAGAGTCTGACTCTTGCTGACCACCTCCGCTGCCTCTTCTGAATCTGCTTGGTTCTCGGGCATACTAGGAGCATCGCTCCCCTGCTTCCTGAACCAGAAGCCTCTGCCCCAGAGCTAAAAACACCTGGAGCACCTGGTGACACAGGCAGCTCCACTAGAAGATCCTTAGCAGCCTCCTCCTGCCCGTCATCCGATCTGCTTTCCTGCAACTCCATGGAGGAACCACCTTCATATGACGTCAGCTCGTCGAAGACTACGTCTCTCGAAACAACGAACTTCTTCGTCATTGGATCCATACACTTCCATCCCTTCTTCCGCTCATCATAGCCCACAAAGACGAGCTTCCTCGTCTTTGGATCCAGCTTCGTCCTGAGAGCATCTGGGACGTGTACGTAGCAGGTAGATCCAAACACCTGAAGATGTCATACGCTTGGCTTCTCCTTAAGCATCATCTCATAAGGAGACTTCATGTTGATCGGACTCAGAGACATCTGATTGATGACATAGGTAGCACAGGTCATTCCTTCCGCCCAGAAGGACCTTGGAATGTCTTTGGCATGAAGCCAACACTTGCAGGTCTCCGTCAGATGACGGATCTTTTGCTCTGCTACTCCACTTTGTTGTGGAGTATGAACACAAGTGAGCTCCCTTTGGATACTGTGCTTTCTGCAGAAGTTAGAGAACTCAGATGAAACAAACTCACCTCTGTTGTCTATTCTCAACTTCTTGACCCGCAGGCCAAGCCGACCCTCCACCAGCTTCTTGAACTCCACAAACAGAACACGTCTGACTTCTCCTTCATAAAATATACCCAAGTGTACCTCGAGTAGTCATCAACCAACACTAGCATGTACCTGCTGCCTCCAAGGCTGGTGGTGACGGTCGGCCCCATCAGATCACCATGAATACACTCCAATGTTGTTTTACTTCTAGTATGCGACTTGTCAAACGGAAGGCAATGAGCATTATCATATTGACACCCTACGCAAACATGATTGTCGCCGAAGGATGACAACTTAGGCAAGCATTTTCACAAGGATATTTACTGTCATGGCTTTCAGCTTGTCCATCCCAACGTGACTCAGTCGTTCATGCCAGATAGCAGCACTATCATTGACCATCATCCAATCAACATAGGAACTAGTTGATATCACAAACAAGTCTCTTACCCTTCTCCCTACATGAGCAACGTCAGTCTTAACCGTTGACACGTTGCGGAGAAACTTCACTTTTGTTGGACCAAACATAACGTGAAAGTCTGCATCTACTGCATTGGTCACTGAGAAGAGGTTTTTCTTCATGCCCGGTACGTGATACACACTCCTCAAGGTGAGTGGACCTTTATCACTACCTAAAGAAACAACACTCTCCTTCTCTACTGCATGAACAGTATCATCAGCAGTTATGATAGCTTCATTACCTGAGAATGTTCGCAGAGAAGAGAACTTTGACTCATCTCCGGTGAGGTGATGACCACACCCCGAGTCAACTATCCAGTCATCTTTGTAGTCGACTGAGGACAAGGCACTGACACATGTGCCCGTCATGAATACACTTCCTCATCCGGCTTCTTCAGCACTGGAATCAGCCTCCTCTTTGTCTGCAACATGCTCAGGCTACAGCTTGACCTTGCAGTCTTTTTTGAAGTGACCTGGCTGATTGCACCTGTAGCACTTAAGCCAATCTTTCTTCTTCTTCCAGTCACGCTTAGGAGCAGCAGTCCTCTCTTGTTGATAAGAAGTTGAAGGGTCATCACCAACATCAGTCTTCTTCTTCTTCTCTCATCTCTTATTCTTCCCTGAGAATAACGTCTCACTACCTCCTTCAGAGATAGTGATTCCAACCATCTGTCTTGTCAAGTTATCCAGCAAAGCCAGCAGGTTCTCCAGTTCCAGCAAAGATGGTTGAGTGGCTCAGCCTTGAACAGAAGTGACAAAGGCCACATATTCCTTCCGCAGCCCGTGGATTATGTGTCTCTTCAGCTTCGCCACTGAAATAGGCTCATCAGGGTCAAACACTGAAATCTCAGCGCATGAGTTCTTCATTTTCAGGAAGAACGTTGAGATGGACAGATCTCCTTGAGTGGCCCTTGTAAACTCATTTTCCAGAAATTATAGTCTTATTACATTCTTCCTGTTAAACAACTCATCGAGGGAAGTCCAAATCTCAGCAGCAGACCAACATCCAATGATGTGGTCAAAGAGTTCTGATGAGATAGCCCGCTTGAGAACAAACTTTGTTTTTGTGTTTGTCTTTCTCCAAGCCCTCACAGCATCAGTATTGCCAGCAGCAACAACCACCTCTTGTCTATTGTCTCCACAAATGACCTCCCACAATTCCTCGCCCAAAAGAAAGCTTTTCATACACAACTTCCACTTTTTGAAGTTGGTCGATGTAAGGAGCTCAATTTCAAAATCTCTTGTCATTCCTCCTTCCATTGCACAGAACCTGGAATACTCAGACTCACAGAAGCAACCAAGTAAACTAACGGTCGATCACTGCTCAGCCTTTGTTCCCTCTGATACCATGTAAAAATTTGTGATAAGCGGAAAACGGGACACCAGGCGCAGGAACACTCAATCAATCTAAGCCCAAGCAACCAAATACAACTAGAAGGACAAGAATCTTGTACTATAAAAAATCTTTAAAGAGCAAGGCATACATGGCGAGACATGACTCGCCGATGTATCCAATTGGAGCAGAAAAAATACAAGGCAAAGAAACAAGTCGCGCGGTCTCAAGAGAAGCCGTCGGCTCTACCAAGTTGCCTAGGGAGTCCGCTGAAGCCGCATAGCCGCAAGACTGCAACCAAACCGCGCGGACAGCCCGTTATTCCAATGCTGAGAAGAACTCTATCCGCTGAACTGTAAGCCGCCTGACCGCGAAGTCGCCTAGCCTCCAGATCACGCAAACTGTTGCTGCCACCGAACAGAACAAGCCGCCAGAGGCAGACAACTTATTGAACTGGGAAAAAGTTGCAGAAGAGAAGACCGTCTATTCGCAAGCCGCGACCTGCTGCTAACCGCTGGTTGTAAACCGCAGAATCTACACTGACCCTGACGAAGTCAGAACCATGTCCCTGGCTCCTCAGCACTACCGCACAACATGCACAGCACAAACCGGTGAACCTCTACAAACCGCGCGGATAGAAAAACCTAACTGCAGCAACCTCCCGCGAGTTCGCTTACTGTTCACTCGGTATATCATTGATGTGACAGAGGGTCCTATTTATAGGCGCAGAGAGGAGTGTGATCACTGCCCTAGTTGATAGGATAACTGTCTTATCTCGCGGTGAGCACCAAGTGTATCCGTCAAGCTGCGGACACCAATACAAGCCGCCGCAACTAGACCAGACAGCAAGCCCGATGAGGTCGCACCACCACAGAAAGAACCCCAGCCAAGCCGTCTAACCACCAAAGAAAAACTTGGTCGCCAAACAGGCGGACTCTGCGGAAACAAAACCAGTCCGCACTCCCCGAGCTCGCAACCAGAACATAACTGACAGCTGTCGAGCTTGGCGGACAAAGAACCAGTCCGCGAGCATTACGCAACAAACCGGACTGAGCCACCGTGGACTTGGTGCAGATCCAGACCAAGTCCGCAACACCGGCCAACCCGGCAACACTGCGGATAAACATCATATCCGTCCGGCTACTTCAGGGAACAGACCGCCAGCCAAAAGCAAGCCGACCTGGCAAGTCGCCTCCCTTAACTGGTTTGAGGTCGGCAAGTCGCCGCCCTCTGTCCGAACAGGCCGCGCGGACAGACGGCCCAGGCCGCCCACTTTCACTTCAAAAATTTCAACACTCAAAGCGTGAGATCAGCGATCTAGAGGACAAGCTCACAGGGCTGGGTCTTCTCGCCTGAAGACCCTTCATCCCAGATTTTATCTATAAATAGGACTTCAGGGGTACCAAGAATGACACCTTGAAATCTTGTTATTTTGCCCACTTCTACTCTCTTTTGAGATTAGCTATTCACTAGTTGGCGCCTTCCTCGTACTTTGTTTAGCCATCTTTGGTTGTGGAGGGAAAATTTTTCTAAGTTTTTGGGTACGTGATGGGACCTCCCTGCTGCAACGTCTGGGGTCCTTAGTTTTTTTTTCTCTCTCTCTTGTTTTATCTTCAAAGTCGGGCGAGCCGAATCGCAGGGTCAGTAGCCTCGGGTTGCACTTAGATCCGAATATTTGAAGTAGGGATTTTTCCGGCTTCAACACTCGCTAAATCAATTGTGTATTCTAACAATATTGTTAGTGAATTTGTCTGGAATGAGTCAAGCCCCATAGTTTTTTTCCTTTTGGGGTTTTCCATGTGAAAACTTTGTTGTCGACTCTATTTTAACTGTGTGCATTCGACAGACTCTCGAGCTAAGACGAACCTAATGTACCGAACCCAATAAGAGTTCAACGATCCGCAACACGGTGGTTATGAACCGTCGTTCATGTACACCCGACCATACCTAAGAAACTTCATCCACTTTTATGTTCAAAACTACTTTTTTTATGGCGGGCTTAACCGTTGTCAAGCCAAACATATATTTGACGACGATGGCATTTTTGTCCAAACCCACCCGAGCAAAAAAGTCGTACCAAACGAAGCTTAAGTAATTTTAAGGTAGATCAATTTTGTGTGCTTCTTTCAAGTGGACACTTTTTGCTTCAAGGCATGAATCTATATTTGGTTTTTTTTTTGATTTATTGAGAAAATTCAGAGATCTTTTTTTGATTTTGTTTCACTATTATACTAGAAGTCATCCATACATTCAAGTTATGATGATTATCTTCATTAAACCATTAACCTTATACCCAATATTCACGGACTATATGTGGTACTAAACCTATTATGTGCAAACCTTGTGTGCACATCTTCCAACCATGTTATTCTTGATCTAACTCTCTTCATTCCTAATCCTTCAAGAAAATTATTTACCCTAAACCTCTAT
Organism: Platanthera zijinensis; assembly: GCA_039513925.1. Taxonomy (NCBI): domain Eukaryota; kingdom Viridiplantae; phylum Streptophyta; class Magnoliopsida; order Asparagales; family Orchidaceae; genus Platanthera; species Platanthera zijinensis. The sequence goes on from CM077098.1 coordinate 120,535,041, forward strand.
GTGCCCACCTATCATTATTGATAGGTCCTCTTAGAAGCGCTAGGCGCACCCCACGCATGGGGTGTGATTATTCAAAAAGCTCTCACTAACCGCTTGGCGCGTAACCACCCCGGGCGAAACCGCCTGAGGCGTGCCGCCCCCGGCCCTCCGGCCGTTCAAAACGGGCAGATCTCCGGTGTTCCCATTCCGGCGGTCATTTGGCCGCCCAACCCTCCGTTGGTGTGCGGAGGGCCGCTCTCCGGCCGCCCGATCGGGCGGCCCTTAGGCCGCCGGGATCGGGCGGCCTCCTCGCCGCTCGGGACGGGCAACCTTATGGCCGCCCCTCCCCTCACCTGCGCCGAATCAGAGGCACGAGGCCGCCCCACTCGGGTGGCCCGACCCTCCGCCACCTAGAAGCCCCGATCTGGGCGGCCTCCTGGCCGCCCTTAGCCGCCCAACCCTCCACCGGTGTGCGGAGGGCTGGCCTCCTAGCCTGGCCGCCCAGATTTGGGCGGCCTCCTGGCCGCCCTTGGACACCCAGCCATCCGCCGGTGTGCGGAGGGCTGGCCTCCTAGCCTGGCCGCCCAGATCTGGGCGGCCTCCTGGCCGCCCTTGACCGCCCTTGGCCGCCCTTGGCCGCCCAGCCCTCCGCCGGTGTGCGGAGGACTGGCCCCCTAGCCGCCCAGATCAGGCGACCTCCTGGCCGCCCTTAACCGCCCAACCCTCCGCCAGTGAGCGAAGGGCTGCCTCCCCGGCCTCCCTAACTAGGCGGCCTCTTGGTCAGCCGGCCCTTCGTCGGTGCACGGAGGGCCGCCCCTTCAGCCGGTTTCGGCCGGGAGAGAGGTTTTCCAGCTGCTGCCTCTCTCGGCCTCGGTCGCCGGCCGGGCCTCCCCTCTCCACGTCGGTCGGGAGTCTGGACCACCCATTGGTTCCAAACCGTCGGACGGGGGCAAAGTCGTCTTTTCTGAAAAAGTCGTAATCTGTTTGCTTCAATCTGGACATTTCTATTCGTCCGTCCGGTAATTATCAGGGGAATTACCGGGCCGCTCATCCTAAAATCTATAAATAAGACTTGCATCCTTCATTTGGATCATTTGAGCTCTCCCCGGAATTTCTCCTATGATTTTCTCTCTCCTCTCCTATTTTTCCTACGATCATACTCTCTCTCTCTTCCTCCTCTATAACGCCCCGAAAATGCGGGTTGTGACATCCTCCTTCTCTCTCTCTCTCTGCAGGATCTCCACCAAAATCCATCTTAATGGCCAAAGTCGATCTTCACCACTGAAGTCCTCCTTGACGATCAAAGTCCGTCTTGACCATCAAAGTTCGTCTTGACCGCTGAAGTCCGACTTGATCGCCAAAGTCGGTCTTGACCGCCGAAGCCGCCCGCGAGATTCATCGAGCACTTCGAAGGTTGCAGGAAGTCCAATAATTGCCTTCTGCCTTTGTCCGACCGTGTGGCGACCGAGCAAACCGCAAGCCTCCTCATCGTCAGCAGACCGAGCCCGCTAGCACTCCCAAGTTTGTGTGCCCTACATCGCGAGCAGAAGCAAGACCACAATTACGTGAATAGTGCTTTGTCGCGCTCTGAGCATCTTTCCCTCTCATCCCATAAATGTAACGAGAGGCGGTCTGTCGCCCTCGATTTTCTTAAAAGCCATGTACAACAACCAACAAATAGTGGAAGCTTGGTCGGCACCGATCCGACCATGTGGTTTTTCACCGGCCGCTTTCCAGGGTTTTTCACATTAAAAGATTCTCTTGTCAGCTATCTCCTCATCATTCACTGTTTGCGCACTCGACCGCTCCCGAACTAAGGCACCGTTTGGGGGGACTTATTTTCATCGGTCAAGTGGTTGAGACCGCATGAACCGGACCTTAATTAAGTCTCGATTCATGCGGCCGCAACCGCTTGACCGGTGAAAGTAAGTCCCCCCAAACGGAGCCTAAGGCAGTTCAATTTAGTCTAGTCTACCAGAAGCCTTGAGCCATCCGCAATAGTTTATACATGCCCGAACCTTTATGTGCATTCTCCGCCATCACTATACATTCCCAAACCATGCCCTTTATTGAATTTTCATTTCAAAATTTTCCGCATAAGAATCTCTGGCATCCAATGCCCTGAGCTCACAATCGAAGTCATGTTTTGACGGCTCACCGCTCAAATTCATACAACACAACATAACTCATCCTGACCGTCGACAAAATCATGGCCGAATTGTAATTTTGGAATTACAGAAAGATGGAGGAGAGAAAATACCAGCAAGGAGAAGCCTGTGACCCCAGCGAAGGAGGTGCCCATGGAAGCACCGGCGAGAGCGAGCTCGCCCAGATGGCCGACAAACATCACTGAGATTACTTGGATGATCTTTTGAAGGAGGTTTGCTGCTACGAGAGGCCCTGCAAGCCATAGCTGCCTCTTCACCTCGCCCAAAACTTCTCTTCTCGTTCTTCTACCCCACCCCTCTTCGTTTCCATATTCCCTTTCAACAAAACCTGCAATGAAAGGAGAATCAAGGGCTTGTTTCTCCATCCCTTTTACGCAAATGTTAGAAGTAGAGCGACTTATTGCAGGTGCTGAAGAAAATCACGGAGAAAGTATCCACAGATTGAGCCGTCATTGTTTAATATGACTACATTTGAACTTCATGTACGCAAAAGACAGTGATGTGTTGACCAAATACACTGCCGCCCGACCAAACCAAAACATTCTAATGATTCATGGTTTTTTTTTTTTGCTAACCAAAAAATTCCAATGATTTTTTATGGGCGCTGCTATCCGCACTGCAGTTTTGGCTATTCGCACCGTACTTTCTCCTAATTTTTCGTGTCTTTTGGAAATACGTCTTGTACATGTATTTTTAAGAAAAGTGTTCAACACGAAAGTTGTAGATCTCGACGAGATCTACAACTTTCGTGTTGAACACTTTTCCTAAAAATGCATGTACAAGACGTATTTCCGAAAGGCACAAAATCTGATCGTATTTCCAAAGTACTCATTGTACATGCATTTTTAGAAAATTGTTCAACACAAAAGAGATCTACAACTTTCGTGTTGACCACTTTTCCTAAAAATGAATGTACAAGACGTATTTCCTAAAAACACAAAAAAATTAGGAAAAAATGCGGTGTGAATAGCCAAAACTGCGGTGCGGATAGCAGCGCCCTTTTTTATTCTCTGGCAAACTTTTTATTAGATTTGTATAATTTAATAATTATTTTATAATGAGAATTTATTTTGTATTTGGTGTTTAGGCTCTGCATCAATTGATAAAAATTTCAAAATAATTTTAAGTGAACTCAAGTGTTTGGAGAAAACATGTTTTATGAATGAAATGATGAATCTGTTTACTTTATATGAGTATATAAATGATGGGTTCCACCTTAATTTATAAAGATGAGGAGACCCCCATGATCCCCACCAATGGAGATCATGGGTGGGTCCTCCTTACCCCCATGATCTCTCATGGAGATCATGGGGGTGGGCCCCCATTAGCTCCCACCTTCCGCAGAAGGAACCGCCGTCGGCGGTTACCCTCCGGCCGGCGGCGGCCGTGGCCGCCCGCGGCCGTGGCCGGCCGCGGCCAGGGCCGGCCGCGGCCAGGGCCGGCCGCGGCCAGGGCCGGCGGCGGCCATGGCCGTAATTTAATTTGAAAATATAAATATGATATTCTATTCAAACGCGCAAGTGGCAACTGACAAACGAGTTAAAATAAATAAATGATTAATAAAAAAACTAATAGAAATATTTGTATTATACCTCATGCGGTTCCCAAAAAAAACAAAGGGGTTGATATTTGTACACCTAAAATAGTTATTTTTACACCATTATTCAAAATAAAACTCCTCTTTTTAGCCATGAAATGTTATATTTATACCTCATTCTTTCCGGTCCAAACGTGAACTTTCCTCCCGGTTTTCTCCCGAATTTTTAATGACCCGCAACCCGCCGCACATCTCCGTGATTTCTCCTCCGCCGGTGTTGTCTCCTGTCGACGGCCCGACGAGCCTTTTGCCGCTTTCCCCCATCCAATTTTTTGCAGCCATTTTTTGAATTTTTTTCTCTTCCCAAAAATTCATACTAGAAAACTAATCTTGTTTTTTTGCAATTTTTGTATTTTTCAATTTTGAGCCTCAATTGTTTCTCATTTGAAAAAGTGATCAACATGAAAGTTTTAGATCTCATCGAGATCTACAACTTTAATGTTGATCATTTTTTTGATTTGAAGCAGTTTTAGGCCATCAATTTGGGCCCTACAAAAGACACGTACGGATCGAGTCGTCCGTACAGATTTTTGGCGAGAGTTTTTTCGAGACCCAAATCGGAGGTCTAAATTACTTCAAATCAAAAAGTGTTCAACATAAAAGTTGTAGATCTCGTCGAGATGTACAACTTTCATGTTGAACACTTTTGAATTTAAAGCCGTTCAAGCCTCCGATTTGGCCCCCGAAAAAAGTCACGCTGATCTTCGTACATATGTTCGTCGTGACTTTTTTCAGGGGGCAAATCGGGTGTCTAAATTGCTTCAAATCAAAAAGTGTTCAACATAAAAGTTGTAGATCTCGTCGAGATCTACAACTATCATGTTGAACACTTCTCATGAAAATATACGTATAAGACGCAGTTTAAAAAGATTCTTATATTTTCATATACATTTAACTCGTATATACATCACACCCTTATAGGAATTAGAAATCAAATATATTTCTAATCAGGTGTGATTGAATGAAAACTTGTAGTTAAACATGGTATACACAACCATAAGTTCCATTATATTGAAACACATTCATATGCCGGTTTAAGGTAAGTTTTAAAATTTCAAAATTGGGGTATAAATAGTCTTTTGGAGTAGAAATATAATTTTGAGGTGTACAGATATTTATGGGTTACAAATAACCATTTAAGGTGTACAAATATCAGCACCCAAAACAAATAGATGTTTTTGGTGGCAACCTCGGCTCATACAATTCCGACGTGCCCATTTTCATGCACTTTCGAGTTCATTGGTCCTCCAAACGAATATTGGGGCACACGTGCACGCGTACGCACAAATCACCCTAGCCCCCCCCCCCCCCCCCATAGGGAAGAGGGTAACCGCAGCCCCTCCCCCCCATTATGAAGGTGCGGGTAACCCCACCCACATGATGGTGGTGCACGTAACCACGTCCCATGAATAGGGAGGAAGGCGCACAACACTTGTCGCACAGGCGCGCGACCTCCGCTTGGCTGGAGGACATGCATGTCGTGTAGAGCCTGTGTAGGCCGAGCGACCTCCTTTGCACGACCGAATTCACCCAGGCATGCAGCCTCCGCATGGTCGGAGTCGCGCAAGCCGCAAGCGCATAGCCTCTGCACAGTAGAAGGACGTGTGGGTGATGCATGTCGCGCATGGGCCACACATGCCTAGCCAACTCTCTCCTTCGCGTCGCCAGCCTCACTCGTCGTTCACCTACCTGTCGCTGACCTCGCCCGTCGCTCACCTACACACCGTTGTCCTCGCACCATCGCTCACCTAAACGTCGTCGGCATCACCCCTCGCTCATCTAAACACCGCCAGCCTTGCCCCTCGCTCACCTACAGGTCGTTGTCCTCGCTATGCTCATCGCCCCTGGTGATGCTCAACACCCACAGTCGCGATCATCGCTCATCGCCGCGCTCATCGCCCGCCTCTCATCGTCCTTCGACGCACTCATCGCCCGCCGCCGCACTCATCCCCCGCCTCTCATCGCCACCGGAAGCTCTCATCGCCCGCCGTCGCGCTCATCCCCCGCCTCTCATCGCCCTCGGCAGCTCTCATCGCCTGCCGCCGCGCTCATCACCCCTCGCTCACCTAAACACCGTCAGCCTCGCCCCTCGCTCACCTACAGGTTGTTGTCCTCGCTACGCTCATCTCCCCTGGTCATGATCATCGCCCCCGGTCGCGATCATCGCCCGCCGTCGCGCTCATCCCCCGCCTCTCATCGCCCCGGCAGCTCTCATCGCCCGCCTCCGCGCTCATCCACCGCCTCTCATCGCTCCTGACAGCTCTCATCGCCCACCTCCGCGCTCATCCCCCGCCTCTCATTGACCCCCAGCAGCGCTCATCGCTCGCACCCGCGATCATCGCCCGTAGTCGCGCTCATCGCCCGCCGCCGCGCTCATCGCCCGCCGTCGCGCTTATCGCTCGGTGCCTCCAAACATTCATCATCGCATCTCCCACCATGAGGCGCGCATAGTAAAATCCGTTATCATTTAGGTGCAAATAGTAAAATTCCTATCATTGGGTGTGCGTTTTAAAATCTCTCATCATGGGGATGCACATAGTAAAATCTCTCATCATGGGGATGCTATAGTAAAGTGTTATATCATGGCATCCATCCCCCTAGCAACATAATTACCCAAACACCCTCCCAGAAGCTATAAAATGAACTCAAAGCCCTTCTTTTAGAGAACTGGGCCGTCTATGCTCGAGAAAGCTTCAGAGTGTTTTTTTGAAGATCTCCCTGAGTTCTCTGACTATAGCAAAACTATTAAATAGATCCGTAAAGTTTAATACTTTTTTGAAATAGGACCTCAAACTATCTTTTACTTTGAAATGAATCCTCAAACTTTCTAGAACTTATGACATTAGTTTCATTTAACTTTTTCTCTTAGGTCAACAAAACGTTCGTGAAGATGATCTTCGATGGCGCGCACACGCAAATAAGAACTTCAACTCAAACTCGGTGAGAAAGTTCTACAAAATAGGTTGTGTCTTCACGCAATTAATTAACACGTATCTAGCTTCCTTCGGCAGCATTCAACAATGGTGATCGTGATATTCAGAAATTTTTCGAATGAAGAAAACAATCAACGTGGATGAATCAAAGAGATCAAGAGCTTTAAGTAGGCACCGACCTAAGCTCCAACAAGACACAACAAACAGCCTGAAGGTCGGCTTCAATGAAGGTAGAAGGACGAAGAACGCGATTTCTCTTGCTTGCCACATTGGTACTGTGCAAAATTAAGTCTGATTAATTAAGGTCTGATTCATACGATCGTAACCGCTTGACCGGTAAAACGAGTCCACCCAAAAGAAACCTAAGATAAAAGATGATCACGTGGCAGATGCTTGGCGGGGAAGCAAAAAACAAGCAACAGGTCACCTCTGTTATTTTTTTTAGGGAAAAACATTAACTGGGACTGATTTCAAAGTTTTTAAAAATTTGATGACTAATTTGAAGGACTAATTTTACCTCAAAAAAAAGGTGATAAATTTTGGGACCTATTTAATAATTTTGCCCAAATTATTTAGGCTTCGTTTGAAGGGATTTATTTTCACGCATGAATCCAACCTTAATTTAATGTCTGGTTCATGCGATCGTAATCGCTTGATCAGTCAAAATAAATCCCCCAAACGAAACCTCAGCTTTTAGAAACCATTTAAAATCCGTCGTTCACGTGCCGTACTATAAAAGCTTTGGAAATTTCTGAAGCATTGGTCGACCCTTTCCACGCAAAACCCCCACTGCTTCCGCTCGCATCACAATCATATGCTCCCAGGAATTATTTATTCTCTTATTAATTACCGGGAAAAAATATCGACCGACCAATTAATTATTATTTATGATGTCACCCACACAACAATCATTTGCTTCCTAGCAACAGCGAACGTACCGCCCCTCAAATATTTATCTATACACGCCTTATTATAACGCAGAATGATCAGGCATTCAGCTCACTACCACAATGGAGGAAGCCCTGCTCACCAAAGAAAAGATCGGAGGATGCTCGCCGGCAACGGCCGCGGTGATCACCGGAGCGGAGTTTAGAGAAGAGGGAGGGAGGCTCGGGAGGGTGGCCGTGCCTATGGTGGTGGTTTCTCTCGTACAATATATGATGAATGTGATATCAATTATGATGGTGGGACACCTTGGGGAACTTTCGCTCGCCGGAGCATCCATTGGGGCCTCCCTGACCAATGTTACCGGCTTTACCATTTTGGTGAGTAACTTTAAGGCTTCGTTTGGGGCACTTACTTTCACCGGTCAAGCGATTACGACCGTATGAACCGGATCTCTAATTAAGATCCGGTTCATGTGGTCGTAACCGCTTGGCCGGTGAAAATAAGTCTCCCGAACGGAGCCTAAAACTTTAGCTCGAGTGGTTTATGGAATATGTTCTGGGAATCATTATGTGGGTTTGTAAGCAATTTTGGTGTCATTGTTTTAACTTTTCCAAATCTAAATTTGTAAATTAGAAATGGATGTTCGACTCCGTCTTAGGATTTGTTAGCCACGGTCGTGGCGGCGGTCGAGAATGCGGTGTTTAGGAATTGTTGTACGTGAATGTCTGACCTAGATCATCTAAGAAAGAAACTCAATTCACTTTTAAGTTCAAAATTATTTTTTTTTGGGCGACCATCATAACAGTTCATTGTCAAACATTTTATAATGATATATATTACTGTATAAAGCTCATGATTACCGAGGAAAAAAGAGAGTATATTCAAGAAAAACTATCCCTATACAATAGTAGATATTATCGGTGTGCAGTGTGAACAAGAAATTAGTATGATAACTATGGGAGGTAATAGTGTAATACGACAATTTATGAGAAACTGAAATGAAGGAGATGAGATTAGGCCTGAGAGTCGTTTTCCAGCGAGTTAGACTCCACTTGAAACCGTAAATTACAAGTGAATTGAATCGATTTCGAGACGATTGTCTTAGTTCAGGAGCGGTCGAGCGCATAAACAGTCACAAAAATTGAGTCAGATGGCACGACAAATTGTTTTTTACGTGAAAATCCCCGGAAAAGGGGGTGAAAAATCACGTGTCCGGATCTGTGCCCATCAAACTTCTGTTAGTCTTGGGTGCTGTTATAGAGCTTTTAAAGAGTGCGAGAGCAACATCCCGGTCATCGTTACAATTGGTGAGGAAGAGAGAGAGGGCTGAGCTCGGAGGGTGACACGCCACCGCTCACAAAGCTAAGTTCTTTGCTTGCTACAGTGGAGAGTGTTCCGCTTTGAGCGCACTAGAGACTTTGGCTCTGCTTGGAGGCTTGAGAGGCGCGTTCTGCATGCCTTAATCTTTGTGGTTTGCCTCCTGTTGCGTTCAGAGGAGTCTGGATCGGTTGATTTATTGTCGACTGGAGGACCCGTTGTTGAGTTGAGGTTGCGATGCACGTAGCTTGCTTGAGTATGGTTGGGAGGTACTTTGTGTGCTTTGAAGTCGGTCTTGTAGACAGTTGGCGTTGTTTCGGGGCGAAGTGTGTACTGAGGAGCGGAGCACGCGAAGACGCGCCAGGAAGCGGAGCGCGCGGGGGAACACTTGGGAGAAGAGTGCACGGAGGCGCGCTTGGAGCGAACTTGCTGAACTTTGGAGTTTTCCCCCTTAAGCTCCTACGAGCTCCATTGCCTCCCTCCCCTTAAACGAGCCCCTTAGAGCTCCTTTAATAGGTTTTAAGAGGGGCGACCCAATAATTTTACCTGATAACTACTGGACGGAAGAAAAGGAACGGGCTAATCGGAGCACGTGGACCATCATATTTATGAATATGATAAATTTGCCCTCGGGCGATTAGGGCCCAATGGGAACCCCGGCCACCCGGCCGGCGAGACAAGGGGCGGCCCGGCGAGGACGGTCGGTCGGGGGATATTCTCAACGGCCAAGCAGAGCAAGGGGAACCCCGGCCAAGTCGGGCGAGGCCGGTCGGCCAGGTGGGCCGCCCGACTTGGACAAGGAGGCAAGGCAGCCGGGCAGCCAGGTGGGCCGCCCGACCTGGGCAGCAAGGAGGTCAGGCGGTCAGGGGGGTGGCCGACCTAGGCGGCCAAGCCCCCTGCTTTGGTTGCTGACAAGGGGACGGGCGGCCAAGAGGGCGCCTGTCCAAGCGGCGAAGAGGCCGCCTGAATCGGGCTGCCGGCGACCCTCGTCGTCCCCTGTCGTCCCCTTCGCTGCCTGCTGCCACCGCCTCCAGGCACCTTGCCCGAGCCGCCCGGGCCTCCCGAACTGTCAGGGGGTGGGAGGCACTCTCGTCATTTTGGCAAAAATGATGATTCAGGTGATCGAAACGAAGTAACGTCATTCACCAGTACAAATCACTCCCCGACGCAATTATAAGCACACCTTTTATGACTTTTGACCACCAAATTATAATGCCACGCCAAAACATATTATTTTTGCACCGAGTGTTATTGACATACCAAAAATAAAATTTTTATCTATGCACATCAAAGCTAAAAATTTGATCATTGCAACAAACTTATAAAGTGATTTACATTCAGAAAGTTTATATTTGATACTGCCAAGAGTTGCATCAAGATAAAAAATGGAGTTGGGAATCGAGTCATCAATGCAAAGTTAGAAATTTCCAATAGCATATTGACATATTGTAGCAGTAAATAACCACTAAATGCTAAAATCAAAGCACAAGACTGCTAGGATGGAGAAGTTGTAGAAGGAGAGTTAAAATCTCTAGAAAAAGATCAGGACAGCCACAATTTCATTCGCGAACCCAAATCAACGAAGATTGCATGGCCAATTTCTAATCTTCCTCCATAGATCAGGTGGGGAAAAGAAAGAAATCCAAATGGTGATTCACAATCAGTGAAAGCCATGAAGGCAAAGTACGAGAAATTCCCAAACAAGCACAAACACTCATCAAAGAAACTAGATTTAGGTTAGAGTTAACTGAGGCAGAAACCCCAGGGAAGAAAAAGAAGCACATCCCAATGGGGCTTCTTTAATCTTTGTCAAGACATCCTCAATGTGCCCAGAACAATTCTGATCCAAAAACTGAGGACAAAGCATTCAAACATCCCAGAAATCTGTGAAAAAAGGGAGATAATATGCAATATTTAACAATGTGAAAAAGAGCTAAATAAATCGTAAATTTTATTGCTCCAAAAAAATAATCATTACATAAGTATGTCCCCTTGTTTATAGAAAATGGGGGAGATGAGAGAATACAATAATCAATGTGGGACTAAATACAAGTCGGGCGGCCTATGCGGTTTGACATGGTCAAACCGCACACTATACAATGAATAACTGAACACTCAGCGACAACTATGCAAAGCCGCCACATTGCCAGGAAAGACCGCTGGTCCAGGCCGCCAGACCGCAACTGCGGGTTGCCACCATACCGCAGTTGCGGTTAACCATCTGTCCGTTGTTGGGGCTTCCTCCAGACCGTTGCGGCTAACATCACCTCTACTGTTGCGGCTACACCCAGACCGCTGCGGCTAATCTTCAGACCGTTGCGGCTAACCTCCAGACCATTGTTGTGGTTAATCACCAGACCGCTGCTGCGGCTATCCCTCAGACCGCCACTATTGTTATCCTCCTGGCCGCTAGCTTAGGTTCACCAACAGACCGTTGAGCCAAACCGTCAGACCGCTGAGAGAAGCAGACCGATGCGGTTAGACATAAGACCGTCTGGTCTCCTCAAGCTCCAACACTCTCCCTCAAGCTGGAGCATACATATCTACCATGTTCAGCTTGTTGCAAACCTCCCCAGAAGGAGTAACTGGCTTGGTGAAGAAATAAGCTAGTTCTCTTTCTGAGTAACAAACGGAGTGCAGATCTGATTCTTCAAAACCTCATCTCTAATGAAGTGACAATCAACCTCGATATGTTTCATCCTCTTGTGAAAGAGGATTCCTCGAAATATATATGGTTGTCTTGTTGTCATAGAACATTGTCAGAGGATGATCATAAATCTCTTCAAAATCAAGCATAAGTGTTCGTAACCACTTCAGCTCGCAAGTAGTTAGAGTCATGCTCATATACTCTGCTTCTGCGTTCGACCTGGAGACTATAGCTTGTTTTTTGCTCTTTCAGCTGACCAAATTCCCGCCAACAAAAACACAGAACCCAGACTTGGACTTCCTATCTTCTTTATCATCTGCATAGCTGGCATCAGAATATACCTCAATCTTTAAATGTCCCTTTTTCCGAAACAAAAGTCCTTTCTCTGGAGCATCTTTCACATACTCTAGAATCTTCATTGCCGACTGAAGATAACACTCCTTAGGAGCTTGCATAAACTGGTTCACTCTTCCCACTGCATAACAAATATCTGGTCTTGTGACTGTCAAATAAATGAGTTTCCCCACGAGCCGTCTGTACCTGGTGGCATTCTCGAGAAGAGGTAAGCCCTCACTCCAACACTTGTCACCTCTAACATACACCGGAGATCGAGCAGGTTTAGCCGCATGGAGACCTGTCTCTTTTAAGAGGTCCAAAGCATACTTTCGCTGTGAAAGAACAATAGACCCTAGTTTCTCAGATATTTCAATGCCCAAGAAATATTTCGGAGATCTCATATCTTTAGTAACAAAATGTTGAAGAAGATGCTTATTTGTCATATCCACACCTTCTCTATCATCCCTGGTAAGAAGAATATCATCCGCATACACAGCAAGGACAACAAAACCAACCGATGTCTTGCGAATAAATAACGAGTGATCCGCAGCGCTTCGAGCAAACCCAACCAAAGAAATAACCTCATTGAACTTTTCAAACCAGGCCCTGGGACTTTGCTTAAGACCGTAGAGTGTCTTTCGCAATTTACAGACCTGAGACTCCCCCGGAGCAACATACCCAAGAGGCTGCCTCATATAGACAGTTTCCTGTAAATCACCATAAAGAAAGACATTCTTCACATCCAACTGAGACATCTCCCAGTCTCTGTTGACAGTCACTGAAAAAAACACACAGATTGTAGTAATCCTTGTCACAGGAGAGAAAGTATCAAAGAAATCCACACCATAGGTGTGCGTAAAACCTTTGGTAATAAGTCGTGCCTTGTAACGATCAATAAAGTCATCAGGGAGAAACTTAATGAAAAGACCCAGCGACAGTCAACCACATCAGCACCTGGAGGAGTAGGAATAAGAGTCCAAGTACCCCGTTCAGTAAGAGTACGCATCTCGTCATCCATAGCAGCCTTCCAATGAGAGATAACAAGAGCATCTTGATACGAGGCAGGAACAACATTTCCGAGAGGGCAAGAGCAAAGCTCCTAGACAAAGGAGAGAGCCGAGCATAAGAGACCACAGCTTGAAGAGGATGTTGGGTGCAGGTGCGAACACCTTTCCGAAGAGCGATCGGAAGATCAAGATCTGTCATGTCTACTGTATCAGCCTCATCCAAAGAAGAGACCACTAGCCCGGGAGCTGGTAGCAGCGGCTCAGGAGAAGAATCAGGAACATGAGGAGAAGAAAGAAGGGCAGGCTCTGGAAGATGTGTCGATACATTGGGAAAAGAAGAAGAATTATCAGAAGAAGGAAGAAGAGAGGGAGAAGAAAAGAATGGAGCATCCTCAAAGAAAGTAACATCAACTGAGACATACTGTCTCCGAAGAATAGGATCAAAACACTGATATCATTTCTGTGTCGGATAATAGCCCAAAAAGATGCACTTGACAGAACGAGGAGAGGGTTTGTCACGTCCAGAAGCAGAAGAGTGGACAAATGATGTGCATCCAAAGACACGAGGAGGCAACGAAAATGGTGTCCCATCAGAATAGAGAATAGAAAAAGGAGTCTTTCCATTGAGAACCAAAGACGGAACTCGATTAATGAGAAAACGGGAAAGAAGAACCACATGACCCCAATAAGACCGGGGAACATGCATATGAGTAAGAAGACTACGAGTCACATCCAAAAGATGGCGATTCTTACGTTCAGCAATGTCATTATGTTGGGAAGTGTAAGGGCAAGTAGTTTGATGGATAATGTCATGATCCAAACAAAACGAAGTAAACTGATGACTAAGGTATTCCTTAGCATTATCAGTACGAAAAGTTTTAATAAATGTATCAAATTGTGTGCGAATTTCATTATAAAAAAACAGAAAATACCGAAAAAATCTCAGAGCGTTCTCGTAATAAATATAGTCGCGTACACCGGGAAAAATCATTTATGAATATAACAAAATACAAACTACCTCTACCAACAGTTTGAAGGAGAGCACGACCCCAAACATCTGAATGAACCAAATCAAATGGACGAGAAGAACTGCGGTCATGCTTAGCAGGAAAAGTAGATCGGTGATGCTTGTCAAACTGACAAGCTTCGTAATCCAGAGTAGAATCGTCGCGAGGTAAATCTGGCAAAAGGTGACAAAGAATCCGAGGAGGATGACCAAGGCGAAGATGTCACTGAAGTAGAGAAGAAGAGGCAGAAAATGCAGAAGCAGTATCAAGATAGAACAAGTCGCCGCTCTCAGTCCCAGTAGCAATCACCTCCTTGGAATGAGGAATCTGAAAAGCACAAGTAGAGGCAGTAAAAATAGTTTCACAATGCAATTGTTTGCAAAAAGCAGTAACAGAAAGAAGGTTGCACGAAAAAATCGGGACATAAAGGGTGTCCTGCAGCTGAAGAGAGTGAGTAATATGCACAGTGCCAGACCCACAAACCGAAGATGGAGAACAATCTGTAATAAAAACCGGAGGTAACCGGTTGCTCTTGTCAAGAGAAGAGAAAAGGCGAGAATTGTCGGTCATATAATTTGTAGCACAAGAATCAATAAGCCACCTACCCGTTGTAGCCAACTGAGCAGTTCCAGAAGTAGCAAGAGAAGAAGTGGGCGGCTTGGAGGAAACAGCTGATGTTGGACGAAGATGAGGATATTTAGCTCAACAACGATAACCAAGTGACCAAGTAGGCCACAATGAGAACAAAGATGCTTTGAGTAACCACGGCCACCACCACGGCCACCAGTACGGCCACCACGGCCACCGAAGATGTCACGACGAGCTGGATGAGCAACAAGATCAGGAGACGGAGAGGAGAGCAAATGACGTTGAAGAAGAGTAGTAACAGCAGATATCCTAGCAGCAGTAGCATCCAGAGTCGGAGTATCCGCCTCTCCAAGAATTTATTGGCGGATCATATCATAAGAATCTGTTAGGCGAAGCAGATAGCAAACAACAAGAAGCTCCTAAAAATCCTTGTGTTGTTCAGCCAGATCAGCAGAAAAAAGTCGATGCTGAAGAAGTTCAGCAACAAGATTCTGAACCTCCTGATAGGCAGAAGCAGGAGTCATGACTGGTCGAGAGAAAAGAACGGCATACAGAGTATAAATGCGCGAAGTTTGGGCTCCCTTGGAATATAAGGCGACAAGATGATTCCAGACAACCTTGACTGTCGGATGACAGGAAGGCATTCCTCAGACAAACTGTTGGTCAACCAAGTCCGCACCAACGCATCAGAACCATCTCAATCATCAAAATAAATAGATCCAGAAGGAGGAGGGTCATCAGTCAAATGATGACATTTGCGCTAAGAACGCAAGAGAAAAATGAAGGACACACTCCAGTCAGGGTAATTGGGACATGTAAGCTTCGAAGCAGTCCTCAAATTACCAGAAGCAGAGAAAGAAGAAGTAGAAAGAGAAGGAGCAGAGAAAGTAGGAGTGTCCCTAGAAAACAGATAGAAACCGCACAGTTTAACAAAACAAACCGTGCGAACAAACTATACAAACAAACCACGTGAACATGAGGAGAGACCGCACGGTCACGGTGAAAACACACCAGCGGCAGGAAAGATGTCGCGACCAAATGCGGAGCCCGCAAAAGAGAAGAGAAACCGCGCAAACAGAAAAAGTCGCAAGAACAAGTCGCAAACAAAGTGGCCAGCAAGGGAGGGATAAAAAGGAGGGGAAGAAACCGGAAGAAGAGGCCGCGCAGTTAAACAAACAAACCGCTATCCAATTGGAGCAAAGGATCGGTTTGCTCTGATACCATGTAAAAAAGAGCTAAATAAACTGCAAATTTTATTGCTTCAAAAAGATAATCATTACATAAGTATGCCCCCTTATTTATAGAAAACGGGGGAGATGAGAGAATACAATAATCGATGTGAGACTAAATACAAGTCGGGCGGCCTATGCGGTTTGACATGGTCAAACCGCACACTATACAATGAATAACTGAACACCCAGCGGCAACTATGCAAAGCCGCCACATTGCCAGGGAAGACCGCTGGTCCAGGTTGCCAAACCGCAACTGCGGGTTGCCACCATACTGCAGTTGCGGTTAACCATCTGTTCGTTGTTGCGGCTTCCTCCAGACCGCTGCGGCTAACATCCACTCTACTGCTGCGGCTACACCCAGATCGCTGCGGCTAACCTCCAGACCGCTACGACTAACCTCCAGACCGCTGTTGCGGTTAATCACAAGACCGATGTGGTGGCTATCCCTCAGACCGCAACTGTTGTTGTCCTCCTGACCGCTAGCTTAGGTTCACCAACAGACCGCTGAGAGAAGCAGACGGTTGCGGTTAGACATAAGACCGTCCGGTCTCCTCAAGCTCCAACAAACAATTTGACGTGCATTTTGCCAAAATCATGTAATTGGAGGGTACTTCTTTCCAGTTATCTGTTTTTGGGCTTGTTATTAGCGAAATTGGGCTTTTTAGCACTTTGTACCCCCGAAATATGAGTTTTTGGCATTTTGCACCACAAATTTTTAAAATTAGCAAATTGCAACCTCCAATTACCGTTTTCAGTCACTTTGCACCCATAGGCTGAAATTTTAAGGTTATTTAGGTTCGGACAACACAAAAAATGTTCATTTTGGCACTTGGCGTCCTGGATTATAGGATTTGGTTGGAGTTCACCGACTGCAGTCGGGTTGTGGGCTTTCTTCCCCGGGTTTTCCAAGATGGGTCGGGCCCCCTTTTCAACAAAAGCGCTCTTTTGTTGAAACGGGGGCCCGGCCCATCTTGGGAAACCCGGGGAAGAAAGCCCACAGCCCGACTGCAGTCGGTGCACTCCAACCAAATCTCTCGGGGCCCACATCTTGGGGAAATCCCCGGAAGGTTGTTGAGGCTCGGGCTCGATCCCGAGACCTCCTTTATTAGGCTCCTTCATGGAGTCCTAATACCCAACTGAGGCATCAGGACACCATGAAGGAGCCTGATAAAGGAGGTCCCGGGATCGAGCCCGAGCCTCAAAAACCATCCCGGGATTTCCCCAAGATGTGGGCCCCGAGAGATTTGGTTGGAGTGCACCGACTGCAGTCGGGCTGTGGGCTTTCTTCCCCGGGTTTCCCAAGATGGGTCGGGCCCCCCTTTCAACAAGAGGTACTCCCTGGACTTAAATACCCTTGAATGAGCATTTTTTGTGCGGCCCGGACCTAAATATCCTTGAAATTTTGGTCTGAGGAAAAAATGAAAAAAATTGGTATTTGGAGAGTGCAAAGTGCCAATTTTAATGATTCACGGTGCAAAATGGCAAAAACTAGTATTTCAAAAATGAAAAGTGCCCAAAAAAAAGCCAAATTGTATGTGCTTTAATTGCCCATATTATATTATCAACCAATTAATCAGCATATCCTGCATGAACAACAGATTGGAATGGCAAGCGCATTGGAAACTCTTTGCGGACAAGCCTATGGAGCACATCAATACCAGAAGCTTGGAGTACACACATTCAGTGCCATTTTCTCTCTTACATTAGTCAGCCTTCCAATTTCTATAATCTGGCTGTCCATGGGAAAGTTGCTTCTATTCGTCGGCCAAGACCCACAAATCTCAGCCGAAGCAGGTAAGTATGCGCTGTGGACGATCCCAGCCATATTTGCCTACGCCACTTCTCAACCATTGATGAAGTTTCTTCAAGCACAAAGCATCATTCTACCCATGCTTCTTAGCTCTGTAGCAACTCTCTGCTTCCACATACCCTTATCTTGGTTTCTGGTGTTCAAATCCGGATTGGGGATAGTTGGGGCTGCTCTATCCATCAGCATATCATATTGGTTAAACACAATGTTGCTGGGATTATATATAGTTCGTTCTACTTCTTGCAAGAAGATCTGCTTCACACTCTCAAAGGAGTCTTTCAAAGGAGTCAGCGTGTTCTTAAGACTCGCATGCCCTACAGCAGTTATGATATGGTAAAGGGCATTGAATCTATGTGTGCATGTCTTTAGTTTTGAAATGTTTTTGTTCATTAAGGGTATGTTTGTGTTTAAGGAAATGAAAAAGAAATGGTAATGAAAACGGTTAATTCAAATTCAAAACTAGAGTTTGATTGGAACAAGTCAATGAAGAATGGCACCTTTCCTTGATTAATTCAATTACCTATAATTACATTGCATTCAACTACCCAATATGTGTTAGAGTGGAGAATATGAGCGAGCGAGAGAGAACAAACAAAATAAGAAGAACACAAGATCACAAATGAGCATGAGAGAAAAGAACTCAAGAAATATTTTTGAACTTGATGACTACAAATGAAGACTTCATCCTCTTTTATAGTCATCGAAAACCAATATTTATTTATAAGTTTATGTCATCGCTGACCACATTCTATTATTTATATCATCGCTGACATCATCATATCATTTACATCATCACTGACATCATCATATATTTAATATCATCGATGACATCATCCTTCAGTTTACATCATCTATGACATCATATAATTATTTACATCATTGTTTACATCACTATTCAAGTTCAAAAGATTTTGTATCACAAAATCAACATTCTCATCATTGATAGAAAATCATCGAAGATTTATCTTTATTCATGTTCATCTTCGCAATCTTCTATTTGAATTAAGTTTAAATTTTTCTAATGAAACGACATTCGTAAATGCATCTGCAAAATTTATCTTTGTGCCTATCTTAAAATGTTGAATTACCTTCTCCTCTTCAATTATATTTAGAAACGAATGATGAACATCGCTGTGTCTTATCCGTCCAAACAAGGTCTGATTCTTAGCAAGATAGATGACACTTGAACTATCACAATTAATCTTCATGATCTCCTGACTCAAAACCAAATCTGCAAGTAATCCTCTGAGTCATATAGCATCCTTGACTGCCTCCACTGCAGTCATGTACTCAGCTTCGGTTGTCGACAAGACAATGACCGACTGAAGTGTCAATCTCTGTGAAATTACGTCTGCTCCAAGTGTAAACACATAGCCTGTTGTCGATTGTCTTTTATCCAGATCACCTGCATAATTAGCATCAACAAAATCAGCTAGGATGCAATCTTTCACATTAATTTTGTCATAAATCAAATCAGTACTAACGACAGTCTCCTTCAAGTATCGTATGATCCATTTCATTGTTTGTCAGTGTTATTTTCTTTAGTTAGTCATATAACGACTCACGACTCCAACTGCTTGAGCTAAATCGGGTCAAGTACATATCATAACGTATATGAGACAACCAATTACACTCACATATGGCACATACGACATAGACTCATTTTCAGAGTCTGATGCAGGTGATGACAGTGTTAAAAGTCTGAAATGCGTTGCTAATGGAGTAGACACAGGCTTTGTCTTCTTCATGCCAAATTGAGCAAGAACTTTCTCGATATATTGCTTCTTAGAGAGACACATTTCACTGTCTTCTATCTTTGGTAATCTCCATACCGAGAATTTTCTTTGCATTCCAAAGATCTTTCATCTCAAATTCTCAGCTAAGTTGAAGTTTAAAAATCTTAATTTCTTCTTTATTTTTTGAGACAATAAGCATGTCACAACCTAAAGAAAAAGATAAATCCCAGAACCATTGTAAAGTACCTTAAAATAGACGCATTGGTCCCGCAAACTCTTCCTGAATTCAATGGATGTCATGAATTGATAAAATTGTTTGTACCATTGTATTGAAGATTGTTTCAAACCATAAAGTGATTTTTTTAGCTTGCAAACATGACCCTCATTGTCTTCGATCAAGAATCATTCAGGTTGGTGCATATAAATCTCCTCTCCGAGATCACCATGTAAGAATCAATCTTCACATCGAGTTGTTCCAACTCCATGTCGTTGACTGCCACTATAACCAATAGTTTGTGAATGGATGTATGTCGTACCACTGAAGAGAAGACTTCATTAAAGTTCACACCTTCTTTCTACGCATAATCCTTTGCCACGAACCTTGCCTTATACCTAACAACATCCTCTAGTGAAGAATCTTCCTTGACTTTGAAAACTCATTTGCTTCCAATGGTCTTCTTGTGTTATGGTAGATGAACTAACTCTCATGTGCTATTTTTATGAAAAAAAACTCATTCTCTTCCTCCATAGCAACTCTCCGTTATGAGACGTTAGTAGAATGTCTGGCATATTCATAGCTGAGAGATTCTCCATTTTCTACATTTAAAGCATATGCAATACATCCTCAAAACCATAAGTGAGTCAATCTTTATACCTCACTGGCATACGTCTATCCCGCCGTAGCTGATGACCTTCATATTCAGTCGAATGTGGTTTTAGCTCCTCGTGATGAACCAACTCCTTCTATCGGCATGGCTCCTCCTCAATTTGTGTCTTTGACACCTTATTTTTAATCACACGGAGTAAAATCTCAGTCTCCACCTCAACATGTGGGACATTTGTCCTTTCAACTTGAACCTGCTTTTTTAGAATGACAGATTCATCAAATGTCTCGTGTCGAGTGATCACGATCTTCTTTATTTCAGGACACCACAATCTATAGCTTTTAACTCTTTTAGTATACCCAAGGAATATGCATTTTCTTTCTCTCGGATCAATTTTGCTATTTTTTCGAGTGCATATGTCGGACACCCAAATACTCATAGCATCGAGTAATCAACAGCTTTCCTGATCCATAATTTCTCGGGACTCTTTGATCTAATCACCAAAGACGGTAACTTATTATTGAGATAAATAAAGGTATTTAGTGCCTCCGCCCAAAACTCATTTGAAAGTCTTGCAGTGATCCTCAAGCACCGTGTCTTCTCCAGCAGCATCCAATTCATCTGTTCTGCAACTCCATTTGGTTGTAGATCTCCTGGTATTGTGTGGTGACACATGATCCCTTCAGCTTTGTAGAACCCCTTGAATACATCAGAAATGTATTCATCGTCATTATCAGACCTGACAACCCTTACATATCGTCTTGTCTATTTTTTCATCATAGTTTTTCAAATTTTGAACTTCTCAAATACGTCGGATTTATTTTTCAAAAAATAAACTCATAATTTTATTGAGAAGTCGTCAATAAAAGAGAAAGTACAAGGCTCCACCGCGAGAAGGAATAGGTGATGACCCCCAAACATCAGTGTGAATATAGTCCAGGATGTCTTTTGTGTCATGCATCGTGATACCTTAGTTATTAAAGGCGCAAGACATATCAAGGCGCAAAGGGGTCTTGGAGCCTAGGCGCAAGGCTCAAACCGCAGGTACGCGCCTGACGAAGGCAAGGCACAAGCACATTCATTTTAAATAATCAGCATCAAACATCATTTCAGCTTCTCGATCAAATTCTTCATCTAGTCTATTAATTAAGGTGATTGTTAACCGCAACTCGTTATTGAAAAAAAAAAACCGCAACTCGTTATTGGCTAGTCGCACCTCAAAATCTCATAACTTTTCGCGTCTTTTCGAAATACGCCTTGTACAAGCAATTTCAGGAAAAGTGCTCAACATGAAAGTTGTAGATCTCGACAAGATCTAACTTTCGTGTTGAGCACTTTTCCTTAAAATGCATGTACAAGGCGTACTTTAGAAATATACCCAAGTTTTGCTTTATATTGTTTTCCCAATACACATTCTTCACAGAAGTCCAATTTCTCAAATTTTATACCATCAATCAATTTTCTTTTATGAAGTACTTCTAGATTTTGTTCACTCATATGATCAAGACGTAAGTGTCATAATCGTGACGAATCTAGATTAGAATCAGAAAATGTAAATGCAGACATACCAGACGAAGTGCGTCCTTCCAGCAGATATAAATTGCCAACATTTCTTCCTTTCATCACGATCATTAAACTATGAAGAATCTTCATAGCACCAACATCGATCGCTATCTTACGTGCGATCGTGTCCAATGCTCCAAGAGAGAAGATTTTTCTTCAAATCCGGAATAATAGTTTGCCCTTGTTACCGCCTCTTAATCCTTAACCTTGATCTCTCCAAATAGCACAGAAGTTGTGGTGTCATGCTAAGAGACTCCCTTGAACCGCCTCTTAATCCTTAACCTTGATCTCTCCGAGACGAAAAGAAGCTGAACACCTTGATTTCTTCAAGGAAAACAGAACTTGGATCTGCTGCACACAGGAGTTCCTGCGTCAAGAAACTTCTTCAAACAGCACTCAACAGATTCAATCTGCAACGGCTGCCAGATCTTGTTCAGCAGGCATCTGCGGCAACAATACAGGCAACGAGAACAACATGCTTCAACAACCAATCAGTCGATTAATGTTAAGGATTTCGGATCTGGTGGCAGAGGCTCTCTTCAACAGCAAGAAGAACGAGCTTCTCAACAAAAAAGGCCCTCGATCCAGTCGGCACACAGCAGATCCGGCCTTCGGCGTCCGGAAATCCGGCGAAATACGGAACTCTGGGAGAAGAATCAAATCGGGAGAACCAAGTCCGGTGGCGGCGGACTCTACCAAAAAATACATAAAACAGATGGCTCGGATTGTTGTGTAGGCCAATATATGTCGCGATCTCCATCATAATGCCTCCCATAACAATCCAAAATGCAGTTCTTGTAGTGGGATAGGTCCAAGTAGCCCACCCAAGCACCATAAGTAATCATGTTGGCATGAGGTGGCACCCAATTCTGCTAGGATGTTGGAACCTCGTCTCTGGAATTCAAGCCCATGATGTTGTCGATGCTAACTTGTAAAATATTGAAAGCTGCTTGATTAGCAGTTGTCATAGCCCGGTCTCGTTCTTCACGATCGTAATGTTGGCCATCAACTTTTGGAGCATCTCTTGAGTTTTAGATTTTTGATTGTTTCTCTCACGAAGTCTAGTTCCAAGTTGTTATGTGCCCTAGAGAAGGTTCTCATTAGTGATTATTGAAGAGCTAGTTCAAATGAAATGACCCTAGCTTTCCCTTTCTTCCCTTTAGATCCACGGTAATTTCCTATTGTTGAAGGGTTTTGTCGAAGATGATTGCAAAACACTATGGCTAGTCGAGGATGGTCAGTGATGGATATGCTAGAGAGGAAGATTAGCTAGGGAAGACGTGAATCTTTTTTGCATTGGTTGTGGGATGATTATATGCACTAAACTGTAGCACTTATTGGTGATTGTTGATAGAGTAGAGGGATGGTGCAAGTTCAGGGAGGGTATTGGGAGAGGATTGTTAATACCCAGTGGATGGATGAACATTGGATTGGGAGGTGATCAGTGGTTCTGCAAGGGAGGAGGGTGGTCGGCGCAAAGAGAAGTTTGCCAGTAGATTTGAAAGCAGAGATACTTGCTTGATGGACCTGTGCGCACAAGAAGTCCTTTGAATAGTGGGTTGTGACATGATGAGAGATTGATTCTCCAAGTGTGGATGAGATTGAATGCTTTGATAATAAAATGCTACAAACTTAGGTCATAAAGATACAATGTAGCCATGTTATTGCGTTCTAGATGGGGTGCTCGAATGAAGAAGAGAGCAACCAAGAATCTTTGAGGGTATAGTAATACGATCCCGGAGAGAAATCCGACAAGGGGAAGTGCCGGCCGAGGTGAGGAAGAGGAAGGAGGAGGGAAAGAGAAGAAAAGCTAGGGAGCAACCCTAATTTCCATACATCCAAATATAATGAAAAAAAGTGCAGCACAACCCATTATAGGTGTGAGGTGCGGATAACGAGAAAGCAGTGCGAATAATAAAGCGTACACATAATAAAATATAACATAACAAAATGCAAATAAGATAATCATGTCGACGGTGTGTCTTCGGTCTCTCCTCCTCCAGACGGACCCGTCATCGTCATCCTCCGCGTGTGGACTCGCCGCGACGTCTCGTCGGCGTGTGCGTGTTTCGTCGGCATGCGCAACCGTAACAATGTCACCATCTAGAAAATAGGTCTTGCCCCCAAGGCAGTAGTCGGAGGACTAGTGACAGAAGTGATCCTGGGGCAGCCACGTAGCTTTGAACACTAGACGGTAAGACCGAGTAACAGGGACCTCTTGTGAGCCAGAGTCCTCCAGAAGGTGGTAGAGGCGATCAAATAGCTTGGCTGGGTAGTACGGCTCCAACTATTGTCTTTCTTTCGGACCAGAAGAACCGGGCAAAAAAATAGGATTACACCAGAACGGGCAAGGCCCCCCCCCCATCAACAACCCCTGCATCAGAGGCTCGAGATCATCCTTCCGCCCATGGTCAGAACGGAACGGATGCGCCGAGGCTATTGCGGTCCTAGGCTGGGGAAAATTGACGCGGTCGGGCTAGTGGCAATCCTGTCGGAGAAGTGAAAGGCACATCGGACGTGCCAAGAGGGCCCACAGCCCTACAAAGAGGCTAACATCCGTGGTTCGCCACATCGTGTAGAGGGAGACCGGAGAGCAGAGAAGAGCGGATTCCCCGTCGAGGCGACATTTGCTGACCCCCGTGTAGGAACTGTATGGTCATAGTAGCCCAATTGACGCGTACATCGTCGAGTGTGCGGAGCAAAGTCACTCCCAAAATGATGTCTCCCAAAATGGCGTCGATACCGCCAAGGCCAAATGCGTAGAAGTCCGCGGTTACAGAACAGGACCCCACAAAGAGAGACACGGTAGTGTAACGGTCCTGAGCCGGTCGGCGGTGCCCATCGCCCAGACGAACCGCAACATCCGGAGAATGAACCGAGGGAAGGCGAAGCTGCAGCACCAGGCGCTCAGAGATGAGGTTGTGGCTTGCGTCGTTGTCCATCATGATGATGATTAGGTGATCCCGCAGCGTGCCCGAGAGCCGCATGGTCTGCTGGTCGGAGATCCCGCCTGTCGAGGCGCAAGATAACTCTATGAGGTAGAACGTAGTCGTGGTGGGGTCGAGAGGTGTATCCCCTGCAAAGAGTTCTAGGGCCTCAAAGTTGTCCAGATCCTCAGGGTCGACGTCGTCGATGATGGCATGGAACTCGTTCACTGAGCACATTGTTGGAGGAGTAGGATTGGTGGCACCAAAAATAGAGTCCCTTGCTGTGAAGCTCATTGTAATCACAATTTGAGATGCGTTGAGAGCTGGTGGGTGGCCTGGCTGGTTTCCCCATGGCAGCGGTCGGGATAGAGGAGTCGTGGCTGGTGGTCGTCAAGGCGATCGAGGCTGGTGGTGGCCGATCGTAGGAGCAGGTGGCCGGGGGAAGAGGTCGTCTTGGGTGGTGCGTGCGGAGATGAGAGCGGATATGTGGCAGTAGATCTTGCATGAAGAAGCCCAGGTAATGATCGGGCAGTATCCCGAGGACGTGGGAGACTAAGGCGACGAACTCATCAACATAATCGTCCAGGTCGGCTGTCTGGAGGACGCCGCAAGGACGCTTGATAGTGGAGGAGTCGGAGTAGCAGGTGTCATATTTCTGGATCATCTCCTGCTTGATCTCGAGCCAGGAAAAGCACGGGTTAGATTGGCGGAGCCACCGAGCCCAGTGGAGGGTCAAGCCTTCCAGGCCAACCACAGCCGAGGAGAGAGTGGCCAGGTCAAGCCCTCCGGTGTATAATTGAGGTCGAAATATAACTCTGCTTTAGCAATCCAACCCATTGGGTCAACGCCGACAAAGGAGGGAATGTCGAGGGAGAGGGCGGAACGGCCCAGAATGGGCGGAGGAGTGGTCCCGGAGGGAATGGGCGTCGGCCCGGCGCCGAGGAGAGAGTTGTTGTCTGCGAGTGAACCGAAGCCGGAAGCGGTGGAAACGGCGGCGCTGGATGCCTTAAGGGAGTCATCTTGGCGTCGAGGCCGAAGAGGGAGGCGTACATGGAGACGACAAGTTGCTTTTGAGCCTCCACGCGACGGCTAAGGGCTTCGGAGGCGGTATTTGGAGCGAGGTTGTCGGAGGAGCGAGTGGTGGGAGCTATGGGGTTGTAGATGTCGGACGGCGGCCGCTAGCCGCTAGTAGGAGGGATTGGTGAAGATCGGCGGAAACAGATGTTCATGCGTCTGATCGAGGTGCAGAATCGACGGATCGGGGAGACAAGTGGGTGTGGAACGTCGTAAGCGACAAATCGGGGCGACGGATCAGGGCGCGGATGTCGGAAGCGCCAGATCATGGGGAGGCAGGCAGGCGGACATGGAATCGGGTGGTGCAGCGGAAGCGGAATCGGGAGCTGCAGCAGAAGTCGCACAGAACAGCAGTCGTAGACGTAGCGCAATCACGAGCACAGGCGGCAAGATGGCGGGCGACAAGGCAGGTCGGACCAAATTGATACGATCCCAGAGAGAAATCTGACAAGGGGAAGAGTCGGCGGAGGTGAAGAAGTAGGAGGGAACGAGAAGAAAAGCTAGGGAACAACCCTAATTTCCATACATTCAAGCATAATGAAAAAGAGGACAGCACAACCCCTTATAGGTGCGGAATGCGGATAACGAGAAAGTATTGTGAATAATAAAGCGTACACATAATAGAATATAACATAACAAAATGTAGATAAGATAATCATGTGCTCTCTCCTCCTCCATACGGACCCGTCATCATCTTTCTCCGCATGTGGACTCGCCACGGCGTCTCGTCGGCGTGTGCGTGTCTCGTCGGCATGCGCAACCATAACATATAGCATTTAGAAAATACTTCTTGCTTTCTATTTATTGCCCCGAAAGTCAACATAAATACAAACAACATAAATGTGAATATGAAAATTAAACTCATACAAATAAAAACTACATAAGTGAACAAAATATAAAAATAGTGCAGAAGATAACATAAGACATTTATGGTTTCTTCGAAGCTCGGCGGTTGGACTTCTTATAAGAACGTCGTTCAAAATCCAACCGTGACATTTCTCCAAATCAAAGAGAATTGAATCATCTTTTATTAGGCTGTAAGGAGTTGGTATGCAAAGTAATCTTCTCTTGTTTGATTCTAAAGTGAGGTTTATGAATTTGTTTTACTTCATAATTTATTCAAAGCTTTGTAGAGATAACAGTAGAGAAAACATAGCTATTTTACATCATATTTACTTAATTTCTTCTCAATCGAACATATGGGTGAATTTAATTTGAATTCATTTATTTTACTGTTTCATTCTCATTTCCTTTTATTCTCCCTCCTTACAATCATTACATTTCATTATGGATTATAGATGTCCAACAATAGCTCTCAATTTCTTACAATTTATCAAACTTATTGCAGTCTGGAATACTGGTCATTTGAAATGCTCGTTCTACTTTCTGGGCTCTTGCCAAAACCCAAGCTCGAAACCTCGGTTCTTTCTATATGGTAAGGATTCATCTTAACTTCCTTAAGATTAGCAATTCATCCACAACGTGATATGCTCTGATGCTCCAAATCTTTGTGACCAGTCTGACAACCATCTCATTTCTCTACAATATCCCATATGGTCTTGGGGCTTCAGCTAGGTAATGTATGAATAATTACAAAAAAAATCCCCTTCTAACTTTGCATGATTGCGGGACCTCCCCTCAATCTTTCATCAAAAACTTCCTCTAAATTTGCATCGTTAACAAAATGTACCCAAAAAAAAACCCTGAAAGACCCCTCTAGTGGTGTTTTTCTTGTACGTGTATGTTAACGATGTAAACTTAGAGATGAGGCTTTTGATGATTTTAAAAGATTGAGCGGTCCTATAATTATGCAAAGTTAGAGGGTAAGTCCCAATAAATGACCCTGTGAATGAATGTGTACAAAATTTGATAGGGCATTTTTTGTACTATCAGCACAAGGATATCTAACGAATTAGGAGCTGCAAACCCGAAAGGAGCTCGCTTGGCGCTACATGTCGTAATGTTTATTACAGCCATGGAGGCCATCATCGTGAGTATAACCTTATTCTCCATGCGCTACATTCTTGGTTATGCTTACAGCAATGAGGAGGAGGTAGTGGAATACGTGAGGGATATGGTTCCATTGGTATGTTTGTCGGTATTCATGGATAGCATTCAAGGCGTCCTCTCGGGTAACTTTTTTTTTTTTGCAACCACATGCATGAACTGTGATTTTCCTTTTTGGGCCTTTTTGTTGCATGAGTTTGATGCCTTGTGAGATAAATGGGAGGATATCATCTAAATTTAACCCAGTAATATTCAAAGTACAGTTGAAATTTAGGGCTCTGATCCACTTTATGTCGCGGGGCTTAAATTCGCTTTGAATTTTTCTCCCTCTGTGATTTTGAATGACCAAATCTGAACAATTCTAGTGGCACTCGGTATGCTCTTGTTTCAAATTGGTGCACTTAGTTGGTGAAGATCATGTGATCTTACTTTGATTCAAAACTAGTTACCTGGATTTGATGAAGAACGACTAAAGGCATAAATTATTAAAAGCTAAATCTATTTGATGAACATATCAACCCAAATCATAGGAAAACTCAATAAATAGTAAATTAAGCATGCATTAAAATACAGTAAGATGTGCAAAAAAAGCATAAAATGCAAGGGTCTGCTCTCTTGGACGGAATTGGGACCCTGGAATTAGAATTGAGCGCCATTTTCATTGAAATTGGACATTCAATTCCAATTTCTAAGCCCCAATTCTGTCTAACTGAACTGAACTTAATGGCCTGTAATGGAAATAAAACATTTGATAAAAAATGTACCCTCAGTAGGGGATTGACTGCAGGTCAGGTGATTGACTGATTCTGTAAATAAAACTTACAAAAATTAATTAGATTTGTAGAAAGACGTCAAAATATTGAGAGAAAATCTGGAAATTTTATTAATCCTTTTTCAATAATTAAATACAAGCATTTGTACACTTATATATGAAGAGAAAGGGAGAGATCCCTATACAAGATGTGGGACTAAACAAAGGAAAAAGAGGGCCTAAGATGGGCCTTTTTTCAGTATTTACAAGATTTTCTTCTAACACTCCCCCACAAACTTGAGCGTACAATTCGTAAGCACCCAGCTTGGACACGAACTGATGATATAGAGCACAAGGTATGGCCTTCGTGAGGAGATCAGTAACTTGATCAGTAGCCGGAACATGCTTCAACTCTAGCTTCTTCATTTGAACCTTTTCCCGAATGAAGAGGTAGTCAATTTCAATGTGTTTCGTCCGCTCATGAAAAACAGGATTCTTAGCTATGTGTATAGCCGCTTGACTGTCAAAAAGTAAAGTAGTTGATGAAGAAAGTTTGATTCTCAGATCATCTAGGAAACTGCCATGTGAGCTCAGATACAGCATATGTCATCGAACGGTACTCGGCTTCGGCCGAAGAGCGAGCAAACACAAATTGTTTCTTGTTGCGCCAGGTAACAAGGTGACCTCCGAAGTATGTATAGAATCCACTGGTGGAACGCCAATCATCCAGGGAACCAGCATAATTAGCATCCAAAAACGCAACCATCGTATGTTTATTCTTGAGACATGCACACAATTTTCCAGCAACATTAAAACACTTTGAACTGATAATACTCGTGAATACACTAGTCATTCTTTTGATGATCTTTGTTGTGAGTTTGGAATCATCCATCAGACCACGTGCGCTTATACTCCCCAACAGAATGGCGTGGATGAGAGCAAATATAGACATCTTCTTAATGTTGTTCACTCCCTCATGTTTCAAATGCAGGTTCTCAGAGCTTATTAGCACTTTGCTATTTCCACGACGTGTTATCTCATCAACTGTCTCCCCTCACCCGTCCCCAACCATGTCACTCCGTTTAGTCTTCTCTTCCCCTCTACACCGCCCTTCCCTCTTAAGCATCTAATATTTGGGTGTACATGCTATGTCCATATGCTTGGACCCTCCACTGACAAGTTCGCTCCTCGAGCAACCAAACATATGTTTGTTGGTTACTCTCGTACTCAGAAAGGATATGTGTGCTACTCTCCCACCACTCGCAAGATGGTTGTTTATGTTGATGTTATTTTCTGGAGGACCAACCCTTCTTCTCTACTCCATCCCCCCCCCCACTTCCACCACTATTATTATCACGACTTGTCATCCCAATTACGTTTACTCTCTCACCTCTCCTCCCAACCCCGATTCCCGATCCGAAAAAACACCTCTTCTTCGTGTCTATACTCGTCGTTCACCTCCCTCCGCTGCCCCGCTGCAGTCACCTTCCACCTCTGGTACTGTGCGGCTTGTTGATCTGACACCTGTCTCCACAGCTCATCCCATGGCAAATCATGTATCCTTACATCGCCTATCTCCGGCGCTTCAACACTTTGCAACTTCATTATCCTCCATCTCTGTGTCTAACTCTGTGCAGGAGGCTCTCCAATATCTGGGATGGAGGGCGGCCTTAGAATAAGAAATGACTGTCATATGGGCTAACCACACATAGGATCTGGTTTCTCTTCCTCCAGGACAGAGTTGTGTTGGATGTAAATGGGTTTTTGTGATAAAACATGCTCCTGATGGGACGATTGACTGTCTCAAGGCCTGTCTTGTGGCTTGTGGATTTACTCAACAACAGGGCCTCCCATATGAGAAAACTTTCTCCCCGGTGGCCAAGCCCAACACTGTTCGTGTCCTACTCTCCTTGGTTGTCCATCGACAATGGCTCTTACATCAACTGGATATCAAAAATGCATTTCTCAGTGGCGACCTATAAGAAACTGTCTACATGCAACAGCCTCTCGAGTTTGAGACCACGGGGGAGTCCTGAGTTTGTCACCTCAAGAAGTCGATTTATGGTCTCAAACAATCTCCTCGGGCATGATTTGAAAAATTCAATAGAGTTGTCTGTGAAGTTGGTTTTACTCGGAGCACGGCGGACTTCTCTCTATTTATTCGTCATCAACTAATAGGTGTTGTTCTCCTCTTAGTATATGTCGATAACATACTAATCACGAGAAATGATTCAAAGGGAATACAAATGATTAAGCAGCACCTGAATTCTGTTTTTCAAACAAAAGATCTGTGGAATCTTTGGTACTTGCTTGGCCTAGAGATCGCAAGACGTCCTGATGGCCTTGTCTTATCTCAACGAAAGTACTCTCTCGACCTTCTTCAGGATGTTGGCTACTAGATGCAAGATGATTGATATCCTATGGATGTCAAATTCCAAGTAGAAAGAAGCTCAAAATATTGAGAGAAAATTTGGAAATTTTATTAATCATTTTTCAATAATTAAATACAAGCATTTGTACACTTATATAGGAAGAGAAAGGGAGAGAAAGATCCTCATACAAGATGTGGAACTAAACAAAGGAGGAAGAGGGTCTAAGATGGGCCTTTATTTTGGGCCATTATAGAATTTTCTTCTAACAAGATTAAACGTGCTCATGAGGAATGGAAAATATGAATTTGTAAGTTTAACAGGAAAACAGCTCCAAAACAGCTTACTGGTCCTAATGCAAATGCTCATAGAATAGTTTGGTTTGAAGTAATAGAGAGCTAGACATAAACATAAAAGTAAGTCCAAAGACCAATACATAATTAATTCAAGACAGTAAACAAGTAGAAAAATGTATGCTAAAAGATCTTCCCGATATTTAACAGTCTTTTTGTCCTTATAACTTTGATATTACATCTTTCATTTTAAACATTTAGGTGTTGCTAGAGGATGTGGATGGCAGCATATTGGTGCTTATTGCAACCTCGGCGCATTTTATCTGATTGGAATCCCGACAGCTGTAGTTCTTGGTTTTGTATTGCATGTAGGAGGGAAGGGGCTATGGATCGGTATACTATGTGGATCGACAGTTCAAACAATCCTACTTTCTCTCGTAACAATGTTTACAAACTGGGATCAACAGGCTAGTTCTTTAATTTTTAAGTCAAGTTCAGTCATTTCTCACCGTATGTTTGTTAGGGCGGAACATTCAACAATGTTCACTCAATATATTATTTGGGTTTCATTTTGCCAAGATCAATTCTAATAATTATTTGATCAATTGTGTAGGTAGACAGGGCAAGGGGGAGATTGTTCGAGGAAAAATTGTCAATTGTGATTGATTGCAAGTAAACATGAATCCATTCTGCTTCTTCCATGGTCAAGTCTTAGAGGGATGTGACAGATTTTCAGAAAGCTAAGTCTTGCGCGCTCAATGGCACTGCAAGCAGTATTATTATTTTTGTTCAACTTAAAGTGTAAATTTTAGGAATACGATGGTGGTATTGAAGTTGAACAGAAGAACAAGAGCATACATACAATTAATTTGGAAGAAATGTTGGATAAAGTCAAAGTGCGGGATAGAACTAACACCAGATGAGGCAAGCCTTATCCAAAAGTCACTATTGTGATGCTCCTACATTGTTGGAAGACTTTCCCTATGATAAGCCAATCTATGTTTCTTATGCCCCACATGTAATTGTTGTTTCCTTTCAGCATAGCGCTAGAGCCTGCAGTCTCCCTATGTTTCCCTTTTTGACATAACTTTTTACGCCTTTCATGAACAGTGTGATATATTTTCCTCCCCTACTTGCAAGAGAGGAACTTTTTTATGAGTTGATAATGAATTTATAGTTGACATGGAAATAATGATTTGTTGTGACGTTGATATCATAAAGCTCCTTATATTGTGTACATACTTATTATATATATCTATACCCATATGCTACACAATTAAAAGACTTGTCTAAGCAAGCCTTCATAAAAAAAATTATTTGCAATGTAAAAAGTACTTGAAACTTGGAGGAAACAAAATAACAAAAAATTGACACTGAATTGATATAAAATTGCAGCAGTTTTTAGTTGAAAAGCTACTAATTGCAGCTGTAGCTCAAAAACCATTGCTAACGACATCAGTTTTGTGCTGGGATAAAAGTTAAACATTATTTTGAAAATTATAGAAAATTAGTGTGTTGCAATAAAATGTAGTTTGACTTGATTAAATTTGTATAGCCCAACCCGTTTTGTTGAGGGTAGGCACATCCAATTTTAGACTAACTACGGCAAACAATTGACCATTAACTGGCTGAAACGTCACCCAAGAAGAGCCAAAGATCGCCCATAGCCGAGGTCCCTCCTGAGGTCGCCCATAGGCGAGGCCCCTTCTGAGGTCGTCCATGGGAGAGGCCCTTGGAAGCTCTGTTAAGGCAAAAAATGTCTTCAACCTCCACACTTAGCGACGAGACTTGAAAGTAACAGGGGAATCAGGAACCGCAAGCAATCAATTACTAACTCTTGAGCATCGAGCGAACATAGTACAGAAAGAGCGAGCTTGGCGTAAGCAGATGGCGAACACCAGATTTACCCGCAACGGCAAATACCACGTGTTGCGAACGATATTATTTCTTTAAGGAACTATTACAGAGCTATTACAGGTAAGAGGCACTAGAAAAGAAGGCAACGGAAGTCGACTCTGAACTTGTAACTGCACTTACTACGGGTTAAATTCTGGGTCGAGTTCCGTGTCCCCCTCTGGGAACCGTTGGACCTCTATTTATATCGATACAGGGTCACCAAAAAGGTTTAGCGCAATAGTTGTTGCAATAAATGTTAGCTGCCCGAGGTACAGGAGAATTCGAACAGAAAAGAGAAGAGAGGATATGTGGTTACAACAGACTATAACCACACAAACCGCTGGTAGATGAGGGGAGAGGGGAGCTGGGACAGACACCCAGGGTGTTCGCCTGAACCACTCGAGACACCCAGGGTGAATCGATTTCTTGGTTCCAACAAAATTATAGTAATTTATTTGGATTGTGATCACAATGTTGATGTTTTCCCTAAAAATTCTTTATTTACTATATATATATATGTGTGTGTGTGTGTGTAAGTCTAACCGCCTAACCGCCAGGCGGTAGCCAGATTCCCGAATATTCCCTTCTGCCGCCTATAAATAGGGGTTCATACCCCGTCATTTGCACCAGAACAGTGAAAACTGTAGCTTAAAGCAAAGGTTGTGGTTAGAACTTTGCGGCAAGGAGAAGAAGTATTTGGGTAGCCTGTTTAGCAAACTGAGCGACTAGCACTGGAAGGTTTGGCGGTCAAGTCAGTGGCAGCTTCAATGTAGTGGCAAGCAGTAGTTTGGCAACTAAGAGGATAATGCGGGACGATAACTCTTACCACCGGCGGTAACGTGGTAAAGCGATCGGAGTAGTGATCTTCTTACTTGGCAGTTTCTAGCAGTTTCAATAAGTGTCTTGTGGTGCGACTTTTGCAATTAGGCGGTTAAATTTGCAGTTAGGCGGTTACAGAAGCGACGAGGCGATCATTGTTTTTGTTTTTGCTTGTCTTGTATTTGTTTTTTGAGCTCCGTCCAATACAGCGTGAAATCACGCCTCGCGTTTGTTTGATTCGCATTGTAATTGAGTTGTAAAAATTAAATAGACGTCTTGTTTGCTTCCACATTACAAGTGGTTTACTCTCTTGGCGGCTGAGTGTTCCTTCAACCTCAATAAATTTTACATGGTATCAGAGGGAGGTTATGCAAAAGGGTTTGGTATTGAACTGTTAACTCAGACCAATTACAAGAAGTGGAAGTCCTATATGAAAAGCTACTTGTTTGGCAAGGACCATTGAGAGGTAGTTGGCGGAGATGCAAGGGAAGTAGTTGTCTCTGTCGGAGACAATGCCCAAAATCTAAGAACCTAGAGGAAGACCAATGCAAAGGCTGAGTTCATACACAAGCGAGTAATCTCCAGGTTTGTTCGTCACATCATGGGATGCAAGACAGCTTCTAAAATTTAGACAGCCCTGGATGAAAGACAACTTTTGAAATTTGGATAGCCCTGGATGGATTGTTCAATAAGAAAATATTGAAATGATGTTGAAAGAACCCGCCAACCCAACAGTTCATCTCAAAACCCAGGTATTGAGATGAAGGGTGGCGAGGTACATGAACACGGAGGGGAGAAAGCTGCAAGCGGTGTGGGATTAACCCCAACCACAGGCCCGCAGGGATATTCCACCAGAGGGGCCCACCGGGGTCAACACCCAGACCTGGAACGCGGTGGGGAAGCCAAACACGGTCCCACATACACGTGACCTGCTGGATAATTTAATCTCAACACACCCCCGCAGCAGGACAACCTCCCTCTGATACCATGAAAGAACCCGCCAACCCAACAGTTCATCTCAAAACCCAGGTATTGAGATGAAGGGTGGCGGGGTACATGAATACGGAGGGGAGAAAGCTGCAGGCGGTGTGGGATTAACCCCAACCACAGGCCCGCAGGGATATTCCGCCAAAAGGGTCTACCGGGGTCAACACCCAGACCTGGAACGCGGTGGGGAAGCCAAACACGGTCCCACATACACGTGACCTGCTGGATAATTTAATCTCAACAGATGTAATTTTTGGAGAATGAGTTAGTTAGGGCCACTGAAGGAGACTTGTCCATATTTGTGTTCTTCCTAAAGATGAAGAAGTTGTGTGCAGAGATCTCATAACTTGATCCAGATAAGCCTATCCCTGAAGCAAAGTTGAAGAGGCACGTCATTCATGGCTTGCGGAAGGAGTATGTTGTCTTCATCACCTTAGTGCAGGGTTGGGCAGAATAGATGAGACAAGAAGAAGAAAGCATATGATGGTGAGAGCACTTCTATCTCATCACACTAGGAGGGAGGCAAGGCTCTTCCTAAGCATGATGGAGGTCAGAAGGGACCTAGGTGCTTCAGATGTCATAAGGTTAGTCATATGAAGAAGGATTGCAGGGTGAATCTTCAGCCAGGACATGCGTTGGAGAGAAGGATCCAAAGGAAGAGATGAGTGGGGGAACTACTTCTTGGCAGACATGACAACAACGTTAGTTGATGTCTTAGCCTCCATCAACTTCCAGGAAGATTTGATAGTAGACTCTAGGTGTAGTCATCAACTCACCAGAGATGAGTCGAAGTTCTCCTCCCTTCAAGCATACAAGGGTAATTATGTTATCATTACAACTGGTGATTCAGTGCATGTTGTAGAGAAAGAGGGACAGTGTTCTTGCTTTCTTGGGAAGTGATGAGAGACCACTCACGTTAAAGAGTGTGTATCATGTGTCAGGTATGAAGAAGAACTTGTTCTCGGTAACTAATGCAGTGGATGTCGGTTACTATATCATGTTCGAACCAACAGAGATGAAGTTCCTGAGGAACTTGTCAGTTGTGAAAGCTGATGTTACTCACACGGGGAGACGTGTCAAGGACTTGTTCGTGTTATTAACAAGTTCTTATGTGGAGAAATTTCCTATGAAGAGAAATAAAAATCGTGTCATGAGTTTAGAAATTTTTGTGTTCATTTGAAGCGCTCGTGGCGATGGACAAATATTTATCATGAGATGAAAAATACAATAAAAAATTGTTTATTTATGTGCAAATAATACAATTGATGTGCCAATGATAAATATTGGTATCAAAAGATTTGAGTGTTAATAGTAATAAGAGAAATTGAATCGTAGTAATAAGAGAAATTGAATCAAAAGTTAAACCTAATTAGGTTAGGCGGTGGCAATTGGACCGGCCAAGAGGCATTAAATTAAATGTCGAGCCTCTCATAAATGAAAATCTCGAACCTGCCCGCTTCTCAGCAACCCGTTGCTTCCTCCTTTCGCTATCAAATGCAGCACTTCTTCTCTTTCTGGATTTCTCTCATATGGCTCGACAAAATCAGCGGCAGGAAGGAAGCAACGTCCCTGCCACTACTTCTTCCCCTTTTTCTTCTTCTTTATTGTTGTTGTTGCTATCTTGCTGGGCAGCTGAATTCTGCCGTTGGATCTTGTTAGGGCCGACGATTCCTTCTATTCCAGACGGTGATAGCATTGATTCTTCCTCTTGTTCTTCTTCGACTGCAACCTAGAAGACATGTCACTGCTTTCTTCTTGTGTTTTTACTATTTTTTCCTCTGATTTGGTTGTGCTTGGCCGGCGATGTTGGACTTTGGACGACAACTTTGGGCTGAAATTCTTCCACTGTGAGCATCTTCCCCTTTGCTTTTAATTGCTAAAAGATCATTTTAATTGCAAAAACTTGGTTGGCTAGGCTTCTGATTTGGAG
Source organism: Platanthera zijinensis (assembly GCA_039513925.1). Lineage (NCBI taxonomy): Eukaryota > Viridiplantae > Streptophyta > Magnoliopsida > Asparagales > Orchidaceae > Platanthera > Platanthera zijinensis. Next base: position 120,571,726 of record CM077098.1, read on the forward strand.
ATTGCTTGGTAATGGCCGACTATTTTTATAGTTGATTTAGGCTCTGTTTGGTTGGGCTGTTGCTGATGGAAAGCTGCTGATGAACTGTTGCTGATAGAATAAGTGCTGATTCTGGAAAACAGAGTTTTGTTAAAAAACTGTTTGGGTGAAACAGAGTTTACAAAACGGAGTTTTCAAAAAGTTGTTTGGATTGAAAATGGAGTTTTGAATTAAAATTTTTTTCCCAAATATAACACAATATAAAACCTCATTCATACGTTGTTGTCAAATAAAATTTCATTCATACATTTATCAAATTCTACGTAACGTAACACCCATTGCGGAAATTATGCTCTAGCTTCGAACACCTGATCTGCAATAATATCACGCAGTGCGATCATCTCTTCTACACCAGCCGCAGTGAAAGAGCAATCTTCTTCCCGCCTTTGCGAGGTCATCCCAAGACATGGATCCCTTTGTTCAGACTCAATGAAATCGATATCCACACGCGAAGGGTGGCGACGTATGAAATTATGCAGTGTCATCGTGGCGATCACGATACGTGCTTGTTTGTCGAAACTATAGCTTGGCATGTCCCGTAGTATGGCCCACTTCTTCTTCCAAACACCGAACGAGCGCTCTATCACACTTCTAAGCGATGAGTGTGCATGATTGAACATCTCCCGACGTCCTTCTGCTCGGCGACCACCACGAGCGAAGTCTGGTAGATGATATCGCGTGTCCTGATAAGGTTTTAAGTAACCCTTTTGCAGTGGATAGCCAGAGTCAACCAAGTAATATTTTCCAACCTAACCCGGTCTCACCGCGTTTCAGTTCCATCCAGAGTTTCCATTCTTTCTTCAGATGATCTCATTTGTTTTTGAATTGGACCTTATCGTACTTCTTTTCCGTTGACTCTTCAAATTTCTTCATAATATTACTCCATCCCTCCTTATTAAAATGCGTCGTTGGTCTGTTCCCGAGTTCTATCTCCTTTATGCAAATATCGCAAAAGAGTATAACATCGGCATTATCCCACATTGCGGCAACACCACCATCTTTTGGTTTACCCATCTTTATAAGGCAAATACAAACAACATCAAATACTTTATAAATGCAAAGCTAAACATGAACAACGATAGGATTTTTTTTTGATTTTCAACTTGCAATGAAAATAAAACTTGTTGCTAATGCTAAACAGAGCTTTTTGAACACACACTCACACATACACACACACTCACAAATACACACACTCACACATACACTCAAGTTTTATAAACACACACTCACACATATACACACACACTCATACATACACACACATATACACACACACTCATACATACACACACATATACACACATACTCATATATACTCACACATATAAACACACACTCACACATACACACACATACACACACATACTCATATACACACACACACATATATACACACACAAATATACACACACTCACACATACACACACATACTCATATACTCACACATACTCATATACACACACACACACATATATACACACACAAATACACACACTCACAAATACACACACTCACACATACACTCAAGTTTTATAAACACACACTCACACATATACACACACTCACAAATACACACACTCACACATAAATACATAAACACACATACACACTCACACATAAACACATAAACACACATAAACAATCATATACATACACTCACACATATACACACACTCACACATACACACACATATACACACTCACACACACACACACATACAAATACACACACATACTCATATACACACACACACACACATACATACACACACAAATATACACACACTCACACATACACACACACACAAATATACACACACTCACACATACACACACATACTCATATACACACACACACATATATACACACACAAATATACACACACTCACACATACACACACATATACACACTCACACACACACACACATACAAATACACACACATACTCATACACACACACACACACACACATACATACACACACAAATATACACACACTCACACATACACACACATACTCATATACACACACACATACATACACACACAAATATACACACACTCACACATACACACACATATACACACTCACACACACACACACATACAAATACACACACATACTCATATACACACACACACACATATATACACACACAAATACACACACACTCACACATACACACACATACAAATACACACACATACTCATATACACACACACAAAATCTGAACACCAACATTGCCAAAATCTGAACAAAAGCACATAAACAAAATCTGAACACAAGCATGGAAATTCCAGGAAAAATTTATACACCAAAATCTGAGCAAAATTATACCAAAATCTGAGCAAAATCTGAACAAAATCTGAGCAAAATCTAACCACCAAACACACACATGAACCCGATTGTATACGAAAACTGAGCAAAAACATTCCAATATCCAGCAATTTTGAAAAAAAATGAGCAAAAAAAAATTTTTGAGAGGTTACCTACTTCAGATTTATGTGTGAGTGTGTGACTCGCTGCTGTGAGGAAGAAAGAGCGGCCGTCGGAGAAGAGGAAACACCCTAGGCGCAGCCGGAAGGGCGAACTGCCGTCGGAGAAGAGTTGCCGACGCAAACCCTAGCCTCGGCGAGAAAGGAGAACTGCCGTCGGAGAAGAGCAACGGGTGATGTTGGAGAAGATCGCCGGATGCCGTCGTGGATGGGGTTGGAGAAGAAGCGGCGGGTTGGATAGCGGCGCTGGCGACGGAGGAGCGAATTCGGCCTAGCGAGGATTCGTTATCGCGACTGCGGCTGGACGCGTGAATTTCGTGCGGATGACAACCTACTTAAATCAGCTTTTCCGTGAAAACGACTTTTTTAAAATAATCTGCGCCAAACGCAGCTTATGATCTAAACTACGGTGCGTTTCCACCGCACCGCAAGGCATAAGCCCAACCAAACGCCACCTTAATTGTTGTTGGTTGTATTTTCATAGTTGCATATGTAATATATGGGAGGTTGGATATGTAGTGAACTCATGAGGGGTTTGAAGTATGGATCAGCATGAGTGTATTAAGATTTTAAATCAATTTAGAAGATTTATTGGTAGTCAATTTTGAGAAGAGTTGAATGCAATAGGATACAAGAGTTAAATAAGTAATATGATTTTCTTTTCAATTTGATGTCATGTATTTTCCTGGGATTTTATAAGTAGATAAGTAAAATGAAATTAAATCACTATTAGTGATGGACTTACAATCTGTTTAGTTGAATTTATCAAAAATTTTTATGTGAATATGGGATTTCTTTTATGGTTGTGGTTGTATACTTGTATATCATGTTGATCAACTATAAAGTTATATTTGGAAAATCAGTGAGTGGTGGTAATTTGAGGGTAGATGATTGGGAGTTAATTGGATCTGAATTGTGCATTTATTTAATATTTGTTAGTAATTAAATATAAGTTTTTATCTAGGGATTTCTCGCCTGAGATCGCTTAATAGCATATGCTAAATATGATGAAAACTCAAAGAATAACAAAAAGAAGAGAAAAGTAACGAGTGCTTATCGTTTTAATTATGCATAGATTAATGTATTTTCAAAATATAAATTGTATATCTTTTTCTTACAGAAATGCATTTCATGCTTGTGCATTGACATGAATTGAATGGAAATGAAAAGTGAGAAAATCACCAAAAGACATTGAAAATGATAAAAGACTTCAAATTTGAAATATAAAAATATAAGATAAGATGATATAATTCGCATGATATGGGGGCTTCATGAAATTACTGACATGAAAAATGGAATAAGAATGTGCGGTTGAACGAAATATGATAGATCATAACATAATAGGAAAAGATAAAAGATGCTTAAAAATCTGCATATGGGAAATGTTAAGGATTAGATTGAATCATATGATGTAAGGGGTTACCTACTGATAGATTTCCCGCGTAGAGGGTTTGTCTATATTTTGCCCTAAAGGGGTGGGGCCCACATTTATGCATGTCTTGACATTTCCTGAGCTATGTAATTAAATTAACGTTTGAATGAAATGTTTGGAATAACTGAATCTGAATGAAAGGAATGATGGCATGATTGAACCCGTCATTTAATGATATTGATGTGAGAATTCGACAGCGAGCAAAAGGAAGTATACATTCAATAACTTAAAGAATTGAATACCATAATTCGAAAAAGAGCAGAATGTTGTGGACTTTAATGTTTTGTTGATTGTTTTCGATATTGCAAGTTTATAATGAATTAAGATATTAAACTTTACGCATATTGCTACTGAAATCTTTTGGTTGCATGTACAGCAGTTAAAGAGTCATGTTTCTCACTTAGTCATATTTTTATGACTAAATCCGTCGTCATTTTGTTTAGGTAGTTGGGGCGAACCTGTGTGCGCAAAGAAAAATTTAGTTGATCAAGGAAGATTGATAAAGACTCGCAATCGAACGACACAAGGTAAGAGTTAGGTTTTTATTATATGTTTTATTTTGTACTCACTCTTCATACTTCATCTTGGGACGAATAACTTGAAAGTAGCTTAGATTCAACATTCTTGTGGGATTTGGATTGGGGCCTCACAGAATGCCCTTTATGGTTTGAAGCAGACGCTTCGAGCCTGGTATAGGAAGATTGCAGAATACCTACAGTTTTGCGAGTACTTCGTTTCTGACTCAAACCCGAGTCTGTTTATCAAGAAGAGAGGGGATCTCCGGGTCTTAGTGTTGTTGTACGTCGACGACATGATCATGATGGGGAATTGTGATGGAGAGGTGGCGAAGCATAGGGCAGAGCAATCTATCCGATTTGAAATGAAGGATCTTGGTGAACTTCACAATTCTCTTAATCTGAAAAAATAGAGAGTAAGAAGAGCGGTTTGCTTGTTTTCCAAAAAGATTGGGCGTAGCGGATCGTGCAACGATTCAGCATGAAAGATGGGAAGAACAGTTCTACTCCACTTGAAGTTAATTTAAAACTTCGGCGGGATAAAGAAAGGATTCTTCCAGATCCCAAAGTTCTCCGGGCCCTAGTGGGACATTTGATCTACCTGACAATTACAAGGCCGGACATTTCTAATATCGTTGGTCGAGTAATTCGGTACATGCAGGACCCAGGAAGCCTCGTCTGGAGGCTGCGAAGGAAATATTGAAGTATGTGAAATCCACCTCAAACATTTGATTGTTGTATGAGGACACGAGCTTCATTTTGAACAAATTCACGGATGCTGATTATGGTGGAGATGCAGATAATCAGAAGTCGACATCTGGGTATGTCTTCATGTGCAGATCAGCAGCTAATTCGTGGTGCAGTAAAAAGCAGGATTCAATCTTCATTTCCACCACGGAGGCAGAATACAAGGCATCGTCCTTGGCGGCTCAGGAGGGCATTTGATTGCGTAGGTTGGTGGAGAACATCCATGAGGAGGTGCGGGGTCCTACTCTACTTCACAATGACAATTAGAGTGCTCTGAAGCTGGTTACAACTTCAGTGTGTCGCGCACAGACGAAACACATCGATATTGAACATCATTTTGTTTGGGAGAAGGTGTTGGAGGGATCTCTGATGGTGGAGTATGTGCAGAGCAAGGACAATGTCGAGGACATCTTCACAAAGACTCTTTTGAAAGGGCTATTTGAGCGGTTGCGGGGGTTGCTTGGCGTGGTTGTCAGCTCTCACTTCAAGGGGGAGTGTTAAAATTTTGAAGTGAAGCCGAGTTGGTCGCGCGGTTAGAATACGTGATACCACCGGGCGGTAGCCAGATTCCCGAATATTCCATTCTATCACCTATAAATAGGGGTTCAAACCCCCGTCATTTGCACTGAAATAGGGAGAACTATAGCTCAAAGAAAAGGTTGCGGTTAGCACTTTGCGACAAGAAGAAGAAGTCTCTGGGAAGCCTGTTTAGTAAACTGAGTGACTAGCACTGGGCGGTTTGGCGGTTAGAACTGGCGGTTAAGTCAGTAGCAACTTCAGTGCAGTGGCAGACAACAGTTTGGCAACTAGGAGGCTAACGTTAGCGGTAACTCTTACCATGCGGTTAAGCGACCAGAGCAGTGATCTTCTTCCTTGGCAGTTTCTAACAGTTTCAATTAGGGCTGTTCACGAACCGAATCGAATCGAATATCTCTTCAATCGAATCCAAATTTCACATATAATGCAGAGATTCGGATTCGGATTCGGATTCGTTCGAATATTTGGGTTCGGATTCGGATTCGAATTCGATATGAAATGTTGGATTCGAATTCGGGTTCGAATTAAGATTCGAATTCGGGTTCGAATTAAGATTCGAATTCGGATTCGAACACGGATTCGAATTCGAATTCGATTTTTTCTATTATGAATAATTAAATATATAATTTTATTAAATATATATAATTTTATTTAAGTAATTTTACTATTCGCGAACTATTCGCGAATACTTCGAATAGGGATAAACTTATTCGGATTCGGATTCGAAAATTATTCGAATTCGAATTTGGATTCGAATCCGGATTCGAATTCGAAAATTACGAATATTTATCGAATCTTCACGAATCGAATCTCGAATTATTCACGAACTATACTATTTGTTAACAGCCCTAGTTTCAATAAGTGTCCAGTGGTGCGACTTCTGCATCTAGGCGATTAAATTTGCGGCTAGGCGGTTATAGAAGCAACCAGGCGGTCACTGTTGTTGTTTGCTCTTGTCTTGTACTCCTGTGTCTGTTTTTTTATCTCTGTCCAAATACAACGTGAAATCATGTCTCACGCATGTATGTCTCGCATTATAATTGAGTTGTAAATAGTTAATAAAAGTTCTATTTGTTTTCTCATTACTAGTGGTTTACTCTCTTAGTGATTGAGCGTTCATTCGACCCCATTGAATTTTACAAATATGATTATAATTATTTTTAATTTATTTTGGTGGAAAATATCTAAAATTATAATGGTTTTAATTTTATATTAATTATATGTTAGAGCATTCAGCATTAGACCAGCTGTGGAAAAGCAATATGGCAATATCACGATATGGTGAAACTATTCAGTGTTTATATACCGCATTGCCACTAGTAAACAGCAGCATCGGTGGTGTGTTCATGCGCGTTGTATCGAGTTTGAGTTTCAAATGAGAATTATTGAAATGAATTGACTCCATCTTTAAAATATTTTGTGTCGCTCTTTAGCAAGCGCCCCGCATGCCGTAAAACAAGTTATGACATGTCACTCTCATCATATTTCTTCTTTGAATATTATGTGTATTTTCTCGGCAAAATACCTATTTTAGTCCTCAACAGTTAGTTCATTTAATATTGCAGACCTAAACCTTTTATTTTGAGTAAAGCAGTCCCCAACATTTCAATATTTTTCATTTCAGTCCTAAAATGAAGGACAAAAGACTTTTCCGTTAACTTTAGATAACACATGCTTTTTCCTTTCCTGCCCACGCCAGAACTCCTCGCGATGTTCCACGCGACGAATCAGGCGTTGTCCTCTCTGGTGACGACTCCATGGGCTGCCTTCTCCGCAACAACTCCACGCCTGGACTTGGCGAACATAATTTCTCTCTGCATATAGATACACATTTTGTGAACATCAAAGGAGATGGAACTAACCATAAAAGGAGACGGAAGTCACGGAACCTAAGAAGATTAATGAAATTAGAGGAAGCCACTATTAGAAACTGGACTTTTAGCCACGATAAATGTCGTGGCTAAAACTATAAAATCGTGACAAAAAACTTTTAGCCACGGCTTGCCCACGTCAAATGAGCGTGGAAAAAAAATTTGTCGCGCTCATTCCATGGCAAATACTTTTTTGCCACAACTTTTAGGGACGGTGTTAAACCATGGCAAAAGGCCTTAATTTCAGCAACACACATTCAATTAGAAAATAGAATGGATGTGAATGTAGGACTTGCAAAAAATCCTGCAACCAGGCCACAGAGCCACATGATGGAAGCCTGATAGAAGTAACAAAAGCCTTTATATTCATGTATAAAAGGACCCTTGGGGTCTGCATATAGGAGAAGAGGAGAAGGAGGAAACATCACAGGCGGTGTGGGACTAAACTTAAATACAATAAAGAATATTAAATACATTTAATATTAACATCTCCCCTCAAACTCACGGTGGATCATGAACCGAGAGTTTGCTAAGATCAGAATCTAGCAGATGTGAGAGACTTGGTGAGGAAGTCCTCTATTTGTTCTTCAGAGGCAATGAACGGTAGAGAAATGGTGTTGGCAAGAAACTCTTGGCGAGTGAAGTGACAATCAATTTCGATGTGTTTCGTCCGTTCATGAAACACCGGGTTGGAGGCAATTTGTATAGCACTTTGATTATCACAAAATAAGGAAGTGGGTTCGGATATCGATACACCAAGATCACAGAGAAGACGGCGAAGCCAAACGATCTCCGCAGTAGTGGAAGCCATGACACGATACTCGGCTTCAGTGTTGGAGCGCGCAATGGAGTCCTATTTCTTGCTACGCCGGGATATAAGAGAGTTGCCCAAGAAGATACAGAAGCCAGTAGTGGAGGGACGAGTTGTAACATCCCCCGCCCAGTCAGCATCTGAGAATGCTCGAAGGGTGAGTGTAGAAGTGGCAGAGAGAAATAGTGACCGGGTGACGGAGGTGCGCAGGTAGCGAAGAATCCGGAGGATTGCGGCGTAGTGAACCGAGGGAGGAGCTTGGACAAACTGACTGACAAAGCTAACAGCATAGACAATGTCAGCCCTAGTCATAGTGAGATAGACCAGTGTTGAGAATTGTCTCCACAATACCTTAGATTTGTAGGAAGTCGGATCTTGAACTAAGATAAATTAAGTTGTATTTGATATTGTGTTTGAGTTGTATGTATGCAGGACCTTATTGCCAAGTGTAAACCAATGTCAGTCTATAATGGGTCACCAAACACAGGACCATACAATGTAATTCATCATTGTGTAATCCAAGGTGTTGACTCAGGTATAGCCTCTCTATTGGGATACACTTCATCTACATGCATTTGGACTTATGGAATCCGGAGTATTGAAGTTTATTTCAGAGAAATTTTCTAAGTCCACATACTCAAGTAGTATCCTTCACATACTCGAGTGAGTGACTTAGTACTCGAGTAGATCCTTGGACATACTCGAGAAGACTCTGTATACTCGAGTATATGAGCTTATACTCGAGTAGATTTTCTTTATACTCGAGTCGGTGATATCTTATACTCGAGTAGATGGTTAGTCACTCGAGTAGGTTATGTATTATACTCGAGTAGATCTTTCTGTATTCAGTCTGAAATTTTCCAAGTCCACATACTCGAGTACTTCCCCGATATACTCGAGTAAGTGACTTAGTACTCGAGTAGATTGGTTTTCATACTCGAGTAATTTTCTAGTCACTCGAGTGGTTTTTCCTAAGATACTCGAGTAGTTTCTCTCCTTGTACTCGAGTATATTCCTCTCTTATCCACTCGAGTAGCAGACCTCTTGTACTCGAGTATATCATTTCTCTCGAGTATATTGGTTCAGATTTCTTGGAATATTTCTAAGTCCAGATTCAACGGATATTTTGAATTACTCTTTTCTGATTGGTCCACGTGTCGCCATTAAAGATTAGTATGACCGTTGCAGCTCGCCTATAAATAGGTCCTTTCCGATTTGACCTATTAACAATTATTAAAAAGGATACAGAGATTACTAAGAAAAAATTTCCGAAAACCTAACTCTCTCGGCCGCCATTACTGTGTTCAGAGAGAACTCTGGATCGTCGCCGCTACTGCCGATCTCGAACTCTCAAGCGATCCAGACTCAAGAAGAATCATCCGATCATTTCGTGCTTCATCGATCTCTGATATTTTATTTGATCGTGGTGATTCCAGATCTCAGATCTGTGGATTTCTGTCAAGTCCTCTTCAACATTTACTGCCCAAGCCGAAAGCTCTCAACGAAGAAGACAAAGTCAAAGATCCAGATCTGTGTTATTTTGTTTGTATTTTTTTCTTCAAACAATTTTCTTTGTAGGAGATTTATCTCCGAGTGGTAGGAAGTTCTCTCTTCCGAGAGTAGATCCGTTTGGGATCGAGTTTTGTAGGAACGTGGTTCCGAGGTGTAGGATTGGTTTGCAATCCGAGATAGTGGAGTGGCCGAGTCTAGTGATTTGCTAGATTGGTGAGGAAAGTGAACGTACCCAGGGGCGGATCTAGGGGGCGACGGGGCCCGGGCCCCCCCCCCAAGAATTTTTCAAAATTATTACTAGATTTGGATTGCTCTCGTCGAGCCAATGAATTTTGACTACTTACACGTCAAAAACGGTGACCAGATGAGGGAGAAATGACTCTGATAAGATGAAGACCTTCAAATTTATTTTTTACGAGCGGAGGACGATGTCTGCCCCCCATGTACGAAGTCGATGTCATTTTGACTTGTTCTGCCTCTTTGATTTGTCAAGCGTGTAACGACCCTACGCCAATAGATGAGCACAACAACACTTGCATCATCTCCAGCCATGTACAGACTTACTCTAGCATGTGCTCGAGGAGATTGTTTAAGACCATATAATGCTTTCTGCAGTAAATAAACATGATTAGGAAAAGTTGAGTCAACAAAACCTGGCTCTGATACCAATTGTAAGATATAAGTTGTCTACCTAAATCACCTAGAGGGGGGTGAATAGGTGAGATGTGCGTCTAATACGGAATAAAAATTTAGCCACTAGCACAAATAAGTAAGCAAGCAATCACACAGACGACAAGAGATTTATAGTGGTTCCCCGATCTTGGGTACGTCCACTTTCCTCACCGATCTAGCAAATCACTAGACTCGGCTACTCCACTATCTCGGATTGCAAACCAATCCTACACCTCGGAACCACGTTCCTACAAAACTCGATCCCAAACGGATCTACTCTCGGAAGAGAGAACTTCCTACCACTCGGAGATAAATCTCCTACAAAGAAAATTGTTTGAAGAAAAAAATACAAACAAAATAACACAGATCTGGAACTTTGGCATTATCTTCTTCGTTGAGAGCTTTCGGCTTGGGCAGAAAATGTTGAAGAGGACTTGACAGAAATCCACGGATCTGAGATCTGGAATCACCACGATCAAATAAAAATATCAGAGATCGATGAAGCACGAAATGATCGGATGATTCTTCTTGAGTCTGGATCGCTTCAGAGTTCGAGATCGGCAGCAGCGGCGACGATCCAGAGTTCTTTCCGAACACAGTAATGGCGACCGAGAGAATAAGGTTTTCGGAAATTTTTTCTTAGTAATCTCTGTATCCTTTTTTAAAATTGTTAATAGGTCAAATCGGAAAGGACCTATTTATGGGCGAGCTGCAACGGTCATACTAATCTTTAATGACGACACGTGCACCAATCAGAAAAGAGTAATTTAAAATACACGTTGAATCTGGACTTAGAAATATTCCTGGAAATCTGAACCAATATACTCGAGAGAAATGATATACTCGAGTACAAGAGGTCGGCTACTCGAGTGGATAAGAGAGGAATATACTCGAGTACACGGAGAGAAACTACTCTAGTATCTTAGGAAAAACCACTCGAGTTACTAGAAAACTACTCGAGTATGAAAACCAATCTACTATAGTACTAAGTCACTTACTCGAGTATATCAGGGAAGTACTCGAGTATGTGGACTTGGAAAATTTCAGACTGAATACTGAAAGATCTACTCGAGTATGATACATAACCTACTCGAGTGACTAACCATCTACTCGAGTATAAGAAATCACCGACTCAAGTATAAAGAAGATACAGAAGCCAGTAGTAAAGCGACGAGTTGTAACATCCCCCGCCCAGTCAGCATCTGAGAATGCTCGAAGGGTGAGTGTAGAAGTGGCAGAGAGAAATAGTGACCGGGTGACGGAGGTGCGCAGGTAGCGAAGAATCCGGAGGATTACGGCGTAGTGAACCGAGGGAGGAGCTTGGACAAACTGACTGACAAAGCTAACAACATAGACAATGTCAGCCCTAGTCATAGTGAGATATACCAGTGTTGGGAATTGTCTCCACAATACCTTAGATTTGTAGGAAGTCGGACCTTGAACTAAGATAAATTAAGTTGTATTTGATATTGTGTTTGAGTTGTATGTATGCAGGACCTTATTGTCAAGTGTATACCAATGTCAGTCTATAGTGGGTCACCAAACACAGGACCATACAATATAATTCCTCATTGTGTGATCCAAGGTGTTGACTCAAGTATAGCCTCTCTATTGGGATACACTTCATCTACATGCATTTGAACTTATGGACTCTGGAGTATTGAAGTTTATTTCAGAGAAATTTTCTAAGTCCACATACTCGAGTAGTATCCTTCACATACTCGAGTGAGTGACTTAGTACTCGAGTAGATCCTTGGACATACTCGAGAAGACTCTGTATACTCGAGTATATGAGCTTGTACTCGAGTAGATTTTCTTCATACTCGAGTCGGTGATATCTTATACTCGAGTAGATGGTTAGTCACTCAAGTAGGTTATGTATCATACTCGAGTAGATTTTTCTGTATTCAGTCTGAAATTTTCCAAGTCCACATACTCGAGTACTTCCCTGATATACTCGAGTAAGTGACTTAGTACTCGAGTAGATTGGTTTTCATACTCGAGTAGTTTTTTAGTCACTCGAGTGGTTTTTCCTAAGATACTCGAGTAGTTTCTCTTCTTGTACTCGAGTATATTCCTCTCTTATCCACTCGAGTAGCAGACCTCTTGTACTCTAGTATATCATTTCTCTCGAGTATATTGGTTCAGATTTCCTGGAATATTTCTAAGTCCAAATTCAACGGGTATTTTGAATTACTCTTTTCTGATTGGTCCACGTGTCGTCATTAAAGATTAATGTGACCGTTGCAGCTCGCCTATAAATAGGTCCTTTCCGATTTGACCTATTAACAATTTTTAAAAAGGATACAGAGATAACTAAGAAAAAATTTCCGAAAACCTAATTCTCTTGGCCGTCATTACTGTGTTCGGAAAGAACTCTGGATCGTCGTCGCTGCTGCCGATCTCGAACTCTCAAGCGATCCAGACTCAAGAAGAATCATCCGATCATTTCGTGCTTCATCGATCTCTGATATTTTTATTTGATCGTGGTGATTCCAGATCTCAGATCCGTGGATTTCTGTCAAGTCCTCTTCAACATTTTTTGCCCAAACCGAAAGCTCTCAACGAAGAAGACAAAGCCAAAGATCCAGATCTGTGTTATTTTGTTTGTATTTTTTTCTTCAAACAATTTTCTTTTTAGGAGATTTATCTCCGAGTGGTAGGAAGTTCTCTCTTCCGAGAGTAGATCCGTTTGGGATCGAGTTTTGTAGGAACGTGGTTCCGAGGTGTAGGATTGGTTTGCAATCCGAGATAGTGGAGTAGCCGAGTCTAGTGATTTGCTAGATCGGTGAGGAAAGTGGACGTACCCAAAATCGGGGAACCACTATAAATCCATTGTCGTCTGTGTGATTGCTTGCTTACTTATTTGTGCTAGTTGCTAAATTTTTATTCCGCATTAGACGCACATCTCACATATTCACCCCCCTTTAGGTGATTTAAGTAGACAACTTATATCTTACAATTGGTATCAGAGCCAGGTTTTGTTGACCCAACTTTTCATAATCATGTTTATTTACTGCAAAAAGCATTATATGGTCTTAAACAAGCTCCTCGAGCTTGGTATGAGACGCTGTCTATCTTTCCTCTTGTGAACTTGTTCTCAAGAAGAAAGCTAGACAGTGTCTCATACCAAGCTCGAGGAGCTTGTTTAAGACCATATAATGCTTTCTGCAGTAAATAAACATGATTAGGAAAAGTTGAGTCAACAAAACCTGGCGGCTGCTCTACATACACTTCTTCTTTTATGTAACCATTCAGGAATATCATCTTTTCATACATAAGAATAAGATAGAGGAGGCTCAGACATCTCACTAGCAGGTCTGGGAGAGAAGACTGGCACAGCCTCTGAAATGTTAACATGAACCTGAGCATCTGAAGGAGGATTTTTCTCAAGAGGATCTAGACTTTTGGGAATGATGGTAGGATCAAGCTGGAAATTTGGGAAATTCTAATTGTGCACCCAGACTGCAGTATCATATATATAGAATTTAACTGACTGAAGTTGGGCTAGAATATCTGCTTTCATTTCTTTAACTTTTTCATCCAAAGTAGCTTGAGACTGGGCAGAGAACTGGGCAGAGATTTTTGTAACTTGTTCTTTCACTATTTTCTCCCGCTTGCTGATTTCTACAGATAACTTAGCAATAGCTTCATCTCTAAAAGTTACAAATTCCTCACAAACCTTCATAACGTTTGCTTCAGCCCTTTTGTCCAACTGAATTTGATTATATGCCACTGTTTCAGCTTGGTTCCTTACTTCACCTATACTAGTGATAGTATGGTCTATTGCTTTTCCACCCAACTGAAACAGTATTCTTAACTCATCAATATTGGCTTGAATTTCTGCAAAGTCTCTACTCATCTCAGATTCAAGAGTAGAGACCTTTTCTTTTACTGATTTAAGAGAATCATCAAAGTAACTTCTCTGTTCTAGGAGCATCTGCTCAATCTTACTTATAATATCAGAAGAACTGGAGGGAGCAGAGGCTGGAGCAGAGGATGAAACAGGGGCTTGAGGAACAGGGGCTACCCATGGAGGAATTTCTTCAATCACAACTGAGCTTACAGCTCTCTTTGTAGGTACTATCTCAACTGAATCTTCTGGAGTTGTGAAAGAAGGGAGAGTGAAATTCAGTGTCCTCAGAGGTGGATCAACATGCTCTGGGGACATGTCCTCGTCATCGGACAAGAGGATATTCTCATGCTGATCTGGGTCTTCAGCAGGAGACTGTGATCTTAGCTCTACAATTAATCTGTCAATATCTGTAGCAGTTGAGAGGATGTCCTCTTGAACTTGTAGATCTGAGAGAATATCTGCTGGAGGAGGGAATGGATCTCTGATCTGAGGTGGCTGAGATGGAGATACTGAATTCTGATGCTGAGGGCTAGATGAAGCAGGCTCCCCCTCAACTATTGCACCCAAGGTGTCAATAGTTTGATGTAAAGGAGGAGATGGAATCCTGTCATCTGAAACATTGGGTTCTCTGGGGATATCTTCTTTGATAACAGGAGCTTTGGATGCTTGAGCAGTGTTCTGAAGCTATCTCATATCTCTGGATAGAAGAAATGGAGACCTTTTTCATGTGGTGGAGGGGAGTTCCTTTGGATAAATTGAAAACTTCGGGATTAATCTCATGGAGGAGTAGAGAAATAATCCTAGCAAAATTAGGGTGTTTTACACTGTCCTTGATCTTGTCCAGTAGCAACTTTCCAAACTGGAACTTCTTTCGGCAGACGATAGCTTGATAATGTCAAACATAATCCTGGATATCTCTCGGATCGAATAGGTTTTGCACAGAATTACTTTAGAAATTACATCCACCAGGAATGTTAAAGGAATTGGCTTCAGGATCTGCTCCATAGAATAAGTTTGTTCTGTAGGAATCTTCAGGACCTAAGTCATCCTCTTCATCTACCACCGGCAGTCGTAACAGAATAGCTATGGTGGTCTTGTCCAGACGGATTTTTACCCCTTTCACTTTGGATTTCAGTACTTTTCCATTTCTCTTTATCTTCAAATTATTGTAAAATTCTTCAACAGCGGGAAGGAGAACCTTACACGGAAACTGCAGGAGGAAGGTGAGTCCAGCGGTATCGAACAGTATCAAGAGATGACGGAAGTCATCCGAGAGGTCGGCTATCCCTTCAGAAGCAAGCTCCGAGCCGATTCCAATCTTCGAGGAGGGAGCCATCACGGAATTTCTGTAGAACTGAAACGGGGAAGACGAAGCTCTGCGGGCTCTGGAAGACGAATCGCCGACGGCTTACTCGAGAGAATGGAAACCGTGGAAAGGATTTTCCGATTTTTCTATTTATATATAACCCTAATTAGGTTTAAGGAGGTAATTAAAATTTAAATCATACCTGCGAGGGAGCGGCAAAAGTCTCGGTGTGCGAATATAGAAAAATAAAATTTTAGTCCAATTTCTAGTAGTGGAATCCAATTCATGCCAGAAGGTGCTCATCACGGTGAAGAAATCCTGAATGGATCGTGCAGACTGAGAATCGCAGATAAGACGATGACGTCGTGCTCCACTACGGGGAACAAACCGATCCCGAAGATATTCCCACATAGCGCGGGCTGAGGAGAGGCGGCCAATGGAGGTGAGGAGCGGACGAGCAACAGATTCCAGGATGTAAACCCGAATGGCCTAGTCGCGACGTCGCCAAAGACTAGCGTCATCAGGAGTGGTGGCGGCATCGGTGGTGCTGGCAGAGCTGATAGCAGTAGAGCTTGCAAAGGTGGGGGGAACACCGATGATGTGATCCCAGAGATCACGGGTGGAGAGAGCGGCTTCAACAGTAAGAGCCCAGTCTGACCAGTCGCTGGTCGTGGCCAGTTGGAAGGAAATGTCCTTTAGAGGAGGCAAGATCAAAGGGGAGGCCATGAAACTGGGCGACAAGCGGAGCAGGTCGGCTAGCGGAGCAGGTCGCAGCGGACAGATCAGGTCGCTGGAAGGACGGCGGACTGGAGGCTAGCGGAGCAGGTCGCGGCGGACAGATCAGGTTGCTGGAAGGACGACGAACTTGCGGCTAGCGGAGCAGGTCGCAGCGGACAGATCAGGTCGTTGCGGGAACCCGCTGCTAGAAGAACGGCGGACTGGCGGTTAACGGAGCAGGTCGCAGCGGACAGATTGGGTCGCTGCGGGAAGGTGTTGGCTGAGGAGGTGGCGGCAAAGGCGGATTGAGCAGGTCGCGGCGGACTAAGCAGGTTGCGACAAGGTGCGGGTTGAGCAAGTCGCGGCAAACTGGCGGCAAGGTGCGGGTTGTCGGATTGTCGCGGCAGACAGAGTGTTAGCTTTTGGCGGACTGAGAAGGTCGCGGCAAGCTGGCGGCAAGGTGCGGGTTGCGAGCGGGTCGCAGACAGGTCGTTGGAGCAGGGCGGGCTGCAGGTCGCTCGGGCAAAAGGCAGAGGTCGCGGACAGGTCGTGGACAGAGCGCGCGAGCAGGGTGCGAGCGCGAGACAGAGCGCGCGTACAGGGTGCGAGCGCGAAGAAAAATTAAGAACATGACTCTGATACCATGATAGAAGTAACAAAAGCCTTTGTATTCATGTATAAAAGAAGGACCCTTGGGGTCTACATATAGGAGAAGAGGAGAAGGAGGAAACACCACAGGCAGTGTGGGACTAAACTTAAATACAATAAAGAATATTAAATACATTTAATATTAACAAAGCCAATGCACACGGAAGCCCAGGCGTCTGCCATAAGAAATACAGCAAGAGGAAGCGCAACAAAATATAAGCACTTTGAATGGAAATTTCAATATGATGGCAAACTTCATCTGCACATTGGTTAACACGATTTGAATTCAATTTTGATATTTTCTGATGGATCTTCTTTGAAGCAGATTCAAAACCAGATAGTAATTTTATTAAAATGATTGTGATATTGAGGAGAAAATTAATTTCGTGTTTTTGGCGGAATGCCTCCCCTAAACTAGTTTTGGTTCATTGTTGTTGAAACTCTGGAACAATCATCAAAAAATCAGCTATAATTCCTGAGTAGGTACCAAAACCAAATGAATGATCAGAAAATAATGAAGGAGGGAGATTCAAAGAGAAACAATTAGCAGTTAAACACTTTGCTCGCCTTTGGGCAAATTTATTTGGTGTGACATATTGATTTTTGAAACCTATAGGGATACCTACAGATTCCTGCAGTTGAGATCCCTTTGTTTGAGGCCGAGCTCACTTGTGCAGTCGAATATGAGTAATGGAGCAGCTGTATTAGAAGATGGGTAAACAAAGGGGGAGAGTAACGTTGTGGGTATGTGTGTGTGTGTGTGTGTGTGTGTGTGTGTGTGTGAGAGAGAGAGAGAGAGATGCCTGCATATTGAAGTGGTTGCTGATAGGCCGCTGAGAGGAGGTTGCGAACAGGGGGTTGCAGAGGGAGGTCTCCGAATCGATGGCAGATCGCAGACTCCCTGATGGGAAGATCGCAAGGAGGGAGATGGAGAGCTTGCCAAACGCGAGAGCGATCGAGTGAGCGAGGATGTAGCGATTTTCACAGGGGAAGACGATCGCAGGTAGGGAGGTTGAGAGGGCGTTTGCGGGGTGAGATCGAGAAGATGAAGCGATTTTTCTCAGGAGCAGTCGCCGAGAGGGTGTTTTTGAAGAACGGGAGGAACCACTTGGGAGGGATGAGGGAATGAGGCATTATGGAGGGGGAAAAATTTTCATTTCATTTTATTGCTTTTTCTTATTATTTAAGAATTTGCAAATAAAAAACTGAGAGGGAATTATGATTAATTATCCCTCCATATATGTGTTGAAGCCAGAAACCTGACTTCATCTACAGTTCAGATTTATAGTTGTAGCTCACACCTATTCTTTTCGAATTCCTTCTCTGACGAGAGTCTCGAGAACTAGAAACAGACCGTGAGTTTCAGCTCGGAGGTCTCACCTCTTACCCGGAAGAAACAGACATTTTTTCCCTCTCTAGCCAGTGTTGAGCTAGATGCCTTGGTGGAAGAAGAAAAAAATGGTCAACCACCCCTTCAAGGCATCTTATCGGTTTATTTATAAATCTTTGAGTTTGACCTGCCAATAACCAAACTGAGCCGACCTGGAATTACCAAAATACCCTGAGTTGGGTCTGCCAACAGCCAAACTCCACTGTTCTGAAGGGTTATATGCAGACCATCATGGGCAAAAGAGTAAAATTACATGGGGTTAAAAAGGTAAAAACCGCCTTCTAACTGGATCGGCGCTCGACCAGTCGTCGAACCGGTGCTGGACCCATCGTCGAGCCGGCACCCTTATATGGCAGATTGCATCCCCCAAATCCCTTTCTTTGGCACTTTGCACCCCCAATTCATAAATATTGCACTTTGCACGCCCCCCCCCCCCAATTTGGATTTCTTTGGCACTTTGCACCCTATGGTGCTTTGACGAAGGGCAATTTGGTCAAGACACTTGCAATCTTTTTATTTCTCTAATATCAAGTTCTAGTTGTCATTCTGTTTTTTTTTCGCCCGAAGAAGCTGCGAGCCACAGATTTCGTCGGTGGGTTGGAATTCTTCCAGCTCGTTGTAAGGCTTGCATCCTGTCAGAGTTCTTGCAGGTCATCAGAATTCTTCCCTCTCGGAGTTCTTCCCTCTTATTCCATTTTTTTATTGCTCGAAGAAGTTGTAGTCGCAAATTTTGCCAGAGAGTTAGAATTCTTACAGCTCCTTGGAAGGCCTGCACCCGGTCGGAATTATGGTAGCTCAAAAGAGTTATTCCCTCTCCTCGAAGGTCTTCCCTTTCATTATAGTTTTTTGTCGCCCAAAGAAGTTGCAGTCGAAGATTTCGTCGGAGATCATACTCTCAAGGTATAAAATTTTGTATATTATAGTAATGACATCAGTGAATATGTATGCTTTTATTTCTATTTTCTTCGACTCAGATGAAATCAGTGGATGTATATTATTTTTACAAAATTGTTTTGAATTTTGTAGGATTTCTAATGAAATATCATTAAGTCAAGATGTTGATTGACAAAATATTTTGATTGGTGAAAAGTGTTTTGAACAAGAGGATGGTGTCGATAGTAGTAGTGATTCATCGTACATGAAAGAGGGGTCAGACCAGGATAATTCATCATTTAGTGATGGCTTTATTGATAGTTAATTTGAAGTGGATGGTGTGTTGTTTGGTGATGACATTGATGGAGAAATTTAACTGGTTGGTGAAAGAATCTAGTTAAAAGAGCCTGTAAAAACAAATGTTGGAATAAATAAAAGGGAGTCTGGTAGTCAGTCTCCATCTCAGTTAAAAAAGTGAAATGTTCACAAGTGAGGGTTTATCAAGAAGATTAAAATTATTCTGATTATGAGTTTGAAATAAGATTGTATTTTAACAGTGCTTCTGATTTTAGAGATGTTGTAAGATTGCATGTCAAAGTGTGAAAAAACATTTCAGGTGAAGACGATCAAAGGAAAACATACACGTTATAGGGTTCCAAATTCTCAACATTGCACCTCTAAGTTTCTCGCAAAGAAGTATGAGCACAATATTAAGAGCACCCATGAATGCCTCGCTGGTTCAATGCAGAAAATAATGTAAAAGAATAACAAAATATCTTTAAGTTTATAGAAGATGTATAGAGTACAGAAGCACGTCTCTAAGGCAATCAGTGGAGCAGAGATAGAGAAATATAACTAACTTTAATTGGGATTATTTCGAGGAAATTTATAGGATTAATCCTGATACTACAATCAACGTTAAATGTAAGCATGATTTGGCTTCACAAACATGCATTTTAAAAAAGGCTATATGTATGTTGAGGTGCATTAAAGAAGAGTTTTATGCCAGGATGTAGACCTATTATAAGTTTGGACGAGACTCATTTGAAAACATCTACTGATGGTGTTTTACTATGCACTGTAGGTGTTGAAGGTAATAATAACATGTACCCTGGTGGCCTGGTGTATATTTCATTATCTTAAAGGAGAATACAAAGATCCGAACATGATTTATTAGTTTTTTTATGGAAGATCTGTGTATCAAAAACACATATACATGGTCTTTCAATTAAGATAAACAGAAATAGTTGATTGAAGCAATTAATGAGCCCCCCCCCCCCCCCCCCCAATGCTGTTATGGAAGGCAGCATCAGCAAGTAGAGTAGTTGATTTCAACAATGAGATGAAAAAGTTGAAATTGAGTGATAAAAAGGCTAATGAATGGGTTAAAGAAAAAAATGAAAGACACTGGGTTATGTCTCATTTTAGCACTTAGCCTAAATGCGACATGTTCTTAAATTCCTCGAGTCTTTCAACAAAGTCATTCTAAAAGCCATGGATAATCATATAATAATCATGTTGGAGACCATAAGAGTGTAATTTACGAAGAGACTAAACACACAGAGATAAAATATCAATGTTTAGTGGAGATATATATCATTCCATACAACGCATTTTGAAAAATGACAAAAAAATGCACACAACTATGTTTTAGTATGGAATGATCACCATAAATTTTAAGTTGAAGGAGGGGGAGGAGACAAACAGACTATTGATTTGAGTTAATGGAGTTGTAGTTGTAGGAGATGTGATTTAACGGGAATTCCTTATGTGCATGCAACATCATGCATATTTTATCGAAGGTAAAAGGTTGAATATTAAGTTGGACATTGATATAGAAAGTACTAGTTCATGATAACATATGAACACATGTTGAATTCAATAAATTCACCTAAAAAGTGGTAGTTAGCAAATTTAAATCCTATTATTTTGTGGTGTAATGTTCAAAAGAAGGCGGGAAAATCATCTAAGCATGTCAGAAAAAAGGAGGAAGATTAGCTATAAGGGAGGAAATATGGAGTGAATCGACATGATATGAATTACTCATGTGGCAACTGTGGTATGAGAGGACATACAAAGAAGAGTTGTCATGAAGCCCCAAAAGTCAAGACACAACGATGAGGATGAAACAACCGATGAACATGAATTATTACATTAGTTCGTTTAAGATTATGAATTATTTTTCTGTTCTTTACTCATTTTAATGTTGATATGTTGGTGAGATGGAATGCATGATCATTATTTTGTAGAGCTGATCACCTACTTTGATTTCAAAGCATTAAGTAAACATGTAAGTGACTCATCTTTAATGGGTATTCCTTCTTCACCATGTATTATTTTGACTGATCTTTATGAATTTTAATCTTAAAATGCAAGTGACTGATTGTGATCTACTAGAGTTGATCTCGGGGATCAATACAAGTTACTGTTTTGTGTTTTATAATTTTGATGTTGAACATGTTTAATTTTAAACATTTTGGATATATATGTTTATTGTGGTCAAACTCGACGTCTCAGCTGGACCGGAATAATTTGGACCGCCTTAGCTCTCGGAATGGTCGAGCGCACACACAGTCAATGAGATAGCTCAATCGTACACACAGTTTTAACGTGGAAAACCCCCTCAATTGGGTAAAAAATCACGTGACCGGGTCTGTGCCGATCAAAGTCCACTATTTGCTTGCGGTTACAATCTGTTTGCTGAATCGGGGACGACAATCTGTTTGCTGAATCGGGGGCGACAGACCGCTCCCCGTTATAATTTGAAGGTGAAAGAACACTTAGTACTCGGCGGACGACGAATCGTTACGCTCGGTATCATCTACAAATTACACTTGGCGGTGATAAGGGTCTATGTGCGTTGCGATGGCTCTGAATGTTGGAGTGGAGCACTTGGAATTGCGCCGGTAGGGACTTCCAGTGAGTTTTGAAATAGGCTTTGTCGGACGGCTCGAAGATGTCTTGAATGGGGCTTGAATGTGGCTCGACAATGGCTTGAACGTGGCTTGAAGACGGCTTGAATGTGGCTCGAGGATGACTTGAACGTGGCTTGAAGATGGCTTGAACGCTGCTTGTAGGGGGAATCCAACAAAGCTCCAGCCTGAGGAAGAAGAAGACTCAGAGGAAAAATGTGAGAAATGAGGAGGTCTGGAGCTCCTTTTATAGCATCCAGGATGCGGTTATGGTGATTATGTGTCTATCCGCACACCATAACCACCCAAATTAATATATTTCCTATAGTTTAAGGGTGTGTATTATGTTCATCTATTTCGCTACCCTCAAATAAATGAATTTAATAATAAAATTCTCCCACTAACCTATCTGTTAGTGGGTGGTTACACGCGAATCGGACGACGAAGATCGATCTGAGATGATCGGACGATGGAGAAGCGCTCCTTTAGGCGGGCGATGAACTTGCCGACGAACTTGTCGGCGAGGAGGGAGGCCACCACCGACAACCGGGAGAGCGGGCGGCGGAAAGGGGGAGCGACCGACGGTCGGTCGGGGGCGGCCGGCTCGGCCGCCTCCTCGGTCGCGCACCGGCGGCCGAAGAGGGGTGGCTGGCTTGGCTGCCACCTGTGGCGCGCGCCCGCGGCCGGGAGGGGGTGGCCGGCGGCCGGGAGGGGGTGGCCGGCGGCGACAAGAGGGGGCGGCCGGCGGCCGGAGATGACGTCGGTCGCTTGACGCCGGCGAGCTGATGTCCTTGGTGGTTCGAATGTCACGCATAGTGGGTTTGGCGCGCGGCGGGATCGGGCATGGCGATCACATGCACGGTCATACCCATGATTCCACTAATTTAGTGAAGATCACTGGGGGAAGTGATTATGTGCACATTAACTCTTCATAAAAAGGGATTCATCCCCATCAATGTTAAAGTTTTAATAAGTTGATGATGGAAATGTATTGTTTCGATATCATGCATAAAAACCTAGTATTGTTACTGGAATTGTTTTGATATTGTTTCTTCAAACTGTACCGATTTCTTACTTTTTTTTTTCTTAGAAACATAAATCTGTACTTAAATTAAATGTTAGATATTGGCAACAGTGTAATAGTGGAATTGAACCAATTGTTAACGTTAATACTTCAAAAGCTTTTATGGTTGTATATGACTGATGTTTATTACGTAATTACGTGAGTGATAGAGCAATAATACCACAAAAATGAATTTTTTTCTGTAATAGCGTGTCATGATTTAGAATGTGAAAATTTGTTGAAAATGACAGTTTTGAATTGCAAATAACAACATTTAAAAAAAATCGGGATGCAGTGTCAATGAAAAAGAATTGAGGATGCAATTTGCCAACCTAAAAATTTTGAGGTGCAAAACGTAATTTTAAGGGTGCTGTTGAAACCAAAAATGACCGAAGCCAAAATTGACTTCTGTGGAGTTCGAGATCCCAAAATAGGGATGACCGCACACCTACTACACTCAAATGAACAATCTAGGCTCTAGACTAGGAACGTAAGAGACAGACCCAAGGTCTCAGCGTGGAGGTCCCACCGCATACCCGGAAGACTAACAAACTCTTCCTCTCCCAAGCCAAAAGCTGAGCTAAGACACCTTCGGAGGGCGCTTTTGGCCGACCGGAATATCTAAGGAGGATCCCAAGACCATCTCTCTCCTATCCAGATGTGTCTCCTTGGGTCAATACAAAATGCTCCTCACCCGCCCTACTAAAGGCACAACATCGCCGAGCAGTTCTACAACACGCTGCCCAACTGGGCTGCAAACAACGCGACTCCGCTGCCCTAAAAGGCTATCAACAGGCCAACAGGGGCTTCCCGGCATAAACCTCAGGGCTCCCACGGGACGAGCGGTTCACGAGCACACTGCTCGCCCAAAGCAAAAAGAGTAAATCATACATTCACAGAGCATCACAGATTATAAATTATTATAGGAATATGAATTCCATACATCGGCACGCAGGCCGTCAATATAAACAAAAATAGGCCTTCGAGGGCCAGCACAAGCTTGGGCTTAAGCCCACTACCTCCGGCTTGCTACTGCAGCACCTGTACGCCAACGTCTCGACGAGCGGCGGCCAACGAGGAATCGGTCGGCTAACATAAGCGGGACAAATATATTTCGTACACCCCTTTTTCGGGGCTACGATGCGCATTCCCTGCAAATAGATAATATCCAACTTCCACAGAGTCTTCTCCGGGAACCCCAGAACATCACCAATCCGGCTCACACGTCCGGATGGGCTTCACACAGCATGCCTAAATCCGTACTCACACTTCCGGATACTAAATGCAATTAATAGCGGGGACGTACACGTCGACCCGTCGGAGAGTTCCCTTCCCCCACTCATTGGTGGAGAGGGGCTTCCATGCAAATATGTAAAATAAGGGCTTCACCTGCCCAAGAAGAAACTTCGTTACCCTTGACGCGTGTTTTGACGAAGGTGTCGGTGGCCGATCTCCCTTTTAGGCCGAGCCTTGCTCGAGGCGGCGATGGCGGTGGTCGGCCTCCCTTCTAGGCCGAGCCTTGCTCGAGGCGGCAATGGCGGTGGCCGGCCTCCCTTCTAGGCCGAGCCTTACCCTAGGCGGCGTGTGAGAGGAAAACCGAGAGGGAGAGAGGCGGCTGTGCGTGCTGCTCCATGCCGTGAGGAAGAGGGAGAGAGGCCGGCCATACTTGTGCTGCTCCATGCCGAGAGGAAGAGGGAGAGGCCGGCCGGACTTGTGCTGCTCCATGCCGACAGGAAGAGGGGCCGAGCTAGGGCTCGACCCTGTTTTGCCGTTCCAGGCCGAGAGAGGGAGAGGGTGGCGGCGGGGGCGGCCTGCTCCAGGCGGCCGACGGGAGAGAGAGGAGGAGGCCGGCCTGCTCTTTGCTTGGCCGGCGACGGGAGGAGAGGAAGGAGGAGGTCGGCCTGCTCTTTGCTTGGCCGACGACAGGAGGAGGGGCCGGAGGAGGGTTCAGGCTTGGCCCTTTGCGACGTGCGAGAGGAAGACCGAGAGGGAGAGTCAGGCGGCCCGTGTGCTTCTGCTGCTTTTTTCCTTTTGCTTTTTTCTCCCCTCCTTCTTACCTGAGCCCCTCCCCTCCCCTTTTTCTTTTTCCTTTTTTCCTGCTGCCTTTTTCTTTTTTTTCTTGTCTTTTTCCTATTGCCTTTTTTCTGTACCCCACAGCCACCTCCTCTTCCTCATAATGCATATATAAACCAACGTTTTGAAAACCGGACCGGTCATCAAACCGGTGAAGCGAAAGGTTCAAGGTTTAACCGGTTCGACCGGTTCAACCGGGGTCGAACCGTTATATATATATATGTTATATTTGTACCGTGTGTGTGTGTGTGTATAGATATATATATATATATATATATAGGGCTTGGAGAGTATACACTCGCGCTAACACCTAAAAAAATAGCGCGAATGATGAATTTTGGGATTTAGACCCCCTAAACGGCTTCATTTGAAAAAGTGATCAACATGAAAGTTGTAGATCTCGATGAGATCTACAACTTTCATGTTGATCACTTTTCCAAATGAGACCGTTTAGGCCCCCGATTTGGGCCCCGAAAAATACGACTTTCGCAACCTGTACGGACGCGTGGTTGCGGAAGTCGTATTTTTCGGGGCCCAAATCGGGGGCCTAAACGGCTTCATTTGAAAAAGTGATCAACATGAAAGTTGCATGTTGATCACTTTTTCAAATAAAGCCGTTTAGAGGGTCTAAATCCCAAAATTCACCATTCGCGCTATTTTTTTAGGTATTAGCTCGAGCTAATACTCTCTTTTTCCATATATATATATATATATATATATATATATATATATATATATATATATATATATATATATGTATGTATATGGTATATTCATATGACATATACTTGGTATATTCATTATATATATATATATATATATATATATTACAAATATATCTTAAATTTATTATAAAATAAAATTTAAATGAAATTTAATATATTAAATTATTAATGTTCAATAAAAATTATTTTTAAATAAGCGTGTATATGTATATTACACATTTGAACTTTGAAAGATATGTACAATTTTATATGATATATTATTATTTGATATATTTTTAAATATATTTGATGAGTATATATATTACAAATATATTTTAATTTTATAATAATATTATTTTTTAAATATAATTCAATATATTAATGCTTAATAAAATTTAATTTTATATTATATATATGTTTATATTATATATTTAATATTTTTGCATAGTTCAACAAATATCAAGTGGTGTAGTGGTCCTCATTCATGATGTAGTGTGATTTGATCTAGGTTCGAAACCTGGCAAACTCACATTTTGGTGGAGATTTAATTGTGGGCTCTTTGGCCCGCCCGGTTCTGTAAATCCGGCCCCGGTTCCCGGCTCACCGGTCCGCCCGCCCGGTTTTCCGGTTCTAGGCCGGTTTCCAGCGGGGCCGGTTTTTAGAAACTGACCGGACCGTCCGGGGAACCAGTCGGCGGTCCAACCGGTTGAACCGGCCGGTCCGGTCCGATTTTTAAAACGTTGATATAAACATATATATATAATAAAAGTTATTATAAATATATATATAATTAACATATCTATAATTAACATAGATCATTACAATATGAAGCATAAAACCTCCATACACTTGTACGAGAGCTCGTACGTCCCCCAACGGGGCTACGCCAAAACGTCGTTCGTAGCATGTCCCGAGCCCGCCACTTGGGGAGGATCCCGCTCGGCCGGATACGGGGTTGTACACAATCTCCGCTCTTTTCGAGGTTGGTACAAGCTCGAAAAGAAATGTCCAATCCCAAGTATCCGGCGAGTGGGAGCCGACCCAAAAGAAAATTTTGAGAGAATCCCTCCCTTGGAGATAGAGGGAGCTCCGCACCAGGACTTAAATCAGGAAAAACTCATCATGAAAATGCTGCAAAAACAAATCTATTTGCCAAAAATCAAACCAAGCTACACATTGATGTGGAGGCCAAAAATGTTGATACATGTTTTGAGAGGCAAGAGGCTATTATTTAAAACAAGCGCATATTCTATAAACACAATCATCTCGTTTTCCCACAAGCAATTTATATATTCGCAGAATCAGCATTAAAAGAAACAAAATATCTCATATTCCTTTTCAGCCCTAAATCAAGTGATGTATTAGTATTAGTCCACTCCATTTATCAAGATAAAAATGCTGATTTCAAATATGATTTGAACTATAGTTACCCCTTTTTGAAAAAGTATTGCACATTTTTTCCAAAAATGCTTATGAGACCAAATCCTTTCCAAAACCTTTTTCCGATCCACACCCTTTCCCCCCAGGTGTGCCTACCGCCCTGCCCAGCTAATGAGAGCCTGGACAGCGAGTCTATCCGGGGCCGAGCCGCGCTCGGGGTAGTGCAGAGCCAAGGACCAAGAACCAGACCTCTCCCCCACAGACGAGCCTACGGACCTGCCAGCTAGATGGGAGCCTGCGCAGCGGGTCTACCTGGGGCCGAGCCGCGCTCGGGGTAGTGCAGAACCAAGGACCAAGAACCAGACCTCTCCCCCACAGGCGAGCCTACGGACCTGCCAGCTAGATGGGAGCCTGCGCAGCGGGTCTACCTGGGGCCGAGCCGCACTCGGGGTAGTGCAGAACCAAGGACCAAGAACCAGACCTCTCCCCCACAGGCGAGCCTACGGACCTGCCAGCTAGATGGGAGCCTGCGCAGCGGGTCTACCTGGGGCAGAGCCGCGCTCGGGGTAGTGCAGAACCAAGGACCAAGAACCAGACCTCTCCCCCACAGGCGAGCCTACGGACCTGCCAGCTAGATGGGAGCCTGCGCAGCGGGTATACCTGGGGCCGAGCCGCGCTCGGGGTAGTGCAGAACCAAGGACCAAGAACCAGACCTCTCCCCCACAGGCGAGCCTACGGACCTGCCAGCTAGATGGGAGCCTGCGCAGCGGGTCTACCTAGGGCCGAGCCGCGCTCGGGGTAGTGCAGAACCAAGGACCAAGAACCAGACCTCTCCCCCACAGGCGAGCCTACGAACCTGCCAGCTAGATGGGAGCCTGCGCAACGGGTCTACCTGGGGCTGAGCCGCGCTCGGGGTAGTGCAGAACCAAGGACCAAGAACCAGACCTCTCCCCCACAGGCGAGCCTACGGACCTGCCAGCTAGATGGGAGCCTGCACAACGGGTCTACTTGGGGCCGAGCCGCGCTCGGGGTAGTGCAAAATCAAGGACCAAGAACCAGACCTCTCCCCCACAGGCGAGCCTACGGACCTGCCAGCTAGATGAGAGCCTGGGCAGCGGGTCTACCTGGGGCCGAGCCGCGCTCGGGGTAGTGCAGAACCAAGGACCAAGAACCAGACCTCTCCCCCACAGGCGATCCTACGGACCTGCCAGCTAGATGGGAGCCTGCGCAGCGGGTCTACCTGGGGCCGAGCCGCGCTCGAGGTAGTGCAGAACCAAGGACCAAGAACCAGACCTCTCCCCCATAGGCGAGCCTTCAGACCTGCCAGCAAGATGAGAGCATGCGCAGCGGGTCTACCTGGGGACGAGCCGCGCTCGGGATAGTGCAGAACCAAGGACCAAGAACCAGACCTCTCCCCTACAGGCGAGCCTACGGACCTGCCAGCTAGATGGGAGCCTGCGCAGCGGGTCTACCTGGGGCCGAGCCGCGCTCGGGGTAGTGCAGAACCAAGGACCAAGAACCAGACCTCTCCCCCACAGGCGAGCCTTCGGACCTGCCAGCTAGATGAGAGCCTCCGCAGCGGGTCTACCTGGGGCCGAGCCCGGCTCGGGGTGTCGTAGAAGCGGCTAAACTGAAAGATCACAAAAGCCAACATTTCCCCCACAGGCGAGCCTTCGGACCTGCCAGCTTGATGGGAGCCTGCGCAGCGGGTCTACCTGGGACCGAGCCCGGCTCGGGGTGTCGTAGAAGCGGCTAAACTGAAGTATCACAAAAGCCAACTTTTCCCCCACAGGCGAGCCTTCGGACCTGCCAGCTTGATGGGAGCCTGCGCAGCGGGTCTACCTGGGGCCGAGCCCGGCTCGGGGTGTCGTAGAAGTGGCTAAACTGAAGTATCCCAAAAGCCAACCTTTCCCCCACAGGCGAGCCTTCAGACCTGCCAGCTTGATGGGAGCCTGCGCAGCGGGTCTACCTGGGGCCGAGCCCGGCTCGGGGTGTTGTAGAAGCGGCTAAACTGAAGTATCACAAAATAAAGTTGAATAAAGTTGAATAAGAACGTTAAAGATCAACCAAATTTGTGATAGATTGGGAGCCAGCTCGTCGGTGTACCAAATTCTAAACAAAGAATAAAGAGCAAAAATAACACTGCCACTTTTGGGTAAGACGTTAAGTGAAAATTTAATACCGCTTCCACATTTTAACATGGCCAAATGAAAAATAAAGATTTGCCAAATCAAGACAACACTAGGGAGAAGGGAAAATGACAAACATGAGAATTTTATGATGAAATAAATTCAGCTACAATAAGATTGAGTGGGCCGGAGAAGTAAAACTCAAGGCCTATAACACCATATATACTAGAGAGTACCCCTAATAATACTTTCATAAACTTGATCACTCACATACCCAGGAAAATCGTAATTTATCTTTGGTATCGCACATTATATGATTGAGTCCCTCCCCTCCCCTTTCCTTATCTAACAAATCTATATTCTTTAGTGTTAAAACATCAGTATCATCTTCATGAAAGTCACCATCATGAAAACATGAACTGCTAAGTCTCGCCTTAAACTCGGCCATCTTAATTTCTCCTTCCTTAAACTCGTCCAAGATATGAAACATGTTGGGGAAGTGCTAAGTCTCGCCGCCACCACTCAAAAGTGCGAAATGCGAGCAGGAGGAAAAACTCATCTCCTGCCCTTCCCCTAAACTGCCTACTTTAGGTCCACTAGATCTGGTTCATGTTGATCTATGGGGACCTACTAGCACACCCTCACTGGAAGGAAAACAATATTATCTCCTTCTGGCTCTTTAAAGCACGAACAGGGAAAACATTTGGGATAAAATATTGAGACTGTTAGGAGTGACCATGAGGGGTGGGAGGGGATTTCTTTCATCACATGACCCTGGTCGTCACTCAGTTCCTCTTCTATAGCCATGACGCTCGGCTGAGTTTTTCCGTGCTGGCCACTCTCCACGCTCACCGCACCATAACTGTTGAAGCCAAAAATGACCGAAGCCAAAATTGACTTCTGTGGAGTTCGAGGTCCCAAAAGAGGGGTGACCGCACACCTACTACACTCAAATGAACAATCTAGGCTCTAGACTAGGAACGTAAGAGACAGACCCAAGGTCTCAGCGTGGAGGTCCCACCGCATACCCGGAAGACTAACGAACTCTTCCCCTCCCAAGCCAAAAGCTGAGCTAAGACACCTTCGGAGGGCGCTTTTGGCCGACCGGAATATCTAAGGAGGATCCCAAGACCATCTCTCTCCTATCCAGATGTGTCTCCTTGGGTCAATACAAAATGCTCCTCACCCGCCCTACTAAAGGCACAACATCGCCGAGCAGTTCTACAACACGCTGCCCAACTGGGCTGCAGACCGACTCCGATGCCCTAAAAGGCTATCAACAGGCCAACATGGGCTTCCCAGCATAAACCTCGGGGCTCCCACGGGACGAGCGGTTCACGAGCACACTGCTCGCCCAAAGCAAAAAGAGTAAATCATACATTCACAGAGCATTACAGATTATAAATTATTACAGGAATATGAATTCCATACATCGGCACGCAGACCGTCAATATAAACAAAAATAGGCCTTTGAGGGCCGGCACAAGCTTGGGCTTAAGCCCGCTACCTCCCGCTTGCTACTGCAGCACCTGTACGCCAACGTCTCGACGAGCGGCGGCCAACGAGGAATCGGTCGGCTAACATAAGCGGGACAAATATATTTCGTACACCCCTTTTTCGGGGCTACGGTGCGCATTCCCTGCAAATAGATAATATCCAACTTCCACGGAGTCTTCTCCGGGAACCCCAGAACATCACCAATCCGGCTCACACGTCCGGATGGGCTTCGCACAGCATGCCTAAATCCGTACTCACACTTCCGGATACTAAATGCAATTAATAGCGGAGACGTACACGTCGACCCGTCGGAGAGCTCCCTTCCCCCACCCATTGGTGGAGAGGGGCTTCCATGCAAATATGTAAAATAAGGGCTTCACCTGCCCAAGAAGAAACTTCGTTACCCTTGACGCATGTTTTGACGAAGGTGTCGGTGGCCGATCTCCCTTTTAGGACGAGCCTTGCTCGAGGCGGCGATGGCGGTGGCTGGCCTCCCTTCTAGGTCGAGCCTTGCTCAAGGCGGCGATGGCGGTGGCCGGCCTCCCTTCTAGGCCGATCCTTACCCTAGGCAGCGTGTGAGAGGAAAACCGAGAGGGAGAGAGGCGGCTGTGCGTGCTGCTCCATGCCGTGAGGAAGAGGGAGAGAGGCCGGCCATACTTGTGCTGCTCCATGCCGAGAGGAAGAGGGAGAGGCCGGCCGGACTTGTGCTGCTCCATGCCGAGAGGAAGAGGGGCCGAGCTAGGGCTCGGCCCTGTTTTGCCGTTCCAGGTCGAGAGAGGGAGAGGGGCCGAGCTAGGGCTCGACCCTGTTTTGCCGTTCCCGGCCGAGAGAGGGAGGGTGGCGGCGGGGGTGGCCTGCTCCAGGTGGCCGACGGGAGAGATAGGAGGAGGCCGACCTGCTCTTTGCTTGGCCGGCGACGGGAGGAGAGGAAGGAGGAGGCCGGCCTGCTCTTTGCTTGGCCGACGACGGGAGGAGGGGCCGGAGGAGGCCGGCCTGCTCTTTGCTTGGCCGGCGACGGGAGAAGGGGCCGGAGGAGGGTTCGGGCTTGGCCCTTTGCAACGTGCGAGAGGAAGACCGAGAGGGAGAGTCAGGCGGCCCGCGTGCTTCTGCTGCTTTTTTCCTTTTGTTTTTTTCTCCCCTCCTTCTTACCTGAGCCCCTCCCCTCCCCTTTTTCTTTTTTTCCTTTTTTGGTGCTGCCTTTTCTTTTTTCTCTTGTCTTTTTCCTATTGCCTTTTTTCTGTACCCCACAGCCACCTCCTCTTCCTCATAATACATATATAAACATATATATATATATATATATATATATATATATTTATAATAAAAGTTATTATAAATATATCTATAATTAACATAGATCATTACAATATGAAGCATAAAACCTCCATACACTTGTACGAGAGCTCGCACGTCCCTCAACGGGGCTACATCAAAACGTCGTTCGTAGCATGTCCCGAGCCCGCCACTTGGGGAGGATCCCGCTCGGCCGGATACGGGGTTGTACAGGTGCAACCATCTTGACCGAATTACCCTTCATCAAAGCACCCTAGGATGCAAAATGCCAAAAAAATTCAAATAGAAAAATTGCAAAATGCAATATTTATAAATTGAGAGTACCAAGTACGAAAAAGAGAGATTTTAGGAGTTTGAGACTCTAATTTGTTTTGTAGCTTCGACTTATATCCCACCAGGATGGTTAACGGCTAACATTGGCGCCTTACTCTAAAAATAAAATATATCAATAAATTAAAAATAAAATTAAATATTTTTTTGAAAGAAAATAAATTAAATGTTGAGAATAGTAGTGCTCACCATTCCCCTTCCACCATTATCCCGCAGAATGCCCAACTTATCCCCTTTTGCCCGCCACCATCGCAGCTATTGAAAGTCCGGTGAAGATGCCACTGGCCTTGGAGATCCATCTTCTTCATTCCCCCATTTCCCTTAGGCGCCGTCCCCTTTTCTCCGTGCCCTTCCCCCCGGCGTGTTGTCGGTCCTCTTTTGTCCGGTGCCGTCTCCCCTCCTCCGCCGGCATCGAAGGCAGGACCGTAGGTGGAGAATATAGCGGCACTTCTACCGCGTTCCATCCCGGTCAGCAAAGGAAGGCCTATCCTTTCGATGAGATTGAGCCCCGGTGGCAGCGCTACTGGGAAGAAAACGCGACGTTTCGCACGCCGGATGAAGTGGATATGTCCAAGCCCAAGTGTTACATTCTGGATATGTTCCCATATCCCAGGTATTGACAATGCTTCCTCTATCGGTTTATGGCGATTTTACAAATGGAATAGACAAGAAAAAGGTGATAGCGAGGTCATTCTATTATGTATTTGCTTTTGATTAGATATACTTTTACTGTTAACTCTCAGTCATGCTTGTTTTTATGGGTAGAGTTCTGGCCAAGGCATGGGGTTATCATTTTTGGAGCCAATTTGCTGCAACTGGCTTAACCTTGCCAGGAGTCTGAAAGTTCTTACAGAAGTATGCATGATATACTATATACCAGTCTTTCTGTGTTTGAGCGATGGCGGTGGGAAGGAGAGTTTACCAAATGGTTGCAAACGAGCCTTAGCATTTTTCTCCCAACAGAGATGGAGCAAAAACTCCCAAACAAACAGACCCTTGATTGTGTCAGCTCTGTTATTAAAATTGTTAAGCTGGCACGAACAAAACAACTAAAATAAAGCCGAAGTATTATCCTGAGGGAAGCATATATGAACACTAAACGAGATAATGCAACAAGGACGTAAAATATGTAAGCCAATATGATAATCATTCTGAAGTAAGAATGCATGTTTTGTGTTTTGAAATGAGTAATCATCTGCTCAACCAACAATACAAATAAGTTTTTTTAATCTCGTCATGTTCCATTAATGTTAGTTTTACTGATAGGTTGGTTTGTTGGATAGAAAAGCTATCCAACCATCACAAAATGACAAAACCGTGATTTGAACAATAACCAACACACGTAACACAACATGATTCTTTAGATGCTTCTAGGCAATTCGTATTTCAATATACCGGAGTACTAGGCAACAACACACAACACAATTCTATGGATGTCCTTCGGTAAACAGACAACACCATCCACAAAATGAGGAAGCACTCATCACAAATCTCGGGCGATAAATTTGCAGACAACACCATCCCCACATGCACAATCTAAGATCAAACTCTACCTACTAGCTAGGCTATATAAAAAAAACATTACAACTTGTTTATTCCTTGCCTTATTCCCACTCATATCATTAAGTCATGTCTAATATTTCATGCTAATTACACCTTTGTTTCCTAGACAAGGCCATCATAATATCACTTTCCATATATTTTCTGTACAAGGCATAGGCACATAACTATATAGACATACATGAACACACACAATAATATGTTACACATCATTAATATTTAATATACACCAGCTCCAAAACAATTTTTGGAAGAACACATATTATGATGTAAAAGAAATTTCCATTTGGAAGATCAATTCAAATATGCTGAATGTCTGATGAGCATAATTTCCCTCAATATCAAGTCCTTTACCATCAGATTATAGGTGTCAGCTCGTAATCATTCATACAATTTGCTCAAAATAGAATTTTCAATTTTGCATAGAAAAATTTACAACGTCACAACTATCACAAAATCTCTGCACCGAGCATATAAATTACCAATATAGTTTACTTATTTCTTATAATTGGATTTCACCCAAATTTATAAAAAAAACCGTGACACAAACAATTGCTCCGGACTCAACTGTGGATTTAGTTTGTTTAGATGACTATCTGATCAGTGTCTCTTGCAAGAGTAAACTCGTGCACGACCCATTGCGTGTCTTTCTGCACTCGGAATGTGATCCCCATCACAATGCATGCCTTTAAATTTCATCTTATCTCTGTCATTCCCAGTGATAACTATATATCATTAATTTAAACAATCAAAGTTGTCATTTTTCTCTTTGTATGCTTAATAAAAAAAGAGTAATTTTCTGCACTTTTTAAAGTATCTAAGTGTTTTTTCTCTAGGAGATTGGTTTAATCCATACAAAAACTTCTTCAATATATAAACCTTTTATTTTTGTTCGTGCACTCCTCCTCTCGTGGTCGGGCCCTCTTGTTACTTTACGTGGATGATATGATTATTACTGGTGATGTCCTTCTCATGTGGTCTTCGTCAAGCATCACCTTCAGCAGCAGTTTCAGATGACTGACCTCAGACAACTGAGCTACTTATTGGGTCTTGAGGTCAGCTTTACTGACCGCGGTTTTTAGCTCTCTCAGCAGCGTTACATATCAAATCTCCTAGCTCAGGCTGCTCTCTCTGACTCTCGCATAGTGGACACCCCTATGGAGCTTCACCTTCAGCTCCGTCCGGATGATGGAGTTCCACTCTCTAATCCTACTCGCTACCGCCATCACATTGGGAGTCTTGTCTACCTCACCATTACTCGACCCGACATTGCCCATTCTGTTCATGCGTTGAGTCAGTTTGTTAGTGCGTCCACCTCTGTGCATTACGATCATTTACCGCGACTCCTGCGTTATCTCCGGGCGACGACTTCTCATGGTCTATTTTTCTCCAGCAGTAGTTCTCTGTAGCTCCGTTCTTACTCGGATGCTACCTAGGTTAGTGATTCCGTTGGCTGTCGCTCTGCCACTGACTTCTGTCTGTTCTTGGGTTTTTCACTTATTGCATGGAATTCCAAAAAATAGACTGGCGTTTCACATTCCAGTATTGAGGCTAAGCTTCCAGCCATGACTACCACCGCTAAGGATGTTATTTGGCTCTGTTGGCTTCTCTTTTCCAGATCCCACTATACTCTACTGTAATAACACAAGTGCCATTCAGATTACTCTAAATCCGGGGAAGCACTTGTTGGTGTTACCATGATGATCTGAACGTGGTCAAACAGGTAGTCTCACTGCCAACGCGATATGAGTCTATACGGTCGCACATAAGAACGTTTGGAGAAGTTGGAGGAATGGATTATGTTAGTCTTACTCATATGAGATGAGTGAATGACCAAACACTTAAGACGTCGAGTGCGTCGAGACCACACAGCCAAGACGTCGAGTGCGTTGAGACCACACAACCAAGGCGTAGAGTATATCGAGACCACACAACCAAGACATCGAACAGCCAAGACGTTGAACAACCAAGGCGTCGAGTGCGTCGAGACCTCACAACCAAGGCATCGAGTGTGTCGAGACCACACAACTAAGGCGTCGAGTGCGTCGATACCACACAACCAAGGTGTCGAGTGCATCGAGACATCTCGTCGATTCGTCAAGTCATCTCATCTATTCTGGGTCTGCAGATAGCGACGGTTCAAGTCTGTTTATACCCCTGGGTATATATATGCTTGTTTCCTTAGGGTTTGGTGGTGTATGAGTTAGGGAAAACCCGAAACTGACGGAAAGTGTTTCCCAAAATGCCGATCCCGTCGTTTCCGTAAACCCCGATTCCGGCGGGGCCGCCACCGCCTCTCCTGGTGCAGACCTAGAAGTTTGTGGAGACGCAGAGGGCTTTTCATTCTCCATCCTGGATCTTGTTTGACAAGATGCCGATGTTCTTCCCATTAGTGTGGATTACCATAGAGTCGCAAATCTATTTTTGCGTTAACTCACCCATCGACCAAGAACTGTTCTGGAGCATCTTGATTGAGTGCCGACTCAATCCCACTCAGGTATACTATTATTTTTGTTATGCAAAATTCTTGGTCAATGTTTATCGCAAGATCCAAGTTTTTCTTTAGGGTTTTCTTGAACTTTATTCCGCTGTGCACATTTGAATGTTTGATTGCTATTAAGAAAAACCCTACAACACTCACTTTCCAAACGTATTGGGGTGGATGCTTTCTTCCAATGTGAACACTATGGTTGTGACACCCTTGCTCCTTCGTCCTTCCTTTGTTCCTTCCGGGTAGCAGATTGCAGATTTGATGACAAAGACGCATACGAGTACCCAACATGTCTATCTACCGTTCAAACTCTCGGTGTATGATCCCCCGTGAGTTTGCGGGGGTGGGGTGGGGTGGGGTGTTAGATATAGTGTACACTCTTGTGGTAGAGTTAGCTTAGACTCACCTTTGAGCGTTGTGGACACCCTTTCTTATACTTGTATATATATTCCTATTGTTTTTGTGAATAGTACTTATTCATCATTAAATCCTATCAATGAAAACCTCATCCTAATCACCTTATAGGAACACATTTTTTTATCAAGTTATTGTAACTCTCAACCAATAATAGATGCATAAGAAAGGAACATACAAACAATGTTCATCTCAAGGAAGCACCGGTACGGGTACGGGTACCGGGTACGATACGTATCCGGTACGGCGGTACGACAAATTTTTAAAAACAAGGATACAGGTACGGCAGGATACGTTGTATTAAATATAATAATTATATATTTATATATCACAAATGCAATTATATAACATGAACATTTAAAATTTAACATGAAGTTCTTGAACATAAACATAAACATAAACATTTGCCAAAACATATATGAATTTCTGGATAAGTTCTTAAACAATTGCCAACATAAACATAAACATGAAGTTCATAAACATAAATGTAAACATTTAAAATTGAAGTTCTTAAACATAAACATAAACATTTAAAATTTAAAGATGCTCATCACTCATTTTCTTCATCTTCCTCCGTATTGTTGGAGATCAAAGCATCTTCAATTTCTGGCTTATCTAAAGACTAGTTGGCGATCGTAAGCATGCCAACTCCATCAAATGGATTTGCCCAAGCATCTCCTCCTATATCCCACATCTTACTCCTTCCTTGATTGTAGAGTTCATTTCTCCTCGATAATAGGCGTAGATTGCTATGCACATACACCAAATCGTCAGCTCTTTGTGGTAGAATTTTATCTCTTCTTAATGAGTGAATGAATGAGTATGTGCTCCAATTTCTTTCACAGCAGGAAGATGAAGAAGGTTGACCTAAAAGCTTCAAAGCAATCTTTTGCAATTTTGGTGCTGAAGTTTCATAGTAACTCCACCAATCTTTGGGCAATAATGAAGCTCTACTCTCCAAACTATCTGGCTCACTAAAAGCTTGACCAAGCCCCGTAAACCTAGAGAATTCATTGATTACTATATTCCTCTCCACCACATCAGGAAAATATCTTCTCAAACATTTATTCCTCTCCAAGGAAATCTCCTCATCCGTATTTGGAGCAACTCTATTTGGCCCTCTATCAAGCCATTCCCTACTATAATACCTACAATGGAAACCACATAGTAAATAAATAAATCAGAATAAATGGTAAAAGTCAAGTATGTAAAAGAAATTACCTTGGGTTAAGAGAATGAGCCATGCAATGTAGTGGTGTGCAACTCTTGGTCCACCGATCAACGAGGACATCATAAATTGCCTCATAAAGAGGGCAATGAGCTTCCAAGTCCGTTAACTTCTCATGTTTATATATTTCAATCTTCACATTTTCAATCATTGAATCCCACATGTCATATACCAAATGAAGGTTAGATTTATCTGTATCACAAACCCTAAGCATATCGTATATGGGTCTTGTTATATCAAGGTTCTTCTCCACATCATCCCACTATTTGTCATTATATATGATATTTTTAACCTCCAGAGCTTTCTCAACATCATCTGCTCTATACGTAGTCCATTCGGGACATCCAACCATATTAAGCAAACCCATCTTCACAAGTTTAAACCTCTTCAACATCACTATAGTTGAAGCAAAGCGTGTTTCCGCAACTGCAAGTAACTTGAGTGAGACAAAAGAGTTATACATGTTCAAACTGTATTGATGATTCATTATGAAAGTTCTGATTGACTGAGCTTCATTGGCCACTTGAGTTATCCATCTGCATTGTTCTCTAACTGTTGCACAGCGATCTGTATTATTAGCGGCACAAATATTTTTTAATGCTAGATTTAAGGTATGCACAACACAAGGTGTCCAAAAAATATGTGGGAATCGTGCCTCCACAATTGCTCCTGCTGCCTTACACACCGGCGCATTATCAGTGATAACCTGTATAACATTTTCAGCTCCAACTTCATTAATGACTTCAATCATCAATTTTGCAATATAATGTCGATCTTTGTACTCTCCAGATGCATCAACTGCCTTTAAAAAAACCGGACCATCCTCAGAAGCTGCCATAAAATTAATCAAGGGTCTTCTCTGAGCATCTGTCCAACCATCACTAACTAAGCTGATTCCCTTTTGGGGCCAAGTATCTTTTATTGGTTGAAACATTCTAGTGATATTAGATTTTTCTTTTTGCAAAAGTGTAGTTCTTAGAGCATTATATCCAGGAGGAACAAATCCATCAAGATTGTGATTAGCCGCAAATTTATACGAACTAATATAATACGGATTTCTAGCTAGATGAAATGACAAACCACCAGAATAAAACATCCTAGCTATGTGGCTCCTCAACTCATCTCTAGCTTTATTTTGAAAAACCATATTGTTGAAACTAGTCGAACTAGTTTCTCCTAAAAGCTCGGATCTAAGGCTGCAACCCACGCTTACTTTCTTTGAACCACGCTCCTAACAAGACACCCAAAGGAACAGACCGGGAGCTTCAGCTCGGAGGTCCCACCGCTCACCCGGAAGGACTAGAATCCTTCCCCTCCCTAGCCAGTGCTGAGCTAGGTGCCTGAGTGAGAAGGAAAAAGAAGGTTCCACACACCTCTTCTCAGACACCTTACCGGTCTATTTATAGGCTTCAGGATTTGAACAGCAAATAACCAAAGCAAGCACCTGTGAAATTACCTGAATACCCTGGGTTGGGTCTGCCAACAGCCGAACTCCGCTGTTCTGAAGGACTATGAGCAGACCACCGAGGGTAAAAGAGTAAAAAAGGCCAAAAGGGATGAACCGCTTGCCAACTGAACCGGTCCCCCCCCAATTGCTGAACCGGCCTTATCTCTTCCTGCCGACCCGATGCTTGGCGAGAGGACCACCTTTGGGCTCCTCTCGCCTATTGCGAGTGGACCCAATCTTTAGGCCCCTCTCGCTTGGCGCGAGCGGACCCACCTTTTGGCTCCTCTCGCCTATTGCGAGTGGACCCCGCTTTAGGCCCCTCTCGCCCATTGCGAGTGGACCCGACTTTAGGCCCCTCTCGCCCATTGCGAGTGGACCCCGCTTTAGGCCCCTCTCGCCCATTGTGAGTGGACCCGACTTTAGGCCCCTCTTGCTTAGGGCCTTTTCTCCTCCTAGGGATTCTTCTGATCTTCTCTCTGCTGGGTTCCCTCCCGTGAGCCCGAGGTTGTACACAATCCCCGCTCTTTTCGGGGTTGTCTAAGCCCGAAAAGAAAAGTCCAACCGAGGCTCACGTCATCTCAGCGACTTTAAAGCGGAATCTTTTTCGGGTGAGATTCCCCCCCATGAGTCTATAAATATTGGGATCCTCCCCAAGTGCGACAGGCCTCCTCTCTTTGTTACAACTACATTCACCCTGCTGCCATGTCTCTTAGCAAAAGCTTTCGCGATCGTATCGCGTTGGTGCGCCAGCGGAACAAGGCGAGTGCGGCTGCCTTGAACCTAATTCCCGCTCGCACTTTTCCCTCACCCCCGCCCTCTTCTTCTCGCCCGAAGAAGGCGAGAACAACTGATCTGGTTCCCCCGTCAGGAGGACTCTTACCGGATCCCCCGGAGAGACGCATCCCTCCTACACCATCGCTTCCCCAGGGAAAAGGGGTAAGGTCCTTGTATACCTCACCTGTTCGCTATCTATCTTTCATTGCTCCTTTTGCTGTTGGTTTTCAGAAAAGTCACGCACCCCTCGGCCAGTCTGGTAGCACACAAACTCCTCTCGCCAGCCATCATCTAAACCCCGTCTCGCCTCCTCCTTCTACTCCTCCTTCTACTCTTGGTGGGAAAAATGGTGAGCCCTCCCATGCCGCTGGGACCTCTCGCCACTCTGGTTAGGAATCCCCTACCCTTGGTTCTAGCCTCTCCGGCCGCCCACTTTTTATTATGTCCTTCCTTCTGTTTTTGCCTTTGCAGATGTGCGAGTAGACTCTTCTGCCGAAGACTCGCCTGCTGAGGAGCGCCCGAGGCGAGCGGTCTCCTCGCCTCCTCCTCCTATGGACGAGATAGAAGATTACCTTGGCGACCCTATGGATCCGCTGGCGATGAAGCGCAGGGTGGCCGAGATGTTCCGAAAACATGCGATCCTGATTCAAGAGTTGGAGAAAGACAAGCAAACGGCTGACCGGCAGATTGATTGGTTAGAGGTGGAGGTTGCCCGCTTGACCTCTGAAGTTGATGCTGACATTGAGATAGATGAGACCGACCCCCACGCGATTCTGAACGAGGTTGATCAACAACTCCGTCTCGCGCGCCGTGGCGTAGATGCGGCTCGTGCTTTTCACCTCCCCCACCGTCCTCCTTGCGCGAGGTCTCGCGGTGGGGGGCGCTGGCGGTGGCATAAGGATTGAATCCCTCGCGCCGCCCTGCGCCTTTATTTTCTTTGTACTGCTCTTCGTTTTGTAATAACGTTTCCTCTCGCGGCTACCGCCCGAACTCTTTGGATCTACTGAATGGGTCTGCGTAATAACATCTTTTAGTAGTTTCTTTGATAATTTTTACCTCTAGTACCGTGCTTTTCCATATTGTGACTCGCGCGTCACATCTATGCTTAAATCACCACTTTTTCTTTTTATTTTTATTGTATTTTTATGATACGGTCTCGTCCCCGGCCTAGGACTTACGTTAGGTTACACCCATCGAGACTAGGAGAGAGAGAAGGATGGCCGACTCTTCCCCTTCCTTTACACGATATATTTTTTTGCCTCTTCGTATTTTTCTCTTTACCCAACGGGCTATAAATACCCCCCTATCCCTGGGGCCCGGATCATGCTCTCGATTTGTCTCGGCGCCCTAAACCTCACCTCTCTCTCCCTCCTCTCGCGAACTGATCCTGCTGGTGTCTCGTCTCGCCTGTTCTTCTCGCACCCTCCCTTTCGCTCTCTTTGTCCAGAATGGGAAAAAAGAAGGCTGAAGAAGGCGAGGGGCGAAGCCGATGCGGGAGGCGGTTTGGTGACCATGATTTTCCTCCCGGCCGGATTTCCGAGGAGGACTACAACGCCTTTACTCGCGATTTCTTGCCGGAAGGTTTTGAGTCACGCCCTCCAAAGGTGGGCGAGTCAATCAACACTTTTTATCCCGGTGAACTCGCCTTCCCCGTCTCGCATTTTGAAGCGGGGCTGAGGTTGCCCCTCTGGCCAGAAGTGAAACGGGTTCTCAAATACTTCGGGACTGTTCCTGCGCAACTAAACCCAAACGCTATCTCGGTACTCGTTGCCTTCGCCTGCTGCATGCGCCGGGAGCGAATCGAGTTCAGCCTGAACTCCTTCCGCAAGCTTTTTGTCTACCATGCCAATGCCGACGGCGTTTCCTATTTCACGGGGCAGGGTCTCAAGGTTTGCGAGACGCCTAACAAGAATCATCACTGGCTTACTCGCTTCGTCTTTATTCGCGGCAACATGGGTGGCATTCCGCTGGCGCCCGTGTCGCCAGCCGAGGTGTTCTATACCACTCCCCAGGTTAGTGGCACGGACAAGCTTCTCTGTGACTTCTTTATCGGCAAGAACTTCGAGGTTCAGTTCCTGAGGCGGGGCC
Organism: Platanthera zijinensis; assembly: GCA_039513925.1. NCBI lineage: Eukaryota > Viridiplantae > Streptophyta > Magnoliopsida > Asparagales > Orchidaceae > Platanthera > Platanthera zijinensis. The sequence goes on from CM077098.1 coordinate 120,614,535, forward strand.
TCGACTCCCTCCTTCCTGTGCTTCCAGGCGAAGGTAAATGCTGGGGCCCTTTATTTTCGTCTAGGTCTAACGAATAGTTTTTGTAAACGCATCGTCTCGCCGTTTCCAGGAGAAAGAAATGTTCCCGTTCGCCCGCCTTACAAAAGCAGCATCAAACCCTCCAAAGATGTCGCCCTCGCCACGATGGCAGCTGAGGCAGCGAGAGAAAACCTACCCCTCTCCCTGAAGAAAAGGCCTGCAGAAGGCTCCGCCCCGTCTCGCCAGAGTCCTTCAAAGAAAGCAAAGGTCAAGAAAGGAGCGCCTCTTCCCTCTGGAAAGGCGAAGCAAGTTCCTGCCGAGATGGTAGATGTGTCGGGATCCTTATCCCCCATCTCTTTGGGTTCCCAATCTCCCCAATCCCCTTCTCGGCTTCTTGGTCAGCGGACCGTCTCGCCGATTGGCGGGACGGGTCAACCTGATTCTCTTGCTGACAACCTCCCCTCTAAATCTCCTACTCGCGAGGTGGGCTCTTCCAGCCGCCCGGCTCCCTCCACTCATCTGAACTTCAATATGGGCCCAGCGATCCCGGATGCTGCCGGTGAGCCAACCCTGATATGGGACAAGGAGGCGAACCGGGTCTCTATCTCTACCCTCCTCCCCCCTGGATAGAGCGAGACCAACCTACGGCTCACGCGTTTTCTCTGGGCTTTGGCCTTTACGGTGGCGCAGAGCGAGAACCTGCCGCTGAGCCTCCCTCGCGGGATTTGATCCTGAGGGCCGCGCAATCCCAGCTGCGCTCGCTAGAGCTATCGCACCAGGTCTCACGCCGTCTGATTTACAATAATAAGAGCTGGAGGGATTCAGAGGCGAGCCTGGCGGCCGAGCGCGAGAAGTCTACGGATCTTGAGAAACGGTTGGCCGTGGCCGAAAACCTTCTCGCCAAAGCTCGGGGTGGTGTGGTGAGTTTCCCCATTCTCAATTCCTTCCCTCTCTTTGTTCACCTTCAACTTCCCCTAATGAATAAACCTCTCGCAGGATGCCGAGACGGCCGACAGGATGCACTCGCGCATAGCTACTCTGGAAGGGGAGGTTAAAAGCATGGAGTCCGAGATCACTCGACTTCAGGAGGCTGCTCTCTCGCCTTCTCGCGTGGTGATTCCCCAACCTCCTCCCTCTCATTATTCTCATGCCGAGGTCATGGGACTCTGCAAAGACGCCAATATCCGGACCGCCGAACTAATCGTGAAGATGATGAAGGAGATGGAAGTTATCAGGGAAGGCTGCGAGGAGGTCACTGCCCGCGACCTGGTACCCGAGATTTATGGCGAGGAGGAAGACGGCCCGTCCTCCAGCGCGGAAGAATAGAGGATTTATTTTACAGTGTTTTTTGTATACTCCTCTTCTCCCCCCCTTTTTCTCTTTTGGATACTTGTTGCTGAGGCATTTTGTATTACGGCCTCTTTTTGTGGATTATATATATTTTATTTTTAAGGCCATTCTTTTCATCTCTCCTGTGTGCCTACTCTCTCTTCACTTTGCGGAACGAGATCACGACTTGTCTCGCCTACCGATGGAGGGGCTAGTTTTACTTGTGGCGCGAGTGGGCGGGCCCTCAGTGCTCTCGCGCAGGGACGTATCACTCCCTCTCGCCTTACCTTTGGACACCCCAGGCGCGAGTGGGTCTCGAATCGCTACTATGCTTAGTTTCGTTTGCGAGACGAAGGTACTCCTCTTCTCGCCCTTTGGCCGAAGAGCAGACCCCTTACTCTAGGCGCGAATAGTCATGTACCCTTCCACTCGCCTTGCCCTGGGCACCCTTGGCGCGAGAGGATCTTGAGGGACCGACTCCTTCCTCCTCTTCTTCCTTTGGGACAAGGACCTTGCTTTTGATCAAATTACGAAACTCCCATCCATATGCTGCCCCTTTACCTAACCTCCGAGTGAGCCTACCGACCTGCCAGCTCGATGATAGCCTGGGCAGCGGGTCTCCTCGGGGGTCTCCTCTCCAGAACCAACTCCAACCACCGAGTGAGCCTACAGACCTGCCAGCTCGATGGTAGCCTGGACAGCGGGTCTTCTCGGGGTCTCCTCTCCGAAACCAACTCCAACCACCGAGTGAGCCTACAGACCTGTCAGCTCGATGGTAGCCTGGACAGCGGGTCTTCTCGGGGTCTCCTCTCCGAAACCAACTCCAACCACCGAGTGAGCCTACAGACTTGCCAGCTCGATGGTAGCCTGGACAGCGGGTCTTCTCGGGGTCTCCTCTCCGAAACCAACTCCAACCACCGAGTGAGCCTACAGACCTGCCAGCTCGATGGTAGCCTGGACAGCGGGTCTTCTCGGGGTCTCCTCTCCGAAACCAACTCCAACCACCGAGTGAGCCTACAGACCTGCCAGCTCGATGGTAGCCTGGACAGCGGGTCTTCTCGGGGTCTCCTCTCCGAAACCAACTCCAACCACCGAGTGAGCCTACAGACCTGCCAGCTCGATGGTAGCCTGGACAGCGGGTCTTCTCGGGGTCTCCTCTCCGAAACCAACTCCAACCACCGAGTGAGCCTACAGACCTGCCAGCTCGATGGTAGCCTGGACAGCGGGCGGGTCTCTTCCAAAACCAACTCCAAACCGGGTCTCCTCGATGGTAGCCTGGACAGCGGGTCTTCTCGGGGTCTCCTCTCTGAAACCAACTCCAACCACCGAGTGAGCCTACAGACCTGCCAGCTCGATGGTAGCCTGGACAGCGGGTCTTCTCGGGGTCTCCTCTCTGAAACCAACTCCAACCACCGAGTGAGCCTACAGACCTGCCAGCTCGATGGTAGCCTGGACAGCGGGTCTTCTCGGGGTCTCCTCTCCGAAACCACCTCCAACCACCGAGTGAGCCTACAGACCTGCCAGCTCGATGGTAGCCTGGACAGGAGTGAGCCTACAGACCTGCCAGCTCGATGGTAGCCTGGACATCGGGTCTTCTCGGGGTCTCCTCTCCGAAACCAACTCCAACCACCGAGTGAGCCTACAGACCTGCCAGCTCGATGGTAGCCTGGACAGCGGGTCTTCTCGGGGTCTCCTCTCCGAAACCAACTCCAACCACCGAGTGAGCCTACAGACCTGCCAGCTCGATGGTAGCCTGGACATCGGGTCTTCTCGGGGTCTCCTCTCCGAAACCAACTCCAACCACCGAGTGAGCCTACAGACCTGCCAGCTCGATGGTAGCCTGGGCAGCGGGTCTTCTCGGGGTCTCCTCTCCGAAACCAACTCCAACCACCGAGTGAGCCTACAGACCTGCCAGCTCGATGGTAGCCTGGACAGCGGGTCTTCTCGGGGTCTCCTCTCCGAAACCAACTCCAACCACCGAGTGAGCCTACAGACCTGCCAGCTCGATGGTAGCCTGGACAGCGGGTCTTCTCGGGGTCTCCTCTCCGAAACCAACTCCAACCACCGAGTGAGCCTACACCTGACCGATGGTGCTGGACAGCTCGATGGTAGCCTGGACAGCGGGTCTTCTCGGGGTCTCCTCTCCGAAACCAACTCCAACCACCGAGTGAGCCTACAGACCTGCCAGCTCGATGGTAGCCTGGACAGCGGGTCTTCTCGGGGTCTCCTCTCCGAAACCAACTCCAACCACCGAGTGAGCCTACAGACCTGCCAGCTCGATGGTAGCCTGGACAGCGGGTCTTCTCGGGGTCTCCTCTCCGAAACCAACTCCAACCACCGAGTGAGCCTACAGACCTGCCAGCTCGATGGTAGCCTGGACAGCGGGTCTTCTCGGGGTCTCCTCTCCGAAACCAACTCCAACCACCGAGTGAGCCTACAGACCTGCCAGCTCGATGGTAGCCTGGACAGCGGGTCTTCTCGGGGTCTCCTCTCCGAAACCAACTCCAACCACCGAGTGAGCCTACAGACCTGCCAGCTCGATGGTAGCCTGGACAGCGGGTCTTCTCGGGGTCTCCTCTCCGAAACCAACTCCAACCACCGAGTGAGCCTACAGACCTGCCAGCTCGATGGTAGCCTGGACAGCGGGTCTTCTCGGGGTCTCCTCTCCGAAACCACCTCCAACCACCGAGTGAGCCTACAGACCTGCCAGCTCGATGGTAGCCTGGACAGCGGGTCTTCTCGGGGTCTCCTCTCCAAAACCAACTCCAACCACCGAGTGAGCCTACAGACCTGCCAGCTCGATGGTAGCCTGGACAGCGGGTCTTCTCGGGGTCTCCTCTCCGAAATGAAATCTTCCTGCTTTGAGGAGACAGCTACTTGGAACTGTATGGTAGTACCAGAAGGTCTTGCCAGGTTGGCTAACATTGGAAAGTGAGAGAGAAAAAACAAAGAAAACTACCTCTCATTCATAATGGATAATGAACATGAACAAAAGTTTTAAGGATAGAAACGCTTTAGGTCGTCGCCGCTTCGGGCGCGATCTAGGGGTGTCCCGTCTACATCTTGGAGGTGATACCCTCCTGATTTCAAGACCTCTTTTACAATAAAAGGACCTTCCCAGTTGGGGTTGAGCTTCCCTACCGAAGCCCCTCTCCCTGCTGCATCCACCTTCTTGAGGACCAAGTCTCCCTTCTCAAACTGCTTGACTCTGACGTGCTTATCAAAATATCTTGACATTCGGCGCTTGACCTCCTCCTGTCGGATAGATGCCAGCTCTCTAAGCTCCTCCACCAAGTCGAGGGAGAGCCTTTGATCTTCACCATTTTCTGCCGGCCACTTCTCATCTCCCCTCCTTGCCGCCGTCACCCTAGGTGACTCGACCTCGAACTCAACAGGTATAACGCCCTCGGAGCCATGGGAAAGTTTGAATGGCGTCTCCCCCGTGGCGGAACTTGGCGTGGTCCTTAAGGCCCAGAGGACGGAGGGGAGCTGCTCCACCCAACTTCCCCTCAAGTTTTCCACCTTTTTCTTTAAGAGATTCACGATGACCTTATTCGCGGCTTCCACCTGCCCATTGCTTCGAGGATGATGCACTGAAGCAAACCGAAGGTCTATACCTAGTCGTATACAGAAATCCACGAACTCTCTGCTGGCAAATTGCGGTCCGTTATCCGTGACAATGGCCAGAGGGAGCCCATGCCTACAGATGATTTCCCCCCATACGAAGCTTTTGACCACTTGAGACGTCACCTTCGCCAATGCCTTCACCTCCAGCCATTTTGAGAAATAGTCTACCATGACCAGCAGGAATCTCCTCTGGCCGCTGGCTTGAGGGAATGGACCCACCAGATCTAGCCCCCATATGGCGAAGGGCCATAGAGCTGTGATCGTGCGCAACCTTTGGGCCGGGAGGAGCTGAAGAGGGGCAAATTCCTGGCACTTTCTGCACTTCCTTGCGAATTCCTCGGCATCCTTCCTAAGGGCGGGCCAGAAATAGCCTTGCCTCAACACCCTTCCTTCCAAGGTCCGACTCCCGGAATGGCTGCCGCACTCTCCAGAGTGAATTTCTTCCAGCACCCTCGCAACCTCCTTCTCGGATACGCATCGAGCCAACAGCCCCGACAACGTCTTACGGTATAAGATCCCTTCTCTTAGCAGGTAGTATGCCGACTTGTACCTGACCTGTTTCTTCTCGAGCTCTCCCTCGGGCAGACGTCCCGTCGTCAAGTAGGTGGTAAATGGATCCATCCAGGATCTCTGCTGATCTACTTCCATCAGTTCTCCCTCTTCGATGGAGGGCCTAAAGAGCTCTGTCATGGTTCCTCCGGCCCGAGGACCGTGCTTGGCGAGCAGGTCTGCCCGAATATTTTCTTCCCTTGGGACGTGTTGAACTGAGAAACTGCGGAACTGCCCAATGACTCTCTTTACCTTTGTTAAGTACAACTGGAGGGTGGGCTCTCTTACCTCAAATTCTCCTTTTATATGCCTTGCCACTATCATAGAATCCGTGGAGACCTTAATATCTTGTATACCGAGCTCACGAGCCAACCTCAGCCCTGCTATAATGGCCTCGTACTCCGCTTGATTGTTGGTGAGGATGAAATGAACCTTCAGGGCCTGTTCGATCCGTGTTCCCTCAGGGCTTACCAAAACTATCCCTCCTCCAAAAGAATTCTTTCCCGAGGCCCCATCTACAAGCATCTCCCAAGCTACTACGGGAGGCGTCTCGGCCTCCTTGACCTCCACCGTGTAATCTACCAAGAAATCTGCTACAGCTTGCGCCTTGATAGCCAACCGGGGAACATAAGAAAGGTCAAACTCACTGAGTTCTATTGACCATTTAGCTAATCTCCCTGAGTGCTCTACCCCTTCCAAAATACGGCTGAGAGGGTGGTCCGTCACGATCTGGATGGAATGGGCCTGAAAATAGGGCCTGAGCTTTCGAGCTGAGATAACGAGGGCGAAGGCTAGCTTCTCTAGGATGGGGTACTTTAGCTCTGCCTTCTTGAGGACTCTACTTACATAGTAGATCGGGAATTGTTTTTTACCTTCTTCCCGCACGAGGACCGAACTCACTGCCCCTGCCCCTACCCCTAGATACAAGAATAGAATCTCTCCTTCTCTCGGGCCTTGGAGTAGCGGTGCCTTGGTGAGCTGCTGCTTTAAGGCTAGAAAAGCATTCTCGCATTCGGAGGTCCACTCGAATTTCTTTCCCCCCCTCAATGTCCGAAAGAAAGGTGAGCACCTCTCTCCTGCCCTGAAAAGGAATCTGCTGAGCCCTGCCAACTTGCCGGTAAGACGCTGGACCTCTTTGGTATTCGTTGGAGACTCTAGTTCTAGGATAGCCCTTACCTTATCCGGGTTGGGCTCTACTCCTGATGGGGTGAGGAGATGTCCTAAAAACTTTCCCCTACTGGCCCCGAATACGCACTTCAGCGGATTAAGCCTCATCTTATACTTCCTTACCGTTGCAAACGTTTCTTCCAGATCCGCAATATGAGACTTGAGATCTTGGCTCTTGATCATCAAGTCGTCTACGTAGACTTCGAGGTTCCGTCCCTTTTGTTCTCGGAAGATCCGATCCATCATCCGTTGATAGGTCGCCCCCGCATTCTTCAACCCAAAAGGCATCATGTTATAGCTGAAGCATCCATCCTCGGTGATAAAGGTGACATCCTTGATGTCTGGTGGGTGCATGCGTATTTGATGGTATCCTGAAAAGGCATCTAAAAAACTCATTAGTGAAAAACCGACGGCTGAATCAACCAGCGCGTCGATTCGAGGCAGAGGGTAACAATCTTTGGGACATGCTTTATTCAAAAGAGAGAAGTCAATACACATTCTCCACTTCCCTTCCCCCTTCTTTACCATCACAACATTGCTCACCCACCCTGGATACTTGTTTGCAGATATGAACCCCGCCTGGAGCAGCTTTTCCACTTCCTCCCTGACAGGCTTGGCCATCCTGGAGGCGATGGCCCTTTTCTTCTGCTGGATGGGACGAACCTTGGGGTCAAGGTTGAGACGATGGCATGCCACATCTGCGTCAATCCCTGGCATGTCGGCCGCGCTCCAAGCAAAGATATCAATGTTTTCCTGCACGCATTTTCGGATCTCCTCCTGGTCCTCAAGACCGAGCTCTCCGCTGATTCTGATCTTTTCTTTCCTTCCTTCTTTTGTTAGGATGTCCACCTCCTGTAGCTCGACTGCAGCCTTCAGCCTCGAGGGCTCTTCTTCTTCCTCCTGATCTTTCGGAATCTCCTCTTCCTCTCCCAGCCCCTCCTCCTGGTTTCCGAGCTCTTGCTCTCCACCCTCTTTTTTCTCCACTGCCATGTCTACTTTCTCTACGAACCTCTCCTCCACCCGCACCGGGCCTCCTCCTAGCACTGACTCTTCCATCTCTCCTATTTTTCTTTTCCTTCCTCTCTCCTCTTTCCCTTCTCCTCCGACCCTTAACTCCCCTGCCATTACTGGCTCCTCCGCAATGCCACCTCCTAGCTCCTCAACTCTATTCTCCTCTTGTTCCTCCCGTTCTAGTCTTCTCTCTAACTCTTCCGCATCCCCCCTCCATGAGATAGCGTTTACTGCCGTCACATAACATTCCGGGCCGCCTTCGGATCTCCTCTCACCCTGATCTGGGTCCCTCCTGAATTGAGTTTCAAACATTGATGAAAAGATGATGGTACACACCTAAAGGCACTAATCAAGGGGCGCCCGAAGATGGCGTTGTAACTGCTGGGAGCGTCCACTATCACAAAGCGGCAGTTCCTGGACAGCCCTCCCAGGGTTACCTGGAGACCGACTCCCCCCTCTACTTCTTTCCTTTCTCCTGAGAATCCGAACAGCGGTCCGTCCGCTGCTAACACCCTCCTGGCTTCCACCCTCATCTCATTGAATGCCTTTTTGAAGATGACATTAACCGAGCTCCCATTGTCCACCAAGATCCTTGATACCGTGAAACCCTCGATAGCCGTCCGAATCACCAGCGCATCGCAGAATGGGTCTTCGTGATCTGGCAAGTCCTTCCTGGAGAAGGTGATCTTCTCGTCCGGGGGCGGGGCTTGCGACGTCGAGGCGACACCTCGACGGTACATTGTATGAAGGCTGGCCTTTCGGGTAGCCTCGATGCCCACCCCACCATGAATCACCCCGATCCCCCCTCTATCCCCCACATCTGACCGATCTACACATCTATCCTCCTCCCCCACTCCGGTCATCTCTACTATCCGCGCCGGTGGCTGCTGCTCTCCCGCTCCTCTTCTCCCCTTCAGCTCCAGAAACTCTGGACATGTAGCTGTCGCGTGACCTTCCTCCTCGTGAAAGTCACAGAATGGTATAGCTACTTCCCCCTCCTGCCTCCCTTCTTGGTGATTCCTTCTCCTCCCTGCTCCGGCTCCCCCCCTTCCTCGCTCTCTTCCTCTTCCTCTTCCCCGGCCTATAGCCATAGCCTGCTGAGGCGGGGGTGGGAGTGGCCTAGGTCCCTGTCTCCACCCCAGCTGTGGCAACCTTCCTGCTCCTCCATGGTAGTAGTTCCTTCCCCCCGGGGGAAGACCTCTCCATTGCCCTTGAACCGGGCCTTCCGGTTGCCTCCAACTCAACTCCTGCTGTGCCGGCCCCCTTGGCTCCTCCCTTCTCCTCCCTTCCTGCTGCCTCGCTCCTCCTGGTTCTCTGGACTCTACCTCCGTCAGCCTTGCTAGTTTCTTGGCAAAAGCCGGGTTCGCTGCCTCCATCGCTATCTCCTTGGCTGCCTTCTCCATCAACCCTTCAAATGATAAGGGTGCCTTCCTGGTGAGGCTCATTTTGAAGAAGCCTTCCCTGAGACCCACAGTAAAGGCCATTTGGAGAGCAAATCCCGGCACCTCCTGAATGTCCAGGATTTCCTCTTGGAAGCGATCCACGTACTGGGCTAAGGACTCGTCTGCCTTTTGCTTGATCAGGAAGATGGATTCCGGGTTTTTCTTCCTCTTCTTCGAGGTCGAGAAGCGCAGCTGGAAGCTCCTACTCAAATCTTCAAAACCATATATTGACCCTGCTGGGAGTTGATGAAACCAGTCCCGGGCCTTGTCCTTCAAGGTGATCGCGAAAAGGCGGCACTTGAATGCATCCGTCATCGGCCTGATGGAGACCGCATCTTCGAACCATTGCAAGTGTTGGAGGGGATCATCCTTCCCCACATAATAAACCATCTCAGGCTCGCGGAACCCCTCCGGGACGGGAGCCGAAAGAACCAGCTCGCAAAAGGGGGACCCTCTCGCCAGGGGTCTCGCCGTCTCCACTCGCGCGACGAGATCTACTGGCGAGACGGCGCTCGCCGGGCTGGGGAACAACTCCCTTCCTGCCAGGTCTCGCCCGTTTCCCTCCACCACTTTCTCCTTTCCGGGCCGCCCTCCTGGCGCATCCTCGCCCACCCTTGCCGAGACGGCTTCTTCCGGAGGCAAGAGGCCCGACCCCTGAGGTAGAGGGGTCACGCATTCGCCTCGCTGCGAGATCTGCTGCAACATCCCCATGATGCCCCCGATGGATGCCATGAATTCTTCCCTCCCAACATATCCTCCTGGGTTCTGGGACCCGCCCTCATTTCCTCCGCCCTCATCTCCTCCTCCTAGATCTCCTGCCATGAGATGATCCAAAGTTCTTCGACGCAGGCTGCGATCCACGCTCACCGCACCAAAAATGTTGAAACTAGTCGAACTAGTTTCTCCTAAAAGCTCGGATCTAAGGCTGCAACCCACGCTTACTTTCTTTGAACCACGCTCCTAACAAGACACCCAAAGGAACAGACCGGGAGCTTCAGCTCGGAGGTCCCACCGCTCACCCGGAAGGACTAGAATCCTTCCCCTCCCTAGCCAGTGCTGAGCTAGGTGCCTGAGTGAGAAGGAAAAAGAAGGTTCCACACACCTCTTCTCAGATACCTTACCGGTCTATTTATAGGCTTCAGGATTTGAACTGCAAATAACCAAAGCAAGCACCTGTGAAATTACCTGAATACCCTGGGTTGGGTCTGCCAACAGCCGAACTCCGCTGTTCTGAAGGACTATGAGCAGACCACCGAGGGTAAAAGAGTAAAAAAGGCCAAAAGGGATGAACCGCTTGCCAACTGAACCGGTCCCCCCCCAATTGCTGAACCGGCCTTATCTCTTCCTGCCGACCCGATGCTTGGCGAGAGGACCACCTTTGGGCTCCTCTCGCCTATTGCGAGTGGACCCAATCTTTAGGCCCCTCTCGCTTGGCGCGAGCGGACCCACCTTTTGGCTCCTCTCGCCTATTGCGAGTGGACCCCGCTTTAGGCCCCTCTCGCCCATTGCGAGTGGACCCGACTTTAGGCCCCTCTCGCCCATTGCGAGTGGACCCCGCTTTAGGCCCCTCTCGCCCATTGCGAGTGGACCCGACTTTAGGCCCCTCTTGCTTAGGGCCTTTTCTCCTCCTAGGGATTCTTCTGATCTTCTCTCTGCTGGGTTCCCTCCCGTGAGCCCGAGGTTGTACACATATCAATAGGTCCACCTCTTCTTTTTTTGGTTTCCCCAACTAATTGAGAAGATGGACTTACATTGGAAAATGTCATGATCTTGGAAGCCGGTTTGCATTTTTCTTCTGAAATAGAAACCACTCTTTGAAGCTCTTTTAAATACTCTGGGGTCACCTTTGCACATACCCTAATCCCGATCCCGGATATTTTTAGCAAGTGACTTTTTACTCTAGAATACGAGCCGCTGAAATCAACCTCACAAAAATTACATTTCCACTTTCTGTTTCCCCCACCAACTTCTCTACTATGGATAAGAGACACATAAGTCCAGAGTGGGGCATTATCATCCTTGTTTGCGTCATCAGAAATAAATCTACTCGTTACTGATGTAGACGTTGAACCAGTGACACTAATGAGAGTGTGTGATTTGGACATAACTGCCGTAATAAAAAAAGTACAAGAACATTCATTACAAAAACATAAGCTAAGAACATTCATAACAAGAATTGGACAGTGAAATCTGGGCAGATTTTTGCCCAGATTTCATCCAGAAATCTGGGCAGAATTCTGCCCACATTTCACAAGAATTCTGCCATAGGTATGCAAGTTAGGAAGAAGAAGAAGAAGAAGCTACCTGCTGGTCGGGAGCAGCGGCGACGGGAGCAGCGCCGGAGCGGCGAGCGACGACGGGAGCGGCGAGCGGCGACGGGAGCAGCGCTGGGAGCGGCGAGCGGCGACAGGAGCAGCGCGACGGGAGACGGGAGCAGCGCCGGGAGCAGGGGCAGGAGCGAGCACAGAGCGGGATCAGGATATTACTAACCCTAAAGCCGCGATATCCGCTATATAATAACGTATCGCCGCTCGGCGACGGGAGCAGTGCCGGGAGCGGCGAGCGGCGACGGGAGCAGCGCGACGGGAGACGGGAGCAGCGCCGGGAGCAGGGGCAGGAGCGAGCACGGAGCGGGATCGGGATATTACTAACCCTAAAATCGCGATATCCGCTATATAATAACGTATCGCGCCGTTCGGTAAGCGTATCCGTACCGGAAACGTACCCGGTACGGGTACGGCTCTATTTTTGGCGTATCCGTGCTTCGTAGGTTCATCTTTATCACCAATGCAAAGGCCTCACAATAGTCAGTCTCTTATGTTTGAGTGTATCCTTTCTCAACTAATCCTATTTTGAAGCACTCAATAACCCCTTTAGGATTTTTCTTAATTGTAAAAAACTATTTGTTCCCACTACCTTCTTAGGTTTAGGTAGGGTTACTGTATCCCAACTTTTAACTTCTCAAGAGCATTCATCTGCTCAGTCGTTTTTCTGCTTGGGATCTTGTAGTGCTTCTTGCCAGTGGTTAGGTATAGAAACAAATGCCATAGTAGCCTTTGATGTATAGTGAGGCATACACGTAGAAGATGAAGCTATAAATTGTGTCTTTAGTGCAAGAATATATACCCTTATGAAGGGATATATGATGATCATCAAGATCTTTGTCTGAAGATGGTATCGAGTACTTTGGTAGATCAAAATCCTTGTTCCTGTATCATTTAGTATAAACAACAAACTCCTTTCTTGAAAGATAAAGAAAATCCTCACTTGTAGATGTGGTAGAAGGAGATATAAAAATAGAATGTGTGAGAGTCACATTCACCACTTAACAAACTTCACTTGTCAGGTTCTCTTCACTAACTCCCCCCTCCCCCTTAGTGAAGTAGGAAAGAAAACCTTAATTTCACAAATGGTAAAATTCATAAAGACAAGTCTTCCCGGTAGGGGATGATAACACTTGCACCATATGAATATGGTTATATCTTAAGACACCTTAAACCTCTATAATAAATCTTCCCCTAAGTGGGCTCATGATTTGTAAATTGGTTGGCGAGATACCTATAGCGGCAACCGGATTGGTGAAACTGAGTATGTTGGATGACAAATGATTGATGAGTTTAAAACAAGAGAACTCTTTCTTTATCATGCATAAGATAGACCTAAGCAAGCAAGAATGACTACCAATGAACCAATACATGTAACAAATCAATAATGACCATATAAAGAAGGGGTTGGAGAAGATGTTCAAATTTAAGTATGAATGGTTCAACATGAGATAAATACATATGACTGAAGGAGGAGCACTTGTGCTTATCAAGGTCACATGCATCACAATGAGAACTTTTAAACATAATAAGACAAAATAGTAGGTAGAAGAATCTCATAGATCAATGGAGGGGGGCCAAGCCAACTACGCCAACAAATTTGATTCATGGAGGTGGAAGAAACCATAGCATGCGAGGATAACGATCTTGAATGCAGAGGTCATTTCACATAACATGCGAGAGATAACGATCTAGAATGTAGAGATCATTTCATATAACATGTGAGAGATAACGATCTAAAGTCAACCATGCCAAGGACCTGATTTGTACTCAGATCTTGAAACAAGATATGAGAGCGATAAAAGCATCAATACTATATAAACTATTTGCACTACTACTGATAGAAAGTAAATTCTACAGAAAATAAGGATATGGATGATAGAAGATAAAGCGAGAGATGCAAATTACAATTAGTATGCTCGTTTGAGAGCAATCAACATGAATAATTTTATGAAGGAATTTAAGATGTAAAACTTTGAGAAAAATATATCATGTGGTGAGTGACACCTGATTAATAATCCACTCAATGGGAGACTGAGCATTAGAAGTGTTGTGGTGTCTGGTACGAACAAAGAAAGCGCTTGATTGTCTATTGGAAGGAAAATCTGTCTTAGTAGTTATGTGATATACGGACCTCTTTATGGATTGGAGCTTCTCAGTAGATATAATCCCAATAGAGGTATCTGAACTTTTTGAGATGAATCAAAATCAGTCAAAGGAGCCACAATAGGAAAGAGCAAGCTTTGATGTTCATTAGAGCCACTTTCGCCCACGACCCCAACCACAATGATTGTTCTGAGTTACTTGAGGATAACCATCAAGTTTATTGTAAGCGGACCTTGTGCCATGAAGTTTGTGACACAATTATACATTCTTAGTAGTACTTGGGTGTTGAGGTATATTGCGCTATGTTACATGGCAATGGGGCTGCACTCGTAATACAATACGATATGAGAACCGTGATTTTTAAAAAACCTAAGATACTGGATATGTTTTAGAAAATTCAAATTACTTAAAAAGTAAAAAATTAATATGAAGACATGTGTGATATTCATGTATTTATTTTTTTCATCAATATATCTCACATATCATCATATATCAAGTAAAAAAAGATTTGTGTCAGAAAAAGATTTCATATCCTAAATAGGAGCTATTAATAAGAGTATGTAATCAATTGAATCCCACCATTTATCATTCACACATTTTATTTCACATATCTTTCTCCATGTCCCAAAACGCACTTTTTGGGGCATGTTCAAGCATTACTTAGGTGTATCTGGTAGTATTTAAAAGTGTTGAAGGAGCTCAAAACCTGTATGTATTGCTTGTATGTCTGAATACAAAGAGAGAATACATATATATAGGAGAGAGAAGGAGAGAAGATATCCTATACATGATGTGGGACTAAAGGAAGAGAAGAAGAAAACAATAAATAATGGGCCCAATAATGGGCTAATTACAGGGGCTTTTCTAACACTCCCCCGCAAGCTGGAGCGTACAAATCGTACGCACCAAGCTTGGACAAGCACTGGTAGAAGAGTGAACTGGGAAGAGCCTTAGTGAGCACATCCGCAACCTGTTCTGTCCCGGGAACATGCTTTAGGTCGATCTTCTTCATTTGGACTTTTTCTCTGATGAAATGACAGTCAACTTCAATATGTTTAGTCCTCTCATGGAATACCGGGTTTTTGGCAATATGTATAGCCGCTTGACTATCACAGAAGAGGAGAGCAGGAGAATGGAGTCTTACACCAAGATCGGTAAGAAGACTTTCCAGCCACGTTAGTTCAGACACAACTGAAGTCATTGCCCGATATTCGGCCTCTGCAGATGATCTAGCAACCACTGCTTGTTTCTTGCTCCGCCAGATAATCAAATGTCCTCCAAAATATGTGCAGAATCCACTTGTTGACCGACGATCATCAAGAGACCCAGCGTAATCAGCATCTGAGTAGGCAACCAAAGTAGGAGCTGTAGGTGATGGTTTGTAAACTAAACCTTGACCAGGAGCCGTTTTGAGATATCTTAGAATGCGTTCCACGGCGTGAAGATGAGATTTTCTCGGGGAATGCATATACCGGCTAACTATACCAACCGCGAAAGAGATGTCCGGTCTTGTTACCGTGAGGTAGATCAATTTGCCAACTAGACGGCGATAGTACTCAGGATTCTCGAGTAAGAGATCTGAATCAGAGGCCTGAGTGCATAATTTGTGATTCACATCCATTGGAGTATTGATCGGTTTACACCCAGAGTAACCTGCGTCATGAAGGAGGTCGAGACAATACTTTCGCTGTGAGAGGACGAGACCATCTGGCCGTCTAGCAACCTCTAGACCCAAAAAATACCGGAGGGGCCCCAGGTCCTTTGTTTGAAAAACTGTACCAAGATGTTGTTTGACCTCTTGTATTCCTTTTGAATCATCTCCCGTGATTATGATGTCATCAACATACACTAACAGCAGTACCGTCCCAGCAGTGCGGTGGCGACTGAACATAGAGAAGTCTGCTGTACTGCGAGTAAAGCCAACCTCCCGAAGGGCCTTACTGAATCGGTCAAACCATGCCCGTGGTGACTGTTTGTGGCCATACAGAGCTTTCTTAAGGCGACACACCCGAGACTCCCCCGTGGTCTCAAACCCGGGAGGTTGCAGCATATAAACCGTTTCCTGCAGGTCGCCATTTAGGAAGGCATTTTTAATATCGAGTTGTAGAAGGGGTCATCGGCGATGGACAACGACGGAGATCAGAACCCGAACGGTGTTGAGTTTGGCAACGGGAGAGAAGGTTTCCTCATAGTCCAGCCCTTGTTGTTGGGTGAAGCCCCTGGCGACCAATCTAGCTTTCAGACGGTCAATAGTCCCATCAGCTGCATGTTTGACGACGAAAACCCATTTGCACCCAACCGGAGACTGTCCGAGAGGAAGAGGGACAAGAGTCCAGGTCTGGTTGGTCCAGAGGGCCGTCATTTCCTCCTCCATGGCAGCTTTCCAGCCAGGATGTTGAAGTGCCTCCTGCACAGAGTTAGGAACCGAAATGGTGGAAAGAGAAGTTGCAAAAGTATGCAATTTGGGAGAGAGGCGA
Source organism: Platanthera zijinensis (assembly GCA_039513925.1). Classification (NCBI taxonomy): domain Eukaryota; kingdom Viridiplantae; phylum Streptophyta; class Magnoliopsida; order Asparagales; family Orchidaceae; genus Platanthera; species Platanthera zijinensis. The sequence goes on from CM077098.1 coordinate 120,630,585, forward strand.
TGCAGAGAGACATAGTTCGCCAGAGGATGAGCGGTGGAGGGAGATACCTGATCGGCCAAGCGCGGTGTATCCAAGGATGAGGCCGACTGCAGAGGGGTAGCGGAGCGAGGAGGATGTCGGCGGGTATAAACTTGGATAACAGGAGGTTTGGAGGGAGCAGGGGCTGAGGTAGAGGGAGCAGGGGGTGATGTAGAGGGAGGTAGGAGAATCGGCAGAGTAGTGGGAATGACGGGTCGAGGCAGTGGTGGAGAGGGTGTTGGTGACGCAGTAGGTAAAGTGGAGCTGAAGAACGGTGTATCCTCCCAAAAGGTAACATCGGCGGAGATGGTGACCTTCCGGGTTACCGGAGAGTAGCAGAGGTAGCCCTTCTGAGTACGAGAATAACCGACGAAGATAGTTTTAGCCGCCCTGGGATCCAATTTGTCCATGGATGGACCCAGAAGGTGAACAAAGCAAGTGCACCCAAAGACCCTTGGGGTGAGTGGGTAGGCCGGAGTGGAGGGGAATAGGAGGCTAAAAGGAGTGACATAGTTGAGGACCGAGGAAGGGAGACGGTTAATTAGAAAACACGCCGTGGAGACTGCAAAATTCCAGAAATTCTTTGGAACATGCATCTGAAGCATGAGGGAGCGAGCAACGTCAAGAAGGTGACGGTTCTTGCGCTCGGCAACTCCATTTTGTTGTGGGGTGTAGGCACATGAGGTTTGATGAATGATGCCAAAGTCGGCACAGATATTGGCAAATTCGCGGCCGGTGTATTCACGAGCGTTGTCGGTGCGGAAGGTTTTGATGGTTGTCGAGAATTGTGTTTGAGTTTCTTGTATAAAAGCACGAAATAGGCGCGGAATCTCAGAGCGATCATGAAGTAAGTACAGCCATGTCGTGCGGGAAAAATCATCAATGAAAGTCATAAAATATCGATAGCCAGAGATACTAGTAATTTTAAACGGACCCCAAACATCGGAGTATATCAAATCAAACGGAGCAGAGCTCCTAGTACAATGGGCAGGAAAAGAAGTACGCGGCTGCTTGCCATAAATACATGACTCACACTGAAAAGCATGAAAAGATACATCAGGCAGAGCCTTTTGAAGGATGGGTAGGGGAGCATGCCCAAGACGGCGATGCCAGTCAGCAGAGGAGACAGAAGATAGGATTGTTGAAGAGGCGTCGAGGAGGTAGAGCCCGTTTTGCAGGCGACCCTTACCAATGGTACTCTGCGTCCGTCGATCCTGTATCAAAAAAGTAGATGGAGTAAATGTTACTGAGTAATCCATATCATGAGTGAGGCGGCCAACAGATAGCAAATTAAACGGAGAGCCCGGAACATAAAGAGCCGAGCGAAGAGAGATGAAAGGATCAAGCGTGATGTCGGCGCAGCCGGAGACAGGGACGTTCGCACCATTAGCCACGGTGATAGACTTCGGATGAGGAGCTTCCAAGTACTGGTGTGGCCGCAGTGAGGTGATGTGATGAGTTGCACCTGAGTCCAAGATCCAACGCGGACCAGAGGAAAGACAAGTAATACCTGCAGGAGAGATGGAGGCAACAGACGCCGACGATGGGCTAAGAAGCCCCTGGAGGTGCTGTAGTTGGAGGCGAACGGCCTCAAGGTCGGTACCAGTGGAGGAGGAGCCATCAGTGGCAGCAGCAGCAGCTGGACGAGGAGGATAACCGTGTTTCTTGTAGCAGACCGCATCAGTGTGGCCATCCCGGCCGCAGTATGAACACCTGCCACGGCCCCGACCCCCACGGCCCCGTCCACGGAAGCCAGAACGACCGCCACGGTTAGAGGGCAGTGTGGACAGTAAGGGAGGAAGGGTCTGCTGGAGAAGGGCCGGAGAGGAGGGAACAGGAGACTCCAGGGGGGTGGCACACGCAGGACCATAGAACACACATCTGAGAGGGAAGGAGTGGTCGCAGAAGCAAGGACATGAGTCCGGATACCCTGAAGATGCGGTGGGACTCGAGCCAGCATCATAGCTATGCAAACGGCTTCCTTCTGTGCCCGTTGGACTGCATGATCCGAAGTAGAGGGCTGATGCTGGATCCAGGACTTCGCAAGAGTCTTAACCCGAGCAACAAACGAGGTCATGTCCGTAGCCCCGCCAGCATCGAGAGTTTGAAGTTCTGTAATAATATCATAAAGGTGCTGAAGACTATCCTTGCCGGAGTATAAGGAGTGCAGTTCCGTCCACATATCCTGGGCCGTCTCCTGGTACATGACCATTTGGTAAGGCTCACCCTCCAGGGAATTGAGGAGCCAAGTCTGAACTCTACCGTCATTACGAAGCCACTCGTCGGTGAGAGGAGAGGGCGGGCCCTGAGTCAAATGATGAACAAGGCCTTTGGCCTGAAGAACGCGGCGGACAGAGTGCACCCACGGAAGGAAGTTCCGTTTGCCGGAGAGGGTAATAGTGGTGATCCGAAGTTCATCTCGAAGTTCTGGAAGAGACGGCGGGCGGTCATCCGAGGCAGTAGCCGGCTGGCCGGTAGAATCGACTGAAGAGCCCATGATAACCGTGCGGGTAGAAAAGGAGACCGCCGGAGAGGAGAACAGGAGAGAAGGGGAACCTAGGCACACAACCCGCACGGGTAGAGGAGGAGACCGCAGCGGAGAGGCAGACCGCGGCTAGAGGAAGGGCAGACCGCGACGGGAGGAAAAACAAGGGCGCTGCAAGAAGGGGGCACGCAGACCGCGCGGCTAGAAGAGGAGCCGGGCGAGAGAGAAGAGCAGTCCGCGAGGAGAGCTCGAGCGGATAGCGGGAGGAGATGCGGTCCGCGAGAAGAGGAAAGCCGCGCGAAAAACAAAGAGGCCGCGAGTAGGAATACTCGAGCGGCAAGGAGATGCAGACCGCGCGGCAAGGAGATGCAGTCCGCGAGAAGAGGAAAGCCGCGTGAAAAACAAAGAGGCCGCGAGTAGGAATACTCGAGCGGCAAGGAGATGCAGACCGCGCGGCAAGGAGATGTAGTCCGCGAGAAGAGGAAAGCCGCGCGAAAACAAAGAGGCCGCAAGTAGGAATACTCGAGCGGAAGGAGATGCAGACCGCGCGGGTAGAGGGAGGGGGGGGGGGCCCACGGGAGAGGAGAAGAGAGGCTATAAAAGACGGAGGAAGGGTGGATCCACGAGAGGAGGAGGCTGGAGGGCAAGCCGCGGTTAACACACAATAATCGCAAGGGAGAAGCGAACCCGCTACCCGGAGCGAGTAGAGGGAGAAGCCGCAAGGGGGGGAGCGAGACCGCCTGGCCCGGGCGGTTAGAGAAGTAGAGACCGCCTGGCCCGGGCGGTTAACACACAGGAACCTCCCTCTGATACCATGTTGAAGGAGCTCAAAACCTGTATGTATTGATTGTATGTCTGAATACAAAGAGAGAATACATATATATAGGAGAGAGAAGGAGAGAAGATATCCTATACATGATGTGGGACTAAAGGAAGAGAAGAAGAAAACAATAAATAATGGGCCAAATAATGGGCTAATTACATGGGCTTTTCTAACAAAAAGTATTCATGAGTACCCAAACTTTTTTAATCAAAAATTTAAAGAAAAGTTTTCGAGAGTTTCCGGGAATTTCCCTACTTTGATACGTTTTAGATAAAATACGTAAGGCCGTTGCAAGTATCTGTGCTTCGGTGACAGTGGGAATATGAATATCAAGCAATGTTGATGTTGAACAATGAAAACACTCAAGCCTTTATCCCATTATAGTGGGGTGGGCTATATGAATCATTTGTCCCATTGTGCCCTATCTTTATTCATAATCTCACTAATATTAAAGTACATCATGTCTTTCCTTATAGTTTCATTCCATGCCTCTATTGGTCTACCCCTTCCAGTTTAATATGCATAGTGACTAAACTCTCACAGTGCCTCTAGTGATTTCCTTTGTACATGTCTAAACCATATTAGTCGAGCTTCTCACATCTTTTCTGCAATTGGTGCCACTCCTGTCTTATCCCTGATACATTCATTTCTAATTTTCTCTAGTCTCGTGTGTTCATACATCCACCTAAGTATTCTCATCTCCGCAACTCCCATTTTTTGATCATGTACACAATTCTGCCTAACACTCCGAATCATAGAGCATCACTGGTCTAATTGCAATATGATAAAACTTTCCTATAAATTTTAATGGTACTTTACGATCATATAAGATCCCTGACCCGCCTTTCTACTTCAACCAACCTACTTGGATTCTATGTATCACATCTTTCTAAATGCCTCCATCTTTTTTAATTATCGATCCAAGATAATTAAAGCTCTCACCGCGGTAAATAACTTGATCACCCAACTTAATAACGAAGTCATCTGCCCTTCTTGCACAGCTAAATTTAAGCTCCATATACTCCTTCTTTGCCTTGCTCAACCTAAAACCATTCTTTTCTAAAGTGTCTCACCAAGATTCAATTTTCGCGTTTACACCCTCGCGCGTCTCATCTACCATAACGATATCATCCACAAACAATAAACACCAAGATAAAGAGATAAGGGCTTAAATTTGAACATTGATGTAAGCCAACAGTGATAAAGAATTCTGGTGTTAATCCTTTAAATGTCCTCACTCTTGTCACTGACTTTGTATACATATCTTTGATTATGTCAATTTATTATACATTTACACCTTTCTTTTTTATGACTCTCCATAAGATCTCTCTCAGAACCTTATCATAAACCTTCTAAAGATCGATAAACAGCATATGGAAATCTTGTTTTCTTTCTCGATAGTTGTCAATGAGTCAGTTACGAGTCGTGTATTATCATTAGGGCAAAAAGACCTGGGTATATATAACCTACAATTAACAATTAATATTACAACACTCCTCAAGATTGTCGAAAGATATTCGCTAAGCTCATCTTACCACAACCCTCGATCATATCCTCTGAATTGAGTCCCTTGATCAAACAATTTGCAACCTGACCCTTGGTCGAGACGTGACTCAATTCCAGTAGCCCACCATCAAGCTTTTCCTTTATAAAAAACTTATCAATCTCTATATGCTTAGTTAGATCGTGTTGAACTGGATTATCTGCAATACTGATGAGTGACTGTCACATCACGACTTCATCCTATCTTCTTGATCCAACTTCAACTTCACACGCATCCCTTTCAGCCATAGGAGCTCCGCAACCCCTAATGCCCCATAACTTTATACTCTGCCTCTGTTGTCGATTTAGTCACTACTAACTATTTCTTGCTCCTCCAGGAGACCGGGTTGCCTCCCACAAATATGCAATAGTTTGAAGTGGACCTCTTGTCATCCGCACAGCTTACCCAATCAGATTCGCAGTAGCCCTCAATCTTCATGTGTCTGTTCCTTCTGAACGTCATCCCCTTTCCAGGAGCATTCTTCAAGTACTGCAAAATCTGGTACACTGCATCCATATGACCCTTCCTTGGGTCATGCATGTAGCGGCTCACTATGCTTACAAAAAAGGAGATGTTAGGGCGAGTGTGGCTCAAGTAAATCAAATTCCCAACTAGCCATTGATTCATCTCACGATCACCTGGTTCCTCAGCCTCAACACCCAATTTGCACTTCTGATCGATTGGTGTCGCAGCAGGTTAGCACCCCAACATCCCCGAATTTGTGAGGAGATCTAAAGTGTATTTCCTTTGAGAAATGACTATCCCCTCTGCCTCATACGCAATCTCAATCCCAAGGAAATATCTAAGAAGACTCAAATCCTTCACCTCAAACTCCTTGCCTAGAGCCCCCTTGAAGCGACCAATCTCCTGCTCATCATCCCCTGTGATGATCATGTCGTTTACATACATCACAAGCATGATGATATGACCTTCATTCTGCCTGAAAAATACTGTGTAATCCACATTTATTTGGTGATATCCCAATCCAATCATTGCCTTTCTGAACCTGTTGAACCACGCACGAGGTGACTGTTTCAGCCTATAGAGTGACTTCTTCAACCTGCAGACTCTGTCTTCTCTTTTGACCGTGCCAAACCCTGGTGGTATCTCCATGTACACCTCTGCTAGGTCTTCATGAAGAAATGCATTCCTCACTTCTAGTTGGTGCAACATCCATTCACCATTCATGACGAGGCTGATCAGAGTTCTAATGGTGCCCATCTCGCAACGAGTGCAAATGTCTCGTCGTAGTCGATGTCATAGGTCTGACTGTACCCCTTGACAACCAATCGAGCCTTGTAGCGCTCGACCTGTCCATATGAGTTCTGCTTTACCGTGAACACCCATTTGCACCCGACGACCTTCTTGTCCTTTTGCAGCCGTGCCAACTACCAAGTCTTGTTCTTCTCAAGAGCCCTCATCTCCTCCTTCATCACTGTCTTCTATTTCGGATCGTCTTTGACAACCTACCAATTGTTAGGTACAATAATACTATCCAGCGATACAATGAATGCCCAGTGAGAAGAGGAGATATGATCATAAGAGACAAATGATGCAAGGTCACAACCGTATCTATCAAGAGGATTTCTCGCATTGATGCGAGTAGTCTTCCATGATGTGACAGTTGGAGAAAGGATATCACCTGAGGCTTGCAGTGATGTAGGTGCTTTAGGAGTAGGGAGCGATGTAGACAAGAGACTAGGAACTAGACTGGGCACAATCACTGGATCTGGTACTGCTGATAACTTGCTCCTCCTATTGTATATAAGCATCTCCTCCTGAGCCGTAGGTTTAACATCTCGCCTCTCCTCAATCTCCTCCTGCTCCTCCTTCATAGATCCTCCCCTCCATACTCCCATATCTGTCACCAACCTCTTTATCTCTCGCCTCATATTTTCGATATCTGACGAGTCTAATTTGTGTGGGGCTTCCTTCTGTCTGTAGTACTACTCTAGCTATTTAATGTGAACATCCATGCTCACAAAACATCTTTTCTCCACTGTACTCTAGCACACGTACCCCTTCTAAGTACGAGAGTAGCCTCCAAAGATAAACTTGACTGCCCTTGCATCAAGCTTACCAACACCCGACTTGTTGTCTTTCACGAAACACACACCCAAATACATTCAAAGGAAGACTCCCCCATTATGTCCCTGTAACTGCTGATACAGAGATTTCCACCCCAGAATCTGTGATGGCATCCTGTTGATTAACTGTGTCGTTATCAACACCGCATATCCCCATAGACTCTGAGGAATCTTTATGTCGAGCATCATACTCCTTGTCACCTCTACAAGATGTCTGTTCTTCCTTTCCGCCACTCCGTTCTGTGACAGTGTGTATGTACAGGTGGTCTGGTGCAATATCCCATGAGTTGATAAGTATTCTTCTATTACTCTATTTGTGTATTCTGTCTCATTATCTGAACTTAGTACCTAAAATCACCACAGTGTATTATGTCTGAACAAGCTTATGGAAATCTCGGAAGTAGGTAAATACCTCGCTCTTATTTTTCATCAAATATAACTAAGTAACACGAGATGTACAATCAATAAAGGTTACAAAGTTGATGCAACCCTCGCCGCATCCGAGGACGCGTGACGACATCACACACCTTTATTTATTTCATGCAGTTTTTATTTTCGATCGTTTCCTTTGCAGCTATTTATTTCATGTATTTCCCTTTCATGTAATCGTTATTAGTCTCGGCTCATCGGTGTGACCGGACGGTGAGATCCTTAATAAAAAAGTCCAATAATTTGAGTAGTTAGGACGTAAGGGGCAAACTTAGCTTATTTAAATTGAGCCTATAAATTTAATTAAGAGAGAATCAAATTAAGGTAAAAATTATTATTTGGAAAAGAAGTTATGAGAAATAATTGAAAATCTTGGCCCAAATAAAACTTGACCGGATTTAATGTTGAAATCAAAAAGGGAATCAGGAAGCATGATGTTATTTGGCAAGAAAATTTAATCCCTATAAAGTGGGGCCGCAACAGAAAAACAAGCACCAAAAATTACAGAGGAAGAACGAACCCTATTCGTTTTTTCCCCTGTAGCCAGCCCTGATTCCCTGCCTCCGCCATCGGTCGCAGTCCAGCGACGACGCCAACATCGACGAAGCGGCCTCCTCCAACATCCTCCTCCGCCGGTTTCCCCCCCGTTCCAAACGAGCTCTCCATCGAGCCTTGCCGCCCGTGCCAGATTCTGTCGTCCACCTCTGACAAGAGACGCATCGCTGTGTTCCGCTCGCCGGAGACCAGTCCTCCTCCCCTCACGGCGCCGTCGACGACGACGACTTATTCCGGCAACTTGATTCCCCCTGTTCAATCCAGTAGAAGGGATGCCAGTTCTATCCAGAGCACCGACAGTAATCCTTCTGAGTAGGCAACCCGCAAAGCTTGTCCTTAACGTTGGAGTTTGGAAAAAGCTACATCTCGCCTGGGTAACCTCCCCTTTCGCTGCTTTCCGAATATCAAATTAATTTTATGTGATTCAATTAAATAACATTAAGTTTGCCTCGAGCGTTCAATCTGCTCTTGTTACTGTTTTCTCATAAGTTGTTTGGTGATTATGCTTGTGGTTGTGTGAGTCGCGCAAAATATTCAATTTGGTAGCGCACGAGAGTTCCGCCTCTGACAAATTCAACGAATCAATTAAAGCTCATTACGACATACGTGATATCGCGCGCAACACTTAATTTGGTCAACTTGGGCCACTCGGCTCACCTTTCAAAAATAAAAATCCTTTTATTTCAAAAAAATCACAATTTTATTTTATAATAAAATAAATATTTACTTAAGAGTATTTATTTTGAAAACTCTAACCCTAGTTTACATCAAAAGTACTTATAGCCATTCAAAAAACTTACAACGCAAGGTCCTCATACATCAGAATGAACTACATCAAAAACATAAGCGCTTCTCCGACCCGTACTAACACACCAATTCTCAGATATCACAGCCCGTCATGCCAAGTCTCAATCCCAAGTATCAGCCTCATCCCTTTCTCTTGAAAAGTTACCTTGGGAATATCAAAATAACCAACACATCTCAGTTGAATGATCATGAAACTAGTAGATAAGAGATTAACTGAAAAAAAGGAGCATGCAAAACATTGGATAGTTTTACTGAAGCTGAACAATTAATAGTAACCTTACCGACCACTGGTTGGAACGTATCGTCTGGATGCTATCTGCAGTAGCTAGGCGAGTGTAGAAGGAGAACTCGCCTGCATTTTTTATCACGTGACATGATGCACCTGAGTCAATGATCCAGTCTGATGCCCTAGATGGCTAGATGAAGATATGGATGCAAGAGCGAGCTATCCATCAGTTAGGTGGACATACATAGCAACCCCCCAACTCCATCCCTACTCCCCTCGGCCGTATGTTTCCTCTTGATGCCCTCCATCATGCTCAGTAGGGTCTGCTCCTCTGTATAAATAATGCTGACTTTTTACGCACTGTCAGTCATGCCCAAATTGGCTCGATAGCCTCCTCGGCCACCACGAGCTCGACCACGTCCACGACCACGTCCATGACCACGTCCCTGTCCACCACCCAAATCTCTCTCCTTGGGCAGCTTGGGGCAGACTTGCCTCAGATTATCCACCTCTCCACAGTTGTAGCACTGCCAGATTTCTTCCCTCTATCCTGTAACACCAGGGGAAACAACCGCTAGTGCTGACTTCACAGTAGCGGATCCTCCTGTCCCTGCCTGGAGTTTGAGACGTGTCTCCACTCTCCTCCTGAATCATAACAAAGATGGCATCAGTAAGTGTAGGAATCATCGTACGAGAAAGAAGTAGGGCTCTCCGCTGATCAAACTTGTCATCTAATCCCTTCAGGAACTTCATTGTCCTCTCCTCTACGATGATCTTGGAGGCCCGACACTGTGATCGTTGCAACACATCCCGCCAAAGGCGTGATTGTAATCTACCCATAGACGTTCCAACTCGGAGGCGTACTCCTGCATCTATTTTCTCTCCCTGAGCAGTGCCATCAATTTCTCTCTTCACCTGAAAGACCCACAGAGTGTTCCCTATACCATCATATGTATTCTTCACCTTGTCCTAGACCTCCATGATCGTCTCCAGTCCATCTACTATAACGGCAATCGATGTGACAACCGAGCTGAGAAACCACATAAACACTATCGTATGGTCTGACTCCCACTCATCTTCAGTCGAGTTCTCTGGTTTCTTTAACGCCCCTGCCAGGAATCCCCAAACTTGTTTCGCCGCAAGGATTTTCTTTACGCAACGTAACTAACTCAGGTAGGTCGTCGGTCCATCAAGCTTCAAATCAATCGATGGAAGTTCCAACTTCGCCGACTGTTGCGATGAACCTAACACCGTCAACAATGTGACAAACTCATCCCGACCCAACATCTTGAAGACATCCTCCATCGTTCCTTCCTTCGGCGCTATGGATCAACTTCCTCACCGATCACCACATCCCGTACGGTATCAAGCAATACCTCATTTTGACCTAGACCCGATCACCGCATCCTGAGATCTGCTAATGTGCGGACGCGCGGTCTGGCGTTACTGAAGACTCGCTGAAGACGCGTTGCGGTGCGGTGAAGACCCGCTAGGGCACATGCACTGCTGCAGTGCGGTGCGGTCCGACGATGCTGAAGACCGCTAGTTTCGTTGCGGTCGTTCTAGCCACAGCCAGAGACGACGACAACCACTAGATGCGGCGGCTGAAGAGGCGTTCCTGCGGCGCTAGAGGCGGAAGAGTTCGGCGTCGTTCGTCATTTGCAGTCGTTTCGTCGCCGCTCGGTGTTTTCTCCCCCCGCACTTTGATACCAAGTTACGAATCGTGTATTATCATCAGGGCAAAAAGACTTGGCTATATGTAGCCTACAATTAACAATTAATATTACAACAGAATCTCCTCAAGAGATGTATAGCTTCCATAGTCAACCGCCGTGACATGAATCTAAATTGATTTTTCGAGATGCTAGTCTATTGTTTCTCTTATTTTTTTTTTACTCGTTCTCATATTTTCATGGTATGACTCATTAATTTAATTCCTTTGTAATCAACACAATTTTGTATATCTCATTTGTTTTTATAGAAAGATACCAAGATACTTTTTTTCCAGATCATATTCTTGTTGAATATGGTTGCTGAATATGGTTGTCTCCGCAAGAAAAGAACAGAGTGCCGCTGCAATATTCAGACTCAACTGAAATCAAGACTTTTTTTTTCATTTTCTGAAACCATGCAAATGTGATTTATGTCATCTTTTTCCTGAAATATGTTCTTGTCATTAGCACACCTAGCACCACTATGTTGAAGTAGTCAAGTTGTCTATGCAACTAACATGCGATACGTGCTATCTGTGAATGAAATTCATGAACCCATGCATTCTTCTCATGACATGAATACGTAGCCTTGGATTGGGCCCAAATGGCTGATTCTGAGATTCAAAAATCAGTAGAGTGGAAGCGCAGAAGTAGGACAAGGACTTTCAAGGAAATACGAAAAGTTGACCAGAAGGTATATATCTCGGGAGGAACCAAAGTTGATGGTATATGCGCTACATGCAATAAACGCGAAGTTGAAGATCTCATCAGAGGAGAGATTCTCAAGGATTCAAGGTGTTGTTGATCGGTGTTGCTGGATCGTTGAAGTCACTATGGCATCAAAGTCGATCAGTCAAAGCAGGCCGAAGGCAACTCAATAATTGGAGGAACTCACGATTGTAGTCGGGAGTGATTTTTTGCTCTTGTGCCAAGTTAGAAGATGTACTTGTGATTCCTTGATCTCTCTTGTGATGTATCTCATACGGCACTTATGTGCATTAGTGGACGCCTTAGCCTTCAACTAGGCCGGACCAGTTCATCTTCACAATTTTTTGTTCTATTCCTTGACTTAAATAGACTACCAAGGAGAAAGCATTGTCAAAATGAATTATTTGAAGCATGCCAACTTTTGGATTTGTTGAAATAGTGCATTACTTCAAAAATTCAGGCTGTCGTACTCACTAGGCATTATATTATGTAACTAAACACGATTTTCCATCCAAATTTCTTAAATGCTAAAAAAGTATTCTTCTTCTAGTTCCTTGAGTTTGTTTATGTTTGCGTCTTCATGGAACTAGACACAATTTTATATACATGTTGCAGCGGTGCTGGATTACATGTTGGCCATCCACTTGGATATACCGCAACAGATATTTTATCAAGATACAAGCGCATGAAAGGATTCAATGTTTTGCACCCAATGGGATGGGATGCATTTGGTCTTCCTGCTGAACAATACGCTATTGAGGTTTGGTTGACATATGCTTGACAATTGACTTGTTTTGACTTTTGATCTACCATTAACAGCAAATTGATACTCAGACTGGGACTCATCCAAAGGTCACAACAACGCAGAATATTAAGCGATTCCATTCACAGGTACTTTGGAGTGCATTTCCTTCTCTGGAACTGCCATGAATTTTCAGTACTTTTTTTGTTGGGTGTTGGAAATAGTGTGTTTTATATTTTTGATATGTATTATGTAATGTGTAATCCCATCTCTCTCTCTCTCTATATATATGGCCTGCTTATGTGTAATATGAAATCATTATCTTTCCTCAACATGGTATCAACGCAGGTTTAGGGTTCGCAATCCGCTGCCTCCCGCGCTCGATCCGCCATCGCTCCACCGTCGCTCGCCAGCGCCAGCCACCCGCCGCTCCACCTCCACCCCTTTTTCCTCTCCAGCGGTCTCCGATCCACCTCCGCCCCTCTTCCTCTCCAGCGGCCGCCGCTCCGCCTCCACCCCGTTTTCTCTCCAGAGCCCGCACCTCCCCTCCGTCCCTCTTTCTGTCTTTTTCTAGGGTCGCCGGTCACATGAGGGCTTGATCTTCCTGTTTCCGACGTTCCCTTTTCCTTTTCTCGCCATTCCTTGCCCTCTCTTGGGTATGTAGGTTCTTCCCCTCTTTCTATTAGGGTAGATCCCCTTCTTCAGCATCCGTTGTGATATCTTTTGTGCGCCCTCGATTTCTATTCGGGGTTTCTTTATGATTGGAAGTGATTCCTCTACAATCATGTCTTCCGGTGGAGCAACTTCTACTCCGGTCTCCGTGGGATCTTGTCGTGTCAATTCCGATCACGACACTCCTCAGATCACCACTATGAAATTGGATGGCTCTAACTACCTTCCGTGGGCTCATTCTATCATTCTTGCCCTCAAAAGTCGTCGGCTGTTTGGTTATGTCAGTGGCACGATGAAGGCTCCTTCTTCTATTTGCTCTTCTGAGTGGCTTCAGTGGGAGTCTGAGAACTCCCTGGTGATATCTTGGCTGCTTAATTCTATGACGGAGCTCATCGCACAAAATTATCTCTTATTGGATACGGCTGCAGATATTTGGAAGCGCGCAGAGACTACCTACTCATGCTGCGGTAATGCAACTCAGATCTACCAAAATCGACGCAAGTTGTTCCTCCTGCGACAGGGTGATTGACCTCCCTCTGCATATTACTCAGAGTTCACCAAACTTTATTAAGAGTATGATCAATTTGATTCTCTGACCCTCGTGTCTCCAGAAGATGAGGTACTGGTGTGCGCAAGGGAAGAACACAATCGCATCTTCGAGTTCCTTCATGACTTACATCGGGATTTTGATTCGATCAATATACAAATCCTTGGACACTCCCCTCTTCCTTCTTTACCCGATGTGTACAACCTTGTCCAACAGGAATTCGACCGCCGCCAGACTCTTCTTCCAGACTCTGTCACTGAGGGATCTGCTCTTGTCACTCTTTCTCAGCACGAGGCTCGTCCTATTCGTGACACGAGGTTGAAGTCTGCAAAGAAAGAGCACCTTGTCTATGATTATTGCCGGAAGGCCCGCCATACTAAAGATACCTGCTTCAAGCTCCATGACATTCCCTCTCCCCGAGGCTGCCTCGCACCTCGTGGTGGCCGTGGGGCTGGTCGCTCCCAGCACCGTTCCTCTCTATCCAGATCGGCTCACTTGTCAGATGTTGTGGATGACACCTCTGCCCATCATTCCCTGGATTCCAACGCGCCCCCCCGCTCTTTCGGTTGAAGAAATTCTGGTTTTTCGTCGGATGATGCATGAATCTTTTGCTGAGCAGTCCAATTCCACCTCCTCTTCCTATGGTCACCAGCGCCCGACAGGTTCTCACTCTGCTTCCTCCTACATATCCTCTCAGTGGATCATTGATTATGGACCCACAAATTACATGACTGGATCGGTCACAGGTTTTGTGTCTTATACCCCTCTGTCTGGCAGAGACAAAGTGAGCATTATTGATGGATCGCTATCTCCCATTGCTGGGAAAGGTTCCATTCCATGCTACTCCTTTACCCTCACCTTAGTTCTTCATGTTCCTACTTTCACTCGCAATCTTCTGTCTATTAGTCATCTGACTAATTCTATGAATTACTCAGTGAATTTTTTTCGTACATCTTGTATTTTTCAGGACCTGAAGACGAGGGCAGTGATTGACTCTGGTAGACTGTGCAACAAGCTCTATGTGTTCAATCCCTCTGCCTCCACTTCATCAAGCATAACTCCGCCTCCCACAGTTTTTCATGCTGCTCTTCCCTCTGAGTTGGATTCCTGGCATTGTTTGCTAGGAAAACCTCCTATCACTGTTATGAAGTTGTTGCTTCCTGATATTTCTTCTACTTTGTTTAATGGTTTTCATTGTGATGTATGTGAACTTGCTAAACATCATTGTAATTCTCTTTCTCTTATGTCTCCTCGTAACTCAGTTTTATTTACTTTTATTCATACAGATGTTTGGGGCCCCAATTCAACTGCTTTTATTTTTGGTTGCTCTTGGTTTGTGTCCTTTATTGATTGTTACTCACTACTCAGTATGGTGCTATCATTAAGATCTTGCGCAGTGACAATAACCATGAGTATATATTGACGCCCGCCTTGAGAAATATTTGAGTGATCTCGACATCATACATCAAACCTCATATGTTTACACCCCTGCTCAGAATGGGGTGGCTGAGCGCAAAAATCAGCACCTCCTTGAGGTGGATAGATGTCTCCTCCTCCGGATGCATCTCCCGAAGTATTATTGGGGTGATGTTGTTCTCACCGCTGTCCGCTGCCTACCTCATCAATCGTCTTCGTACGCGTGTTCTTCGGTTCCATACTCCTCTGACCATGACGGGGGTTCGTCCCAATTCCCTCTCCCCTTGGGTCTTTGGATGTGTTTGTTTTGTCCATACTCATTCTAAGACCAAACTTGATCCCCGAGCTCTAAAATGTGTTTTTATTAGCTACTTTCCTACGCAGAAGGGCTATGGGAAGGGAAGTGCTTTCATGGGGGGAGGAGAGAGAGGCCTGCGGGCGGGAGTTACCGGGAGGGAGAAACGCCGCCGGACAGACATTTGTTACCATGGATGTCACCTTCCGGGAAACGGAGGCCTATTATGAGACCTCTCTTCAGGGGGAGACGTGCACTACGAAAGTGAGTTCCCCTCCTACTATTCCTTTGCCTATTCCACCTCCATCTATGTGCCTCCTCCCGTCACTTGTGATCCGGTGCCCCCACCTGCTTCTGGGAACCCGATGATTCCTCCTCTGCTGCAGTTTACACGTCGTAGGAGGGGCACGAACACTCTAGCTCTTGCTACTCAACCTGGGTCATCATCCGATCTATCGTCAGGTACCGATAGTGGTAACTTTGCTTCTACCCAGCATCCTCTTTCTTACTTTGTGGCTTATGACTCTTTGTCTCCTTCACATAGAGCATTTGTCACCTCCTTGTCTTCCATATCTATTCCTAGTTCTTGGCAGGAAAAGCCCTTGAGCACAACGAGTGAAAGGCAGTCATGTTGGAGGAAATGAGAGCCCTTGACAAAAATCATACCTTAGATCTTGTGCATCTCCCTAAGGGGAAAACGATTGTGGGATATTAGTGAGTCTTCTCTGTGAAGCAAAACTCTGAAGGCCTTGTTGAACGGTACAAAGCCAGGTTGGTGACTAGAGAATATACACAAACAACAGGTATCGACTATCAAGAGACATTTGCTCTGATTGCTAAAACGAACTCTATCAGGATCTTGCTCTTGTGTGCTGTGTGTAAGGGATGAAGTCTCCTTTAGTTAGATATGAAGAACACATTCTTCCACGGTGATCTTGTGGAGAAAGTCTACATGTCCCTGCCTGCTGGTGTTCTCCAAAAAGGGTCGGCAGAGAAAGTTCGCAAGTTGAAGAAATCTCTGTATGGATTGAAGCAGTTTCCACGTACTTAGTTTGGGAGGTTTCACCGGGCAATGATTTCCTTTGGATACAATCAGAGCAATGATGATCACACATTGTTTGTGAAACACATGAAGGATAAGGTGGCTGCTCTTATTATCTATGTGGATGATATAGTGATAACTGGTGATGATACAAAAAAGGTTGAACTCTTAAAGTCTAGATTGACTAAGGAATTTGAAGTGAAGGATCTTGAACCTCTCAAGTACTTTCTTGGCATCGAGTGGCCAGATCCAAACATGAGATCTTTATATCTCAAATGAAGTATGTTCTGGATTTGCTCGAGACAACTGGAATGCTCGGGTGCAGGCCAGCAGACACCCCAATTGAGGTCAATCACAAGCTAGAAGGGATGAAAGAGAAGTGATGACATACCAAGTTTTCAACGACTGGTGGGGAAGCTTATTTATCTCTCTCACACTCGTCCAGACATATCGTATGTTGTGGAGGTCCTTAGTCAGTACATGCATTCACCCAGATCACATCACCTGAATGCTGCATACAAAGTCCCGAGGTATCTCAAATCCTCTCCTGGCAAGGGAATACTGTTCTCACCCAACGAGGCATTAGTAGTAGAAGTCTATACTGATGCGGACTGGGCAGGTTCTGTTGACGACCGGAGGTCGACATCATGGTATAGCTCTCTTGTTAGGGGCAATTTGGCGACCTGAAGGAGCAAGAAACAATACATTGTAGCCAGATCTAGCACAGAGGTTGAGTTCTGTGCTATGACACAGGGGATATGTGAAGGGTTGTGGATTTAGTTGGTAATGAAGGACCTTGACGTAGAGTGTGCTGGTCAAATCAGGATCTACTGTGATAATAAAGCTGCTATCAACATTGGCCACAATCCGGTCCAACATGATCGTACCAAAAATGTGGAGATCGACATACATTTCATTAAGGAAAACATAGTTAGGGGGATTGTGAGTACCCCTTTTGTTCCATCAAACTAACAGTTTGCAAATGTGCTTACCAAGGGGTTGAGTTTGAGTCAGAGCTCTTTTGACAGAATTCTGGACAAGTTGGGCATGACAGGCATTATATTCTTAATTTGAGGGGGAGTGTTGGAAATAATGTGTTTTATATTTTTGATGTATTATGTAATGTGTAATCCCATATATATATATATACACACATATATATACTCGGTGCGTATACACATATATATATATACACATATATATAACACATATATATATATACACATCCTTCGTCTTATATATATATACACATATATATATATATACACATATATATATACACACATATATATCGAGGCGAGGGATACACACATATATATATATATACACACATATATATATATACACACATATACTCCGTCCTTCTTCGGGGTATATATACACACATATATATATATATATAACACATATATATATATATACACACATATATAATATACACATATACATATATATATATACACACATATATACATATATATATATATACATATATATATATACATATATATATATGCTGGATGTCCCTATAGGGGGAATATCGGGGATATACATATATATATAATATATACGAGCATGGGCGGAACTAGCCCTGGGTCCACACTCTCCACGGTAGGGCACGTGCCCGAGCGGCCACAACAAACATGACTCCCGAATTTTTCCGAATAAAAACGATTTTCACCGGGGGAGAAGGAATCCCGTCGGTAAGCCTGCTGCTCCCATGCCCTAGCCCGTCGCGTCGGGAATCCCGTGCGAAGTCTATCGGGCTGCATCGGTGCGAAAGTCTGACGGGCTGCAGCGGTGTGAAGTCTGATGGGCTGCAACGGTCCAGATTTCAGTCCAGATTTCACTGTGGAATCTGGACTGATTTCAGACCATATTTCTGTGTGAAATTTTTGCAAAAAAAAATTTCTAGGCCGCCGCCCCCGAACCCCCGCTCAATGTGGGTGGGGTGCGCTGCCCCCCCCCCCCCCCCCCCCCCCCCCGAACCCCCCAATTGACAGTACTTAGATTGTGCCCGTGCGACTTCAAAATCCTAGTTCCGCCGCTGTATACGAGTGACAGGCACGGGCCTCCGGCCCGATGACCACGCGCCACAGTACCCGGCCGGCGACGGCGGGCTTCGCCCGCCCCCTGGCGGGCTTCGCCCGCACCCAGACTGTTTTTTATATATATATTATTATTATATTACCTGATTTTCGTGCCTTTACTGTAGCTGTCCCGCCGCCCAGACTTTTCGGGTTCCAAATCGAAGGTCAAGGAGGCTCCAAATCAAAAAGTGATCAACATGAAAGTTGTTCGGATCGCCGAGATCTACAACTTTTATGTTGACCACTTTTCGTTTTGGAGCCATCTTGACCCTCATATTGGGCCCCGAAAAACCTGATTTCCGTGCCTTTACTGTAGCAGTCCCGCCGCCCAGACTTTTTGGGTTCCAAATCGAAGATCAAGGAGGCTCTAAATCAAAAAGTGATCAACATGAAAGTTGTTCGGATCGCCGAGATCTACAACTTTTATGTTGATCACTTTTTGGTTTGGAGCCATCTTAAACCTCATATTGGGCCCCGAAAAATCTGATTTCCGTGCCTTTACTGTATCAGTCTCGCCGCCCAGACCTTTCGGGTCCCAAATCGAAGGTCAAGGAAGCTTCAAATCAAAAAGTGATCAACATAAAAGTTGTTCGTATCGCCGAGATCTACAACTTTCGCAGGCGCCATGTTGACCACTTTTCATTTTGGAGCCACCTTGACCCTCATATTGGGCCCCGAAAAATCTGATTTACGTGCCTAAACAGGCGGGTGAATAGTTCACGTAGGGTGGCCGCCTGTTTAGTCCCACATTGCCTGGAAAAAATTAAATTTTGGGTTTAAATACAGTTGTGTGCATAATATTGTTGAAGACTTTGCTTAAGCGAGCTGGTTCCCTCCCCTCCAGGCTTGCTTGCTTTCATGGGCTGGCCCCTTGCAGGCTTGCGGGCTTGCATTCTTTTATGGGCTGGCCCCTTGCGGGCTGGCTAGTTTTTGATTTGCTCATCTAGAAGGGTAAAATGGTCATTTCATAGGTTTAGGACACCCGACCCTAGTAGGTTTAGGATACCTACGAAAATTTGGAGAGACAGATCGGACGATGCTGATTAATGAAGCAAAACCGGACGATTGATATTTGTCCAACGGCTTTTAAAAGCATGGTTTAAAAAACCATACCATATATCTTTATATATGGTTTATATATATATATATATATATATATATGTATATATATATATATATATATATATATGTATATAGATATATATATATATGGCCTGCCTATGTGTAATATGAAATCATTATTTTCCCTCAACATTGGGAATTTTATGATATCGAGTAGCTAGTACATAATGCATTTTATTCATATGTTCAACTATATATATGTTATAAGAGTTAAGAGTTTAAGTAACTAAGAATTTTTGCAATATAGCCTTTTGATATTTGACTGTACATGTAAGTTGTTACCTCTAAGTTAAATGGTGGCCGGCGGTGATAAGGGGGAAGAAGGAAGGAGAGAAGAAATCTAAGTAAGCACCCTTGGCAGCCCTGGGCCCACTTTTTCAATTGATCCAAAGATCATAAAGTTCATACAAGTTCTCACATATATGGGCCTGCTTTTGCCTTTCAAGTGATGGTTGCTGATGCGTAACATAAATCCATATTTCTGATTTGTTAAAGCTGCCAGTCATGGCTTCTCAGTTCTTTGTTTGGTTGAAGCAGAACTGCAAAATTTATTCACCAAAATGATGACCATGTAATATTTCCAAGAGAAGGATTTTTCTCTTTCAATGCATTGGGGGAGGAGAGGAGGTCTTTGCGGGGTGGATAGGGGAGGAGAGGGGCTGCGGGCTCTGGGTTAGGGGAGGAGAAGAGGCTGCGGGGTGGATGGGAAGGGAGCAGGGGCTGCGGGCTCTGGGTTAGGGGAGGAGAAGAGGCTGCGGGGTGGATGGGAAGGGAGCAGGGGCTGCGGGCTCTGGATGGGGGGAGGAGAGGAGGCGGGGCTGCGGGCGGGAGCTTACCGGACGGGAGGGAGAAGACGCCGCCGGATCCGAGAACTGCGCGGGTTCCGCAAGTGGACCGGAGGGCTGCTGGCTCAGCAACTTCCAATCACTCAATCAGCCCTAAGCATGTCTATATATAAGAAAAGCAGGGCATAAAATAACTAGGGCGCCCGATCGGACGGCAGAAATTGCACGACCCGATCGGGGGCAAAATACAACCCAAAACTTAAAAACTAATATATCAAATTTATTCGTGACGACCCTCCGGGCGCATCCGCGGACTCGGATTGTCCGCCCGGGTCATCGATCACCGCCTCCTGCGGGAATAAACGCGTGCGTGTCGCCGATCGCCATCATGAACTCTCTATGCCCTTCTGATTTGTTGCTTTTTTGAGTGTGATGAATTTCCTTATTGGGGTGTGTACATGCATCATTATATTTTGTTCTGATATTGCTATCAATAGATTATGTGGATCTCTTGCATATAAGTATTGGCTGTAAAGATCTTATATTGGAAATAAGCCATGAAAGTTTACTGAGAGTTGATTTTGAAATTGTATTCTTTGACCTAAAATGATGTAAAACAGTTGGAAGTCATACGAAGGTTACAAGCTATGGTCTATCCTTCATATTTGGTAATAGGAGAGCACTTACTCCATTCATTTCTCTAGTTCCTTGGTTAAGGGTATCTATCCCACTGGAATGATGGTCTTCATGTAAGAATAATTTCTTGGATGGTACAGTCCAAATTATGCATACCTCACAGCTAAAATTATTGTTGCCACATGCCCACGACAGTGATGAGGATGTGGATATTAAATGAATTAGGCTACCAACGTGCAATTTCCCAAACTATACACAATTGTTGATCTTAAGCCTGCTCTTATTGGCTTTTGTATATAATTAAAATACTCAATTACATAGTCATTTGTTATCGTCCCACACGACTAGTTAACTATTATTTGTTATTGTTCTTATTTACTTAATGTGGTTAATTAGCGTCGTCATGTGTCTATATTAGGCATCTTGTGTTAATCAAGTCTATGTACGAGTCGTGCACATCCTTAATGTCTTTTATTGTTTTGAGCATTTATGCTAAGATTATTTACACCGATGCCATTAATCACTATATAATATTATATGTAGATCCTCTTGAGTCATGAAGATATCATCCAAGAAATTATCAAAGTTCAAGTCTCATCCTCTCTCTTTTAGTTGTTTTTATCCTCTCCCCCTTCTAGGATTAGGGTTGAACACCACTCCCCCTTCTTCCTTCTTCTTGCATTCTCCATAGGTTGAGCTCAGCTCTCTTGTATCTCCGCCCCACCACCACCATCTCTGATGAGATAATGAGGCCCAACATGATGGCCCTAACATCATCCTTCTTTAAATGTTTGTCAAATATAATCCATTTTTTCTAATAGCATATGATAGTAAACCAGTGCATAGCTTCCCAGAAACACGATGTTAAGAGATTTTACCACTCTTTGTTTTATGTTAATAAAAAAATGATACTAAATTTAGTTAACCCGCGCAGTTGTTCTACAAGTAGTCGTGTGTGGGCTTTCCCCGTATCCTGATAGCGACAATACTCCCGCAGTTCATCTCTCCCGTGAATTTTTTTGTTTCGCCAAATACAAAACTTTATAAAAATTGAGGGGTTGGGGCACACTTTTGAAAATAAAATAATGCACATTAAACCCACTTTTAAAATATCGTAATAAAGAAGGGGTAAAATTGGAGTGTTTCACCAAAGTTTATTTTTCCTGTATTATATAGTATATATATAATATTTCATTCTTCATAGTTTTTTTTGATACTGTAAAGAGAGGCCTCAAACCTTGTATATACTTCTTGAGTTAATAGTTACAAATATGAATACATTTATATAGGAAAGGAGAAAGAAGAGAAATCCCAATCTAACATGTGGGACAAATACAATGAGGAGGAAAAGAGGAAAAAATGGGCCACTAGATGTGCCCTTAACTAGGCTTCTCTAACACTCCCCGCAAGCTGGAGCGTACAAGTCGTAGGCACCAAGCTTGGATAAAAACTGATAGTATATCGGCCGAGAGAGAGCGTTAGTCAAGATGTCAGCAACTTGGTTTGTAGCAGGGACATGCTCCAACTCTATCTTCTTTGACTGTACTTTTTCCCGGATAAAATGACAGTCAACTTCAATATGCTTTGTGCGTTCGTGAAAGACCGGATTCTTGGAAATATGTATGACGGCTTGGCTGTCACAAAATAGGGTCGCCGGTGATGAGAGACAAACACCTAAGTCACCCAGAAGGCCCTCAAGCCAAGTTAACTCAGAAACGACAACGGCCATAGCCCGGTACTCGGCTTCAGCAGAAGAGCGAGCAACCATGGTTTGTTTCTTGCTACGCCAAGTTATGAGATGTCCTACAAAGTAGGTACAAAAACCCGTTGTGGAGCGCCTATCATCAATGGATCCAACATAGTCAGCGTCAGAGTACGCGACAAGAGATAGAGATGTGGATGGCTTGTTCGCCATCCCTTGTCCTGGAGTGGTCTTGCGATATCGAAGAATGCGCTCAACAGCCTGAAGATGAGATGTCCGGGGAGCATGCATAAAACGACTCACGACTCCTACAACAAAAGAGATGTCTGGGCGATTAACCGTGAGATAGATCAGCTTCCCAACCAAGCGTCTATAGTATTCTGGATTTGTAAGCAGCTCATCGGAGTCAGAGCTGTGAGCCGAGAGCTTGTGATTAGCGTCCATAGGAGTATCCGCAGGTTTGCATCCAGAATAGCCGATATCATGAAGAAGATCCATACAGTACTTCCTTTGTGATAACACAAGACCATCAGGGCATCGAGCAACCTCAAGGCCAAGAAAGTATCGAAGGTTGTCAAGGTATTTGGTCTGAAAGGCAGAGTTTAACTTTTCCTTGATATGTTGTATCCCTGTAGTATCGTCGCCAGTAATGAGGATATCATCAACATAGACAAGTAGGATCACAGTTCCGGTTGCCCGGTGTCGGGTGAAGAAAGAGAAATCAGCTGAGCTCCGAATACAGCCACTATCACAGACAACCTTGCTGAATTTTTCAAACCAAGCCCGCGAGGACTGTTTGAGACCATAAATAGACTTTCGAAGAAGACAGACCCGTGACTCCCCCGTGGTCTCAAACCCGGGAGGTTGATGCATGTAAATAGTCTCCTGCAGATCGCCGTTGAGGAATGCGTTCTTAACATCCAGCTGATAACGGGGCCAATGTCAACGAACAACCAAGGAGAGAAGAACGCGCACGGTGTTCAATTTGACACTGGAGAGAAGATTTCCTTATTGTTGAGTAAAACCCCTGACCACGAGACGGGCCTTGAGTCGCTCCACGGTGCCATCCGCCGCATGTTTAACAACAAAGACCCACTTGCAGCTCACACAGTGCTGTCCTGCGGGAAGAGGAACCAGATCCCAAGTCCGGTTAGCCCATAAAGCCCGCATTTCATCGTCTATGGCCGCCCGCCACCCTGGGTGTTGCAGCGCCTCCTGCACAGTGTTAGAAATAGAGATAGAGGAAAGAGAGGTGGCAAAGGTGTAGAGAGGAGGAGTCAGCCAATGGAGAGAAACATAGTTGGCCAAGGGATGAGCTGTAGAGGAAGGAGCCGGATCTGCCGTTGTCGGGGTGTCGCTGGAGGGTGGTAGCTGGTGCAGGGAAGCATCCTTGAAGCGACGGGTGTAGACACGGATAAGGGGCGGAGGAACCCGAGAGGGGGTAGGGAGAGAGGTGGTTGGAGATGGCAGGGAAGAGGACGTGACAGGTATAGCAGGCCGGGGAAGAGGAGGAGAGGAAGTCGAAGTGGGTGAAGGTAAGTGGAAGGGTTGATCTTCGCAGAACGTAACATCCGCCGAGACGACCAACTTGCCATCAGAAGGAGAGTAGCAAACATACCCCTTTTGAGTACGAGAGTAGCCAACAGACATATATTTGGCCGCCCGAGGAGCAAGTTTGTCGGAAGGGGGCCAAGAAGATGAACATAACAGACACACACAAAGACTCGCGGGGTGAGAGAGGTGGGATTCGCGGAAGGAAAGAGAAGTTGAATAGGTATGGCAAAGTCAAGAACAGAAGAGGGCAGGCGGTTAATGAGATGACATGCCGTGGAGACAACAAAATTCCAATATTCGGTCGGAACCTGCATTTGAAACATAAGGGACCGAGCAACATCAAGAAGGTGACGATTTTTCCGTTCAGTCACCCCATTTTATCGAGGGGTGTACGCACACGAAGTTTGATGGATGACGCCAAATTCGATGCAAAGAGTGGAGAAGGTGCGAATAATATACTCGCGAGCGTTATCAATGCGAATGACTTTGAGAGGGGTGGCAAACTGCGTACGTATTTCAGTTAAAAAGGCACGAAACACAGAGGTAATTTCAGTATAGCCATGTAACACGCGAGTTGTTATCAATAAACGTGACAAAATCGCGGAATCCAAAGATACTGGGGACTTTATAGGGACCCCATACATCATAATGAACTAGAGATAAAGGAGTACTACTCCTCGTACGTGCAGGGGGAAGGAAGAACAATGTTATTTACCGTAGATACAAGATTCACAAGAGAACTCCCGTAGAGGAACATCGGGAAGAGCTCGCTTGAGGATCGGAAGAGGAGCATGTCCAAGACGGCGATGCCAGTTGACGGTAGAGATAGCGGAGAGAAGAGTGGGTGGTATATCCAGGATGTAGAGCCCATTCACCAGCTGCCCCTCACCAATGATACTTCGGGTGCGGCGATTCTGCATAAGAAAAGATGAAGGAGAAAAGGTTATGCAACAATCAAGTTCGTGTGTCAGGCGACTAACAGAGAGTAAATTGAAGGGAGACCCCGAAACATGAAGAACCGAGGAGAGAGAAAGGGCCGTGGTAAGCTGGAGAGCTGCGACACCGAAGACCGGTAAGGTGTCACCATTGGCCACAGTGATATGCGAAGGATGATCCGTCTGGAGATACTGGGAAGGCTTCTGGGAGGTAATATGGTGTGTAGTGTCATAATCAACGATCCAACGGGGGCTATGAGAGAGACAGGTTATACCTTCCGCAGAGAAAGACACAACCAAGCCGGAGGAGCAGCCGAGAACACCCTGTAGCTGTTGGAGTTGGGTGCGGAGCTCATCGATATGTTGGCGAGTAGTAGATGCCGAATCCTGAGTAGAAGCCCCAGTGAGAGCAGAAGCAGTAGAGGAAGTAGCCGCAAGGTGGGGAGGTAGACCATGCTTGCGGTAACAAGTAGCCTCGAGATGACCATCCCGGCCACAGTAGGTGCATTTCATTGAAGAACGACCCCCACGCCCGCGTCCCCGAGACGAAGGTCGGCCCCTCCAGGTGGAAGAGCCACGAGCAGGAGGAGGGGTCGGAAGGAGAGGCTGCTGAAGGAGAGCTGGTGCAAATCCTGGAGGAGCCTCAGTAGGAGGCGTAACTTTAAGCAGCATGGAGCAGACATCTGACTACGAAGGAGTCGTCGTAGAAGAGAGAATCTGGGCCCGAACACTATGCAGGTGGGGAGGAACACGTGACATCATCATCGCGATGGTGACAGCCTCTTTCTGGGCCCGTTGAGTCGCGAGATCAGTGGTTGGAGGCTGATGTTGAATCCAGGCCTCGGCTAGGGTCTTGGCTTGGGCAACAAAAGATATCATATCACCTGAAGCACCTGGAGTGAGGTTCTGCAGGTCGGAGAAAATATCATATAGGTGCTGAAGACTGTTGTGCCCTGAGTAAAAAGAGTGGAGTTCCTCCCACATGGCCTTGGCCGTGTCATGATACATGATCATCCTGTAAGGCTCAGTATCCATAGAATTTAGGAGTCAGGACTGGACCCGACCATCATCGCGAAGCCAGTCATCGGAGGGAGCATCGGGGGTAGCTCAGGTCAAGTGGTGAAGAAGACCCTTGGTCTGTAGGACACGAAGAACCGAGTGAACTCATTCAACGAAGTTCCGTTTCCCAGTCAGTGAAATGGTAGTAATCCAGAGCTCATCGCGGAGTTCGGAAGCCGTGGTAGCCGCACGGGCTGAGGAGCAGAGGTGGCAGTGGAATCATCAGAAGCCATGTGGTTAGCAGAAGAGACCGGGCGGCTATCAGGGGGGAGACCGGGCGGCGAGTAAGGAGGAGGCCGGGCTAGCAAGGAGAAGGCCGGGCGGCTAGCAGGAGGAGGCCGGGCGGCTAGCAGGAGAAGGCGTTCGGCTTGGCAGAGAAGACCGGGCTAAGTAAGGAGAAGGCCGGGCGGCTAGCAGGAGGAGGCTGGGCGGCTAAAACAGAAAGTCGAGTGGCTAGAGGAAGGCCGAATAGAGAGATAAGGAGCAGTAGAAACAGAAGCCGCACGGTCTCGGCGGACACACCAGCGACAAGAAGAATCACGACCAGGATGCGGCTTGCAGGAAGAGAAGAGACCGCTATCGACAAGACAAGTCGCAGCGGCTAGTCGATGTTGAAGCAGGATAGGGAGTCCGCACGGTCAAGATGAGGCCACCAGCGGCAAGTAGAGGTGCCACGACCTAGATGCGGACACTCGGCTAGAGGAGAAACCGTGGCAACACGAGGGAAGCGCGACCAGCGGGAAGAGGTAAAGTCGGGAAGAAGAGGGTGGGTCCGCGCGGATAGCAAGAGAGACCGCGCGGTCAGAGACAGAGGGAGATCGTGCCGACTAGAGAAGGGACGGAAGGCAGAAAGTAGAGAAAAACAGGCCGCGCGGATAGTGAGGAAGACCGCGCGGACAGATACAAGAGAGGGTGGGCCCCACGTGAGAGTTTATAAAAGAGAGGGAGGAGGAGGAGAAGGAGAAGTGGAAGCCACGAGGAGACAAAGTAGATAGAGCGGTTATAAGGAGATAGGCCGCACAATACGGCGGCTAAGAGAGAGGAGGAAAGGCCGCACGGTTTCCAGGTGGACAGACCGGACAACCAAGTCCGGGCGGACAGAAGCGGGAGACCGCGAACAGTAGACCGAAAAAAAACAAATACAAGGAGTAGACCGGTTGGCTTTGATACCATGTAAAGAGAGACCTCAAACCTTGTATATACTTCTTGAGTTAATAGTTAATACATTTATATAGGAAAGGAGAAAGAAGAGAAATCCCAATCTAACATGTGAGACAAATAAAATGAGGAGGAAAAGAGGAAAAAATGGGCCACTAGATGAGCCCTTAACTAGGCTTCTCTAACAGATACAAAAGATATGACACAATGACGACAAAGGATCCATATAGCCGACCCCACTATAGTGGGATAAAAGCTTGAGTGTTGTTGTTATAGTTTTTTTGATATCATAAATGACTTGCAAAAAATAATTTTATTAGATTTTTTTGAAATGTCATAAATACTCATTAAAGCTATAAATAACATAACTTCTTTTTAAAGGTAGTTGCTTCCCAAAAATTAAATATGTATGATTTTTTTTCAAATGTTAAAAGATAATAATTCTCTGATATTTATGTCTAATTGGAATCTTGCGGGTAATCATTATTTGATTTGCCGTAGATTGTTTAAGTTAAACATTTCAGTGGTAGATATAAGAAGGATATTATATATTAATCAATGTACACTCTTTAATGCGTTTGTTTAATGTTTATATTTCCTATACATGTTAATTTTATTTTTAAGTAGTTCCTCTTTTTGTTATTGTCAGTTTGTCACATAGTTCCATGAATTCTTTGCTGGAGATTGGAGTGAAGATTTAAATAATAACTTGATATTTAGAATTAAATTTTCTTACAATATAATTTCTAGTCGGATAAATTCTAATTCAGGAGCTCATTATATCTCTGTTGTAACACTACTGCATTGATAATAAACCATCATCTACTCTATTGTAACAATACTATACTCTTGTCCGATAGGGAAATTGATAGAGGAGAGGAAATTGTATTAAATGATAAAGATACAATCGAGACGAATCTCGCCAAACATCCGGAGGCTGGGTCCTCCTTGATACGACACTCTCCAAGAGAGAGCCAAAACCCTAGACTTCCAAAGATACTCCTTAAAGAAACTAACGCTCATATATATAGATGAGCGGGGGAAATTTAAAATTACAAAATTGCCCCCTGAGCTACATAAACTAAAGTAACATGTGGCGGCCGCTTCGTATCATTACGTCTTGCCCGAAAAACGACCTTGTCCTCAAGGTCGAGGGCCAAATGGGTCGTCAGAAAGTGTCAGCGGATCCAATTCCCCAAAGTCAGGATCATTGTCTTCAGCTCCCAGCAATACACATAGGTTCCTGAGAGGGCAGACGTGGGTGGGCGAGAACGGTTGTTGGCAGCGAAAGCAGAGGCCCTTGCGGAGAAGCTCTTCATGTTGTTGGTAAGACAAATGATGGGGCCGTCGGGGGCTGGTGGCCGTGGAGCTGGCGGGTGTGGAGGCAGAGTCAGAAGTTGTGGCCCAGGTGGGGATAGAGGATCCACGGGAGGAATAAGTGGCGGTAGTGGCCGCGGCGGTGGGGCTGGCCGTGTCGAGGAAAACAATGGGGCTTGGTAGAGTTCCTCGTTTAGATATCTAGCCCGCTCCATTGCGCGGGACAGAGTAGTTGGCTTGTGGACCCGAAGGCGCACACAGAGGTGTGGGTGCAGACCCGCTAGAAAATAACCCAAGTAGTGGTCGGGGGCCAGGTCGGGGACATGAGTAGCGACCACAATGAATTCGTCAATGTAAGCTGCCAGCCTGCCACAGAGTCAGACTGGCGGACGAAGCTGAGGCGCTCAAAGGTATTACCCGCCTGGCGGCTGTTGTAGTGGCGGAGGAGTTTATCCTTCAATGTGGGCCAGGAAATGTTCGGTACTCGCTGGCGCATCCAGCGCACCCAATGGAGCGTCGAGCCCTCCATATAAATAGTAGCGAGGGGGACCTTTTGATCAGTGGGGGTGGCCTGTAAGTCGAAGAATTGCTCGGCGCGGGCGATCCACTCGAGAGGGTCGGTGTCGTCAAACACCGGAATCTCGATCTGACGGAGATGGGTCGGGGCACTGTCTGTCGTGGGGTGCAAAAACCCCATGTGGTCGGGAACGGTTGACATCAGAGGTGGTGGGGAAGGGGCCGAAGGGCGATTAACTACCACGGTAAGTCCTCGAAGGAGGAGCGTAAGGTCCGCCAGTTGGGCTTCAATGTGATCCATGCGCTGAGAGTCCGAGTTTGCAATGGTGGAGGCGTTCTCGTCGATGTGGAGGGTCATGGCCCTAGTCTTGGGCATGAACCGCAGCTAAGAGTAGCATCAAGCCGTACCGGAAGGTTGTGATAGTTGACAGAGGACGGCTTGACACAGTTGAAGGCGGAGAGGAGGTACGACCGCCGGAAGGCAGCCAAAGCTGCAGGAGGGCCACCAGAAGGAGGGAGGAGACGCGGGAGGGCTGGTAGAATGCTGCAGACAGCAAGAGGATGACGAGGGTGAGGAGCAGTGGTCGGTATGTTACAGAAGATGCAAGAGGGCGACTAGACAGCGACGAGGAGGAGTCGCCGAAAATGTCACGGGAAGGCTGCAGAAGTCGTCCAAGAAGGAGCTTTGGGCGGCTCTGTACTCAGTAGAATCGCCACTGGGAGGAAGACACGCTGCTAGGCCGGCCTGAGCAGCCGCAGGAAGGACCGAACGAGGCCAAGTCACAGAAAAAACTGTGAGCGCAGTCGCAGGAGGCGTCGGGCGATGTGGCCGGCGTTGTCGCAGGGGAAGACGCGCGATGTGGTCAGCGAAAGAAGCAGGCAGATAACGGATCGGGAGCGGGAGCAGCGACGCGACGTGTTCTGGAGCGTGGGGTCGGCAACAGAACGAGGGTCGTCTTGATCGCAGATCGGAAGCGTCGTCCGCAGGCGGGGGAAATTAGGCCTCGTGAGAACCCTAAGAATGGCAGGTCAGATCAGTTGATAGAGGAGAGAAAATTGCATTAAACGATAAAGATACAATCGAGACCGATCTCGCCAAGCATCCAGAGGCTGGGTCCTCCTTGATACTCCACTCTTCAAGAGAGAGCCAAAATCCTAGACTTCCAAAGATGCTCCCTAAAGAAATTAACACTCATATATATAGATGAGTGGGGGAAATTACAAATTACAAAATTGCCCCCTGGGCTACATAAACTAAATTAGCATGTGGCGGACGATTCATATCAGAAATTTTAATTTAAAACAATTCTGACACATGATTACATTAAAATTCTATTGTTTCATGATATTCAAACTACTGTCTTGACATTATTTTTTCGCTGTTTCAGCTAAAATCTCTAGGTTTTTCTTATGACTGGGATCGCGAAATATCCACCACAGAACCTGAATATTACAAATGGACACAATGGATCTTCCTCCAGCTTTTGAAGAAAGGGCTTGCATACCAGGTCTTGCAATTTACCTTTTTAATATTTCCCCTTAAAGTGCGCATGTATCATAGGGAGGCTATTTTTGTTTGTTTAACAGACTAATCTATAGTTTTTTCAACATACATCTTTTATAGCCTCTTTGCAGATTTTATGACCATCTTAGTCCTGCTTTGATACAACCCATCATTTATGGTAATATTAATCTGGTAAATATGAATGGATATGCAGGCTGAAGTTCCTGTTAACTGGTGCCCTGCTCTTGGAACAGTTTTGGCAAATGAAGAGGTTGTGAATGGTGTGAGTGAGCGTGGGGGTCATCCAGTGATTCGAAAGGTAGTTTTGCAAAAGATTTTAAGCGGTTTCCTATTATAAATTTCTAATTTTCCCATTTCTCATGGGAAGCCAATGCGTCAATGGATGCTTAAGATAACTGCTTATGCTGATCGTCTACTTGAGGATCTTGAAGAACTTGAATGGCCAGAAAGTATTAAGGAGATGCAACGAAACTGGATAGGCCGTTCAGAAGGTGCCGAGCTAGAATTTTCCTTACTTGATTTGGATGGCTGTGAACTAGATGTAAAATTGTCCGTCTATACAACTAGACCAGATACTATCTTCGGTGTCACGTAAGGGGTGTTCATACCTTAATTGGTTGATTTGTATGAACTATATTTACTCTTTTTAAGATTTAATAATGTGAATTTTGTCATTAGTTTAATTCTCTTCATTTGGCCATAATGTTGCAGTTATCTTGTTGCTGCTCCTGAGAATTCCTTGTTGTCTTCACTAATATCAAAAGAGCAGTTAAAACATGTATCTGCTCTCTCTTACTTTGTTTGGTGTTTAACCCAATACCATCAATGCATAATTGTATTGAAATATAATGCAGGTAGAGAAATATACTGAGATGGCTGCTAGAAAAAGTGAACTTGAAAGAACTGATCTGCAAAAGGAAAAAACAGGTGTTTTTAGCGGTTTGTATGCCAAGAACCCAGTTAATGGTGAAGCTATTCCGATATGGATAGCCGATTATGTTTTAGGAAGGTTTACTGTTTCTACTTTATCTACCTTGAGAAGTATTTTACTTATTTAACTGTGATTTTTTGAATATTTATTCATGCTTGTGGTGTTTATTTTTCTCAAGACTCTCAACTATCAGTAACTGCTAACATCTTTGTTTGGCTAAATATTTGAGCCGCCTCCCACCAAATTTGTGTGATTTATCTTTATTTTGTACTTAGTTTAATGTTAGGAAAAATACCTTTTCTCTTATAAGGAAGCATTCGAGTGTGCAATACAGGATTAGGAATGGGTTTTTCTCAATATAAATGTAATGCAACACTTGTCAGCAGTGATTAAATTATTGAAAGTATTAAGACGCTGGTGCTCATTAGTTTTTTCCGCAGGAGGAAGGAAGTAGAACCTGATTTTTAAATATCTTCATTTACCTTTTTGTTCATCAATTTAGCTCAATTTGTTGGATTGCTTGCCATGGAATTTTGTTGTTTCTCTATAAAGCTTTTGTTGTGCTTTCTCATATATGTCACATCCTGATGCTAAAAAATGATGCTATGTTGGTATTACATCTTGATGAATGTAATCAAGCATATGTTGTTATAAGTTATACTTGGTACTTTTTTCCAAAGAAGAAGAAAAAGCTCTATAAGAAATATTTCTTTTGGACCAAATATCCCTATTTGTGGAAGAAGTTGAACAACCTTTAAAAAAGAATAATGTTAATACTGCTGGAGTTGTAGAGACAGATGACTACTCTATTTTTGGACGGGTATTTTGGTTTTTTTTATCCTTTTGTGTAACCATAAAATTAGTCTATATGAAACACAATCTCTTGTAATATTGTATCGCAAAAGAGCAATAAGAAAAACTTTTGTAGTCTTCATGAAATAGCAAATTTAGAACCACATAAGCTCTTGTGTTCTTTACTTTTCACAATTAATCATTTTTTCTCTGTAATGATCTTAGGAGTTTTTTTATTGATACGTGCAGTAACTCAACAGTATTGTAAATCTGCCACGATTCTTTAAACTGTATTGCTTCTGCTCATTTACATTGTGATTGTTCATGTTTCTACTGCTTCATTAGAATTTTTCATTTTTAACATAATTTGCAGTTATGGTACTGGAGCTATAATGGCTGTCCCAGCACATGATCCTCGTGATCACGAGTTTGCCTTGAAGTATGACATATCAATTACTAAGGTCGTGAGCCCCTTTGAAGAAAGCTACCTGTTTGATGGACCATATACTGGCGATGGTTTCACGATAAACTCATCAAATCAATTATCTGGTCTGGATATCAATGGATTGTCATGCAAAGAAGCTGCTTCAAAAGTTATCATTTGGCTTGAAAGTTCGGGTCATGGGAAGAAAAAGGTGTTTTATGCATATTCCTAGGATGAAATATTTTTATCTGAATCATGTAAAGTGTCCTCAGATAGTGAACTATGGCTCTTTGATCAGGTGAATTATAAGTTAAGAGATTGGCTTTTTGCTAGACAGCGGTACTGGGGAGAACCTTTCCCAGTTGTTTATTTGGATGATACTGATGAAATCGTCCCTCTTCCAGAGAGTGAACTGCCTGTTATATTGCCTGAATTGGATGATTTCACTCCGACTAGCACAGGGGAGCCACCCTTGACGAAAGCTACATCTTGGGTATGTTTCAGAAGCAATTACGGATAAATTTAGATTTTTCCTCTTCCATTTATGTATGAACTTCAATGGCATTATTAAATTTAAGGAAAAAAAAGATAAAGATGTGTTAGGTTTAAGACCCCTCAAGCTAATACTATGAACATCCATCATCTCTAGACATGAAAAACTTCTATGATGATCTTTACTAGATATAACTTTGGTAAACATATCTACCAATTGAGCACCAGAAGGAACAAGAGTAGAAATAATGTTTGCATGAACATTTTCTATGATAAAATGGCAACCAATATGGGTATGCTTGATTTTCTCTTGAAATAAGGAACACCGGGAAAGGGAAGATACAACCTAGGACACCTTTCTCTTACCTCAGTGAAAAGCTACATAGCTCCCTTAGGAATGAAGAAGCAAATGATTTGTAAAAACTTTGGGGCGCATGACCTAATCCATAAAGTCCTCACTTTTTATATGGTCACCTTTTGGTAAGCTTATCAAGCAGTCTTCATGTTCTTTGTACTTTCAAAGTAACCTACAAGACATGATTTCAACTACTCATTATTATCTGATTTGCAGTTTAAAAATGGAAAATTACTAATTGATCTAGTTTAATCATGGAATGAGAATTTTTATGAGTCATAAGAATGGGAAAAGTAACATTTAAGCTTTGAACTATCAGTATCAAGATAGTTATTGAGCAGCAAACATGCTTGTATTAACATAAATAACAAGTAGACCTTTTGTGATCACGGAGTTTCTTTATGGCGCTTCTCTTATTTTATTTAAGTTTGTTCAATTAGATGAATAAATGAACACCTGAGCTCTAGTAAAGATGAATATGGAGCCATTTACTGATCATATTGATGCATCTCCAGAAATTCGACTTTCTTTTTAAGGGATTATTTGGTTGCTTGAATTTATAAGATATGTTCTACAAAACGATGTAGTTTGTTAATTCACTATTTAATTGGATGTAATTAGATCTAACTTTTCGATTCAAACTTAGCAAACCTCATGATAAATGAAAACTCCCTCTCTCTCAAGAGTGATGATTTCAATTTAACTCATAAAATAAGTGAAAATAAAGTCAGTTCTTTCTAAAACCTGATTTTTATCCACAAGCAACCAACCATGCCTCAAATACAAATTTTATTTTAGTTCCATTTGTTAATATTTACGTAAGAGAATGCATCCTGATCAAATTATGTTATGAGGCACCTCACAATATTGAATCATAATTTTTCAGGTGAGGACCATAGATCCTATATCTCATAAGCCTGCTAGGAGAGAAACAAATACAATGCCACAATGGGCTGGCTCTTGTTGGTATGTCATCTAATTCATATACAAGGAACACTAAATATTTAGGTCATGTTTATGTTCGTCCGGGTTCATCTTTTTTATTTCTATGTAAAAAAATATTTATGCAAGTTTTAAAAAAACATGTTTAACAACTATGCTTTCATTTCTCGATCTTGAAAATAAAATGGGTTGTTTCCTGAAAATTCTTGAAATACCTACAAGAGTGGTTACACCTTTTTTGGGAACATGAATTTGACTTTTTGATTAATAAGACGAACTTGTCTAATTCCATCATTTTTATCCATGCATATTAATTAGAAAAATAGTGTACAAATTCAGTGACAAGGGTTAGGACATCTGGAGGATTAACACATGATTTCCCTATCACTATTGGCTTACATCAAGGTGCAACTTTAAGCCCTTATCTCTTTACCCTTATCTTAGATGAGCTCACCGGACATATCCAACAAGCAATACTTTGGTGTTTATTTCACTTTATTGTTTGCGGATGATATAGTTTTGGTCGATGAGACATTCAAGGGTGTAAACCCGAAACTTGAATGTTGGCGAGACACTTTAGAAAAGAAGAGGACGGATGACTTCGTTATTAAGTTGGGTGATCAAGATATTTCCCGTAGTGAGTGTTTTAAATATCTTGGATTGATAGTTCAAAACGATGGAGGTATTGATAAAAATGTGGCACATAGAATCCAAGCGGGTTGGTTGAAGTGGAGAGGCGCGTCAGGGATCTTATGTGATTGTAAAGTACCATTAAAACTTAAAGACAAGTTTTACCGTACTACAATTAGACCAACGATGCTCTATGGTTCTCAGTGTTGGGCAATGAATTGTGTACATGAGCAAATAATGGGAGTTGCGGAGATGAGAATGCTTAGGTGGATGTGTGGACACACGAGACTGGATAAAATTAGGAATGAATGTTTCAGGGGTAAGACAGGAGTAGCACCAATTGGAGGGAAGATGCGAGAAGCTCGGCTAAGATGGTTTGGCCACGTACAAAGGAGACTATTAGAGGCATCTGTTAGGCGTTGTGAGATTCTAGCCACTAGACATGTTAAACGATGGAGGGGTAGACCAATAAAGACTTGGAATGAAACTATAAGGAAAGACATGATGATGTACTTATGTATTAGTGAGATTATGAGTAAAGATAGGGCACAATGACGACAAAGGATCCATATAGCCGACCCCACTATAGTGGGATAAAGGCTTGAGTGTTGTTTTATATTAATTAGAGAAATTAATAAATATCATCAATAAGAACACAGGTTTATAATAAATTTCATAATTATTTTTGGGATAATTTCATAATTTGATATTTAATAGTTAAGTAATTAATTAATCATATTAACCATTTAATTAGCTAGATCAAATGCAAATGTGGTGCCCACGAATTCGTGTATAACAAAATTTGTTTATTTTTCTATTTTTGTTGGAGTTTGCCAATCCCTTGTTTCTGGCGTCCGTTTCCTCTTATTCTGGAGAGGATGGTTCTTTCTCCTCATTCCTATACCTGATTCCCTTCCTCCGATTGGTCCCATTTTCGAGATCTTCGATTTCTTTTTTTTTATGAGAAAACCCTAGGTCAGTGCCCCTTCTCTTAATTTTAGCAATCTTGTGAGTTATATTCTTGTATTGCTATAGAGGGGAGTGCTAATTCTCCGAATACGTTCTTCGTTGATTGTGTTGTGTCTACCCCGATGTCTGCTTTGGTATCTGATTGTGCAACCCATGACCACGACATTCCTTAAATTACCAACATGAAACTAGATGACACTAACTACCTCCCGTGGGCTCATTCTATCACTCTTTCCCTCAAAAGCCGTTGTATGTTTGGACATGTTATTGGTACCACCAGGGCACCCTCATAGGCATCTCCGGATTGGCTGCAATGGGAGTCTTAAAACTCCTTGGTGATGTCGTGGCAATCATCCCCTCTCTCCCTATTACCTGGAGTTTACTCAGCTATATCAAGAATATGATAACTCCAATGCGCTCGCTCATGCTTCTTCTAAAGATGAAGTGTTTGTTCAGGCTCACAAAGAATGCAACAAGATCTTTGAATTTCTTCATGGTTTACACCATGAATTTGATTTTATTAGTGTTTCAGATTCTTGGGCGTTCTCCTCTCTCTGCTAGATATCTACAATGTAACAAGAATTTGATCATCGACAGACATTACCCATGGTCCCGGCTCGAAGGGCTCGTCCCTTGTTGCCCAGTTCAACCTTAGTGGTTGTCCTACTGTGACACTAGGCCCAAGCCCACAAATAAGGATCATCTAGTGTGTAATTATTATGGGAAGACCCGCCATACTCGGGACACACCCTTCAAGTTTAACGACTTTCCGCCTCCAAGAGGAGGTCCTACCTCTCGTGGAGGCTGTGCCTATGGTCATTCTCAAGGTCGACTGCGCCCATCTTTATATGCACATTTTTTGATGACACGAAGGATATTGCTTACACCGGTTCCCCTGATCTTCCCGGAGCTCCCTCTGACCTTTCTGCTAAAGAGATACTGGCTTTTTGTCGCCTGATGCATGGTCATCCGTCTAAACCATCTAGTTCATCCTCATCCTCTTATGCACACCATAGATTCCCAGATGCTCGTTCTACTACCACCCGCTCCTCTACCCAGTGGATCATCGACTCCAGAGCCACATATCATATGAATGGCTCTGCTGCATGTTTCATGTCCTACTTCCCTCTGCCCGGTAGAGATAAAGTGAGCATTGTCGATGGATTATTTTCCCTTATTGTTGGAAAAGGATCCATTGCTCTCTCTTCCCTCACTCTCTCTTCCGTTCTTCATGTTGCTAAGTTTACTCGAAACCTTCTTTCTATTTGTCACTTGATTAACAGTGACCTTTTTTCCCATTTATTGTATCTTTCAGGACTTGAAGACGAGGACGGTTATTGGTTCCGGTAGACTGTGCGAAGACGTCTACGTGTTTGATCCCTCCAACTCGGCTCCTCCTCCGTATGCTCTTTATGTGGCCTCGTCTTCTAATTTGGATTCTTGGAATTGTTGCTTAGGCCATTCTTTTATCTCTACTATGAAACTTTTATTATCTGCTATGTCCAACTCTTTGTTTAATATTTTTACTTGTGATGTGTGTGAACTCAGTAAGCACAAACATACTTCTCTTACTAATGTTTCACCACTTAGTGCTACTCCTTTTGCTATTATTCATACTGATGTTTGAGGTCCTTGTCCAGTTGCGTCTATCTCTGATGGTTTGTTACTTTTATAGATTTCTTTTCTCGTTGTACATGAGTTTACCCGACGAGAAACAAAAATAACGTGTTTCCCATATTTCAACGTTTCCATAAAATGATAGCTACTCAGTTCAATGCTACCATTAAAGTATTGTGCGGTGACAATGACCATGAGTACATTGACTCTCAATTTGAGCGCTACCTCAGTGACCTGAACATCATTTACCAAACCTCTTGTGTCTACACCCCTGCTCAGAATGAAGTCACTGAGCGTAAGAATCGACACGTTCTTGAGGTTGCTCGGTGTCTCTTATTTAAGATCCACCTTCCTAAATATTATTGAGGGGATGTTGTCCTTTCGACTGTGTATCTCATTAATCGCATGCCTACCCGCATCCTTGGACATAAAACACCCCTCGATACTCTCCATGTTTCTTCTACTCAATTTCTTCCTCTTATCTTCGGGTATGTGTGCTTTGTCCCTGCACATTGCACCTTC
The DNA here is from genome assembly GCA_039513925.1 of Platanthera zijinensis. Taxonomy (NCBI): domain Eukaryota; kingdom Viridiplantae; phylum Streptophyta; class Magnoliopsida; order Asparagales; family Orchidaceae; genus Platanthera; species Platanthera zijinensis. The sequence goes on from CM077098.1 coordinate 120,668,765, forward strand.
AAACTTGACCCTTGTCCCTGTGGTGTGTCTTTATCGGATATTCTCCAACCCAAAAAGGGTGTTAGTGGTTTCATCCAATGACCAGAAAGACCTTTATTTCGATGCACGTGACATTCCATGAATCCGAACCTTACTATGGGAACTCACTTCACGGGGAGTCTATTACCATGGATGTGAGCTCTCTCTCTATTCCTGTACCTATTTTCCCTTCATATCAACCCTCTCGTCCACCTACTTCCATTGGTCTAGTGATTCTGCCTCCTCCGCTGCCTTCTCTGCCTCCTCCTTTGTAGGTTTATACTCGGAGACGTAGGGGCATAAACAAACATACTCTGTCTATAATACTAGATCCATCACCAGATCCATCTTCTGGTATTCAAGGTAATCGTGCATCTGCTCAGTATCCTCTATCTCATTTTGTGACTTATGATTATTTGTCTTCTTCGCATAGAGAATTTGTCATCTCTATGTCTTCCATATCCATCCCCTCTTCTTGGCAGGAAGCTTTGGGGAACCAAAAGTGAAAGGAAGCTATGCTTGAGTAGATGATGACTCTTGAAAAAAATTGCACGTGAGATCTGGTTCATCTTCCTCAAGGAAAGACTGTTGTTGGGTGTAAGTGGGTCTTCTCATTGAAGTAAAACTCTCAGGAACTTGTTGAATGATACAAAGCTAAATTGGTGGCCAGAGGTTATACTCAGACTGCTGGGATTGACTATTAGGAAACCTTTGCTCCAGTAACAAAGATGAATTTCATTAGAATTCTACTCTCATGTGCATCATGTAAAAGGTGGAATCTCAGCCAATTAGATGTGAAGAATGCTTTCCTCCATGGAGATTTAGAAAAGTAAGTATACATGTCCTTACCTTTAAGCATTGTCGCAGAAGGATCTGAGGTAAAGGTCTGCAGACTAAAGAAGACTCTATATGACCCAGAACAATCTACTAGGGTCTGGTTTGGAAGGTTCCATAGAGCCATGATGACATTTAGTTACACTCAATGTAATGTCGATCACACCTTGTTTATAAATCACATGCAAGGGAAACTTACCACTCTTATTGTTTATGTGGAGGACATTGTTATAACTGGGGATGACATGAAGGAGATCCAAAGTCTGAAGGCAAGATTGACAAGTGAAATTGAGGTAAAAGATTTTGGGAATCTCAAGTACTTCCTAGGCATTGAAGTCGCCAGATCCAAGCACATGATCTTTATCTCTCAGAGGAAGTACATCCTTGACTTGCTTGAGACATCATGATGTGGAACAGAGACGCGGACCCGCAAAGAAGGATGAGTTTTGGGCCCTTTCGGGGCCGATTGGATACCATATATGATGTCTCCGAATTGATGATCTGACTCCACGGATGAGTCCGGAATTATTTTACATGTTTTTTCATATATAATTTTTTGTAATTTCAGTCATTATTTAATGTATTCGGACATTTGACATTCTCGATCAATCATTGTCGTTGATGTCTGGGCGCCCTGATGCTCTTTTATTATAAATAGAAGTAGGGAGTTGTCATTTGATTCATTTCAGATTTTGGAGAGAATAATCCCAAAGGCGATCCGCTCACGGTGCCGACTCCGTGAGGCCCTAGGTAATGACTCCTAGGTGGTTTTCTTCATCCCCAAGGCATCCTCTATCCCTAACCTTCGTTTTCTCCTCCCAAAACCCTAGCCGACCCTCTTCATCTCCCCCAAACAGCAACACCTTTCCCCAAGCAGCCACCCACCCTATTTCTTCTCCAAACTGCCCCAACTACTCCACAAACCCTCCCATCCCAACAGTAAAAACTGCCTCCCAGCCCTGCTGCCCTTTCTTTCTTTGTTTTCCACCCCTGCTCTCCTCTACAAAATCTCGCCCAGAACAACCCAAGATTTTCCAGATTTGATTTTTTTGTTTTCCTCCCTGCTCCTCTCTCCAAAGCCCGCCCAACAACAGCCAAAACCGCACAGATCTGGTCCCTCTGCATCCACCCCAATTCCCCCTTACCACCACCCAACGCCCTTGCTTCCTCCCCCTTACCTACATCCCAAACCCCCCAGGAATGCTCAGATCTGCTCCCTCCAACAGCCCACATCCTTGTCAAAACAGCCCCCACTCATATCCCCTCTATGAGCCCATGATTCAGTCATTCCCTCACTCTGGTACCCTATTTCCAGCCACCATACAACACCGTACAACAGTCGTCTCCTCCCGGACAACCACCAAACACTCGTGAATCACCAAATTTCTATGCTATGATCATCCCCTTACTTCTTGAGTGTTTTATTATTTGTTGTATGTAACATTTTGGTCAATATTAATATATGGTAATATGATTTTATGTTTGATTGGATCTCTTTTTAGTAGTTGTTTGCTTTTGAAATATTTTTGATTTACAGGAATCATTCGCCGCACGCTTTGCTTTAGCCCTCCACGCGGAGGAAAGCATAAGTTTGCTTTGCCTAAAAGAAATATTTTGATTTTGCTAAAATTATATGCATGTGTTCTAATCATTTATTATTACGTCTTGAATTCGCCGCCAGATATTGCATTGCACATATAGTTGTTAAGGGGGGTAGAGTTATCTTCACGCACGTCACATTAGGGTTGTATTCTAGCAGCCACACATCAAGCCTCTAACCCTTCATTAGACCATGTTTAGGTTCATTGCATTTGTCACACGCTCATTTGCATTACATGTAGGGTTAGGGCATTGTCAATTCGCCGTCTCTATATTTGTCCTACTTCACATCAGGGGTGAGTTTGTATACACCTGTTGACACCCTGATTGAAGACATCCATAAATTCGAAAAAGATGATGGAAAAGGTGTTGTTGACATCACTGATTTTCAACAATTGGTAGGGAGGTTTATCTATTTATCCCATACCCACCTAGATATCTCTTATTTTGTTGGGGTTATCAGTCAGTACATACATTCACCTAAGTCTCGCCACTTGGATGCAACCCACCGGATCTTACGATATTTCAAATCCTCTCCATAGCGAGGTATCCTGTTCACCCCAAGTAAAGAGTTAACCATTGACGTTTTCACTGATGTTTACTGGGCGGGATATACTGATAACCAAAGATCCACTTCTGAATATTGCTGCCTGGTTGGAGGTAATCTGGTAATCTGAAGAAGCAAAAAACATGTGGTTGTCAGGTCTAATGCTGAAGTGGAATTTAGAGCTAGCTCATGGGATATGTGAAGTAATGTGGATTTGGTACATTATGCATGAACTTGGGATTCAAAGCAGGGATCCTATCAGGCATTATTCCCCTTTGTAAGGGGACTTGTGAGCACTACATTTGTCCTCTTTGATCAACAGCTGATTGATGTTCTTACTAAGAGACCGAGTCTGAGGGCCTTTGGAAAAAGTATGGGCAAGTTGAGCATGACAGATATCACTAGGCCAATTTGAGAGGGATTGTTGGAGTTTGTGAATTATTTTGATATTTTTCTTATTTGCTTTATTGTATTTCCTTGCATTTGTCCCACTCCTATATATTTGTATCTTTAGCAAACTGCCCCCCTCCCCCCCACACACACAACACCACCTCGGGTTCTGTATTTGTCTTCATGTTGCATTATTATTTCTATTTACTGAAGTTTTGGGAGTGCTTTAGTAAATTATATACACTTGTTTTCATATGCTGCATACAGGTATTATTTGAGGTTTATGGATCCAAATAATTCAACTGCATTGGTTGATAAGTCTAAAGAAAGGTACTCTATATTTCGTTCTGCTACAAAAATAACATGTTCTTTTGTCACTTGTTTAGATCACTAAAATGCTTTTAATTTTTAGATACTGGGGCCCTGTGGACATTTATGTCGGTGGTGCTGAGCATTCTGTTCTCCACCTGCTTTATGCTAGGTTTTGGCACAAGGTTTTTTTTTTATGCTTAATGGAGTTTTTAAAACTGTTTATTGGTTATCATGTCAAACATTTTTAGCTTTTTGGCAATCGCATTCTTACCAGATATGTCATGAACATCAAGTTGTGTTTTATCACTCAACTTAAATCAAAATATTCTTCTTGTTAATTAAAAGGAAATTTTAAAACATTGTCCTCAAAATTTAATCTCTTGAAATAATATATCTTTTAAATTTATAAATCAATTCCTAGTTTCCCTATTGACCCATGATGAATCTAAGGCTAGTAGTGTATTAGGACAAACCAAAAGATGACTAAATGAAATATAAATTTTTATTTGACACTAGGATTGCAAAAAGAAATCTACAAATGAATTAGACAACCACAAGTTCACAAGTGAGCAAAATTTCAAAATAAAAAAACAGAGTGCACGTGTAGATGTTATAGAGTGCGGAACATGTATATGTTGCAAGATAACCAGTGTTTAGGCAAAATAAATCCTGCAAATTATGGAATAATCTGACACAAATTCTACAAGATAACATCTAAGGAAACTAAAAATAAACGTGAGTTTCAATAAATAGGAGCTTGTCCTGTGGTGGGACCGGAGACGGGTGTGGTTGTACGGGCCTGCAGCTTTGATAAAGCCGCCTTGGTGCGATGCCAAGATGGGCCCCTTGGTGTGACTCCAGGGTGGCAGACAGGTGTGACGCCTGTCCTGCATCAGATGGTCTACAAGGGTTGTTCTGGTGACTATTGAATTTGATGTATTTCATTAATGTTGGATTACTTCATCACTAGAAACTTAAGCAATTATTTAATGGCCCTCTGTTCTCTTTAGCTGTTGTTGCCAGCAAAATTAGTGAGCCAAAAAGGTTTTTTTTCTTCATATTATAAAGAATTAGAGACCCATGTTATCAGTTACTAGGATTCATCAATCCCTATTCATTTCAACTCTTGGGAAAATGAGTGAATCAGATGTAGTTAAAAAATTGCATGGTATCTGGTGGAGACCAACCTGATCAGGTCGAACCAAGTGTTTCCAACGCCGCACCCGACCGGACCTCTATCGGCCCTGAGTTTTGTATTTGCTTATTTGTGTCGCTTTGACATTGTGTAATTTTGCAAATTTTTTTGTGTGTAATTATATATAAATAAATAAATAAATATATATATATATATATATATAACATATATAAATATATATGTATATAATATCTGTTAAAAATTAAAACACATATATATATTATAAATATATATGTGTGGGTGTGTGTTAAGTTGTCGGTTCAGCACAACTCCAGCCGGCCCTAAAAGTCTTCTTCTCCACCGGCCGGGTCTCCTTCCTGAGTTCAACAAAACTGTGAGCCGCAGGTTTAGATCTACTCCGTCCCCGCAAAAACTCACATATTCCGCGACATTTTCGGAGATCCAGAGCTTGGCGCGAGTCGGAGTCGTGTCTTCCCCGCAACCGCCAGCACCATGCCGCAAATTCCGGGGTCCACCTGCCGCCATGCCCGGTTGCACGACACCACGGATTCAGCCCCACGCCTCTTCCAGCATGGTCGTTCCTCCATGAGGCCGACGGTTTCCTGTTGCCTATAAAAGGATGAGTAATCTGTTTCCGGAACGGGGATGAATGTTAATGAATGAGATTGAAGTCCGTTTCCTGTAGGATTGATGCGTTTTGGCTGCTTCAGTTAGAGTGAATAGAAATTCCTGGTTGTTGTTATGGCTTCTTCCGTTGGGGAATGTTGAAGAGTATAGTTTAATATTGTGTAGGAGATTAGTTGAAGATTGATGAGATTGTTGCTATTTGATTTCCAGTGTGATAGTTATTGAGGAAGATGAACAGTGCTTCTCTCTAGTCGTTGTTATTGCTGTAGGATTATATACATGAATTTGATTGCTGCCTTTTTTCTTCCAGATCCGTGAGTGTGTTGCTTGTGTTTGCCTCCGTTTGAGAGTTGCTGGAGTTCCCTGCTACTGGCTGCTAGTGTGATTTCGGAGTTTAGCAGATGATGAACAGTTCTGTGAAATCGGCTGTTTCTTTGCTACTGTTAATTGATTAGTTGAATGTTAGTGAAATCCTTTTTAGAAGCCCTTGCTTCCTGTGGTGGAAAGTGCTTGTTGTAGGTGAGAGTTTAGAAGTTCTTTGCTACTGTGTGAGTTTATCGTCTGAGAGGAAAGTGGTTGCTAGTGAGATTAGGAGGAAATTAAATCTGCTATTATTATTAGGGAAATTCCGTGAAGCCACCTAGTGAGTGTGAGTGACAGTTAATTCTTGTACTTGAGATTTCGTGGGGTCTCTAGTGTGAAGAGCGAGTGAAGTTAAATATTTAGGTTTGTGGCTTCTCTAGCGTGAGTGATTTCGTGGAATCACTTTCGTGTGAGAGTGAGCAAAGTCTCTCCTTGATGCCCGTGTGCGATAGCAACCGACCTCGGAGCGGGAGATCGAAGTTGACGAGGAGTTTCTCGCGTTATCGCCATCGACTTCAAATACGGAAGACGCCTCTTCCGTGGGTAATTGTTTATATCTTTTCCTTTGTGTGCGCCTCTATATTTTCTCATAGGATAATAAACTCTTTGCTGGGTTTTCGCCCGAGTTTTGTCAGCGAACACTACGTCGAAAACTCCAAACGGAAACGTATTTGGAGTTCACGATCTCCGTTTTGCTACAACAAGGGGAACAGAACGAAAGTTGCGAACTTCCTTCCCGAATTTAGAATTGAACCAGTAATTCAAGAAAATTCATTTTTAAACAAATAGTTTTTTTTGTGCTTTCCAAAAAAAATCAAAGTTGTTTAACTTCAAACTCTGCGCAACGCCCGCTCTAAATTTTACAAAAAACAAAATTCATTAATCATCGCATGCATTTAGGGTTTCCTAGAGAAAAACCGACAGAAACGCAAACCCTACGCGCCGTCCTGCATCAATATCTGATGGCTACTTGCATGAGAATCTCATCTTGAACCAACCTTAATATTGGAATGTTCTACACTGTGTTGCTAAGTCTGATACTCAACAGTTTTAGTATAGCAGTAAAATGTTTTAAATGTTAGATTCTTATAAAGCTTATATCTTTATAAGTATTATGTAAGACTTAAAACTTGTTTATCATTGATTTTTTTACAGCTCTATTTTCTACAACTTTGAAGTTCTAAATTTTCAGGTTCTCTATGATATTGATGTTGTTTCTACCAAGGAGCCTTTCCATTGTCTTATTAATCAAGGGTTAATACTTGGAGAAGTAAGAGACACCTGCTGTGGTAGCCATGCCATCTTTTATCATTAGTTCCTCATAGCTCTTAATGGCAGATTGAGTATACTGCATATAAAGACAAGGATGGAAGATTAATTTCTGCCGACTCTGATTACAATCCTGGTGATCATATGCATGAAAAGATTTCTACAGAGAAGGTCATTTATGCCTTTCACTTATACCTACATACTTTGAGGACTGTTATATTTATCTCTATGTGCTTGTTCCATACCTATTTGTTTTCATGTCTATTTCTGAAACCGCTGTCAAATGATTTATTTTTCACTTTACAGTCTTAAATTTAGAATCCATTGAAAATGTATAGGTAATTAAAGTTGGGGACTACCATGTGCTGAAGGATAATCCCAATATCCGATTGACTGCTCGGGCTTATAAAATGAGCAAAAGCAGGGGGAATGTTGTCAACCCAGATGACGTTGTTTCTGAGTATGGTGCAGATTCCCTTCGCCTGTATGAAATGTTCATGGGACCTTTAAGGTAATTTCCTGTGTAATGTTGTAATTTTATAATATCTTTTTGAAGAAGCTTGATAATTAGTATAGTTGTGGTAAATAATATGCTTTAAGTTGTATTCAGAGATTCAAAAACATGGAGCACTAGTGGGATTGAAGGAGTTCACCGCTTTCTAGCAAGGACTTGGAGGTTGATTGTGGGTGCTCCTTTGTCCACTGGGTTGTATAAAAATGGAACAGTTGTTACTGAAGATGAGCCTACTGTGGCCCAGCTCCAGTCTCTCCATAGATGTATTGTGAAGGTCCGTATTCTTGTAAGACATACATGTGGTTTGAATTTTCATTGAAGAAAAGAAATGGTTCCCTTTGCAAATTTCATTATTTTAATGTCATGGTTTGGGTAGAATTGCATGATTTCTAGAAAATGTTATCATCGTGTTTCATAAGAAACAGACGATGAAACAATTCCTCTGATAATTTTATATTTTTATCTGGTCTGAAGAATCTCACAGGATTTTGATGTTAGATCAATTTCGATACCTTTCAATACAAACATAGACTAGTGTATAGACTCATTCCATTCAAAGTTGTTGGAATTCCCATCAAACAACAGAGCAAATAAGCAATTGAAAGATTGTTGTATTGCTTTATGATGGGGATTGGGCCACACGCCTGTTTGGTCCCTGTGACGATCGGAGCCGCCATCACGAGCGGATTGCTGATCGTAGGATTTTTCGTTCCTTCACTTTATTCTTATTTTATGTATTTTATTTTTTTGTTTTTTGAGGGCTACAAGGATCGGAGGATCTCGATCGTCTGTGATCCCTCCCATAGTCTATATAAAGGGGTTGAGGGCTCATATTAAGGCATTGAAAGTTGAGTGAAATAGAAGCCTCTTCTTTTGATCACCTAGCGCCAAAGCTGGAACCCAAGTGCCGAAGCTTGGATTTATCTCCTCCTCCTCTCTCCTTGGCCGGCCACCTTTATCCCCCCACCACAATTTGTCGGCAGCCCTCCCTCCCTCCTCCACTTCCTCGCCGTGGAAGTGGAACCACTACACCTTCACCCCAACCCCCTTGGCCGACCACCCCTTGCCCCCCACTACCTAGGACGGCCACTCTTCACCACCCCCCCTCCATATTATTCCATTATTCAGTTTCCGGCGATTACCGGAAAAATTTTTTGGCCTCCCGCCACCACCACCATCCTCTCCATCATTTTCCCTTTCTTTTTTGTTTTTCGGCGATTGCTGGAAGCCACCTCCTGTGACCACCACCACCTCCGGAGAACCTCCACCATCACCCTCTGAGTTTCCTTCACTTACAGTTTTCCGGTGATTGCCTGAAAAATACTTCCGGACATCACCGGCCGCCTCTCCGGCGGCGACCACCTCCGGCCAACTATGGCCAACCACCACTCCACTACCCCATAACCATAATCCACTGCTCTTTAGTTATCTCTTCCACTTCCACTGCCTAACTCCCCCCTCTCATCCTGCAGACATGCAACTCAGCTGAGGGTTCACCACAGCCAAAGGCACATTTCCTGTGGTTACTCCCCTCCCGTACCCCACTTTCTCCACCACTCCTGTGAGCTAATCCAGCCCTCCATCTTTCTAATTTCCCTTTTTCCAGCTTCTGATCGAGTGTAAGCTGCCGTGTTCTCACATCCTAGAGAGCCAACAAACCCAAGCCCCTTGCTCCCTGCCCAAAACTCATTCAGAACCTGATTTCCTGCAGCTGGACACTCGGATCAGCACCTGAAGCCGCCTGGAACCATTCCCGGCGAAATCAGAATTGCTGGAATTTAATTCCAGCAACTGTTGGCCGATTTCCAGCCCCTCCCATCCAATTTCCTGGCATCCTGAACACATTCCCAGCAACCATTATCACTGTCCAGCAGTTAGGCCCTCATCTGGAGGTCTAAACCAGTTCCGGATTGTGACTTCGGATTCCCCAAAACACTCCAAACACATCTCCAGCCCCTGCCCCCCTTCAGTATTATGTGAGTCTAAGGTTGGTTTGTCGTTTTCTTTGTTGAATATTATATTTACTTTTTTACTTAGAAAGGATATAGGTTTGTAAGTTTTGAGTTCTGTTGTTTGAGTCTTCGTAATTTCTCATTTAGCTAGTTATTTGATTTTCTAGCACTCTTGCATATATACAACATTACGACGTCATCTGTTTCCAAATTCGAAAGCTTTCAAATTTTTTGTGGCAAATTAGTTCATATTAATTTATAAATATAAATTATTGCAATTAAAATATCGTCGGATTCTTGTCATTGCATTTACCGTTCATCTATTAGTTCCCCTCATTTAGGACCCGACACATGCGAGGCTAATGCAATCAATTCATCGATGCAGTTGTCGCATGACCCCGTCTAGCAGATGTCGTAAAGTCGCTTCATGACGGCGCTCGAGTAACGGACATCGTAACGGTGAATAAGATCGTGTTCAAGGTCTGGTCATGATAGAGTGAGATTGGACTAACGTAGCCAACAAACCCAATAGAGAGTGGAGCACTCCATGGCAATGTATGTGGTGCTGACCTTGTGCGGCTTCGGGATTTGATGAACATTGAAGAACTATTCTGCACGGGCAATTCACCTCGTAGGGTCGGTGTCGTTGAAGCAAGGGATATCAAACGAACGGAGTGCAGGTAGAAAGCCTGTTACGCATACACTTTCACCCAAGTGGACCCCCCCCCCATTGGGATCACCGACGCACGCTTATGGAAGCCTCCACGAATAATTAGAGCACACTAATGGAAGCCGCCGCGATTATTTGGAGCACGCGCATGGAAACCGCCATGATTATTCATTTGTAATTAAGTGTGTTAATTATTTAATTAATATTAAATTAGATATTATTATTAATGTAATGCCTTATTTTGTGTGTCCTCCCCATCTATTTAGGGGGGAGGGGTAGGAGTTTAGAGATTATCTTGGATGAATGAATTTTTAGGGTTGCTCCCTAAGTGTTCCTTCTCAACCCTTGCCTCCTCTCTCCCTCGCTTCCACCGGCCCTCTCTCGTCGGATTCCTCTATGGATGTCCGTATTAATTGGTCCGACCTGCCCCACTGTCTGCTGATGCAGCCGGTCTCGCCTCTAGTCTCTTTCTCGGACTGCCCAGCCCCTGCCACGATAGCTGCCATCTACCACGCCGGAGCTTGGCCTCTGTCCTTACAGTCACCTATAACCAGACCGTGGATTGATTTCTCCGTCCTAGCAGCACAGATCCTGGCCACTTGCGTCTCTCTTCACGTCAAAGTTGACTGGCTCTTCGACTTTAATGGATTGGCTGCCGCGACCCAACCTTCCGGTCTTTCCGCACTGTCGTCGCCTCCTCCATCGAAGCTGCGCCCTGATGCTGCCACCCCTGTTCGTAGCGAAGCCGATCTCGTCATCCAGCGCCGAGACCTTCCGCCGTTTAGACGACCGTTGTGCGCCACCGCCAGTGTTGTCGTTCCAGCCGCCTCATTCACCGCTGCATTCCGATCTCCGCTTCCGCCGGGCAGTTTCACCGCAGCAACGGTCAAAGCCCACGACTCCACCTCCGCTTATCGTCGTCAACACCCCAACAGTCCTTCCCGTCGTCTCTTCTCCCCGACCCGCACGCCTCTTCCTTCGCTTTGAGCCGCGTTACCCCTGTTTTCATGCCCTTTCCCTCTCGAGTCCACTCCATGCCCTAGCGCCTTAGCCGTGTCCTGCTGTCCTGCAGGGAAATGGGGCCCACTCTTCAAATCAATTTGCCTTTTCCCCTTCACTCACCACTGCACCCACTAGATGCCAATGCCACCTCTCCTCCTTTATTGTCTTGTCATATTAATTTCTTTTTTTCTTTCTCTTAGCTGCCAACTTTACTTTTCTCACAAAAATCCGAATCCTACCAATCAATTCTTCTTTCTTGTCTTTTTCCTCCTTCATCCTGCCATCACATCCCATATCAGCTCTCCTCTCTCTTCTTTGAACCTCACACCAGCTGCCAAACATTTCTCCACCATACACTTTCACATTTCCTTTTCAATTTCACCCCTCCTTTTTCATTCTTTTTCAACATTTTTTCTTTTCTTTTTCTCATTGCACACACAACCCCCACTTGTTCTTCGCCACTGTTTCCTCGTCACAATTACCACTAACCTCGTCAAATTATTACAACTCGACTTGGGGGCAAGGTCGATTTTCAAGGGCATTGGGATCACCGACGCACGCTTATGAAAGCCACCACGAATAATTAGAGCACACTCATGGAAGCCGCCGCGATTATTTCCATGGAAGCCGCCATGATTTTTTCCTTTTGTAATTAAGTGTGTTAATTATTTAATTAATATTAATTAAATGATATTTAATTAATATTAACTAGATATTATTTTTATAAATGTAATGCCTTATTTTGTGTACCCTCCCCATCTATTTAGGGGGGAGGGGTAGGAGTTTAGAGATTATCTTGGATGAATGAATTTTTAGGGTTTCTTCTCAACCCTTGCCTCCTCTCTCCCTCGCCTCCACCAGCCCTCTCTCGTAAGATTCCTTTATGGATGCCCATATCAAATCCCTTTGGCGGAGGAAGAGGATCCTGGTGAAGGTCCGAGTGTGCCCCGAGAAGCGATGGCGACTCCGCATTGGAGGTTGAGGAGGCACTAGGCCGGCCGGCCAGGGGGCGTCAAACTTAGCATCCATTTGCAGCATTAGAGCCTGGAGCGAGGCAATGGATTTGTCATGAGCATCGAGGTAGTGGAAGATGGCTAAATCCACATAAGTATGAGGCGTTGGTGTCTCAGAGTGCGCCATAGATCAAAGCCGTGGGGGCATGCACACAGAAGGATGGATGGTGCGTAGTCGGATAAGCGAGGGAGGCACTGTCGAGCGCAGTTGCAGTTGAGGAGGCGTGCGGTTGGCAGTATCAGAATCGCCTTCCACTGGTGCACAAGCATAGTCGGATGGCATGAGTCGCGGGAACACTGCCTCTGGGAGCAGTGCTGGTGGGAGATCGCGGTTTCCCCGACCGCAGAAAGCTATATGCTGGGAGATCGCGGGACGCAAGTCGATGCGATGGAAGCGAGCACAGTGAACGCGAGAGGATGGGATGAAGGCTTCGGGAGACGAAAACCGCAACCGGAAGCGGGAAGGTCAGACCAAATTGTTAGGTCTTGGAAAACAAAACTGGAGGCTACCTATTCTGAGAGGAGAAAAGGGAGGAGAAGAGAGAAAAATGAAGAGAAATAACCCCCAGAGAAAAGGGAGGAGAAGAGAGAAAAAAGATGAGAAATAATTCCTAGGGTTCCCAATTTTCCAAATACCATCCAAGATACCAAATTACATTGCCCCGTGGGTTTATATAACACCCCCGGTACACTTAAAAACAAGGAAATATACGCGCGTCTTAATTACTTTCCACCGGCGTGTCACCTTTCGCGGCGCTTGTATACCCGCCACATTGGAGGATGGCCCTCTATCTCCTTTGCGTTCGTAACATGGGCCGAGAGAGATAAACGGATGTTCCCCCGCGTATAAATTTGTTGCATCAAGGCCCTAGTGTCAAAACCATTAAATGTCAAAAAAAATGAAAATCAGGCCATTGTTCGGCGCGTGTTTTGTGATTTTGTCCTATCTCATGTTCCATATCTATCAAGCTCAACTTCTTATTGCCCATGATGAGAGGCTCCCAATACTACTTCGTGGTGATTAATAATGATGTAAATTGCAAAAGCACTTGCAGAAACCCTTTGCAATATCGCGCACTCATTTGTTTGTAGAGTGAAGAAAAACAAGGTGATTTGCCATGTGTTTTTAAGTTTGTTGAGGATTTGAGAGGTCAAAGAAAAAAGAAGTGAGTGGTGCAACGACCTGTAACACCCCTTCCCAGTATTTCAGAAATCAGCCGTCCGGCCGGGTCAGCGATATAAAGAAAACTAGGAAACAGTATTAAAACTAGTAGCAGCAGGTAATAAAATCTATACTAAGCAATTTAAGACTTACAGCGGAAGTTTAAAAAGTAAACTAAAGGTAACCACATACCTGATGTCTGGATTCACAGAGCCACTAAACAGGAAGTAAAACTGAATTAACTGAAAATCTGGTTAACCATAAATAGTCTGAAATAAATTAGATAAAACATTAATCTGATACAATGTTCTCATCTACAGGTACATGCTGAAATAGAGTAAACTGACAAAGATAAATACTACAAACTGACGCCACCACATGCTCATCCTAGACGTAACTTCCCACATGGGTCACCTGAAAAACAGTGCCCACGAAGGGTCAGAGTAAGGAAAAATAACCCCTCCTAGTGACACTAAAACCCAGTTTTACATATGAATGCATGTATGTCTTTGAAAAATAATTTTATGCATTTAAAACTTTTATGCTATGTGATATGCATGCCTTCGCACTATTCTCTGGTCACACATCTACTCGTATTAGGAACGTGACTTTTATTTTACTAACTCAAGTCCTGGCGTTCACTAACTAGCGTACTGTCTCATGTCAGGTCTATACTTGAGTTCTAGGCGGCTTCTAACCTGCTCATCTACTAGGAAGACTCTAGGCAGAGTAGCTCCTAACGCGCAACTGAAACTGACGACCCGAGACCATCTTACGAACCCAATTGTTCTAGTGTCACGCGGACACGGTCTTGAATCTGCTAACTGGCTCAAGGGAAAATAATTCCCAAGTCTGTACTACTCATAAGGTTCCATGTACCTTATGAGAACGGTAGTGCGCCTCTACCTAGCACGGAAGAACTCTGTGTGCTGGCTGACCTTTTTGGTCTGACGCTACTCTGCAAGGGATATCTTTTCTGGTGTACTACTAAGCGACCTTTGACTTTCTGGCGGTCGACTTGAAGGGACATTCACGCCCTTATTCGGAACAAATTCCAAACCTACGAACACGGCTAACGCTTCCGTACTCTATGTTTCTGTTCATGATCCGACTACTTGGGTCTTGGGGAAATCGTGTCACCCTACACGTTTTTCGTAACCGTTTTCCTATCACCACACCTTTCTATGCATGGTCATGATACTTGAAATAAATCTATTTATGTGTATAAAAATACAATACTTTATATATCTAACTAAAAGGAATTTAAATTTCCTTACAGCGGTGGTGCGGCGCTCGTACACTCGGCGCGGCGGCATCTTCTATTTCGAAGGTAATCCTACTGTTGGGGACCCTCAAGTACTGCCCCGACTCCACCGAAAAACCTGCAAAATTTAGGGCAGCCCTAAATCCAACATTTCCCCTAAGGATTTCCGATGGAAAAATCCAAAACAACTAGGGTTAACAAAATATAAATGCTAAGACCCAAAAATTACCGTTTTGTGGAGCGATTAGGGCTCTCAATGCGTCCTACTCGAATTCCGCGGTGAAACTCGAACCCCAAAACCTAATTAGGGCAAATAAATCCAAAACCTAGGTTATTTTAGTTTTCAAAACGAAGGATTTCCACAAAGGAATAGAGAGAAAGAGAAAACGGACTTACCGAAACCAAAATCGGATCTCACTTCTCCGGCTAGGGTTAGACCCGACACTTCCAAGGCCAAGGAAGGAAAAGGAATGCTTGTTGGCGCCTGCAGAGGAGGGAGGAGTGGTCGGATTTGGCTTCCGGAGGGGGATCGGCCGTCGAGAATGCAACGGGAGGGGCGTCGGCTAGTCGGCGTCGGCGTCGGGCGATGTCGCTTGCGGAGACGTAAAGCGGAATCGGCTTGCGGTTTATCCCGATAGAAGAGGTGCGGGTTTTAATAGAATACGGGATGCGGGTATGGATGTTAACCGCATGAAGAGAGGGGGAAACTTCTATTGGCACACCCAAAGCATTCATTAAGTTGCTATTCGCAATACACGCCACTCAAATTCCTTAAATTCTAAGCCGATTTTGCTAGACAACGCTACTAAAATTTAATGTGCGTCACACTAATATTATGGCTAACATACGTTACCAAATAATGGACGCGACCCCTCGCATAGTAACGTTGTACCTTGACGATACGCTGTCTCGATCAATATTCGTCGCGACTGGACCCTACAATTTAAACAAATTTCGTGACAGATTTACGGATGTTACAAATCTCCCCTCCTAACAAAAATTTTCGTCCTCGAAAATTGAAACCATACCTGAGTCGAAGAGAAAAGAATAGTCTGCATTGCTCTTTAGCTCATCCTCTCGCTCCCAAGTATACTCTGGACGGCCACAGTTCATCCAAAGGACTTTGACCATGCGAATCTCTCTATTTCTGAGCTTCTGAATCCTTGAGTCCACTATCTTGACTGGTCTAACTCCAATACTAAGATCTGTCTCAATTGGTGCTTCCTCGGTACTGATGATCTGACTGGGATCTCTGACTGCTCTCCTCAGATAGGAGACGTGGAATACATCATGTACACCACTCATTTCTTCAGGTAAGGCCAACTTATATGCAACCTCACCAACTCTTTCCAGTACCTCAAAAGGACCAATGAATCTGGGACTCAGCTTCTTCATTCGCTTTATTCTAGAGGCTCCTCTGACTGGTCTGACCTTTAAATAAACGTAGTCTCCAACACTGAACTCTACTGACCTGTGCTTCTGATCATGATACTTGGCCTGGCGATCCTGAGCTGTCTTCATACGCTCCTGAATAAGCTTAATCCTGTCTGTGGTCTTATCAATCCATGACTCCCTGATAGAAGATCTTTCCTCACTCTCAGCCCAACATAACGGCGTCCGACAACGTCTACCATAGAGGGCCTCGAACGGTGCCATCCCAATACTTGCCTGGAAACTGTTGTTGTAGGAGAACTCCACAAGAGTAACATACTTCTCCCACTTTCCTCCAAAATCTAGAATGCACATCCGTAGCAGATCCTCCAAAGTCCTATTTGTGCGCTCAGTCTGTCCATCGGTCTGAGGATGGAATGCGGTGCTGAAATGTAACCTGGTACCCAACCGCTCCTGAATATATCGCCACTCCCTGGAGGTAAATCTGCCATCTCGGTCTGAAACTATAGTCTTGGGTACACCGTGAAGTCGAACTATCTCGTCTAGATACAACTGTGCCAGCTTCGGACCCTGATCCGTCTTCCTAAGAGGAATGAAATGAGCGACCTTAGAGAGTCGATCTACTATAACCCACAAGGAATCATTCCCACTCTGCGATCTCGGCAAACCATGAATGAAGTCCATAGATATATCCTCAAAAGTCCACTCGGGGATGGGAAGTGGCTGCAATTTGCCTCCAGGCCTCTGACACTCGGCCTTAACCAACTTGCATGTCTCACACTTCCCTACATAATCTGCAACATCGCTCTTCAAACCTGGCCACCAGACTGTCTTCTTAAGATCTGCATACATCTTCGTGCTACCAGGATGTATAGAATATCTGGAATTGTGTGCCTCGAACAAAATGTCCTCACGAAGGTGACTAATATCTGGGATGCACACTCTGCCATCATGCAATAATAACTCATCATGAATAGAGAACCTCTCTTTCTGACCTGACTGCACTGAGATCCAAATCTCTGCCATCTTTGGATCCAACGGTATAGCTGTCCTGATCCTATCTCTAATATCGCACGAAATCTCCATCCAACTCAACCAAGCTGAACCAAAACTGCAACGGGGCACAACGACGATGTCCAGTCTCTCCAGCTCTCGTACTAACTCCTCCTGCTGAGTGAGAAGATAGAAACACGAGCCTCTCCTGCTAAGAGCATCAGCTACCACGTTCGCCTTTCCTGGGTGGTACTGAATGTCTACATCGTAGTCTGCTAGAAACTCCAACCATCTGCGCTGCCTCAAATTGAGCTCTCGCTGATCAAAGATATACTTAAGGCTCTTATGATCAGTAAAGATCTCACAACGCACTCCATAGAGGTAGTGTCTCCATATCTTCAGAGCATGAATGACTGCTGCAAGCTTCAAGTCATGTACGGGATAGTTCCTCTCATGAACCTTTAACTGTCTCGAGGCATAGGCTACGACCTTTCCATGCTGCATGAGTACACAACCCAAACCCTGACCTGAAGCATCACTATAGATCTGAAATCCGTCTGGCCCTGAAGGCAAACTCAAAACTGGTGCGGTCATCAATCTGTTCTTCAAGTTCTCAAAGGCCAACTCACACTCAACTGTCCAATCCAAGCCCTTTCCCTTCCTAGTGAGGGAAGTCAGTGGTAAGGCTATCTTCGAGAAATCCCTGATGAATCTCCTGTAGTATCCAGCAAGACCCAAAAAGCTGCGAACCTCTGAAACTGTCGTCGGCCTTGGCCAACTCTTAATGGCCTCTATCTTCTTTGGATCAACGCTAACCCCTTTCTGACTGATGATATGGCCTAAGAATGCAATCTCTGAAAGCCAAAATTCGCACTTCGAAAACTTAGCAAACAACTGGTTCTTCCTGAGTATGCTCAACACAATCCTGAGGTGTGCTGCATGATCTTCTGCACTCTTAGAGAACACTAAGATATCATCTATGAAGACGATGACAAAACGATCCAAATACTCCCGAAATACCCTGTTCATCAGGTCCATAAATACTGAAGGGGCATTGGTCAGCCCGAACGGCATGACCACGAACTCGAAGTGTCCATATCTGGTACTGAAAGCAGTCTTCTGTATATCCGCGTCACGAATCCTCAGCTGATGATAGCCCGACCTCAGATCTAACTTGGAGAAAGTGCTCGCTCCCACCAACTGGTCGAACAAATCATCAATCCTGGGAATCGGGTACTTGTTCTTAACGGTCAGCTTATTCAATTCGCGGTAGTCTATGCACAATCTCAGACTACCATCCTTCTTCTTCACGAAAAGCACTGGAGCACTCCAATGCGAAGTACTAGGGCGTATAAAACCCAAATCAAGCAGCTCCTGCAACTGGCTCTTCAATTCTGCTAGTTCCCTTGGAGCCATCCGATAGGGAGATTTGGCTACCGGTGTAGCCCCAGGATGCAAGTCTATTGGGAACTCAATCTCTCTATCTGGAGGGGCACCAGGGAGCTCTTCCGGGAAAGCATCTGGAAACTCCTGCACCACTGGTACCTCCAACAAATCAGCCTTAGACTCCGCGCTCATCAGTACTACGAAGGTTTCACAACCCTGACTAATGTACTTTCTCGCTTGGACTGCAGATATGATCATCTTCACTACTCCCTTCAATCCCTGAAAAGAAAAAGAGGTCTGGTTGGGGCCATCGAACTGAATCTGCTTCGCCCTACAGTCAATCCTGGCGTTGACTGCTGAAAGCCAGTCCATTCCAAAAATCAAGTCAAACCCTGCTATAGGTAGCAGCAAAGCTTCCACGATAATCTCAGTGTCACCAAACTGCACTGGCACCCTGCACTTGTCTCTGGTCTGCAGAAGGGATCCATTCGGCATCATGACTTCCAGCGGTACTGACTCGGGGAAGACTTCTAAATCCAACTTACGCACTAAAGATTCCGCGATAAACGAGTGCGAGGCACCCGTATCAAACAGAATCTTAGAGGGTAAGCTACGAATCATAAGGATGCCTACATGAATGATTTATGAAGGATGAAAAATTTAACGTGTCACTACGGAGGATTTAAAACCAACTTGCAAGCAAACAACACTTACCTG
This sequence comes from Platanthera zijinensis, assembly GCA_039513925.1. Taxonomy (NCBI): domain Eukaryota; kingdom Viridiplantae; phylum Streptophyta; class Magnoliopsida; order Asparagales; family Orchidaceae; genus Platanthera; species Platanthera zijinensis. The sequence goes on from CM077098.1 coordinate 120,687,945, forward strand.
TCACAACATCCTCCTGATCCTTCGCCTCCTGCTGACCCAGCCCATAAGCTCTGGGCTGCACTAAGTCTCGACCCTGCTGTGGTCTCCCATCAGTAATCATCAATGCTTTGCCCTTATCTACCCTGCTAGAGCCACCCACCTCGAACTTCGACTGCAGGAAATAAATTTCATTAAAAATCTATCGTAATTACATAAATTTAATCAATACATAAGGACCTTGATTACCTGATTTGTCCCAGCTTCCTGACAGAAGCGAGCTATGTGTCCAGGTTGTCGGCACTTGTAGCATACGCCAGCACTGGCCAAACACTCTCCTGAATGGCGACGCTGACACTTGGGACACGTGGGATAGTCCTTGCTTCGGTCACCAGATTGACCATTCTTCTTAGCATCAGGCTTCGGCTTCTTGTTCCAGTTCTTACCTTGGTCATTCTTGTTCTGCTGCGGCTGATGCGAATCCTGAGATCGCTTCGCACGGAAACTACTTCGCTTCTGAACTTTCTGCTGGTCAGCCTCCAGTCTGCGAGCCGTATCCACTAAGCTCCTGTAATCAGCGTTGACCATAGTCATCAGCGGCTGCCTCAACGAGTCACGCAAGCCATCCACGAAACGACTGCACTTCTCAGTCTGATCTCCCTGCATCACGCCCGCATATCTAGCCAGATGAGTCAGCTCTCGCTCGTACTCAGTAACTGTCCTGTCCCCCTGGAAAAGCCTCAGATACTTTTCTTGGAGACCTCGTCGTGCGGAAGGAGGCACGAACCAACTAGCAAGAGCTCTAGAGAACTCGCCCCAAGTGAACATGTCTGGGGTACGGCCTGGCCAAACAAAAATACGATCATACCATATTAAAATTTACACATTACTTCCTAAAATAAAGGAATTGATCATAACACTTTACCTGCAGGATCATCTGTCCGGTATTTGTCCCACCAGACTTTTGCCTCTCCTCGGAGGAGGAAAGCTGCCAGAGGAACTTTCTTATTCTCCGGGCACTCCAAAACATTCAGCAGGTCTCTGGTGTTAGCTATCCAATCATCTGTATCCATCGGGGTCTCATCCCCACTGTAGTTCGAAGGCTGAAGTTCTCTGAAATTTCTCAAATAGCGCTCCAGGGTCATCTCCACAGGTGCTGCTGCAGGAGCTGGTGCAGGGACTGGTACTTGTACTGGAGCTGGAAACCCTGCAGCCAGTCCTCTCTGAAACTCCATCAAGGCAACAGTAACCGCCCTGGCAATCTGAGATGCTATGTCAGTGCCCTCTGGAGCTGCTGGAACTGGCGGTACCTGTGGCATGGCAGCGTCTCCCATGGTTGCATTAGGAATCGGGTTCTGGCGTGAAGATTCACCTGGTTCACTAACTCGTGGTGCCTGATAGAATAAATAAAGGAAATCTGGTTATTTATCAAACATCTAAGAAATCTGGCTTAGCAACTTATTTTGTACTCTAGCGAACACTAAGGCTTAATCGCAACTTAAAGTACTTTACTGACAATAGTTTACTCTTATACGCTCCTATGACTCTGTGAATTCTTTCTAGGGTCCAGGGATCCTAAACCTGGCTCTGATACCAATTTGTAACACCCCTTCCCAGTATTTCAGAAATCAGCCGTCCGGCCGGGTCAGCGATATAAAGAAAACTAGGAAACAGTATTAAAACTAGTAGCAGCAGGTAATAAAATCTATACTAAGCAATTTAAGACTTACAGCGGAAGTTTAAAAAGTAAACTAAAGGTAACCACATACCTGATGTCTGGATTCACAGAGCCACTAAACAGGAAGTAAAACTGAATTAACTGAAAATCTGGTTAACCATAAATAGTCTGAAATAAATTAGATAAAACATTAATCTGATACAATGTTCTCATCTACAGGTACATGCTGAAATAGAGTAAACTGACAAAGATAAATACTACAAACTGACGCCACCACATGCTCATCCTAGACGTAACTTCCCACATGGGTCACCTGAAAAACAGTGCCCACGAAGGGTCAGAGTAAGGAAAAATAACCCCTCCTAGTGACACTAAAACCCAGTTTTACATATGAATGCATGTATGTCTTTGAAAAATAATTTTATGCATTTAAAACTTTTATGCTATGTGATATGCATGCCTTCGCACTATTCTCTGGTCACACATCTACTCGTATTAGGCACGTGACTTTTATTTTACTAACTCAAGTCCTGGCGTTCACTAACTAGCGTACTGTCTCATGTCAGGTCTATACTTGAGTTCTAGGCGGCTTCTAACCTGCTCATCTACTAGGAAGGCTCTAGGCAGAGTAGCTCCTAACGCGCAACTGAAACTGACGACCCGAGACCATCTTACGAACCCAATTGTTCTAGTGTCACGCGGACACGGTCTCGAATCTGCTAACTGGCTCAAGGGAAAATAATTCTCAAGTCTGTACTACTCATAAGGTTCCATGTACCTTATGAGAACGGTAGTGCGCCTCTACCTAGCACGGAAGAACTCTGTGTGCTGGCTGACCTTTTTGGTCTGACGCTACTCTGCAAGGGATATCTTTTCTGGTGTACTACTAAGCGACCTTTGACTTTCTGGCGGTCGACTTGAAGGGACATTCACGCCCTTATTCGGAACAAATTCCAAACCTACGAACACGGCTAACGCTTCCGTACTCTATGTTTCTGTTCATGATCCGACTACTTGGGTCTTGGGGAAATCGTGTCACCCTACACGTTTTTCGTAACCGTTTTCCTATCACCACACCTTTCTATGCATGGTCATGATACTTGAAATAAATCTATTTATGTGTATAAAAATACAATACTTTATATATCTAACTAAAAGGAATTTAAATTTCCTTACAGCGGTGGTGCGGTGCTCGTACACTCGGCGCGGCGGCATCTTCTATTTCGAAGGTAATCCTACTGTTTGGGACCCTCAAGTGCTGCCCCGACTCCACCGAAAAACCTGCAAAATTTAGGGCAGCCCTAAATCCAACATTTCCCCTAAGGATTTCCGATGAAAAAATCCAAAACAACTAGGGTTAACAAAATACAAATGCTAAGACCCAAAAATTACCTTTTTGTGGAGCGATTAGGGCTCTCAATGCGTCCTACTCGAATTCCGCGGTGAAACTCGAACCCCAAAACCTAATTAGTGCAAATAAATCCAAAACCTAGGTTATTTTAGTTTTCAAAACGAAGGATTTCCACAAAGGAATAGAGAGAAAGAGAAAACGGACTTACCGAAACCAAAATCGGATCTCACTTCTCCGGCTAGGGTTAGACCCGACACTTCCAAGGCCAAGGAAGGAAAAGGAATGCTTGTTGGCGCCTGCAGAGGAGGGAGGAGTGGTCGGATTTGGCTTCCGGAGGGGGATCGGCCGTCGAGAATGCAACGGGAGGGGCGTCGGCTAGTCGACGTCGACGTCGGGCGATGTCGCTTGCGGAGACGTAAAGCGGAATCGGCTTGCGGTTTATCCCGATAGAAGAGGTGCGGGTTTTAATAGAATACGGGATGCGGGTATGGATGTTAACCGCATGAAGGGAGGGGGAAACTTCTATTGGCACACCCAAAGCATTCATTAAGTTGCTATTCACAATACACGCCACTCAAATTCCTTAAATTCTAAGCCGATTTTGCTAGACAACGCTACTAAAATTTAATGTGCGTCACACTAATATTATGGCTAACATACGTTACCAAATAATGGACGCGACCCCTCGCATAGTAACGTTGTACCTTGACGATACGCTGTCTCGATCAATATTCGTCGCGACTGGACCCTACAATTTAAACAAATTTCGTGACAGATTTACGGATGTTACACGACCTGGCTCAACCCACAATATTTTAGGTATGATCTCCTTTGGTTCATCACAACCTATACTAATGGAGATCATTGAGACCTTTTGGAGCACGAATTGGTTGGTTTTGACGCCTACCATATTTGGCAACGCTTGATGGATGATCTAAGTCCGCAGTTGCGTCCAGAGTGACGTTTTGGTATTTTGCATGTATTTGTTTTATTTTTATAGTGTTTTATTTAGTGAAATCGGACAATCATTGTGTATGACCAATCATAGCGGCCAAGATAGTTATCCTAGTCATGTTTTATTTTAAGTAAGAGGGTAAGGGCAGTTGTCATGGGCATTGCAGATTTTGTAGATCCATGGAATTCGGCAATCTCTTGTGGCGCCGACTCCACGAAACCTCAAGGTGCTGACTCCATTGTATGCTATCTTATTTCCCTTGTTTGTTTTTGCTGTATGCCACTTTCCCTCCCAAACCCTTAACCTCCCATTGCAGGAACCTTCCAGCAGCAGCCACCTTCCCCTAAAGCCTTCTCCAAACAGCCTCCCTCCATTTCCCTACACCTAAACCCTTGGACACACCTCCCTTTACTCTCCCTGCACCACATCACAACCCAGCAGCCCCCTTTTCACCGCCGGCCAGCAGTCCACAGCCACAACAAATCCCCTCGCCCAACACATTTTCCCCTTAGCCCTGCCTAGCCGTCCAGTCTAGGCCCAATCCAAGGCCTGGCTACCCATTTATTTGTAACCTAACGCCAAACATTTATATGCATACATACACCTTCCTGGGTTAAATAAGGCTCACTTCAGCGACACTGCACCTAGGATTTGCATTGCTTAGAGTTCATTATCACTGACTACCTTGTATCACATAGTTAGTTGAACAATACGGTTTTATCCTTTTTCCTAGGTGGCCTATGAGTATTTTCCAGGAGATCGTCCATCCCAGGATTACTCCCATTAGAGGCGTCTTTTCATATCCAGTGGTGGGGTTGTGTTATGGACTCTATAGTTAAGCGAGCATTATATAAATAAATTTTTTTCTGTTCACTACTCATTACTTAATAGGATACCTTCCAGTTAACTTTGTTGGGTATTGTTGTAAAATAGAAATCACAATAGGTGGATGCTTTTGTTTTGCTAACCTGCTTATCTGGGTGCAATAATAACTCATTATCTGCTTACAGGTATCAGAAGAAATCCAAGAAACTAGGTTCAATACTGGCATTTCTGCAATGATGGAGTTCATCAATGCTGCATTTAAGGTTTGGCTGCAACTGTCAAGAATTATCCCATTACATGATTGCCCTACTTTTTGATGTAGAGCTTATTCTTCTGGTTATAAACGTATTAAATTGCAATATAGTAGTACTTGGTGAATGCCACATTATCTATATGTTGATCAAAGATAAGTTTACAATGATGGTGTTACGGATGCAGATGGTGGCACGGAGCTCGAAGGGGCGTCAACAAGTCTACTCCTGGAGGAAGAGGGACGCGGAGGAGACATTGGCGTGATTGCTAAAGTCCCAGGCGGGGTGTTCTCTTAGAAGTTATTTTTACTTAGGTTGTATTTGGATTTCTTGGATATTTATGTTTTTTCCTGGTGAGGGGTTCTAATACCCCAAACCTATTTTATCATGTATCTTTGGTTTGGAATGAAAAGCTTTGGAGCCTAGGGCTGGATAAGAGTCCCTCTTGGATTTCCTCTCTTTCTTCCTCTTGATCTTCCCGGATTGGAGCGGTGAAACCATAAGGCGTAACATTTGTTTGACCTGTCGACCCCATCCGCTACTTCAATAGCCGCCAAGACTCCTTCCGCGACCCACACTCGTGCACAAATATCCTCCCTGACTGCTCGCGCACGACTCTTTCTTCCCCGATCCGCTCTCACATGGCTTTCCTCCCTGACCCTGCTCGCGTTCAATGCGTCCCGCTGTATCCTCCCGCGCATGTCTAGCCACACACACCCGTGCATCCAACCATATCCTACCGCGTGCGTCCAGCTGCATCGTTCCACCGACGTCAGGTCGTGCCTACCAACGCACGTCCAGACCACATCCTTCTGCATGTGTCCAGTCGCGCTTACCCGCGTGTGTCCAACAGTGCTTCTCAACGTCTCCTTCAACCAGACTGACTGCAGGTTCCTTTCTTGCTCCTGGCGCCGCCGTCAAGACGACCGAGCATCCGCTCCATGAATGACACCAGCCTAGATGTTGTCGAACACCACTTCATTAATCAGGACAACCTTTTATGCTTGGTGGCTCGTGATGCCCATTCTGACTCCACTCTGCCACCGCCCTTGGAGATCTCGTGCTCCTTCAGTTTGTTGTTGGCCATTCCCACGACGTCTCCATCATTCCCCGCACTTGTCGCGGCATATGCGCCGCGCGCCCTCGATGTTCCATATTCAGCAGGACAGATCCTCTTGGGTGGATTTCCAAGGCCGAACAATTTTATGATCTCCAGGGCACCCCAAACAAGCAGAATGTCTCCTTGATGCTTCTTGCCATGGAGGGCTCTGCCTTACACTGGGTTTGTTGGCTTCGCCACTCTACCCCGCTCCTCTCATGGCTCGAACTCAAGCTGGCCATGGTCAAGCGCTACGCTCGTCGCTACACCAGCAATGTCGTCAAGAGCCTATGTGTCCTTCGCCACATGTTTTCGGTGGATCGGTATATTGACGAATTCATCAAGCTCGTCAACCATGTCCTCGTTCTTCCTCCTGACCATTATATGACCGTCTTGCTTCAGGATCTCCAACCCCACATCCGCTTACGGCTTCGCACTTACCATCCCTGGGTTATTACAGACACTGTAGAGCTTGCCCGCTTGGTGGAGGCGAATTTCTACGTCTAGCTAGTAGACCAGCCGCGTTTTCAGCCAGCCGCACCCAACTCCTCAACTCGCTCCACGTTCATTCCTCCTATCCCGCCACGGCTTCCTGCAGAGGATCCTTCACCTACGACCACCGTTCTCCCCAAGTCGTCCATCCTTCCACCGCCCTCACGACGACCAAAACCCAACCAACTCTCGACACATGAGTATAATAACCTGCGCAGTAAGGGCTTGTGCTTTTCCTACAGGCAACCCTACTCCCCGATGCATGACTTACCGCTCAAGGAGCTACAATTATGACCGACGGACCCTATGACCGGTTCCCTTCAGCGTTTTGAGCTCACTTTTTTCCATCGGTAGCATTTCAGGGCTTCGCATCATGAAGCTGCAGGGACTTTTGAAAGGGATTTTTGTGGTGTTTATGATTGATAGTTGGACGACCCACAACTTGGTGAAGCTCTTGCAGCTGCCCATCAAGCCGACAACAGAGTTTTTTGTTTACCTTGGTGACGGTCGTCGCTTCCTGATTAGTGGCCTTTGTCGCGGCCTTCAGCTCCAGTTCGGCGATTGCAGCGCCTTTATCGATTTTTGTCTTTCCTTTGGGCGGCGTGGATGCCATCCTGGGCATTATGTGATTACAGACGTTTTGTGACGTCAACCACAACTGGGCCTCTATGTGGATGACTTTCCAGTGGGCTAAACGACCCTGCACACTCCTGGGGGATGCCTCCCTTCAGCGGGTCGTCGTCTCATCGCGTGCCGCTCTACGAACTCACTCTGTGGACTTTCGAGCAATCTTATGGCAGATCACCTCATCGGCGGATGTGGCCCCGACGCCTCCGCGTTCTTCCTCGCCACCTCAGTTGGCTCTCCTTTTGCAGACTTACTTGTCCATGTTCGCGCTAACTCCGGGCATTCCACTGTCCCGCGCCACTGACCACGACTTCTCGCTCCGGGATGGTGTGATTGAGTGTTTGGTGTCCGACCTGTTAGCTGCCAGACTGATACAACCCATTGCGAGTCCATTCTCGAGCCCGATCCTTCTAGTACGAAAGAAGGATGGCAGCTGACACTTATGTGTTGATGTACACTTAACAAAGCCACCGTGGCAGACAAGTATCCTATTCCTGTCATCCAAGAGCTCTTGGATGAGCTATGTGGGCCACCTACTTCTCCAAAATTTACCTCCGTTCGGGTTACCATCAGATCCGAGTATGTGCTGAGGACATCTCAAAGCCCGCCTTCCGCGACGAACACTACGACTTCTTGGTGTTGTCGTTTGGGCTCACCAATGCCCCAACTACCTTCCAAGCCATGATGAACGACATCTTATAGTCTTTGCTCAGTGCAAGGTCTCTTATTTGGCTTACACCATCTCAGCACAAGAAATGGTTATGGTCGTCGACAAGGTCGTGGCCCTGCTGCAGTGGCAGCAACTGCGCTCCTTACGTGAGGTACGATGCTTCCTCGATTTGACGAGCTACTATTGTCGTTTAATCTGGGACTACAACACGCTGTCACGTCCACTTACGATCCTTCTACGTAAGACGAGTGATATTACCTTCTGATGGTTCTCCAAGGCGGACACCGCCTTCACATCCCTTAAGCAGGCCTTGGTGACGACGTTGGTTCCGGCCATGCCAGACTTCTCCCAACCTTTCATCGTGGAGTGTGATGCCCCGGGGACAGGTCGATGTCGTTCTCATGGAGACCGGACCCCATATGGCTTATTTTAGTCGGTCCTTCTCTACGACCATCCACTCCCTCTCCGCTTAAGAAAACAAGCTTATGGCGCTCATTTTGACAGTTTAACACTAGTGTTCTTACTTATTGGGCGACACTTCATCATGTGTACAGATCATCATAGCTTACGATACTTGCTCAACCAGGAGATAACCCCCCTACCCCAACAAATTTGGGCGGCGAAGCTGTTGGGTTATGATTTTTCCGTCGAGTTTTTTTTTGGGAAGTTCCAACATGGAGTCGGATGCCTTATCACACCAGATGAATTCGGCCGAGCTGACGGCCATATCCTGCCCAGTCTGGCAGGAGGCGAGCACTATACAGGGTGAGGTGGAGGCCGATCCGACCTTGTGGCCTATCATGGAGAGCTTGCGGACGGATGTCACTGCATGCCCCACACACACTTGTGGGAGGTCGATTGTTCTATCAGGGTTAGTTGGTTCTCTCTTCCTCGTCAGATTGCATTCCACACCTCCTTTTTGAGTTCCACAGTACGCCGTCCACAGGCCACACTGGCGCGTTCTGCACTTACCGCTACCTTGCAACTGCACTTTATTGTCGAGGGATGATGTGACATGGGGAGGAATATATCACGGCCTGCCTGATCTGCCAACATGCGAAAAATGAGGCAAATTTTTTCGGGGTCTTCTGCAGCCCTTACCTGTACTTGATCTCATATGGGATGACCTAAAGATGGACTTCATTATGCACTTTCACACTCATCTGGATACGACTGCATCTTCGTCGTGGTGGACCGTCTCGCCAAGTATTGCTATTTTCTTCTCTTGCGACATCCTTTCACGGCCCCGGTGGTGGTCGATGCTTCATTTTCAATGTGGTCTGATCGCACGTTTTTCCCCGTTCGATCATCAGTGATCGGGACCCAGTTTTTTGAGCAACTTCTGGCAGGAGTTGTCCAAACTCCAAGGGACACAGTTAGGTTGAGTTATGCCTACCATCCTCGAACGGACGACCAATCCAAGGTATTGAACCGATGTCTGGAGACTTACCTGCGTTGTTTTACTTCAGATCGCCCGCATGATTGGAGCAAATGGTTGGGGTGGGTCGCTCTTAGATATAGATAAGATACTGCGGGTCTTGAAGATTCATCTTCGCAACGCACATCAGAAGATGCTCCACCATGCGAGCAAATAGTGTCGAGACGTGCAGTTCTAGGTGGAGGACGTGTTTTTTTTCAAGCTCCAGCCGTACCACCAAACTTCGGCGATGAATCGCCTCCATCCCATGTTGTCTGCTTGCTTTTACGGCCCATTCATCCGGTCCTCCACGTCTCCCAGCTCAAACGGGTGGTGGGCAATCACCCCATTGAGGAGACCTTGCTGCCAAACATTGCATCAAACAGATCCACCATGTGCCTTCCCTTAGCCATTTTGTACCACAAAACTGTCACAGAGGACGATTGTGTTCAAGAGTAGGTGTTGTTGGCATGCCGACATCGTCCTCCTTCCGACGCTACTTGGTTGGATCATGACAACTTCCGTGGCCAGATCCTTGAATTTTGCCTTGAATATGACACATTTTTCAGATGGGGGTATTGTTACGGATGCAGACAGTGGTACGGAGCTCGAAAGGGCGTCAACAACATGGCATGTCTACTCCATGAGGAAGAGGGCTCGGTGGAGACACCAGTGTAATTGCTAAAGTCTCAGATGGGGTGTTCTCTTAGAAGTTATCTTTTACTTAAGTTTTGGATTTCTTGCATATTTACGATTTTGTCTGGTGAGGGGTTCTAAACTTCTAATACCCCAAACCTCTTGTATCTTGGATTTCTTCTCTTCCTCTTGATCTTCCTGGATTGGGGCGGTGAAACCCTAAGGGGGTAACAGATGGTGTACATGATAGCCCGATGGATTTGTTGCTTCATTCATTAGTCTAAGATTCTTTAATTAATATTACAATGATGTTACGACTGTAAATAAGTTTCAACAATTGGACTTATTACAAAACTATCCAAGGATGCTAAAAGACACTATGACTCATACCAACACATTGACTCTTAACGCCTATCAACTGCTAACCAACTATTACTGTCTCGCACAAATACGAAAGACCTACAATAATAATTAAATTCAATGGTTCATAACATTATTAAAAACATGAACAAAATACTATACATGAAATAAAATGGCGACTAGTGTATACTCATAACAATGTGCTTTAACGTTGTCTTATGTTAAGGTTTTCTCAACTCAACCCCATGCTTGACAGATCCCGCTTGTATTTAACTTCTTCAATTTCAAGACTGCCATATTGAACATCTTAATTATATTTTTAAAAGTTCAACCTGTTTTGCATGTTTATTTATGTTCCATACCATTGTTTGGTGGAATTGATGGCCTGTATTAATCAAATACACTATAGTACTCACAACTTCATTTGGCCCTCCTGAACTAGTTCTCTCCACATGCTCCGTAAAATTTTTTCGCTGCTCATTCATCTCACACACTTAGCTTTTCTACTGATCCATCTGGCTTATCCATCTATTGAAACCTCCAAGGAATGCTACCGGGAAGGCCCCTGTACATTGTCATGGACAAGCTCCAATCTCTTAATCTTTGTTTCTCCTTCACATACTAAGCAATTGATCTTCCTCTACTTGCCAAAGAGTGCCCTAAAATAAACTAAAATCTGCATCTTTCAATTCAAAAAGCTTGATGTTTGCTTACAAATTTCCTATCCTTCTAATATGCATATGAGGTATTGAGTCCATAGTAGTTCTCAATATCCTAATGATTGAAATAACATATCGCACGTCAACATCACTTCTTTTTTGCTATCCTTTTTTTTACATCCAACTGTCAAATTATGATCAGATTATGCCTCACTCTATGAAGCGTCCATTTAGTCCCATTGGAAAATTTAACACACATCGCCAACTCTGACCATCCAAAAGGGCTCATCATCCGAAAGATATACAACCACGTAGGCTCCATTTGGCAAGGCGGTAGCGGTCGTGAATGTGGTAGTTATGAACCGTCGTTCGTGAATGTCCAACCTCACCTAAGTAATCCATTCACTTTTATGTTCAATACTAGTTTTCTTTTCTTGGTGGTGGTCATAACCGTTGTCATGCAAAACATACATTCTATGACGGTGGAGCTTTGGTCCAAACTTACCGGAGCAAAAAACGCCACGCCGCACTACGCCTTAGGTTTCGTTTGGCGGGCCTGATTCGCTGTTGTCGCGCGGACGGAATCACCCGATCGCAATTGCACTTTTTTTGCGGGTCCGCGTCCGCGGTTGGGTGGTGGGGATCAGCCCCACTCTTTTAAATTGTGGAAATGCTGCGGTTTTCATCCGTGCCGCGGCAACCACGGTTGCCTTCGCGCGGATGGCTCTGGCGGGATTTAATCCCCGCCAAACGAGGCCTTAATATGTTGTAAAACTCATGTTGAACATAAAAAAAATCAATTCTCTCGATATCCCATTAGGGAGTTGAATAGAATGCAACAGTGAGAAGTACAATGAACTTAACATGTAAAGTTGATATCCAAATACTCCTCTTAAAACTGGAGCTTAAAATTTGTCCATGCCTGACTTATAATCTTAAATACTTTGTTGGGTTCACTTTTCATTCATTCAATTGGTATGGGAAATGTTGTTCATATTTTGATGTAGTTCTTGTATTTGTTTTAGTGGGAAAGACTTCCAAAATCGGTTATTGAGCCATTTGTTCTACTGCTTTCACCATATGCCCCTCACATGGCAGAGGAGCTCTGGTCTCGTTTGGGGCATTTCAATTCATTGGCTTATGAGCAATTTCCTGAGGTATGATTTTTTTAATACATTATATATATATATATATATATATATATATAATAGTTTTAAGATGGGCATTTGCATTACATATTCTCTGGACCATTCCAACAACATAAAATAAGATAAATTAAATTAGAGTAAAATGGCAGTCCGGTGCCCAAAGACATCCCCGTGCAACGAGGGTCCGGCGAAGGCTCCCACCACAAGGGTGAAATGTAGGCAAACCATACCATGCATTTTTACCGGAGGCAAATAAAGTATTTTCATGTGAGATATAAAATAAATTCAGTTCAATTAAACTAAATTAAAACAAAATTACCTAAAGTAAATACAAATTTGTAAATTGGGGAGAGAAAAATAAAGTATAATATATATAAGAAAAATAAAAATATTTTCATGTGAGAGAAAACAGCTTGTCGGTAGAAAGTATTTTCTCCGTTGGATACCGGTATATTTAGAAGATATGTGATCGCTGAAGTATTGTTGTTGCACACGTGAATCCCGTGCCGGTTCCGCTAGTGTGTGTTTGCACGCACACAACTTACTCCATAGAAAGTACAAACAAATCCTATTCATTGTTGTTGAATGCTTTTTCGCAATTGTTGAGAAGAGGAAGAAAGAAAGATAACTAGCTTACGATCTTACCCGAATATTATTGGGCACATAAAACCTCATGCAAATACTCAATGATCACCTTGTGTTATGAACCTTAAGTTCATAACCTGGTATTTGAAACCCTAGATGAACTTTTGAAGATGATCTCGCTTCCTTTAATTCCACCAAGGGGTCCTTAAATACAACTCTCATTGCACATTTGCGAAAAATCTAGATAAACCAACAAATTGCAAAAATAAGCAAAGATAATAAAAATACAAATAGAAAACATTACAATGAAAACATTAATAGAGGGTGATGCGGGACAAATGTAATGTTATGGTGTAAATGTGCGCTACGGGTTACTCTAATAAACGTGTTGTGTTGCTGGGAAAAAAACATAATAATGATGTCATGCACAAACAATTATCCCCCATACATTTATAATAAGTGCTAAAATTATTAATAGAGTCTACAATTGCTTACATTTTATATTAGACGTTACTCGTTAGAAGAACAAGATCTAATTGAATTAAAGTAGAGTCTGCTTCACCTAAATAGTAGGAGAATAAATTGCGCAAATAGAGCATGTACTAGATAAATGGATGCAAATTAATATCCAAATTAGCATGATTGTTAACTCAAATATTCAGCAATAAATAGTGTTATATTGGGACCTGAAATAAGAAATGTGAAAAAAAACATTGTGACCTGAAATAGAATATAAAACTTTAATCTCCGAAGCACTCTGACCGCACGCTTTTAACGTCTCCTGATCCTCAACACAATTAGTTGGGATAGGGCTAATAAGATGATGGCGACCTTCGCTTTTTTATAAATTTATATCCTATTTTCTCATCTAAATATTGTCTTCGCATTTATGATTATCATCACTAAGTAAATTTCGTGTTCAGCCGCTGAGCGAATACTTGCGGGAATCAAAGATTGTGCTTCCTGTTCAAATCAATGGTCGGACCAGGGCAACCATCATGGTCGACGAAGAGTGTTCTGAGGCTGAGGCCTTCGGATTAGCATCAGCGAATGAGAAACTCTCCAAGCATTTGTTCGGTAAGACGATAAAGAAACTGATATACGTACCTCGAAGAATCTTAAATGTTATCTTGGAAACTGAGAAGGCTAGCTCATGATATCTAATGTGGTGTATACAAATGTCTAGTAATCCTGTCCTGTTGGTGTGGAGAACATGGTTATGACTATTGCATTCTATCTGTGTAATGATAATTTTTGTAATATCTAAAATGTTCCTCGCTTCTTTATTTTTGGCACTGCCGCCGCTGGACACTGCGCACGAAAGCACTCGACACAGCAGGACTCCTTGCATAGGGAGTCGTGCCCAGTCGGCCAGTTTCTCAAATTATAATATGTTATCATAATTTCAGTGTTAATATTGAATGATGTTATTACATTAGATAATGGATATTAAGGCCTTAGGCATGACTGATTGTTGATGCTCAATTGATTTTAAAAAATGTTGGCTTCTCTTTGTTCTTCATTGTGATTAATTGCATGCATGCATGACTAGGATAGAATCTCATGGTGTGACCTAATTAGACTTTTTAGTATCTTACACAACTTAAGGCTTTGTTTGTTTGAGCATTTTTTCCTTTGTGTTTTTTTAAAAAAAAAAATTGCAAACATTATCTTTTTCTCATTTAAATAGCCTCTATTTGGAACCACCAATCTCCCAAATTGCCGTTTTAGGCCTGAGATTCATTTAAGAACATTATTTATCTTCATTTTTAACCGCTCTCTCCAATCCCGACTATCCACCCAAACAGACCCCTAAAAGAGATTGCGGGGAGTGATGGTTATCTGTAATTAGAGACGAATGAGCACAACATAAAAAAATAACGTATGCTATTGAGACCTCGAGGTAGTAAATTTAATGGCAACATTTATTTTATAATGTTTTATTGAAGACTTTATATAGTGTATTGTGTTTGCGCTCCAAATTATAATGGAAAGCTCAAAACTAAATGCGGAGGGAATCCAAATATTTTGGAGGGGAATCTTGTAATGAAATATCTGATAAGAGATAGAATTTTGTCACCCCAATAATTATTAATTACTATTATTTGACTAATTAGATATTGAGATCTCTTTTATTAATAACAATCAAAGTGAATTTTGTTTTTTGTAAAATTGGTCAAGCACATATTTTCTAGTGTTTTGAAAATCAGATCGGATGGTTCAACTAGTCCGACCGTGAACCGCTTCACCCGCAAGTCGGATCAACCTATGAAAATCGGCCTAGCGAACTGCCCGGTTGGACCTAAAAACCACTAAAGTGGATGATTTTATTGAAATCGGACGATTTGATTGTTTTATATAAAAAAACTCAAAATTTGAAGGGCAGGGGACTGAAACCTCAGCCATTTTTGTAGGAAATTAGTAATCAACTGCTCCAAGACTTTAGCATTTGTTGTTAGGATGCATGAATAATTTTATACATAAGCTTTTAAGGTATTAATAAAAAAACTCTACACATATTATATAAATATATATGGTGTAAAATTATTTATTTTTTAATAAAATATATATTATAATTAGGTGAGTGTTATCCGCACTACAGTTTTGGTTATTCGCACTTTTTTTTTCCCAATTTTTCGCACCTTTTAGAAATACGTCTTGTACATGCATTTTTACGAAAAGTGTTCAACACCAAAGTTGTAGATCTCATCGAGATCTACAACTTTCGTGTTAAACACTTTTCCTGAAAATGCATGTACAAGACGTATTTCTAAAAGGCGCGAAATCTGAGTGTATTTCCAAAGTACGTCTTGTACATGCATTTTCAGGAAAAGTGTTCAACACGAAAGTTGTAGATCTCGATGAGATCTACAACTTTCGTGTTGAACACTCTTCCTGAAAATGCATGTACAAGACGTATTTCCAAAAAGCGCGAAAAATTAGGAAAAAAATATTTGCGAATAACCAAAACTGCAGTGCGGATAACAATCACCTATAATTATTCATATATGCATTGCTGTAATTTTTTATTGAGCAAATAAATATATAAATAATTAAAAAATTGTAAGAGTATTTTATTTTAATGTTTATGTTGATTAAATATGAATTATAAAGAGTAATTTTATGTGCAAACTCATTTTGACTACGTGCAAATCACGGTTATGTGTAAATCGAAAAATTTTAGCTACATTTATTTAAAATTGATTTGCACTTAACAAAATTGATTTGCACTTATCTAAAATTGATTTGCACTTAACACTACTCATTATAAAATATGAAATAAATATTTAAATCGTATAAATATATGAGTATAAATTAGATCATGAATTTGCTACAATATAAAATTTTAATGAATATTTTAAATTTAGTAATATAATAAATTATACTTTATTATATACTTTAATATTTTATGAATGAGAGACATGGGCCGCCCATACGGCCAACAACAACAATACCTCAACTGCAATAATATACGTGAGGAGGGGTGGATGGCATTGTCCCGAAGCGACGACACTCTCGTTGCACGCAATCTCTTGAGTGTTATATTTCACATGTCGCATATTTTTGCGGTTTGCACGGGATTTGTAAGGGATGAGGAGAACGTATTTTTTAGGGCGCTGTTATCCTCACCGCAATTTTGGCTATTCGTACCACACTTTCTCCTAATTTTTTGTGCTTTTTGGAAATACGTCTTGTACATTCATTTTTAGGAAAAGTGTTCAACACAAAAGTTGTAGATCTCGACGAGATCTATAACTTTTGTGTTGAACACTTTTCCTAAAAATGCATGTACAAGATGTATTTCCAAAAATCACGAAAAATTAGGAGAAAGTGCGGTGCAAATAGCCAAAACTGCGGTGCAAATGCAGTGCCCATTTTTTATTTAAGCAAGAGGGAATGTTTAATGAGAAAATGTTCTTTTCGTTGAATAATGAATATAGTGTAGATATATGGACAGAACTACACATACCTAATTCATACCTAAAAACCACAAAAAGTGGGCCCAATACACAATAAAATATATTATTTGACCATTTTACACACCTAAAATACAGCAAAAAGTAGGGATCCGATTATGTATAGAATTATCCCCGATTATTTTATTGTGTGTAAGGCCTGTTAGAAAATATATATATTCGATAGACATAAATTTACTTGGTCCCATACCCAAGTTTTCTATCTCTTAGGATCTTTTCAAGTGTATAAATGAATTAATAATAATAGGAAAGAACCTGGATTGATTGTTGTAGCCGTCATCGTTGTACGACCCGGTCTTCACCTCTTTGCTCTAACAAGAAGGAGATGGATTCCTGTGTACTTCCTTAAGATGAGGAGAATTGTGAGCATTCTCCTCTATTTATGCGAACCTTAAGAGTATTAATTATCAAGAGCAAGAGGTGGGACCGGCCCGTTAAGCTGATAATCTCTAGCCCATCCATCAAAGATTAGAGATTTGGGCCTTAAGTTATTCATGAGAATGACACATGAAAATATTAAGGACATTAAATTATAATCTATTTAATTATTTCCTGTAGACCAAATAATATGAGTCCAACATTCTCCCACTTGGCCAAAGGATATAATTAATTAGATGATATATATATATATACTATTATTACCGGTAGGATAAATTCCTTAATATAACCAAATTATCTAGAGTGCTAAATTGAATCAAGGCCAAATCTACAACTTACAATATCATAGAGTCATTCCTTGATTACAAATTCGGCAAAATAGAAAATATTGGCAAATAACTTAAATCATGAATAATAACATAAAATTCATGTGGTCCTCCAAATGATTTGTTTCATAATGCTTATTCAAAATACGCAAAATAAAAGCAATAAGTCACAAGGTAACTAATAATCCTTCAAATTACATTATTTGATTACATAAAAGAAAATTAATATCCAAGTCAATAATACGATCACTCTAAATCAAAACTTCCATAAAGCCCCAAATTATGCACGTGCTCATGAAATAGCTTAGGGGGCAAAGCTTTTGTTAATGGATCTGCTAACATAGCATTTGTTCTAATATGCACTATGGATACTAATTGATTTTGGATCCTTTCTTTCACAACAAGGTACTTAATATCAATATGCTTTGAAGCATTACTTGACTTGTTGTTATTAGAAAAGAAAACAGCAGCTTGATTGTCACAATATATCTTCAATGACCTTGAGATGGAATTTATCACATGAAGCCCTGTAATGAAATTTTTAATCCATATGGCATGACAAGTAGCTTCATAACAAGCTACAAATTCTGCTTCCATAGTTGAAGAAGCCGTAATTGTTTGTTTTGTGCTTTTCCACGACACAGGTGCACCAGACAACATAAAAACATATCCTGATGTAGATTTTTTTGTATCAATGCACCCAGCATAATCTGAGTCAGAGTATCCAATTACTTCAATAAAATCTGTCTTCCTGTAAACAAGCATGAAATCCTTGGTACCCTGTAAATAACGCATAACCTTCTTGGCATTCTTCCAATGATCTATTCCTGGATTTATTTGATATCGTCCAAGCATGCCAACAATAAATGCAATATCTGGGCGCGTACACACTTGAGCATACATAAGACTCCCTACAACTGAAGCATAGGGAATTTGCTCCATCTCATTAAGCGCCAATTGGGTACTAGGACACTGTGATAAGCTGAATTTTTCACCCTTATAGACTGGTGCAGCTGTGGGAGAGCAATTTTGCATATTAAACCTTTTAAGAACCCTTTCAATATAGGCCTTTTGGGATATACCCAACATTCCACGAGATCTATCTCGATGAATTTCAATGCCTAATACATAAGAGGCTTCACCGAGATCTTTCATATCAAATTTCTTTGATAGAAATGATTTTGTCTCATATAATAGGTTCAAATCGCTACTCGCAAGTAATATATCATCTACATAAAGTACTAGAATAATAAACTTGCTCCCACATATTTTCATAAATATGCACTGATCTACCACATTTTCCTTAAAGCCGCATTCACTAATCACCTCATAAAATTTTAAGTACCATTGTCGAGATGCTTGTTTAAGGCCGTATATGGATTTGTTAAGCTTGCATACCATATTTGTCTTGCCCTCAACCAAAAATCCTTCTGGTTGGATCATATAAACATCTTCGTTTAAATGACCATTAAGGAATGCTGTCTTAACGTCCATTTGATGTAGCTCCAAATCAAAATGAGCTACTATGGCCATGACTATTCTAAACGAGTCCTTCTTAGATACGGGTGAGAATGTATCATTGTAATCAATCCCCTCCTTTTGAGTGAACCCTTTAGCAACCAAGCAAGCTTTATAACGTTCGACATTCCCTTTAGGATCCAATTTGGTTTTAAAAATCCATTTACAACCAACTGCTTTGAACCCTTTAGGTAGGTCTACAAGCTCCCACACATTATTTAACTTCATGGATTCCAACTCATCATTCATGGCTTTAAGCCATAGAGCTGATTGATTGCAATTTATAGCTTCACTAAAAGATAAAGGATCACTTCCCGTATAAGAGTCATAGTCATCTAAATACACATAATCATCTCTAAATGTTGGTTTTCTCACTCGTTCTGATTTTCGCATGTGCGGTTCTCGAACATTTACGTGATCATTAGATGTTACCTCATTAGTTTTAGTGTCTTCTACAAAGGTAGGAATTATTGTCTCTCTTGAAATAATGGGAATCTGTAAATACTCATGTTCCTCCTCAAGATTAACAAATCGAGGCGCGTTATTATCACACGTCCCAACATTTTCCAAGAATATTACATGTCTAGTCTCGACAATTCTAGTGGTATGAGATGGGCAATAAAAACGGAAACCCTTTGATCTTTCAGGATAACCGATGAAATGACAACTTATTGTTTTAGGATCGAGTTTTCTAACGTTTGGATTAAATATTTTAGCTTCTGCGGGACAACCCCAAACATGCAAATACCCAAGTGTCGGTTTCCTTTGTGTCCATATTTCATAAGGTGTTTTAGGTACGGACTTGGTAGGAACTCGATTTAGTATATGCATGGCTGTCTTAAGAGCCTCAACCCATAGATATTATGGTAAAAGAGTTTGGCAAATCATACTACGTACCATATCCATAAGAGTACGATTACGTCTCTCAGCAACACCATTCTGCTGAGGTGTGCCCGGCATAGAAACTTGAGCAATAATGCCACACTCCTGTAAAAATAAAGCAAAGGCACCACGACTATGACCTGAATCAGAGAATTTACCATAGTATTCTCCTCCTCTATCAGATCTTACAACTTTAATCTTTTGATCAAGTTGATTCTCGACTTCAGCCTTAAAAGTTTTGA
The DNA here is from genome assembly GCA_039513925.1 of Platanthera zijinensis. NCBI lineage: Eukaryota > Viridiplantae > Streptophyta > Magnoliopsida > Asparagales > Orchidaceae > Platanthera > Platanthera zijinensis. The sequence continues at coordinate 120,707,997 of CM077098.1, forward strand.
ATGTCGTAAGCGCCTCAGATTTTTCATGAAGGAGATAGATATATCCAAAACGTGAATGATCATCAGTGAAGGTAATAAAGTATTTATGACCATTGATTCCTGGAGTATAAGGGCCACTGATGTCGGTGTGAATCAGTTCTAATAGTCCCTTACTTCTAATGGAACCTTGTTTATTTCTTTGTACAAATTTTCCTTTTATACATTTGATGCATGTATCAAAATTAGAAAAATTTAACGGATGAAGAATTTCTTCTTTAATGAGACGTTCCATTCTATCTCTAGATATATGGCCTAAACGTTCATGCCATAATTTTGAAAAATTCTCATCGATTAACTTTCTCTTTCCACTGAGTTGAGCTGTATTAATTTCATATGTAGATTCCAATGATTCGATAAATGAGGTACTTAAACATAATTTATAGAGGTTTCCCTCCATAACACCAGATCCAACAATTTTGGAATTTAAGGAAATAGTAAAACCTTTATTCTCAAACTTAAACAAATAACCATAAGTGTCAAGTTGAGAAACTGAAATAAGGTTTCTAGTAATACTGGGTACATAAACAGTATCAAATAAGTCCAAATTGAAACCACTCTCCAAAATCAATCGAAGAGTTCCTACTGCTTCAACAGGAGCTTTATTTCCGTTGCCAACCAAAATATTTTGATCTCCTTTATTTATTTTCCTCACGGTACGGAATCCCTGCAATGAACAAGTTATGTGCACAGACGCACCCGTGTCAACCCACCATGTATCAATTGGAACATTTGCAAAGAAAGACTCATAACATACATAATTCAATAATTTACCTTTCTTAGCTAACCACTCCTTAAATTTAGGACAATCCTTTTGAAAATGATTTTTCTCCTTGCAAAATTTACACTTTGGCGAAGTTTTAGTGCCCGAAGGACCAACCTTCCTACCAGAATCATTCTTCTTACTCTCTCTTATATCTTTATTATGCCATTTCCTTTTGTTCTTGCCCTGACTTTGGATAGCAAAATGGGCACTATCTGGAGTTTCAGCTTTCAGTCGTTCTTCCTCTTGATCACACATACTGATCAATTCGCTCATTTTCCATTTCTCCTTCTGTGTATTATAATTGATCTTGAAAGGACCAAACTTAGAAGGGAGAGATGACATAATAAAATGAACTAGAAAGCCCTCTGAAATCTCCATATCCATAGCTTTAAGTTGAGCAACCATGTCATTCATCTTTAGGATGTGCCCACGAACACCACCAACACCAGTATACTTAAGAGTGACTAATTTGGTAATTAGAGTGGTAGCAAGCGCTTTGGAAGAGCTTTGAAATTGTTCTTCAACGGAGGCGAGAAACTCCTTAGCATTTTCAAAATCAGGTACGCCTTCTCTAATGTCTGATGTTATGGAACCTTTCATAATCATAAGTGACAAGCGATTAGACCGATCCCATTTTTCATAAGTGATGTTATCATCAGCGGAACTTTCAGATGTTAACGGGGATGGCTTATCCGCTCGCAGAGCATAATCAAGGTCCATAACACCAAGAACTAGAAGAATTTGTTCCTTCCATTTCTTAAAATTGCTGCCCGTAAGGGTCTCAATGGATGAGATATAGCTAGTAATAGCACCTGATTTCACAGTTTCATCATTTATAGAAATAATAATTTAGAAAAACGTTAGTCATTATCATAATGTGACATCAAATAGAAGTACACTAATTAAATATAGAAAGCATACGTAAACTTTCTAATAAAATGATTATTTGTAAACTTCCGTTGAGCCGAATACAAACAAATATATATATATAATCAGAATCATATCACCGTTGGGCAGAAATAATTCTAGATTACAATAAATTGATGAGTTTCACTCAATAAATTAAAATCACAATTTTCCGTTGGGCTAATTAATGATTCTAATCTAAAGAATGTAACGTAAATGTGGTTAAATTATTCATACTTATTCAATTAATAGTCTCTCGTTGGTTTGACCATTAAAGGAATAAGTAAGACCCACTAAATCAGAATAAAATTTTATAATTAATGCTCAATTAAATGTATTCTTATGGAGCATTACCATAACAGTTTCAAATATTACAAGAAAGGAATAATTTTTTTTTAAAAAAAAAACCAAATTAAAGCATATTAAATCTTATATTTAAAGCTCAATAAATGATTTGCCCATTGGTTATGCCAAAAGAGGCGTTTATTATTATTATTATTATTATTATTATTATTATTATTATTATCAACATTAAAGGATAATTAATGAGACATTAAATAAATAATATGGTAAATAAATCAAGATCTATTAACCATTTAAATTAGATTAAATGTGCACGCAAAAGAAATACAATAATAATAATAATAATATGCCCGGAACAATCAAAATTATGAAATTGAAAATTTTTGGATTCACAATATATGTAAGCATGATATATATATTGCATATATGGTTTTAATATATATATATATTTTTAAACTAATAAGCAAATACGGATTATCTAATTAGGAAGATAAAAGATAAGTTCTCGCTGATTTGCACTTTGAGATGACGATGTTAGTTTCTAATATATACATATAAATATTATAATAATTCAATACATAAAGAATTGTAAACAAGCAATCAAAATTAATTCAATTCATGCACTTGAATAAAACCTATGCTCTGATACCAACTGTTAGAAAATATATATATTCGATAGACATAAATTTACTTGGTCCCATACCCAAGTTTTCTATCTCTTAGGATCTTTTCAAGTGTATAAATGAATTAATAATAATAGGAAAGAACCTGAATTGATTGTTGTAGCCGTCATCGTTGTACGACCCGGTCTTCACCTCTTTGCTCTAACAAGAAGGAGATGGATTCCTGTGTACTTCCTTAAGATGAGGAGAATTGTGAGCATTCTCCTCTATTTATGCGAACCTTAAGAGTATTAATTATCAAGAGCAAGATGTGGGACCGGCCCGTTAAGCTGATAATCTCTAGCCCATCCATCAAAGATTAGAGATTTGGGCCTTAAGTTATTCATGAGAATGACACATGAAAATATTAAGGACATTAAATTATAATCTATTTAATTATTTCCTGTAGACTAAATAATATGAGTCCAACAAGGCTCACTTTTTGTGATTTTTAGGTATAATTTAGATATGCATAGAATTATTCTATTTAAATATAGTATAGATATTTATCCACCGTTCAACCCTGATTGAATTGATTGGACCTTAACAAACCTTTCGATTCATCGGATTCGACCTTTGGTTCGATTTTGACCACCTTGATATTTTCTGTAATTAATTGCAACATCACTGCCGCGTGTATGCTTAAATAGAGAGGGAGGGAGGCCCCTCCATTTTCCCTTCCAACACTCGCGAGCGCTGTTGGATAGATAGGGTTACCTGCACTCTGCTCCATCGAGAGAGAGAGAGAGAGAGAGAGAGAGAGAGAGACGCCGGATCGAACAGCGTTGAAGAGGAAGGAGAGGGAGACATGAGACCAAATTGCTGAAAGTAGAGATCGCGGTTCGGGATTGCATTCTGGGACGTCTTCGTCGGCGAAATTTTCCAGCTTCTAGGGTTTGAATTAGGCGTCTTGTTCTATTTTGTTATCAATATCCAGTGAGAGGCGAGGGAAATTTGTAATTGCACCTCTCGGGAGTCTTGTGCTTTAATTTTTGTTTAGGGTTTTCAATTCGATCTGCTGTAAAGGCCGCAGAAGATGTATTTTTGTTATTGCTGGTACTAGTGACTCTGGATAGTAGTTTTATCTTCCTTTCTTTCTTTGTTTTTGTTCAATTATAATATCCTCCACTCTTGTTCATGATTTGCATCTAAAAAAAGCTATACAAAAAAGGCTTTGAAAAATAAGGAGAAGGCAAAAAAAATTTGGGGAAAAACCCCTGTTGTATCTCTAACTGCAAGAAAGATCTTTTAGGGTTCCTGCTAACCACCTTAGTGCAAGGAAGTAGGTTTATTCATTTAAAGACCTAGAAAGATCGATGGGCAGTTCGGTTGCGGCCAAGCGTGTTAATGGACATCTTGGGGTCACCGAACCGATCTCATTGAGTGGTCCAACTGAATTCGATGTGATCAAGACTCAAGAATTGGAGAAGGTAGCCTTGTTGGTTGACTCATTTCCAACTTAAGACTTTTGTATGCTTCCTTCGGATGCTAAATTACATAAAAATATATATATTTTGCCAGTTTCTTGAAGATGCTGGGTTGTATGAAAAACAGGACGAGGCAGTGTCGAGGGAGGAGGTTCTGGGGAGGTTGGATCAGGTTAATGTGACATAAGGTTATATTAGACAGAAGGTTTCATCATATGGCTCAGTTTAACATTTTTTAAAGTTTGTTTCACAGATAGTGAAGATGTGGGTTAAAAGGATTAGCAGGGCAAAGGGTTTTAATGAGCAGTTTGTTCAAGAGGCAAATGCAAAGATATTCACTTTCGGGTCTTATCGACTTGGGGTATGCATTTCTCCTAATATTTTGTTTACTGCTAGCTTATAATTGAAAATATCCTGCATGTCATGCACATGGGAGGGATTGGGCAGTCATTTTATGTAGTGTTTAACTAGAATTTTGGGATTACGGAAGTTGAATAAACAGTGAGTGTCTAGGGTGGTTTGTAAATCCGTTTGTGTCTCGAGGTTAGTAGGTATAATTTCACCTAGGGTACTCTATTTGAGCGAGGCTTTAGTCTACTCTGCTATTGAATTGGAGTAGAGGGAGAGAGAGGCATTACCGGCTTGATTCATTGGTGTAATTCAGGATTATTCATTGATTATACTATCATTGTTCGCCGCATTGGTTGAATTCAATGGAACCTTTTTCATTGCAATCATTGCTTTGTTAATCAACGTTCTCTTATTCGACTATGATTTGTTTAATCCTCTTTTATTAGTTATGTTGTGCATCTTTTATTTTAGTATGTACTAGAAATTGTTTAGAAGCTGCACAAAGATAGTTGTTTTTTTTTCTGTTAATGCGACATAAAAGTGTATTATATATCTGAATTGATGAAGCATTTGGGTGGCTTACTTAAAAACTGATGCTTCGTCTTGAAAGAGTTTTGTAAGTATTCTTGTCCCCGTGATGTTAGTTATGTGCATTGGGCTTTGCATATGGCAAGATGCCAAGATGTGTTTTTCTTTACGCCTGACATTATGGGGGGCTTGGGTTGGTTTCATTCAATGGATAAATTTGCATTCAATTGCATGGGATTGAAGAACATATCCGTCAATTGCACAATATAATTTATTTAAGATCGACTAATGGTTTTCATGAGTCTTTTTGACTTCTTCTTGATTAATTTGAGACTTAGTCTGTCACATGTATTGTTTCATGGAAATTTTTACAAATCCATGGATTTTTTTTTAAAAACAGTGGAATATTTTTCTTAAGAAATGGCTTGCAAAGGTCCTCCTACTTTGGTAGTCAATATATAATATGCTTATATTTTTATTTCCTATATATGTTGACACATGGTAAGGTTGAGATTGTAGTGGTTAACTACTTGAAACTAGTTGTGTGGTGATTGGGAATGGCGACACAAAAAACAACTATGAATAATTCAATGCACACAAGATGACTTCGGATGTTAGATTGTAAATGATAAAGATAATAATAAGATATCACAAGACAACAACAATCAAACAACAACACTCAAACCTTTATCCTACCATAGTGGGGTCGGCTATATGGATCATTTGTTGTCATTGTGCCCTATCTTAGTCATAATCTCACTAATGCCTAAGTACACCATATCTTTCCTTCTAGTTTCATTCCAAATCTTTTTTCCTCTACCCTCTCCCGTTGAACTTACTTAGTAGCTAAACTCTCACAACGTCTAATAGGTGCTTCTAATGGTTTCCTTTGTACATGTTTGAACCATCTTAATTGAGCTTCTTGCATCTTCTCTACAATTGGTTTCACTCTTGTTTTATCTTGAATACATTCATTCCTAATTTTATCCAGTCTCGTGTGTCCGCACATTCACCTAAACATTCTCATCTCCACAACTCTCATTTTTTGCTCATGAATTCATTGCCCAACACTCAGAACCGTAGAACATCATTGGTCTAATTGCAGTATGGTAAAACTTGTCTTTAAGTTTTTAATGGTACTTTATGATCACGTAAGATCCCAGATGCGCTTCTCCACTTCAACCAACCTGCTTCGATTCTATGTATCACATCTTTATCTACACCTCCATTTTTTGAATTATCGATCTCATATATTTAAAACACTCATGCAGGAAATACCTTGGTCATCCAACTTAATGACAGAGTCATCTGTCCTTGCACTACTAAATTTAAGCTTCATATACTTCGTTTTTGTCCTGCTTAACCTAAAACACTTTTTTTCTCAAGTGTCTCGATAACAACAATCTATTGCAAGAATTTTAAAGACACTTGCAAGTTAATGTTGACACTGCTACTTAAGCTCTGAAAATCATTAGGATTTTAGAGAGAAAGAACTACAATAAATTTCACTAAGCATAAAAATTAATTGGTACAATGAAAAGAAATAAGATACTACAAATGTAAAAGACTCGGCTTTGTTTATGAGGGTTTTTTTCGTCAGTGTGCATGCACCATTTGTCATCGTAGAAAAAAATTATTATTTGGGAACCGTTCAAGCTCCAGTGCGGCAATGTTTCAGCGACTATTTGAATTTTAACATCTTTTTGAAAAGGAACTTGAAGATCCATTCTACATTTGAAAAGGAGATCCATTCCCACTGCACGGAGCTTTAACGACATCAGGTTTTTCAAACAGAAATTTGATGGTAGTTGGCAATGGAAGATAGCGGTGTCAGAAGAATGACATTCAAGACACTAGGTCGTGGTTAGGGCAAGGACGAGTTGGAAGGGGTTTGGACTATTTGATGGAGGGAGGTGGTTGGGTGAGGAGGTGCTTGGGGTTCCTTGTGGAATAAGGGAGATTGGCGGCGTTGGGAGGTAGGATGGACAACGGGGGATGCAGCTGGGGACCACTGGTTGACATTGAGTGAGGGTGTCATTGTAGCATGCATGGGCATGAAGCTAAAGGCCTACTGGTGAGAGCAAGGAATGAAGTGCAAGGGAAGTGGACTGTTTATTGGGCTACAAGCTATGAAGCACGGATACTTCCCCAAAGGCAGCGTACCCGTACCGGATATGTATTCGGTACCGGTACGTACCCGATACTCGATGGATACACCTATGTGAACACACTTGGACTTAGCACATCATTCTGCATACTGTGATAGGAGTCTGTTTTTCTAGAGTAAACAAATGTTGGCTCTATGAAAGAAGCGTTGGTACGTCCAATTAAGTTGTGTATCTGTACTGAGAATGTTTCTTGTATCGGTACCTTTGTGTTACAAGTACGTGTATTGAACGCGTTGATTCAACGCAAGTTATTAACAAAAATGCTAACTTGTCTTTAGACTAACCAGAGATTGAAGATGTTGATCTCCAACAATGAAGAAGAAAAAAAACTGATAAGTAACTTAAGTTTAATTTTATCTCTTTTGGTTAAACATATAAGATGTTAAATTTTTTAATATTTACGAATGTTTAATGTTTGAAAACTTCATGTTATGTTGCATTGATTTGTGAACTTGTACTTCAAGTTATGATTTATGTTTTAATGTTTTGATGTTTTGAGAACTATTTATTGCACTTGTGATATATAAATATATATTATATTTGTTATAACATATTATGACGTACCCGTAACCTTGTTTTTAAAATTTTGTCGTACCGCCGTACCGAGTACGTATCGTATCCGGTACCCGTACCCGTACCGGTGTTTCCTAGGCTACAAGTGTTAAGCGGCTGCCGAAGTTTGTTGGTTGTTTGGGTGGGTAGCAGCTTGCTATGGACAATCAGGGAAAAGGGGTTGACGGTGGATTTAACAAATAGGGTTTACAACGTTAGTGTCGTGAAATAACTAAGTGTCTATAGGAAATTTCTCCAAAACCTCTAACCCCTCCTGGAGAACCCTTATGTATATATTTATAGACTAAAGGGCCTATGGTAAACATTATAATCATCTGATCACAATGTTTGCCAATAACCACTAAAATAAAATCATAAAAAAACCTCATTGATCTGGATGATGATCATAACTGTCTCTTTTGTGAGTAGGCCTATAAAGTCTTGGCGGACGATGATCGACCCCAGAATTGCGATCCCCATAAACTCCCATGGCTTAAATGTTTTCATCTTCATTCATACTTTCATTGTTAACCTAAGGCAAGTCGGCCTAAATCCTCGGTGCCACCCATGTGTTGTTGATGAACGATGCCATCTCCAGTGTATCAAGTATCTCAATGTAGTTTCTTTCGTTTCGCCGTGAATTCGTGATCCACGGTATCTGCAATATTCTCTTAAGGTCGGAATGCGCTTTTTGGTGTCAAAGGCGTAATTGGTGGAACTGATGGTGGTTACATGTAGGCTGAACAAACCATAACCTGCTCGCTTTCTTTGAATTTATGCTCTCATTAGTGGCTTTATTTTGTGGGCTTTATAAATTTCATATTAGTTGCATCTTACGATGTATAAGCTTATACAAATCATGCAAACAGGGAGCAAAAGACTCAGCGGACTCACTAGAACTGACTCAATGGAGGGGGGTGGGGGTGGGATGAGGTCAACATGCTTCCTAGGATTATATTCTGACACTATATGAAATGATTCAATTCAATTGACTTATTAATCAAACTACTATTTGTGAAATTTGACATCGATATGATGGAGACCTACTTAGGCTCTATTTGTTTGGCTGTTTCGCTGCTCCGTTTTGAGAAAATGCCGCCGGAAGGAGGGTAAACAAATGAATATCCGACGGCGTTTGCTCCGTTTCCACCCGCCCGCCTTGAGAAATGCCCCAAAAAGCTCCGTTTGGAGCAGCCACCTCCCCCCTCCGATTCGAACACCCCGTTTCCACCCACCGGATCGACCCGCCATCTCCGAACCAAATGGAGCCTTAGATTCATGCTCTTCTACTAAACACCTCAAGAGATTACATAGAATCCTAGTTACTATCTATGTCTACCCATTAATTTGAGGATGATAGGCCGAGTTGAACTTAGGCTTTGTTTTAGAAAGCAGTGATGATGACAGTGGTAGAAAATGGAGTTCTAGTGAGAAATGGAGCTATCACCTTTCGATGGAAAATGAAGTTTAAAATGTTTTCCCCCTCTCATCGCCCCAAAGTTCCAAAATGAAGGTTTACCAACCACACCAACTTTTTTTGTGGACATTGTTATCCCACTAAAATGGAGTTAATAATCCCAAACAAATGGAGCCTTAAGGTGCGTGCTTGTCTTTTTTCCAGTCTTCCAAAAATAATTCAGAAATCTAGCATCATGTTCAGACACTGCAATTTAGCCAAGTTGTGGAGCCTAAAGACATCCCTAATAAATAATGATGTCACAGGAGTCACATTGGTTGTCTTGCTTCAAGCTATAAAGTGGGTCATCTTCAAGAATCAGTTGACTACAACAATGATAAATCATACTTCCTAACTACTAAGCACAGATACTTAAAAGTGCTCTATGTATCGGCTCAGACACGTATCGGATACGGGAAACGCCCGGAAATGCTCAGAAACGCGCTTCCAAAACTCTAGGAAACATTTTTTAAATTAAAAATAAAATAAGAAATGCGTATCCCGCAATCGGTATACGCGATTCCCGTGAAAATGAGTCCCCGCCTCTTCCTCTTATTCACGGTTTAGGTTTAGGTTTCATTCACTCTCACTGTCGTCGCCTGTGGTAAGCTCTTCCTCTTATCTTCTTCTTCGTCCTCCTCCGCCTCCTGTTCTTCTTCTTCCTCCTCTTCTTTTTCCGCCGCCTCTTCTTCTTTTCCGCTTTCCGTTTTTCTTTTTCTTCTTCCTCTTCTTTTTCTTCTTCCTCCTCTTCTTCTTCTTCCTCTTCTTCTTCCTCTTCCTCCTCTTCTTCCTTCTCCTCGTCTCCTCTTCTTCTTTTTCTTCTTTTTCTTCTTCCTCCTCTTCTTCTTTTTCTTCTTTTTCTTCTTCCTCCTCTTCTTCTCCTTCTTCTTCTCCTTTTTTTTCTTCCTCTTCTTTTTCTGCTTCCTCCTCTTCCTCCTCCTCCACCTCCTCCACCTCCTCCTCTTCTTCCTCTCCTTCTTTTTCTTCTTCCTCTTCTTCTTCTTCTTCTACTTCTTTCTCTTCTTCTTCCTCTTCTTATTTTTCCTCTTCCTCCTCCTCTTCCTCTTCTTCTTCCTCTTCCTCTTCCTCTTCTTCCTCTTCCTCTTCTTCTTCTTGTTCCTCTTCTTCTTCTTCTTCTTCTTCTTCTTCCTCTTCTTCTTCTTCTTCCTCTTCTTCTTCTTCTTCTTCTTCTTCCTCTTCTTCTTCTTCTTCTTCCTCTTCTTCTTCTTCTTCTTCCTCTTCTTCTTCTTCATATTTGTTTTCTTCTTTCTCCTATTTACTAATTGATTTTCAACTCCTCCGTAGGCGTGCAAGCGGTGCGGTTTGGTGCGGTTTGGTGCGGTTTGGGGGCAAACCGAAACCGCACCGCAGGGGTGCGGTTTTTGACAGGCCAAAACCGCACCGCACCGAAACCGCGTTGTGCGGTTTGGTGTCGGTGCGGTTTGACGTCGGTTTGTGCGGTGCGGTTTCGGTTTTTTCCCAATTTTTCTGGTATTTCTCTACTTAGACAATTAAAAAGCAGTTTAGCACTAATTACTTGTAATGAAGTGCCAATTTCGGTTTGATTTCGGTGCTAACTAATTTGAAGTAAAGATCAAATTTTGAACATGATCAACAACAAAACCCCATTTTTAATTTCATGCAATCCTCAATATGATGAAGCTATGCCTAAGATGGTTGTAACGCTACTAATTAATTCCACAAATGAGCTACTAGTGCAGGTGCAGAGGGAATTGTAATTTCATGCATGACATAGCTTAGACAGTTATATGTAAAAACATAATCTTGAACAAAAACTTTAGCTTTGTGGTGAAACAATATGCAGAAATCCCCTTTTAATTGCATGCATAGTGTAATGATGCAGGAAGATCTAAGTTCGTAGGTATTTTTGTATATAACCAATAATATTTAGAACCATAGAACATGATTCAACTTGCTGATCACAGGCAGAAATTATAGTTCCTACTTTTATTTAGATAGGTTAGGTACTTAGGCCGTTAGTTTAATTAATTAATTATATTATAGAATTAGAAAGTTAAATTAAGAAATAGACAATTAGATGACAGACTTGCGGTTTTGGAATTTTGGTTTTATAATGGATTAAGTGAACTCAAAAAAATTCAGACAATTAATCGACTCACGGTGCGGTGCGGTCGGTTTTTAAGAATCAAACTGAACCGCACATGTGCGGTTTTCAGACCCCCGAAACCAAACCGTCCGCATCCGATCGGTTCGGTTTGAAATGGGTTGCGGTGCGGTTTTGCGGTTTGGTGCGGTTTTCGGTTTTTCTGCACAGGCCTACTCCTCCGGCATCCAGGGCATCACCATGTTCTTATTAGTTTTATTCTTGTTGAACTTGCCAGCTCCGAACGTACCCTAACAGAGGTATCATGGTTCTATGTTATCTATTTTTTGATTGCAAATTTTACAAAAGTTCACTGAATCACTGTATTTTTCTATGCTACCATGCTAGGTTGTTTAGCAATTAAGAAATAAGAACAGAGTGGTTAATGGTTTATGTAGAGAAGGCACCTAGCTTTTTTATTTCCTGACAAAGTTGTATGCTATTAATTTTGATATTGCATGTTATTTATTTCCTGAGGTAAGTTTTTATATTTTGGTTAATAGGTAATTTAATTAGTCATTAATTTTATTTGGATGGATAAGTTTATCTGTGAAGTTCAATCTGTTTTGTTATCATTACATGTTTTGAGGAATATGACATGATAATTTCTCTTGGAAATAGTATATGCTATTTGCAATTCTTTTCACGGAAGCCTTGAGATATTTTCATAAAATTTCAATTATATTTCATGTGATTTTGGTTACAAGTTATGAAAATTTTTGATTGGTAAGGTAGATACTGAACAATCATACAAATGCTCCTGGTTTTTAGTAATGTTGAAGAAAATGGAAGGTCTCGATCATGCACTTAAAGACAATTATTTCAGAACTAGAATTGTAGGAAAATAATCATTATCTTTTGAGAAGATAAATCAATATTTAAGTATATATGCGTGCGTGCGCCGGTGCGTGTGTGTGTCTATGTTGTAGTCTTATTAATTTTTTTTGTTACAATTCAATATATGTACAGATAGTTTGTTAGTTGTCTTATTCTTATATTAATTAATACATTTATTAAAATAATTAAAAATTATTAAAAATGTTTCACGTATCTTTTTTTTTTAAACTGCGTTTCCCGTATCGGTTTCGTATCGTATTCTGTATCCTATTTCCGTCCCCGTGCTACATAGCTTCCTAAATGTGCGTAGAAGCTAAATCACCAGGTCCATACTAATATCAACCTATGGCTGGTGACGAACCAAAAAGGGAGTGTTAAATCCAATATTCTACTGCAACCCTTTGGCCTTTTGGCTGGTGTGACAATGGGGGACTACGAGCTACATCTCTCTTCCGGCCCAATCAATAAAAATGGCCCTTGATCAGAGTTATTGTCTTATACCCCCGAAGTAGTCTGCAAGCCCACTAGGATGCATCTTCCAAACCTGGTGATCACATAATCAAGTCTGAAGGATGCAACCATGAAATGGACAACCCTCAAGGATCAAAAATCCCTCAATAGGATCAAGAGAATTCTCAAGAAGGAAACAAAAATATCACAGAAGTCTGGGCAAGTGGGATAATTGACAATCAGGTGCTCATATTTATCTACTTGTGCGCTCATGGTGTGAATCAGGTTGATATGGCGGCTGAGCGCATCTGCAGACTTGTTCTCAACATCGGCTCAATGTTTAAGAACATAGTGAGAGACTTGCGGATATTCGTAGCTTCTTCTGCTATTTCAGATATCGCAATGCTTAATGATCGGAATGCGTTGCAAACTCTTTAAGCATTAGTAACGCCTCCAATACCATTACAATTGTATGATGGCGAAGTTCTCCCTTTTCATATTTGGAGTATTTATGTTGGGCTTCACTCAATTTCTCACTCAAATACGAAAGTGGATGACTCTAACTCAGTAATCCGCCTATGTCAACAACAAATACTTCGCACACTACCTCAAACACCTGTCTAAAATCAAGGAGTCTAACCTAACCTGACATTATAAGTAGCTAAGATGGATATTTTGTCTTACTTTTTTGCAATATTTACTTGCTTTTAGATACAACATTCAGAAATGAACTGTCAATGAAGAGTGCTGTTTTTTCTGTTAGGTACATGGCCCTGGGGCAGATATTGACACCTTATGTGTGGGGCCGAAACATGCAACTAGAGAAGTAAGCTCGACCTTTATCACGTTAGTTAATTTCAAAGTCACACTGCAGTTTATGTTTTGAACACAATTCAATGATTGATAATCTGTTACAGGAAGATTTCTTCACTGAACTTCATAATATGTTGGCTGATATGCCTGAGGTGACAGAACTGCATCCAGTGCCTGATGCTCATGTGCCTGTTATGAAATTCAATTTTTCTGGGGTTTCTATTGATCTTTTATATGCAAAATTGGCACTTTGGGTGATACCTGAAGTAAGTTTTTTTTGACCTCATAAACAGTTTCTATTGATCTATTATGTAGCGTAGTAATTATATGCTGGGTTTAGTTCAGCTTGTGTTCCTGTATTCTTAAACACTCCTTGGATCACTAAATAATCTTGCTTCATTTCTTTTTTATTGTCATATACTCGACCTCCCATCATCTGCTATATTGTTTCTTGTGCGAGTAATTTCAAATTCATTCTCTTAATCAAATAACTGAAGTAATCTAATTGGCTAACAAACAAATGAACTCCTGATCGGCAAGGTCGATCCTCGAGCTCGGCTCGGGGTGGCACCTTTGAGAATGTCGGAATGGATGATGTGCAAGCTCAGGTGGATGGCACCAGTTCGTACAATGTGGATGGATCTGGCCGCTCCGATTCGGCCATGGGCGGCGAGGATAATGAATTTACAGGTATTCTTGATCCTAGTTGTGATTCTGAGATGGTGAATGTTGATGGCGTTGGAAGTGTGGTAAAGCTCCCCTTCCCGTTGAGGGCGGGACATCTTCCGGTTTGCAATGTCCGCCGGGTGTTTGTGATAATGCCCAAATGAATTTGGATAGTGCTTTTCCTCCATGGGGGCCGAGTTTTTGCTGGTCGTTGATCGCAGAGGGCTGCATAATGTTGGCGGGCGTCGTCCCACCAACCTAATGGATGTGTATAAGGTTACGGGGGAGTTAAATGATATTGTGGATGATCTTGATGTGGTCCTGGATGACGACGTTGTGGACAACAATATTGCTATATTTGCTGCTCTTGTTGGCAAGTTGCTCGGGCAACGGATTCCTTACAACTATTTGCTCGCTGAACTGTGCAGGCGGTGGGAGGCTTTTGGCGAGTTTACTCTCACGTTGGTCAGCTCTGATTTCTTTATGTGCATCTTTCGAGAGGTGACGATGAGGGATAACGTCTTAATGGGGGGACCATGCTTTATTAATGGATACATTATTGGGCTGGATAAGTGAACTCCAACATTCAATCCGCTTTCCCTAAATGGTTTCACGTCGCCGTTGTGGGTCCGGTTACCCGGTCTTCTGCTTATCTTTTGAGACAAAAAGAACATTGGCTGCATTGCAACAAAAAGTTGTACTGACTTGATTCTTTTACGAGCAGTTGGGGTCGCGTGGCATTTTCCCGCATTTGTGTTAACATTGACCTTGCTCAACCATTGCCGACTGGCGTATGGATTTGAAGTCGCCATCAACGTTTCTTCCAACCTGTAGAATATGAGGGGATTTCTACACTTCGCTTTAAATGTGGATGCATTGGCCATCGGAAGGACTCCTGCTTGCGACCGCCGACCCCGCTTCAACACATTTGTTTCCCGACCTTTGGTTCCTTTATACCGGCGAATGCCTCGACATCTAGAGACCAAGCTTTTGCATCACAGCGCGACAACCCGTTGTCTTCTGCGGACACCTGCTCGTTCAGTGATGCAACTGAGCACAATGGGTAGGTCCCTGCGCCTGTTTCGATTGATGTGACGATGCTCACCCCTGGTGATCCGGAGGATTGCAATCGGGATATGGCATGTGGGTTCTGGTGGAGCGTAAGAAGAAGGCCCTCGCTCGGAGCATTCAACGGCCTGCTCCAGCTCGCCAGAATGTTAGGCAACCGATGAGTGCCCGCCTCCTGAAGTTTCTCCGCCGTTACCCGCTCTCCTATGGAGGTACCCGCCATTGCGCCTACATGTTTTATTGAGGTTCCTGTTTGTGCTGCTACTTAGCTGACTAGGAGGGGGAACAAAGCTAACAAGAAGGTGTAGAACCGAATCTTTCTCCCTATTCTTAAGGTCGGGCGCGCTCACCTTGGGTGGGAAGTGTTTAACCTTGGGCCAGTGGGGAACACTTCTCGCAAGCGGAGAAAAGTTGTTTTGATGGATTTCCATCTAAAGGGGGGGACGTTTCATCTACAAGGGGTCCATGACGAACATTATTATGTGGAATTGTCGGGGTGTGCGGAAGAAGGCAACGAGACTTGTTCTTCATGACCTTTCTCTGCGTTTTGGGATTGGAATTGTGGGATTATTTGAGAATGAAATGGAGGTGCTGACTCGGAAGGATGTTGATTCTTTGTCTGGTCTGAACTGAGATTTTTTTCACCACCCCTCTGTTGGATTCTCGGATGGGATTGCGATTTTGTGGCGGACAGGCGTTATCCAATTTGTGCTTATTACCTCTACGACCCAATGTGTCATCGGCCTTAGCATGTTTCCAGATCATCGCCAATGGCGTCTTGCCTTTGTCTTTGCTAATTGGGATCTCCATATTCGAAGGCAGCTTTGACCACTTTTGGAGCAACATATCACCGCTGATGCCCCGACGATTATTTGCGGGGATTTTAACTGCCTCTTGAGGCCGAAAGACAGGCGGGGAAGCTGACCCTTCATCTACCACAAGGGTCTCTTGAGATGGATGTTGCGTGCTCTAGACCTTCAGGAGTTGGGATTTGTCGGTCCAAACTTTACTTGGTGCAACGATCAAACGGATTGGGGCGTATGTGGGGCCGCCTCGACCACATTTTTGTTAATTTTGTGCGTATGGAGGCCCTTCCCTTGGGTTTGGTGTGTCATCTCCCTCAAGTTGGGTTTGACCATTGCCCCCTCTTAATCTCCTTGGGTGATCCGTCGGTGGCTTAACAAGCTAGGTGGATTTGCTTTGAAGATACTTGACTTTCCTACCCGATTGCGAGGAAACTTGTGGGCAATTGCTGATCAAAAAAATGACACTAGTGATAGTGCAGCCATTCTCCAACGTAAGTGTCGTCGCACTCTTCAGGCTCTATTTTTTGGAGTAAAAAAGTTGAAAGAGCTTGGCGACCGCAAGACAATTTTAGAAGCGGAGATTGTGGAGCTACAAAGGTTGGAGAGCTTGACTTAGGGCATTTTGGAGGAGCAAACTCGTCTCCTCGTTGTTAAGGTTAAGGAGCTCATGAGTACTCTTGTGCGGCTTGCCACCTGGTGGAAGAAACAGGCTAAGTATAGATGGATTACTGAGGGGGATGTGAATACACATTACTTCCACTCTATTGCCTCGAACTGTCGGTGCTGCAATCAGATTTCTCAAGTGGATATGGGTGATGGCGAAATGACAGAGGACCCTGCCAGTATTGAACGAGCTTTCATGGAGTTCTTTGACAGGAAGTGGACATGTTGTGCCCCGGTTTTGGATGGCTGGCCGCTCGTGCCAACCTCTCGACTTTTGGATGTGGGACTAGCCGCATCCTTTACAAAAGTGATTTTGGCGGCGGAAATTTGGAATGTCATTAAGGCTATGAAGACTAATCGCTCTCTGGGTCTTGATGGTATCACTGCCTCTTTTTTTTCAAAACTTTTGGCCTATTGTTAAAATTCTTGTGTAGGGCAATCAGTGATTTTTTTGCTAGTGGTCTTTTGCCACAGGTGTGGAACGAAACACTTATGGTTCTTATTCCTGAATTCCTCAACGCGAATAGGCTTGACAGGTTTCGACCTATTAGTCTATGTCAGACTATCTACAAAGTGGTGGCGAATATTTTTTTGAGCGGCTTAAGTGTTATCCCCCTTATCTTATCTCGGAGGAGCAACGGGTATTTGTGTCGGGCTCTCAATCACGCATCAATGTTTTATTGCTCAAGAAGTAGTGAATAAATTGACAACTTCAAAATCCAAAACTGGATTTGTGGCGATGAAGATTGATATGGAACAGATGTATGACAAGATGTCATGGGAAACCCTCCATCATGTTCTAGTGATGTTTAGTTTTCCTCCGGTGTTCTCCAACTGGATCTGCCAATGTGTTACCTCCCCAAAGTTTGTGTTGCTCTTGAATGGAAAGCACACTCGTTTGGCGGAGGCTCGCTGTGGATTTCGGCAAGGGTGCCCGTTATCGCCTTGTTTATCCTGTGCTCTGAGCTATGCTCGCTTCCCTTTAGTCAACGTGGCAATTCGCTTGGGATTTCTTTGGCCACCTCGGGCCCGCGTATTTCCCACCTTTTATACGCGGATGACATATTTATTGTCTCGGACGCCACTTCTGCTTGTGTTGATCAGTGTATGGTCATCTTGAATGAGTACTGTGTTAACCCCCAAAAATCGACGACCCCTCCCAAGGTCTCTAGCTCGCAAGTCGCGATCCACTCAAGGGAACCCCCCCCGAGGATCGCGACCTGCCTCGGCTTTCCCTTTTTGGCCCAAGCATTTTGGCCAGGCTAACATGCAGCATTGCTTTCTTGCAGGAGGCAAACCTATATCAGTTCGCAGGTTCGGTCTGCCGGTGCCGGCACCCGACCGAACCATCGCAAGGCTCGGCTCCCCTGTCCAGCCTGGCCCCAGGCTTCCGCCGTCAGGCCGCCCTTCCCTTGGGGGCGGCCTGGCCTCAGGCCGCCCCCCTTAGGGGCGGCCTGGCCTCAGGCCGCCCTTCCCTTGGGGGCGGCCTGGCCTCAGGCCGCCCCCCCTTAGGGGCGGCCTGGCCTCAGGCCGCCCCCCCCTTAGGGGCGGCCTGGCCTCAGGCCGCCCCCCTTAGGGGCGGCCTGGCCACAGGCCGCCCCCCCTTAGGGGCGGCCTGGCCACAGGCCGCCCCTCCTTAGGGGCGGCCTGGCCTCAGGCCGCCCCCCTTAGGGGCGGCCTGGCCTCAGGCCGCCCCTCCTTAGGGGCGGCCTGGCCTCAGGCCGCCCCCCCTTAGGGGCGGCCTGGCCGCAGGCCGCCCCTCCTTAGGGGCGGCCTGGCCTCAGGCCGCCCCCCTTAGGGGCGGCCTGGCCTCAGGCCGCCCCTCCTTAGGGGCGGCCTGGCCTCAGGCCGCCCCCCCTTAGGGGCGGCCTGGCCTCAGGCCGCCCCCCCTTAGGGGCGGCCTGGCCTCAGGCCGCCCCCCTTAGGGGCGGCCTGGCCTCAGGCCGCCCCTCCTTAGGGGCGGCCTGGCCTCAGGCCGCCCCTCCTTAGGGGCGGCCTGGCCTCAGGCCGCCCCCCCTTAGGGGCGGCCTGGCCTCAGGCCGCCCCTCCTTAGGGGCGGCCTGGCCTCAGGCCGCCCCCCTTAGGGGCGGCCTGGCCTCAGGCCGCCCCTCCTTAGGGGCGGCCTGGCCTCAGGCCGCCCCCCTTAGGGGCGGCCTGGCCTCAGGCCGCCCCCCCTTAGGGGCGGCCTGGCCTCAGGCCGCCCCCCCTTAGGGGCGGCCTGGCCTCAGGCCGCCCCTCCTTAGGGGCGGCCTGGCCTCAGGCCGCCCCCCTTAGGGGCGGCCTGGCCTCAGGCCGCCCCTCCTTAGGGGCGGCCTGGCCTCAGGCTGCCCCCCTTAGGGGCGGCCTGGCCTCAGGCCGCCCCCCTTAGGGGCGGCCTGGCCTCAGGCCGCCCCTCCTTAGGGGCGGCCTGGCCTCAGGCCGCCCCCTCTTCCTGCTCCTCAGGCCTCCCCCTCTTCCTGCTCTTCAGGTTGAAGTCCTCCGAGGTCGTCTCAGGTCGCCGAGGTCGTCAAGGATGGCATCACTGGACCCCGCTTCAAAGATTCTCCCCGGGCCTATAAATACCCCCCAAGACCTCTCATTCTGCATCGGCGGGAGGAGAACTGCAACCTTGATCAAAGGCTGCGGACTCAGTTTTCTCAGTCCGTCAAGGTTGATCAAGCAAGGTCTGCGGACTCAAATCTCCAGTCCGCCCAGGTCGTCAAAGGCTGTGGACTTGGCTTTTTCTGCTCTCAGCAGCTTGCGCAGCCTCCGATTTCCAGGTCTCCCAGGTCGTCAAAGGCTGTGGACTTAGCTTTTTCTGCTCTCAGCAGCTTGCGCAGCCTCCACAGCCTCCGATTTCCAGGTCTCCCAGGTCGTCAAAGGCTGTGGACTTAGCTTTTTCTGCTCTCAGCAGCTTGCGCAGCCTCCGCAGCCTCCGATTTCCAGGTCTCCCAGGTCGTCAAAGCTGTGGACTTAGTTTTTCTGCCATCAGCAGGCAGCTTCAGCAGCCTCTGCAGCCTCAGTTTTCCAGCCCTCTGCAGCCTCAGTTTTCCAGCTCTCTGCAGCCTCTTTTACTCAGTTTCTGGCATCTCCTTCCTCAACCGCCAGCTTCCCCATTGTACCCTTTACTGCTTTTTCATGTAATGGTGCAATAGCAAGTTGTAACTCTTCTTGAATAAAGGAAAAGCCCGTCGCAAGAGTGGCATTCAAGCCGCGGCGGGCGAAGTCTGCTGTTGCCGCTGCTAGCGGCCTCTTCTCTTCTTCTCTCCTCTCTCGGCATCAACCTGCAAAGCTAACCATTCAAGTAGCTGTCTGCTCGACAGTTCCAGATCAAGCTCCCTCTCTGCTCGAGCAAGCTTTTTCCTCTGCTCAAGCAAGCCTTCTCCTCTATCCCCACGACCCTTTTTCCTTCATCCTTAGCTTGTGAGATCGAACACCCGTTAACTGGTCGGTGTCGCTTTTCGCGCATCAACAGTTAACACGCGACCTTCAGATCTCGATCAGATAGTGAAAGCAGTGGTTACTCATGACAGACAATCAACCAGCCGAGAGTCTTTCTCCAAGTCCCAGTGATGATCCTCTTTGGGAGGCCTTAGAGCAATCCCGTAGAGAAACTGCCCAACAGTTTCAAGCCATCAACCGAACTCTAGCAGCTCTCACGCAGCAATTGGCCGCTCAATCTTCAGCAGCGCCAATCCCTCCAATCAATCCAGCACCAACATCAGAGACTCCTCAAGTTTACCCACCGGCTTATCCGCCGGTCTATCCTCCTCTTTATACTCCAACTTTTCCGCAAGGACCTGCAGCTCCTTTGCGATCTCAAGATGATGAGTTTGCAGCTCGTCAAAACTTCTTCCGGGAAGCTGCCCGGGGAAGTCCAGCCAGATTTTTGAACTTTCAGGGAAGTCACCCCTCCTCTTCAGCTCCTACCTTTGCTCCTCCCACAGCAACCTTTTACTCCTATCCTCCTGCTCCTTTTGCAACTACTGCTCATGCTCCTTACTTTCCTTATGCAGTAGAATCAGAAGAGCCATCACCGTTTACGGAGAGTGTTCGGCATGAACCAACTCCAGTCAACTTCCGGGAGCCACGGTTGCCCATCTACACTGGGGAGACTGATCCTGTCAAGCATCTTCAAGCTTTTGAATCAGCCGTCGCTCTCAAGACCCTCTCAGATGCTACCAAGAGCAAGCTCCTCGTAACGACCTTTGATGGTCAAGTGAGAGACTGGTTCTATGGACTGCGACCTCAGTCAATCTCTTCCTTTGCTGATTTGCGAAGGGAGTTCCTGCTCAGATTTTCTACCTCTTCAAAGAGGAAGGGCGGTCCAGAAGCCCTCTTTGAGATCAGGCAGCGAGAGAACGAGACTTGGTCTCATTATGTGGATCGGTTTCAGAAAGAAATCTTGGACATTGAGATCGTTGATCAAGAAATGTACCGAGTGGCTCTCATCCACGGCCTGCGTGAGGGTCCACTAAAGTTTGAAGCTAATGTCCGAGCACCGAGGACTTATCAAGAGTTGATTGGTTTAGCCAACTCGTATATCCGCGGTGAAAAGAGCAACCCCAGCTTCGTTTCCAGGCTGGTATCCGAGAAAAATTCTTCTTCTTACAAGCAACCTCCGAGGTCTCCTCGGAAAGACTTTCCACCTCTCTCTAGGAAAGCAAGAAGATTTCAGCATCATCAACACCCCTTCCAAGGCCATGATCGTACTCAAGAGCGGCTGTTACCATTATCAACATCATCTTCGCTAACAGCTGCAGTTCATCAGCAGCAAGAAGGTGATCTGCCAGAATTTGAGCTAGATGAGGTCATGCAAGAAGTTAGCCAAATCATGAAGGATAAGGCATATCCCAAAAGGCCTTACCAGCCGGCGAATCAGAGATCAAGAAATTCAGACCCATTCTGTGAATTCCACAAAGAGAAAGGTCATTTAACTGAAGATTGCAAGGCCCTTCGGCGATTGGTTGAAAGATTGCTCATCGAGGGCAAGATCAACGACCTGGTCAAGAAAATTGATTCTTCAAAACCTTCCACCTCTAAGGGCAAGGAGGTGGCTGAAGGTCAGCTAGAGTGCATAGAGATACATGACAAGGGCCGTCTGGGGTCCATTGATTTTGCAAGTGAGTGCATCGATGTCGTTGACGAAGGTCCCCTTGGAAGGCTATTTTGAAGCAAAGAGGACATAGTTCTTGCGTCATCAGCTATGACCAATCGCAGTTCCACAAAGCCCATCACGATCGTAGCTGGTTGTCTTTACTTTACTCTTCAAACATTCTATTCTTCAGCACTTCTGAGTGTTTCATTTTTTCATTCAATAAAGCTTACGTCGGAGATCTCATACTGACACAGTTCCCTTTCTGTGATGCTTCTTCTCCATATTTTTCTCTTTGCCAAAGAGATCACTGAACCAACGAGATATCGCCGAGTCTTGCTCAATGCCCCCTCGAGATTGTCCTCTGGCGTAAAACCACAGTGACCGCATATGATGAGGAGTTTTCTCATATGTGTGTAGTGGGGGCCGTTCAACTCTCGTGCGGAGGATGACGGGGCTTCGGATCCCGGCCGATGTCTAGCGCAGTGTGAGTGCTTAGGGGAGGCCTCCTGCGATAGTTCTATCGTGCTCCGTTAGGGATACGTTACAGTTACGATGATCTTTGCATGACAAGCAATGGCAATCAAGTGTAGCCTTGTCTCCTCGATCATCTCACAACTGTGACGGCCGAACACTCTATGGTACTCTCAATCCGTGCCTCCGCGGGACTCACAACTCCGCTGATCAATCCGCAGACAAGCAATAGGCCACTTGGCGCAACTAGTCTAATTGATCAGCGATGCTTGTAACCCGAGGCAAGAGAGCAGTGCATCTATCGATCCTTCTTAGGATTATTTCTTGTTTATTTGTGCCCTTCTAAAGGATGCGCGGCCAGCCCGCTTTGGTTAGGACTACACCCAGGATGACTTTGGCAAGTGATGCATAACGCCCACGGGGAACACCTGTGGCAGCATTCAAGCTTTTAGTTCATCCTCGGGATGTAGCCCCTCTTCTCTCCTTTTTTATCTTCTTGCAGGTTAGCAAGTTGAATACAACCTATTCTAGAGATCTGCAATATCTCTCTTGGGTTATGATCATCCTATATACACTACCTGTATAAGCTCTTATCAGATGATGGTAAAAAAGTTCTCCTATCAGATGATAATCACACATCACTCAATGCATATGGATCGTCTGGATTGACGAACCGTGCCATCGTGAATCTGATTTTAGAGTTTCTTATCTCGCTGATCTAGGTTTTCATGTCGACATTGTACCTTGATCACACAAGATGATCATCATCGCAGCTTAATCATTACTCAATCGATAGCAGAGTGCGTCAGGTATCTATTCTGTTATCCGATTATATCCTATCATATCAACAGGGAGCATCTGCAGGTTCAATACAGGTACTAGCGACTTAGTTTCCCTTCCTACCATATCTGTTGCTTACCTCTCCTTTTACAGAGATCAACAGATATCAGCAAGTCCCTACCAGGTACTTGCACCTTACCTTCCTACCATATCTGTTGCTTACCTCTCCTTTTGCAGAGATCAACAGATATCAGCAAGTCCCCCCCAGGTACTTGCACCTTACTCTCCTGTCATATCTGCCTGCTTACTCTCCTTTTACAGAGATTAGCAGATAATAGCAAGATCCTCTCAGGTACTTGCAGTCTATTTTCCTTTTTTCTATCTGCTCCCTCACCTTACTTTTGCAGAAGCTAGCAGATAGTAGCCAGTTCCTCTCAGGTACTTGCAGCTTATTTTCTTTTTCTGCTCACTCACCCTACTTTGGCAGAGTTCAATAGAAGACGGTTATCCTCTTCCTCATTTACAAAAGCAACTCAGGTACACGCAAGATGTACCTCTTTGTGCCTGCAATAATTTTTTCTTCGCAGGTAAAAGATAGGCGCTGATAAATTTTTCCTGAGAAGGGATATCAGGTTCTATCTCTCCTGACCTCTAATTTCTTCTTATTATTGAGGGGAGGATTACGATTTTTGTGGGTCCTCTACTTTTTCGAAGTTCCTTTCAGAACTTAAAAAAGTGCGGGGATTATGTTAACCCCCAAAAATCGACGACCCCTCCCAAGGTCTCTAGCTCGCAAGTCGCGATCCACTCAAGGGAACCCCCCCGAGGATCGCGACCTGCCTCGGCTTTCCCTTTTTGGCCCAAGCATTTTGGCCAGGCTAACATGTAGCATTGCTTTCTTGCAGGAGGCAAACCTATATCAGTTCGCAGGTTCGGTCTGCCGGTGCCGGCACCCGACCGAACCATCGCAAGGCTCGGCTCCCCTGTCCAGCCTGGCCCCAGGCTTCCGCCGTCAGGCCGCCCTTCCCTTGGGGGCGGCCTGGCCTCAGGCCGCCCCCCTTAGGGGCGGCCTGGCCTCAGGCCGCCCTTCCCTTGGGGGCGGCCTGGCCTCAGGCCGCCCCCCCTTAGGGGCGGCCTGGCCTCAGGCCGCCTCCCCCCCCCCCCTTAGGGGCGGCCTGGCCTCAGGCCGCCCCCCTTAGGGGCGGCCTGGCCTCAGGCCGCCCCCCCTTAGGGGCGGCCTGGCCGCAGGCCGCCCCTCCTTAGGGGCGGCCTGGCCTCAGGCCGCCCCCCTTAGGGGCGGCCTGGCCTCAGGCCGCCCCTCCTTAGGGGCGGCCTGGCCTCAGGCCGCCCCCCCTTAGGGGCGGCCTGGCCGCAGGCCGCCCCTCCTTAGGGGCGGCCTGGCCTCAGGCCGCCCCCCTTAGGGGCGGCCTGGCCTCAGGCCGCCCCTCCTTAGGGGCGGCCTGGCCTCAGGCCGCCCCCCTTAGGGGCGGCCTGGCCTCAGGCCGCCCCCCCTTAGGGGCGGCCTGGCCTCAGGCCGCCCCCCTTAGGGGCGGCCTGGCCTCAGGCCGCCCCTCCTTAGGGGCGGCCTGGCCTCAGGCCGCCCCTCCTTAGGGGCGGCCTGGCCTCAGGCCGCCCCCCCTTAGGGGCGGCCTGGCCTCAGGCCGCCCCTCCTTAGGGGCGGCCTGGCCTCAGGCCGCCCCCCTTAGGGGCGGCCTGGCCTCAGGCCGCCCCTCCTTAGGGGCGGCCTGGCCTCAGGCCGCCCCCCCTTAGGGGCGGCCTGGCCTCAGGCCGCCCCTCCTTAGGGGCGGCCTGGCCTCAGGCCGCCCCCCCTTAGGGGCGGCCTGGCCTCAGGCCGCCCCTCCTTAGGGGCGGCCTGGCCTCAGGCCGCCCCCCCTTAGGGGCGGCCTGGCCTCAGGCCGCCCCTCCTTAGGGGCGGCCTGGCCTCAGGCCGCCCCCCTTAGGGGCGGCCTGGCCTCAGGCCGCCCCTCCTTAGGGGCGGCCTGGCCTCAGGCCGCCCCCTCTTCCTGCTCCTCAGGCCTCCCCCTCTTCCTGCTCTTCAGGTTGAAGTCCTCCGAGGTCGTCTCAGGTCGCCGAGGTCGTCAAGGATGGCATCACTGGACCCCGCTTCAAAGATTCTCCCCGGGCCTATAAATACCCCCCAAGACCTCTCATTCTGCATCGGCGGGAGGAGAACTGCAACCTTGATCAAAGGCTGCGGACTCAGTTTTCTCAGTCCGTCAAGGTTGATCAAGCAAGGTCTGCGGACTCAAATCTCCAGTCCGCCCAGGTCGTCAAAGGCTGTGGACTTGGCTTTTTCTGCTCTCAGCAGCTTGCGCAGCCTCCGCAGCCTCCGATTTCCAGGTCTCCCAGGTCGTCAAAGGCTGTGGACTTAGCTTTTTCTGCTCTCAGCAGCTTGCGCAGCCTCCGCAGCCTCCGATTTCCAGGTCTCCCAGGTCGTCAAAGGCTGTGGACTTAGCTTTTTCTGCTCTCAGCAGCTTGCGCAGCCTCCGCAGCCTCCGATTTCCAGGTCTCCCAGGTCGTCAAAGCTGTGGACTTAGTTTTTCTGCCATCAGCAGGCAGCTTCAGCAGCCTCTGCAGCCTCAGTTTTCCAGCCCTCTGCAGCCTCAGTTTTCCAGCTCTCTGCAGCCTCTTTTACTCAGTTTCTGGCATCTCCTTCCTCAACCGCCAGCTTCCCCATTGTACCCTTTACTGCTTTTTCATGTAATGGTGCAATAGCAAGTTGTAACTCTTCTTGAATAAAGGAAAAGCCCGTCGCAAGAGTGGCATTCAAGCCGCGGCGGGCGAAGTCTGCTGTTGCCGCTGCTAGCGGCCTCCTCTCTTCTTCTCTCCTCTCTCGGCATCAACCTGCAAAGCTAACCATTCAAGTAGCTGTCTGCTCGACAGTTCCAGATCAAGCTCCCTCTCTGCTCGAGCAAGCTTTTTCCTCTGCTCAAGCAAGCCTTCTCCTCTATCCCCGCGACCCTTTTTCCTTCATCCTTAGCTTGTGAGATCGAACACCCGTTAACTGGTCGGTGTCGCTTTTCGCGCATCAACATACTGCTTATGGACTGGACAAAGGATCAATACTCTTAAATCTATGGTTATGTTTGGCAAGTCTACATTGGACTGGAAGTTCACTCTTTTAACCCGCCGGTTGAGCTTTCAACGTGCCCATGAATTCACTTACCTAGGTATTAAAATTGCTCTGCGGAAGCTCCACAAATTTGATTTTTCCAACTTTCTTTAGTCGGTTGCGGAGAAGGTCCGCCCTTGGGGAAATCAGCATCTTTCACTAGCGGGTTGGACGACGCTCATTAACTTTTCGCTTCTCGCCACCTCACATTCTTATATATGCACTCGATTGTGCCTTGCTCCGCCTAGGAGGGGATCGAGAGGCTTGCGTAGTTTTTTCTTTGGCAGAAGAGCTTTACCCAGCAGGGAATACAAGTGTTGCTCGCCCACCTTCTGTGTGGGGCTCGATTTCCATGGTGTGTCAAGGTGGCAGGGCCCTCTTCGTACTAAATTTTCTTGGGAACTGCTGCAGCCCGACACTTCCCCCTTCATAAACTCAGTTTGGCCCGCTACCCAGATCGACTTTGGCGTGAAGGATTCCGGCGCAGTGATTTCCCGGTCTAGCGGATCATCGAGGATGGGGCGGAAAGTTTACACCCACTTTTTCGATGACAGATTTCTAATGGGACGACAGTTGGCATGATCTCTCATGCATGGATTTTGGATCGACCGCTCTCCCAATGCCCCACATTTTTCAACTGTGGTGAGCTTGCAAGACTGAAAGTCTCGTCCTTATTGGGGGCCGACGGGTGCTGGAGCAGTGCAGTTCTCGACCAGCTCTTTGGGCCAGACCTTGTGGAGATCATTCTCTGTATTCTGGTGCATAATAGCCTAGTGTGGGACCGTCTGGAGCTTGTTCATCGTCTCAGTGGAAAGTTGATTGCTTCCCTCTCTTATTCAGAACAATTTGTTGACTTTCCGACATCGTTCACCTTGCTTAAGAGGTTGAAGTTGCATCCTCGGGAGCGATTTTTTTGTTGGAAAGGAATGTGATACCTACACGTAATAGCCTAGTGCGGGGCCACCCGGAGCTTGTTCATCATCCCAGTGGAAAGTCAATTGCTTCCCTCTCTTATTTGGAACAATTTGTTGACTTTCAGACATTGTTCACCTGGCTTAAGACGTTGAAGCTGCATCCTAGGGAGCAATTTTTTTTGGTGGAAGATTGCTAGGAATGCGATACCTGCGCATGATTGGCTAGCTTGTAGGGGGCTTACGATGGACAAGAGGTGTCCATGGGGCTACCTCTCTCCTAAAACACGGGACCATTTGGTGGCTTATTGTGCCCGTCTCTCGGCCATCGCTTCTGCTCTTCTCCGTTGGGGGATCCGCTTGCCCACTTTCAGCGATTGGGAGGCCGCCTTGCTTCTTTTTTCTTCTGTCTTGCGGGATGCACTAGGTTCAGTGCATATTTTTTGCTATTCTGTGTATCAGGCTTGGCATGGCCGCAATGACAAGGTTCACAATGGCGAGGTTGCTCCTCCTATGATCATGGAGGCCACGACTTTGGAGAACATTGGATGCTTCGTACTTTCTCTCTCTAAGGGCACTGGAGCCCCAACTAGCCTCAATGCCTCACCGGCTGTTGCAACCGCTCTCTTGGTGCCCCCTGCCCCCTGGATGGTTAAGGCTCAATGTGGATGGGTCGCTTGGATCTTCCAATAGTACTGGGCTCGGTTTGGTTGCTTGTAATGACTTGGACATGATTGTGTTTGTTGCCGGCCTTTCCACACAACACTGGGACCCGGGTGCGGTTGAGTTGGCAACTCTAATTGCCTGCAGCAGTTTATTATGCAACGATGTTTTGGGTCCGTGGGGCTATTGTTGAAGGGGATTGCAAGAACCTCGTTGAGGCATGTTCCAACAGTCTGCTCAAGGGACGTTGGAATGCAACTAACGATGGGGAGGAAGATTTTACTTTCCTCAGTGGTTTCTCCTAGCTCTGCTTCCATTATGTTCCCCGTGAGGTGAACAGAGTTGCTGATTTTTGTGGCCGTTTTGCTTTATGTGATGATTTTCTTCTGCTTAACCTTAGGGGGAGTCCTCCTGAATTTGTTGAGCTCGTCCAGTCTGACCTAGATGGCATTTTAAAAAAAAACTCCTGAATGAAGTTGACATGCCTAGATCTAACTTCCAGGGAAACTGCAAAATGGGCAACTTCTAAATGTGGTTGGTTCTCTCTTCACATTGAAGTAAAACATACATTTTCATATAAATGAGTAATCTAGTGAGAAGCTTAATATACATTTTCATGGCATATTATTTAGGCAAAAAATCAGCATCCCAGCATGACAAGAGTTATTATATCGATTGGTTGATTGAAACTTATTCAGCAGCCATTTAGTTATTTCTTTGCTGTTCCAGTTTTAATGAGAATGTTTTGATGTAGGATGCCTTAGCGTCTAAAGTTTTTAATGCATCTGTAACAGTTAATGTGGAACATCATGCAAAAGTTACTAAAATTTAAAAGAAAACTATAAAGTGAAAATAATAAATTAAACTACCTTGATGTGCACTTAAAATTGTAAAATTCATGCAGAAAAATAGATTTATTCTCCATAGATTGAGCTCAGCTCTCTTGTATCTTTTCCACTGCCGCCGCCACCCCTCGACAAGATATTGACGTCTTATGGGAAAGACCCATTACATAATGAACTTGAAATTTTTTGATGCTGGCATTATTACTAGCTTGACATTTATCTGTATCAGCCTGCCAGGCAAATTCAGGAACATATTTGGTTTAATTTTTCTCAAATGTGATGCTTGTTTCTTTCTTATATTTCAATTTTCAGCCCAAATAAATTTCTTTATTCTTTTCTAGAATGAATTGCGTGTAGTTTTGAATTTTAACATCATTTTTTAAGGTTTGAAGACCATGTTGATTTCCTTTTTTATTGTGCTTTTTAGGCTAGCCAGCTGGGTTTATCTTCTGGTGGGGTGGTCATCATCTGTAGGACTCTCTTGATTACTCGCTTCCCTTTTACACTTTCTTTTATCTCATGAATACCAATAATTTTCTGAAAGCGTCAACATTCCTTCTACAGAAAGCTCATCTTTTTTGCTTCTAATATATGTGTATGGACAGAGTAGATCATACTCTTTGGCTGCTTTCTCCTGCCTGCTTTCTGACCTTTTTGGTTATGACAGGACTTGGATATCTCACAGGACTCCATTTTACAAAATGCTGATGAGCAAACTGTTCGTAGTTTAAATGGATGTAGAGTCACTGATCATATTTTACGTTTAGTCCCAAGCATTCAGGTGCTTGCTTTTCTCCCTGATACTTGATAAATCTGTTGTTCTTTTGGAGCCAATGTTTTAATCTTATAGAAGTTTATAATGTTACGTTTTTTTGTTATGACATTTTTTCCATTCAGAACTTCCGCACCACCTTGAGATGCATGAGATTATGGGCGAAGCGTCGTGGTGTCTACTCAAATGTATGTATATAACTTCCAGTATCATGTTTTCAAATGATATAATGACATATGTATGCCTGATCATGTTTTTTCTGTTAATACAGGTCGCAGGGTTTCTTGGTGGTATAAATTGGGCATTACTTGTTGCTCGCATATGCCAGCTATACCCCAATGCCTTATCCAGTATGTTGGTGTCTCGTTTTTTTAGGGTCTACTCGCAGTGGCGGTGGCCAAATCCAGTGATGCTATGTGAAATAGAAGAGGGGACACTGGGGCTTCTTGTTTGGGACCCGAGGCGAAACTTTAAAGATAGACTTCATCAAATGCCTATAATTACTCCAGCCTATCCATGCATGAATTCGAGCTACAATGTTTCATTGAGTACCTTGCATGTTATGACCGAAGAATTTCAGCGAGGGCATGAGTTGTGTGAGGTAGGATGCTTAATTTTCATGGGAAAAAACTATTTCAATTATATTTAGACTACTGCCCTTGAGTTGTTTTTTTCCTTGTGAATCTGAATGCAAGCAATATTTGGTGATCACCGTTGTTTGATTTGAGAAGCATTATTATCTATTGCCTGCACCATAATGGCTGCTGTTTATAATTATGTATGTCTATCCATGTAAATATCTTAAGGAAAAAAAGAGGGAGATAGAACTTTAAGAGTGGGTGCGTCGGAATGCTCCATTCTAAAATGAGGCTTTCTTCATGTTTTTAGATTTTTTTAGTTTTATAAAAAGAGCACGGTTTCCCTATTAAAAATGCATATTTGTTACGGAGTAGGATCCATCTGAAGAGGTGGATATGCTTACTTGGCTGGTGTACTCCAGACGGACAATTCAGGAGGGTCTGGAGACGTTGAAGGATGTCGGCAATTAGGTTTGGACATTGACTTTATGTTATTTTCCGCTTGTAGTAGCTTAATTCCTTCAATTAGTTTCTCATTTCAGCTTTGCCATTTTTACGGTTCTGCTCTTGGTTGTTAGGGTTTAAGTATTCAATGTTAATTAAAACTCTGTATGCTTGATGATATTTGAAGTTTAGGGCTAACCTTGAAGGGTTCTCATAATATTCTCTCACTCCCGTCTCTATATCCTACCAATCATACTCGATTGACATCCCACATGGGGGTAACATTGGTCCACTATGCTCTCCTCTAGCCGCATACCCCATTTTCGTTAGTTTCCACTTTCCAGCAACACTCTCCTCTCCATCAACTACCGACGACCGCACAAGATCCAACGCAACTGCACGTGATTCATATTCCCTACCCTGCATTGATCGTTCTCTGCTTGTTCAAATCTCCCCCTTTGATAACACATGCATGCTCCTTCTACACCAGTATCACCCATCCACCCTAGGCTTTATGTGCTGCATTACAACTTTTATCACATCAATTTCCCACGCGATCGATCGATTTCTAGTGCATGCCTTGGATCCGTGCGATGATAGAAAAACACATCAACATTGCTGAGAAATTCCCCACCCGTTGACTAGAGGATCATGAAGACTTGATGGACTTGATCCAAGCGAAGTTGCAACAGATTGACACTTGGGTGAAACCACTCTACCTATCTATTGCCATCAACTCTCCATTGTCCATTACTGAACCTTCTTACCCGACCTACAAATCGAGATAGGTCGGATGAACCCAACGATTGTTGATGTCGCCGCTCATGGCCTCTGCTTCTTTGAGGTACCCTGTTTCAATGGCTCTGACCTTATTGGATTGGGAAGGCCAAGCAACTCTTTGACGTTTTGTTCACTGTTAAATCACTGAATGCCCTATCATTCTCCTGAGAATGGAAGGCTCTGCTCTCTATTGGTTATGTTGGCTATGACAGGAGACTATGTATCTCACACGGTCCTATCTTAAGCATGCGTTAATCAAACTACAACCACATGTCCATCGCTACTTAGTAATGCAGTGGGACATCTCTGTGGGAATGTCATTGCAACTATTTGGACAACTATATAGGCGGGTTCATCAAGCTCATCAATCATGTTCCTGGATTTCCTCCTGACTACTACTTGCGGTTCTTTATGAAAGGTTACACAACCCACATTCATTCTCTTGTCCACACCCACCATCTTATGCAAGGGTCAGCTATGTCAGACTTCCCTCAATCGTTTCTTATCGAATGTTATGCGTCTTGGAAGGATATTTGAGTCCTCGTCCAAGGATCCCGCCCCTTCGCATATTTCAGTCTCTCCTCCCTTGTTGTCCTCTTGCACTCGACTTATGAAAATGAGTTGATGGCCCTCATCCTTGTCGTTCAACACGACCGATCATACCTTTTGGGTTTGTCACTTTATCACATACAAACCATCTTTTCCTATGATACCTTCTTAGTTAGAAGATCTCTACAAGGGCATAACAAGTGTGGGTGACAAAACTCTTAAGATCCATTCGTTTGGAAGAAATTCATATATAGGTGGAAATTGGAATTGGCCCAATTCCAATTCCTGCAGGAATTGAAAGTAAAGTCAATTCTAATTCTACTGTTCGGCTGAAGACATGAATTGTCACAAAAATTGGAATTAGTAATTTTGTTGTTCATTTGCATGTTAGAATTCAATGGTTGGAATTTAAATTTTAAATTTAAAGCAGGGGCAGAAATGTAAATCCAGGTAATGTGTTTTCGCTAAGCTTCTGAATCTATAAAGACGGAAGCATAAATGTCGATTTTAAGTGTTAACCCCGAAGTCCACAACACATCCCCTTCTCAGTGGACAGGTTGTCGCGGTCTTACTTCTCAGATCGCACAAGCAGCCAACTCGATCTCAAGGATCCAAACCTATCAGGTCGCCTCTCAGCCTTGCGGATTGAGCAGGACGCCTTCATCAGCAGCGGACAGAAGATCCAGGCCGCCCAGGCCGGCCACTTCATAGCCTCCGGTCGGAGAAGGACTCCAGGTCGCAAGGCTTAGTCTGCCCCCTTTTTGGCGGACTCGCGGCTTGTCTCTTTCTTTTTTTTTGTATCCCGTCACCACTGTCTGGTTCTCATGTACCCCCGACAGACAATTAGTTTAGCCCTGCCCCCCCCCCCCCCCAAGCCTATAATTGGGGGGAGTGGCACACCCAAAGCACGATGACTCGAATCCAGGAGCCCCCTTATTAAAGGCTGCGGACTCGATTCTCAGGCTTTGCGGTCTATTCCTTGCGCAGCTCTCTTCCCTTTTTCCTTCTCTCTTTAATCGCACCCCCTTTTTAAATAAAAGAAAGGTCCGTCGCAGGAGTGGCATTCGCCGCGACGGGCGAAGTTTGGTGTTGACCGCTGCTAACACAAATGCTCATGAACAAAACCTACCACCCTCAAAATGATGAGCAAACCAACTCCACCACAAAGATGAGATCTTTCAGCTACACTCAAAACAACAAGCATTGATATGAAGTTAAGTTTCTAGTGTGGGAGATGGTCTTTGTGGAACTTCATGCTTTTTGACGATCTGAGTTGCATGACATCCGAAGTTTCATATTGAAAGCTCGTATTAGGAAGTAGCGTATCATTTGCGCCTACAGCTACAAAGCTGTATTCACCCATTTTTGTATGTTTCACTACTGAAACGTGTGGCTGGGGACCACCCGTGAAGGGAAATCTTACCAAAAAAAAGCATTTTAGCCGACCCATCCTATGTGTATGCCCCAACCTTTGTCCTCGGATGATGCTTTGAGGTCCAGGAGGGAAGCAATATTGACCAAGTCCTCGTTGCATGAGAGCATGGGATGTTGATTGATCTTACATAGTTAGACTGAAGTGAGTTCCACTTTCAATTTTAGGAATTTTGCACTAAGGACAAGAAGAATTTTCCATATGGAAATATTATTGTCGAGTATGACCCGTTCGCTGGGCATACACACATACTTGGCAAGTATACATGAGACAGGCAGCTCATAAGGGTTCGGCAATGATCAAAACGTGGACAATTAGTTTCCTACATTGGCTTTATGTTAATTTCAGCTTGTAGTAGTTTAATTCCTTGTAAAAAACCCGGCTTCTTCTTGTGCTCTTTTACGTGTACTCATTTTTCTCTGATTTTTTTTATCCTTTGTTTTTTAAGAAAGGCTTCCACCAAAATACTTATAGTGAAAGATGATATCAGGCAATGGAGGCAAGCAAAGCTGAGTGGAGCACTCTTTTCGAGCCATATCCTTTTTTCGAATCTTACAAAAATTATCTGGAGATCGACATAACTGCGGCGAATGAAGACGACCTCAGGAAATGGAAAGGCTGGGTTGAATCACGACTTCGGATACTTACATTGAAGGTAAGAGTGCCTTTGATCAATATTCTTTGACAAAAAACAGTTGATTCGTGATGTTCATGTTTCTCACCAGATTGAAAAGCACACATTTGGCATGCTTCAATGCCATCCGCATCCTAATAATTTCTCAGACAAGTCGAAAACATTCCATTGCTGTTACTTCATGGGTCTACAGAGAAAGCAAGGAGTTCGAGTGCATGATGGCGGACAGTTCGATATCAGGGCAACAGTCGAAGAGTTCAAGCAATCTGTCAACATGTACACTCTATGGAAGCCAGGAATGGAGATTCAAGTTTCTCATATAAAGCGCAGAAACATTCCCCCCTTCGTTTTTCCCGGTGGAATCAAGCCTCTTCGCCCCTTGAAGCCTGCTAGGAAACACAGTAAACCTATTGAGACAAATTGTGGAATTAATGACGAAAAAGTTTCAGAGGTAGTACCTGATGAAGATGACAAGCAGATGTACACAGAGGAAATTTCTTATTCTAACGGTCATTTATTTGAGGTATCAGAAAGGTAATAACTCTTATTTTACTTTGAATTCTCTCCTCTATTGATTCTAGCACTAAGAATTCTTTCTTTGTGAATATGCAGCCTAGATTCGACAAGTGAAGCAAGAAAGAGGAAACAAATGGAAGATGCCAGTGAGAGTAATAGTGATGATGCAAAACGCCCATTTCTTCATCCAAATAAATCGCCTGAAAGTGTTCGAGAATTGGAGCCGCTTGAAACAGGCTCAGTTAATCAGCATCCTTCTGAAGAGGCCGAGGAACTAGCTATAAAAAACCTTTTCTGCAGTCCATCCACAGCTATTGCAGATTTGCCGGAGGAGCTCGATGAGTATGAGTTGCTGAAACAGGACAAGTGCGTGGAAGAAACTGGCGATGATTTCCCAGCTGGACACACCCAAAATCATAATGCACAGTGTGAAGTTATATCCATTGGATCTGTGGAGGAGCTCGAGGTATTTCTTTCTGTTCTTTGCTTCTTATGTTTCAATTATTTCTTCTTATATTTTAGGAACCTCTCTATGAGTTTGCATAATCACTGGGACCTCCTCTCTTTTTGATAAAAAAATTAAAATACAATTCAAATTTCAGAGTTTCAATATGCGTACCCATATGCCTCTGGCACTAAGAGGGCTACACTTGTAGTGTATGTTAACTGAAAGTGGTATGAATTTTATGTTTGCTTAATTAGGAGTGGGTGTCCTTGTTTATGTATATATATGTAATATAGGGGTTTAAATGTTAGGTCTCTTGTTTTTTAAACTTAATATTTTAAATCAAAGGTTAATTTTGAAAAACCATTTAATTTTTTAGCCTGTCAGCATCTGTAGTCCAAAATCTTAACAAAAGGGAGATGCCATGTAAATTTGGCAAATTCAGAGATGTTGTTGTAATATTAAAACGGGAGAATGGTCCTCATAATTACAGAAACTCAAAGGAAATATCGGTGTACTTAACTTTATATTTTATGTTATAATTACATTGCCTAGTTCATACAAATTGCTGCATCTTATCCTTTTCTTCTTTATTTGTACTTGAGCTATCAATTAACTTTTTTCCCTGGATGAAATAAAAGCCCGTGGAGCTTTCTGCTCCGTCCTTCAGCGAACTGCCGGCAGCTACGACCCAGCGCAGGCCACTTATTAGGTAACCATTTACTGCACAAAGCTGAATACTACCCGTTTAACCCATGGTTGACCACGGATTTTGGCGGGTTCTGATACTCATCTTCTGTCTTTTGGTCTTGTCATTGTTTTTTTTAAAACAAATTTAAAAACAGGATAAGTTTTTCATCTGCGACGAGAGAAACCGGAAGGAACGCATGAGAGATCGGGGTACTATGGACGAGGATGTGCGCTTCCCCTGCCCAGTCATACGCGAAAGCAAGAAGAGCGAAAAACATGGGAAGAAGGGATTCCTCAGTTGCCTATGACCTGAACACAGTCTCATTTGTATTATAACAGTTCGCAGCTTGTGTTTTCTTTCCTGTGAGATTATGTTTTCTTATGTATTTGTTGATTACGGCATCCTAACATTATATCTTCTAATGTAATTTGTAAAATGTTTGCGGTTGGATAATTTTTTTTATAGAAGAGGTAGAAATGTGCAGGGACACGAGGGGTGACTGATAAGATCCTGCTTTCTAGTACCTATCTTTGCAAAAATACAATTTGCAACCATCTAATTTTCAAAATTACAAAAACCTCCCCTTAATGTTCACAAAAGTATCCCCTTTTGAGTAATTCTTCAAGGGGTCTTTTTGTGCATGAATGCTATGAAATATAAGCATTAAAGATGGTAATTGTAATTTTGAAAGTTAAGAGGGGTGTAAGTTGTAGTTACACAAACTTCGAGTGATGTTTATCGCGATCTCTCCTATAAATATATGTATATTGTATAGTGAGGGGGGAGCGGGGTGGAGGGGTTGTTTATTGGGATCTTGATAGCTACTCCTACTTTTGTTCTACGGAAATACCTGAGTAAAAATTCTTCGATGCCCCTAGGGTTGCCGCCGCAACCCCCCATATACCTGGCTAGTTGAACCGGCGGGCCTCAAACCATCCCAAACAGGCCCTGAGTTACATCAGATCTCTCCTATAAATTTGCAAATGTACAAGTTGCACCCCTTTTTCTTATAAAAATTGGCCTTGGAAGTTTACATTTCATAATATGCGGACTTCCCTATAATTTTTCTCGAAGGGATATTTGTGTGCATGCAAGTTATGAAATATAAACTTGCATAAAGAGGTTTTGTATTTTCAAAGGATAGAGGGGTGAGGTTTCTGTAATTTTAAAAGGAAGAAGGGTGCAACCTATAAGTATCCTAACTCTCAAGGAGATTTGGGTAATTAAGGCTGCGTTTGGCGCGATTTATCACGACTTAGTTGCTCCGGTGAGATTGAACAAAAAAGTCATTGTCATGTCAAAATCTTATGCCATAAACTAGTTTTTTTATATAATAATAGTAATATTTATCATACCAAACATATATTCTATGACAATGACGTTTTTGTTAAATCTCACCGGAGCAAATATGTTGTGATAAGCTGCTTCAAACGCAGCCTAACAATATATTTATTGAGCTAATTTTCAAAAGGAGTTTCACCGGGCCAATATGAAAGAGCAGGGTATAAATATCATCTAAATTTGGACTTTGCTTCGTTATCAGTAGAATTATTCGATTTATATATGAAATTTGTTCCACTCTCCAAAAGCATACATTTGTTATTGACCGGTTCGTGATTTCATGGATTGCTAGGATCCTAAAGTGGGTGCCTACCTAGTCAGTTTGGCTCAGCCTAAGGGTTCGTTTGGCAGGATGGTGGCAGTCGTGAATGTAGTGGACTTGAACTGTCATTTGTGAAGGCCCAACCTCACCTAAAAAAAGTCATTCATTTTATGCTTAAAATTAGTTTATTTTCTTGATAGCAGTCGTAATTTTTGTCTTGTCAAATATATATTATATAATAATGATGTTTTTGATCAAATTCATCTTAGCAAATAAGCCGCGCTAAAAGAAGCCTAAAACAGATTCGAACAGGTTGATGGTCGCACTTACTGGTGGCTAGGTTGTCATCGAGCTATTTTACAGCAAACAAACTTAGAATTCTTGCATTTTTAGTGCCGTTAGAAACTTAGAATCACCATAGTGCTAGCCTGATGCATCTATTAAATTTCTTTGAATAACTCTAAACAGTAAATCCTAAAAATTATAAATTCTAAACCCTTAAAAATCTAAACCCTGAACTCAGCGGTATCCAACCGGTATCATAATTGAAGAGGTTTTAAATTATAATAAGTGCTGATTTAGCTCCTTTAAAAATGAAATTAGATAAAAAATGATGGGGTCGTGTCCCATTTAGATGAATCGGGTTGCACATAGTCAAAACATTCACTCCTTCCACTAACGAAGTGGGGGGTTACGGTACAAACCGCTTCACGTGCGATCACCGCGGCCGATCCAAGCCACAACCGCCTCGCACGGAATCA
Source organism: Platanthera zijinensis (assembly GCA_039513925.1). Taxonomy (NCBI): domain Eukaryota; kingdom Viridiplantae; phylum Streptophyta; class Magnoliopsida; order Asparagales; family Orchidaceae; genus Platanthera; species Platanthera zijinensis. The sequence continues at coordinate 120,745,665 of CM077098.1, forward strand.
TAACCACCGCGCGTGGGATCCTAACTCCCGCGCATGGGGTCGCCAACCGCCGTTTGGGATCCCGCGCGCTGGATTCCTCGCGGCCGGCCGGTGGCGCCAGACGCCCCTTTTCTCCCCGGCCGCCTACGGCGAGGCCGGCCTGGGAGGCGCCGCCCAGTCGAGACCAGCCACACCTTTTCTCCCTGTCCGCCTACGGTGAGGCCGGTCGGGGAGGCACCGGCCCCGTCAAGGCCGGCCACCCCTCTTCTCCCCAGCCGCCTACGGCGAGGTAGGCCGAGGAGGCGCCGCCCCATCGAGGCCGGCGGCCCTCTTCTCCCCGGCCGCCAAAGGCGAGCCTGGCCGGGGAGGCCCCGACCCCCAATGGGTCGGCCGCCCTCTTCTCCCTGACTGCCTATGGCAAGGCCAACCGGGGAGGCGCCGGCTCCGTCGAGGCCGGCCACCCCTTTTCTCCTCGGGTGCCTATGGAGAGGCCGGTCGGGGAGGCACCGACCATGTCGAGGTCGCCCACCCCTTTTCTCCTCGGCCGCCTACGGCGAGGCCGGCCAAGGAGGCCCCGACCCCGTCGAGGCCGACCGCCCCTCTTTTCCCCGGCCGCCCACGGCGAGGTCGGTCGGGGAGGCGCCGGCCCCATCGAGGTTGGTTGCCCACTTCTCCCAGGCCGCCAACGGCGAGGCCGGCCGGGGAGGCGTTGACCCCCAAGGGGTCGCCGCCCTCTTCTCCCCGGCCGTCTACGACGAGGCCAACCGGGGAGGCGCCGGCCCCCTGGGGGCCGACCACCCTCTACTCCCCGGCCTCCTACGGCGAGGCCGGCCCCCAAGGGGCCGGTCGCCCTCCTCTCCCCGGCGGCCTGCCGTATAGGCGGCCGAGGGGTCGCCCGTCCGCTTAGGGTCGATCGCCCCCTTTGGTCGGCTGGCGCATCGCCGACCAGGGGCTTTGGCAGGCCCCAATGGGTCGAACGCTCGTGGTTGGGGGTGTTTACCGCATGTAACCATCCCCGTGGCCCGTTGGGCCGATCCCGAGTGCGGACAGGTCAGTTTTGGACCCGAGAGCAGGCTCGGTATTTTTCGAAAAATGGTGATCCGTGTGCTCCAATCGGAGCAATCCTATTCGCCCGGGTGGTGGTTACGTGGGAAAATTACCGGCTTACCCCTCTCCAGACCTATAAATAGACCTATGATCCTTCTCGTTTCTCTAATTTCGGAACTCGGATCTCTACGAAATCCATGTCTCTCTCTCTTGCTCTCTCCCTCTCCCTTCACAGGTCCGCCGTCGCCGTGCTCTCCACCAAGGCAATGTCTGTCACCGAAACGCTCGCCTCCAAGTCAAAGACCGTTCGCGACCTCCTCCGCGCAACTCAGTGCTCGTAGCTAGAAATTGCTTGCTCGTCGTCCGCAGCTATCAGCATCCAGAGCACGCCGTCTGTAGAATACTCGATGGTCATTCCGCCCTTTCGTTTTCTTGCTCAACGGCATCCCTTCTTGCTCGCCCAACAATTTGCTAAATCTCATTCCTTCTGCTTGCTTGCAATTTTTACTCTGTGTGATCATTCCGCCCTTTTGTTCTCTTGCTCAACGGCAGCCCTTCTTGCTCGCCGATCAGTCGGAGAATGAGTTCCAATGGAAGAGAAGGAAATCCTTTGACGAGAAGCGCTAGTAGCCGATGATCTCTCTTCGCCGCTGGAGTTAAAAAGCCCAGCATGCATCAATGGAAGAAGAGTTTGAGATTTTTTTGAATCGGAGGAGAAGGTTGCGGGTTCAATCTGAGTTGAGATGAAAATTAATTAAGCATTTTGGGACCCATGCATCAATCGATGAAAGTTTACTTATTTCTCATTCCACACAGAGGGTCTGGTTTTGCACCAAATTGACAAAGAAGATAATGCAATCGAGTTTGACACGAAGTTACTCAGGATTGTAGATGCGTCAAAGGAAGCGAGTTACTCAGGATTGTAGATGCGTCAAAGGAAGCGCCGTGCTGGATCAGAGGTCTCTCTCGCCGGACGTGAGGACTATTTGTGCAGCCATCGGTATCGATGGAGATTTATTTAATTTTCTTCTAGTGGTTTGCTAGTAGCAGCTTGCTTTTCAAATAGTCATTTTCGAATTTTATGATTTGCTAGTAATAATGATTTGCAAATGTTCAAAATGAATTTGCCAGTAACATCAACCTTTTCACGAAAATTTTATGGTGTCACCGTGGTTCATAGAGTTATGTGTCTTAATAAATAGCACCTTCTTAACCGCGGGGCTCACTGCCAGAAAAAAATAATCCGTCGTTTTCTAGCATGCGCCAGTTTCGTCGTTTAGGGTTTCGGATTCCAAAAACCACGGCAGTACACGCCGACGGCCGCGCTACTCCCTCCGCTGACCCAGTAGCCGGAAATCTACTCTCTCTGAAGACCTAGCGGCGCATAATCTTGTATTTTCTGATCCAGTAGCCGGATATTTTCTTAATACCATTTCTTATTTATTTATATTTTTATGTCCAGCTTTCAAACAACAGAAACTTCTTCCTTTAATAATCCTAGTATGTGTCCAAAAAAATGTTCTGTTTCCGAACATTAAATCCCAAATTATGTGCATAATTGCAATAGATTGTGTATGTCTCCACCTCTGTTTGAACAATAGAAAACGAAGCAACAATCTGTCGGATTAAGAAAACCAAAAAACAGGAGTTTATTCAAACGTACATCACATTTTGAATCTTATCTTTAAAGCTAAACGGAAAGAGTATATACTGCTGTAATATATATTACAGTAGTCATTACAACCGTAATAACAAATTACGACAGTAACACTACCGTAAATTAAAATTACGATAGTAATTGATACTGTAATTTATGTTCGTCACTTACATTGTCGTCTGCTCTGAAAATTTTCTCGGCGATGACTTCAACTGAAGATTTCTCCCCATTAAGCTGTAAATTGAGGATAAAATTGGACTATCAAACATTTTGAAAAGGGATAAACTACAAGATCTACGAAAGTTAAACATGGCATGAACGGACAGTCGTCACTTACAATACCCGGATCACTATAAGTTTCTTCATCATTTGCCATGTCTGCGGGAAACAAAGACCTTTACGACAGCGGCGAGACCGGTGCTGGAGGAAGAAGGTGACGGCGGAAGGGGGAAACCTAGAAGGTGATTTAATTTCAAAAAACCTAAAGAAAGGGTTGGGCGGGAGGAATTGGCGGACTGCGAAAAAAAGACAGTGGGTCCCACGGTTAAGGTGTTATTTATTGAGACACATAGCTCTATGATCCACGGTGGCACCATAAAATTTTCCCCCTTTTCAAATTAACAGGTTAAAGAAGCCGCCTTTTGCTTTCAGCCCCAAAACTCGTAAGCGAAATCAAACACGAAAGAGACAGAAGGGAGGTCGAGATTGCAGATTACTTAGTTGCTTGAGATGGGCATCACCAGCAGTCTCCACGCCGTATACGGCAACTCCACTACCATAATCTTCATCGCAACTGCGGTCAACCTCGCCTCCTACATCCGCTTCGTGCTCTACTCGTCGCACCTCGTCCACCTCCCTCACCCATCCTCCCCGCCTGCGCCGGCCCCCTCTCTAATCCTCTCTTCCTCTCCCGCCACCTATCTGCCTTCCCTTCCTTCCACTTCTACTCTCTGCCACACCGACATCTGCGTTGTTTGCCTCACTCCCGGTAGTTGGGGAGTACTTGCAAACACTTTGCCATTTTTTCATTTTTGGCGGTTCAGAAATTTCATCCATCTTTATGTTCAAAACTAGGTTTATGTTCTTGTTGAGCCTGTCAAACATACATTATATGATGGTGGGGTTTTTGTTCAAACTCAACGGAGCAAAAATGCCGTGCCAAGCGGGAGTAAAAATAAGGCCCGCCAACCGTTGCTTGCTTTAAGTCCCCACCAATCATAAATATTAGAAGCCTGAAATTTTATGGGTCCACGGTGCATAGTAAATCTGTGCACTGTGACCTCACTTACTTGCGCATTTTCAATGGCCGAGCGGGCCTTCAAAAAGTTTTCGCCAAGTGGAGCCATAATTATGGTGGCCATGATTATAATTAATGAAAGATGGCAGCTATGATGATAGCTAGTGAGGGAAGATTGGAAATTCTAAGGGCCATATTTCTTTCATCTTATGATTCTTATAATCCACGGTTAAAATGTGAATTCTGGATGCAAAGAGTTTTGTTTTCGTGCAATGCCATTGAATACATCATTACAATGAATCTTTAGGGTAATTTTAGATATTTCATTCATTATGCTTGCGAGTCTATATATTTAGGCGGTTATTATTCGCAAATTATAAATATGTATTCGTATATTAAATTTTTTATGTTTATAAAGTATTATCCGTAGATAAACTTTAAACTGTAACAATTGATGTGTACTTCTCCGAAGCAAGACCAGACGACGAAGAAACTTCTACAACAATATTTTTAGTTTATGCTGACGACTCTATCCCAACAATTTGACATGAATTTCACCATTTTGATGTGAATTTCACCTTTTTTTGTCTTCATTATTAGCTCAAAAAGTTGAAAAAGATGTTTCTTCATTGTGGGACATTTTTTGTAAGAAGAAAACATTGATTACTAAAATTTAAATTTGAACTGCAAATAATAATTTAATTTATAAATATATAATAATTTAACAAGCACTCCTTTTCATCAATTCACTGGAAACTCCACTGAAATTCAGGGATTCAAAGCAAAAAAAGAGGTGCCGTGCGGCATTGGCTTGCTCTTTTGGACGAAGTACAGTGGTTTGACCATTTTTGCATTAATTCTTCCACTAAACTGCAAAAACTTGACACTTTATTTATTGCGAGAGCGAAGCAGAAGAGTGCAGCAACAGTACAGTACGGGGAGAAGTGAAAGAGATGGGCGGCGGAGATGGGATAGAGCACAGGACGGTGGAGGTTAACGGCATAAATATGCACGTGGCGGAGAAGGGCGAGGGGCCGGCGGTGCTCTTCCTCCACGGATTCCCTGAGCTTTGGTACTCCTGGCGCCACCAGATTCTCTCTCTCGCCGCTCGCGGCTATCGCGCCGTGGCTCCCGATCTCCGGGGCTACGGCGATACCGAAGCGCCCGCCGGCGTTGACGCCTACTCCATCTTCCACCTCGTCGGCGATCTCACCGCCCTCATCGAGTCTCTGGGTCAAGACAAGGTTCGCGCGATCCCGATCCTTCTCTTTGATCCTCGGCGATCTTAATTATTCTTTCTAATTAATAAGATTTATGGGTTATTAATTAGTGAATTTTTTAATATTTTATTTAAGAATGAAAGGAAATATTGAAATGACATGAGAATGTTTGAAGGTATTCGTGGTGGGTCATGACTGGGGTGCGATACTGGCGTGGAACCTGTGCGCTTTTAGGCCCGAGAAAATTAAGGCGGTGGTGAATCTGAGCGTGGCGTTCATGCCCAGGAAGCACTCCATCTGGCGGCCGGACTCCTTGAAGGCCATCTACGGCGATGATTTCTACGTTTCCAGATTCCAGGTCTCTCTTATGCGCCCTTATAATAACCCTTCAATTTTTATATTAGTTTAATAATGACGATTGATCTACGTCACATCTGATTTGGCTAATCGCAGCCCTTAAATTATGTTTTAAAATTAAAATTAAGAAATCCTATCTCCTTATAACCACAACCCCCTCCCCAATCCCTTGAATCTCTTCCGCCGCCACGCCGGAGCCCTCCGCCCCACCGGACCCCGCCGCCCCGCCGGAGCTGGCATGCTCATCATAACCACAACTCTTGGTCCAAACATTTGAGTTGGCACAGCTTTATTATAGCACATGGAAGCATCTGAAGATAGCTCATAGATCTCCCGGCATATTCACGCATCCGTCTGGTTTTCAGATATCATTTGCTAGCAAATTACACTTTGAAAAACAATAGGGTGGAAAGATCTCGCTCCAGAAGATGGTTCATGGAAGCCCCTGCACTCCATGGGACCTCTGGTATTATATCACTTCAATATCTCAATAACACTAATTAATAATTTTATTTTTACAGGGAACTAACACCAGTTACATAATTTCTCAAACTAAAGAAGTTACTGTAGCATTTCAATCTACGCCGGTCACAACTTATTTCCTGCCGGCGGAATGCCCGGGTTTTTTAGTTATGAAGGTTTTTTGTTGATTGATATCAAAAATTCACGGAATCGATGCGAGTTTGTAGTTTTTTTGTTTTGTGCTACAAATAGTAATATGATGTATAAATAGCGGTTTAGAGACTGCGTATATCAAAGGGCTGCGAATATCCAAATCAGGTGTGCGTATATAAATCGTCTTATTAATTCTTCATTTTTAAAAAAAATACCTCAAATTTATTATGGGAGTTGTTAAAAGCACCGCAGTTTTGACTAAGCGCACCGCAGCTTTGACTAAGCGCACCGCGCTTTCTCCTAATTTTTTGCGCCTTTTAAAAATATGTCTTATACATGCATTTTTAGGTAAAGTGTTCAACACGAAAGTTGTAGATCTTGTCTTTTGTGTTAAACACTTTTCCTAAAAATACATATGCAAGGCGTATTTTGGAAATACGCTCAGGTTTCACGTCTTTTAGAAATACGTCTTGTACATGCATTTTTAGGAAAAATGTTCAACACGAAAGTTGTAGATCTCGTCAAAAAATGCATGTACAAGGCGTACATGCATTTTTAGGAAAAATATTCAACACAAAAGTTGTAGATCTCGTCGAAAAATGCATATACAAGATGTATTTTGGAAATACGCCCAGATTTCGCGCATTTTATAAATACGCCTTGTACATGCATTTTTAGGAAAAGTGTTCAACACAAGTTGTAGATCTCGACGAGATCTACAAGATCTACAACTTTCGTGTTGAACACTTTTTCTAAAAATGCATGTACAAAGCGTATTTCCAAAAGACGCGAAAAATTAGGAAAATGTGCGGTGCGCCTAGCCAAAACTACGGTGCCTTAACAAATCCCTTTATTAATTTATTTAATAATTTTTCCTAAACATTCCATTTTTTGTTGGACAATCGAGCATGAATCAAAAATGGCATGTCTAGATTAGTCCCACACGGTCTATTTAGATAGTCCACTCGTGCCTATAATAGGTTCTGTTTCTCCTATTTTATACATAGAGTTTTGAAATGAAAAATGAGTGTTGTGAGTAATAAAGTTAGTTATTTCCACAAAAATAAACCTACCTTTCTTTAAAAATATTCCCTGCCCATTTCTTCTCCCCTAAAACTTGCTCAACACTAAACTCATCAGAAACCTGGAGAAATCGAAGATCAGTTTGCGCAGGTGGATACAGCATTCCTTATGAAGATGTTCTTTGCATCCCGAAATCCAGGCCCTTTAATCATACCAAAAGGGGACGGATTAGTTTCTCGACGGCTTCATCATAAAGACATTCCCTTGCCTTCATGGCTCTCCCAAGACGACATCGACTACTACGCAAGCAAATTCATCAGGACGGGATTCACCGGCGGAGTCAACTATTATCGAAACATGGACATGTATGTATGTATGTATGTTCTCCCTGCTTACATCCCCCCATTTGCTCATGTTTAACATTTTACACCTCTCATTCGCATTTATTTTGGCACTATGCAATATGCATCCATCCTTAAACTTAAGGGTATTTTCATCCAGCTTCCGTACTAATAGACATGTCCACCTGATTCCTTCTCAACGCCCTCAAATTCTTCAAGTATAACCCCTTGAATTTAAGGAATTTTGACTTTGTCTGAACCAAAAATATTCCTTAAATTTAAGCCTTGTGTGCAAAGTGCCAAAATATATGCAAATGGAGGTGCAGAGTGTTATATTTAAAATTTTGAGATGCAAATGAGGGAGAGGGGTACAATGTGCACAAGTCAAATATTCTCAAATCACATGCCTACTTTTATCCCGCCCGAACTGATGTAGAAACTGGGAGCTGACCGCGCCGTGGAATGATGTTCAAATAAAAGTGCCGGCAAAGTTCATTGTGGGGGATCTGGATCTAGCCTACCATTTTGCCGGCATGAAGAGCTACATTCACGGGGGAGGCTTCAAGAGAGATGTCCCCCTTCTCGAGGATGTCGTTGTGATCGAAGGAGCTGCGCACTTCATCAACCAGGAGAGGCCTGAACAAATTTCCGACCACATTTACCAATTCATCGCGAAATTTTGATTCGTGACGGTCCAAGCCGTTGAAAACTATTAGTTTTGTGATGGAGATCGAATTTGATGAAAATTTCGGCATCTTTGATGTCTAATGTAAGTAGCTGCACTAAACAATAAAATAATGTATGAATGTGTTGCATCAATACTTATATAAAATAAAATGCTTTTGGTATGGTCGGACAAAATAGAATTAGTTCCTTCACGAAGGTTTTTCTTCAAACCATTTTGAATTCTTCAATCAAGAAATGATACATCTTGACTTATCATTGTTTCGAAGTGGTTCTTGAAACCATTTTCCTCATTAATTGATGTAGAGCTTAAATATAAAATATCATGAAGGTTAAGTTAAATAAATAATTTTTTATAATATTATTTATATAAATAAATAATTTTTTAAATGTTGAAGATATGCTGATTGTCGGTGATGACAAGTCAAGCATTGCTGGGCTGAAGAAGGAGCTTTGTGTGTCTTTTGAAATGAAGGATTTGGGATCAGCAGGGAAGATTCTGGGGATGAAGATCACCAGAGACAGGAGTGTAAGTCTATTATGGTTATCTCAAGTTTAGTATGTGGAGAAAGTGCTGAAGCGGTTCATGATAGAGAAGGCCAAGTCGGTGGCCACTCCATTGGTTGGACACTTCAAGCTACCATGCTCTCAGTGTCCTTCATCTGAGAAGGAAGTGAAGGAGATGAGCAAAGTCCCCTACGCATCTAGAGTAGGGAGCTTGATGTATGATATAGTTTGCACGTGGCCAGACATAGCTTATGTAGTTGGGATAGTGAGCAGATACTTGGCGAACCCGGGGAGGATTCACTGGGATGCAGTGAAGTGGATACTCCGATATCTCTGAGTTAACTCTAGTTACTGTTTGCATTATGGTGGAGAATCTTCGACTCTTATTGGGCACTCTGATTCGTTCATGGCTGAAGATGTTGACTCCAGGTGGTCTACTTCGGGTTTTGTTGTTACTTATGCAGGGGGAGCAGTGTCGTGGAAGTCAAGGTTGCAGAAGTGTGTTGCACTATCGACGATGGAGGAAGAATACATTGCTCTAATTGAGACGTCAAAAGAGATCTTGTTGAGCGTGCCGCGTGGAATGGACGGTGATTTCTAAGTGTGTTTCCCGACTCGTTAAAAGAGATGGTTTAGTCTCACACCGCCTAGCGTGCTGCTTGATCCTTGGTGTATAAGTGAGGTGGCCACTCCTCCCCTAATCACGTGATTTTGGGGAGTGATGCCGCATTGCTCTATAGGCTCCGACGAGGGGGCTGGGGTTCCGTTCGCGGGTGCAGCCTCTTTCGCGATTTCGAGCTAGCAAGGAAGGAGTTGTGAAGGAATTTTCTAATTTTAACTTTTACGTGTTCATTCATGGTGTGTAGATATCAAATTTAGATGCGGCTTTTCAATGGCTTTAAATATTAGATCAATGTTAACAGCACTCCAGACATGAAATACTGTTTGGATGATAACGGGCAGAGTAATACTCCTGGGGTAAGGAAGTTGCCGGCCTAGTGAACTAGACTACCATAGTGGTTGCAACTTCGGCCGGTTTCGCCTCCATCTCCGGCGGCCGCAGCTTTACTTACACTTGCTATTCACAGCTTTGGGTCTTGAGAAAGCTTCAAATGTGATAAAAGCATGTCATCGGGGTAATAAAATGTCAAAGAGGAAGATGCACACATCATTGCGCAGGAAATAGGAGCCTCATAAAAAAAGAGAACTTCAAACTCTGTTGGAAGAGTCGCAAAACCTTATTTTCTTCTTTTTTTTCGAAAAATTCTCATTCAGATACACTGCTGCGTGCATTTTTTTCTAGTGCTTGAGTTGTGTCACACGGGCGGGTATTTTCAACCCAGGCGCGCATTTTTCATCCGGGCACTCATTTTTGTAGGAAATCCGGGGTGCCGAGAAGCAGAAATCCGAATATCGAATAACAAACACAGAACAAAAATAACAGAGCAATCACAAACACAAGATGTTACAGAGGTTCACCCAAAACCGGGCTACGTCCTCTCTCCCCTTCTTCTTCCTTCTTGTATTCACCAAAAGATTACAGGTTACAAAAGGTTACAAAGGCCAAGGCCGACCCTACCTTCACCTTCTTCTGGACAAGAAACTACCCGAGGGAAAAACTCCCCTGAACGACGCCTCCAACGATAAACCTCGTATACGTCTTCTTCAGGAAATACGCAGCCGTCAATCTCTCTGAAATTAGCTTCGCCTACCCTAATCCCCCCAAAAAGGGATATAAGAACTCATGAGTAAAAACGACTCAAACGTCGAACGCAGAACAGAGCTCGACGCTCGGGCGTCGACCGGAGGTCGACGATCTCGCCCGAGGTCGACGCTCGACGCATCAGCGAAGGTCGACGCCCGACGATCCAGCGGTGGTCGACGCCCCAGGCAGAGCTCGACGCTCGACGCACCAGATGAGGTCGACGCTCGACGCCAGCTGAGGTCAACGCTCGACGCCAGCTGAGGTCGACGCTCGACGCCAGCTGAGGTCGACGCTCAAGCGTGAGCTCGACGATCGTCGACCTCTCCTCAAAACAGAGGGACAAGAATGCATACAGGGGCTGCTTCACACTCCCTTGCCTCTAAGCTCACTTGGGCTAACCCGGTGTGAGAAACAAGAGGCCCTGAAGTGATTCACCACCCCAACATTCTCCCACTTGGTGGAAACCTTCAGCACATGAGAGCAGCTCCTCCAGACTTCCTCTTCAAACCCACTGCTGTAGCACACCATTCAAACTTGGCAACAGGCACAGCTTTGGTTAAGAAATCAGAACTGTTCTCCTTAGTGTCAACCTTCTCCAGTTGCACTACCTGCTTCTCCACCTTCTCCCTGATGAAGTGAAATTGAATATCAATATGCTTGGTCCTAGCATGGAATGCAGGATTCTTGGCTAACTGAATAGCCCCCTGACTGTCACTCCAAATCTTCACAGGACCTTGCTCAAAACCGAGCTCCCAGCACAACCTTCTCAGCCATATGGCTTCCTTACTGGCATGAGTAAGAGCCATGTATTCTGCTTCCGTCGACGAGAGTGCCACCACTCCTTGCCGTCGACTCATCCAACTGATAGCACCACCAAATAAAGTAAAAACATACCCACTGGTGGACCTCCTGCTATCCAGATCACCTCCCCAGTCAGAGTCCACATGTCCAACCACGTCCAGGACTCTTCCAGTTTCAGCACCTTCATAACATATAGAATAATCTGAAGTTCCACGAAGATACCTGAACACTCGCTTCACCGCACTCCAATGCTCCTTCCCTGGTTTGGCCATATACCGGCTCAGCACTCCCACAGCTTGAGCAATGTCAGGCCGAGTGCAAACCATGGCGTACATCAAGCTTCCCACTGCACTAGCATATGGAACTTTAGCCATGTCTTCAATATCTTCATGTGTCTTGGGACACATTTCCGCAGATAGCTTTTCCCCAACGGGCATAGGGGCACCAACAGGCTTGCAATCAGCCATGTTGAATTTCTTCAACACCTCTTCGACGTACCTTTGCTGCCCCAACCAAAGCTTCTTCTTGCTTCTTTCCCTGGTAATCTACATCCCCAAGATCACACTTGTTGGCCCCAAATCCTTCATCTCGAACTTGGCAGAGAGCAGCTTCTTCAACTGTTGGATCATCTTGACACTATTCCCTACGAGCAGCATGTCATCTACGTAGAGTGTCAGAAAAGTGAAGTGCTCTCCCTTCCTTTGGAAATACACACAGTGGTCAGAATTCGACCTTTCTAAACCCAACTCCAGCATGTAGGTGTCGAACTTCTGATACCACATCCTCGGAGATTGCTTAAGTCCATAAAGGGACTTCTTCAACCTGCACACCTGATCCTCCTTGCCCTTGGCCTCGAATCCTTCAGGTTGCCGCATGTAAATCTCCTCCTCCAAATTCCCGTGAAGAAACGCCGTCTTCACGTCCATTTGTTCAATCTCCAGATCATGCACAGCCGCAATGGAGAGAACCATCCTGATAGAAGTGAGCTTGGCCACCGGCGAGAAAATCTCGTCGTAGTCCACACCTTCAACCTGTGAGAATCCCTTGGCAACCAATCTTGCCTTATATTTCTCCACAGTGCCATCAGCCTTCACCTTCTGCTTGAAGACCCATTTGCTTCCAATGGCCTTCCTTCCTTTCGGAAGCTTGCACAGACCCCAAGTCTGATTCTTCCGCAAGGAAACCATCTCATCCTCCATAGCAAGCTCCCACTGATTTGCATCAGCCCTCGACCTCGCATCCCTGGCTGAAATGGGATCTTCTCCAAGCATGTTCAAGCAATATTGTGCTCCAACAGCACTAAGGGAAAACCGGAGTGGTGCCCTCCTCTCCCTCGTTGAGCGCCTCAGAAGTGGAGCATCAGCAACCTCCTCTTCTGACTCATCATCAAAGCCCACCTCTTCCAAGTCATCAGATTCAGAATCTGAATCCGAACCTTCTGTAGTAGTAATCTGAGCATCCTCCAAAGAGGCTTCCATGTTCCCTTCCACTACCACCTTCTCTGCATCCTTCTCTTCTTCCACTCGTGTAGTGACTTGAGGACGGACTTCATGAAAGACCACATCCTTGCTATACGTCACCGTCCTCGTCACCGGGTTCCAAAGCTTGTATCCCTTGATGCCTTCTTTGTAGCCCACAAAGATACATCTCTCGGATTTCATATCCAGCTTCCCCCTTTTCTCCTTTGGAATGTGAACGTATGCATCACATCCAAAAACACGAGCATAAGCCAATTTTGGCTTCTCCTTAAATATGGCCTCAAAGGGGGTACACCCCTTCACTGCAGATGTGGGGGACCTGTTCTTCAAATGATTAGCGGTAGCTACCGCTTCAGCCCAGAACTCCTTCCCCAAACCGGCCCAACTGCGCATGCACCTCTCTTTCTCAATCAAGGTCCGATTGAGCCTTTCCGCCACTCCATTCTGCTCTGGAGTATACGGCGTGGTCTTCTGACGTGCAATCCCCTGCTCAGTACAGTACTGCTCGAAGGCGTCCGAGCAATACTCCCCTCCGTTATCAGAACGGAGAACTTTCACCTTCCTCTCAAACTGGTTCTCCACCAGGTTCTTAAACTCCTTGAACCTGTCTAGAACTTCTGCCTTGGACCTGAGAAAATAAAGCCAGGAATAGCGAGAATAATCATCAACGAAAGATACATAATACCTAGCTCCACCAAGTGATGGAACTGGAGTAGGTCCGAATACATCGCTATGAATAAGATCCAGTAAACCGGTGGCCCTCGTCCCTGCTCCCTGAAAGCTAACCCGGTTCTGCTTGCCAAGTAGGCAATGCTCGCAGAACCCAAAGCTCGAGGTGCACATGGGCACACCCACCACCATCTGGCTCGATGTCATAGTCGACAGTCCCTTCTCACTTATGTGTCCAAGCCGTTGGTGCCACAGCCTGGACTGCTCCTCCTGGTCCTCCTCTTTGCCTTCAGAAATAAAGGCCCCACTAGGCACCACTGTATCAGCAAGAAGTTTGTACAGTGTTCCATGCCTAATGCCTTTGGCAATCACCATCGCTCCTCGGGTCATCCTGCACGAGTGCATGTCACAACTGAAGATCACACCCGCATCCGCCATAGATCCCACCGAGATCAGATTCCTGCACATTCCAGGAATGTGCATCACCCCCGGAAGGGTCTTCATGGTGCCGTCGGCCATCTTCAGCCTCACCTTGCCACGCCCAATGATCTGAACAACAGTATCATCTCCAAGCATAACATCACCACCCTCAAACCTCTCATATTCACAGAACCAGTGTCTATGAGGAGTCATGTGGTAAGAGGCTCCTGTATCAACATACCACACATCAGCATCCTGATGGGCAACACAAGCAGCCGCAATGTACATGTCACCGCCATCGGTCTCCTTCTTAGCACCCGAGGTTGACCCTGCCTCCTTCTTCTGAATAGCCTTGTTTGGACATTGAGACTTCACATGCCTAACCTCATTGCACTTCCAGCAACGTACAGGCTTCTTCTCTTTCTCTCTTTCTCTTCTCTTGGATCTACCCCGAGACTTGTCTCTAGATCCACCTTGCTTATTATCCCTCCATTGAGGGCGAGATCTGGATACACTCAATGTACCTTTGCTTGTTTTCTCGGAACCTGCTCTCCTGGTTTCCTCCGAGAGAAGTGTTGCACACACTGACTCACAGGTTAGAGCCCTATCTCCATTGCCCCCAATGGCAACAATAACATTGTCCCAAGAGTCTGGCAATGAACAGAGCAAGGTAATGGCTCTATCTTCATCAGAGATTTTTTCACCAATAGAGATCAACTGACCCACAACCGTGTTGAAATTGGTCAGGTGTTCTGAGAAAGAACCGCCATCATGCATCTTCAAGTTGTACCACTTCTTCCGCAACAGCAACTTGTTCACCAGAGATTTGCTCTGGTACAGAGTCTCCAACTTCCGCCATAAACCTTGGCCCGAAGTTTCCTCCATGACGTTTGTTAAAACAGAGTCTGTAAGAAACAGCCGGATCAGACCTTTGGCTTTCCGATCGGCTTTTGTCCAGGCTGCAACAACCTCCTCCGTAGATTTCTCTTTCGGTGGATCATCCGCTATTGCTCCCCACAAATCTCGATCCACCAACAGATCTTCCATCTTCATCTTCCACAGATCAAATCGACTGCCATCAAACTTCTCTATCTCGATCCGCACTCCTCCTGAACTCATTTCCAAGAATCGAGAGAACCTCCCTCTGATACCAAATGTAGGAAATCCGGGGTGCCGAGAAGCAGAAATCCGAATATCGAATAACAAACACAGAACAAAAATAACAGAGCAATCACAAACACAAGATGTTACAGAGGTTCACCCAAAACCGGGCTACGTCCTCTCTCCCCTTCTTCTTCCTTCTTGTATTCACCAAAAGATTACAGGTTACAAAAGGTTACAAAGGCCAAGGCCGACCCTACCTTCACCTTCTTCTGGACAAGAAACTACCCGAGGGAAAAACTCCCCTGAACGACGCCTCCAACGATAAACCTCGTATACGTCTTCTTCAGGAAATACGCAGCCGTCAATCTCTCTGAAATTAGCTTCGCCTACCCTAATCCCCCCAAAAAGGGATATAAGAACTCATGAGTAAAAACGACTCAAACGTCGAACGCAGAACAGAGCTCGACGCTCGGGCGTCGACCGGAGGTCGACGATCTCGCCCGAGGTCGACGCTCGACGCATCAGCGAAGGTCGACCCCCGACGATCCAGCGGTGGTCGACGCCCTAGGCAGAGCTCGACGCTCGACGCACCAGATGAGATCGACGCTCGACGCCAGCTGAGGTCAACGCTCGACGCCAGCTGAGGTCGACGCTCGACGCCAGCTGAGGTCGACGCTCAAGCGTGAGCTCGACGATCGTCGACCTCTCCTCAAAACAGAGGGACAAGAATGCATACAGGGGCTGCTTCACACTCCCTTGCCTCTAAGCTCACTTGGGCTAACCCGGTGTGAGAAACAAGAGGCCCTGAAGTGATTCACCACCCCAACAATTTTCTGTTCGGGCCCGCATTTTTCTGCCGAGCACACATTTTTCGTTTGGGTGCGCATCTTTGGTCGGGCACGCATCTTCGGCCGGACGCGCATTTTCCGCCTGAATGCACATTTTCTACATGGACGCTCATTTTCCCCCGGGCGCGCATTTTTGTGTCAGACCGCACATTTTTAATAAAAAAAATCACCGCAACGAAGATCTATCAAACAGTTTATAAAGTTCTTCTCATTTTTGAAAATCTCTGCAAAAATAGTTTAATCAAACAGTTACTTTTTTTCAAAAATATATTTTTCAAAAGCTTATTTTTTTTTAAACATTTGTGAAAAGCCTTTTCCAAATAGGATCTAAGATTCACTTAAGAGAACGGCAGGCTCGGCTTTAAATTCGCTCGTCGGAAATAAAAGCGGGAAAGTCTCGCACATTGCTACTGGAGTTACGGGGCGGCTGTGCGCGCGAGAGTTACGAGCCAAATAATGACGTGCTCTTATCGCCCGCTGAAATGGTTGAATACTACATTTTAAAAATTAATTATAGTGTGTTAACGCAACTCTTTTTTGAAATTCCGCGTTTCGAAGGCCGTGGACAGCGCACATGCTCTCAATGCTCTGCTGCCGTTCTAATATCCCCACCGGCGTTGACGCCGCCTCCCCCATTCCATCCACGTTGACATTTTAACCACCAACTCACACTTGCACGCTAAAAAAAAACGCACCGAATCCATCCTCAAGTCCTATTCTACGGTCCACTTTCAAGGTCCAATTTAGGAAGCGAGGCCATCCCTTTAAAAAGAAGAAACCCCCCAACGTCCCTCTCAATTCCTCGCCTCCCCTCACTCTCAATCCATGGCTTCAAGCCCTTCCATTTCCCTCATCATCATCTCTCTTCTCATTGGGGTTTTCATGTCGGAGCCGCAGATTTCGTTATCGTGGGACAATCCGCCGTCGGAATGCCCTTCCTGCCTTCCGCCGCCGACGCCCGCCGATTGCCCGCCGCCACCGCCATCAGAACCGACCGGATATCCGCCGCCGTCTCCAACGTACTACTACTCTACGCCGCCGCCGCCGCCGCCGCCGCCGCCGGGATATAACCCTTACTACCCTCCGTCAACCGGCTATTTTCCGGCGCCTCCGCCGCCTAATCCGATATTGCCGTGGTTCCCGTGGTACTACATAACCCCGCCTTCGGCGTCGTCTGCCTGCCGTCAACGTATGACGGAGATGTTGACGGTGATTTTGGGTGCGCCCTCTTTTTTATTCTTCTATTTTAATTTTTAACCAGCATTGTTGCCTTTTGTTAAGATTTTATTGGTTAATTGGTGCAAGAGTTCCCGATGGGAGAAATTCGGGTTTTTTCATTTTTGTATTGATTTTTATTTCTAAACATTTCATAGAATTTATTTGTTTCATTGAGAATGAGAGCGTTGATAATAGAGGGGGTGGCTGCGGTCTTAAAAATACCCGAAAATGATATTTTTGGAACGATGTTGGTGTTTAGCAAAAGGTTTCGGGTCTTTTGTTTTGACAGTGAGGATTGGAGCGGTTGGAATTAGAGCGATTATAATTGAGTGGTGAAAAATAGAGGAAATGACTGTGGTCTCAAAAGAAGGTCAAAATAACAGTTTCATGTTGTGGAAGTGTGAATTGAAGGGTTACCAAATGTTCTTTTTGACGGCGCTCAAACAAATAGAGCCTACTTTCACTTTGACAATTTAAATTTAACTTAAAAAATAAAAATTTATTTATATTAAGAGCTCAAATGCAGTGGTGGAACTAGGATTTTGAAGTCTAACGGGCACAATTTAAGTACTGTCAATTTGAGGGGTTCGGGGGGCAGCGCCCCCGTTTTTTTTTTGCCATAGAAGGAAGGAGAATCACATATCCTTGACGCTGGAGCATGACTCCATCTTCTCTAATTTAGCAGCAATCCGAGCATGACAACCGCTAGTAATATTGTTCAGATACACCAGAGGAGTATTCCCAATCAACTACAAAAAAATATAATGCGAAATGCTCATTTTGATTTATCTGAAGAGGAAAACAAGATTAAGGAGTCCTAATAATCCCAAAAAACCTACTTCGGTGAAATCCTTTGCGATCTTTGGACCTACATCACCCGAAAGCAGCGGGAGCAGCGGGAGCAGCCGGGCAGCTAGGGCACGGGAGCAGCGGGCAGCGACGGCTAGGGGGATTTCTTCTCCCCTGTTGAAGATCGCGGAAAAAGCGATCGGGCATGTGCCCTATCGTGCCCGGGGCTAGTTCCGCCCATGCTCAAATGAAATGAAAGCCATGAATTGTCTGCATAGAATTTATATGAGTGGAGGGCATTTGGTGGCTTTACCTTTGGCTTGGAGTAAAGGGAAGAGAAGGTGGGCAAGCTGTTTTTCTTTTTTTTCTTTTTTTTCCTTTTATTTATATTTATATTTAATATAAATTATTTTCATTTAGAATGTGTGTTACAGTGGTTGGGTAGGGTCAGGATTTTTTGTTTATTGTTATGATTGTATGCTCATAGTGAATAATTGATTGTTTGGCGGACTAATTATTAATATTAATAATATCCGAACCCCCATATGGCTATGGCGGTAGGAATATGGGTTGTGAAGAATAAGGTTTCATTTTGGGGAATTTATTTTTACCGGTCAAGCGGTTATGAACGTATTAATTGGATCTTAAATAAACGGAGCCTAAAGCTCCGTTTGACATGGTGATGGCTGTCGACGATCGTAAACGCATGGGTTAAAACGTCATTTCCTAAGGAACACCTAATAAACATCATTCGTTTGAACATAAAAGTGGATGAAATTCCTTAGGTGGAACGTTAATAAGGCTCCGTTTGGCATGATGACGGTCATGAACACGGGGCTAAAATGTCGCTCGTTAGCGCCCACCTAAGAAAATTCATCCACTCTTATGTTCAAACGGATGATGTTTGTTAAGTGATCCTTAACGAATGACTGTTTAACCCATATGTTTACGACTATCACGGCCGTGCCAAATGAAGCCTAAGTGGTAAGCAGAGGTTTTAGAAAACCAGTGGTAAGAGTAGTACGAGGAGAAATTTGACTTATGAGAGGATAGGCGTGAAAATGTGCACAACTCTTTTTAGTTTTTATGATAGTGGTAGGTTCACTACTTTATCAAAAAAATCTAAAAATATCTTTTTGACAGGAACATTTTTCCCATCATTAAGACCTCGTTTGTGGGAATTATTTTCACCGTCAAGCGATTACGATCGCATGAACCGCATCACTAAGGTCCGATTCATGTGATTATAACCGCTTGACCGGTGAAATAAGTCCCCCAAACGAAGCTTAAGAAATCAAACTTCTCTAAATCAAGGATGGTGACAGGAATAGAATTTTTCTCAGTCATCATAGTCTCAAACAAAGCATAGTAATAAAAGTTTATCGTGGGGGCATGGATAATTAAATAATTAATATAGTATTATTAATACATTATGTAGATCTTAATTATTATTACTTATTAGGGCTAACTTATCATTTCTTTTTGAGAGCCTAGTAGGTTCCGTGCTTTGCAGGAAATTCGGCCATTAGAATTAGAGTTGAAATTTAAGGGATCATTTTGATTTTTTTTTTTATAATAAAAAAATAAAATAACAAAAAAATTATTTAGAATCTATTTGAGCAGAATTGAGGGTTTAGAGTTGAAATTTGTTCTTAAATTTAAGCTTTGTTTCATCGAGGGACTTATTTTCACCGGTCAAGCGATAAAGATAGCATGAAAAGGACTTTAATTAAGATCTGATTCATACGATCATAACCGCTTGACCGGTGAAAATAAGACCCCCCAAATAGAGCCTTAATTGGAAATGACCTCAAATTTTAATTTATATCCACAATTCCGTTCAAATAAATAGACTTTCATAGAATTCATTTGGTGTAGGAATTGATCAAAATATAATTTCAATTTAATATCTAATTTAAATTCCATCCAAGTAAATTGGGCTTTTTAATAAATTATTTCATAATGTAAATCTCATCTTGATTAGTATTTTTTTTTTTTGCAGAGTTATTAAAATTGGGTTAGTAAAAAAATGAATTTATATTCTTCCATCGAAATCATATCAAATCTGTATTAAATTTTTGCTGAGTGCCCATTTCAAGTTGTTTGGAAATGCTGAGCATAGTAGGAATGTATCACGTGGTTAGTTATGGAGGTAGGTGATGTTTGGTGTTTTGGTATTTTCAACAACATATATCTTTAAATCACAATTATATATGTATATACGTGTAATAGTACACGGGTTTTCCGCGTGAGTTCGATAGTACCTCGGCTGCGACAATACCACGGCGCAATGACACACTCCCCATGTTTGTAGACTCGTGCATGACGCCCATTCTCCTTTCTCTCTTTTCTCTCCTCCTTTCAAAGTCATGTTTATTTATTTGATTTGGTAGTCACACTTACATAATATAAAAATTATGATTACTTAAATTTTTTATTTTTGCTACTTAATTTCGACAATTTGATTTTTTTCAATGTATAATTATGTTTGTCATGTTTTAGGTTTTTGAAGATAGTGCCTCAAGTGAATCTACCCCAGTTTTTTGTTTCTCTTTTGTAGAGATATGAGAGAAGAGAGAAAGACGAGAGAGAAGTTTCTATCCTGAAACAGAACATGTATTTGTGGAAGAGAAGGATGATCATCATCTTCCAACCCTAAGCCCGTTGAACGGACTGTGGGGTGTTTCTGGCGTTCGCGTGGATACCCGTAAAGACGCTGATCTCATTCTATTGTTTGGTTCTCATGCGATAATGATTTTTCTCGAAATTTGATTTCGACGCAGGCACGTTCTCAATTTTTGATTTGTTTGTCCTTTCATAGTCACTTTTTATTGTTGTTATTTGTTAATTTTGCGGCGCAAAAAATGCTCAAGCAAAACCCGACAAACATAACCTCATCTTGGGATGAGTCACGTTCTTTTTTGTGTTTATTTGTGTTGGGTTGGTCATTTTTGTTTGATTTTGTGGCACATGGCTTCATATTTTAAGTTGAATTCTCATCAATTTGAAGGTTTGGTGAAGAGTTTATTTTAACACATGAATTATAAACTGATTTGCTGAAAGTTGGCCCCACTGACCGATCCCATCTGGTCATGGCCCAGGCCTTGGTACCCATAGCCAAACTGTAGTCTGTAGTCCGTACATCTCCACCCATTTATTTCCGCACCTAAGGAGTTTTTCTATACCGGTGTGGCAGGTTACATGTTGAGGTGCGGGTTTTATCCCTTGACCTTCTTTGTAAGGAGTAATTTTTCTGTACGGATAATTCCTTCTTGGAGCCGGTGAAATTCAAACCGTCCATCTTAAAATCCAACGTCAATAATCACCCAAAATTTATATATATATAAAAAAAAACAATGCACATTTTTTAAATCTCAATCAGACAGTTGGAGCGCTATCCACTCCTATCACTAGGAGCGGGTAGGCGCAAGCAAAAATTTTGCTTTGTAAGAGAGTTTTTATCTTTTCTCTTACATCCAACTGTGTTGTTTTTTTGCTTGCTGAGATGACCAAAGAGAACACATGACAAGATATAGGTTTCGTTTGGGGGGATTTATTTTTATCGGTCAAGCGGTTATGACCGCATGAACTGGATCGTAATTAAGGCTCGATTCATGCGATTGTAATCCCTTGAGAAAATAAGTCCTCCCAAACGGAGCCATAATTTGTGGACAGATTCCCCATAATTCTCCTACGTTTTTTTTTTGTAATATTCAGACTAACTCATTAACCCAATATATATTTTATGTTTTTAAAATATTTTTCACAGATGATTTATAATTAGTTAAGCAGTTAATCAATATATGAATAAAGTTTAAATAAACAATAATAAAATGAGTAGGAGTGGAGTCGCAATCATAGGCATGGTTCAAGATTATGATGCAGCTGTCGAATATTATTCTTTTATTATTGGGGCCCGCAAATTAAAACACATTTAAAATTATTTTTATTATTATTACTATTATTCACAATTTATATTATTTTATAACATCAAATTTTAAAAATTATTCACACAATAATTCAGAAACCCTCAATTTATTGTGTGAGTTTATTTGCAAAAAATAGATTTGATGTGAACTTACACACTAGAGTCTTATTTTAATCTATCTGTTTTAATATTTTAAAGGATTATATAAATTTTGTGGAAATTTTTCTAGAAATTTACTGAAAATTTTATTCATAAAATAAAAAAAAATCATAATAATTAAAAAAAAATTATGGATGGGGATCCATTATGGGCATGCCTAATGGTGGAATTTCATGATGATATTATTGGCCCACCAATATATTATGATTTTCAATCTCAAGAAAATAGACAAATCAAAGCAAAAGAGCATATAACCTTAAAGTGAAAATTTATTATTAGCATGAGATGGGCAAATTGATAGCAATGCACACAAATCTAAAGGCAATTGATAGTTGAGTTACATTATTATTAGTATTATTATTATTTGTCAAAATCACATTTATTTTCATATTGTTATGTAAAATAAATGTTTCTTTTCTCTACCTAGTGATGTGCGTCCAATCATGGCACGAAAGACCTAAAAAAGCATTATCACATGTGATGACGCTTACTTGAACACATTAGACATAACTATTCTACTTGAAATGTCCTCTTTCTTCTATTTTGTTCTGCTAGTTGGATCTTACATAAACAGTTGTACACCAAATTAATGATTATTATTATGATAAATAAGATCATTTAAAAAGTGCATTATTTACTATTTTAAATAGTAGTTGTTAGGTCCCTCTTTGTTTTGACTTAATTCCTCTTCTCATTATATATCTTCTTCCTTTCTATGTGTCTTACTATTTGGAGCATGCATAAAAGATGAACTTTGATTTAAACCAATTATCAAATGATATATTGTTATAAATAGTACCATATACATTGCAATTATCATTAAAATAGTATCACATGATCTCTTCTATAGTGTTGAGGACGGGAAATTCTCTGCTCCAAATTTCGGATCAAGGCAGTCTGAGGTTATCGGTTCAGTGGTCAGGCTCGACGGCTAACAGGCTAGGACGAAGAAACAATCAGACGACAAAGAGGATCCAGGCGCTGCGACAAAGAGGTCTCACCACGTACCCAGATGTTTAGAAGGAGCTTCCCCTCCACAACCAAAAATGATCGAGCAAAGTATGTGGTAGACTAGCTGACAATAAAGTCGCGTCGACTAAGATAAATAGTCTCAAACTCGCGACCTATCTCTCTGAATAAGGGATCCAAAGGCTCAGCTCGCAGTCTAGGGAAAAGGGTAGTCGAGATCTTTTACGAGATTTCGAAGTCCATCTCCTCGTACTCCTGTGATCCAATTTATAGTTCAATCCAAAGAGAAGGGGGGGGGGGTCTTATTTATATCCCACCCCTGACGACTAGGCGACTTCCAGGGAGAGCTCGCTCGGTTGGGCGAGTAGCTGGCCTAGTCGCCTACCTGGTGAGTATGTGAGTGGAGCTCGTCATACTCGCCTAGGCCTTTTGCTGTATTGCGCGTTAACTCTAACTTCTATCTTTGACTTGCTGGCTTTGACTCTTGCTGACCTGACACTGAAAGGGTCCACCCTCGATGAATATGGGTTGTACAAGAAGGAGGGTGAATGACTTGTTTGTGTTTACAACAAGTTCATATGTTGATAAGATGAGGGAAAACGACATCACTGTTATCTGGCATGAGAGACTGGGGCATGTTGGGATGAACAAGTTGAAGGCTATTAAGGCAAGAGGCCTAGTTCATGACCTACCTAGTCTTTTATCTTTTGGTGACGGTCATGTTTGTGCGGGATGTCAGTATGGTAAGGCTCATCGTCTTCCAGTTGACATATCACAAACGTGGTGTAGATCACCGTTAAAATGTATCCACTGTGATATAACAGGACCTACCGTCACTCCCAGTCTCGGCGGTAATAGGTACATGTTTGGTTCTTGTTGATGACTTTTCAATGTATACTTAAATATATTTCTTGAAAGAGAAGTCAGAAGCATTCAGAAAGTTTGTGGAGATTAAAAAGCTCGTAGAGGGCCGGCTCGGCCTGCGGATTAAGAAGTTGAGAACTGATAATGACAGAGAGTCCACTTCACATGAGTTCTCCAATTTTTGCAGAAAGTTCAGCACCCAGATGGAGCTTACTTGTGTGCATACTCCACAATAGAATAGAGTTGCGGAGTGGAAGATCCATCATTTGACAGAGACCTTGTAACTGTTGGCTTCACGACAAAGGTATTCCTAGGGCCTTCTTGGTAGAGGAAATGACTTGTGCGGCGTATGCCATCAATAGGATGTCTTTCAATCCAAACAATATGAAGTCTCCTCGTGAGTTAATGTTCAAGGAGAAGCTCAGTATTGAACATCTTCGGGTGCTCGGGTCGACCTGTTATGTGCACGTTCCAAATACTCTTAGGACGAAGCTAAAATCGAAAGCACGGAAACTAGTCTTCATCGGCTATGATGAGCAGAAGAAGGGCTAGAAGTGCATGGATCCTGCAACAAGAAATTCATCTCAAGAGATATTGTCTTCGACAAACTTACATCGTAGTAGGGTAGCTCATATGTGGAGTTATAAGAGAACAGGTCAGATGGAGGCCAAGAGGAAGCTATTCGGGATCTTTTGGTGGAGTTGTTTGTGTCACTCTTCGACTTTGTTGAGCTCTGGAGCTGAGGCTTTTGGATCTGGAAGCAGGGTTAGCAATGCTCATGATATGCCCGGGATCAAAGCTAGTACAAAAGAAGCAATGGGAGTGGTGGATTAGGGTCAAGCCCTACGGAGGTCCAAGAGTACTATTATTCCACCAGCTCAGTATAGGGACGGGAATATGGTGAGTTTTGTCTCATTTTCTTTCCAGGTCTCTTGGATGAAAGGGAGTCATTGAGCTTTGAGAATGTCACTAACATAAAGGAGTAGGAATATGTCATGAATGAGGAGATTACTATCATCAAGAAAAATGAGACTTGGGATCTTGTACCCAAGGTCAAAGACATTACTCAGGTGACATACAAGTGGGTTTACAGACTCAAGAAGAAGGATTACAACAACATCGAGCGGTATAAGACTCACCTTGTAGCTCGGGGGTTCTCACAACAATACGGGGAGGACTATGAAGAGACGTTCAGTCCGGTGGCTAAAATGACTTCAATTCGGGTGGTGATCTCCTTGGCGGTTTTACCGCCAAGGATGAAAGATTTGGAAACTCTACATAAAGAATGTTTTCCTTTATGACGAGATTGACAAAGATATCTTCATAGTGCAGCCACCTAGTTATGTTTTTAAAGATCATCCAAGACACGTCTCCAAGTTGAAGAATGCCCTCTATAGTTTGAAGCAAGCACCTCGAGCATGGTATGAGAAGATTGCTGAATACCTCTAATTCTGTGAATACTTCGTTTCAGACTCATATTCAAGTCTTTTCGTTAAAAAAGGGTGGAGCTTCAAGACCTCATTCTGCTATATGTTGATGACATGATCATCACGAGAAACTCGGAGGAGGAAGTAGCTAGGCTCAAGACTGAGCTAGTTATTCAGTTCAAGATGAAGGATCTGGGTGAGCTCCACCATTTCCTTAGACTTGAGGTGAAGAGATAGAAAAGCAGTGTGCACATTTCCCGAAAACGTTATGTGGAGCCGATCATTAAGCGATTTGGCATGCGGGAGGGGAAGAGCAGCTTTACTCTAATAGAGGTCGGTCTGAAACTTCGGCGAGATGAGGGAAAAGTTCTTGCAGACCCATTGGTATTCCGGGCTCTCATGGGGAGTCTCATATATCTGATATTCACTAGACCAGATATTGCTTATGTTGTGGGATGAGTTAGTCAATATTTGGCGGGGTTGCGGAAGCTTCATCTTATGGCAGCTAAAGATATTCTGAAGTATGTCGAGTCTACCTCAGAGATAAGCCTCTTTATAAGAGGGACACGAGCTTCTATTTGCACGGCTACATGGATGCTGATTATGGAGGAGATACAGATGATCGAAAGTCGACGTCTATTTACGTCTTCTTCACATGATCAACAACTATCTCGTGGTGTAGTAAGAAACAAGATTCAGTGTCTATCTCCACTATAAAAGCAGAATACAAGACTTTGGCCTTGACATCTCAGGAAGTCATATGGCTTAGGAGATTAGTGGATGTCATCCATGAGGAGGAGGAGCGTCCTACCATGCTTTGCAGTGACAATGAGAGTGTTCTTAAACTGGTCATCAATCTAGTTTATCACGCGCAAACGAAGCAAATCGAGATCGGACATCACTTCGTTCAGGAGAAGATGCTGGAAGGATCATTGATGGTTGATTACGTGCAGAGTCAAGATAATGTGGCAGATATCTTTATAAAGCCGTTGCTGAAACGACCATTTATTCGGTTACGGAGGTTTCTCGGGCTGGTCTCCACCTCCCACTTTAAGGGGGAGTGTTGAAATTATTGAAGTGGTAGTGGAAGTTGGTGGTCTGAAGTGGTAGACCGCACAGTTTGCCGAGACCGCCGCGGCCTGGCGGATTGAAGTCGACGGATAGCCAGTTGTCTTCTTTCCCCTGGCGGTCTAGATCAGGAAGCACTCTTGGTGATGTAACTGGGTGGTTAGGATTATCTAATCGCGGATTTGGCAGACTCATTTGGAATTCGCCGAATCTGGCATGTTGTTCTAGTAGACTCGTCTGGAACTCGCCGAGTCCGGCCGTCTTCTGTGCTCGTGGTATGGTAATGAGATCGTGGAGATTGACACAGTTGTGTGGTCTGTTGGTCACCTGGAGAACACGCTGTCTGGATAGGAGCAGTACGCAATTGTGCGAACTGGTGTTTATATTCGACAATTGGCGTGATCTTGTTCTCAGGTGTCGCGGGTTGTTTGGAGGTCATGGAGCTTGCTTGTTGTGGCCTTGGTCATGAGAGTGTGATAAGTCTGGTTGTTGCCTAGTCCGCGAAGATCGCCTAATGCGCGGTCTGGTTGCTGAGTCCGTCGAACTGTACGGATTGGATGTGAAGTTCGGCAGTTCATCATTAGCGCGAGATGGATCAAGACGCATGGCTGAAATAACCAAGTCCACGCGGACTGATGATTTTATTCGCTCAGGTATGCGGTCTGTCAGAATTGTCCGCATTGTCTTGCGGGTTGGTTTGTAGACAATGGTGTGTCCGCACTTCTTGCGGACAACTTTTTCTTCAGTGGCGGACTGATGCTTGTATCCGTACTTGTGCGGATACGCGATGGTAGCTGTTTTTCTATCACAGGATTGTCTATAAACAAAACGACTAGTCATATATAACGAAAAATAATGAGAAGTTTTTCTATAACCGCCGCGACTAAGTGTGGTTGACTATGGGGGGTGATGGCTAGTGGAAGTTTAGTGTGGAACTCCTTAGGGGGGGGGGGGTCGACGGGGGCCCGGGCCCCCCAAGTCTATAATTGCTCTCGTCGACAGGACTACTTACAGTCTCTGAGGGAGAAAACTAGACCTTCAAATTTATTTTTTACGAGCGGAGGACATATCCCCCCCCCCCCCATAACGAAATGTTCCGCCTCTTTGAATAATGAGAACTCGAACACAACAACACTTGTTCGTACAACATACTCTAGACTTACAATCTTTCTTTTCCAAACAAAGAGCGGTTACTCCTTTCCCTTTCCGCTTCCTCCACTGCGACGAAGATATTCTAACGTTGTTTGATTGTTTTGACGCCGCGATGAGATGACTGGGCACCAGAAGTGTGGTTGACTATCTGTGCAGCTCTCCATCTCCATCAACACCTTCCACGCATTTTGATTAAATTACGAGGAAGAGCGTGCGGCTAGCATCATGCGGCTAGACAATCCGTTTTCCCGTGGTTTTCTCCCCCGGCCACACCAGTGATCCCTCCACCGACCCTTGTTTTAGTTTGTCATCTCTCCGCCACTTTTTCCTGTGGAATTGTTTGCGGTTAACAGTCAGCGGAAAACAACAGGTCACGGTATCTGAGGCTTGAAATCGTCTTACTCCGGGTTGCGGATAGAGTTTGGAGTTCGCCCGGTCTATCAACGAGTTCTATTCAATGTTCAACATTCAATAACAGGCAGTCTGCACGGCTAGTTGCGAACATGAGACTTGACCGGTCTTGACGGACAGGGCTTGCGGCTTGAGCAGTTCGTGCGATTAAAGTTTTCTGTCTGTGTGATTTCTTCCGTCTACAGTTGTATTTTTTTTCTAATTTGCTTGGGTACATTGACAAACTAATGTCTCGCAATGTATACCTCGCTTTATAAATCAGATTGAATTTCAACTTATGACTATTGTACTTCTGTTGTGCTGATTACTACTTGTCTTCTGGTGTGATTGAGTGTTCCTACGATCTCTTTCAGCTTCCAATAATAAATTTTAAAATAGATGTGTGTGCACAGCTCATGTGCACCACCACAACCGATGATCGGCTGAGATTGTGTCCGACAGATAGAGCTCCTGTGACCAATGCCGCCCAAAAAAAATTCAAAATGAAGGCATTGGTTAGCGTTAGAGATTTTCTCGGGAAGGTTAATAAGAGGGTTATTTTCCACTAGTCCGCTTCAATCTCCGCATCGGAATAAAGGTGGATTTTTTATGCTGATGTCACTTGAGGTCAGAGATTATTCACGAAGGTACGGAGCAGGGTGGGATTGATGCTAATTGCTAAAGCAGGCCGTTCGAAAAGAAAGATTCCCCACGTATTAGAAGAATACAGCACGTGGCCACGTGTCTTCGTTTTCTCAACAAGAAATTTTGCTGCGAGCTTCATAACAATAATTTATGTTATTTTTTGGGCGGTTTTATATTTGGGGGTGGGAGGGTCTCACGGGCGCGCATCATGAGTCGCAACTGAGGGAGGTTGGGGTGAACTCTGGGCGCTTAAAAGACTCTGCGGAGACGTGGGCTCGAGCAATTCAAGGTGCCCGCCGAGCGGCATACGGGATCGAGCGATCCAAATTGAAGTAAGCATGCATCCCTACAAGTTGTGCTGAGACGACGCCTAAAAGTTGCGGCGGGATCAAGCTATGCAGGAAGGATATGGCCTTCGTCATCGTGGATCAAATTGACGATGAGGGCGGGTGAGGTCGATGAAAGGGATCCCAACAACAGGTGATCGAGCTCTTTCGCCCGTTGCTCCGGCCAAACCCGGCAACACCTTACCCCCTCTTCTGACCCGCATTCATCGCACTCTCCAACTAACTAATGAGAGTTGCTCCAATGATAAAAGCATGAAGAAAAGCGGAGTAAATAGAGTTGGCCCTCTTCTTTTTTCAATGACGAGTATAGAAAAGTACATAAATATATAAGTAACTCGCATGTTCAGTAGAATCTTTTGTGATGTATTCTTCATCATTCCTAAGCATGAACCATGCACTTTTAATTTTATGCAAACTTTGGATTTTGATAATGTTTAATATTTCTAGGCATGATAATAGTGCTCTTGTTAGGTGACAGCGTGTTTGATAATTTTATATGGAAGATTGACTATTGTTTGACGTGATCTTTCTCTGAATATGATAGGACTTGTAACTTGTATTTTTCCAAATATTTAATTTTTGGATTCGGATAGCTTTTTCAGAGGAAGGAGTGTGAGTTG
Organism: Platanthera zijinensis; assembly: GCA_039513925.1. Taxonomy (NCBI): domain Eukaryota; kingdom Viridiplantae; phylum Streptophyta; class Magnoliopsida; order Asparagales; family Orchidaceae; genus Platanthera; species Platanthera zijinensis. Next base: position 120,774,933 of record CM077098.1, read on the forward strand.
TGATGATTGCTTGATTTTAGGTCTGATCAGCAACAATAAATGGAGAAAAGAAAAAAAAAATAGGCGAATACACGTTAGATCGGACAGCAAGAATGATTGATTTTAGATCTTATCGGGATCTTGTCGCTGCCGGGGGGCCCCACAATGTCTCTCTTGCATCATGATCAGCTCACCATTTTTTAACTACACGTCCAAAATTTCATCCAATCCAGACTGTGAATTTCAGGAAATGCCAAATCGAGCTCTGAATTTCGCCACCGGCGTAAATTTGGGAACATTCCACCCTTATTTGCTTTTATGAGGCAGTGGGTTTTAACTTAATTTTAAATGTTGGAGTAGAAAATGGAATCTAACGTTTTTAATTTTGATTATCATAATATCCATAATTGGGAATTATTGATGACATGTCAAGGAAAGCTTATCGGTTTCCGTACAAAATTTGCTTAACCAAAATTGAAATATTTGAATCCATTGTGTTCATGATAAGGGAGAATATTATTTTAATCTCATTTATAATTAGGAAAAAGTGTTAGGAGAAACGACCATCAAAACACAAGAAAAAACACACAAATATAACATGGAAAATTTTCAAATTTGAGGAAAATATTACAACGATCCGTGCAAAAATGCACTATGAAGAACGATGAAAAGTACAATGCTTCTCTTCCGTCGCTTCTGTTTTCAGTTTTTCACGTATAGAATCCCTAGGCCGAAAACAGGCCTTTTATACCCATATATAGTATAAAATAAAGAGAAATTACATAAATGCCCCCCTACATTCCCCCAACGAGCTCATCGCCGAGCTCGACCGGCGAAACCAAGGCGAGTGTCCAATACTCCCAAACACAAACTGTAACGACCCAAATTCCAATATGACGAGAAAATATAAATAGTGTTCAGAGTTCGAAGAAATGCAAATGTGACGTTATAGCGAACAAGTATGAAGACTAGGTTAATGAGAGTTAAATATAACCTACAATAGTTTGCGAACAATTTTGTGTACACTTAAATTATTACATTTGGGAGGTATGCAAATGTGTCGCTAGGAGGCATGCATGTCGTTTTTAGCGGAAGCGGTGCTCGGTTATAAGGAGAAGCAGCACCCCGCATTGTTATTTCCCTGTTGCGCCCGACGGAAGCCCGATGAAACCCACAGAAACGCACGTCACCGCTAGCTCCTGAGAGCTCAAATCACCACCGATTTCGGTGATTTTTCTTTTATTAGAGAGGTAATCTCTTCCTCTCCGCTCCTCTGGTTTCGTTTCTGATGTTTTCCATGGATTGAAGAGGGAAGAAAACCTAGGGTTTGAGGTTCTGGCGTTTCTAAATTTCATCTATTTCCTTATTAAAAGTTTCTGAATTGAATTCTCATGCCCTATTATATGATTTCAAGCAATTTCAGTGAAACCCTGGTTGAAGAAATTTTAGTTTCGACAAAATGAGATTAGGAATGATGTTCCCTCATTGAGGAAGTGAGAAATCCCTTGTTTAAAAATTAAGACAACCAACTCCTAGTCCATTTAAGACGTAATTGGCCTAATTAGGTCAAGTGGAACCGATTAAGTTGAATTGTAGTGTGACAGACAATAATTGAAGTTGTCAATTTGGCGTTCTTGAAGTAATTCAGGATGATACATTATAGTTCATGACATCGCAAGGAGGCGAGAAATACAATGACGATGATAAGAGGGATAAAGGAAAAGAAAATAAATAGCATTGATTGCAAACATTATGTTTAGACAACTAAAAGACCTGTCTACATTTCTGTCACCACATTAAACAATAAAAACCTGCAAACATGCACAAAAAATTGATCATAATAATTTCGCAGTTAAATCCATACCAAAATATTGACATCCCTTTCTGATCCAGCAATCCAAACGCTAATGTTGCAAGTTTCATTCAATGGCCATGAGTAGAGATGCATAAATATTTCGGTGTCCATGCGTAGAGATGCAAGTTTCATCAACTTTAATCTGTTTTGATCCCCGAATACTTTATATATTCCTTAGGTGGGTGTGTGCGCCTCCATTTTAAGTGCGCATAAGAGTAGACAGCGCACATCAAAAAAAACGTAAGACCGTGTTGAGATTATGACACCTCCGCGATCCACGTGCCCGGATCGTCGAGATCGCGACACGTCATCGATCCGTGGGAGGCCACGATTCCTAATCCGGACTAAACCTATTTAGGAATATTATTTAGGAAGATCATTAATAAGAGAATATATAATTATTGGATTATGACACCTCATCAATCTGTGTGCCTCCATAATTCCTAATTTTGGAGGAGTCCTATATTTGGAATATCTTTATGAGGAGAAATAAGACAATCTCCTAAATTAGAGATCATCTTCCTAATTTGATATTAGATCTTGATCCTATAAATAGGAGCCCGCCCCAGCCGTTTCATTCAAGCAAACAGAGAGGGAAATCCGTGAGAGCCATTAGAGGGAGCAGTGAGGGCTTCAGGCAGCTTCTTATTCTGTCCAGCGGCGGCAGACAACTCCAGGCGGAGGCAGCGGTTTCAGGCTCCGGCGGCAACAGAGAGGCGGCAGCGTTCGGGCGATCCAGACAGATCGACATCTGGCCGGGCTCATCCCGGCGGCCGGCTGTGCAGTGGTGGATCCAGGCGGCAACAACAGTTGCAGGAGGCGGCGGATCCAGGAGGAAGAAGACAGGGCGATATCGCCAGGCGATATTGTCAGGCGATATCGGCGGCGACAGCGTTCTTCTTCAGCTTTTTGCTTTTCTCTTGTTGTTCGACCGTGTTAACAGTCTCTGTTTGTAACTTGTAACCTCATTGATTATAGTGGATATTTTCCGGCGCGCTCTCCCCGTGAACATAGGAGCCCATCTCCGAACCACGTATATTATTTTGTCGTCTGTGTGTGTATTTGTGGAATCTCTTATGGTTTATGATTTTGCGTCATTGAAATTGCTCGGATATCTTCCGTTGCGCTATACTCGATCTGATTGCACAACAATTGGTATCAGAGCCAGTTTCTGCGGAGGTGATCGATTGTCCGTTCCGTTTTAGGTTTGGGTCAACGGTAGGTGACGATCATCGGTCCGCTCCCTATCATCCCAGATCTGATCTGTGAACTTAATCGGATTACCTAGTAGCCCTGCGAGCAAAGTAATGGGGGCGAAATTTGAGATTCCAAAATACGTCGGCAAAATTGACTTTGGTCTGTGGCAGAAACGGATCAAAGCGGTACTCGTCCAGCAAGGTCTTCATAAGGCTCTCCTCGGAAAGGAGAAATTCAGGAAGAAGGACGATGAGTGGGAGGAGCTAGATCTGAAGGCCATCAGCACAATTCAGTTGTGCTCGACCGATGAGGTTATGTATAACGTAGTCGACGCAAAGACTACGGCTGATCTGTGGACAAAATTGGAAGAGTTGTACATGTCCAAGTCGCTCACAAATAAGTTGTACGTGAAGAAGCAACTTTACAGCCTTAGGATGTCCGAAAGCAATCAGCTTCTTGATCACATTGTTGAAGCCAAAAATGACCTCTGTGGAGTTCGACCCTTGGGGAAGGGGTGACCTCACACCTACTACACTCGGAAGAACGTCACGGACCAAAGACTTGGGAGACTAGGAATAGACCCTCGATTCTAGCGTGGAGGTCCTACCACACACCCGGAAGGTTGCTAGAACACTTCCCCTCCCTCACCAAGTGGCTGAGCTGGGCGCCTTGGAGAGCTCTCTCTACTCTACCAAGATGAAGCTAAGGGAGGAGGAGGTAAGGAAATCTCATCCTCTCTAAAGGCACCCAAGGGGGTCTATTTATAGTTTTTCCAAGTCTTAGGGGTCAAAATGACCAAAATGCCCCTAAGGCAAATATGCCTCGAGCCAATAGAAAACCTCCACACCGGGGGGCAAAGAGGGAAATTCCACCCCGGGGGTAAAAGGGGTCCAAGGGAGAGAGGAGGCCAAACCACACCCCTCCTACCTCCCTGGACACTCGAGTCCGGGGGGGAACTAGCCGTGTGGGCGAGAACCCGCCCGACCAGCGGTCTAGCCCCGCGAGCTGGGCCGCGCGGGCGAGAGCCCGCCCGACCGGCGGTCTCGCCCAACAAGCTGGGCCGCGCGGGAGAGAGCTTGCCCTGCCGGCGGTCTCGACCCGCGAGCTGGGCCGCGCGGGCGAGAGCCCGCCCTCCCGGCGATCTCGCCCCGCGGGGCCGCGCGGGCGAGAGCCCGCCCGCCCGGCGGTCTCGCCCCGCGGGCTGGGCCGCGCGGGCGAGAGCCCGCCTGCCCGGCGATCTCGCCCCGCGAGCTGGGCCTGGTCTCTGGCTCAGGACTAAGGCGTAGCAGGGGGGATGAGACCTTGGTCTCCAGTCGACCCCGCTGCCCCCACCTTGCACTTTACCAAGTTGGGGGGGGGGGTCGGTCAACTTGCCGCTCCCGCCCCTCAAAGAAGGGGGCATGAGGGAAGGCAAATTTTTCCTCCCCCTACTAGTATATTTCCAAGCTATAGCCAAATTTGGCCCCCTAGAGTGCAAAAACAGCTCAAAAGCTTAAAACTTGAAAACAGGCCTTACGCCCTGCTTGGGATCCTCACTCTGCAAATACGAGGTTGTACACAATCCCCGCTCTTTTCGAGATTGACACAAGCTCGGAAAGAAACATCCAACCCAACGTATTCGCTGAGTGTAGCTTGCTCTCGCGGTGTCGAAAGATTATGAGGCCTCTTTCGAGGGGTCATCCTGCCATGCCAGCTGATGAGAGTCTGGGTGGTGAGACCTACTCAGGGTAAAAAAAACACTTAGCCTCCTGGGGGGTCAACCTGCCATGCCAGCTGATGAGAGCCTGGGTGGCGAGACCCCCTCAGGGTAAAAAACACTTAGCCTCCTGGGGGGGTCAACCTGCCATGCCAGCTGATGAGATCCTGGGTGGCGAGACTCCCTCAGGGTAAAAAACACTTAGCCTCCTTGGGGGGTTAACCTGCCATGCCAGCTGATGAGAGCCTGGGTGGAGAGACCCCCTCACGGTAAAAAACACTTAGCCTTCTGGGGGGGTCAACCTGCCATGCCAGCTGGTGAGAGCCTGGGTGGCGAGACCCCCTCAGGGTAAAAAACACTTATCCTCCTGGGGGGGTCAACCTACCATGCCAGCTGATGAGAGCCTGGGTGGCGAGACCTCCTCAGGGTAAAAAACACTTAGCCTCCTGGGGGGTCAACCTATCATGCCAGCTGATGAGAGTCTGGGTGGCGAGACCCCCTCAGGGCTAAGGGACATGGGCTCTACGAGAGATCAATCTGCCCTGCCAGCTAGTGAGAGCCTGGCAGCGGAATCATCTCAGAGCTAGAAGACTTAGCTTCCACGAGAGATTAACCTGCCCTGCTAAGCTAGTGAGAGCCTGACAGCGGAATCATCTCGGAGCTAAAAGACTTAGGCTCCACGAGAGATCAACCTGCCCTACCAGCTAGTGGGAGCCTGGCAGTGGAATCATCTCGGAGCTAGAAGAATTAGCTTTCACGAGAGATCAACCTCTTCTGCCAGCTAGTGAGAGCTTGGCAGCGGAATCATCTCGGAGCTAAAAGACTTAGCTTTCACGAGAGATCAACCTGCCCTGCCAGCTAGTGAGAGCCTGACTGCGGAATCATCTCGGAGCTAAAAGACTTAGCTTCCACGAGAGATCAACCTGCCCTGCCAGCTAGTGAGAGCCTGACGGCGGAATCATCTCGGAGCTAAGGGACTCGGGCTCCACGAGAGATCAACCTGCTCTGCCAGCTAGTGAGAGCCTGACAGTGGAATCATCTTGGAGCTAAGGGACTTGGGCTCCACGAGAGATCAACCTGCCCTGCCAGCTAGTGAGAGCCTAACAGCGGGATCATCTCGGAGCTAAAAGACTTAGGCTCCACGAGAGATCAACCTGCCCTGCCAGCTAGTGAGAGCCTGACAGCGGAATCATCTCGGCGCTAGAAGACTTAGCTTCCACGAGAGATCAACCTGCCCTGCCAGCTAGTGAGAGCCTGACAACGAAATCATCTCGGAGCTAAAAGACTTAGCTTCCACGAGAGATCAACCTGCTCTGCCAGCTAGTGAGAGTCTGACAGCGGAATCATATCGGAGTTAAGGGACTCGGGCTCCACGAGAGATCAACCTGCCATGCCAGCTAGTGAGAGTCTGACAGCGGAATCATCTCGGATCTAAGAAACTTGGGCTCCACGAGAGATCAACCTGCCCTGCCAGCTAGTGAGAGCCTGATAGCGGGATCATCTCGGAGCTAAAAGACTTAGGCTCCATGAGAGATCAACCTGCCCTGCCAGCTAGTGAGAGTTCTGGCAGCGAAATCATCTCGGAGCTAGAAGACTTAGCTTCCACGAGAGATCAACCTGCCCTGCCAGCTAGTGAGAGCCTGGCAGCGGAATCATCTCGGAGCTAAAAGACTTAGCTTCCATGAGAGATCAACCTGCCCTGTCAGCTAGTGAGAGCCTGACAGCAGAATCATCTCGGAGCTAAAAGACTTAGCTTTCACGAGAGATCAACCTGCCCTGCCAGCTAGTGAGAGCCTGACAGCGGAATCATCTCAGAGCTAAGGGGGCCTGGGGATGAGGCATGTCACCTGAACTCTGCCAAAATTCAACATCCTCAAAAGGGGAAAAAAAGTTGGGTTACATAACCCTCCCGACTCTACCGGTCGGAGGCTGGACTCATTACAACATAAAAAAACAAGATACATGACTCCGCCGAGACGAGGCTTCTTCAGGGGGTCCGGGCATGGTGGTCGCCATCGGGTTCTCTCCCACTGGACACCTCCATCCTGCTCAAGCTCTCCATGATCTTCTCCATCTCCTCCGCCTTAGCCAACCAAGAGATGGTGTTGACTACCGTGACGTAGCACTGCCTCGCCATCGTGGAGTCTCCCTTGATCCTGACCTGGATCCCATCTGAGTTGAACTTGAGGCACTGGTGGAAGGATGAGGGCACGCACCGGAAGGCGCTGATGAGGGGCCTTCCGAAGATGGCGTTGTAGCTGCTTGGAGCGTCAACAATGACAAACCTGTAATTCCTTGAGGTCCCTCCTAACTTCACCTAGAGTCCGACTCCACCTTCCACCTCCTTCCTCTCCCCTGAGAATCCAAACAGAGGTCCATCCGACGCCACTACCCTCCTTGGCTCCACCTTCATCCCCTCGAACGTCTTCTTGAAAATGACGTTGACAGAGCTTACGTTATCAACCAAGATCCGGGAGATGGTAAAGCCTTCGACGGCTGCCTGGATGACCAGGGCATCGCAGAAGGGATCCACATGCTCTGGCATGTCCTTTGACGAGAAGGTGACCCTTTATTCTGGGGGAGGGGTCTGGGATGTCGAGGCAACGCTCCGTCGGTACATCACATGGAGACTTGCCTTCCGAGCGGCTTCGATCCCCCCCCCCCCCGTGGATCACAGCTATACCACCTCGGGGTCCTACATCGACCCGGTCCTTGCATACATCATCCCCTCCACCTCCTTGGGGTAGAGCTTCGATCCGCTCCGGCTGCTGCTGGGCTGGAGCTCTCATCCCCCTCACTTCCAGGAACTCGGGGCAGGTAGCCGTAGCGTGACCCTCCAACTGGTGGAATTCACAATACGGTAACTCTACTCTGCCTCCCCCTCTCCCCCTGCGATTCCTCCTTTCCCTTTGGTCCAATCTCCATTGCTTGCTGGGGTGGGGGCAGGAGCTGTCTTGGGGCTTGCCTCTGGAAGTTGAACCTCCCTTGGCCCCCATGAAAGTTCCCCCCATCCTGGATGTGAGCTCTTCCTGGGCCATGGGCAGGTCCTCCCTGTTGCCTCCAGCCTGGCTCCGGACCCTCCTGTCTCTGGAACCCCTGGTCTCTCTGCTCCTCTCTCCGCCTTCCTTCCCAGTGCCTTGAGCCGCCTTGCTCTTTTGACTCCACCACCGTCAACTTTGCCAACTTCTTCACAAAGGCCGGGTTGGCTGCCTCCATGGCTATCTCCTCTGCCGCCCTTTCCATCAGCTCCTCGAAGGAAAGGGGGGTCTTCCGGGTCAAGCACATCTTGAAGAACCCTTCGCGCAGCCCCACCGTGAACGCCATCTGGAGCGCATACCCTGGCACCTCTTGGATGTTACAGACCTCCTTCTGGAACCTGTCAACGTATTGGGCCAACGACTCCTCGGCCCTCTGCTTTATCAGGAAGAGGGACCAAGGACCTTTCTTCCTCTTCTTGGAGGTGGAGAAGCGAAGCTGAAAGCTCTGGCTCAAGTCTTCGAACCCGAAGATGGACCTTGGGGGGAGTTGATGGAACCAGTCTCTCGCTTTTTCTTTCAAGGTGATCGCAAATAGACGGCACTTGAAGGCATCCATCATTGGCATGATGGAGACAGCATCCTCAAACCACTGCAGGTGCTGGATGGGGTCATCCTTCCCAGTATAGTATGCCTTGTCAAGTTCCCTGAACCCCTCGGGAACGGAAGCTGAGATGATCAACTCGTTGAAGGGTGACCCCCTGAGGGGGGTTCTCGCGACCTCCATTCGCACGACCTGCTCGCCTGGTGGGTTAGCACTCGCTGGGCTGGGGAACAGCTCCCGGCCGGTGAGGTCTCGCTCGACCCCTTCTCCCATCCTTTCTTTCCCAGGTCGCCTACCTGGTGCACTTCCTTCTCCCCCTGCTGGGGTCATCTCGCTTAGGCCCCTGAGAGTTGACTCATCGAGATGGGGAGGAGCTAGCTCCTGAGGGGTTGGAGTGGAGCTTCCACCCTGAGGAGCCAAACTTCGGAGCATCCCCATGATGCCTTGGATTAAAGCCATGAACTCTTCCCTTCCCACGAAGGGTCCGGGGTTGGGGAGCTCGCCGAGATCGTCACCACCTCCCTGATCTCCAGCCATAACACTCTCCCAAGATCTTCTGTGCTGGTCACTCTCCACGCTCACCGCACCAAAATGTTGAAGCCAAAAATGACCTCTGTGGAGTTCGACCCTTGGGGAAGGGTGACCTCACACCTACTACACTTGGAAGAACGTCACGGACCAAAGACTTGGGAGACTAGGAATAGAACCTCGGCTCTAGCGTGGAGGTCCCACCATACACCCGGAAGGTTGCTAGAACACTTCCCCTCCCTCACCAAGTGGCTGAGTTGGGCGCCTTGGAGAGCTCTCTCTACTCTACCAAAATGAAACTAAGGGAGGAGGAGGTAAGGAAATCTCATCCTCTCTAAAGGCACCCAAGGGGGTCTATTTATAGTTTTTCCAAGTCTTGGGGGTCAAAAATGACCAAAATGCCCCTAAGGCAAATATGCCTCGAGTCAATAGAAAACCTCCACACCGGGGGGCAAAGAGGGAAATTCCACCCCGGGGGTAAAAGGGGTCCAAGGGCGAGAGGAGTCCAAACCACACCCCTCCCACCTCCCTGGACACCCGAGTCCGGGGGGGAGGGTAACTAGCCGCGCGGGCGAGAGCCCGCCTGGCCGGCGGTCTCGCCCCGCGGGCTGGGCCGCGCGGGCGAGAGCCCGCCTGGCCGGCGGTCTCGCCCCGCGGGCTGGGCCGCGCGGGCGAGAGCCCGCCTGGCCGGCGGTCTCGCCCCGCGGGCTGGGCCGCGCGGGCGAGAGCCCGCCTGGCCGGCGGTCTCGCCCCGCGGGCTGGGCCGCGCGGGCGAGAGCCCGCCTGGCCGGCGGTCTCGCCCCGCGGGCTGGGCCGCGCGGGCGAGAGCCCGCCTGGCCGGCGGACTCGCCCCGCGGGCTGGGCCGCGCCGGCGAGAGCCCGCCTGGCCGGCGGTCTCGTCCCGCGAGCTGGGCCGCGCGGGCGAGAGCCCCCCTGGCCGGCGGTCTCGCCCCGCGCCCTGCGCGAGAGCCCGCCTGGCCGGCGGTCTCGCCCCGCGCCCGCGCGAGAGCCCGCCTGGCCGGCGGTCTCGCCCTGCGAGCTGGGCCGCGCGGGCGAGAGCCTGCCTGGCCGGCTGTCTCGCCCCGCGAGCTAGGACGCGCGGGCGAGAGCCCGCCTGGCTGACGGTCTCGCCCCGCGAGCTGGGCCTGGTCTCTGGCTTGGGACTAAGGCGTAGCAGGGGGGATGAGACCTTGGTCTCCAGTCGACCCCGCTGCCCCCACCTTGCACTTTACCAAGTTGGGGGGGGGGGGGTCGGCCAACTTGCCGCTCCCGCCCCTCAAAGAAGGGGGCAAGGAGGGAGGCAAATTTTTCCTCCCCCTACTAGTATATTTCCAAGCTATAGCCAAAATTGGCCCCCTAGAGTGCAAAAATAGCTCAAAAGCTTAAAACTTGAAAACAGGCCTTACGCCCTGCTTGGGATCCTCACTCCGCGAATACGGGGTTGTACACACATGAATGCGTTTAATAAACTTATCTCTCAGCTGCGTAGTATGGACATTAAGGTCGAGGAGGAAGACCGGGCTCTTCTTTTGCTTTCTTCGTTGCTCAAGTCCTTCGATCATCTGGTCACCACGATTCTGTATGGGAAGGACATCCTGAAGATGGAAGAAGTGATGCCAACGCTGCTCTCGAACGAAACGAGAAGCAAGTCGAGCCCTAGAGCCGACGAGGGCTTATTTCGTTAAGAGCAAAGACCCCACCCGGGGTAGATCGAGAGGAAAAGGGAAGGAGGAAGGTCGACCTATGTTTAAGTCCGGGGGTAGGAATACGAAGTGCCACTACTACAAGGAGGAGAGGCACTGGAAGAATGAGTGCCCGAAGAGGAAGTTTAGATATACAGACGCATGAGCCACATCAGGCTGCGGTGGTATCCGAGGATGAGAACGACGCCGACGTTCTTCATGTTTCACCCAGTCTTGATACCACAGGTTCCTGGATCATAGATACGGGATGTTTGTACCACATGTGCCCAAACATGGGATGATTCTCCAGCTTTAGGCAGTGTGAGGGTGGTCATGTTTTTATGGGGAATGACTCAGAGTGCGAGGTGTTGGGTGTTGGTAACATCAGAATTAAGATGTTCGACAGAGTGGTTAGGACACTCACCAACGTTCAGTTTGTGCCCAAGTTGAGAAAGAGCTTGATTTCTCTAGGCACTCTGAAGGCCGCCGGGTATTATTATACCGACAACGACGGACATTCGAAGGTCAAGAGAGGCACGCAGGTAGTCATGAAAGGAGAGCGTTCGGGTACTCTCTACAGACTAATCAGTACCACTATTACCAGAGGAAATGCAAGGAGAGAGGACAGACTGCCTCTCAGGCTACAGGACTCTGTAGCATATGCTTTCCATGCAATCTCCTCAGATCCTGGTTCCTATGTTAGAGCTCTAGAGGGCAGAGATCGCTCTCAGTGGAAAGCTAGGAAAGACCGGCGGAGAAGCAGGGCAAGACTCGTGGCGAGGGAGTACGCGCAGAGAAAGGACCGTGGCAAGGGTAAAATCTCCGCAACCGTAAAAGAGAAGGGCAGAGAGTCATCTCAGGAGTGCCCAAACACCGCAAGGGGAGCCATCTGGCTCAAAAGTCTCACCAAAGAACTCAGGATTACTCAAAAGGCGGTGGAGCTGCACAGTGGAAGTCCGAGTGCAAGTTGTCTTGCAAAAGACCCGGTCTATCGTGCAAGGACAAAGCACATCGGTGTGCGCTACCAGGAGTCAAGGGAGTTCGCTGGAGGTGGAGGCATGAAGTTGCGGGAGATCTCTACGGAGTATAACAGTGTGAATATGCGGGCGAAATCAGTGATAGGAGTCAAGTTCAAGTACGGTCTTGACTTGGCTCATATTGATGCATGTTGATCACAGAGACCCCAGGGAGAGGGGGCTCGTAGTCGCCGGTAGGGGAGATTCAAGCTGGAGGTAGAGTTACGTTCGTTAGCCGTCGAGGTGGAGTTCATCGCGTGAGGCGTCAAGGTGGAGATTGTTGAGATTATGACACCTCCGCGATCCACGTGCCCGGATCGTCGAGATCGCGACACATCATCGATCCGTGGGAGGCCACGATTCCTAATCCGGGCTAAACCTATTTAGGAATATTATTTAGAAAGATCATTAATAGGAGAATATATAATTATTGGATTATGACACCTCATCAATCCGTGTGCCTCCATAATTCCTAATTTTGGAGGAGTCCTATATTTGGAATATCTTTATGAGGAAAAATAAGACAATCTCCTAAATTAGAGATCATCTTCCTAATTTGATATTAGATCTTGATCCTATAAATAGGAGCCCGCCCCAGCCGTTTCATTCAAGCAAACAGAGAGAGAAATCTGTGAGAGCCATTAGAGGGAGCAGTGAGAGCTTCAGGCGGCTTCTTGTTCTGTCCAGCGGCGGCAGACAACTCCAGGCGGAGGCAGCGGTTTCAGGCTCCGGCGGCAACAGAGAGGCGACAGCGTTCGGGCAATCCAGACGGATCGACATCTGGCCGGGCTCATCCCGGCGGCCAGCTGTGCAGTGGTGGATCCAGGCGGCAACAGCAGATGCAGGAGGCGGCGGATCCAGGAGGAAGAAGACAGGGCGATATCGCCAGGCGATATCGGCGACGACATCGTTCTTCTTCAGCTTTTTGCTTTTCTCTTGTTGTTCGACCGTGTTAACGGTCTCTGTTTGTAACTTGTAACCTCATTGATTATAGTGGATCTTTTCCGGCGCGCTCTCCTCGTGGACGTAGGAGTCCATCTCCGAACCACGTATATTATTTTGTCGTCTGTGTGTGTATTTGTGGAATCTCTTCTGATTTATGATTTTGCGTCATTGAAATTGCTCGGATATCTTCCGTTGCGCTATAATCGGTCCGATTGCATAACAAGACCGTCCAATCCTTTCTACCCCAAAACAATGTGCAAAGAAATAACCCTTTCTGCCCCTCTATGTTTGCGTAATTACACCTTGCGCCTCCTCTAACTTTCAAAATTAAACTTATCTCCCCCTCAAATTTTACATTTCATAACATCCATGTACAAAAAGATCTCCCCCCTCTGAAAATTTACTCCAAAGAAATACTTTTGTGCATGAAAACATGAATGGGTGGTTTTTATAATTTCAAAAGTTAGATAGGTGCAAGCCGTAATTAAGAAAACTTCCAGGGCAAATAACCCTTATTATACATAATAATTCTTGCTTTAGAAGCATGAGAATGAGAGAAGAGAATAAAATGACAAATTGATTATATAATTCTTGTTGTAAAAGCATCAAAATGAGAAAAAAAAAAACAATCAAGAACAGAAGATGCAACTTGTTGCAGAAACTTATTCAGCAGAGAATTGATTTACACTTCTTATTTCCCATATGAACTTATCCCACCTTCAATCCCAACAACTTAATAAATCCGACTAATTTTATCAATAAAAATTGCCCATTAATTAATTCACACACTCACTTCACCAATTCACCACCACAAACTAATCAAGCCAAACACTGCTGAAAAAACCTGCAGCTTCCCTTCTAACCTTCTATAAGCCGTTGATGGCGTAAAATTCGGATCTTGCGGATAGAGCTGGCCCGGGGGAATCAGCCCGAAATAAGGGGTTGCTCCGGTGGAAGGCGAGCAGCAGGGATTCGAAGGTGTCGTCGGCGCCGCCGGAGGAGACGGAGGCGGCGGGCACAGTTGGGAAGGTGAGGCCGGGGGAACGGGCGGTGGCGGCGATGGCGGCGGAGGCGGGTAGTACTCTGGTTCTGGCGGCGGAGGCGGGTAGTACTCTGGTTCTGGCGGCGGAGGGCTTGAATAGGGGCATGGTGTCCCGCAGGGCAAGCAAGTGCACTTCTCCGATGAATCGGCTTGAGATCCGGCGCCGGTGATCAGAACGGCGGCGGCCAGGAGGAGAAGAATCGTCTTCTGATGCGTGCAGCTCTTCATTCTTGCTCTCCTCTGTTCTGTCTTTCGGGAAAGTGCTGCTGTTTTTAATTTGTTGATGGAGAGGAGAATCGGGGCGAGGGAATTTGGGAACCGGATAAGAAAGATAAGGAGGGTCGAGTTACTGGACCACTATGGTGTTCGCCTTTTGAGAATTTGGTCTCTACTCTGCCTCTTGGCCAATCATATTTTTTCGTTAGGTAGATTTTTTTAATATTTTTAAAAGGGCGATGTTATCCGCACCGTAGTTTTGGATATTCGCATCGCACTTTCTCCTAATTTTTGGTGTCATTTGAAAATACCTTTTGCGCATGCCTTCTTAGGACGAGACCTATAACTTTCGTGCTGAACACTTTTTCTAAAAATGCATGTACAAGGCGTATTTCCAAAAGGCGTGAAATCTGAGCGTATTTCCAAAGTATGTCTTCTATATGCATTTTTAGGAAAAGTGTTCAACACGAAAGTTGTAGATCTCGTCAAGATCTACAACTTTCGTGTTGAACACTTTTCCTAAAAATGACTGTACAGGGCGTATTTCCAAAAAAACACGAAAAATTAGGAGAAAGTGCGGTGTGAATAGCCAAAACTGCGATGCGGATAGCAGCGCCCTTTTAAAATGGTGAAATTCAATTTGTGCAACCGTCATTCTGATGTTTTAAATGAGAGCTGATATTCTCACTATATATTTGACTATCCGCACTCAATTTTTTTTTTTTAATTTTTAGATGGTTTTTTGACTATGTGCAAGCACATGGGAAGGCAGACAGCACCGCAATTCGCAAAATTAAGCTTCACACGCTCCTTCATTCGCCCTCATGACGCTCCCGTTATCCGCCTTTCCGGCGGCGACCCGCCACCCTCAACTAGCCGGCGCCTCCACCACAAATACTCAACCATCCAAAAGCCCATTAGGTGTCGTTCGGACTCTCCATCCCCACAAAAAGTTCGCCCCTTCTTCGTTCGGCCTCTGGGCGCGCCCATCATCATGGCTTTACCAAAAATTAGCCTATCATGGCGGTGGTTGCTACACCAAAAATGGTGATGAGAGAGGGCACAGAGACCTGGCCGACGAACGTATTCATGGCTAGGGGGTGAGCATACAAAACCGCAAACCGCAAAAACCGTCCGCTCTGCACAAACCGCACCAATTTTTAAAACGCGCCGCATAGTTTCAGGGTGGTGCGGATTTGAACGTTTACAAACCTAGCGCGATTCAGCGCGGTGCGATTTTCAGATCTTGAAAATCACAAAATCACACTAACTAAATATATTTTTTTGATTTTCACAGACACATGACATATCACATTATCACATACATATAAATAAAAGTTCAACTTATAAATTATTAATTAATAATAGCAATTGATGGGGGTCGCACCCATTTTATAGGTGAACCGGGCTGCGCATAGCACTACAACATTTTTGGTCTTTAGCAACATTTGAAAACTGTTGCCTAAAACCACAAAACGTTGCCAAAACAATGAAAACTGTTGCCATATGGGTGTATGTCTATGCCCGCGTTACCAAAGACCTAAGCCAACAGTTTTCACATGTTTAGGCAACATTACTTGAAACTGTTGCCTATTTTCGTAGTAAAGGCAACAGTTTTTATATAGACCTATTACAACATTTTTAAAATGTTTAGAGGTACATTTAATAAATGTTGCCAAAAATATTTAATTAATAAAAAAAATATAAATTTTAAAAAAACATGAAAATAAATTAAAACTTCAAAAACAAACATGTTATATCATGAGACATTTTTTATAACACATAAATATTTAACAATTTAACAAGACAAATAATTTCATTTAGAATATTAAAGTTTCACATGTTTTAACATCAAATTAATAACCCATCATTAGCATCACAATGTATCAAAGTACATCAAAATATTTAAATATTACAGTACACAAACAAAATTATCTAAATCAGCTTAAACATAAAATGTTCTTCATGATATGGGATCATCGATCATATTGCAACTCCTCATTTGTCTTCCCAACATGAAGAACTTTCTGCACAAAGTAAAATAATATTTATATAAATATAATGACATCAAGATCAATATATAATTAAAAAGTTATAAACATATAAATGTATGTCATAAATACATGATGGCACCAAGCAAAAAAACCATCACAAATAATGGCTCTGCTCTTATTAATTCATTTCAATGTCGTCAATCTAATAAAAATAATAAATAATAACTTGTTAATTTCAAGTAAGGAAACAAGACCCTGGATCAAACCTCAAATTGACCGTCTCCAATCTTCGTTTCTCAACATCTTCTTCTTCACCTAAAAACCACTTAAACAAGAGCACAATTTATTTATAACAAAAAGGACCATGTCTCCCTGCCACAACAAGTAAATAATGCGCACCTAACAAACCACAATTTCAAGAAGAAGAAAGTGAATAAAACTGAGTATTTCATCTTAAGAATGCAATTTCCCCCCACAGGATGAGTCTTTAATTTTACCTCAGGCTGATAGTTTATTGCTAGAACAACTTCAGTTACCCCCACCTCCTTCAGAGCTTCAATCTGGAGGCAGCCAAGAACAGAATTAAACTATAGCATCCCAGATATTCTTAAACATCAAAAATCTTGTTTTTTTTCAAGTCATCTCACTAGAAGGCAAAAAAAAACATCAGCTAGAGCCCTTCCAAAGTGGAAGAACAAAGAGTAGGCGAAGAAAGCCCTTCCAAAATTACATCTATAAATTGAAAGACATAAAAACCCTTAAGCTATGAATCAAAAGATGTTTTTAAGTTTGCCCTAAATCTATAAAATAGTTTCCTCCTTGTGCACTTGGTGGCAACGCCTCTATTCTATTTATTAATGTCTTGTTTTTCACCTTCTATCATCCACTTTTCATCTATAAAATGAATGGCATCACACACAAAAATTCAATTGTGTTTAGGGTAACTCCAGTTCCCAATCTGGAGATTCAAAGAAAGACTCAAACAAACGATTACTATACCTGATGCAGAATCATAGGCTTATTGGCAAAATCCACAAGGGGTTTTGGAACACTTAGGGTCAACGGTCTCAATCTGGTGCCGAATCCACCCACAAGAATTAGAGCTTTCATGGTGGCTAATCCTCCTCCTCCTCCTCCTCTTCCTCTGCCTTTATCAAATGAAACAAATTTTTATAAGAAGAAATGCGAAAACAACAGGAGAATGCTGCCGATCAGAAAATCGCTCTATTATATTATTATTATAAAACAAAGAAATAAATCTCTGAACTTCGCCGCCGGGTGTCCAGCTTCCGAACAACAAATTCCAAACAAGCATTAAACATAAGTGATAAAATCACCGCCTAAAGGCCAACATCAGTACACAGTGGGATCTAGAAGCAAGCGGCTGAGAAAAACAAAAGAAATTTCACCAGAAGCAGTCAGTGAAACCCTGTCTTGATTTCACAAAACCGCCTAAAGGCCAACAGCAATAGGACGGTCGTCATGGGAGGGGAAGAAGATTTTGCACGCCGGCGTCGATGCGGAAGAGGATGCAGGCGGTGTAGTAGCCGCGCCCAGGGAAGAAGCCCGTCGTCGCGTCGGGGAAGAGGGTTGGCGCTAGGTTTCCGGAATAAATTAGGCGATGGCTGAAGTTATGTTGAATTCGGGGTTTTGAGTAGGGTATAAATAATTAAGTAATATAATTAGGTGATTGTTAACCGCAACCCTTTATTGGCTAGTCGCACCCCAAAATCTCATAACTTTTCGCGCCTTTTCGAAATATGCCTTATACATGCAATTTCAGGAAAATTGTTCAACACAAAAGTTGTAGATCTCGACGAGATCTACAACTTTCGTGTTGAACACTTTTCCTGAAATTGCATGTACATGACGTATTTCCGAAAGGCGCAAATTCTGAGCATATTTCCAAAGTACGTCTTGTACATGCATTTTTAGGAAAAGTGCTCAACACGAAAGTTGTAGATCTTGACGAAATCTACAACTTTCGTGTTAAACACTTTTCCTAAAATTACATGTACAAGACGTATTTCGAAAAGGCGCGAAAAATTATGAAATTTTGGGGTGCGACTAACAAATAGCGGGTTTGCGGTTAACAATCACCTATAATTAAATGAGGAGTGGAATTAATAAAGGTAATTAAACATCTATTAAAATTGAAAAAGCAAGCAGATATCTGCACACCCGGGAAACCCTGTCCGGGCAGCGGAACCTCCGCCGGGGGCTGCCGCCCCCGGACCCCCGCTGTCGTCGGCACCGAATATGTCGGAGGGATTCACACTTCGATTCCTCTAATCTCACGTGGGCAAACTCTGTGTGAGAAACAAGAGGATCAGACCGGAAGTGTTCCACAACTCCAACAAATTAAAATCCGGTCCGATAAAAGTTAATTAAAATTCCAGGTATGTATATTGAAAACTAACAACGACCCTTTTAAAACGTCGCAATAAATGTGGAGTAACGATTTTTAAAAACTTTAAAAATCTAACACGGTCGAAATATAGAAATTTGTCGCTATATTGAAAACTAACAACGACACTTTTAAAATATTGCAAATAAATTTTTAAGAAGACAACATATCATAATTGTTGCGTAAAGTGAATCCTCTAGGGCAACATTTCAAAAATGTTCCCTATAAGAGATTAGAGAACAGTTTTGGAATGTTGCACAGAAAGTGTTGCTTAAAGATGTAAACCTATTGCAACACTTATAAAATGTTCTCTAACAAAGTTTATGCAACATTTTTATAACTGTTGTCAAGTCAGGTGTTGCCAAAGACCAAAAATGTTGTAGTGTAGCCAAAATGTCCACTCCCCCCACTAACCAATTGAGGGGGGTGGTTATGGTTCAAACCGACTCGCGCGTGATCACTGCATCTGATCTAAGCCACAACCGCCTCGCACCAAATCGTAACCACCACACACGAGATCCCAACTTCCACGCATAGGATCCTGACCCCCAAGCGCAGAAACGTCAAACGCCACTAGGTATCCCGCACGTCGACCTCCCCGTGGCCAGGCAGCGGCCGCCCCCTTTCTCCTCGGCCGCTCTCAGCGAGGGAAACCCAGGAGGAGCCGGCCCCAAAGGGGTCGGCCGCCCCTTTCTCCTCGACCGCCCGCCACAAAGGCGCCCGAAGAGGCGCCTGCCCTAAGGGGTCGGCCGACCCTTGTCTCCCTGACCGCCTAAATCGGGCTGGTCGGGGAGGTGCCGACCCCAAAGGGGTTGACTTCATTGATGCGCAACATTTCTTGTCGCTTGCTTGTAATATTCACCTCAAAGCTTTACTTTGGGAAGATTTTATGTCTGACGGAAGTCAAAAACATTTGTCATATTATAAAAAAAAAAGATATATAAGCTTGCACGTAAGTTCCACTTTGCGGCTTATCAAGTCGAAGGAAAACAGGAAGTTGAGACGCGAGCTTTGCGTACGTTATTAGGGGGAGAAGCCCCCTGCTTGTGCGCCCCACCCCATCTGCGTCGGGTTGCTGCTCGGCCTTTAGCTGGATTGTCGCTCCGTGGTGCGGGCTTGTTTGGGGCGGAGTTCTTCACAAATCTTAAGAGGAGATCTTGTTGGACGAGGCGCTCGATCTCGTCCTTCAACTGATTGCAGCCATGTCTTGTGCCTGTATCCGGGATGTAAGTCACAACATTGTGACTGGTTTCCTCTCTTTGGTGCAAGCAGTTTAGGCCTGTGAAGCTCACTGCTGTCACGGGTGACGAGGGGCACGTCGGTTCGAGTGGTGTTCAAGAGAGTGTAGTCTTGATGCGAACGAGTTCCTTGTTCCTGATATGGATTTTCGTGACTCGTTGTTTCCCTTGGGGCCTCGTTGTGGCTCCAGATTTCTCTTCGAGCTTCCTTCGAATTGTTGTTGATGTGTTTTGATGACTTTGTCTGCTGTGATTTGATCCTTGACTCGGTGAATGAGGTCACGATAGTTGGGCAGTGTTTTGTTCATCAGCATGGAGTAGAATTTTCCTTGTCTGAGTCCTCCGAGGAAGGTTCCTCGTAGGAGCTCGGGGTTAACCTCTAGAATCTATCGTGCCTCTGCGGCGAATCGACAAAAGTAATTCTTGAGCGATTCTCCCTTAGTCTGTCGGATTCCCGTGAGGTGTGAGGGATCCCGAACGATCTGCTGGTTGGCGATAAATTGATCCATGAAAAATTATGTTAGCTCTGCGAAGTTCTTGATTTTTCCCTTTTCTAGGGAGAGGAACAAAATGTGAGCCTCTCCTCTTAGAGTTGTCGATAACACATGCACAGAAGTGGGCCGGGGAATTGTGTATCTGCATGATGGTTGCAAAGAGACTGATGTGCTATAGAGGATCCCCTGTCCCGTCAAACATCTCGAAGTCGCGGAGCTGGATCCCTCGCGGAACGAGATACACCGGGATCGAGGGAGGCAGCGGGGATATGAGGTGTGTTGTGCATCACACATTTGCGCCATGCTTCCCCTCGTGCCCATATTCCTCCTTGATTATACATCTCACTTTCTCGCGGGTGAGTTCTCTATCGGCTTGAGAGACGGCCTCCTCAGATGCACAAGATTTTCCCTGAGCATAGCTGGGAAGCACGTCGAGTAATGCGAGTTGTGTGAATCCACCACTCATCTATAATGGGATCTTTAGTGCGGGAAGTCCCTTCACGCATCGTCTGACTTGGGATCTACAACGGTTTGTCATCAGGAGCGATATCTGTGGTGGGAGTGCGGCGAGCCATTATGTTTCCCAGCATGGTGAGCGTTCTTGCGTGGCGCTCCCTTATCAGACGTCTGCATTCCTCCCCTAATGTTTGAGATGCGGTGACAGTGGATACTCCCTGAAGTGGGGCGTTGACTGTGGGCAAGTCAGCGGGGGCTGGATTGGTGTGCTCCTCTAATGCCACATTACTAACAACTTGTGTGCTTCCCTTCGCCATTGTTGCTAGTTGGGAGATGCTGAAACTTGTTAGAGCTTTTGGGAACACTTTCCCACATATAGGGCAAAATTATTGTGGGTCGCCCGGTCTTTCCCCGTTCCGGAGAAATTAGACTGTCATAGCTCTGAATCAGACCGGGCTGCAAACAGTCAAGATGAACCGCAACAAAAGGCAATAGACGTTTTTTTACGTGGAAAACCCGGATAGGGTGAAAATTCATGTGATTGGAACTATGTCGAGCCAAATCCACTAGTTTTTTGGGATTTAATTTACAGTTTGATTTGATCTCGGAGGGCGACAGACCGCTACTCCATTACATGTGCAGAAAAGTGAGGGAAAACGGTTAAGTCATCGGAGCCTCGATGAAAGCACTTCGGCCTTCGAATATTGTTGAGGTCGTGGAATCTGGGTGAGTGCGTTCCACCTGGAAAATTCTCTAAGTCCACGGAGCTTCTGAAGGGAGCGCTCTTGTTGATGCAGAGCCTTGATGAGAGCGCTCTTGTGGAGGCGGTTGATGTGACTTGGGGTGTGCTGGAGCCTGAGCGTAAGGAGGAGAGAGGAGAGATGAGAGAATTTCTGGGTGGAGAATCGGCTTAAGTTCGCGATCTTGCCAGAAAATCTCAGAGCTTTCACTTGCCTATGGAGTTGCTTCCTCTCAAATGAAGGCATGTGGTCTATTTATAGTTTTCTGGATGATCACAGTGATAATTGCGTCAGAAAGTGATTTCTACTGGTGAATGACTTTACTTTATTGGAGAGTGATTCACTTTTACATTTCTCTTAACTTTCGGGTACGTAGTGGAATCTCTCTGTTATAACACCTGAGGCGTGTTCATAGACAGTCCTTCATATCTCTAAGTGCTCTTGCCAACTTATCCCGTCGTGTCGAGCTGCAAGATCAGTAACCTCAAACCATTCGTTGGTCCGAACAAATCTAATTTTTTGATTTGAACAGAAATCATGTAATGTGGTTTTCTTAAAACTTTTAGTTTATTTATCTCTCCTAATTTATATTCTTTTATGTCGATTTTATTATTATTTAAATTACTTATCTTTAATTATTTAATTTATTTTTCTTCTATTTGTTTAACACGGGTTAAACCTCAACCAGATAATTCCAAGTCAATCATGAGAAATTGAAGAGGATCCCTACAGGTAATAATTCAAGATAATATTAAGTTTGGCGATTGATATACAAACATCTGATTTGGCTAATTACAACCCATAAAATATGTTTTAAAATTAAAATTAACAAATCCTACCTCCTTATAACCGCAGCCCCCTTCCCAATCCCTTGCGTCTCTTCTGCGGCCTCGTCGGAGCCCGCCGCCTCGCCGGATCCCGCCGCCTCGCCGGAGCCCCCCGCCTCACCGTAGCCCGCTTTGTAAGATGTAAATATAATCAATACTACATGGTTTGAAGAGTTTTGGTTGATCCATAGAAGATGAATAAAACTTGGGATAATATTCTTCTTTCAATATAATGTTGGTGTAATCTTAGAACGGAGCATGCAGTTCTTTATTCCACAAGTTTTTTTTGGGATCTTCAAACAGAGTAACAATTCAAGAATCAAAACACATAGGATTTCTTAGTTATAAAGGTTCACAAGAAAGACAGTTTTTTGTTGATTGATTTCAAAAATCCACGGAATCAATGTGAGTTTGTAGTTTTTTTTGTTTTGGGCTACAAATAGTAATATGATGTATAAATAGCGGTTCAGGGGCTGCGTATATCAAAGGGCTGCGAATATCCAAATCAGGTATGCGCAAATCAATCGCCTTAAGTTTCTGTCGGCATTTTCTTCCTACAAACGGGTTGAAGTAATTTCACTGTGATAATTAGAGCATGTCACGTGCACATCTAAAATGGATACGTGCACACAATTGATTATTTAATATAAGAAATTTTTATTTGCATCCCAAATTTATAAATGACATTGTTGTACTCGTATTTCGCGGAGAACTGAAAAATAAGATCAGGAAAACACCTCAAGTGTCCTATTCGGGAATAAAAATTAGGTCCGTCAAGCGGACCTTCCTTTAGGTCCCCACCAATAGAAAAGACGAGAAGCTTGTAAATATGTGGAGTCCGCAATACACAGTCAATATAGGCATGTGGGGTCCATCACAATACAAGTTTTTTATTGGCCACCCGGACCTTCCTTTAGGTCCGGGTGGCGGACAAAATTTTTCCCCCCTATTCGGAGTCCTCAGATATTCAGCTCGGCGGGCATCAAGTGTCCATCTCGGCAGGCATCGGGTGTCCAACTCGACGAGCCTTGGGTGTTCAGCTGGGACGGGTCTCAGGTGTTCAGCTCAATGGGCTCTCGGTAACAAGTGGAAGACGGTTCACACCCTGCGAAGAGTCGCTAATTTGAAGCGTTGGCGGTCTCGCCCGCCTTATCCCGAACTCGCACAACACTTGGTTCGGAATGGGGAGTTTTTATACACTCCTAGATATTTGACCTCCACAATGCAACACGACCACCTCATTTGATAATAAAATAGTCGCGACCTCTCATTTGTTCGCTTCGTGTCTATACCTGCTAATTCAGGGCTAGTAATTAACTTCCGTCCATCCTTTTGGTCTGAACTATATGAGCCAATTTTTCTTGGCTCCAACAAACATCAAACTGAAAAATTAATAACCAGAGGACTGAAGGCAAAGAAATGAAGCAACTTCTAGGGAAAAGTTATTTAGGCCAAAAAAAAAAGAGAGCAGCAAGAATCCAAGAAAAGTAGAGCATCTGAGTTCTACGGAAGCAATTGTTGCATTGATAATCTTAGGAAATCATGATCTAGAAAATTAATGAAAGGAATACCAGAGGAATAGGGCGTTCGACCAGTCACCTAAAGGTTGAGGAAAATCGCTTGAACCCTCCCCAATGTGAGGAGGGGGTCGAGAGTCGGCAGATCCGTGCATGAACTGGTTTGATTTCGAGGATGAAGGAGGTGAGATGGTAAAAACTGTAGCATAAAATGAAAATGACGGAAGGGGGAATACCTGAGAACGGGAGGGATGGGAACATAAATCCGGAGCTCATATCGCATCCTCTAAAGTGGTCGAAGCTCTTGCTGGCTTTCTCGGGGTGTCGATTTGGGGGTGTCGGGGGCGTTGATGCGGGCAGAGGAGGTCGGCGTCGGCGAGTGTAGTTGCGGCTGGAGTTGAATGCGGGGTTTAGGAAGTGCGATGCCCTTTGAATGTTCGGTGAGCTCTTGGACGGACGGTTGAGATCATCTCGAAAGGCCTCACTTGTTACACCAAACACTCGCAACGGCTGCCCATATTCTTTTGTATATATAGTATATATATATATATATATATATATATATATATATATATATATATATATATATATATACAAGTGACAGGCACGGGCCTTCGGCCCTGGGGGCATTCGGCGGGGGTGCGACAATTGACGGGGTCTGACATTCGGCGGGGTGCGACATTCGGCGGGATGTGACATTCGTCGGTGGTGCGACATTTGTCGTGGGGACGACATTTGTCGTGGGCGGCGATATTTGTCGTGGGCGTTGACATTTGTCGTGGGCGACGACATTTGTCGTGGGCGGCGACATTTGTCGTGGACAGTACCCGCCCGCAACATATACATATGAGTACTCAAAATGACCGTAAAAAAAAATAAATCAAGAATATAATTTTTATTTTGTAAAACAAATTATATTTTAACGTTAAAACATTAATCTTTCTTTTGTCATTTCTAGCTATAGGTCATAGGTTTAAGATACCTAGTATTTTTATTTTTTATATTTAAATATTACAAAGTTGTGTAATTACCTAAAAGGATATTGACTTTATAATATATTAATATAAAATTATGTATATTTGTGTAATTATGAATACAACTATAAAGGCAATATAGGGATATTTGCAATGTTTCACCAAAGATTAGTTTTTGCATAATAGTAGAGATGTATATAGAAAGAGTTCAATTAATGAGGCATCAATAATTAGTTAGATTAAAGCTCTGTTTGGGGGGACTTATTTTTATCGGTCAAATGATTACAACCGCATGTACCGGATCTTAATCGTAACTGCTTGACTGGTAAAAATAAGTCCCCCCCAAAAGAACCTAAAAGAGATTGGGGAATAAAATATTGCCAAATAGAGCGCCCAGAACGTCTACATGCGGGCATAAACACCAAAGCAATCCAGCTTCTCAAATATTAGAGGAATCTCTTCATAGCTGCTATCTTCATGCTTATGGAGGATAAATATACGAAAAATATCACTAACCGAAGTCAATTTACTTAACTGATGAAATCCAAGGATAACTTGGGGTAAGGATTCATTCTTCATAATCTTCCTCCTATAAAATAAAAAACACGTAGAATACTCGAAATCCAAGTTCTCGGAGACCAGCCTCTACAAATCGCTTTTAAGGTTGCAAGAAATCTTGATTCTTTCGAACTCTATGAACCAATTATGAGGCTCCGCACATATTCATGCTGCTCCTTACCAAGGCGCGACGAAAATGACTTTCTGGAATTGACTTTGGGAAACAGTAATGCTAATTCATATATGAAATGACGGTAATTAGGACATTAAGAAAACTAGGGTAAACTCCAATAATTAACTATTCAATTAAACATGTAAGCATAAAAATTATTAGTGTTCGCAAGCGAGAAGATGAGAGGTATACCACGGGGGAAGAGAGGTGGAGCCTTCCAAGTCCTTTGAAGGTGTAAGAGGAAGTTGTAGGAGGCTGCAGGGCTCGGGATGTCCAGGAAGGTGTTGGTGGAATGCTGGAGGCTGGCAGGGGAGAAGTCGTCATGGACAGTAGTGCTCTGACAGTGACAGCGGGCCTGAGAGGGAGTAGGCGTGTGGATGGAAGGAGCGGGAGGGTTGCAGGCCTGTCAAATTTGACGGGGAAGGCCGCAGGAAGGATCATCAGAACCCTAGCTAGGCTCATGTGTCAGTTCCAGCGGCGTATGGGAGGTGCATAGGCGGAGCAGAGGCGGTTTCGTCTGGAGCTTTAGGCGTGGGAAATGTCAGGGGCTTCAGGCGCGGGAAACGCCCAGGGCTTAAGCTGCGGAAAATGTCTGGGCCGAGAATTTCGTCGACAGAGGGGAACATGGCCGTTGGGCGGCGCTGGTATAGTGAACTAGAGGAAATCAAATGTTTCCTCAGTTCAAACCCAGCCGGCTATCACAGGGAGCGGGGATCGCTTTTATAATAAGTTGGGGTGGTTAGGGTTGGCTTTGGCTAATGGCAGTCATAATAATAACATAGGAAATTTATTTTTTTAGGAGGATTTTGCTTCAAGGTGGGCTGAAATTATAACCTGCGCATTTAATTAAAGATAGATAATTATTGTTAAACTTGCCATAAACTAATATATCTCATAAATTATCGGATTTATGCATTTATGGTCACATTGGTCGGTCACACCAACGAGCCAAACAAAATTGCGCGAACAACATGTGCGATACAAAATACATCAAAGCGCTCATAACATACGAGATACAACTCGACGTTACAAAAAAACCAAAAATGCGCGAAAGCGTGCGCTACGAAAGTAAGAAAACATTTGCAATAATAATAAAATCGAAGCAACGCGGGTTGCATCAATTCTCACGGGGTTGAAGAGCTCGACCTCGACGAGACTCGATGCGACCTGCAAGTAAAAAGTTCAAGCGTCGATCAGAGAGATGCTGTATATTGTCCTGTTGATGTCGTCGTTGCGTCATAAAACCTAGAAGTAAACCTCTCATCCCCAAAACTCGCAATCTATTAGTCAAAATTTCATGTCAAATATTTAAATAAACAATAATTATTAGAGCTTTCAGAGGATGACAAGGGCAGTGTGCGGGGCAAACATGAGGCATGGGGAAAAGCAGGAAACAAGAGCAAGGTAAAACGTAAAGCATGAGGCAAGCGTGATCAACCTGTGGAATTATTAATTCATAGCGCAACATATGCTCGCCCGATAGACACCTACGAACGTCTGCAAGATCCGGATCGAATACCGTCCTAATTTTACTCGATGAAATTCCGCTCTAATAAAAAAAGTTTAAATAGATCCAAAATTTATCGTGTAAAATTTTCCATAAAAATCCCATAAAACGGTTGTCCCGGTGAGGAGTAAATATCTTAGTATCGTCTTGGCTCCCTCAATACGAGTAGACCTAGACGTTTCAGACCTCGAACGATAGTGAGGTGATGATACAACATGCTCGTCTACAACTAAAGAGAGGTGATGTGGACTAAATGCGTGCTCGTCGAATATAAAGTCGATGAAAAGTGGACCCTCGAGGGGCACAGGAGAGGGGCCACCAAGCACAATGTCTGCGAGCTAAATGGTTTGTGGCAGTGGTATGCTAAGAAGGTCAGGACATATGACGAATGAGTCTATGCCACCTAAGATGAGGGCCTCCTCACTAACCAACTCCTATGGGAGAAGAGAGAGCAATGATGTGGCATCTGAGGTGAGTGATACATCCCTAGTAAGTCCTCCCTGATATGAGGCCTCAGGAAAAAGCTTGGTGACTAAAGGATGTGATTCTGTATGAGCAAGAGGACACACCACTTCAGTCGGGACGGAGGACTGAGGAGGGAAAGACTTTTCCTTCTGGAGCTGTGGCTCAGGAAGAAACTCAGTTGCTAAAATAGGTGTTGTCATAGGGGCAAGTGGATCCACGATTTTAGTCAGAATGATAAAAGTAGGAGGAAATTCTTCTTCCTGGAGCAGGGACTCGGGAAGAAACTCCTCGATGGAAGGGAATGATATGGTGGAGACACGTGGAGGCACGATTCCAATCAGAGTGACAAAAATAGGATGAAGCTTTTCTTCCTTGAGCATGGGCTCGGGAAGAATCTCCTTAACTTAAGAGAGTGTCACAGTGGGGATGGGTGGGACCAAAGTGTTTGTCATGAAATTAACGAGGCGAGGAAGAGGGCTATCAAAAGACCTAACATCGGGTTCCACTATGTGATATGAAGTGGGAAGGTATGCAGGAGCAACGTAATGCGTGCACATTGACACCTCAAGGTTGTGAACGGAGGTGCACAACCCACTTAGATTCTGCTTGAGTTCTGCAGTGACAAACTCAACGTCTTTTTGCAAAGCTTTAATACGTGCATTTAAGGCTCTGTTTGGGACAGCTTATGATAATAAATAAGCTGATAATTGAAAATTGATCTTTGAATAGAGATTTTATAAAATCAATGATGAATAAGTAGTCAACTGTTTGGATAGTTTGTTCATAAGTGTTTATCTAAAATTTCATTCATTCATAAGAGTCCGTTCGGTTGGAAGTGTTTTTTTTCGCCCGAGCGCGATTTATTCGTCTGGGTGTGTTTTGTTCGCGTGGTCGAGTTTTTTTTCGCCCGGTCGCGATTTTTTTTGCCCGAGCTCGATTTTTTCGCACGGACGATTTTCTTCGCCCGACCGCGATTTTTCGCCCGGTCGCGGTTTTTTTCGTCCGGTCGCGGGTTTTTTCACCAGAGCGGTTTTTTTGCCCATACGTGTTTCTTTCGCCCGGTAGCGCTTTTTTCGCCTGGTCACGGTTTTTTTCGCCCGGTCGTGATTTGTTTTGCATGCTCAAATTTTTCCGCTCGGACGCATTTTTTTTTCTCTGACACATTCTTTCGCCCGGGCTCATTTTTTTTACCCGGGCACATTTTTTTCATTCGGGCGCATTTTTTTTTCGTCAGGGCGCGTTTTTTTCGCCTCAGAGGAATTTTTTCGCCCCTGTGCGATATTTTTTGAAAGGGTTCGTTTTTTCTCATGAATGCGTTTTTTTCGCCCGGGAGAACGAAAAAACGCATTCTAGTGAAAAAATCATTCTTGCGCGAAAAAAAACGCACAGGCAAAAAATACGCGTCCGAGCGAAAAAAATCGCGTCTTGGCAAAAAATTCGCACCCCGCTGCGTCTGGAAGAAAAAACCATATCCACGAAAAAAATCACTTCCGGGGAAAAAAATCGAGCCCGGGCGAAAAAAAATCGCGTCCGTGCGAAAAAATTGCGCCCAGGCGAAAAAAACGCGCCCGGTAGAAAAAAAATGCGCTCGGGCGAAAAAATTGCGTCAGGGCGAAAAAATCGCGCCAGTGCGAAGAAATAGCGCTCAGCCGAAAAAATCACGCCCGGGCAAAAAAACGCGTCCAGGCGAAAAAATCACGGTCGGACGAAAAAAGTACACCCGGGCGAAAAAAACTCGCACGGGGCAAAAATATCACGCTCGGGCGAAAAAAATGCTCTAGGGCGAAAAAAACACGATATAGCTAAAATATTGCGTCCGGGCGAAAAGGTTGCGCTTGGGCGAAATGATCGCGCCCTAACGAAAAAATTCCCGGCCGGTCGAAAAAATTGTGGTCTGGCGAAAAAATTGCGCCCGGTCGAAAAAACCGCTCCCTTGCGAAAAAATTTCGAGTGATAATAATTGTGATCTCTTAAAATAATTGTGACGCATAAGAACTTTGTGGAATATTTCTAACGAACTAAATAACTTAAGCGTCGCTCGCGAACGCAAGGCCACCACACGAGCGTAAGAACGTTATCAATCACAATTTCACGGGAAAAAAATTAGGAAACAGAAAATTCAGATATGAAATAACGGTAATTAGGAGATTGAGAAAACTGGGGCAAGCTCCAAAATCAACTATTCATTTAAACATATAAGCATAAAAATTACTAGTGTTCGAAAGCAGGGAAATGAGAGGTATACCATGGGAAAGAGAGGCGGACGTTGAAACCGAGATTCAGTTCCACCTAGAGTTCGGACCTAGGGGTGCAGCTCAGACCTATTTCTCTCAAGTCATCCCTTGGTGAGAGACCTGAATTTGGAAAATAACCCTTGACTCTAGCGCGGAGGTCCCACCTCACACCCGAAAGACCTTTGAGATCCTCCCCTCCTTAGCCAATGTTGAACTAGGTGCCTTGGAGGATGAGGGAAGAAGATGAAGATTAGTGAAAATGAATCCCTCTCCAAGGCACCCCAAGAGTCTATTTATAGATTTTTAGTATCTGGTCTGCCAAAAGCGTAATTCCTCTGTTATGAAATTACTGAAATATCTTGGGCTGGTCTACCAACATCCAAACTCCGTCGTTTTGAACAGCTATTCACAGCCCACTAGAGGCAAAATAGCTGACCCTCAAGCCGGGCGAGATCCTTGAGTCGGGCAAGACCCTCAAGCCGACTGAGAGCGCGGGAGTGGCGTCGAGAGATTCGCGAACGGCGGTGCTTTTCGACACCTTCTCGATCTGTCGCTTTACCAGCGCTAAAAACGGCGACGACGCAGGTTTTGCGAAGAAACGACGCACCAATTTCGCGAGAACGAGAGAGAGAGCGGACGGGAGAGCGGAAAACCTAATTTCTTATCTTGAGAATGTAATTGGCTCCGCTCAAGATAGTCCACTAAGGCTCATCAAATGTGAAATGACCTTATATAATATCTCCAGCGTAGAGCCATTACACCCTAGTGATACGAAACTCAATGGGTCGTTCCGAGTCGGTCCTGACACGTGCGGACATATAACCAAATAACATAACAATTATTGTGGCTCTCAGAGCCAAAGCCAACCCAACCACCCCCACTTATTATAAAAGTAATCCCCCTCCCCTGCCCTATAATAGCCGACTGGGATTGAACTGAAAGAATCATTTGATTTCCTCCGGTTCACCGTACCAGTGCTGTCCTACAACCCCGTTCCCCTCTGTCGGCTGAAGTTCTGACCCCGACGTATTTCGCGCCTGAAGACCCCGACATTTCCCGCGCCTGCAGGCCCCCTGCATTGTCCGCGCCTGAAGCCCCCGACATTTCCCACGCCTGAAGCCCCCGACGAAACCGCCTCTGCTCCGTCTTTGCACCTCCCATACAATGCTGGAACTGACGCGGGAGCCTAGCTAGGGTTTTGACGATCCTTCATACTGCCTTCCCGACGAATCCAATGGGCCTACAACCCTCCCACTCCTTCCATCCACGTGCCAACTCCCTCTCAAACCCGCCACCACTGTCAGAGCCCTACTGTCCATAACGACTCCTCCCCTGCTAGCCTCCAGCATTCCACCAGCACCTTCCTGGACATCCTGAGCACTGTAACCTCCTACAGCTTCCTCCTACACCTTTAGGGGACTTGGAAGTCTCCGTTGTATAACCCCGTATTCGCGGAGTGGGGTTCCCAAGCAAGCACAAGGTGTAATCCAGAGAAGGGTCGGGGACAGGTGAGCCCAAAGGCTAAGGGCGCAAAGAGTCGAATGCGGTGATAGGTCGACACTCCCCTTGGCAAGACAGCTCCCAGGGGTCGTTTGAGATTTAGGTTTGGGAACAACAGCCTCTGGGTGCAGCTTCATATAACTCTCTGGATCAAAGAATTTTCTAGAGAAGCATCTTTCAAGTTCTTTCTTTCTTTGCTCAGATAAAGTGGTGATGTTTGAGGTATCTCTCCCTTGTTCTCTTGCCCTCTTTATTTGATCTAAGGCAACCAATTCTTTCATCCTTGCTGTCCAAGAAAGGGAATTGTTTTCTGGATCTTTAAAGGGAACAGGAGGTTCATATTTGTTAATTGAATCAGCAGGAGGAGCTCTTGAAGTAACAATATCTTTAAGCTTGTAAGGGAAAGGACCAGAAGTTGAATCAATGGGGTCTTGTCCTTCCCTGTGATAAGGATGTTGTCTTGATTGTCCTCTTGAATAAACTCTGTAACCCCTTTGATTTCCTCTAAATTGGCCTCTCCTGGATTGGTAGCCTCTTTGTTGATACCCTCTTGATTGTGATCTATCTTGAGTCTGAGAGGAGCTTTGAGATGCAGCATATGAGGTCTGAGAAGCAGAACCTCCACCAGTTCCTGCATCTGGTGAAGGAGGAGGAGGAGGAGGATTATGGTGAGATGATCCTTTGACATACTTCCTCTTCTTCATGGCCTTTAATTGATTCTTTGAGAATTGCATCCATGGTTCAGTTATAGGACAGTCATGCAGAATATAATAGGGAATGTCATTATCATCCTTTACTTTCTCTGGAGGAACTCTCTTCAAAGCTTTGCTTCTGGCTTTCCTCTTCCTTGTAATGGTTGCAGAGGAGTCATCAGAATCAGTTCTGAACTTGTCACTGTCTGAGCTCTGAGGATTATCATACAATTCATCAATCCTTTTGATATACTCTTTCTGTTGTTTGGATTGTTCAATTGAAGCAGCAACAACAGCAGTGACAGAAGCAGTACTTGCATAAATAACAACACTGGCAGAAACAGAAGAGATAGCAACACTAACAATTGGAGCAGCAACAACATTAGAAATAGAAATAACAGTAGTAGTTTCTGAAACAATAGCAGCAGTAACAGTAGGCTCAGAATCATTAGCCTCTGTCATCAACAAATCATCAGCAATATAATCATCATTCACAACATCAGTAGAAGTAACACTTTCCACAGCCTTTATAGAATTGATATATGAAGATATCAGGCTGGGATCACGACTGTAAATAGGCACAATGGCCTTAGTAAGGTCTTCAGCTTCTTGAGCTGGAAGACAACTAAAGTAAAGTACATTAAATACTAACAACAGTGACCTGAGGTCAACTGCTAGAGCTGGAGCTGGGGCTGGAATATCTGGCAGAATTGTCATAACTTCTTTTGAAATAGGCAGCATTTCTTCTTCATGTGGCATCTCCCCCTGCCTAGATTCAGTATATACTGGATCAAGGCACCCCACAGAAGGGTTTGCCTGAGGAGGACAGAAAGAGGAGAGCCTGACAGATAAGTCATGTATAGACTTAAGGAGTGGAGCCATGGAGGTCTCCAGCAAGAGTGCTAGCCTGGGAGCTAACATCTCATAGAGCTTATCTGCTAGAGCTGGAAGATCTACTTGCTCAAGGGATGCTTGAGTAGAGGTAGAGGAGAATGTGACAAAAGTTGATGGTGTTGGAGGAGCTGCAGTGATGTGGAGAAATGATGTGGATGGTTGTGATATCGGGATGGTTGTGATGGATGTCACTGGAATGGAAATGGATGGGGTGAAGGATGGTTGAGCTAGAATGTCTTGAAGTAATTGTTGGCAGTGAAATGGATGGGGTGAAGGATCGTCTTCCGCAAATTCTTTAACTGTTCCTCGAGAGCAGATCGGGAGGTTTCCTGTCGCCGGGAAACATCAAATCATCGCCGGGAATCCACAGATCGCTGTCCTCACCATCTGTGAAAGCAAGGAAGACGATCTACAGTCCCATTTCCGGCGCTGCTCATCTTCAGATCGCCGGAGATTCGGGTCGCTGGTGATCTAGATCCAGATCTGGAGTCGTCGTAGGTGGTTTGTGCACCTGCTGTTCAGATCTCGCTCTAGATCTAGCTGAGGACTTCGCCTGTTTCCTGCTCCAGATTTGACGTTGCTTGAGTTTTGCTGCTCCGGTGGAGAAGAAGGCAGATCTGCTGCTGTCATCATAGATCTAGAAAGGGAGACCCGTCCCTGATCAACTGCTGTAAATCTTCCAAATCTGAAAAGGAGGATTAGAGTTTCTGCAAATCTTCAGAGTTTCTGTAAATCTTCCAACAGAGAACTCATCTTGATCATTGAAGCTTCCTGTAGCCGTTTGGTCTCTGGCACTGTTAGCAAGGAGGGTTCCTAATCTGAAAACTTCCAGATCTGCATTTGACTCTGGTCCTAGACTTTCTCTTGATCGAGGAAGCTATTTGCTGTTTGAATTAAGTCATTGGTGATTGTGTTCAGCTTGAGAGGAGCTAGCAAATTTTTTTTTTATTCTGGCTTGGATATGAAGTGTTGCACACGTCTTCACACGGCTCAGGTGACCTCATTCTAGCATTTTAATTTTTTTGTTTAAATCTAGTGCGATGTCGAAGAAAAGCGCGCTCGTCACCATAAAGCTGCAATCGTTCGATGCCTCTGACTTTCTCAGTTGGAAAATTCAAGTCCAACTAGGTATGAAGGAACGCGAGATTTTTTATACTGTTCAGAGTGACTTCGCTTCTACTGTAGAGGACGTGGACGAGTACCAGTGGAACAAGGATGAGGATTTCTGCAGGGATTACATGTTAAATTCCCTGAATCCCCGTCTCGCGTTGACCTACCACGCTTACAAGACTGCAAAATAAATATGAGATCGACTGAACGCGCATTTTCAGAAGGAGGAAGGATTGTCAAAGACGTTCATTGGAGAGAAGTTCTTCAACTTCAGATTCAAAGCGAACGTGTCTATCACTTCTCAACTCTTGGAGCTGGTCAACCTGCGTCAGAAGCTAGATGATGATCATTCGAAGATGGACGACAGTCTCTTTGTGTACATGATTTTGAGTAAGCTGCCTCCTGAGTGGATCTTTTTCAAGACCGAGATGCATCGACTGAAAGAGAAGATCAGTTTGGATAAACTCAAAAGGTTCATCCATATTGAGAACTAAAACATCGCTGGGAAAAGCATGGAGCAGGTTGTGCAGCCCTTACAGGCTGTCAATTTTGTTTCACGTCCTAGTAAACCTTCTCAGAATCCCCCGACACCTAAAGGTGATACCCACGCACCGTTGGCGGTCAAAAATCCTTCTCTCAAAAGGAAGAAGGGCAAGTGCCACAACTGCGGCAAATGGGGTCACTGGGCCGCTGAATGCAAGGGTCTGAAAAGACAAAAAGAGGATGCCCCACAAAATGTGGCAAACATGGTGGTCGACAACTCTGATCCCAAGTCCTTAGTGGCTATGATTGAGAGTAGTCACCGCAGTGCGTCGTCTGAGTGGTGGCTGGACAGTGGTGCTACCTGTCACGTCACAAATGACAGAGGTCTTCTCTCAAAGATCACAGCGGTCAAGGATATAGTCGAGAACTGCAATGGAGGAGCAACGATATTACTCATGCTGGGACTGCAGTGCTAGTCCTCTCTTCAGGTAAAACTTTAACTTTGTTGCAATGGAGGAGCAACAGACGTCTAGAGTGTTTGTCTGGTTTCTTTTTCTTCTGCTTAGAGCACTGTTTAGCTCTCCTTTCTTTCACTTGTTTTGTTTGGACCTTCTTGCTCTTTAGTTGGTCATAAGACACTGGGTGTTCTGGTACCTATGCTATGATTGTACTTTTGACTTTGTTATGATGCTGCTGAGATTTTCTGTTTATTCTTATGCATGCATACAACTGCTTTATTTAACGTCTAATATGTTCTGATAAGTGTGATGGACACGGTTGTGTATTGAGTTGAATTCTGGTTGAACATTACACACACCACCCCCTTTTTCCGACGCCGGTCTCACCACGGACATAAGAGGAGATTGTTTGGGTATTTGGTTATAAGTCTGTGCGTGTCAGGACCGACTCGGAATGACCCATTGGGTTTCGTGTCACTAGGGTGTAACAGCTCTACGCTGGAGATACTATATAAGGTCATTCCACATTTGATGAGCCTTAGTGGACTATCTTGAGCGGAGCCAATTACAATAAAAATATAGGAATTTTGTTTTTTTAGGAGGAATTGGCTTCAAGGTGAGTTGTAATTATAACCTACACATTTAATTAACGATAGGTAAGTATTGTTAAGCTTACCTTAAGCTAATCTATCCCCTAAATTACCAGACCTATGCATTTAGGGTCTCGTTGGCCGGTCACACCAACGAGCCAAACAAAATTGCGTGAATAACATGCGCGATACACTATACACCAAAGCTCTCATAACATGTTCGATACAACTCGACGCTAAAAACAAACCAAAATGCGTGAAAACGTGCGCTACAAAAGTAAGAAAACATGTGCGATAATAATACTAAAAAAGAAGCGACACGTGTTGTATCATTCTATCAACTAACAAGGTGTTGTCCAGCATGTGTCAATTGCTCCATAGTTACTCCGGGGAAAGCAATCGGTATGCTCGCGAACCCTATACTGGACTGCGCTTGAGTGGGAAACGGGGCCGATGCCGGAGCGGTCGGAGAGGATAGCACTGCCATCCACGAAGTTAGACCATCGCACGCCGTCGCTCTACCTCCTGAGGATCCCGAGATCTGAGACAAAGGAAAATATGATGTTGACGACAACGAGGAAGCCCTTTTTCCGCCGACGGCGACAAATCGACCTCAGATTTGATTCAGAGGGGAAAGTTGAGAAGCGCACGGGATCTGTGCATTCGGTATGCGGTCCTGTCGTACGCGAGCACAACAACCCCCACTGTTTCAAACGTGCCTCCACAGATTCAAGGCGAGAACAAACAGTGTTCCCTACTCGTAGGGTAGAACTGCAACAAATGAAGAGTAGCAGAGGGGCAAAAGACAGAGTTGCCATTAGGGGGGATTTTGACTATTTGGTGTTATTTCAACATTTTTCAGGGCTGTAAATATCGATATGTGGTCTGTCAATATAAACGCCCTAAAAAACTATTTATTCAAATAACCTAAAAATAAATTTTGTAGTTCAAAATCAAAACTTCTAATAGAATTTTTTGAATAAGAGCTTCTCCAAATAAAATAATCTCAAAAAACCTAAAAACTGGTCAAAAGAGCTGCCCTAGCATTGCGGCTCGTCTCTTCTTCCTCGAGAGGGTCCTTCCACTTGAGCTTCGACGGGAAGCTAGGCTCAATTTCTCCTCTTCTTCTCCTCCTCTGATCAATTTTATTACAACAAGGAGTGTTCTTCTCTCTCAGCGTCGAGCTCTACCCCAGTTCCGACTCCGTCTAGTTCTGTGGTTTTGATTTCGTGTGTTGTAGTTCAATGACTTTGATTCTTCTAATTTCCTCCACTCCACTGTTAACATCATCATCTTCCCCTTCTTCTTTTTGGCACTTTGCATCTCTAACTTCCTTTCTTTGGCACTTTGCACTCCCAATTAGTAAATATTGCAATTTGCACTCTCCATTTGGATTTTTTGTCACTTTGCACTCTAGGGTCTTTTGATGAAGGATAATTTGATCAAGACATTTCAAATCTTATTTATTTCCCTAATTTCAAGTCGTTCCATTTGTCGTCCAAGAAGCAGCGAGTCGCACTTGCGATTTCGCCGGAGGATTGGAGTTCTTGCAACTCTCAGGAGTTTCTGAAGCACATCGGAGTTCCTGCTACCATTCGGATTTCCTGCAGCTCGTCAGAATTCCTGTCGCCCG
The DNA here is from genome assembly GCA_039513925.1 of Platanthera zijinensis. Classification (NCBI taxonomy): domain Eukaryota; kingdom Viridiplantae; phylum Streptophyta; class Magnoliopsida; order Asparagales; family Orchidaceae; genus Platanthera; species Platanthera zijinensis. Next base: position 120,811,611 of record CM077098.1, read on the forward strand.
TCCGAGTTCCTCCAGCTTTAGGGGTTGGAATTTTTTTGTAGATTTACTTCAATCGATTGTAGTTGGAGCTCTTGTGTGAAAATTACTTTCAACTCGAAAAGGCAAGTGTACCTATCGAATTGTAGTACCAAGGTCGTATTTAAACTCGGGGGTGTCAAGTACTGTTATTCACGCTTTAACTATTATTCTATCGTACGATTAATGATGGAGGATTTGAAAAATTAAAATTAAACTGAACAAAATTAAGACGAAACTATAGATTAAAAGATAGCACTTGATCGATGATTCACCATGAAAAGAGATAAGAGAAATAAAAATGTAATTTTATAATTGCGAAATAACTCGACCGTGACGGATCCGAAAATAAGACAAAATCTCGCTAGAGTATTAGGTCTCCTAACTTATAGACTCTTTGATCGAAATCTCTTTACAAATCAAAGAAGCCTAAAGTTGCATTATCGAGGTGATCCGTACTATTGGATTTGACTCCAATCCGGAGGATTTACGTCATCATATCTCTAGGGTTGCGTTCAACTCCTTCCTTCTTTGAGTGATCTTTCAAATCACGAGTCTCTCGACTATTATGAAATGAGATCAAAGCCTACTACCGTATACCGGAAATACGGAGTCAGCACAAAATAAATCAAAGAAGGATCGAACAAAATTTTAGCAAAAATAGAATTACGGAGTAAGAAAAATCCTCATCTCAATTCATGGATCCTCATGATCAAATGCTACAAGGAAATTAGCTACGCATATTGGAAAATAGAACGACAATAATAAGAGAAGAAAATTTCATTTTTTATACTAAAAGGGAAAAAAGTACACAATGCTTAAAACAAAATGATATTATACTACTTAAACAAAATGAGATTACAACAAGGGAAACTAGAAAATAAAATTACAATGAAAAACTATCTTGACTTGTACTCTCCACTTGCTCTCTCCAAAAGCCAACCTCTAAAACATGAGATCATGAGCTCCTTTTATAGATGAGGAGGGAAGATTCTAAAAATGGTGGAAATAAAGGGGCAATAGGGGGAGGGCCGGCCATGCATGGTGAAGTGGGTACATGCATGGAATTAATGAAGGGGGGAGTGGATGGGAGGATGCAATGTATTTAATTTATGAGAATGCAAATGGAAAATGTAAAATAAATAAGGGGGGGGGGAAGAATGTCATAAGAGTGGAGAAAATAATTAAAAAGAGACAAGATGGGAGTGAGAGAGAAGGGGGGCGGCCACATAAGGGGAGATGTTCATGCATGTAATTAAATGAAGGGAGAGAGAGGGTATGATGGATGCATTGTATGGCATTTAATGGAATGAAAATATGAGATTTTTAATAGAAAGTGGATGAATGCAGAGGAGGGTGGCCGGCCATGAGGTTGGAGAATGCATGAATGCAATAATGAGAGAGAGAGAGAGAGAGGGGGAATGAATGGAAATGTGTAGAAGGGAGAAAGAGAGGGGCCGGCCAATGCATGGGGGGGGGGGGGGTGAATGCATGTATTACATTAAATGATGGAGAGAGAGAGGGAAGATTCAATGTAAATGGAGAGGGAGGGGAGGAAGTTGGCCGGCCATGCATGGGGAAATGCATGGCCAACCATGTAAGGTGGCGGGTTAGCTTGTAGTGGGCTTGGGTAGAGGGCTGCTTGAGAGGTGGGATCGGGTAGCATGCAATGGAGGGGGCCGGGCTGCACCATGGGCTCGGGTTTGCTTGGTAGGTAGTCGGGCTGCTCCATGTGGCTTTAATAGTGGCCGGGCTACACCATGGGCTCGGGTTTGCTTCATGTAGGCTCGGGTAGGGTTAGGTGGCTGCTCCAAATGAAAGGTCGGCTGCATCATGGAGAAGGGCTCTTGAATCCACAAAATAATAATTAAAACATTAGCTTTATGAAATAACCCAAACATGTAACTAAGCATTAAAACACTAAACATGTAACATTAAAATAAAATCATATCATGCATGCAAAAATAAACCCATCACTCAAACAAACAAACAAACACACAAACATGAAATAAAACATAACATCAAAATAAAAATTAAAACTCCATGCATCATAACAAATTAGATCATATTATATTATATAAACATTAAACTATAGCATACATAAAATATATAAATTTAGTACAAAATCCTAGGATAATTGAACTGAAATAACCCAGAAAGTGATGACTAAAATTAGTCATCAAGCTCCTGCAGTCTTTACCAGCAATTTTTTCATAGATCTCTTCATACTACTGAAGGTATAAATTTTTATTTATTTTTGTTATGAAATAAGTGAATGCGTATGCTTTTATTTCAATTTCCTTCAGCGTGGATGAAATCAGTGGATGTCCTAAAATTGTTAGCTTGTATTTATATTGTTTTTAAGACAAAAACAAAAATGTTGTTAAAAATTCGGTGCTAGAACTAGAAGATGGAAAAGCTGGTTGCTTTTAAGAAGGCAAATATATAACGACTAGTTGATGACTCTTATGCTGATTATAATATCTCATGAAAGATTATGTCTTCACATTTAAGTATAAGTGGAAAGAACGTACTTGGAGTATCAAAAGGTCATGCGCCCTCAAATAAAGAATCTTGGTGGTGAGAAGAGGAAGTGTAAGATAAAGTGAGGGAAAAGAAGGTCAGCTATAAATCACTCTACGCTTGTAGGAATGATGAAAATTTAGTCATGTATAAAATCGCCAAAAAAGAAGCTAAACAAACAGTAAGCAAAACAAGAAATAATGCTTATGAAGAATTTTATAAGCGATTAAATACAAAAGAAGGAGAGCATGACATATATAAAATTGCTCGAGTTAGAGAAAGAAGACAAGAGATTTAAGTCAAGTAAAATGCATAAAAGATGAGACAGATATAGTTTTGATCGATGATGTGGAAATTAAAGAACTATGAAAAAAATATTTTTATCAACTCTATAATGAAATAAAAGACAATGAATTGAACTTAGAAAAGTTAAGTAAATCAAAGGAGTATTGGAACATAATATTTTATCGTAAAATTCAGGTATCAGAGGCAAAAGATGCTCTAAATAAAATGAAAAATAGAAAAGTTGTTGGGCTAGACGATATACCTATTGAAATATGTAAATGTCTAGGAAAAGAAGAAATTTTGTGACTTACATATTTTTTTAATAAGATAATGAAGTCAAAGAGGATGTCAGATCAATGAAGAGAAAGTATCTTGGTACCTTTGTATAAGAAAAAAGGAGATATATAAAATTATGTTAATTACAGAGAAATTAAATTGATGAGTCATACCATGAAACTATGGGAACGAGTAATAGAAAGAAGAGTAAGTCGGGAGACTAATATCTCAGAGAATCAATTTGGATTCATGCCAGAGAGGTCGACTATGGAAGTTATACATCTCTTGAGGAGACTTATTGACAACTATCGAGAAAGAAAATAAGATTTGCATATGTTTATTGATCTTGAGAAGGCTTATGATAGAGTTCAAAGAGAGATCTTATGGATAGTCTTAGAAAAAAAAGTGTAAATGTTTCATATATTGACATAATCAAAGATATGTATACAAATTCAGTGACAAGGGTGAGGACATCTGGAGGATTAACACAGGAATTCTCTATCACTGTTGGCTTACATCAAGGTTCAGCTTTAAGCCCTTATCTCTTTACCCTTATCTTAGATGAGCTCACCAGACATATGTAACAAGCAATACCTTTGTGTTTATTGTTTGCAGATGATATCATTTTGGTTGATGAGACAAGCGAGGGTGTTAACGTAAAACTTGAATCTTTGCGAGATACTTTAGAAAAGATGGGTTTTAGGTTGAGCAGGGCAAAGACAGAGTATATGGAGCTTAAATTTAGTTGTACAAGAAGGACGGATGACTTCGTTATTAAGTTGGGTGATCAAGATATTTCTCGTAGTGAGTGTTTTAAATATCTTGGATCGATAGTTCAAAAAGACAGAGGTATTGATAAAAATGTGACACATAGAATCCAAGCGGGTTGGTTGAAATGGAGAGGCGTGTCGGGGATTTTATGTGATCGTAAAGTATCACTAAAACTTAAGGGCAAGTTTTACCGTACTGTAATTAGACCCGCGATGCTCTATGGTTCTGAGTGTTGGGCAGTGAATTGTGTACATGAGCAAAAAAAGTGAGTTGCGGAGATGAGAATGCTTAGGTAGATGTGTGGACACACGAGATCAGATAAAATTAGGAATGAAAGTATCAGAGATTAGAAAGGAGTGGCACTAATTGCAGAGAAGATGCGAGAAGCCCGTCTAAGATGGTTTGGACACGTACAAAGGAGACCATTAGAGGCACCTGTTAGGCGTTGTGAGAGTCTAGTCACTCGACATGTTAAATGTGGGAGGGGTAGACATATGTAGACTTGGAATGAAACGGTAAGGAAAGACATGATGTACTTAGGCATTAGTGAGATTATGACAAAAGATAGGACACAATGACGACAAAGGATCCATATAGCCGACCCGACTATAGTGGGATAAAGGCTTGAATGTTGTTGTTGTATTTATATTGTTTTTACAAAGTTGTTTTGTATTTTTTAGGGCTTCTACAGAAATGTCATTTTGTAAAGATGTAGATTGACAAAATATTTTGATTGATGAAAACTGTTCTGAACAAGGGGCTAATGTCGATAGTAGAGTAATGATTCATCATACATGGAAGAGGGGTCAGACAAATATAGTTCATTGTTTAGTAATGAGTTCATTGATAGTGAATTTGAAGTAGATGATGTGTTGTTTGATGAAAACATTGAGGTTGCAATTCAATTATTGGTAAAAGAATCGAACTAAAAGAGCCTTTGAAAATAAATGTTCGAATACATATAAGGGAGCCTGGTAGTGAGTCCTCATCTTAGTCACGAAAACCAAAATGTTCACAAATGAAGGTTTATCAAGAAGATGTAAGTAATTCTGATTTTGAGTTTGAAGTATGATTGTGTTTAAAAAGTGTTTACTCATTATAATTGTAATATGCAGGTGACTGATCGTGATGTACTGGTGTTGATCTTGGGTATCTGTGCAAGTTACTATTTAGTGTTTTATAATTTAGATGTTGAAATGATGTAACCCATGTCACGTCGTTATTATTATTATTATCGTACATGTTTGCTTACTTTTGTAGCGCACACTTTCACGCATTTTTGGGTTGTTTTGTAGCGTAGAGTTGTATTGTGCGTGTTATGAGCGCTTGGATTTTATTTTGTATCACGCACATTGTTCGCACAAATTTTGTTTGACTCATTGGTATGACCGACCAACGAGACCCTAAATGCATAGGTTCGATAATTTAGGGACGGATTAGTTTAGGGCAAGCTTGAATTAATTAATTATTTTATTCAAATGTCCCCTATCCCTAATAGTTGACCCCTTCGTAAAATTCCCCAGTTATATTTCTCAAATCTGCCCCTTTTTTATTGTACTCCTAGAATGACTGTCAATAGCAATATTACCCTAATCCCTCCTCCTATAAACCCCCCTTCATTCCTCTTAAAACCCAGCTGGGAAATGAATTAACTGAACCATTTTTGGTTTCGGTTGATTTTTCCCAGCGCCGACCCTAACCCCGCATTTCTCTCCAGTCCAGCGCTACCAGAGCCTACCCACAGTTGACCAGTGCTGACGAGTTCTTCCCGCCTGAAGCAGCTCCCTCTAGTGCACTTCATCCCCGACGACAAGCTTCCAGAGCCACTACACCTCTCCTCTAGTTGCAGTTCCACCACGTCGACTCCGGAAGCCTGGCGCCATCTTTTTCCTAGCTGTTTCCTCCCCGCCCAGCTCCGAATCCACCTCTGGAAGCCTCATCTACCTACGCCGGCACTGTCGTATCTCTAAAGCTCAAACGATCTTGCGAGCTTTATTCTTCTCCCGATCACATGTTCCCACTTCTCCAGCCCTCGACGTCGTCTCCAACAACGTCACCATCTGATTTATCTTCCAGTTGCCTGACTCCTCCCAATCCTCGACGGGTCAGCTGTCTTCTTCTCCAGTTACCACTTGGTTTACCCGAGCCCGGCCAGAAACTTCTCAGGAGTCCAGTGTTGCAGCAACCTACAACAAGCCTTCTACATCAGTGGACATGTTAGCCTCCGTCACTCCATCCCGTGGTATACCTCTCCACCTCCCTCGCTCGCATGACTTTAGTTATTCTCATGCTCGAAATATGAAATGGTTATTTATTAAGAGCTTGCCCTAATTAATTGTGTCTCCTAATTATCGTTATTTACATATCGGTATTATCACTCTGTTGAATGTTATGCTTGTGGAATTGTGATTTTGCAACGTTACTACGCACATACAGTAGTTTTACGTTCGCGAGCGATGTCTTGACCGTTTAGTTCGTTATAATAGCCCGTGAAATCCTCTTGCGCCACAATTATTTTAAAAGACCACATTTATTATATTTTTAAAACTACACCTCCATTTTAGTTTACATCAATTTGGTGTGGCTGCTGGGATATCGCACTCCTATCATGGGATAGACGAGCATCTGTCGTTTCAAAATTTTAAGTTTTGTTTTACTTTAAAAATGGATGATTTATAAGCGCACATTAAAGCTTTGAATAAAGATGTTGAATGCGTCACTGCTGACGTCCGACAGAATGTGTGTGAGTTATGCACCTCTGTTCACAACCTGGAGATGACAACGCGCATGTATTATGCTGCTCCTGCATACCTTTCCACTTCATATCACATAGTGTAACCCACCCGAGGTTAGGTGTTTCGATAGTCCTCCACATCTCGTCAGTTTCACGACGAGCACTTTAGCTCCACCCACCCCCACTATGATGCTCACTTCAGTCGAGGAGATTCTTCCCGAGCCCCTGCTTCAGGAAGAAAAGTTTTCTCCTATCTCTATCACTCTGACTGATGTCGTGACCCCACGTGTCTCCACCATAGCACCTCCTTCAATCAAGGAGTTTCTTCCCGAGCCCCTGCTCCAGGAAGAAAAGTTTCCTTCTATCTCTATCACTCTGATTGATGTCGTGACCCCATGTGTCTCCACTATGGCACCCCCTTTGATCGAGGAGTTTCTTCCCGAGCCCCTGCTCTAGGAAGAAGATCTTTCTCTCACTTTTATCATGCTAACTGAAGGCGTGGATCCACTTGCCTCTAGGACAACACCTATTTTAGCAACTGAGTTATTTTCTGAGCCCTACTTTCAGAAGAACATATTAGTGATGTGTTTATCCCCTCAGAAGACACATCGCCGCTCTCTCTTCTCCCCGAGGAGGAGTTGGCTAGTGATGAGATCCTCAGCTTAGGTGGCCTAGAGTCGTTCGTCATATTTCCTGACTTTCTTAACACACTATCGCCACAAACCATTGAGCCCACAAACATTGTGCTTGGTGGCTCCTCTCCCGTGACACTCGAGGCACCACCTTTCATCAACTTCATATTCGACGAGCGCACATTTAGTCCACATCACTTCTCTGTAGTTGTCGACGAGCACATTGAGTCAACACCTTATGTGGATTTCATTTTTGGTGAACACACTTTTTGTTCACGACACTTTCCTTGGGTTTTAAGCGCACACGTTGAGTCACCACATCACTATCGTTTGAATTCTGACAATTCTAGGTTTGGTAGTCTTGAGGTAGTCGTGATGATAGTTAGATGCTTTACTCCTCATCAGGACACCCGCTTCAAAGGTTTTTTATGGAAAATTTTACACGGTAAAATTGAGATTTTCTTAAAATTTTGTGACTCGAGTGAGACGTTGGCGGGTGAAATCATGACGTTAGACGATCCTGGTCTAACAGACATTCGTATGTGTCCATCGGGCGAGCGTATGATGCGTTATGAAATAATAATCCCACAGGTTGATCACGCTTGCCTCCGACTTTTCTTTCTATCTTGCTATTGTTTCTTGCTTTTTCCTAGGCCCAATGTTTTTCCCACACACCGCCCTTGTCATCCTCTGCAAGCTCTAATAATTACTATTCCTTTAAATATTTGACATGAAATTTTGACTAATGGATTGCGAGTTTTTGGGATGAAAGGTTACTTGCAGGTTTTGGGTCACAACCATGACATCAGCAGGATAGTTTGCAGCATCTCTCTGATCGACGCTTGGACTTTTTACTTACAGGTTACATCGAGTCTCGTCGGGGTCGAGCTCTTTTAATCCCGGGAGAATTGATGCAACTCGCGTCGCGACGTCGAGCTCTTTTAATCCCGGGAGAATTGATGCAACTCGCGTCGCGACGTCGTTATTGTTATTATTATCACACATGTTTGCTTACTTTTGTAGCCCACTCTTTCGCTCTTTTTTGGGTTATTTTGTAGCGTAAGATTGTATTGCGCATGTTATGAGCACTTGGATTTTATTTTGTATCGCGCACATTGTTCGCACAAATTGTTCGCACAAATTTTGTTTGGCTCGTTGGTGTGACCGGCAACGAAACCCTAAATGCATAGGTCGGATAATTTAGGGATAAATTAGTTTAGGACAAGCTTTAATTAATTAACTTTTTTATTCAAATGTCCCCTATCCCTAATAGTTGGCTCCGCCGTAAAATTCTCGGTTATATTTCTCAAATCTGCCCATTTTTTTCATTGTACTCCTAAAATGACTGCCAATAGCACTATTACCCTAATCCCTCCTCCTATAAAACGCCCTTCATTCCTCCTAAAACCCAGCTGGAAAATGATTTAACTGAACCGTTTTTGGCTTCGGTTGATTTCTCCCGGCGCGGACCCTAACCCCGCATTTCTCTCCCGTCCAGCGCCGCCAGAGCCTACCCGCAGTTTTCCCTCCCGACCAGTGCCGACGAGTTCTTTCCGCCTGTAGCCGCTCCCTTCATCCCCGACGGCAAGCTTCCAGAGCCACTGCACCTCTCCTCCAGTTGCAGTTCCACCACGTCGACTCCGGAAGCCCGACGCCATCTTTTTCCTGGCCGTTTCCTCCCCGTCCAGCTCCGAATCCACCTCTGGAAGCCTCATCTACCTCCTACGCCGGCGCTGCCGTCTCTCTAAGGCTCCAGCGAGCTTGCGGCCTTTCTTCTTCTCCCGGCCGCCCGTCCCCACTTCTCCAGCCTCGACGTCGTCTCCAGCAACGTCTCCACCTGATTTCTCTTCCAGTTGCCCGACTCCTCCCAGTCCTCAACGGGTCAGCTGTCTTCTTCTCCAGCTACCACTTGGTTCACCCGAGCCCTGGCAGAAACGTCGCAGGAGTCCAGTGTTGAGGCAACCTACAGCAAGCCTTCTACATCAGTGGACGTGTTAGCCTCCGTCACTCCATCCCGTGGTATACCTCTCCACCTCGCTCGCTCGCCCTAATTAATTGTGTCTCCTAATTATCGTTATTTACATATCAATATTACCACTGTGTTGAGGGTTATGCCTGTGGAATTGTGATTTTGCAACGTTACTACGCACGTACGGTAGTCTTACGTTCGCGAGTGACGCCTTGATCGTTTAGTTCGTTATAATAGCCCGCGAAATCCTCTCGCGCCGCAATTATTTTAAAAGACTACATTTATTATATTTTTAAAGCTACACCCCCACTTTAGTTTACATCATGAACATGTGTATGTTTAAGCATTTTGGATATGCATGCTATTTGATTTGGATTTTTTATTAAGATGATGATGGATATGTATGTTAAACTTTTAGTAAGATGATGACGGATATGCATGTTAAACTTTTAGTAAGATGATGATGGATATGTATTGTTATTTGATTTGGCTTTTTAATGGTGTGTATGTTGTTTCACTATTTTAATCACGGGATGCAAAGAGCATAATTTAAAAATAAGCGGTTTTGCGGTGCAAATAGCATCATTAAAAAAAACGGTTTTGCGGTGCAAATTGCATCATTTTAAAAAAACGGGGCGCATATCGCCCATGAAAAAGAATTGGGGGTGCAATTTGCCAACTATAAAATTTCGGGGTGGAAAGGCAAATTTAAGGGCCTCAGTACCCATCTTGACCGAATTACCCTTCATCAAAAGATCCTAGGGTGCAAAGTGCCAAAAAATCCAAATGGGGGGACGTGCAACGTGCAATATTTACTAATTAGGGGCGCAAAGTGCCAAAGAAAGGGATTGGGGGGGGGGTGTGCAAAGTGCCAAAAAGCCCTATGGTCACGACTATTTTAGTACTATTCTTATACTGAGGGATTTCGGCTAGCTCGGACTATACCTTATTCACTCTACGACTGTTACTATACTATTCTTATATTGAAGGGTTTCAGCTACTCATCTAAGGATATTCCCTGTTCACTGTGTGGATTGTTCATTCTTTATAATCTTGCTGTTATAATTTTCAACTATACCCTTTAGTAGGATCATTCCTTTATAAGTTTCATTAGATTATGTGATCATAAAGTTTTTTTTTTGCTATGGTTATCTTTAAGGATTGTCTTTCCTTGGAACTCGTATTTTTTCCATCGAAATGTGTGAATTATTTGGATTATGAGAATCATTATCACCTAATTGTTTATCCTCTACAACCCCTAAAGTGTTTTATCGTCCTGCAGAATCAATGCCGACATTTATTTTAAGACGCAACACATAATAAACGAACTCCTCTATTATGGATACTTCGAAGGTGTTCTGTTTATGCCGCTCTTCACAAAACCAGCGGTTTAACCCTGCACCGATTTAGGTTAAAATTGAGAGAGAGGGATAAATGTATGGCTTTACTTTTTCCGAGTGAAGTAGAGAGAGGAGTGCGGCTCATCATCTGTGTGTGAGTTAGGGTTTTCGCTGTTTTTTTAGCGAGCGAAAGCCTCCACCGATCCAAGGAAGAGAGAGATATCCTCCCGTGAGAGAGGAAAATCCGAACTCTCATCTGCAGGCGCTCCAGGATTGCTATTGGTGGAGTTTGTTGTCTAGTGGAGGTTTGACCGTAGTCAAGCCAAGGAGTCAGTGGATAAACCTTGGCCCTCCAAGTTTTCTCTTTGATTCTATTCTCTGTACTGTCTCATTGGTTATAGTGGATCATCTCTGGTTCTCTCTCTGTGGATGTAGGAGTTGGATGCCTCTCCGAATCACATAAATCTCCGTGTCGTTTGTGCTTTTATCCTTTTGCATTATTTTTCACTTATTCTATGGTTATTATTACTTCTTTGTTACCCCCGTTGCGCATTCTACGGTGTTGAGAGATCTCTGCGGATTTCATAACAATTAGTATCAGAGATAGGTTTCGATTCTCAGAAATCTGTAAGAAAAAGGGATGACGACAAAGTTCGAGATTCGTAAGTATAATGGTAAGATCGACTTCGGTTTATGGAAGAAACTGATCAAGACGGTTCTCGTTCAACAAAATCTACACAAAACACTTTTTGGCAAGGAGAATTCTTGGAAAGATGGAGATGAATGTGATGAATTGGATCTGAAGGCCATCAGTACAATCCAGTTGTGCTTAGCGGATGAAGTGATGTACAATACAGTCGATGCTGAGAGTACATCAGATCTGTAGAATAAATTGGAGGAGCTTTATATGTCAAAGTTACTCACGAATAAACTTTATATCGAGAAGCAGTTATACAGTTTGAGGATGTCCGAAAGTACTGAGTTACTGGAGCATATGAATGTGTTCAACACGCTCATCTCTCAATTGCGCAGTATGAAAGTGAAGGTTGAAGAAGAAGATCACTCTTCTTCTATTGTCCTCACTGTGAAGTCTTTTGATCACTTAGTCACCACGATCCTTTACGGAAAGGATACCGTGAAGATGGAAGAGGTGATGACTACGCTGCTGTCAAATGAAACAAGAAGCAAGTCAGGTTCTAGCACCTGTGAGGGTTTACTGGTGAAGAGCAGCGATCTGATTAGAGATAAATCTAGGGACAGAGGCAAGAAGGGAAACATGTCTAGATCTAAGTCTAAAGTTCGAAACAATAGGTGTCATTATTGCAGGAAGAGGGCCACTGAAAAGCTACTGTTCGAAGAAGAAGCTCATGGAGAAGCAACACGAGCCACATCAGGCAGCAGTGATATCCAACAATTCATGGATTTTGGATATTGCATACTCTTATCACATCAAAGAATGGTTCTACTGCTTCAGGTCATATGATGGTGGTCGTGTGTTCTGATGGGAAACAATTCAGAGTGCAAAACGCTGGGGCTTAGAAGTATCATGATCAAGATGTTCGATGGAACTGTTAGAACACTCACGAATGTCTGATATTTGTCTTATATAAGAAAGTTTGATTTTTTAAGGCACTTTGGAGGAGGCCGGATAATCATACATAGGTGATAGTGGTTACTTGAAAGTTAAGAAAGACTTTCGTTGTGATGAAAGGAGAACGTTCAGGTACTCTCTACAGATTGTTTGATATTATAATAGTTGGAGATACAATAGTTTCTATGTCGACAGATGAGGATTCCTCTTTGTTATGATATGTTAGACTTTGCCACATGAGTGAGACAGGGTTCCTTTAGTTACATAAGATGGGTCTACTGAAAGGGATAAAAACCTCGAAGCTAGAGTTCTATGTGACGTGCATTCTCAAGAAACAAAGCAAGGTGAAATTTGTGACATCAAGCAAATGTAGCAGACAGATTTTGGAGTATGTACACGTAGACGTTTGGGGTCTATCCCTAGAGCCATCACTTGAGGATGTCAGGTATTTTGTGACTTTTTGTGACGATTTCTCAAGGAAGGTCTGTATTCACTTCCTTAAGCACAAATCTGAAGTATTCAAAAAGTTCAAGATGGGGAAGACCACAGTAGAAAAACTGACCGAGCAGAAAGTTAAATACCTCAGATCTGATAATGATGACGAATACACCTCAATGGAGTTTTAGACATACTGCAATCAAGAATGTATCATTTGACATCTCAGCATCTCAGGTACACCACATCAGAATGGAGTTGTAGAGAGAATGAACAGAATACTGCTGGAAAGAGCTCGATGCAAGTGGCTGTTTGTTGATCTACTCAAGTTTTTTGGGGCTGAAACCATCAATACAGCCTGCTATTTAGTGAGTTGTTCTCCATCAATGTCATTAGATCTGAAGTCTCCACAAGAAGTATGATCAGGTAAACCAGTTGATTATGCCGACATTCATATTTTTGGATGCTCTGTATATGTATTGTTGCAGGATTCAGAGAGGGAAAAGTTGGATGCTAAGTCCAAGAAATGCATCTATCTGGGCCAGAAGGCCGACACCAAAGGGTTCAAGCTATGGAATCCTCAAATTAAGAAGGTCGAGCTGAAGCGTGATGTTGTCTTTGATGTGACTTATATGCTAAAGAAGTCTCAGTCTCAAGTCAATTAGGTTGAGAAGACTCAAGATTCTCTAGTGGATGTGGTGCTGAAAGGAAGCAACAAGGTGAATGATCACGATGATTCATCTGATTTTGATGAGATAGATACTATAAAACCTACTGAAGTTGATTCATACTCAATTGCTAGAAGAAAAGCTAGAAGAGAGATCAGACTTCCCCTTAGGCTGCAAGACACCGTAGCATACACGTTTCAGGTGATCTCCTCAGACTCATGTTCTTATCAAGAAGTTATAGAGAACAGAGACAATTCTTAGTGGAAAGCAACTATGATGGAAGAGATATAATCTTTTTAGAAGAACAAGACTTGAGACTTGGTAAGTCTACCAAAAGGAGCACAAACAATCAGTTCTAAATGAGTCTACTTGAAAAAGGAGCCCACTTCCGGGAATGATCAATGGAGATACAAATCAAGATTTGTTGCCAAGGGGTTCGCACAAAGGAAGGGAGTCGACTTTGATGAAATCTTCTCACCTGTGGTGAAGCATTGTTCTATTCGAGTTCTACACTGCTACTCACTATAATAACTATATGAGACATAGAGCTAGAGCAGATGGACGTGAATATTGCATTTCTTCACGAGAGCCTAAATTAGGAGATCTATATACTGCAACCTGAGGATTTCCTTCAACCTCGTGTTGAAAAAATAGTGTGCAAGCCGAAGAGGTCTTTTTTGGTCTGAAGCAGGCTCCGAGAATGTGGTACAAGAGGTTCGACACCTTCATGACATCACACAGCTACAGTAGGAGCCAGTATGGCAGTTGTGTCTACTATATATTTCTTGCAAATGGTACTATTCTGATTCTGATGTTTTACGTTGATGACATGTTGATTGCTTGCAAGTCAGCTCGAGAGATTCAAGAAATGAAGCAGAAATTGCATGTTGAATTTGAGATGAAAAATCTTGGTCACTCTTAAAAGATTCTTGGGATAAAGATCAGACGAAACAGAAAGCGAGGCATGTTATGACTTTCTCAGATTGACTATATTCATAAGGTACTTGAAATGTTTTGCATGATGGATTCTAATGCTGTTACAACTCTTTTGGGATAACAGTTTAGATTATCACCCCAGTAGTATCCAGCCACAGAGGAGGAACACTAGAAGATGCTTAGAGTGTCATATGCCAGTGCAGTAGGATGCTTGATTTACGCAATGATATGCACGAGACCAGATCTCGCTCAGGCGGTAAGTGGTCTTAGTAGATATATGGAAAATTCAGGACGACAACACTGGAATGTGGTCAAGTGGATTCTACGATATTTGAAAGGAACACCAAATGTCGGTTTACTTTTCAAAAGGAGCGAAAATGTTGGAGCTCTAGAGGGCTTTGCGAATTTTGATTACGCAGGTGACCTCGACAGAAAGAAATCTACTTCATGGTACATTTTCCTCCTAGGTGGAGTCGTGGAGGTCCTATTAGTTGGAAATCTACTCTTCAGGATATAGTAGCTCTGTCCACGACTGAGGCAAAGTATATTGTTGCGGTGGAAATCGCGAAGGAAGTTATTTGCCTCATGGGTCTTATCAAGGAACTCAGGATTTCTCAGTCAGAGTGTAATTTGTCTTGCAAATGACCCAATCTATCATGCATGGACAAAACGCATTGATGTGCGCTACCACAAACAAAGGGAATTCGTTGGAGTAGGTGACATTCAGTTATTGAAGGTACCTACAGAAGACAACGTTGCAGATATGTTGACAAAGCTCTTGACAAGAGTCAAGTTCAAGCACTGTCTTGACTTAGCTCACAAAGCTGAAGGTGGAACTCACATTGTGAAGAGCATCAAGGTGGAGAATGTTACGTTTATGTCGCTCTTCATAGAACCAGCTGTTCAACCCTTCACCGGTTTAGGTTAAAATTGTGGCTCAATTTGGGAGAGTTGTGTTGTTGATGAAAAAGTTGCTGATCAAATAGAGCTGATGAAAAGTAGTTGTTTTTGGAAAACAGAGTTTTGCTATAAAACTGTTTGGATGAAATAGAGTTTGCATTATTGTTTGATAAGCTGTTTTGAAAAAACTGTTTGACAAATCCAGAGTTTTGTTAGGTTTGTTTCTTCTAATTTTACTTGATATCCCTCCATCCTTTGGTTTCCCCATCTACACATTTTAAAAAAACATAAACAAACAAACAAAATAAATCTCCACATACACACATAAACACACTACATACACATACAAATGCACACACAAATACAAACACACTCATACACCACTTACAAACACAAACACACTCATTTACATACTCATAAACGGTGAACTCATACACATACAAGTGCACACACTCATACACACACTTACAAAATGGATGGTTGGCCGTCCGAGATCGGGAGCGGAGAGGGCCTTTGCCGACAAAAGCTTGGACGTCGGAGATCGGGAGCAGATAGGAAACGACGACGCAAGTCGTGGCCATCGGAGATCGGGAGCGGAGAAGACAAGAGGAATCAGGATCGCGATAGGGCGGAAGGCTTGCGCGAAGTTCGCGGCGCGGTCGTACTCGAGAAAAATTCCACGGTTGAAAGAATACCTAGAAACAACTGATACTTCAAAACGGCGTTTCCCGCTTTTGGCACCAAAGCACAGCTTATTATCGAAACATCGTTTTTGAGCTACTGCATCGGAGTCGATAAGCTGCCCAAATGCCACCAGAGAGATATATAAATGTATGGTTTGACTTTTTCCGAGCGAAGTAGAGCGAGGAGTGCGGCTCATCATCTATGCATGAGTTAGGGTTTCCTCTGTTTTTTTTTCAGCGAGCGAAGGCCTACGCCTGTCTAAGGAAGAGAGAGATCTCCTCCCGTGAAAGAGGAAAATCAGAACTCTCATCTGCTGGCGCCCTCGTATCGCTGTTGGTGGAGTTTGCCGTCCAGTGGAGGTTTGAACGTAGTCGAACCAAGGAATCGGTGGGCAAATCTTCGCGCTCGAGGTTTTCTTTTTGATTTTAATCTATGTACTCTCATTGGCTATATTGGCTCTTCTCTGGTGCTCTCCCCCTGGATGTAGGAGTTTCTCTCCGAATCACGTAAATCTCTGTGTCGTCTGTGCTTGTTTCGTTTTGCATTGTTTTTCACTTATTTTTGTGGCTATTATTACTTCGTTGTTACTCCGTTGCGCATTCCGCGGTGCCGAAAGATTGTTGCGGATTTCATAACAAACGAAATCATATCCGCAGGATGACGTCAAAAGATAAGGGAGATAATGGCCCTAAGAACAATTAGTGCAAATAAAATATTACAGTGAGTTTTACTTTTTTTTCATTTATGCTTTATTTTTCGCTTATTTTAAATTTTTGCCTGCAGGCTTGAGCATTTTTCATATCCAAATTATTTTTTTCACTTTATTTCATTTACATTGAATAAGTTCCCTATTTAATGTCCCTAATGAATCACTGATAATAAATTATCACTAATGATGACTAAAGATGACTATAATACTGGAGAAACCAGAATGTGATAAAGAATATGAAGGGAACACTGATTGAATAACACTTTATTTCATAAATAAGATCGTAACATGCAAATGAAAGAAAACACGAATGATTGGAATGACTAAAAAAATATGAATCATTGGTTCGTATTGTATCCGATGCCCGTACCTATACCGATGCTTCGTAGACTGACATTTATATGTTCAGGAACAACTTCTTGAGTACCGTTGTCTTGGAACTGCAGGTGTCATTTAAAGTAATCTTGCTTATTTTGTTTCTGTTAATGTTGCATTCAATTGAAAGCCTTTTTAGTATGTTAATTAGTAGAATTATTTAGGCAATTGCATCTGAGCCTTTCATTTTCATTAATGGCAGGCGTATAGTACATCTTTTCATAAACGCATGGAAGATAATGGTTCAGATAACAGGTATGCATTTTTTTTCAATTCGGAGCCTCTCTTTTAGTTTACCCTCGTAGGATTTGTTCTTTTTTTATTTAGTTAATTAGTAGAATTACTTTCTTTACCCTTGTAGGATTTGTTCTTTTTTTATTCTCTATTTTGATTTGACTTGTTTATTTGATAATATATTTCTCTATTTTGATCTGACTCTGCATAGTTTTAGGGACCTCTCCTCATTTTCAAAATTATCAAAATTTTCTAAGTTTACATTGTAAACATGTACAAAATAAAAACCCTGGAGAGGACTTCTGGGATGTTTTTTTTGGTACATGTATGTTAACAAGTAAACTTAGAGTTGAGATTTTGGTAATTTTGAAAGATAGAAGGGTGGGTGAGGGGAAGGATTCGCTAATTATGAAAAATTTGAGTTTTTTTTGTAATTATTCCTTAATAAATATGGAATTCTGGATTCCAGGTACATGCCTGGGCCAGATTTTGATGAGGATAATTCAGGTCCATCCCTTCCAATTTCCTTGTCTGATTCAACAGAACTTTGGCTCATTCAATGGCCACTTGATCAGGTGAAATTTTCTAGCTTCAGATTTGGTTTCTCGTAATTTATGGTTGTATGTAACCCATTGTTCTGCTGAGATTGTTTAACTGCAGTTGCAACCTGTTGATTTCCATCGGAAGGCACTTTCCCTGAAACTTTGCAGTGATGGAAAGCTTGGAAGCTTTGAGAATTCATCCGGTGAGCTACATACAAGTCCTTTGTCGCAGCACATTTTCACATCCCCTCTCAAGTCTCCTAATTTTCTCCTTGTGAAATATCCACTAATTGTTTGTCACGCCTTGTTGGTTTTTTGGTAGGGAAATCTTTTGAGGTAGTTAGTTTTTCTGCGCAGAAGCCTGATGCAACTGTTTTCCTCCACTCTAGTTCTGGTTCAAAAGTTGGTATGGTTTGTTCTTTGTCTTTATTTTTGAAATTATTTATGTGCGAGACGTAAACTTACTGAACGTTCTTATGTTTATTTGTAATTGTTTGTTTTGGATCTATCATGGAGATTTGTGCTTATTTTGTTTCTACTGTATTAGTTATTGCGCATCCATTAATGATGTACTCTAAAACGGTAGATATTTTACAAGAAGCAAAGTTATGGTGAATTGAGTTGTTCTTAGCAAACATCCATATATCATGATATACATGTGTTGTGATAATACAGCAGGAACTGCATTTTTCTTCTTCTAAATGGTAGTTATGTCACATTGAAAATTCTTGAATGGTAAAATGCCCCATCTAATGAACATTAGCATTACATCTTTGAAAATTCCTGAATGGTAGTTATTGATTTTAGCTTGAAAATAATAAATAAATTAAATTAAATACTGATGATGATAAAACAACGTCATTGTCCATGTTTAGGACAACTCTTAGTTGTCAAGGTGCGCGCCTAGGCGCGCCTGAGGCGCCGGGTACACCGGGCGCAGCTCGCCGCGCCTCAACATGGTTGAGGCGGGCGATGTGCCCCAGGCACGCGCCTTACAGGCTCCTAGGCGGGCCTGGGCCTTTCAAGGTTTTTTTTAAATTTTTTTGTTAGCGGCAAAAACATGATCTTAGACGCACCCGAGTCATCCCTAGGCGCACGTGGACGCCCAATTAACTGAAATTGAGCGAATTGGACCCCCAATTCGATGAAATTGAGTGATTTGAATTCACTGATTTTCAGTGAATTGGGCGCCCAATCCCTCAATTTCAGCGAATTGGGCGCCCAATTCCCTCAATTTCAGCGAATTGGGCGACCAATTCGCTCAATTTCAGCGAATTGGGCGCCCAATTCGCTCAATTTCCTTTTCCCCCAATTTTTGCGTCTCATGTGCCTCAGGCGTGTGCCTGCCCCTTACGCCTTGTGCCTAGGCTCCATGGGCCCTTTGCGCCTCGGTGCGCCTTGCGCCTTTGATAACTTAGGGACAACTAAATCGAATTTGATAAGTTTTAAATAAATTAGTCCCCGAGAAGGGATAAGAGAGGCAACGACTCAATGTTGTCGTAACAATTTTTATTATTTTATTTTATGTCATGAAAAAGTTTTAATTTGAATTTTAATTGTGGGCCAATTTACTTTTCGGCTGCGAATAACAAAATGGCTGAACATAGTGTAATTGGTTTGCTAATAGTTATATGTGGTGTGCCAATAGTGAAATTTTTGGATTAAAGGGAATAAAGAAATGACAAGATTAAGTTCAATTAATACCTAAACTAATTAGACTTAGCTTTGGGGCGGTGCATATTGTACCGGTCCAAGAAAGGATAAGAACTATCGAGCCCTCCTTATCTCCAAAATTTCGCACGCTCCGCCCGACGCCCTCCAGTTCTCGCTATTCTCGCCTAGGGCTTACAGGAACCGTCTGCTTACCCTCCTACCTCCTATGATTTCTCACTCTCGACAAAATAAGGGCTGGATCGACCCCCCCCCCCCCCCCCCTCACAATGTTGGCCCCTCTCCGTACTGGTGGCCAACTTTGGAGCCCAGTACACTAACTGAAGAAGAATTAAGGCTTCTATTACAACAATCCCTAAACTCCTCCTTCCCTCCCCACTGCAAGACCTTTTTCTCCCCCTCCTCTTCTCTTACCATTTAATTATTGAATAAAAAGGTTCTGATTTAGGTAAATTTGAAGGGGGAAATTGATTGAAATAAGGACTGTTGAAAATTTGTGTTTAATTGATAGAATTGCTGTTTTATTTATGGGGTTGTAGTTATCACTCATGAGTCGTGGTATAGGGTTGTAGTTATCACTCACGAGTCATGTGACCGTTGTTTTTTCTCATAGGACTACTATAACTCATTTGTGATTTATGTAATTTTATGATTAATAGAATGTGCTTCTATGTCTGTAAACTTTACTTCAAAGAACTGCTGCAATTTAGAGTTAATTGTGAATTTTAAAATCCTTTTAGACAGGTTGTTGTTATTTCAAGAGGAATTCCACGTTTATGTTGGGGCTTTGCAATACCACCATTGGTAGCACTTTTGAATATGGTTAAACAAATTTTAGAGCCTAAAAGTTTTATGTTTGACATGATATTCAGATTTCATGAATTAAAGAACTCATCTTAGCTTCTTGAGCTTAGACAAGCCCTATAAAGTCTAAATCAACTTATAACGTCAACATCGTAATTATTGAAAGGTGCAACCTCAATATTAATAGATACCTACCTATAGATACTAAGAAATATGGCGTTTTAGGATCGATGCAATGATGCCTTGAGGAAAGACAAATGAAAAGAGAAACTCACTGTGAGGATTACCTTTTAAATTTATGTTTTATTTTCAAGTATTTTCATTATATATACTACTATTAAATTTCATAGTGAGCTTATCCTCTCCATGTGAACTTAATTGTTTATGAAATTATGTAAGTTCGCAATTCATTATCATTGATAGATAATTGTGATTTAAATCCAGTTGGGCCTTAATAACCTGAGCGGTTGGGGAAGTAGTCCGAGCGGCGGTGGAGCCGCAATATGCACCTGGGGTGGTGGAAGAAAGGGTGTGGGAGGTAGGCAAGCGGTGGGGGCGTAGAACTCTCTGGTGGCTGACAGGTATCGATGAAGGTGACCTTGAAGCCCGCTTCCATCAAGCGAGGCTAGGTCTATAAGATCGGTAATCGTCCTTGGATGGTGGGTGCAAAGTCAGGATCAGATGTGGGTGAGAATCCCCTGCATAAGCCCAAGTAGTGATATGGCAGTAATCCTGGAAAGTGTGTTGCCAAGGCAATGAACTCATCGATGTAGTTATCAATGGAGATTGATTGGAGGATACCACACAAATGTTCAATTGCTGTCCCTGAATAGCGAACATCATAGCGGAGGATGAGGTCCTAATGAAGTTCTGCCCTGGTGATCGAAGGGTTGTTCTATCGTAGTCAGGAGATCGAAGGGTTATTCTGTCGTAGCCAACAGATCCAATGTAGGGTTGAACCGTCCATGCCGATGAGAGCCGTAACAACCTTTTTAGCTCCAGAGTCAGATGAATGTCAAAAATTGTTCCGCATGAGCAATCTAACTCATAAGGCCGGCGTGATTGAAGGAAGAGATGCCGAATGAACAGAGTGGAGGTGGGAAGCCCGCCGACGGCGGAATAGATTCCCGGGGAGGGTCCGAGTGTGCCCCGAGAAGCGATGGGAACTCAGTGTTGGAGGACGATGAAGCACGCGGTCTACCGGTCAGGAGGGCGTCAAACATAGCATACATCCAAAACATTAGGGATTGGAGCAAGGCAATGACCTCCTCATGAGCATTCCAACGGGAGATGGTTGGATCCACAAGATTTTGAGGTGTGGATGTGTCGGAGTGCGCCATAGAGAGGAATCGTCGAGAGAGAGGGAGAGTGGTACGGAGCCGAACGAGCGATGAAGGCACTGTCAAGTCTGCGAGAAACGAAAACATACCTGGTGCGCTGTTGGGGGGGGACATGCGAACTGTGAAAGTGATCTGGACGGGCGATCAGAATGGGCGCAACTGGGATCCGCTGGGGGCGCGCACGAGCGTAGAAAAAAGTTAATGGGATGGACGCAAAAATCGGCCTTTGGATCGTCACGGGATCAGCGCTGACGACGCATGCTGGAATCGATTGCTCAGGTGCGGGATTTGGCCGCTGTCACTAGCACGAAAATCGGCGCTGGTGTTGGTTACAAGGACGATGCGCGGTGTATGCATGCATTGCAAATGAGGAGGGCGCTGGAACTAAAGCTTCAAGCGACCGAAACCGCGGTGGGAAGCGAGGCAGGTCGGACCAAATGTTAGGTGTTAGGGTTGAAGAGAAGAGGGAGGAGCTGAGGAAGATGAAGAGAGATGAATTTTAGCCCCTAGGGCTCCTTTTTCATTATCATTCCCCGATGGCTCAAATGAAAGATAAACATGGACTTATATGGTGTCTCATTCCAAAGCGCACAAGGGCAAACAATAAAGAACCTATGACCCAAAATACACGTACAATAATAAAGGATAAGGTTGACAGCTGCGCTACATCCGTGCGCCCTACTAGAGAATGCCCGTCGTTGAGTTGAGATGTGTCCACGTCGCCTTGGCCTCGACGTTGACTTATGCATCGTGCCCTTGTGTCCTCACCCCTTGCTCTTTTCCGTCTTCGTAACCCAGAGTATCAAATACGATATGATATAGATAAATGATACTTTATTTTAATGATTTAAATATTAATATCAATTAATATGAAAGCATGTGCAGTAATTAATATGCATGAGACGGCAATTGGTAATAATTAAGGCGATTGTTAACCGCAACCCAAAATCTTCTAACTTTCCGCGCCTTTTCGAATTACGCTTTGTACATGCAATTTCAGGAAAAGCGTTCAACACGAAAGTTGTAGATCTCGTCAAAATCTACAACTTTCGTGTTGAACGCTTTTCCTGAAATTGCATGTACAAGGCGCATTTCTGAAAGGCGCAAAACCTGTGCATATTTCCAAAGTACGCCTTGTACATGCAATTTTAGGAAAAGTGCCCAACACGAAAGTTGTAGATCTCGTCGAGATCTACAACTTTCGTTTTGGGCACTTTTCCTAAAATTGCATGTACAAGACGTATTTCGAAAAGACGCAAAAAGTTATGAGATTTTGGGGTGCGACTAGCCAATAACGGGTTGCGGTTGACAATCGCTATAATTAATAGATGTTATAATGCTTGTTCGGGGCTTCTCTCTATTTATATTCCTTGAGCATATCCCTGTATATGGATGCTGGAGCTTTGATGCATGCTACTGGTGCACCTGAGCACCTCCAACTTATACGTCTATCACCAAAACGTTAATATATTCTCTCTCTCTCTCTCCCTCTCTCCTCTCTCTCTATATATTATATTATATAAATATACATTAATTACATTCACGTGCTAATATTGTATGTTTTATTATTTTTCACACTTGTTGACTTGCTGCTTCTCTTCTGATGTCATCCTGTATGTGTAGTTGGGAAGATTTCTCGGCGTGCTTGTTTAGT
The DNA here is from genome assembly GCA_039513925.1 of Platanthera zijinensis. Lineage (NCBI taxonomy): Eukaryota > Viridiplantae > Streptophyta > Magnoliopsida > Asparagales > Orchidaceae > Platanthera > Platanthera zijinensis. The sequence goes on from CM077098.1 coordinate 120,834,699, forward strand.
TCATTATCCAGAACCTGGTGAATTTGACAGGCCAGCTGTTAGCGGTCTCAACACAAGCGGTTCAAAGTTTCAAGGTAAGATAAGTAGTGAATTTAGCTAACTATGCATTAATTGTATTTATTCGTTTATGAGACTGCATTTCTATTACACCTGTTAGCTTATTGGTAAGATTATTTTTTGTGTCAGTTTCTCTTGGAATGTCTATACCATGTAAGCTTTGTTATTTTTTCTGTTGGAACGATTCAAGAGATAGCTTCATTCTGAAATTATCAGTTTTCAAAACATTTTTTTTGAGCAAAGTGAATCTTGGATTGAACCTCAAATTGCTTTACTACCTGTTTTTGTAGTTCAGATGAATAATCAGATGAAGAGTGAATCTTGGATTGAACCTCAAATTGCTTTACTACCTCAAGTTGCACTGCTTCTTTATCTGTAGGCTTTGGTTGCATCATCTCAAATGGAATCATTATTTCAATTCAGTAAGCTAGCTTGTATGGAGAGAGTTGAGTGGCAGTTGTTTGGGTTGTTCGAATTGCCATAACATTGATAATTACTCCTTTGCTGATGGACTTTCTTTGTCACATCCCAATATTTTCTAAATATGTAATTACGGAATAGAAAGGAAACAAAATAAATCAATATAAGCAAAATAAAAAATATTAACCCTAAAAGAATGATAACTAAACAATGGAGAATATCTAAACAATATAAACTAGAGGAATGACCCTCTTGGCAATGATGTATAAAGGCTAAAATAGAGGAGTTTTATTTGAAGTCAATAACCTAAACCACTTGGCTAAACTTCTGAAATCAATTTCAATGAGATGGCTTGAGGCCATATAAGAATTTTCGTAGATGAGAAACAAGTCACGTTCTTATAGGCTTTTATCGAAGTTGTCACATGTGTTGACTGTCTCTGATAGATCGCCATTTAGAATATTTTTTTGATATCAAGTTGATGCGCTTTCAACGACGGGTGTGATCAAGACACGAGCGTTGTTCAACTTGACTACTTGAGAAAATATTCTCATAATCGATTCACAGCTGATGAGTAAATTTACCACTATGTGCGCTTTGTGTTGCTCAACAACACCATCTGTCTTGTGCTTAACTGTGAACATCCGCTGACAACCAACTTGAGAATCACTAGTGGGTATGGGCACAAGATTCTTGGTATTATAGTGTCTCACGATTCACGAGTGAGTGGTGGATGCAACTTGAGTATGGACAAATTTCACTGGAGTCAAACGATGTAAAGAAGCAAATGTCAGCAAAGGATGAGCCATGCATTAATATTTGCCTTCCCAAAACACAATGGGAAGATGACGCGAGACGAATCTGCACTACGAATATTTGCCTGCTGCTGGTCCTCCTTCCCGCACGCCACTCTCGACTGCCACGGAACAAAGCGAGAGGAACTCATGGTTCCCCGAGGCCTCTCTATTGCCGCCGTCGCTGATCTCCGACCACGATTCCTACCTGTTTTCCCTCTCAGCGCCTCCATCTCAATCGTTGAGCAACTCGTCATCCCGCGTCACCAAACGACCCCACAACAATTGACACCTTCCCACTCTCCTAAGTGTCGTCGATCCCCTCTTATGCCAGCTCCACTGCCCGATTTCTCCTCCCCCTCGCCACGATCCACCAACTGCTCCCTTGCTCTCCTCTCTCCCCCAACACCTTCTCTTTTCCACACCCCTTTCTAGAGCCCCATCCATGCCGTCTTTGGCAGTTGTGTTGTTTACAACAAAGAATTCATGTCACACCTCTCTTCGATGCACTTTCGTGGCGTCTAGCCCCATGCGCCTCTGCCCCTCCCTCAATTCTTTCCTTTTTCCCTCTCTTCTATTAGGCCCCATATGGGCTACCATTATTGCTTTTTCTGCCCGAGCCTATATTACCTATTTCGATCTTCCTTTACTTACCCTCCCTTTTCCCCAGTCGTCATCCGTGGACCTTACGATTTTACCCATTGCTAAGCCCACCTCTTTTTTATCATTTTCACCAAGTATTATCTCTCCTCCTCTCTGCTCGTCCATGCTTCTCTATGTTACTGGCATTCTTAAATACCCGGATAAATATTCTTATACATCGCCGTCACTATTAAGGATCTCGCGATTTGCCAGTGACTCGACCTTGAGGGCAATGTTGATTTTCATGAGTGGAATAGTGTTACGAATAGGCATTCGCCCGAGCAGACCCCCTCTGAAGTGCCACCAATAGTGCATATGGAAATCGTCTTAGATGCTAATATACAAAATATAATTTTATAATTAATTAGTTAATCTTGATTAATTATTATTAATAGATATTAATTAACATATCTTGTAATTTTCTTATTATGTATGCCTCCTTCATCCTTATAAGGGGGAGGGGGTATGAGAGCATATGATCATCTTAAGTAATCGTAATCTTTTGAGCTCTCTTTGGAGAGTAGGGTATTTTGGAGGACTCAACCTCCGAGTGCTTGGCAGGAGATTATCTCCCAAGTTTGTATCCGTCGTTCCATGCAATGCAATTTCATTGTTTTGTGTGTTTTATTGATTGACAATTTTTATTTATCAAATCAGTATCAATTATCACTTCTATCGTGACTAATGGGTCAAGAGTATTCATAGTGGTGGTCTCAAAATGTGAAGGACTCACATTTGGCAGGTCAATGTGTGAATCGATTCGACTAAATCTAAAAGATCTCAATGACATCTCCTAATGAAGGGCGACGGGTATGTTTGCTGGAAGAATTCTTGGTAGTGCTAGGTCAACTAAGTACGTATCTCAGATCGAAATATAGACCGAAATTTGGAAGTGGTTATAGCTGAATCCTCTTGGATGTTGGTCCTTATTACTAACTCATCAAAATGATCCTTGTACTCAACGACAAACATGGATAATTGCTGAAGGGTTAATAAATTTTCGAGCAGGTGACTCATATATGATGTTACAAATATCTATGACGCAACCTCCGTTTCATCTCCACCCAACTAGTTATGCAGTGAAGACGATCTCCCTCCCGGATTCTCTCAATGCTAGACCAATATGCTCTCGCATGACCTAGAAGTCTAAGTTTCACAAATTTAACGCCTCACTCCCTTAGTAACTCTAAATAATTTAGATAATATTCATTTTCATGAGCCAATAACTAAATGACTCCGGACTCGATGAACTGTCAAATGATGGGACCACCCTGCAATACATATACTTTAGATCGTTCTTGAAATGATGATCCTCGTAGTAATCATCCCTAAAATAATTGAATCGTGCCGAAGACTTAACATGGCCTGCACATGCACAAGGATGGGGACAATAATAATCATTGTAGTAGTATGATGATCTCTTTGAAGGGGCTCTATGTGATCGGATATAGACAGTTCAAGATCCTCAAATAAAGGGAAAGAATGACGATGATGTGTAACTATGATGTAAACTGGCGCTTCGCGAAACTTATAATTTAACTAGAGCGGAAGTTGACACAAGATTACAATATCTATTATACTAGCTATGGCACTACTTGACTGATAAACAAGCTTTCATCTCTCAAAACAACCAGCAAATTTAGGTAAATGTAGCAAGTCACAATCTAAACAGTGAGAAAGAGCACATTGAAAGACAACAACAAAGAATTATAAGAACGAGGGTGCGCTACACTTGAAATGAGAACATTTGTTGAAACTAGAGCAGTAAACCACTAGTGAAGAGATTGAGAGAAGGGGGAAAGAGGAGATCTCACGCAGGATGCCTCAACACCGTCGAATGTTCCCCTTCACGTCGCAGTCACAATCAACGACAATGAGGTAGCAACGGTTGGTGATGGGGCTGGAGGGAGAAGTTGGTGATTGGGTAGTGGCTCGGCTAAAGTGGAGGGTTGATGGTTGTGCAAGAGGGAACTGGCTGGGTCGTGGTTAGGAGATAGTGGCTGGGGGAGGTGCGTTGGAGGCTGGCAAGGCATGACCGAGGCAGGGTAGGGGCGGTTTCGCAGTTGGGCGCAAGGAGAAATGGCGATCGGTGGCTGTGAACTAAGAGGGATGGTAGGAAACGTAGTGGCGGCGGGGGTTGGGTGAAAGAGGAGGTAGGCTTTACAGCAGTGGCACGGAGTAAGTGTAGGTGCGGTAGGTTCAACGTCCAGGAGATGGCGTGTGATCAATGACTGGGGAGAAACCGCAGGCTTAGGCGTTCCGCGCGAGAGAGAGGCAGGCGTGTGTGTGAGGGTTCTTGCGGATGGGAATATCGAGAAAGGAGTTAATCCCTTTCTCAATATTCCCTCATTTCCGCAAGCTTAAAATAAAAGAAGAATGTTGGCCCGCTCCGCTCACTCCATGTTGGACCATTTTATTCATGGTCATGTGAAGCGGTCTAAGTTCACGTGTCGGACCACTAAGGACAATTCACAATAGTGGGGCATAGAAACATGAAAATAAAATACATGAATGTAGAGAAAAAAATAATAACTTGAGTGTCTTAGGCAGGTCACATCAAACTATGAAGGAACCTGTAGACTCAACAACTGTGTATCAAAATATAGTCAGAACCTAAGGCTCTGATTCAAATTAACGAAAGATGAATTTATTGGTGACCGAAGGAGAAAACCATAACCCTAAATTCAACTCAATCAAGAACATACATATGTAATGGGATCTAAGACCAACCGTAAAATGAAAGTGCAAGAGAATGCACATGCAACACACAATCCATTGAATGAAAAAACTCACGGCATAAACCCTAATGCAAGTGCAATATCTCAGTTATGCTATTACTTTTGGCATGTAATTAATTAAACAACATTAATTTTAAAGTCTTGCACTAACATCACAATTGATCAAGCATTACATAAGAGTACCAAAAATAAATACTTGATGATTAGAGCACGCCAACATAAGAATAGAACAGCCAAATTAATTAAACATGATTCTACCAACAATAAAAGCGCATCCACACAATACACGAGAAATGAAAACTAAAATGTAAAACTCACGAAGTGAGGTGGCCGTCGGTGTGGCTGATGCAGTCTGGCCAAGTAGTGGCGGCTGTCTGGGTAAGGTATGGTGCTGTTTGTGATAGAGGGATTGGTTGTGGCAGGGAGATGATTCATGAGGGTTGGCCACAAGTCCTTGGGGTTGATGATGGGGTGAAGAGGCTTGAAGTAGCTCTTAGAGGTGGTAAGATGGACTGGATTGCGGTTGGTGAGGCAAGATATGGGCTAGAAGAGAGATGGAGGGAAAACAAGCGGTTGTGGCTCAAGCGAGCGCGTCGGGGTGCTGGGAAAGCGGGTGAAGATTGAGGAGGTGAAGTGGGGGCTATTGAAGGTCGGAGGGGATGTGGAGGCGAAGAGGGGAACGATCAGAGATCAAAGGAGGCGTCAGCGGTTGGGAAGAGTTTTGCCAAAGTAAGAGGCAATTGTCTGTGTAGGAGAAGACGGGTAAAGGGCTGGTGGGCTCGAAGCTAGGAGTTGGAGGCAAGGGATGCGGCTGACGGGGGCGTTGACACCCGCAGAGGAGGGGCCTATGACTTCAGCACCGCAAGGAGACCGTAGAGTTGCACTGAGGGCACGAGATCGAACCGCACCTCTCAGGAAGAGCTGCCACTCTCGATCCTTGTAAAAGAACGCTTATAGGGACATATAAAGGAGGAGGATTTAGTTTAATTGTATCTGACAGTCCTAATCACCCCAATAATTTAACCTAACCCCCAAAGTAAAGTTTGATAAAATAAAAAAAATATCGAAATAAGGAAAATTCAAACCGGTCGCAATCGCATGCTCCGAACGCCCGCCTGACGATCCAAAGATGTCGTTAATGATAAATCACCAAATGTGTCCCAATCGATCTCCATCAGACGAGCTTCAGAGTTCAGACACAAGCGAGGCAAATGTACGAGGTCGGTCCATATGGAGAATTCTTCGGCGTGCAATGTATTTGGCGAGAGGGGATGTCAAACATGGACGTGTTCTATAGGTCATGTGGGGATTATTTGGGCGTAATATGACGAGGCTCTGTGGATGTTGGTGCAGCTTGATGATACGAACGGGGCGGATCCAGTCGAAGGAAGGCGCTTCGTGCGCGTCTATACTAGGAGCGCACGAGGGACGGAGGCGGCATGAGCCCGAGCAGCACTTGACGTGCCTAGTATTTGCATATCTTTTGTGTTTTTATTTCTTAGCGTCTATTTATGTTGTACGACCGATCGGCCTATTTGGTCTCTCCTTATATAAGGGAAATATGTGGATTTATGATGTATGTTTTGGATTATTAAGTGGTTTGAATTTGGGGAGGGGCGAGACCTACCCAGTGGTTCCCCCGAGTTGCCCTAATCACATCTCTTCCGTTTTGCTTTATCTCTTCCGCCTTTGCCTTACAACACCGCCTCCCAATCCGCACGCCACCACAGCCCCGCAACGCCAACTTATCAACTGGTCCGACCTCCTTCGAGCGCCGCCCCCAAGCACACGTTGCGTCTCCCGCCTATCCACCGACTCGCGCCTCCGTTGTTCTGCGTCCGACGTTCTTCCGCCGATCTCACGTCGTTCGATGTCTGTTCGGGTTTTCCTGCCGTTCAACGTCCGTCTCCTGCAGATCTCTCCTCTGCTCGACGTCTCGGCTCCTTCCCTCTGTGGCCCCGGTGTATGCCACTCACCCGCAACATAGTGCGTGACTCCGATCCGGCCGCCGCCACAACAACGCTGACCGACCCCCTCGACCGGGTTGATACGACCCTGACGGACCTACAAGGTTCCGTCCGCGACATCCACGCACTCCTTGCCGCCCGTCCCTCATCTCTGACTGCCCCACCGACCCCGCCGCTAGCCACTACAGCGTCGGCCAGCAGCCCTGGAGATCTTCCGGTGGCCGTTCATCCTCTGCCCGATCTTGCCGCCTATGCACTCTGCCTCCTTGACTACCGGTTTTTGACGGGACCGATCCCCTGCACTACTTGGACATTCAGGGAACGCCCGCGGCTCAAATCATTCCCCTTGCCACGATTTACATAGAGGGCTCGACCTTTCATTGGGTTTGTTGGCTCCGCCAATCATCGTCGTCCTTGTCCTGACCGCTCCTCAAAGACGAGTTGATCTGCCGCTACGACAACCACCACGCCGACAATCCTTATGAACGTCTGAGCAATGCCCACCAAGCAGACTTCGTCGACACTTACATCGACGACTTCATCGAGATGGCCGCACACGTGCCCGGCCTCTCGCCCGACCACTACTTGGGCACGTTTCTTGTCGGGTTGCGGCCACACATATGATGGATAAAATTCACGTTAGAGTGGGATTATAAATCGATAAGACAAGTGTACCTATCGTTCTAGAGTATAGGATCAAGTGTCGTATTAGACTCGGGGCCTGTTGACTACTTCTACTCAAGCAAATTAATATTATTTTATCGAATATACAAATAGAATTTTAATAAAACTAAGAACTAAAATCAACACTTGATCTAAACTTCCTTTGAAATAAAATAAACTTTCATGAATTGCAAGCTTCTAAATTAGCTACTTGACCGTGGAGGTTCCTAATTTACAAAAGCGTCTCTCTCGAGAATATGCTCTCGACTAAACTTAGGTTGATCGATTAAGACCTCTCGGCCAGTCGAAACCCCTAAGCTTGCTTTATGCGGTGAACCCCACTATTAGATTTGACTCCAATCCGGAAGATTCATGTCATCCTCTCTCGAGGAGTGCATGCAAATAAATCCTTCTACCTTTGAGTGATTTACTCATATCCACAACCTCTCGGTAAATCTAGGATACAGATATAAAATTGAAATTAAAGATGAATTGAAGCGGAAATAATTGCGAGCTTGGCAAGAAAGAAGAAATTTATTGGAAGGGGCAAGCAAATAAATCCTTCCAGACAGTTTATGGGCGGCCGCCCCCAACTATACAAGTCAGGCTCGCTGGGAATGCCAGGTTCAAGCATTGGCAGAAGACCAGGGGACCTACAAGATCAGGATGAGGCCCTACGACAGTTGAAGCATCACCTACACCGCACCCAGGAGCGAATGGTCCAACAGGCCAACTGATACCGCCGCGTGGTTCTCCTCTCACCGGGCAAGGATGTGTTTGTCAAGTTGCAACCGCCCTCCAAAGTTCCTTGACTAAACCCCTCCACTCTAAGCTCTCTGTGCAGTATTTTGTCCCCTTCCTGGTCTTGGAAAAGATAGGCAAGGTAGCATACCGCTTGCAACTCTCACCCGACAGTCGAATCCATCCGGTATTTCATGTGTCGCAATTGAAGCTGGCGTTGAGGAACCACCCACTCCAAGACACCCTACCTGAAGACCTGGGTAGTGAAGCCGTTCCACGTTACGAGCTCGAGGCGGTGTTGGGCAACCGCATTGAGCATGCTCAAGGCCAACCCTTGAGACAGGTTCTCATTTAGTGGAAGGGGCAAGCAAAGGACGAGACGACATGGACCTTGGCGGAAGAAGTGAAAGCCCAGTTTCCAGATTTTGACCTTGAGAACAAGGTCGTTGAGAACCCTGGGGTAGTTGATACGAACACGTCGGATCCGACCGAAGGAAGGTGCTTCTCGCGCGTTTATACTAGGCGCACGCGAGGGACGGAGACTGCATGAGCCTGAACAGCACTTGGCGGGTCTAGTATCTGTTTATCTTTTGTATTTTTTTCTTAGTGTCTATTTATGTTGTACGGCGATCGGCTTATTTGGTCTCGCCATATATGAGAGAGATATGTGGACTTACGAGTTACAACGTATGTTTTGGATTATTAAGTGGTTTGAATTTGAGGAGCGAGACCGACCCATCGGTTCCCTCGAGTTGCCGTAATCGCACCTCTTCCGTTCTGCTTCATCTCTTCTGCCTTCGCCTCACAACGCCGCCACCCGTTCCGCCCGCCACCACAGCCCCGCAACGCCACCTTATCACTTGAACAAATGGCGGTTGTTTGGGTTGATTGAATTGCCCATTGCAATGTCAATTGCTCATCGCCCCATCTGCCTTCCTTTCCGTGCAATCCCCATATTATCTAAATAATTAAGGAATAATACAAGGAAAGCTAGATAAATCAATATAAATTAAATATAAAATATTAATCCATAAGTATTGATAAAATTATATTTACCTCCCTTCTAAGTTTCCCAAATTTACAAAAATGCCCCTGTTAGAAATAGGGATGAAAAATGTTAAAATCAGCCCCATCATTTTATGATATTCCAATTTTACCCTTTGCAATGCCTCTACATTGAAAGGAAAAAATTTTAGGTGGGTTACTCATCCAGAAATAGGTGCAGTACTGATCGTTGATCTTATATCCTATTATGTTATGTTATTTCTGCAGAAATAGGTGCAGTACTGACCGTTGATCTTATGCCCTTATGGTATTAAATACCGACCGTTGATCAGTATTTCGATCAATTATGTTATTTCTGCAGGAAATCAACGATCAATATTTAATACAGCACCTATTTCTAGGTGAGAGTAACCCACCTAAATTTTTTTTCATTGAATGAGGTGTCCTCTTCCTTTAGAATAGATGAAAAGTGATAACTTATACCAAATTATTTTATGATATTCTATTACCTTTTGTAATAACTCAACTTTGAAAGAGGCGCATTACAGTATATCTTTTGTAATAAATTTAGAATCATTATAAAATGATAAAATTGGAAAATCATAAAATAATTTGACAAATTTTATCATTTTTCATCCTTATTTCTAACGGAAGGGACATTCTTGTAAACTGGAGAACCAGAAGGAATGTAAATGTATAGTGGGGTGCAACCTGTAATTATGCAAACTCCTAAGGGAGGTCTAGGTAATAAAACACGCACACGGGCACGCTCTCGCGCCCGCCCACGCGCCCTTGCCCGCGCCCGCGCCCGCGTGTGTGTGTGAGATGTTGTGAGTTTTTTGTTGTTATTAAACATGATTGTAATTTATTTTTCACCAGTGATTCCCAAACTTGAACAGGTTAATAACATTTTCTTAGGTTCTATGATGAAGAAATTGTCCCACCTCTCATCCATACACAACAAGACAAGCTCAACAGGTGCAGATAGATCCACTGAGACACCATCCGGCGGCCATAGCATTGGTCGCGGAATACAGGAAAGCCCAATCGAACAATCTCGGAGAAAGAGGCACGGGGTGGACCCCACAACTGCTTCGTTGCCTACAAGGTCTATTGAACGATCTTCGCTCGCCTCCAAACCAGAAAGCCAGCTGACTTATACCACCATCGAATCTAAGCAATCGCATGGAAAGAAGGCAAAGACCAAGAAACTCAAAAGCTGAAGGTCAGCTTAATTGAAATATTATGGAACATTCATATGTTTGATACCAATGTTTAATTAATTTTTATTTCTCTTGCCCTTTGTTTTCAGGATATATATATGGGTGCTTCAACCATTTTCGAACGCTTCAGTGTAATTTCTAGGGCATGTGATTTGATTATCTATCAATGATTCATGGATCGATTATGTGATTATGAAAGTAATATATATTTGTTGGTTCGCATATTTCGTGAGATATAATTTGATCTCAGGGAACTATCGAGTGGTTTAGGCTATGTTGGGTGCGTCGTTTTTGCTCCGGTGAGTTTGGACAAAAACGCCAACATAGAATAAATGTTTGGCATGAACGAAAATTAGTTTTGAACATAATAGTGGACGAAGTTCTGTAGGTGAGGTTGGATGTTCGTGAACAATGGTTCATAACCATGTTCACAACCGCTATAACCGTGACAACCATAATTACATGCGAGTAATGTTTTAGTAATTGACATAGGGTGACAACCATAATTACATGCGAGTAATGTTTTAGTAATTGACATAGGGCTGTTTGGCACGACTGTGGCGGTCGGTCGTGAACGCAGGGGTTACGTCGTTACAACCTCACTTAAGGAAATTCATCAAATAATTGTTGTGTATGTCAAACATAAATTTTATTATGGTTGTCTTGTCCAAACTCCTCAGTGCAAAAATGTAATTATGACTAGTTTAAATTATTAAATAGAATTAGTGATTATTATTTAAATTATTATTGGTGATTAAAATGTAATTAAAATATTAATTGTAGGCAGGTATTGATGCAATATTTCAACAATCACGTACAATTTGAGAACGAAATTGTACTTATCTATTCATCATTGATATGTTCGCTCCAAGCTCAAACTCGGGTCATATAATATGAAATTGCTGAACTCTTGCTCAAATTAGCCAGCTTGAGCTTGTGAATTTTGTTGAGCTTTGCTTGAGTTTTACTCAGTTGCACCCCTACAGCTGCACCCCTACACGAGATAGAAAAAGACATGTTTTAGGTTCCATTTGGGGGGACTTATTTTCACCGGTCAAGCGGTTACGACTGCATGAACCGGACCTTAATTAAGGTACGGTTCATGCGGTCGTAACCCCTTGACCAGTGAAAATAAGTCCCCCAAACAGGGCCTTAATGTTAAAATAAAAGGTATTTCACTAAATGTAGTTGAAAGTAAATTTGCTTAACGTTTTTTTGTTGCCTTACAATACCTATACTATGCTAAAAAAAGTAAATTTTGGGTCGTTCATTTTCTTGAATTAGGATCATCAAATGAATTTGAGCGCATCAATTTCACTCTTTCCGATCGAACAGTCCTAAAGATGATTGTGCAAACCATAGCCCTTGGACTCTCTCGAGTGAAAGTCGGATATGTCGTCGTCGTGCACTGCATGCACGGTATTCTGCGGATGACGGATGGCTGTGATATAACTAAAGCCGTCACTTTCTCTTGGCTGTTCAGTGCCATACATTTTGAGTATCAAAGCCTGAATAAACAAAGAAATAAGGCTCATCATTGAGTGCTGAATTATTACAACAAATCGTTTGAATAGCAATAAAAATGTTGAATTCTCATAACCAATTGAACAATGACATGGCTGCTGGCAACGATCGTGTTATGTATAGGCGCAAAAACTGTTACAAGCGCCCGCTGCACCGCGTGCGGGAGAAATCCCCGCCGTTCATCCTCATGACTGAAGAATTGAGATACAAATTAGGAAGAGGAAGTGTGAGAGCTGAAAGTACCAGAGCAATAAATTAGGACACCAGAATGATGGGTATGATATCCAGATTATGAAGGGTCTATTTGGTGCGATGTTTCGGCTTTGGAAAAATTTTACACTCATTTGGCACGACTTTGTTGCTACTCCCGCTCCAAAAAATTTCAATTTTGGATCTAAATGTGGTCACGACGGTAGGGGTGAGGTCAAATGTTCAGGAACCACAAAAAAAACCGATGCTCATCATCACTGCATTTATGCTCATCATGGCCGCGCTAAACCGAACCTATAGTCGCAAACATGAGAATGGGAGAAGACCCGAGGTCAGGCTGGGCAACTTATAATATAAGCATAAGTATAACAAATTTATTAAGTGTCGTGAAGAACCATTAACTCTAACGACGAAAAAATTTGTTATCGATCACCAGTTCCGGGAGGTAAAAAATTGTGCTAGAGATGATCGTGGAATACACTTACACGAAGACAGTGACGGATCCAAAAATTGATAATGGAGGTACACAAATACTTTTAAATGAAATTACACAAATATTTAGGGTTTAGAGATGCGTCACCGGATTCTAAAAATTTTAATAAGGGATCAACTTTCACTGTCTTTTATCAGAAAAAGGTGATGTTATAAGCAAATCACATTTGGATATGAGCTTGATTTAATTCATTTATAGGCGGACTGTTTTCTTTGAGCCAGGAAGAATATTTTTCATTTAAAAATGAGTTGAACTCATTTTGTCTGTTTTTAGAACTTATTTAGCGTCCGTAGTCTCACATTTCTGCTAAACTTCAAGCATTATGGTTGTATAATGGTTGTTAAAGCCTGCTAAGTTGATTTGTTGATTAATTACACAAACAGCTCTTCTTCTCCCCCACGGTGCACCGCAGATTTTTCCCGTTTTCTTTCCCTCCTCGCGCGATTAGGGTTTGGTGTCTCCTCTTCCGATCGCTCGCGTCCAGGCGTCCTAGCAGGTAACCTCTCCCGATTTCTCTTCCGCTGGCCAGGCTGTGTTCCATTCATCTGCTCCTAATTTCCCTTCCGATCGCTCGCTATGTTTTTACCGAGTTTCTCCTCTGTTTTGACCATACATCTACTCTGTTTTGCAGATAACCTTCCGACTCGGTCCTTCCATTTTATTTGTCGATAGATCTGTTAGTGGCGCAGGTAACCTCTCCCGAGTTTCTCTTCTGTTTTGCCGATACATGTGTTCTGTTTTACCCAATTCAGTCCGATTCATATTTTTGGCCGATAGATCTGCAAATGGGCTTAGTTCCTGTTGCCAGATCCTCTGTTTTGCCGATACTCAGCTGAGTCTACCCTCGTTCTTCTCAAGCCCTACTTCATTTCTTGCTCTCAATGCAGGATTTCCTGTGTGAGCCCGATAAAAGAACAGGTTGAAGGCGAAGAGAAAAATACGGTGGTAGACAACGAAAGGGAGGAGTGATGGCAGCGAAGTCGATTTCTCATGATGTATCCTCTAACATTGACGCCCTTCGCTTCGGATTAGAAGGCGTCAAGGGGGATATCGTCGGATCTCATCCTCTGGAATCTCTGCGAGAGACGGTAATTAGGACTTTTATTCTGACTAATTTTCTTGCCATTAGAGTTTCCGATTCTCTCATACAAGGCCATTTTGATTTTGTGCCTTCTAGCTGAAGGAATGTAACCTAATTGTTGATTGTTATTGATTTTTGTTTTTTTTCTTCAGGCTACGGAGAACTTAGAGGGGACGAAGCGGATGATTACAGATCTCACTTATGGATCTTCATTCAATTTGAAGATGGATCTTGATAAGCAGATTCTGTCAAGGTTTGATTTGCAGCTTCATGTAATTTGAGCATAACTTTTTCAAATGGAATTCTTCTGTTTTATGACTGAAAGAATTATTACTGGGTTCTGTAGAAATACGCAAATTGGAATTGATTAGTAATGTTATGTAGTTCCTTGGTTTGTTTATTTATTATATTATAAAAAGAAAACTAAAAGTATTGTAATGGTGTAATGCTTTATATTTATTATTACTATTATTATTTTCCCCCAAATGGTGTAATGATGTAATGCTATAAATCTATATCTTCCATGTTGTTACAAATCAAAAACTTCATGTGTTATAATGATTCAAATGAACTGCTTGATCCAGATTACAAAAAGCATCGAAACTATATCCGTATAACCTCTGCCTTGATTTGTCGTGAAACAGATATCGGATATACAATCTTACCTAATACTATGTTTATACAAATGTAAGACAATAATGGTTAAACTTCAAATGATTATAATGAAGTATTAAACAAAAATAAACAAATTGTGCATAATTGTATATAATAAAGCAATATTGTTAAATTGTGAATCATAATGTTTAAATAAATCAACATGAACAAAAGGACTTTCTGGAGATGACCCGACCCGTGAAATCCTTTTCTCTCGATATATCGCAGGAGCCGATATATCCGATATATATATACCGATATTTTCGTTATTTGCCAGTCGATTTTACGGTTTACCCCAAAACCTTTATGTCGGCCGACATATCGGACATGTCGGCCGATATCTACAACAGTGGCGTGAAACATATGGTATCATACATTCACTCTAGTTTAGTTAAGCCATTTTTTCATTCTAGGGCTCCATTTGACACCGCATTTTTACCCCAGTGAGTTTGGACAAAAACGCCACTGTCATAGAATGCATGTTTGACTTGACAGCGGTTATAACCACCATCATGAAAAGAAAACTGCTTTGAACATAAAAGTGAATGAAATTCCTTAGTCGTGGTCAGGCGTTCACGAACGACGGTTCATACTGTGTTCACGACCCCTACCTCCATGCCAAATGGAGCCTAGATCTTAAAATAATGAGATATATTTTTTTCCTTCTTAATAGCTCGTGTTCATGAATGCACGCCAAATAAATTACTTATACTTTGATTCCAGGCCTCTTTGAAAGACTTGTGTTTTACTGTCATCCAGTGTCAGTTACAATCATTCTTTGTTCTTCTAAAAATCAGAAGCTTGATGCTGCCTATTTGATTATATGTTTAGCATGATATGTGCACAAACATGTCCAGTCAAATTGATATCAAATTCATAATAATTAGAAGCTAAAGTTTTATTTGACAAGGAATCTCATATTGTTAAGTGCATAGTGTATTCGAAGCTTTGTACTACCTGTTTGATTATATGTTTAAAATTACTATGTTGTATAGAAAATAACTTAAGTTTGATGGGATTAAGAAAGTAAGTGCTCATTGTGTTGTGTATGTGTGTGTGTTTTACTATTTTTTTAGTCAACTTACCGGTTAGCAACATCAAGTATTCTATTCCTTGTAGTTTATTCTGCATTTTGATTGTTAGCCTTCAAAAAATTTCCTTCTAATTATGATGTGTTTTGATGAAATATTTTTCCATAGCAAGAAAGAAAACATTTGAGATACCCAATTTGACATTATAATAGGATTGTCATTTAGGCTCTGTTTGGCATGGTGGTGGCAGTCGTAAACGCATGGGTTAAACCGTCATTCATTAAGGATCACATAACAAACATCATCCGTTTGAACATAAAAGTGGATGAAGTTTCTTTGGTGGGCGTTAACGAATGACAATTTAACCCCCATGTTCATGACCGCCACCACCGTGCCAAACGGAGCCTTAATCGGTGAATCATAATTTTCTTCACATTAAACTTACCAGTGGTTAGTTTTTTTTTGGTTAGTTATCTCACTTTCATTCTCTTTAAATTAATAAAACAATATTGGCGAATCATTATTATTGTTAGTTATCTCACTTTCATTTTCTTCAATAGACACTTATGCTTACACTTGTTTTGTTGTTGCAGTCATTTCATTTATTCGTCCCCATGAAGTATTAAATAGCATATACGTTATTGATTTTTTTAATATATTATTTCAAGTCATATAGTTGTATATCTTACAATAGTACTATTTAATGTTTTAAGTTTAATTAGACATTTGTGTCATTGTACGGTCCCTAGCCTGGCTGGCGAGCTGAGGGTTGATGTTGGGTTGAGAACCAATCATAAAACTCGCATTAAAGCTGTAGAAAGTTGCCCAAAAGCTTGTATATGTGTATTAAGTATCCAAGTACATGGAGAGAATACAATTATATAGGAGAGAAAAGAGAAGAATAAATCCTATACATGATGTGGGACTAAAGAAGAAGGAGAGAGAAATAAATAAAGAGGGCCAATTAATGGGCCCTTTACATGGGCTTTTCTAACACTCCCCCACAAGCTGGAGCATACAAGTCGTATGCTCCAAGCTTGGATAGGCACTGATAGAAGAGGGTACTTGGTAAAGCTTTTGTGAGGACGTCCGCAACCTGTTCAGTACCAGGAACATGCTTGAGTTCGATTTTCTTCATGTGGATTTTCTCTCGGATGAAATGATAATCTACCTCAATGTGCTTTGTTCTCTCGTGAAAGACTGGGTTCTTGGCTATATGTATGGCAGCTTGACTGTCACATAAGAGGAGAGCAGGTGAAGAGTGCCTAACCCCAAGGTCAGCAAGGAGACTCTCAATCCATGTGAGTTCCGAGACAACAGAGGCCATTGCCCGATATTCTGCTTCTGCTGAGGATCGAGCAACTACTGCTTGTTTCTTGCTCCGCCAGGTAATCAGATGTCCTCCAAAATATGTGCAGAACCCGCTAGTGGATCGTCGATCATCCAGAGATCCTGCGTAATCAGCATCAGAGTATGTCATCAATGTTGGAATTGAAGGTGAGGTTCTGTATACAAGTCCTTGGCCAGGAGCTGTCTTAAGATATCTGAAGTTTCGTTCCACTGCCTGAAGATGAGAGCTCCGAGGAGAGTGCATATATCGGCTGACGATTCCCACAACGTAGGATATATCAGGTCTTGTAACCGTTAGGTAGATTAGTTTCCCAACGAAGTGACAGTAATATTTTGGATTTTGTAGAGGAGTATCAGACTCCGATGCCTGAGCACATAGTTTGTGATTTACATCCATGGGCGAGTTCACTGGTTTGCAGCCGGAGTAGCTCGCATCATGAAGGAGATCTAGGCAATACTTCCGCTGAGAAAGGACTAAACCATCTGGTCGTCTAGCAACCTCCAGACCTAGGAAGTACCGAAGATGTCCCAGATCTTTAGTTTGAAAAACGGAGCTCGGATGTTTCTTCACGGCCTGTATTCCGTTTGAGTCGTCGCCAGTAATGATGATGTCATCGACGTATACCAATAGGAGCACCGTACCCGTTGCCTGGTGGCGAGTAAATAATGGGAAGTCGGACGAGCTTCGAATAAAACCAATTTCCCGGAGAACCTTGTTGAACTTATTGAATCATGCCCGAGGTGATTGTTTGAGGCCATAGGGCGATTTGTGAAGATGACATATCCGAGACTCCCCCGTGGTCTCAAACCCGGGAGGTTGATGCATGTAAACCGTTTCGTGGAGGTCTCCATTCAGAAAGGCATTCTTGCTGTCGAGTTGAAATAAGAGTCATTGTCGATGAACAGCCACGGAGATAAGAATGCGAACCGTGTTGAGTTTGGCTACCGGGGAGAATGTCTCGTCATAGTCGAGACCCTGTTGCTGAGTGAAGCCCCGAGCGACCAAGCGAGCTTTGAGTCTGTCAATGGTCCCATCAGGAGCATGTTTGATGACAAACACGACAAACACCCACTTGCATCCAACTGGTTTCTGTCCGGGAGGAAGGGGCACCAAGGTCCAAGTCTTGTTTGCCCATAGAGCAGTCATTTCTTCTTCCATGGCAGCACGCCACCCAGGATGTTGAAGAGCCTCCTGAACGGAGTTAGGAATAGAGACCGAGGATAATGATGTAACCAATGTTTGTAATGGTGGAGAGAGCCGATGTAGGGACACACAGTTGGCCAGTGGATGTGCTGTAGAGGCAGGCACCAGAGCAGCAGAACGCGGAGAATCCAAGGTCGAAGCCGACTGCAAAGGGGCAACGGGACGAGGAGGACGACGAGTGTAGACCCGAATAACGGGCGGCCGTGAAGGAGCAGGTGGGGAATGTGGTATAGGGAGGGGAAGAGGTGTGTGGACCAGGATAACGGGTCGAGGAAGAGAAGATGTGAGAGTGGTGGTTGGTGGAGGAGGCTTTAGAGGAGGAGGGAAGCATGGTTGATCCTCCCGGAAGGTGACATCAGCGGACACAGAGACCGTCCGAGTAGCGGGAGAGTAACAGACATAGCCCTTTTGGGTGCGGGAGTAGCCGACAAAGATGTGTTTTACTGCGCGGGGGTCTAGTTTGTCGATAGGGGGACCAAGGTGATGGACAAAGCAAGTACATCCAAACTTGGGTGGGAGGGAAAAGGCTGGAGCTGAGGGAAAGAGAAGGCTGAAGGGTGTAGCATGTTGGAGAATTGACGAAGGGAGGCGGTTAATGAGATAGCACGCAGTAGAGACGACGAAGTTCCAGTAAACTTTGGGAACATGCATGTGAAGCATGAGGGAGCGAGCCACATCAAGAAGGTGGCGGTTCTTGCGTTCGGCTACCCCGTTTTGTTGAGGGGTGTAGGGACACGATGTCTGATGAACAATCCTGAAGTCCGCACAAATATTGGCAACCTCGTGGCTAGTGTACTCGCGGGCATTATCAGAGCGGAGGATTTTGACAGTAGTAGAAAATTGCGTTCGAGTTTCTAACACAAATGCCCGAAAGACACGAGGAAGCTCGGAGCAATCACGAAGTAAATACAACCATGTTGTACGCGAGTAATCGTCAATAAACGTTATAAAGTAACGATAACCAAAGATACTCGTAACCTTGTACGGACCCCAAATATCAGAATGTATTAAATCAAAAGGAGCAGAGCTCCGAGTACAATTTGCAGGAAAAGAAGAGCGTGACTGTTTGCCAAGAATACAAGAATCACATTGATAGAAATGAAGAGATACATCAGTGAGCGTCTTCTGGAGGATAGGAAGAGGACCATGCCCAAGACGGCAATGTCAATCACTGGAGGACACGGAAGAGAGAGCGGTAGGAGAAGCATCAAGGAGGTAGAGCCCATTCTGCTGTCGTCCTCTACCAATGATAGTCTGCGTCTGCTGATCCTGTATCAAAAACCAGTAGAGGTGAAGGTAATATAGCAGTTCATTTCATGAGTAAGACGACCAACGAAAAGTAAATTAAATGGGGATGCCGACACATAAAGAGCGGAGCGAAGAGAGATGGAGGGGTGGATCAAGAGATCCGCACACCCAGAGACCGGAACAAGCGCATGCATTCGCCACGGTAATAGATGTGGGATGTGGAGCATCTGAAAATCTCGGCAGCAGTAGAGAGGTAATGTGGTGAGTGGCTCCCGAGTGCAGGATCCAACGGGAACTGGAGGAGAGACAAGCACTACCTGTAGTGGAAGTGGAGGCAATACCTGCAGTAGAGGTGGAGGCAACCGAAGCAGAAGGAGGGTTGAGGAGCCCCTGGAGTTGCTGCAGTTGAAGGCGAACAGCTTCAAGGTCCGTACCGCTGGGTGAAGGAGTATCAACAATGGCAGCAGTAGGCGGACGAGGAGGGTAGCCATGTTTCTTGTGATAGACGGCTTCAGTGTGTCCATCCCTGCCGCAATAGGAGCACCGAGGGTGACCTCGACCGCCACGGCCCCTTCCTCGATAGCCCGTACGACCACCCCGAGTAGAAGATGGTGGGGGAAGTAGGGGAGGAAGGGTCTGCTGAAGAAGGACCGGAGATGGAGGTGCAGCGGTCTCCAGGGGAGGTCGGACGCGAAGTAACATAGAGCAAACATCCACAAAGAAGGGAGTAGCAGGTGATGCCAAAACCTGTGCCCGGATACTGTGAAGGTGGGGCGGGACACGAGCCATAATCATTGCAATGCAGACAGCCTCCTTTTGGGCACGCTGAGCCGCAAGATCAGTAGTGGATGGTTGATGTTGAATCCATGCCTCCGTGAGAGTTTTAGCACGAGCCACAAAGGAAGTCATGTCCATGGCCTTGCCAACATCCAAAGCCCGTAGATCGGTGATGATGTCAAAGAGGTGCTGAAGGCTGTCCTTGCCTGAGTACAAGGAGTGGAGCTCTTCCCACATTGCTTTGGCGGTCTCATGATACATGATCATCTGGTAGGGCTCACCCTCCAGAGAGTTAAGGATTCAGGTCTGAACGCGACCATCATTTCTTAGCCAGTCATCAATAGTGGGAGAAGGAGGTTCCTGGGTAAGGTGACCCACAAGGCCCTTAGCTTGCAGGACCCGACGAACGGAGTACACCCACGAGATGAAGTTCTTCTTCCCAGAGAGAGAAAGAGTAGTAATTCGAAGCTCGTCGCGGAGTTCAGGAGCAGCAGCCCGACGGTCTGCAGGAGGGCTAGCAGTAGTGGAGTCGGTAGAAGACATGGCGGTTTAGGAGAAGGGAAATGAGCAAGGACTGCAGACAAGGCATGTCGCGGCGACTAGGCAGGGAGGTCGCGGCGAGTAGGTGAAGAACAGAGGGCAGGTCGCGGCGACTAGGCAGGTCGCGAGCGACAAAGCAGGCTGTTGCGGGCTAGGCAGGTCGCGGCGAGCAAGAGAAGAGCGAGCAGAAGGCAGTCCGCAGAGAGGAGAGCTCGGCAAAGCTGCGGCGAACTGGAGCAGGGCGCGAGCAGAAAGTAGGTCGGGTTAAAGGGCAGAAATCGCACAAGGGCCCGAGTTCGCAGTGAGCAGGGAGAGGAGCCCGCCAAGAGAGAGAAAAGCTGCAGCGGCCAAAGAGAGACCGCGCGGACAGAAGGGAGCTCGCAGCGGACACAGGGGAAGAGAGCTCGCCGAGCTCGCCGCGGGCACAGAACGGAGCAAGAAGAGGACGAAGGGGAAGCGAGTTCACCGAGCTCACAGCGGACAGACAGAGGCCGCAGCGGACTATGGGAAGCTGTGGACCCCACAGGACAGAGAGAGAGGGCTATAAAAGGAGCAGAAGAGTAGTGGATCCACGAAAAACGAAGAGAGAGTAGAGGGAGCGGACAGGAGAAGGTCAGTCTGCAAGAGGCTATGCGAGAAGGAGGAAGCGCGGACTCAAAAACACAGACCGCGGAGACCGCAGGGGCGCCGGTAGGGGGGGACGTGCGGATTAGAGTTTTGAGTCCGCAGGAGGCTCGGAACCTCCCTCTGATACCATGTAGAAAGTTGCCCAAAAGCTTGTATATGTGTATTAAGTATCCAAGTACAAGGAGAGAATACAATTATATAGGAGAGAAGAGAGAAAAATAAATCCTATACATGATGTGGGACTAAAGAAAAAGGAGAGAGAAATAAATAAAGAGGGCTAATTAATGGGCCCTTTACATGGGCTTTTCTAACAAAAGCAAATGATATGAATCTCAATTTGAAATGATTATGTGATAATTCTAGGAGATTTTTTTGCTATGTAGAGTAATAGTTATTGTGGTAAATTTTTAGAGTTTAAAAATAATAATAATAATAATGTTTTTTTCTCTGGGATAAGTGATGACATTTATAAGGTGAGAAATAGTTATCCTTTAAGTATTGATTGTTAAAGGGTGAGAATTAGAGTTTTTTAGTGGATCCATACCTAATGTAGGATAAAGTTGCTAGTTCCATTTAGAAGAGTACCATCATTGTTTTTGGAAGGTCTAAAAATAATCATTGATTATGACACATGTTGAGGTGAGGAGATATAAAACATTGTAGGAAAATACCTGTGCTTTAAAGTGTGAAAAAAATATGAATACCACTAAGGCTTATATTGATTATAAGCAAGCTTGGTGTTTTGCAACCTAAGTAAAATCTAGATCGTTTGGTTATTTATATAATGGATTTGCATTAAGGAAAAAATTAGGTGTAGAAGAATTAAGGCAAGAGATGAGATTTAAAGATTTTGTTCCAGTTAAATGTATGAAAAGTGATGATAAGGAGATCTTAATTTAAGATGAAAACATCGAGAAGAGATGAAAATGCTATTTTGACAAGTTGTTGAATGATATTTAAAAAAGTCTTTTTGAAGAACATAAGAAACAAAATAATGGGATGTTAGAAATATAAGTGAAATTTGTTTTCAAGAAGATGTATAAGTACAAGGCCTTAGGTCTCCATAAGATACCTATTGAGGTTTGAGCTCTGTTTGGAGTCGAGTAATTGTAGTAACTGGAACAGTGATAAATGGAGGTGCCATATGGAACGATTGAAACTATTGGGAAGAAATGAAGAAAATTATTAGGATGAACTCCATTGCAGTGTTGTTCAAAATATAGAACTAGCTTTAATTGTTTGGTAAAATGGAGGTGCAATTGCTAACCATGTGCAAAGTGATGGCTAGGGATTCAACAAATCGGATAATCGTTGTGAAGATGAACTTGGATCAAATGCTTACAATAATGTTAAACTAAGTGCAACCAAAAAAATGGAATGACAGCTAGGGATCCAACACCAAATGATACTCATGAAGAAGATGAACACTATTCAAGTGCATAAAAATGATAATATAAAACTTATAATACCTTTTATCAGCGATGCTCTATGGTCAGCATGAATGCAAATCAAATGCATAAAAATGATTATATATGTTAAAATAGCCCATGTAAAGGGCCCATTATTGGACCCATTTTTATTGTTTTATCTTCTCTCCTCCTTTAGTCCCACACCTTGTATAGGATTTTCTTCTCTCTTCTTCCTCCTATATATTTGTATTCTCTCCTTGTATTTAGACACACAAGCAATACATACAAGTTTTGAGCTCTCTCAACATGGTATCAGAGCCAGCTCTCTCAATACATACATTCCTCTTAACCGCCCAGCCCGCCCCCTCCCCTTCTCTCCGGTCTCCTATCCGCTCCGGTCTCCTATCCGCTCCGGTCTCCTTTCCGCGGGCTCTGCGGTTTGCAACTTTGCATTCCGCTTCTCCTCTCCCCTCCGTGGTTCCACCCTCTTCAGGCTTCTTATAGCCACCATTCTCTCTATCTCGTGGGTTCCACCTCCTTTCTATCCACTGCGGATTCCTCTTCTGTCCGCTGCGAGCTCCACTCCTCTATTGCTTGCTTCCTCTGCCCTCCTCGTCTTCTCTTCTGTCCGCTCGAGCATCCCTGCTTCGCGCAGCATCTACCTCTCTTTGCTTGTCGCGCGGTCTCTGTCAAACCGCTGCGGATTCTCGCTGTCCAACCGTGTGGACTGCTCGTATCCGCGCGGTCTCTCTCTCACGCCGCGGTTTTTCTATCCGCGCGGACTGCTTCTCTCTCGCTGCGGATTCTTGCGGACTGCTCGTATCCGCGCGGACTGCTTGTATCCGCTCTCTGACTGCTGCTGGCTTCACCTTGACCTGGCGGTTTCTCTGTTGTGTTTCCGCCCTCTGGTCGCAAACTGACTACTCGTTGGTGTCCGACTTGCCCCTGCGGACTGCTGCCTATCCGCACTTTGGTCGCGGTCTTCCTCAGTCAATCTCGCGGCTTGACCGTGCGGACTGTTGCCTATCCGCCTTTTTTTGGTTTCCGCCTGTTTGGTCGGCGGTCTCCTTGTCTTCTCGCCAGGGGTGTATCTCCTTCTCGCCGCGGCCTTGCTTCCCTACTCGCGGCGACCTCGGCGGTCTGCCTCTGCGGTCTGCCCTTATGGGCTCGTCCGGTAACTCCTCTGGCTCGGCGGCCATCCCGCCTGCTGACCGCCCGGCTTCTCCGCCTGACCGCCCGGTTTACCCTCCAGAAGTTCGTGACGAGCTGCGTATCACTACCATCTCTCTTTCAGGAAAAAAGAACTTCGTTCCTTGGGTACATTCGGTTAGACGGGTTCTTCAGGCCAAGGGCCTTCTCCATCACCTGACTCAGGCTCCTCCCACCCCTCCTACCGATGACTGGCTCCGCAATGATGGTCGAGTTCAGACCTGGATTTTGAATTCTTTAGATGGTGAGCCATATCAAATGGCTATGTATCATGAGACTGCCAAAGCTATGTGGAATGAACTACACTCCTTATATTTTGGACGGGACAGCCTCCAGCATCTCTACGACATCCTCACTGACCTCTTTGCTCTTGACACTGGAGGGGCTTCAGATATGACCTCATTTGTTGATCGTGCGAAGACACTTGCTGAAGCATGGATCCAGAATCAACCATTCACCAATGACGCTGCTGCTTAGCGCGCTCAGAAGGAAGCCGCCTGTACTGCCATCATCACGGCCCGTCTTCCCCCTCACCTTCAGAGCATTCGTGCTCAGGTCCTGACTTCCTCTGCCACACCATATTTTTCTGATATGTGCTCCATGATTTTCCGTGTTTCACCTCCTCCAGATATTACGGCTCCTTCTCCTCCGACCCTTCTTCAGCAGACACCTCCACTTCTACCATTCCCTCCCTCTCCTCGGGGGGGTCGTTCGGGAACTCGCGGTCGTGGTCGTGGTGGTCGGGGTCGGCCGAAGTATTCCTTCTGCGAGAAAGATGGTCATCTCGAGGCTACATATTACAAGAAAATTGGCTATCCTACTCGCCCAACGGCTTCTGTTGCTACCGACGCAGGTCCTTCTGATCTTGAAACTGTCCGTCTTCAGCTCCAGCATCTCCAGGGTTTGCTCAACCCACCATCTGCCTCCATTGCCTCCGTCTCGAACACAGGTACTGCTTGTCTCTCCACCGGCTTGGGCTGGATTGTGGACTCTGGCGCCACTCATCACATTACTCCACGTCGGCCTGCCCAGTACCTGAATTCCCCTTATCCACCGTTTATTACTGTGGCCAATGGAGCCACTGTTCCCGTCTCCGGCTCGGCAGATCTTCTCACCTCATCCATCTCCCTTCGCTCGGCTCTGCATGTCCCGAATTCCCCGTTCAATTTACTTTCTGTGGGACGACTTACTAATGATTTGGATTGTTCTGTTATATTCACGTCCTCTTCTTTTGTTATACAGGATCGGCAGACGCAGACTACCATTAGTAAAGGCCGGTTGCGGAATGGGCTCTACCTTCTCGACGACTCTCCCACCATCCTCTCTTCCGTCTCTTCAACTGATTGGCATCGTCGACTTGGGCATGCTCCTCTGCCGGTCCTCCAGCGGGCTCTCCCGGATGTTTCTTTTACCCCCTTTCAGTGTGACTCATGTATCCTCGGCAAGCAGACTCGTTCCTCTTTTTCTTCACATTGTACTCGGAGCGCTGCTCCTTTTGATTTAGTGCATTCGGATATTTGGGGACCATTTAAAATTACTAGTATTTCCGGTTTCCTGTATTTTATAACGTTTATTGATGATCACTCTCGCACTACCTGGCTATACTTACTTCGTGAGCGTTCCGAGCTTCCCCGTGTCTTTCGGGCATTTGTCCTCGAAACCCCTACGCAATTCCACACGACCATCAAAATACTACGAACTGACAATGCTCGTGAGTACACTAGTCACGAATTTACTGCTTTATGTTCTGAGTTCGGGATTTTACATCAAACTTCCTGCGCTTACACGCCGCAACAAAACGGTGTTGCCGAACGCAAGAATCAACATTTACTCGATGTTGCCCGTTCCCTCATGCTTCAAATGCATGTCCCTAAACCATATTGGAACTTTGCGGTCTCGACCGCCTGTTTTCTCATTAACCGTCTCCCTTCCTCAATTTTCAACTATGCTACTCCGTTTAGCATACTCTTTCCCTCCACTCCGGCCTTTCCTCTCCCACCTCGTGTATTTGGCAGCCTCTGCTATGTCCACCGTTTGGGGCCTTCCTCGGATAAGTTGGATCCCCGAGCGGCTAAGCATATCTTTGTTGGTTATTCACGCACCCAAAAGGGGTATATCTGTTATTCTCCTGCTACACGCAAGCTCTCCGTTTCTGCTGATGTCACTTTCCGCGAGGATCAACCATTCTTTCCTGCTCCTTTACTCGACCATCTACCACCCACAACTCCTCCAT
Source organism: Platanthera zijinensis (assembly GCA_039513925.1). Classification (NCBI taxonomy): domain Eukaryota; kingdom Viridiplantae; phylum Streptophyta; class Magnoliopsida; order Asparagales; family Orchidaceae; genus Platanthera; species Platanthera zijinensis. The sequence continues at coordinate 120,860,539 of CM077098.1, forward strand.
CCATCCCACGCCCAGTCATTCCCTCAAATACTTCACCTATGTCGGTTACCTCTAAACCGCCTGTCGTTCCCTCCAAACCACCCGTTATCCGAGTCTACACTCGTCTCTCTACCACTTCCGTTGCCCCTCTGCCGTCGGTCTCTACCATGGATACTCCGCGTCCAAATGATCAGGTATCCGCCTTCCACTGCTCATCCTCTGACAAACTACATCTCTCTTCATCGCCTCTCTCCCCATTTACACACTTTGGCTACCTCTCTCTCTTCGGTTGTTATTCCTAATTCTGTGCAGGAGGCACTTCAACATCCAGGATGGCGAGCAGCCATGGAGGAAGAAATGTCTGCTCTCTGGTCTAACCAGACATGGTCTGTTGTTCCCCTTCCACCGGGTCAGAAACCAGTTGGGTGCAAGTGGGTTTTTGTCATCAAACATGCTGCCGATGGGACAATTCACCGTCTAAAGGCCCGTCTTGTGGCTAGAGGTTTCACTCAATAAGAGGGGCTAGACTATGAGGAAACGTTCTCTCGGGTAGCGAAGCTTAATAGTGTTCGCGTCCTCATCTCTGTTGCGGTCCATCGCCGCTGGCCTCTTTTTCAGCTGGATATCAAGAATGCTTTCTTGAATGGGGATCTCCAAGAAACTGTCTACATGCAACAACCACCCGGATTTGAGACCACGGGGGAGTCTCAGGTCTGCCATCTTAAAAAGGCTCTATATGGTCTCAAACAATCTCCACGGGCATGGTTTGAAAAGTTCAGCAAGGTCCTCCGTGAGATTGACTTTACTCGGAGCTCGGCCGACTTCTCGCTCTTTACTCGTCACCAACCAACAGGAACAGTTATTTTGTTAGTGTACGTCGACGATATTATCATTACTGGAGATAACTCTCAAGGGATACATGCAGTCAAAGTCCATCTAAACTCAGTCTTTCAGACAAAGGATTTGGGACCTCTTCGATATTTTTTGGGTCTTGAGATTGCCAGAAGGCCGGATGGGCTCACTCTCTTTCAACGGAAATATTGTCTTGACCTTCTTCATGATGCTGGTCAGTCAGGCTGCAAGCCAAGTGATACTCCTATGGATGTGAATCACAAACTGTGTGCTCAGGCATCTGACTCGGATCTTCTTCTCCAGAATCCTGAATATTATCGACGTCTTGTTGGAAAACTGATATATCTCACGGTTACCAGACCGGATATTTCTTTTGTTGTTGGTCTTGTCAGCAGATACATGCACTCTCCTCGAAAATCTCATCTTCAAGCGGTGGAACGAATTCTCAGGTACCTTAAAACCGCTCCTGGTCAGTGAATTGTCTACAGGACATCCTCTTCTGCTCCAACATTGGTGGCATATTCAGATGCTGATTATGCTGGCTCTCTCGATGACCGGCGATCTACGAGTGGCTTTTGCTCTTACCTTGGAGGACATCTTGTTACTTGGCGAAGCAAGAAACAAGCGGTCGTTGCTCGATCTTTAGCCAAGGCAGAGTACCGGGCAATGACATCGGTTGTATCAGAATTGACATGGCTTGAGAGTGTTCTTACTGATCTGGGTGTAAAATTACCATCACCGGCTCTTCTTCTTTGTGACAGTCAAGCCGCCATACACATCGCCAAGAACCCGGTCTTTCACGAAAGAACGGAGCATATTGAGGTTGATTGTCACTTCATCCGGGAAAAGGTTCAAATGAAGAAGCTTGACCTAAAGCATGTCCTAGGATCGGAACAAGTTGCGGATGTCCTCACGAAGGCTCTTCCCAAGGCACTCTTCTATCAATGTTTGTCCAAGCTTGGCGCATACGATTTGTACGCTCCAGCTTGCGGGGGAGTGTTAAAATAGCCCATGTAAAGGGCCCATTATTGGGCCCATTTTTATTGTTTTATCTTCTCTCCTCCTTTAGTCCCACACCTTGTATAGGATTTTCTTCTCTCTTCTTCCTCCTATATATTTGTATTCTCTCCTTGTATTTAGACACACAAGCAATACATACAAGTTTTGAGCTCTCTCAACAATATAAAACTTATAATACCTTTGATCAGCAATGCTCTATGGTCAGCATAATAAGAGAAGACCGATTGACGGTGTAGAAGACTGCTCAGCGATTGGTAGAGAAATTTTAGTTGCGCTCTAAGAAGCAGCTATGTTAGTAGCTCGCATGTGAAGTTACTAAAAATTTTTTCATCCACGACAAACCATTTTGTGTCACATCTGTGGAACAATGAAATTACAAATGTTGGAACACATGTCTTTGTGAGGGAGCGGAGATAATATTTTTGGACCATAAATGACATACTGTGTTGGGGATCACGTTTCACTGATCAGAATCCGCTCGACTCTACTTGCACGGGAAGCGGATTTAAGATCGTCGGGTGGACGATCCGAGGCGGTAGTCACTTTCGGAATGACGATGACATTTTAATGTATTTTTCTTTCATGGATATAGTGATTTTATGTTTCGGACGATCGTGGCCGTCTTTAGTGAGTTCTAAGTCTATAAATAATTGTTGAGGGGCTAATTTTCAGGCTTCACATATTTTCGAGAGAAATTCTGGACTTGCTTTCTTCCCACGGTGTTGATTCCATGGACCCCTGATGCCGAAGCCAAGGTAACTACCTTCCCATCCATATAACTACCCATCCCATCCACAACCGCCACTAATTGCTGTCATTTATTTTCTTAACCAGCCAAATCCCCTACTACCACAACTCCTATTTCCCAGAAACCACCCTCCCATGTGCTGACCAGCCATCCGACAATATTCATCTCCTTCTAACTACTCCCATAACTGCCCAAGTGCTGATAACTGTTTTCCCAAGTGCTGATAACTGTTTTCCCAATTGCTGAAGCTACTTTCTGTTTGCCCTCTAAAGCCTAGTAACTATCCAAGTTTCATCCAGTAATCACTTTTTTAGCCTAAGTCAGACTTACTCTCCCATCAATTGGAACAAGCGGAACTTATGGCTGCTGAATCTTCTCCAACTGTCGAACCAGACCTCACCTCTACTTTACCAGCCTATAACAATTCGATTCCTGGTTTCCTTCCCCTGCAACAGTAAATCTGTAGCGCACAGTCCATTCCAGCTCTTCTAGCCCCTTCCAACCCAGTCGGCCATCTCTATTTCATTCCCCACACACCCACTACCCTCCTACCAACACAACCTTAAACGACACCGGCCCCCTCTTGCCGCTGCAAAAAAGCAATCCCAGAATTTGAAAACGGGGCAAAATTACAATCTAGGGCGCCAAAACAGTGCAAGAAATCTATAAACCAGTTGTCTGGACATTCAAATCAGCCTTCTTTCACTTATCCGGAATCCCATCACTTGTGTAAGCTTTAGTATTAAGTCTTATTTACTTATTGCTGAATATTTGGGTCAATAATCGTACTGTTTTTATATTAATTCTAACTTGTTTGTCTATTACTTATTCTATTTGCGGAATTCATTCTCTTCGTGTTTAATTGAAGCACTCTCTATTATTTTAGTTGAATTTTGCATCTTTCCCTAACACTCAATCTCAAATGTGAATATTTGTAGAATCTATTAATAATTTCACCATTTATTGTAATTATTCGTCGGATATTTGCTTGTACAGTGCATCATCCTATTACGAGCTTACTTTGGGGCTTTTTCAGAGGTGGCGATAGAGGCGGAGATATAAGAGGCAGCTGAGCACACGAAAAATGCAAGGAGAGAGGAAGAAGGGGATTCATGCTCAACCCTAACCGTAGGATTTGAGGAAGATGGGAGAACTAGAGAGATTAGTAGAAACTTTCATAATTTGATTGATAATGCATACATCCAAAGGGTCTATTTAAAGAATTACAAAGTGGCATGGGTGTAAATACCCCAAAATTAAAAGAACAACTCAAACCGATAAAACATCACAAGCTTGTACATTGACTCGATTAATAAAAGATGCCTAGCATGAATACATAATGACACTAATTAAATACATAGATAGTTGGTCATGTGGGACCATAACATCCCACTCACCCTTCAAATTGAGTTAGCCCCCAATCTCGAGCAATGCTTTCATGTCGTGACCATCTGGCTCATTAACTTTCTGCTAGAACAACTTCTGGTAGCGCATCGCTTTGGTGGCATCTGGATCGCGTGGTGGGCCTTCATCGTGCTCATAGATGGCACGAGATACTGCAGGGATCTTGTATGGCAAAGGCGCATGCGGAAGGGAGATCGTCGACCAGAAGCTCTGGGGTCAGGGAGAGTGCTCTCAGTGAGTGCAGACAGACAAGGGCAATAGAGAACCCTCCTGAAGGTGATCCGCAGTGATGAGAGGCGTTGATGCGCATCGCTTTGGTGACATCTGCATCGCGTAGTGGGCCTTCATCGTGCTCATAGATGGCACGAGATACTGTAGGGATCTTGTATGGCAAAGGCGCATGTGGAAGGGAGATCGTCGACTAGAAGCTCTGGTGTCGGGGAGAGTGCTCTCAGTGAGTGCAGACAGACAAGGGCGATAGAGAACCCTCCTGAAGGTGATCCGCAGTGATGAGAGGCGTCGATGCTGATTGGCGACGGTTGACGGAAGAAATGGATCGAAAGGGACTGCTGAAACAGGTGACTGGTGCGAAGCCTTCATGATGGACACCGCATGGATTAATAGCAACATCACCGTAGGTTTGAAGCGACGACGTTGTTTTATGAGCGGGAGGGAACAACTGAAGGCGATGTTGCAGCGACCATAACTTTGGCGGTCGGAGGAGCCACTTTGAGCACATATGGGATCGATGATTGTGGTAGTGGGATTAGTGGCTACATCGGTGAAACGGGCTCCCAAAGATGCGGTTAATTTTGGCGGTGACTCGCGCAAGCGCAACGTCATATGACGCTAACATCTCTAAGAACTCCTGGAGCATGGAACGGACTTTGAGTGGCTCGTCATCAGCCGCCTTAATTAATCTATCAATCCGATGAAGAATTAATTAATCAGTTCCGTAGAAGAAATGAAGAGCGCGGCTGGAATGGGTTCACGACAAGTATGCCACTATGTACAATTGAAGGGGGCGCGGACTTGCCTTAAAAATGAAAATGAACAAATGGTTGTTACGTGTTGATCGAAACTAAATGGCGTGGGAGAGTAAGCGGACAAGGCGTGCATTGGAAGCAAACTAGTTTGTGTGCTTACAGGAGCAGAATGCTTGGTCCCCTACTCGGTCGAGGAGTAGCGTCGTAGTTGGGGAGGCTTGGACTGACGATGACGAAAGCGGGATTGCAGGTTGACACGACAAAGACCCGTTGTGGCGTGTGATGAAACCGACGTGGCTTGGAGTTGTTGGTATCAACCGCAATGTCAAATGCTTGCATGTTGACAAAAATGGAGATCCAGATTGAAAGGGGTGAGATGTTAATCACTTAGATGTACTCTAGAGGAGGATGAATGAAGTATTTAAACTTATAAAGTTTTATAAATAGTTAGCTCAATTGTTTTTGTAGTTTCTTGGTATACCTCATTTTCACTTCACAAACACAACATTAATAAAAGTGCAGAAATTAAAGATTCAGAGAAAATGCAAGCAACTCAGACGACAAAAGAAATATAGTGGTTCCTCAAACATGAGTATGTCCACTCTTTTGCTTAGACTCTTTGAAACGGGAGTTGTTAATAACTTCTCTCATAAACCAAGTGAGTTGTTGATACGAGAGCTTAAACACTGAGTCTTTTGATAAGGAGACTCTTAGAATCGGAAGTTGTTGATAAGGTCTCTTTGAAACCAAGTGAGTTGTTGATAAGGGGGCTCAACCACTGAGTCTTTTGAATGGAGACTCTCAGTACAAATTCTAAATTTTTTGAGGAGGGATTCTTAGGACTCCTTTATATAGGTTAATTTGAGATAGTTTCCACAATGTGTCCTTCAACAGTTTGAAGGAACTGATGCTTTGCAATGTTTTATCTGGTTGAGACCAACAATATGCTCTTCTTATTGACCGCGACTCTGAGGAAGAATGTTGAGCCGTGATCTTCAACAACGACCTTTCAAGATGAGGGCTTCTTCATTTGAATCTTCAGAGAGGGGGAGATTCTTCTTTCTGCTATCTTTTGGAGTTTAGAAGATTACTTCTTCTGTATATTGCATACTTGAAGAAGATGAGCATTCCTTCTCTTTGCTTCCCTACTTTCTGCTTCTTATTCTTTCTTATTCTTACTTTTTGTTCTTCCTTTTTCCTCTTCTGTTTTTGTCGTGTTCACCTGTATATATTTATAGCCTTGTTTTTTTTGAATCTTCATATATATTTCCCAAAACATGCTCTGAATGCTACTACTTTAGGCCATGACAACTTGCTAGGAATTGATCTTCTAATGACTGTATTTTTTCCTCTTCGGCATGACAACTTCTAAGAGAGATGACCGTTGGAGTAGTTATGAGAAATTGACGCATATCTTATTTGTTTAGTGTCTTCTCGACGATGTTTTTGGTGTAGCCGATACTCCTTTACGGCTTCAGCGTTGTCTGAAAGACATCGCTTATTTGAAAGATTTTGACGTAGCGTTGTCCGAAAGATATAGCTTGTACTCCTTTAGTTATGAGAAACCGGTCCTGTTCCTCAGCAAAGGCGATGATCGATCAAGGATGGTCGACGAAAGTGGAGGAAGTTGATCTCGATTGAGGCAGAGAAGCTAATGTCGATCGAAAGAGAAACTCGTCAGGTTTGATGAAGTTGATGTCGATCGACGAAGAGAAGCTGATATGATTGAAAGAGAAACTCATCGGTTCAGTTGAGCAGATGTCATTGAATACCCAAAACAAAAGTGTCCCAGGATACTTTGTTCTTGGTAAAAACCACAGAATTAAGATCGATCCAGACAAAAATCGTTGAATTTGATTCAAGCTGAAGCTGTTGGATTCGATGGAAACCGATGTCATCAAATTCAATCGAGTAGATGTCGATCGAAGCAACATCCATCGGATTCGACGACGCAATAAAGGAGAATGAACGAGCTTGTAAGAGGAGAATGACGCTGGAACTTATCTGTCGACGAGAGCTTCTTAACCCCAACATATATTGTGTCGTGGTACCATGTGGAAATGAAAATCTCAATCTTGTTTCTTTTTGAGGAAAAGAATACAATATATATATAGGTGTAGGGAGAGTTGCATATTTCTCCTCTCCGGATGTGGTGCTACAAACTTATGTACAGTAAATTAGGTTTATATCCACTATAGAACTCTCTTCTAACATAAAATTTATTGGTAACGGAGGGTCCAATGGGGCATATACACCAGTAAGATTCAGAGTTTGTACTCCATTGAAATACAATGATTTGATTACTTCCTCACTCACATAATAATGATGAGCGAGGGAATCTAGTTTCCAACAATGGAGAAGAGGCATGGTCTGACATTGAAGTCCAAGCAACAATGTCCCGGGCTGTTCTAGTCTCCTGATGACGAGAATGATGGCTTGGAGGGTTTTCTAGCAACCTGAAGATTGTGGTCCTGTCTAAGAGCATGATTTAAACATTGATGTTGTGAGGGGCTCAATCATCCTGGAAAGAGATTAACCTGGGCTAGACGACGTGGGATTTTGATGAAGGGTTTTCCTGTCGCCGATGAAGCAGATGAGTCCCGCGTTGAGACATAAGATGCGGTTTGACGGCGCGATATCTGAGTAGGAATCAATGTTATTTCAAATATTTCATAATTATTCATGCATTCATCTTAATTTACAGTAAACACCCAAAACAGAAGAATCCCAGCATACCATGTTCTTTAATCCCATACTAAGTCCAGCCAAACAACCCCTTGATGGCTTGAAAATATTTATTCAAGGGTGAATACATTGACCGAATGCCCTTCATTTTGAAAAGCCACTATTGCAGTTTTTTTAAAAGAAACAACTCGAGTATTGTGAGCTATTTAGGGTTTTGAAATAGGAATCTTTTACTGCAAATTTTTTTCATAAGATAGTTGCAGGAAGCTGCGGTGTTGATTGGTAAAATGCATTTCATTCTGAATTTTTTGCAGATTTCAGAGGCCCCCTGGCATGCTTCCCTCTTCCATGGTAGGTTATGAAGCTCTCACCGGCAGCCTGGAAGATTTTGGCTTTGAGGATTATCTTAATAGTAAGTCCCATTTTTCTTTTAGGATTTAGGCTTTGGTCCACTTCAACCAGAAGTCTGCTTTAAATGCGGTTCAAATGGCAGCTATTTTCATGATATTAAACATTCTATGGCCAATGAGCACCTCATGATTTCATTTAAAGGCTCTTTTTACTGTATATATATATATAGGACTAATTAGCTAAACTTCCCCTGGATGTTAGCTTTATTACAGATTGCACCCCTCTTATTATTGAAATTACAAAAACTTCCTCTAACTGTTACAAAGACATTTCATACCATCCATGCACAAAATACTCCCTGCAAATGTACTCCGAGGGAGGTATTTTTGTGCATGGATGTCGTAGAAATGTGAACTTCGGGGAGGTAAATGTTATGTTTTGTAACATTTAGGGGAGGTTTTTGTAATTTCAATAGTAAGAGGGATGCATTCTGTAATTTTTCAAATTTAGAGGGGGAGGTCGGAGGTCCGGGTAAAAGTATATATATATATATATATATATTTTTTAAATTGTGATTGTATTCATGATGCACCCCTTCAATTTTCACAGTGCCTCAAGATGCTGAAACATTCATCCCGCCGGACATGCACCACGGCATGGAGGTTCGCCTCGGCCTTTCCAGAGGCCCTGTTTGCCCTAGTTTTATTTGAAAGGCCTGCCTGACGGTGCCTGCGCTCAGTGTGCTGTTTAAAAAAGTAATTCAACTGTTCAAGAGCTGAATTTATAAATCATTCCTCTCCCTCCATTTTGAATTCTAGGCGCCTTTAAATAGCATTAAAGGTATAATATCTTAGTAGTTTTTTAATCATTAATTAGAAAACTTAATTGTGAACTTTTTGTTATCGGTGTGATCAGAAATTTCAAATTTGTCCTCATATATGCGTGCATGACAGCATGTCAATACTTTTCCCGAATTTTTTTTCTTAACTTGTTTTTTTTTTATTTGGAGTATATATTACATTCGTTTAATAATTTTTTGTATTGCCAATTAATTGAACTTCATACTTCTCATTAATCTGGTTTTGAGGGTTTATGTTCCAATTATTTTGTAACTCAGGGTCGGTTTGGTGCAGTTGTGAATAAGTTGGTTATGAACCGGCTGATTTCATGGAGGAACTTCATCCACTTTATTTTTTGTGAACTATTTTTTTTCTTGGCCATGCCAAATAAACATTCCGTAATTGTGTCTGATCAAAAATGTAGTGCCATTAATTGTATAATTCATGAATAGAGTTATCTTATAATTATTTAAATATCTTAGTTGATATTTTGTTCTTATACCTAACTCTTAGGATTTAAAATTTCTTTAAAGAATAGTCGTTCAAAAAGTCCGACCGAGATGGGCTTGGATATGGTCGGGATGGGCAGGTCCGGTTTTTTTGCCAACTGGGCTCGCCCGCCTAATCATCGGTGCGTGGCGGGATTAAAATCTTGTCTGGCGGGATTTCTCCCCTAACCTGGTGCTGGCCCAGGCTAGGCTTGGGTTTTGCCCGGCCTAGCCCGGGCCGGGTACCAGGGCGTGCAACCAGCCAATATGAGGGTCTGGTATGCCCCCAAGCCCGGTCTTGGCCCGGGCTGGGCTTTTCCCGGGCCTAGCTAGGCTTTTTTCCCACGACAGATCACATAGGGTGGTGGTCATAATTGACAATTGTATAATTATATGTATAATTATATTTGTATATATATTTTAATTTTCAGTTTTACTTTCATTTTTTATAATATATTTCTTATTCTAGCTCTTTTCTCTAATCGGCATCTCCATTAAGGGAGAATTCGAGAATTTCTAATCTCGAATCATAAATATACTAAGGGGGTCTGATTATAAAACACGTCTTTTGAATAATTAAGTTTAGCTTCTTATTATTCACCCAAATTTAAAAATCATTTATTTATATTTTATAATGAATATTAATCTGGTTTTTTAATAAAATACTTAATTTGAAATAATTACTTCCAATTCATGCAGAGTATTTGTATTTTAAATAAAAAAAACTTAAACAATTTTTTAAGAGAATGTTAAAATCATCGGAAATTACTTGCATGGTTGCATGCATTTTATAGCTACAGCAACGGCGACATTTTTATACACAATAATACACTTCACTATATAGCACGTGCGCACTAGATCCTCTCCGTAAGCCAAATAAATCTCTTCATGTTCCTTCAGCCATGTGCCAACATACAATGTATATAGGTGATGTGAGAACACGCCTTTGAACATATTTTGCTTTTGCTCCGGTATCATATTACGAGACTATGAGTGGAGGGACTCGATATCTATATTAATTGCACAAGGCTACATGAGTTCCCGGCCACAAGACTAAATTCTCCGCAAAATAAACTTAAAAAGAGGTTGACGAGATAATCAGGCTCGGAGTGCATTCTAGCTTCTAGGCATCAAAACAATCTACTCAAATAGATTTATCAACAATGTAGCAGCACCATCATCATTACAGATAAAAAGAATGGAAATACATAGATGTAAATGATCAAATCTCCAAGGCGAAGAATTATATAATCAAAACCAAGCAGTTTACGAGAACATTGCTCTAGTGAGTTTGGACAAAAACGCACTGTCATAGAATATACGTTTGACATGACAATGCAATCAAGAGGGAAAAAGGACTAGTTTTGAAAATAAAAGTGAATGGAGTTTCTTAGGTTAGGTCTGGCATTCACGAACGGCGGTTCATAACCACCGCATTCATGACCGTCAATGTCGTGCCAAACAAACCCTTAGGATTAGTTTGGCGCAGCGGGGGCGGTAGTGAATACAATGGTCATGAACTGGTGCTTGTGAACACAAAACCTCACCCCCGGAACCACTGTCACTGTTTCGGATCAAAATGAAGTCTTTCTACAACAATGTTCATAACACTTGGAGTGCCAAACATATGTTTTATGACGGTGACGTTTTTTTCTCTGAATGCACCGGAACAAAAAAGCAGCGCTAGATAAACCCTTAGTTGAAGTATTTTTTTTCACATCTTCCTTCAAAACTTTCAGCCAAAAGAAGATGAATTACCTCAGAAACTCTTAAGTCAAAGAATTGTTGAATCCTTTCCCATTCATAAAAAGAACAAGCATTTCTTTACAAGTACAAAATTATTCTCATAAGCTTGCTTCCAAAATACAAATCCTCTTCATCTAATTTCTTCTTCCTAGCTTCTGCCTCCATCTTTGCCTGGTTTCCAAGGGCATCAGACACAGCCTTTGGCAATAGGAACCCAGGTCTCTCAAGAAACGGAGCTCTGTCCAAAACCAACGGCTCTCGTTCCGCCAACTCAACTCCTTCGAAGGTCCAAATTAGCACAGTGGCTTGACATTTTAGTCCCAGAGAGAACCATCCAAGTCCTGAAGCTGATATGTCCACACTGTTCACATCCCAGCTAGTTCCAGAGACCTCGAACTCCCTTGCTCTCCACTCTCCCAATTCAGTTGCCCGATCTTGTCCAATCGGCGGCTATACATGCCAATAGCACAATCAGAAGAACATGCAGAAGGGTAAGATCATTTAGGGGATCATAGTGATTACAACAGAGATATGCATGTAAGCAATTAACATGATTATAGAATATGATAGTAGTGTTATATAGATAACAATATTCATCAAATTATTATGTTATCTATTTATCTACGATATGCAAAGATCAAAGGGTGATTATCATACTTCATTTTAATGTTAGTCTTTAAGCCATCAAATAGATGGATATTTAGATGTTGTTGCAAAGATCAAAGGGTGACTATCATATTAGTAGCAGGATGTTACCCCATTGAGTTTCACCGCTCTAGATTGGGAAGAACGAAAGGGGGAAAGAGAAAAAATCTAAGAAAAACCTCTCTAGGCTCCAATTTTTCATCAAAATCTCCAAGCATATCAAAATACAAGAGAGTTGGGGTATTACAACCCCGGGACATAAGCGTAAATATCCAATTGAAATTAAAATACAACTTAATAAATAAGATAACTTATAAGATAACACCCCGCCTAGGTCTACATAAATCACAACGGTGTCTCCGCCGCAGGCCTCTTCCTCCTGGAGTAGACTCGTCATCATGTTGATGCCCCTTCGAGCTCCGTGCTGCCGTTCGTGTCCACGTCCGTAACACAGGACAGCTCCGTTCTATTTCAGTTTGCAAATAGGGTAACCGGACAAGCCAGATGGTGATTTGGGTTGTGGTTGGAAGCCTGTCTGAACTTTGTTGTACAGATTGAGTCCACTAATAGGAAGTTACAACTGACTTTGGAGAGGGTTTCCACAAGAATGGACTGCCAAGTTTGGAAACCGCCATAAATTTCCTTGTCTCTTGCTCTATAGTTAGTTGTTTTTTATATTCCACAATTATTTTGGCTCAATTTGGCACGGCGGGAGCAGTCGTGAGCGCAGTGGTTATGAACCGTCGTTCGTGAATGTCCAACCTCGCATAAGGAACTTCATTCCCTTTTATGTTCAAAACTAACATTTTATGGCGGTGGAGTTTTTGTCCAAACTCATCAAAGCAAAAATGCCATACCAAACAGAGCCTCTCAGTTAAGTGTGTTGTGTTGTGTACTCCCCGAGTGCATAATTTTTTATATACTTTATTCAACTCCTCTTTAGAGTAAATCTATTATAAACTATCGGTGCTAACAATGTATTTGACTAGTCTACATGACAAAAAAATGAAACATAAAGATCACTCGTGCAAATTCCCAAGCAAGTATAGAGACGAAACGTACCTGCAGTCTAACGCCAAAATGCTTGCTTCGCAGCTCATCTGCAGTGTCTATTTTCCCGAGATGCAGAGAAATAGATGGTGATGCCCATACGGTGACATAGATAGTTTCAACTGAGCATTGAGTCAGATCCAATCTCATCAGCCCTCCAACATGAACTGTCTGTCCTACCTGTAACAGGAAGGTCAATTATAAGGGAGCATGCATATAATGAAAATGCCAAGATCCAATTTTTTTCTTGATATATTTCTTAATTATCTTTAAGGTGTGTGAAACCATAGAATATTAAATGCATAGTCAGGCATTCCAATACAAACCAGTCTAAGATGCTTTCTTTCACAACATTCTCTAAATTGACAGTCATATTCTCTAAATCTGGGTCTCACGGGCAGGGCCACCGCCGGCGGTGGCCCTGCCCGCTCGCCGCCGGAGAACCCCCGATGGGTTCGCCGGAGGCCGGCGAACCCGCCGGTGGGCGCCGGGCAGGCCGCCGGCGGCTCCGCCGCCGGCAACCGAGAAGGGGCGCTGGACGGTTTGGCGGAAGGGGCGGGTATCGGGATTTCAGCTGCTATGAACAGTAACTTTTTTTGAGATTTTTTTAATGGCAGACCTAACACTATAGATCCAATGGTCTGATTCGATTTCTGGAAATCGGACGGTCCACATGAATTTCGTGGTGTGCTTCAAGAATGCACTATTGTTTTATATAATAAAGATATATATATATATATATACATATATATATATATATACATACATATATATATATATATACATACATATATATACATACATATATACATACATATATATACATACATATATATATATATATATATATACATACATATAAATATATATATACATACATATATATATATATACATACATATATATATATATATACATACATATATATATATATATATACATACATATATATATATATACATACATATATATATACTAGCACCTTCGAACGGGCTTCGCCCGTTCTCGATGCGTCGCTGCGGGCTTCGCCCGCTTGGCATTCAAGCGGGCTTCGCCCGCCCCCGGCAGTTATTTAATAATTTTATTATTTATAATCCCAAATTGGCAACGACATGTGTCGTTGATGGCATCATGTGTTGTCAACGGCGATATTGGTCATGAGCGGCGATATTGTTCGTAGGCGGCGATATTGTTCGTAGGCGGCGATATTGTTCGTAGGCGGCGACATTGTTCGTGGGCGGCGACATTGTTCGTGGGCGTTGACATTGTTCGGGGGCGGCTATAATGTTCGGGGGTGGCGACACTGTTCGGGGGCGGCAACATTGTTCGGGGGTAGCGACATTGTTCGGGGGGGCGGCGACATTCGTCGGGAGTGCCCGTTCTCGATGCGGCGTTGCAGGCTGCGCCCGCATCCACGCGGTCTTTGCCCGCAAACCAACAACATTGGTCGTGGATAGCAACATTTATCGTGGGCGGCGATATTGGACATGGCAGTGACATTGGTGCAAGGCTACGGTGCAAGATTGATGTTCACCCAATTGAATTGACAACACTCAAAGTTCACTTGTGAAGATGCACTCGTCCGTTCTCGATGCGTCGATGCACGCGGGCTGTGCCCACCTATGAGCGGGTTACATCCACGCTTACCAAATCTACACGGGCTTCGTCCATGCTCGCTGGCTCTTAGCGGGTTGCGCCTGCATTTGAGCGGGATGCACCCGCATTCAAGCGGATGCGCCCAAAGTGTGAAATTGGATTATATAGCGATGATCAACTAATTAAAACTTGACGATAAATGTTGGACAAATAAATGTTGTGTTGAGAGTCATAACCGCAAATAGTACGAAATAAAAAATGAACTTGCCATAATTATGGCAAACATAAATTGTATTGCCATAACAACAAACAAAAATTGCATTTGACTGAATACATATAACAAAGGAAACTTTTACTTATCAAATATCGTATAATGCAAATAAACTAAAAACTATTCTTATAATAATATTCATATATCATCATCCAATATTATGTGCGTGACCATGAGGCATCCCGTCTTCATATTTTGAAACTTCGTATTATTGACCAACAATATTCACTGCGTTCCTGGGGAGTTCATTTGGGTATCTAGCTTATGCAAAACAACTTCTTCAAGGCCGTGAACAGCTGAGAGTAATGGCATACTTCACTTTCTTAGGAGGATGAGGATACCTCAGGCATGCAAGTTCTGGTGCAATTACTTTTCTATTTTTTATTTAAATCACCAGCCTTTGTTTGTGCTTCATGCTCCGGTATTGCCAAGAACAAAGGAAATTGTGGTTTGATGCTCTGCGCAGTATTGTCAAAAAAGAATAAACTAATTCCCTGCAATACATCACCTGGACAATTAGCAAACACCTTAACTACATCCATTTAACCATGCTAACAGCGCAGATAGTGAGAAGGAAAATGGATGAAGGAGAAAATGAACCTAAGAGCGCGAGAGAAGAAAGCTTATTAAAGCTAGATCGTGTTTTTTTTCTACATCAATTACAGCACATATTTAAGTCATATCCCCAAATTCAAGAAAAACCTAATCTTCCTTTGCGGCTCCAGATCTATGAAAATAAGCAAGAAAATTCCATAAAAAATAGGAAACTGGATGAGGAGGAGCTCACCTGGACGATGCCTAGCTCCTGGTTTCAACGCAGAGAAGAGGCAGCAAGTACTCAGAAGCAGAGAGGAGGCAGCGAGGATGTACAAAAAGGCTAAAAGTCGTTTTTAAAACATGGGATCTTCTCCTCTTGCTCATGGCGAGCTCATCACATTTTTAACGGATCTTCTCCTCCTGCTCATGGTGAATCGCTGAAGAATGGGCCGAACGGACGCTCACGGCGAGCTCCACTGAGGAGAAGCAGAGCCGATCTTCTCCTGCAGACCGATCTGTGGAAATCATAGAGAGCTTCCACTGAGGTTGGAAATCATGGAGAGCTCCTGCAGACCGATCTTCTCCTCCTGCTCACGGCGAGCTCATCACATTTTTGACGGCCAGGAGAAGCAGACCCGCGGGAAAACGACCTGAAGGAGAGAATATAAACATCGGTCTGCAGGAGGAGGAAATTTTTTTGCTACGGGAATAAATAGCCCCATCCATGGTGGGGCCCATTCCTTTTACTTTTCAAAATTTCCGTTTTTCCCTCAACCTTCCGCCGCTCCTGCTCCCGACTCTCCCTCGACCTTTCGCCGCCCCTGCTCCCGTCCCCAAAAGCGGAACCCGCCGCCCAGTCATTAACTTGAGCTCCCGCAGATCGCTCGAGTTTTGCTCTGGAACAGTCTTCAATCCGAATTTGAATGTCATTCATGTTGATTGCAGTCGCATTTTTAGGGCAAATATGTTTGCAGTCGCATTTTTTGTGGTTTCTTGTTTGCAGTTGTTTCCCCTGAGAATTAGTGTACAATTTGTATGTCATTTTTGTTGATTGCAGTCACATTTTTAGGGTAAATATGTTTGCAGTTGTATTTATCCGTTTTGCTAGTGCTTGTTACGGGTAATGCGCTAAATTAGGTTGGTTGCGGTTGCATTGCTAGTTGATTGCAGTTGTTTTTCTTGTTTTGGTTTCCTGTTTGCAGTTGTTTACACTGAGAAATAGTGTAATATGTTTGCAGTTGCATTACCTGCATATGCTTGTTTGCAGCTGCATTACATGTATTCTACTGCTGAGTTTGCAGTTGCATTAACAGTTTATTCCCGTAGAGCTTGCAGTTGCATTACCTCCATATTTCTGTATTGTTTCAAGTTGCATTATCAGTGTACTCCCGTATTTTTTCCAGTTGCATTTCTCATATATGTCTATTTGTCTGCAGTTTCCTTACCTGCATTTTCCTGTATGGTTTGCACTAGCATTATTTTTGCTTGTTTTTTCTTTGTTTCCAGCTAAAATGTCCGGAAGTAAGTACTTGTCAGCCCGTTGCTCATCCAAGTCATTCACTGCGCACGTTACACCCCTGGTGAATATGTTGTCCGAAGACTCTAAAGAAGCCTTACGCCTGGCTTGCATTTTCCCACTGCTGGTGATGCCTAGGATTCCACAGAACATACCACTGTTGTATGTTCTTCTCAGGTTATATAATAGGGATAAGCAAGCGTTCCTAATAGGTAACTACTACATAAAACTTACCGTCAACGAGGTCGCACTCGTATTGGGCCTCCCAAATTCTGGAGTTCCGTTTAAGTTCACTCGGAGTCCCCTCTTAGACCTAACACACAAGTGCCTCAATGAAAAATTAAGAGAAGTTACCGAGGAGGAGTGGTCCCCTGCATTGGAGGAGAGAAGGGTCTCCCTTGTAGTTAAATATCTATTATGCATGTTCTTTTTCCCCCTTAAGAATCTGAAGGTCCCGACTTGCCTCGATCACATAAAAGATATTCAGGATTTTGTGAAGTACAACTGGCCGCAGGCAATCCATGGCTTCTTGCATAGCCAATTTGATGGATTGAGCAAAATCTGCGAAGTAAGAAGGGCAGGGGATAACATCAGGTATTTGGAGGGCTGCTCCACCGTGTTGCTGGTATGAAAGCGTTTTTATTTAGCTTTCATTTTATTTTATTTTATGTTGCCAACTTCGTATGTGTTTTCGTAAAGGTGTGGCTATACGAGCACACGAAGATTCAGCCATCACTGGTCGAGGCAACACGGCCACGCATATATGGATGGTCTCCTACTCTTAGCTACAGTGCTAAATTGTGCCTCGAAGTAGAACGCAACCTCAGGCGAAAAAAATATGTATGTGTTCCCCTTTATGATTTATGCTCAATTTAGGTATTAATATGTAAAGGCTAAATTAATATTCTGGTCTTTTATCTTGAATCATTACGTAGGTTATCACCACCTTTGCTAATGTTGGCGATGACGAGCTGTCACTGCTTGGAGTTGAGGAACTGGAGTCCGATTTTGAGGCAGGGCCGGAAAAGAAGGAGAAGAGAAAGAGGGACGTGAAGATGGACTCCATGCATTTCCTGAAGGATTCATTGATTGGCCAATGGAGGACCCAAAGAATCTACCACAACAAAGCAATAGCTACGATTGCGGGGTTTTCGTTATAAAGTACATGGAGGCGGTAATGTCGCCGGCAGTCGTCACTTGGCAGGATCACCAAGGATGGCAAGCCGACATGCCACGTTTTCGGGCCGAAATTGCCGCTCAAATTTTCAAAACCTTTGCAAGGCATATTGCCGAGAAGATGGCTTCGTGTTAACATTACTGTGGAAGATACTTTTTAATTATGTTGCTAACATTTATTTGGTAATTTTTAATCGTGCATTTAAAATGTCCAGAATCGTTTTTCTCTACATACATAAACAGAGATAAAGTATAAATAATATGACACCAAACATCATTACATATGGGGCTTAAACACATTCGGGACGCCAGGGAAATCATACGACAAATCAAAATAACTATCCTCGTTGATATCCATTTGTATATCGGGCGTGGCAGGCTGCTGATTTTGGGACAATATATTGAGAAAATCTATCTCACGCACTTCACCCGAAGCCTCCCCTACCGCAATAGGCTTTGATTTAACTGCGAGATTTTTCTCTGAAAATGATAAGACAAAAAAATAATTGAGTTAAACAAACAACAACAACAACAGGGAAATTATTTGAATGTTGAAAGAAATACTTGGTTTTTTGGTTCTTGTCTCCCAATGTCCCTTCAAACGTGCATTTGAAATTCCTTTTGGTTTCTTCTTGGTCGGATCCCTAACGAGTGGAGTGCTTCTTTCCTTCTGACCGTCAGTGTACCCTTGTTTTTCCTTTTCTTCCGCCGCCACCATGTCGTCAACTTCCTTACCCAACTCATTTAATACCGCCAGGACCCTTGCCCTTGCAGGTTGGCAGTTCCCCATACGGTTTGCGAGATCATACGAATAACGCACCAAATAATTTCTAAATACCAAATTGGAGTCGCACTGTAACATGCATGGGGTATTTGGTAGGTATATAATTTTTTTGGCATTTTAACAAAATCTTTTAATCAAGTATTGGTTCGAAACTTGTCGGACATTTTTCATATTGTATATCCTTAGTATATGCTTGCATAGTATGCCCCGCGTCTCGAAACCTCTACATGAACATTGAGATTCATTGGAATCGGAATGGAAGTTCACAAACCATCGTTTGTCTTCTACAGAACCGTCACATTTCTTCGTTACATATAGAGAATGATTTTTGTCATATCTAGTCTCATCAACGACGCAAACGCCAACGGCTCCCTCCATGTACGCTTTCTCAAAAATACTAAACATTTTGCGTGTGTAAAATTTGGAAGCATGGCGGAGTAAACAACTATTAAACTTTAAGCATACCGTCCCTTGATTGCCTCTAAAATCTTCGCACGCTCAGCTCTACGCCAAGAGCCGACCATTTTCTCCAACCCGCGGAAACACTCCACTAGTGTACTCGTACTCTTTGAACATCCGTGCAGGTCATTGTTGGCTGATTCGCTGCGTTGTGTTGATAATATACCCAAATCCAATACATCTTTGTTGAACATCGTGGACTACTTTCTTCTAACTTGATGCAGATCTCCTAACCATTTGTTATCTTGTAGAGATCCCTTGGAAACCATCTTATTTCAATGCCTATCGAACTCAATCTCGCCGTCAAACTTACTTAAACATTGATAAAAAAGTGCACTGACACTTTTGTCATTATTGAAGCATGGTACTTTGGAGGGGGCCTTCTTGGAGATATGTCACTGACATAGGCGGTGACGACTCTCGGTAAGTACTCTACCAATCGCTATGGACATTGCCTGATCTTGATCCGTGAATATAGTCGTTGGTTGTTTGCCTCCGACAAATTTTAAAAATGTTTCAAACACCCAAACAAAGGAATCAATGGTCTCTTCAGTGATGAAAGCGCCGCCAATAAAAATATTCTGTCAATGATTGTTGACTGCGATTAATGGAGCACAAGCCATATTGTACTTGTTCAATCTGTAGGTTGTGTCAAATATAATAACATCCTCATAGCAGTCATAATCTATTTTGCTATGCCCATCCATCCAAAAGAAGCTTGTTAACCTGTTTAGTTCATCCGTACAAACATCGAACGAAAACATGTTGTCCTCCAACTGCTTTCCTTGTAGTATCTTCAACAGACTAAGTGAATCACCGCTCCCTATCAAGGCCTTTCTTTCCCGCTGCAAAAAGTTATAGGCATCAGATTTGGAGAACCCAACATTCTCCACCCCTCCAACTTCATTGGATAGAAAGTTATATGCATGAACAGTTCTAACCCCCGCATCTGTCAAATTTTTCATAAGATTACCCTGCATGTTTGAAATGCTACGGTGCGATCTCAACAAATGCTGCTCCTTCTCGGTGGCAAGCGGATGGTTGTGCTCCTCAACGAACTTCGACACTGTCCAATTCCTACCTTCTTTGTCTGCGGAAAAAAATATACAAGCCAGACAGCCTGTCCGTGTCTCCAATTTTCGATACTTTTTTGGAGATGGCCCGGCACTTCGAAAACCGGCTTTGGCACAACTGTACTCCCGAGATCTAATAATCCGAGTGTGCGTCCAGTAGGTGTGGTGTTGTTTTCGGACACTGAAACCTGTGCTATGAGCATACTACCAATACATATTGTAGGCCTCGTCCTCTGAATGAACTACTGGAAACACCACAGGTTTTTTTGGGACCTGACAATTTTCGAAGGAATGCAGTTGAAAACTGTGCTGATATTACAAAAATGCAGTTGCAATTTTCGAAGGAATGCAGTTGCAAATTGTGCTGATATTACAAAAATGCAGTTGCAATCATCAAAGAAATGCAGTTGCAAACTGTGCTGATATTACAAAAATGCAGTTACAATCATCAAAGAAATGCAGTTGCAAACTGTGCTGATATTACAAAAATGCAGTTACAATCATCAAAGAAATGCAGTTGCAAACTGTGCTGATATTACAAAAAAGCAGTTACAATCATCAAAGAAATGTAGTTGCATTAACTTACAGTTACCTCTTCTCCAACAACACTACCGGAACCTTGAGTAGTTGTAGCTCCCACTTCAGACATTTTGGGCTACAACTTTCCCGAAAAATACAGAGACTGCCGTTGCCGGAGAAGGAGAAGGAGCGGCGAGTTACACGAGGGAGCACGAACGTTGTCGGAGAAGGAAGAGCGGCGAGTTACACAAGGACTAGGGGCGGCGAGTGGCGAGAGAGCGGGGAAGGTGGTTTTTGCTCCTGCAACTGCTGAGAAGCGGGGAAGGTGGAGGGAAAAACAGAAATTTTGGAAAGTAAAAGGAGTGGGCCCCATTGATGGGGCTATTTATTTCCGCAGCATGGGATGCTGCGTTTCCCGTAGCAAAAAAAAATTCGCAGGAGGAAGCATAAAGTTGGAGGGGGCTTTGTGCAATCGTTTTGGGAGACGTGCGGGAGGGGACTTGACGGGGAGGAGCCGTGACAGGGAGAAGGCGAGCTCTGCTGCTGCGGCAGCTTTTGGCGGATTAGACGGGAAGGAGCCATGACAGGGAGAAGGCGCTGCTCTACTGCCTGCTGCCCTGCTTTCGGCAGATTAATGGGAGTGTTGCTTTCCGCCTATGCTGGAGGAGCTGAGCCCAAAATTAAAAAAGATCGGTGTGCCTGATTTCCTAAATCGGATGGCCAAGAATCATTGATTCAGTTAGATCGGACGATCAAAAAGAAAATTTTGGTGTGCTTTGAAAGTAGATATATTGCTTTATATAATATATATATATATATATATATATATATATATATATCATACATAAATGGAAACGTTTGTTTGCTACAGTGCCTTTTGTGTCTGTTACAAACGCTTTTCCGGTTTTGCGTCTGCAGCTCCACGAGCCGGCCGCTGGCCGTTATAAAAAAATTGATTTCGGTCGGCCGTCGCCGGCGGCGGCGGCGGCTGCCTGACCGGATCCTACCGTCGGGGTTGCCGGACGTCGGCGGCACCGGCGGGGGTAGGCCGGAGGCGAACCGGCAGGGCCACCACCGGCGGTGGCCCTGCCCGTGAGCTCCGCCATTTTATATAAAAAAAATTTGGATTTCGGCAAGCCGGCGGAGGCGGTGCATGCCTCACCGGACCCCACCGCCGGGGTCGCCGGACGCCGGCCACACCGGCGGGGGTAGGCCGTAGGCTCACGGGCAGGGCCACCGCCGGCGGTAGCCCTGCCCGTGAGTCCCAGGTTTGGGGCTCACGGGCAGGGCCACCGCCGGCGGTAGCCCTGCCCGTGAGTCCCAGGTTTGGGGCTCACGGGCAGGGCCACCGCCGGCGGTGGCCCTGCCGATTCGCCCCAAGCCTACCCCCGTCGGGGTCGTCGGTGTCCGGCGGTTGGCCTGCCCCTCTCCTCCTCCTCTTCCCGTGCACCCCTCCCCTGACCCTGCTCCTCCTCTCCTCCTCCTCCCCGCTTTAATTAGAACCCAAGTCCTAAGTTAGATTTATTTATATTATATTTATATCATATTATTTAATACGAGCAAGGTTGTCAGGATCGAGATCCTAGATGAGATCATTTTGAGGTAGGATCAGATCAGATAGTAGGTTTGGATTGAGGATCGCTTTACAAAATCAGGATTGATTTACAACATCTGGATCGTAGGATCGTAAGATCCTATGATCCGGATCACGATCCTGACAACCTTGAATACGAGCATCTTCGCACGGGCTACGCCCGTGCTCGATGCTCTCGGGAGGCCTTCGGCCGCATCAGGCGGCCTTCGCCCGCCTGCGCACGGGCTACGCCCGTGCTCGATGCTCTCGAGCAGCCTTCGGCCTCCTGCGCACGGGCTTCGCTCGTGTTTGATGCTTCGGGTGGTCTTCGGCCGCATAGAAGCGGGCTTCGCCCGCTTCCACACAATCCACCATCTCGACGCCGCACCCGCCACTCGCGGCCCCCGGAGCCCTATGGTTATTTGATTTTGCTCCGGGGGGCCGCGAGTGGCGGGTGCGGCGTCGAGATAGTGGATTGCGTGGAAGCGAGCGAAGCCCGCTTCTATGCGGCCAAAGCCCGCTTCTATGCGGTTGAAGACCACCCGAAGCATCAAGCACGGGCGAAGCCCGTGCGCAGGAGGGCAAAGCCCGCCTGATACGGCCGAAGGCCGCCCGAGAGCATCGAGCACGGGTGTAGCCCGTGCGCAGGCGGGTGAAGCCCGCCTGATGCGGCCGAAGGCCGCCCGAGAGCATCGAGCACGGGCGTATCCCGTTCGAGCACGGACGTATCCCGTGCGAAGATGCTCGTATGTGTGTGTGTGTGTGTGTGTGTATGCGTATGTGTGTCTATATATATATGCGTCTGTGTGTCTATATATATATATGTGTCTGTGTGTCTATATATATATGCGTATGTGTGTGCGTGTATATATATATATCTGTGTATGTATATACTAGCATCTTCGAACGGGCTTCGCATGTTCACGATGCGGCGCTGCGGGCTTCGCCCGCTTGGCAACGACATGCGTCGCTGGTGGCAAAATGCGTCGTGGATGGCGATATTGGTCGTGGGTGGCGATATTGTTCGTGTGCGGCGATATTGTTCGTGGGCAGCGACATTGTTCGTGGGCATCGACATTGTTTGTGGGGGCGACATTGTTCGGGGGCGGCGACAATGTTCAGGGGTGGCGACATTGTTCGAGGGCGGTGACATTCGTCGGGAGTGCCCGTTCTTGATGCGGCGTTGCGGGCTTCACCCGCAAACCAACGACATTGGTCGTGGGCAGCAATATTTGTCGTGAGCGGCAATATTGGACGTGGCGGCGATATTGGTGCAAGGCTGCGGTGCAAGATTGATGTTCACCCAATTGAATTGGCAACATTCTAAGTTCACTTGCGAAGATGCACTCGCCCGTTCTCGATGCGTCGTTGCTGACTGCGCCCGCATCCAGGTGGGTTGCGCCCCCCAATGAGCAGGTTACATCCACGCTTACCAGATCCACACGGGCTTCGCCCATTCTCGCTGACTCTTAGCGGATTGCGCCCGCATTTGAGCGGGCTGCACCCGCATTCATGCGGCTGCGCCCAAAATGTGAAATTGGATTATATAGCAATGATCAACTATTTAAAACTTGACTATAAATGTTAGATGTTGAAACCGAAAACCCGCCTCAACAAAAGTTCGGACCTTGGGATGTAGCTAACACCTACTTCTCTCAAACTCAGACCCCTGACTAGTAACAAAGAACCAGGAACTGACCCTAAGCCTCAGTTGGGAGGTCCCTCCACTAACCCGAAAGATCTCTTGAGCGCTTCCCCTCCTAAGCCAATTGCTGGGGTTGGAGCACCTCAGAAAACACTAGAAGGATTTGAATCCAAGCTTGCCTTTTGAGGTACTCTGTGGATCTATTTATAGATTTCCTGTAAACGGCCTACAAATAATCAACCTTCGCTGTTCTGAAATTACTGAAATACCCTGGGCTGGTCTGCCAATTGCGTAATTCCGTTGTTCTGAGGAGCTGAATGCAGACCTAAGGGCATCCAAGTAATTTCACCTCTGGACCCTACAGGGCGGAAGCCCTTCCGCTGATCTCTTAAGCCTTCTGCCTGCCTCTGGACGAGAACCTTCCCGGCAGCCCTGTAAGAAGCTCAGGCGCAAGCCACGAGGCGTTAACAGCGCCGAGTGGCGAAGCATAACTTAACGCCGAGAGGGGGGTTGAGTGGCAGAGCCCTACTCAGCGCCAACGCTGAAGGCATCCCGCTAACCCAGGCGCAAGCCTTCTCGCCTGCCCTGGGCGGGTACCCTCTCGGTCTTTTTCTCGTCCGACCCTGTTTGTAAGCCCAAAGCTAGCCCAAGGTCAGCCCAATCCTGGGGTCCCGGGCTTCTGGGTCCCACTCGACGAATATGGGGTTGTACATTAGACAAATAAATGTTGTGTTGAGAGCCATAACGAAAATAGTACGAAATAAAAAATGAACATTAATTTACAGAAAATTGCAGTAATGACAAACATAAATTGTATTGTCATAAAAACAAACAGAAATTGCATGTGACTGAATATATATAACTAATAATGCATCGGGAAACTTTTACTTATTAAATATCGTATAATGCAAATTAACTAAAAACTATTCTTATAATAACAATCATCATCCAATATTATGTGTGTGACCATGAGGCATCCAGTCTTCATATTTTGAAGCTTCGTATCATTGACCAACAATATTCACTGGATCAAGATACCTCAGGCATGCAAGTGCTGGTGCAATTACTTTTCTATTTTTTATTTATGTTAGAGAATATGAGAGAAAATGATTTAAAAGCTCATGTATAAGGCTCATCTATAGGCCCGTTTCTTCCTTCTACTATTAGTCTCACATCTCTTGTATAGGATTCTTTTTTCTTCTCTTTTCCTATATATTTGTACTCTCTCATGTATTTTTATTATGACAAAGTATATAAAAGGTTTGGCTCTACATTTCTACTAGTATCAGAGGCAATCTGATCCCAGACGGCTACTCTTTTTCTAACCGCTGCTATCAACGCGGCCTCGTCCTTCCTTCCCGCTGTTGTTCGGCGGCCTTCTCTTCTCTAACCGCCCCTCCTCTCTCTGTGGCTTCCACCTCTCCTCTCCTCCCTTCCTCTGCTTTTATAGCTCTCTTCTCTCTGCCCGGTGGGACCCGCTTTCTTCCCGTTGTTCGCTCTTCTAGCCGCTGCTGGTTTCGTTGTCGTTGTGTTTGCCAAACCGCTGTGGGCTGCTCCTTGCCGCTGCTTCTACTCGTTGCTCCTTGCCGCTGCTTCTAGTCGCTGCTCCTTGTCGTTGCTCCTTGTCGCTGCTTCTACTCGCTGTTCCTTGCCGCTGCTTCTACTCGCTGCTCCTTGTCGCTGCTTCTAGTCGCTCCTTGCCGTTGCATCTAGTCGCTGCTCCTTGCCGCTGCTTCTAGCCGCTGCTCCTTACCGCTGCTCCTTACCACTGCTGTTAGTTGCTGCTTCTTGCCGCTGCATCTAGTCGCTGCTCCTTGTCGCTGCATCTAGTCGTTGCTCCTTGTCGCTGCTTCTAATCGCTGCTCCTTGTCGCTGCTTCTACTCGCTTCCTTGCTTCTCGATGTTCTTTGTCGCTGCTTCCGGTCACTGCCTCTATCCGTTGTTTCTGGCTGTTTCAGTTGGCCGTTCGACCTCTCCTTCTCGTCGCGGTCTCGCCTAACCGCCGGCCCTTTGTTAGGTCTTCCAGTCGCTGCGGTCTTGCCCTATCCGCTGCCTCTATTCGCTGTTTCCATCCGCAGCGGCCTGGTGCTCTGCTTGTCGCACGCTACTTTAGCCGCGGCCTCTCTTCTTCCCTTCTATCCACAGCGGACTGGTTTTTACCGCTCGCCTGCTGGTCTCTTTGGCGACTTATTCTTGCTTGCTGCGCGAGATTCTTGCCGCGGTCTCTCTCCCGCGTGCCCTGTCTAGCCGCAACAGCCTAGCTTTCTAACCATGCGGCTAGCTTTCGGAGTTGTTGTTCTTGGCGTTACTTGCATGGCTTCCCTCTCGCCTTCTGCTTCCAATTCGATAACTCTTCCCGGAGCAGATCGTGCTGCTCCCTTGGAGCCCCGTGATGAATTACGTATTACCACAATTTACCTCCGTGGAAAATCAAACTTTGTAGAATGGGTTCACTCTATTCGATGTGTGCTGCAAACTAAAGGTCTCATTCATCACCTGACAAGGCCTCCTCCCACTAACCAGACTGACGAGTGGATTCGGGACGATGGGCGTGTCCAATCTTGGTTACTCAACTCTTTGGACACTGAGCCGTATCGGATGGTCATGTATCACGAGACGGCCCATGCTATGTGGACTGACCTCCATTCACTCTACTCCGGGAAGGACAATCTTCAACACTTATTCGACATTATTACCGGAGCAGATCGTGCTGCTCCCTTGGAGCCCTGTGATGAATTACGTATTACCACAATTTACCTCCGTGGAAAATCAAACTTTGTAGAATGGGTTCACTCTGTTCGCTGTGTGCTGCAAACTAAAGGTCTCATTCATCACCTGACAAGGCCTCCTCCCACTAACCAGACTGACGAGTGGATTCGGGACGATGGGCGTGTCCAATCTTGGTTTCTCAACTCTTTGGACACTGAGCCGTATCGGATGGTCATGTATCACGAGACGGCCCATGCTATGTAGACTGACATCCATTCACTCTACTCCGGGAAGGACAATCTTCAACACTTATTCGACATTATTACCGATCTTCAGTCTCTCGACCCTGGAGCTACTGGTGACTTGGCGTCCTTTGTTGCTCGGGCTAAAACTCTTGTGGAGGCTTGGATCCAGCATCAGCCTCCCACCACTGACTTGGTTACACAACGATAGCAGAAAGAAGCAGTTGGGATTGCTATGATGATGGCCCGTGTTCCCCCTCACCTTCATAGTGTCCGCGCTCATATCCTATCTTCCGCGGTTACTCCGTCCCTCTCAGATGTTGTTCGATGCTTCTGAAAGTTACCCCTCCTCCGGATGCACCATCTCTCTCTCTCGCTCTCCTTCAGCAACATGCGGCTACTCTTGCTCCTTCTTCTTGCAGTCATTCGGCTCGTAGCAGTCGCCAGTCTCGGGGACGAGGTCGTGGTGGTCGTACTCTCTTCATGTGCTCTCATTGCGGCATAGATGGTCATCTGGAGGCCACCTGCTACCGCAAGCATGGTCTGTCCCCTCACCTTGCTGCTTCGGCTACTCCTGTTCCTCTCTCTGTCGCTAGTGAGGATATTGCTGCTCTACGTGCTCAACTCCATCAGCTTCAAGGGGTAGTGAGTCGCTCCTCTGGCTCAGTAGCCTCGATCTCCAATGAAGGTATATCTTGCCTCTCACACAGCTCTTCCTGAATTGTGGACTCGGGTGCTACGCATCATCTATCTCCGCAGAAGTCGCCTCAATACTTAGATTTTGCGTATCCCACGTTCATCACTGTGGCTAATGGTGACACGGTCCCGGTTGCTGGCACTGCTCATTATCCTCGGTTCTTCATGTTACAAGATCACCTTTCAATTTACTTTATGTTAGCCGTCTTACACAGGACTTTGATTGTTGTGTTACTTTCTCACGCTCTTCCTTTTGTTGTGCAGGATCGACTAATGCAAAATATACTTGGTAGAGGGCGACTGTCTAATGGGCTGTATCTTCTCGATGTTCCTCCTGCATCTCTCACCACTGTCTCCTCCACTGATTGGCATCGTCGTCTTGGGCATGCTCCTCTTCAAATTCTCAAGCAAGTTCTTCCCATTGTTTCTTTTCAAGAGTTTTTTTTTGTGAATCTTGTATTTTCGGCAAAACACGCCGTGTATCTTTTTCTTCTTGCACTCGAAGCAATGCTCCTTTATCCTTGGACATTCTGATATCTGGGGGCCCTATAGGGTCCCTAGTGTTTTTGGGTATCGGTACTTTGTTACCTTTATAGATGATTACTCGCGGGTTACCTGGTTGTATTTACTTCGTGATCGTACCAAACTCACATCCACGTTCCGTACGTTTCTTTTGGAAACTCGCACTTAGTTTTCTACCTGCGTAAAAACTCTCAGTACAGATAATGCTTGAGAGTATACTGGCTGCACCTTCTCCAATCTGTGCGCCGAGTTTGGATTATACATCAGACTTCGTGTGCTTATACCCCTCAACAGAATGGTATAGTGGAACGGAAAAATCGCCACCTCCTCTATGTGACTAGATCTCTCATGATCCAAATGCAGGTTCCTCCTCTCTATTGGAACTTTGTGGTTTCTACTGCTTGCCACCTCATCAATCGCATGTCTACGTCTGTCCTCAACTTTGTGGCTCACATTACTTTCCTTTACACATCCACGACTATATTCTCTCTCACACCTCGCGTGTTTGGGTGTACCTGTAATGTCCACCGCCTTGATCCTTCCAATGAAAAGTTAGCCCCTCGTGCTACCAAAACTATGTTTGTTGGGTACTCCCGCACTCAGAAGGGGTATGTCTGTTTTTATCCTACCACTGGTAAGGTGGTTGTGTCTGCTGATGTCTCCTTTCATGAAGACCAACTATATCACATCAGTCCTTCTGATCCCCTTCTTCCTCCTTCGCTATCTCGGCCTACAGTTCTAGTAACGTCTCCGCTTCCACCACTTCTCCCTACTCCTCCTCTGCTTCTGATTCCTACACCACCACCAGTCCCCTCCAAACCTCCTATCATTCAGATGTACACTCTTCGTCCTCCACGTTTAGAAGCCCTGCAGCAGCTTCCCTCTACCGGTGTGATCTCGCGGCCTGTTGATCCAGCATCCCCCTCGACGGCTCATCCCTTGGCCAATTGTGTCTCTCTACATCGGCTCTCTCCACCTCTTCTTACTTTTGCTCTCTCTCTCCTCTATCTCTATACCTAACTCTGTGCAGGAAGCTCTCCAACATCCGGGGTGGCGTGCATAGAGCTGTCACTTAAAACCAAAAACCGTAAACCGAACCGGAACCGAACTGGAACCGCAAAGAACCAGACCGAACCGTTTGCAAATTATTCGGGTTCTGGTTTGAATTTTGGAACCGTGAATAACTTTGGTTCGGGTGTGGTTCTTACATTTTATTATCCGGAACCGGAACCGGAACCGGAACCGCAACATACAAGTCTCAAGCGGTTTCAAGATTTTTGGACCCGATCCGAACCGGACCGAAGTAGAACCGAACCGCAACCCGTTTATTATTATTAATTTTATTATAATATTGTTATAATTTTATAATCTATCTATAATATTTATGTTAGAAAAATTAAAGTGTGTCGCTACGCAATTGTATCATCAAAAATTTAGGATAATTACAAAACGTTGAATGTAGCAATGACGGATGAAAGATCGTCTTATTTAAAATCTAATAATCTCTATTGAAGTAATATGTAAGATTAACTTTTCTAATTAGTCAAATTAATTTAAGAACACACAAATGAAATAGAGCTCGAATAAACGGTAACTGAAGTGCCGAAAATTTATACTGTCATTTGTTCTGAGCTCATGCTTCATGATAGCGGATGTTCGCAACAGTTGACAATTTTCTTTATGAACTATGCGGCGCTAGCATATCCCGTTAGCATACAAAATTATATGTTGTTTAAATTACTACAACAAAAGATAATTAGTATAATGTATGCATATAAAATAATCTCTCCACCCGAATCAGTAATTTATGAATATGCTAATAAAACTCTTGATCAAACATTAATAGTTACAATTTAATGAATGATAGTATTCAGAGTTTGCACACCCTTAGGAATCTATTACCAAAAACTAAATAACAGTGAACATAATGTCTGGAATTTCGGATCATTGTGATCTGTAGTTTTTTGTTACTGTGTATGTATATCCATATCAGTTCAAAGCCTAGATTTTGGTCAAAAATTGATGACCTGTATAGGTATAGGTGTGCATACCTTTTCACGGTCAAAAACCTCCACCAATGAAAAGATGACATATACTAGCCCACCGATCGTGGAAGAGACCGTCGAGGAGTGTGCAACTTAATTATTTCTATTTTGAAAGTGTTTTGAGTTTTTTGCAGACCGCTTTTATTTCATTCTGTCAAATTTGGTTTAAGTTTTAGTTGGAACCGATTGGAATCGGACCGAACCGCATAGAACCGGACCGAACCGTTAGTGACCGGTCTGGTTTTGATTCTCGTTAAACCGGAACCGGAACCGTTGACGCGACGGTTCCAAAAATTATGATGGAACCGGAACCGGAACCAGAACCGGAATTGGTTAAACTAAATAAGATTTTGGTTCTAACTTGAAGAACCGTTACCTTAGCGGTTCGGTTCATGGTTTTAGTAGAACCGGAACCGTGACAGCTCTAGGCATGCAGTCATGGATGAAGAAATGACCGCACTATGGGGTAATCAGACTTGGGAACCGGTCTCTCTTCCTCCTGGCCAAAGTTGTGTTAGTTACAAATGGTTCTTTACAATCAAGCATGCGGCAGATGAGACAGTTGATCCCTTGAAAGCTCGACTTGTGGCGCGGGGTTTTACTCAACAATACAACCTTGATTATGATGAAACTTTCTCCTCAGTCGTCAAATTAAATTCGGTTCTGATTCTGCTCTCCTTAGTTGTTCATCGTCAGTGACCTCTCCATCAGCTAGACGTAAAAAATGCCTTCTTGAATAGTGATCTTCTAGACACTGTTTACATGCATCAACCGCCCGAATTTGAGTCCACGGAGGATTCTCGTGTATGTTTGCTTCGAAAATCTATATATGGACTCAAACAGTCTCCTCGGGGGTGGTTTGACAAATTCAGCAAGGCAGTTCGTGAGGTTGGTTTCATAAGAAGCTCCGCAGATTTCTCTCTTTTCACTCGTCACCAATCAACCGGGATTGTAATACTGTTGGTTTATGTGGACGATATTTTGATCACGGGTGATGACTCCGCTGGGATACAACATGTTAAGTAACATTTAAATTCTGTCTTTCAAATAAAAAATCTGGGAAACCTTCGATATTTCCTTGGACTAGAGGTTGCTCGGCGACCTAATGGCCTTGTTTTATCTCAGCGCAAGTATTGCATTGACCTTCTGCAAGATGCTGGCCTATCTGGGTGCAAACCTGCGGAGACTCCGTTGGAAGTCAACCACAAGCTATGTACTCAGGGATCTGAGTCTGATTCTCTACATCCAAATCTGGAATATTATCGGCATTTCGTGGGAAAACTGATATACCTAACAGTTACAAGACCAGATATCTCATTTGTGGTTGGAGTGGTCAGTCGCTTTATGCACACACCACATGTTTCCTATCTTCAGGCAGTGGAACGCATTCTCAGATATCTGAAGACTGCTCCTGGACAAGGACTTGTGTATAAACCATCTTCGGAGCTTTCTCTTATCGCTTACTCTGATGCAGATTATGCGGGCTCGCTGGATGGCCGACGATCTACAACTGGTTTATGTACTTACTTTGGAGGAATTTTATCACATAGCGGAGTAAGAAATAGTCTGTGGTTGCTCGCTCGTCTGCTGAGGCTGAGTACCGTGCGATAGAGACTGTTGTGTCAGAACTAACCTGGCTGGAAAGTCTTCTTATGGATTTGGGAGTTAAATTATCCTCACCTTCAACTTTGTTCTGTAACAGTCAGGCTGCAATCCATATTGCAAAGAATCATGTGTTTCATGAGCGGACCAAACATATTGAAGTTGACTGTCATTTTGTTCGAGAAAAGGTCCAATCGAAGATGCTAAAGCTTGAGCATGTTCCTGCTTCTGGGCAAGTGACTGACACTCTTACCAAGGCATTACCTCGAAAATTGTACCATTAGTTCTTGTCCAACCTTGGTGTCTACGATTTGTACGCTCCAGCTTGCGGGGGATTGTTAGAGAAAATGATGTAAAAGCCCGTGTATAAGGCCCATCTATAGGCCCGTTTCTTCCTTCGACTATTAGTCTCACATCTCTTGTATATGATTCTTTCTCCTTCTCTGTTCCTATATATTTGTACTCTTTCCTGTATTTTTGTTATGACAAATTATATATAAGGTTTGGCTCTACATTTCTACAATTTAAATAACCGGCCTTTGTCTGTGCTTCATGCTCCGGTATTGCCAAGAACGAAGGAAATTGTGGTTTGATGCTCTGAGCAGTATTGCCAAAAATGAATAAATGAATTCCATGCAACACATCATCTGTACAATGAGCAAACACCTTAACTACATCTATTTAAGCATGCTAACAACGCAGGTAGTGAGAAGGAAACTGGATGGAGGAGAAAATGAAGCAAAGAGCAAGAGAGAAGAAAGCTTATTAAAGCTAGATCTTGTTTTTTTTTCTACATCAATTACATCACAGATTTAAGTCATATTCCCAAATTCAAGCAAAACTTAATCTTCCCTTGCGGTTCCCCACATCTATGAAAATAAGCAAGAAAATTCCATAAAAAATAGGAAACTTGATGAGGAGCTCACCTGGACGATGCCTAGCTCATGGTTTCAACACGAAGATGAGGCAGCGAGTACTCAGAAGCAGAGAGAAGGCAGCGAGGACGTACAGAAAGGCTAAATAAGTGAGAGTTTAAAGAAATGGGAAAAAATTGGGAAGTAAAAAATAAAATTGAAATTTACCAGTTCTCCGCCGAGGGGATGGAGGCGGGTGGCGGAGCGGCGAACGTTAAATCAAATCATGGACGGGGAGCTTGAGCGGGTGAATCGTTGAAGAATGGGCCGAATGGACGCGACCTTCGCCACCCGCGATGCCCAGGAAGAGAGAACTTAGGGCACGGGAAGAGGAATAAAGCCAAGAGAAGCCTTCATCGTTTTTAAAACATGGGATCTTCTATTAAAAGGATAAAACACTCTTTGGTTAAACATTCACTTTCCGATTTTACCCCTTTATTAAAAAAAATCCACTTTTTTTATTTATGTATTTTTTGGTTTTTTTTTCTTCTATTTTAAAAAATGTGTTCTCATATAAACAAAGAATTCTGTTTATAATAAAAATGTGTTCTCCATGTCCCTCACAAACTTATGTGCGCAACACAAAAATGAGCAACGAGTAATGTACAACACTTAGGGGTTTGCGAGCGGCGGGAGCGTCGTCGCGTCGGAAAAATGTCATGGTCGGGATAATATCGCGTGGGGCACAGGGGCCCCCAGTGTACTATCACAATTGAGGTACTGTCGCGATTGGCCGTAGGGGCGGAGCCCCGTGCCTCTCACTCGTGTGTGTGTGTGTGTGTGTGTAGACACACACATGATTATACATGATGGCTCAATTCTAGAATAAAATCTTTTTTTAATAATATGAAGCTAAAATCAAGGCTCTGTTAGAAAATATGCATTTAAAACCAAATGACTATGGGAGGAAGGGCTCATGACCTATATTAAGTGCACAAGAATACACAATTTTTTTTTAATTTGAGATTATTTTCTCAATACGCTCCCCAATGAGTTACATATTTGGTCTCTTACAGGGGCACTTTGTTTTTAACTGGATGGGGTGGAAGTGGGTTGTTGAACCTAGCACCGCTCTAATACCATGCTATAATTTATGGGTCCAACCTAAACCAGTTGATTATAGGTGGAAGGGCTCAGATTTTGTAATATTGTGCATGAGTACATGAGTTTATCGATGCAAAGCTATACTTTCAACATGATCAATTTTTTCGACAAGGGTAAAACATGTTTATTGACTGCCGACATCAATAGATAACGTTAACTGATTGCAGGTGGAATGACTCAAGATCTATGTTAACTGCATAAGAGTACACAAATTTTCAATGTGGAACTATTTTCTCATCGCGTTCCCCAACACAGCTTACCTTACACATGCACTTCTTTTTTAACTGGGTGGCGTGGGAGTGGGCTGTTGAACCTAGCTCTGCTGATGCCATGTTACAAAATGAGTAAATGAGGGCCAATTGACTATTTGTGGAGGGTCCCAGGATCCGTATTTATTGCACATGAGTGCATGAGTTACTTGATGTGAGGCTATACCTCTCAGCATGATCAATTCTCTCAACAAGGGCAAAACATATATTTATTGACTGCCGACATCAACAGACATTGTTGAAAGAAAAAACAAAATACACTGGGAAACAAATCATTTAACTAGCTTAGTTAGTTATAGAGAGCTTAAAATACATTGTTCTACTGGAAACAAATCATTTAAATAGGCTGAGAAACAATACAACAGTGCTACATGTTAACGCATTAAAGTTATAGCTGAATGGTATACAGTGTGAGAAAGCTTGTTTCAAAATCAGTCTGGCATCATAAGTTTCATTCCACCAAAATAAAGTAACATTTCTAAATAACATTACATTGTGTATTACAAATAACACTTCTATCTTTGAAACATTGAGTATCATGCAGAAATCATTTTGCTACCAAGCTTCACATTCTCACTCAAAATTGATGGGAAAGATGCTAACATCATGCAAAAACTTCCTTGGATTCCAAAGATATTGTTTTGACTTATAAAATGAGGGCTAATTGGTACTTTGCACTTCCAAATATCATGCTTTTGGCACATTGCACTCCGAAATTTTAACGTTGGCACATTGCACACTTCAAATGCCTATAAATTGGCCTTTTGCAACCTAAGTTAAATTTTGAGAGGTATTTTTCTCATTGCACACTCAAAATACCTTCATATTCTATCATTTTTATACAGTTTTTTGTAGCGGGACGAAAGGGAAGAGGCAGCCGCTGGCGGCTGGCCGGAGGGGAGAGAGACAGAGAGTTAAGAGGAGAGAGACAGAAAGGGGAGAGAATGAGACTTTCATAATAATCAGCTGTTTAATTATTACACAGTAATCCTATTTATAAGCATAAGCAGCCTCCTTATGACCGTTGGCCCTACTGTATATTATTATTTACATAACCGCTACATTCCTGGCTACAGGACCCACTTTGCCACAGAGCTGGCTACATCTCCTGCCCGTCCTCTTTACGCTGCCCGGCTTGCCCTGTTGCTGCCCGCTTCGCCCGTCTTTAAATAAGAAGCGTGGGTTTGGACGAAACCCTAACATCCTCCTTCCGCTTCCGGGAGATCTGCGATCGTTGTTGGCGCGGAACCTTGGGCAGTTTTCTCAGTCGGACTAGTAAGGATGCCGCCGTTCGCTGAGATCTGCGTCTATTGCTCGCCTCCCTGTGTTCTAGCGGTATCTCTGTATCCCTTGTCTTTGAAGTTGAACTGCCTTGTTGATGCTCCCTCGTTGATGCGTGGTTGTCTGTCCTGCCGAGCTGTAAAAAATCTTTGTTAATCTGCTTTTTGTTTGAAAAATGGATGACGCTAGGGTTAGTTTGAGGAGAGTCTTCCCTGTCTCCTGTGATAGAGATATTTTTTGGGTTCTCTTGAGGTGGCTGCATTTGCTTTGATTTTGATACCTTTTCCTGTGACATAAAATGATGTTTGTTGTTAGTTTGTATGCTTGGTAGTGAATGGATGACAGTGTTTTTGAGTATTTGGGGGTCATCCCTGTTCGATTCCGATCCAAGTTGTGTCTGATGTTTTTCGGGATCTCGCTACATGTCTTTATTTTGCTGGTGTTCAACGTGTTTTGCTGCTTGGGTTGTCGGTTGTTCGGTATTGATTTCGTTGTTTCCGTTTTCCTGTCCGCATTGGAGATGATGAGTAGGTGAAATTACAATATTTGGGATGACAGAGGACTCGGGCTGAAAAATGTCTTCCCTGTATGATTCCCGGGTCGGTGAGCGTTTTTCCTGCGCAACAGAGAATGTATTAGATGATGTACTATTTTTAAGCTTGGGGATGACTGTATGTGAGGGTTGAAGAATGACTTCCCTGTCTGATTCTAGTGCGGATGGCTCCTGGCATGTATAGGAGGCGGCCAATCGTTGATTTGTTTTGTTGTCCATGGTGGATAAGTCCTCCCAGGTCGCCTCTTCCGGCAACATTCCTTCCCAGTGTATTAGTCCTTGTTGGGTTTGTTGTCCGTTGTGCCATATAGTGCAGTTTTCCAGTATTTCTAGTGGAAATCGTGATGTTGTGAAATTTTCTGGTAAAGCATGTATCTCGTATGTTGCATTTTGGAAATATGGTTTGAGTAAACTTGCGTGAAACACAGGATGAATTCGGGCTGTTTTTGGTAGATCTAACTTATATGCTACCTCGCCTATTTTTTCCAGAATTTTATATGGGCCAAAATATCTTAGTTGAAATCGTTTGCATTTTCTTTTGTGCAGGGTTAGTTGGCGATATGGGTGTAATCGCAGTAGTACCAACTCTCCTATCTGAAAGGCGGCTTCTTTTCTTTTCCTATCTGCATATGATTTCATTTTTTGTTGGGCTTGTTCTAAATGTGTGCGTAGCTGTAGTATTAATTTTTCTCTGGGGATATACTGTACGAGGTCATGGGTGGGCGATACTCCACCTGCTTGGCTACCCAAGAAATTGGGTGGGGGTCGGCCAAACATGGCTTCAAAAGGGGACATACCTGTGGCCGAATGGTAGCTTGTATTGTAGTGATACTCGGCCCAACTCAGTAATGGGGCCCAGTGTGTGGGGTGCTGATTTGCGTATAATCGCAAATATTGATTAATGCACCTGTTCACGCGCTCGGTCTGTCCATCGGTTTGGGGGTGGTAGGCCGAACTAAAACGTAGTTTTGTGCCGTTTTGCTTAAAGAATGTCGTCCAAAATGAACTTAGAAAAAGTGAATCCCTATCCGAAACTATTGTTTCTGGCAGGCCATGAAGTTTGCCGCAGTATTCCCAAAATACTTGGGCTACGTCGGGTCCTGTATATTTGGGTGGTAGAGGTGCAAAATGTGCGCCTTTAGTTAACCTATCGACCATTACTAATATGGTTGTATATGACCTTGATTTGGGAAGGTGTGTGATAAAGTCGATAGTAATGTCTGCCCAGATTTGGGTGGGTATTGGTAGTGGCTGTAATTTCCCCAATGGTAAAGTGTTGCGGTCCTTTGCCTTTTGGCATAGGTCGCAACGTTGGATGTAATCGTGCACGTTCTTATGCATATTAGGCCAATAATAGTATTGTACTAATCGCTGGTAAGTGGCGTGAATCCCAGAGTGGCCCCCTATTTTTGTGTCGTGCGCCTCACTTATTAAAATCGTGCGAATAATTGCTGGTGGTATGTATATTTTTTGTTTATGAAAGAGTCGTTTCTCTACCCAAGTCCACTCTGGACAAGATGAAGGTTCCTTTGTGACCTTATCTATTATATCCTTTGCGTATGTATCGGACTCATAGAGTTGAGGTAGGTCGGCAAATAAATTTGTGTAGGAAAAGGAAATATGTTGGAGGCTTTGAAAAGACGCGTCTTCAATCCCTTGTCCTAGTCGTGAGAGCACGTCAGCCGCTGTGTTGTCCTTTCCGGGCCTGTATTGTATGGAATAATTGAACCCTAACATTTTTGTTAAAAAATTTTGCTGTTCCGGCATGGTGATAACTTGCGATTTAAGGTTGTAAAGTGTTTGGTGGTCTGTTAGGATAGTAAAAGCTGATCCGAGGAGGTAGTGGCGCCATTTTGTGACTGCAGAGGTTACTGCTAAGAGTTCGCGAACATATGTGGATTTAGTCTGGTCTTTTGGCGACAGCTTCTTGCTGAAATATTCAATTGGATGGCCCTTTTGGGACAGTACCGCCCCTATGCCTACTAAAGATGCGTCACATTCGATAACAAATGGGAGGGAAAAATTTGGTAATGAGAGGACTGGTGCAGACGTAAGCATGGTTTTCATTTTGTTGAAAGTGTTCGTACTAGAGTCTCTCCATTGAAACCCATCTTTGACTAACAAATCTGTTAATGGAGCGGTGATAGTTGCATACTGTCGTATAAACCGTCTGTAGTAGCCCGCTAAACCCAGGAAGGCCCGTAATTGTTTTTGAGTCTTTGGCGTTGGCCAATCTGTTATTGCTGTTAACTTTTCTGGGTTTGGTTTGACGCCTTCTGGTGTAATAATATGTCCTAAAAAATCTACCGATGTTGTTAAAAACGAGCACTTAGATGGCTTTATGTAGAGCCTGTGAGAAAGTAATGTTTGAAAAATTAGTCGTAAGTGTTCTATGTGAGCTGTTTCCGATTTACTGTAGATGAGTATATCGTCAAAAAAAATTACTACAAAGCGTCGTAAATAGGGTTTAAAAATTGTATTCATTAGGTTTTGAAATGTAGCGGGTGCGTTTGATAGGCCGAAAGGCATGACTAGGAATTCGAAAAATCCATTATGTGTGCGAAAAGCGGTTTTATGTATGTCGGTTGCGTTCATCCTCACCTGATGGTATCCTGAGTGGAGATCGATCTTAGAATAGATTGTGGCTCCGTGTAATTCATCAAGTAATTCGTCTATAGTCGGCATTGGAAAACTGTCCTTTATTGTTATAGCATTAAGTGCTCTATAATCTACGCAGAATCTCCAACTTCCATCTTTTTTCTTAATTAGTAATACGGGTGCACTATGGGTAGATGTACTTGGTCGTATTAATCCTTGCTCCAACATTTCGGCAATCAATCGCTCTATCTCGTTTTTGTGGAAATACGGGTACCTGTATGGTTTGACCTTAGCCACCTTTGTTTCGTCTACTAAAGGTATTTTGTGGTCGATGTGCCATATTGGAGGCAAACCAACCGGTTTCTGGAAAATTTGTTGGTATTCTTTACGCAGTGTCCTTATTGCTGGGTGAGGGTTGTCTGGTTTAGAAGATGGTGAGCTATTGTCACATTGATTCATTGGATCCATTTGTAAGCATAGCATCATTGATTCGATGGAATCCTGTGCGACTAATTTGGACATTTGGGATGAGGAAACCATGCGGGAATTCAGAGTTTGTTCTCCTGTAATCTTGCATGGAATGCCCATGTGTTTGAAGTGCATTTCTTTCTTCGTATAGTCTGTGGTGACCGGCCCCAGGGTTTCTAACCAATTGAACCCTAGAATTACGTCTGCTCCATGCAAATCAGTAATGTATAGATCGATCAGGAAGTCGATTTTCTGAATTACTAGTTTGACCGCGGGGCATAATTCTTTGCAGAACATGATACTGCCATTGCCCACGTGGATTCTAAAAGGGGTTATGGAGGAAATGGGTAATTTTAAGAAAACCGCTGCTCGTTTAGTGATAAAATTGTGAGTGTTTCCGTTATCTAAGAATATGTGAACCGATGACGGACCTATTTGTCCCTGGACTCGAAAGGACTTTGTTGGGAATGTGCCCATGAGGGCGTTAACACTGATTTCTGGGTTGTCATGCTGGTTCATAGGGTCATCTATTATCTGATCTGATTCCATAGCCGGTGTTGCTTCGTCCAGGTTGTCGTCGTCCTCTGCTTCTAAAATGTAGATTGAAGCTTTGTTCTTACATTTATGTCCTGGTGCAAATCGTTCGTCACAAGTAAAGCATTGTCCTCGTTCTCGACGTGCTTGTAATTCCGTTGGAGACAGTCTTTTAACTGGGAGCCTATCAGATCTATTAAAAGTATGTGTCGGTGGGCGGGTGAAATTATTTTTAAAAGAACGATGGTCGTCTTTTTCTTGATCTTCGAATAATTTGGCGAGTTTGAATGTGTCGTATATGGTGTCAGGGTGATGTGCAATGACTTCTCGTTTGATGTGAGGTTTAAGGCCGGAAATAAAATTGCGTTTTAAAGCATCCGGAGACAACTCGTTTACTTGACTTGCTAAGATTTCAAAGGTATCTTGATAAACAGAAACAGTAGATGTTTGTATGAGTTTCATAATCTTACCGAGCGGGTCTTCGTAGTCGGATGGGCCGAAACGATCCATTATTGCTGATTTGAATGTGTGCCAATCCGGGCATAAACCATTACGTAAAAGGCCTTGAAACCATTGAGAAGCGGGCCTGTCCAAATGCATTGAGGCAAGAAATACAAAATCTAATGGGTTAACACTGTTATACCTGAAAAACATTTCGATTTTGTAGATCCAATTTGTTGGGTCGCCATTTGTAAACGTGGGGCAGTCGATCTTGGCTGTAAGGTGGGTTGAATTATCGTTTTTGTGTCCGGTGCTTCCTATTTCTGGTTGATGTTGCCCTGATCCAAATGATAATGATGGCATCTGATGTAATGATAAAGAATTATTGGGGCTGAATGCCTGCTGTTGTGGTATTGGGGGTGGCAGGGATCCCAGAAGGCTTGGCTGTGAGGAATCGCCGATTGAAACTATTGGAGCCCGGAACCGGGGCGGTCCTGTGCCTGGAAATGGCTGTCCGAGGATGCCGGGCAATGGAACGGAAGTCTCGTGGAGATCCATATTCTGAGCCACCGGAAGAGCCGACGTATCCCTGCGATCCACTGGTGCCATAGCTTGTAGGAGTGTCTTTATTTCTGTGCGAAAATCTGTAAATTCTGTCGAAATTGTTGTAGTAGAAGCTTGGAGATTCTGAATTTCTTGCATGAATGCTTCTTGCGTGTTCTTGAGGGCTTCTGTAATGGCGGATTGTTGGGCCATATAGACGGCATGCCGGCGATCCAGTTCGGCCCGGGTAACAGGCGTGGAACTTGTGCCGGAGGTTGATGCGGCGGGGGAGGTGGGCCTCTCCATGGAGAGAACTCTCAACGAGAGCACCAATGTAGCGGGACGAAAGGGAAGAGGCAGCCGCTGGCGGCTGGCCGGAGGGGAGAGAGACAGAGAGTTAAGAGGAGAGAGACAGAAAGGGGAGAGAATGAGACTTTCATAATAATCAGCTGTTTAATTATTACACAGTAATCCTATTTATAAGCATAAGCAGCCTCCTTATGACCGTTGGCCCTACTGTATATTATTATTTACATAACCGCTACATTCCTGGCTACAGGACCCACTTTGCCACAGAGCTGGCTACATTTTTTGAGTTTATCTAATATTTGATCATGTAAATTAAACCAATTATAGTAGATCTTAAAAAAATAAAAAAATTGTGGGGGGGGATACCTCTCAAAATTGAGCTGGGTGAAAAGTCTCAATTACACTAAAATGAGTGGATGCAAAACGATCAATTGTGAAAACTTGTATAAAATTTACGAAAAGCTGAATGAGAACATGAAGAAAAGGATAATGAAGCAAGAATCAGACCTTGACCCTGAAGGTCCGCGGCTGCAGCTCCTTTCTTATTTCAACCATCTTCTGCTCCTCCCTATTCAGCCTCATTCTCATGAGATATGGATGAAGAAGACCTGGAGTATCATACAATTTTGCCTTTGCAGGCAAAATTCCAGCAATTCTTAGAATCCCCAAAGTAGTTCCAGGGACAGCAGCCTCAGTTAGCCTCATCACCTTCACCCCTTCCTTCTTCGCAAGTGTGTTGATCAAAGTCGACTTACCTGCATTCTGAGCTCCGATGACCCATACATTACCTCGAGGCCCTGCCAATTCCTTGATGAATGAAAGCAAATTCTTCACCCCGAGATCCTTCAGGGCGCTCACAAGGTAGACCGCGTTGAGCTTGGGGGCTCCAATGGCCTTCGCACGGCGTCGAACCCACCGGTCCAACCTCGCAGGAGAGATTTGCTGGGGGAGCAAATCCACTTTAGTTGCAACGAGAACAAGTTTTGGCAACTTGTTCATCCTAGAACTGTTCGTGGATAACTCCAACGCTTTGAACAAAGATTTCGCAGCTCGTTTCGGGAATGAACCGTCAAAATCCACGCAATCAACAACAATGATCACCACCGGAGCACTCGTTGATGGCTTGATCAGCTTCGCGGAGATGAAGCGGTCAAAATCGAAATCAGGGATGAGATTCTCTGCTTTCTGGTTCTTAATCTGGCCATAATTCCTTAAAGAATGGCAGCGGGCGCAAACGGTGATAGAGCAATCTGATTCATCCCTCTTGGCCTCTCTCATCTTCCTCTTCTTCTCCGCCTTTGAGATCTTATCCTTCGTCAACTTAGTCAGTGTTTCGGGTGTGATGTTACCATAGCCAACACCAGGAAGGGAGAATCCATCTAATTCCTTCTTGTACTTACTCTCTTCATCTTCTTCGAAACCCCAATCCGAATCCCAATCGATTCCGCTATCCTCTTCATCGGAAATCTCATCAACTTCGGAGTCAAGTTTCGAAGGTGGTTCATCATCTTCATCTAATTCTTCAAAGAATTCATCCGATTCTGAGGGAGAATGATCGGAATAGTTGCCGTCCTGAACAGAAACGGATGGTTTCTGGTAAAAGCCAGGGAGATTAGGGTCAGAATTCTGCATGAACACGCCGCAGCCGGGACAGATTAGGCGGGCCTCGTCGTCCTCCCTTCCTTCACTAACGACTGGGGTCTTGTGAAATGATGGTTTAGTGGGGGTGGGAATAGTGTGGGAGGGAAAGCATAAGAGAGGGGTTTTGCGATGTGAGATACTGTAAATGGAGGAGGAAGAGGGTGGCAGAGAAGGGGATAAAGGAGAAGAAACATTCATACGGAAGGAGACAAAGAATTCTCTCTTATACATACTTGCGCCATGGGAGAACAGTTGAAGCTTCGGTGGAGTCGCAGAATATGATGATAAGGTTTCTGCCATTGGCTGGAGTTCTAATGCTCAAACTCTCGACGGATGCAGAGAGAGAGAGCGAGGGGGGAGTGAGAGAGAGAGGTGTATTCCTTGGCCACAACTTGAATGAACTGTCGGCGCCGCGGGCGGTGAAGGGGCGGCGGGTGAGCCGCTGGCTCCAAGCTGTCCCTGGAGCGGGATCGGAGACTCACGGAGAGGAAGTGAGAGAGATGATAATGGAAAAAGTGTGATTCTAATAAAGTGGCGTTATAGACTAATTAATTTTGGATATATGCAAATATAAGAGTAATTTTATGTGCAAATTCATTTTGACTACGTGCAAACCACAGTTATATGTAAACCGAAAAATTTTAGATACATTTATCTAAAATTGATTTGCACTTAACAAAATTGGTTTGCACTTATCTAAAATTGATTTGCACTTAACACCACTCAAATATAAATGCAGCTCAACATAGATATTTGCACACGGAGCATATAATTGCACATCCAAAATAGATTTTTTAAATTCGCAAATCAACTTACAAAATCACATAGGGT
Source organism: Platanthera zijinensis (assembly GCA_039513925.1). Lineage (NCBI taxonomy): Eukaryota > Viridiplantae > Streptophyta > Magnoliopsida > Asparagales > Orchidaceae > Platanthera > Platanthera zijinensis. Next base: position 120,903,783 of record CM077098.1, read on the forward strand.
CTGTTCAGCGCGTCGGAAATGACATTCTGGAATTGGCTTTGGACAACAATAAAGCCAATTCCGACGTTCGGCGGGTCGGAAATGCTCTGGAATCGGTTTTTGGAGAAAAATCGATCGGCTTTAAACCTAGTTAAAATAGCGCCACACCAATTCTTTTCTCCCCCCCCCCCCCCGATTTTCGCGATTTTCCCCCATCCTGACTTCCCGCAGCGTGCCAGCGACCTAGCCGCCCTCCCGATCGAAGGCGAATCTCCTCTCGCCGATCGAAGGTCATTCTCCTCCCGATAGCAACGACAAACTCCTCTGATCGCAGGTATACTTCCTCCTCTTCCTCCTCTTCTCTTTTTCTTCCTCTTCCTCCTCTTTCTCTTGTCTTCGGATTCACCTTTTCCTCCTCTTCCTCTTCTCTTATTCTTCCTCTTCCCCCTCTTCTCTTCTTCATTCGAGCTTCAGGTCATATCTGAGCTTTAGGTCTTCGGATTTTCCTATTTGTTGAATAATTTTAGATACAGTAATCATTACCATCGGTTTATATAGTTCTGATATTAATAATGGTAACAATGTTAGCAATGTTAGATCCAGTAATAATGGTAGCAATGTTGATGGAGACGGCTAGAGTTGATGGTAGTAATACACAGGAGACAGCTAGAGTTGATGGAGAAGGGAGCAGTAGAAGGAGGAGAAAGCGAGCTGGACAAAATGACTCGTTAGCAGTGACCATTGAAAAATTGGCTGACTCGGTGCAAGGAGCGGTGGGGACCATGACTGCTAGTGATGTTGACGACATCTACGTCGCACTTGGATGACTAATTTATCTTCTCAAGATTTCCTTAGGGCAATGGATATATTGTGTCATAATAGTGTCAAACGTGATATATTCAAGAGACTCCCGGACAAGTTGAAGGACACCTTGCTGCGAATGTAATTTGATCGCTAGTTTAGTGTTTATGCTTATGAGTCATTGACTCTTTATCTAGTTGTGTTGCTATTTCAGAACTTTTATTATGTTGATGATGCTTTAAGATTATTAGTACTTTCATTTCAAGTATTTTTAGTATTTTGATGATTTTGTGGACAATGCTTAATTTTTTTAAAAAATAGTTTCTAAAATTTACAATTCCAGAAAACCAATTCCTTTGCGCAACCGAACAACATTTAAGTATCAATGTCAATTCTGTTCACCGAATACCTTCCTGCAGCCGAACAACAGAATTGGTTTTCTGCACAAAACCAATTCCTACAGATATTGGTTTTCTGACCAAAGCCAATTCCAGAAAGTCAATATCTGCGCGCCGAACGGGCCATAAGTAGACACCCACCATGTTTTTGAACTTTTTAATATGATCATTTCATCATTTAGTAATATTAGAAATTTCAAGACATACAAAACATAAGAAATTTGTACAGTAGTTCGAACAAAAAATAAATAAACCAACGTATGATTCTTAACAATCCATTATACAAAATGGGTTAGCCAACTTAAACAATCACTATGGTAGTAGATCACATCAATGGTTCAAAAACTTGAGCTCAAATTCTTTTCAATCGTCTCGACCTGCATATGTTAAATTTACATAAGAATTTTACTATACATCACGTGACACAAAAAATTGAAAATAAAATGTTATATCTCTACCTTTTGTATTACTTGTTTGCGATGAACATCCAAATGTAAATGTGATACTTCAAATATCTGCACAAATAACTTTTATATTAATATTATAGTAAAAATTAGTTGCTATTATGAATGATTGATAATAAGAAGTTTATCTTCTATCAGGGATCCGTCAAATTAATAATTTCTTCATCTTGTTTGCTGTCACGGAGAACTCTATCGCTTGAGATGTAATTGAAGTCTCACTCATCTGCTACTGGATCATGATATCTCGTCCATATAGAGATCACTGGTGGTAGCGGACAACCATCGCTCATCAACAAGTGAATGTAGTGGTTATTATTGGCATCACATAATTCAAAACATTAGGATATTTTTTGGAGTACTTGGCTAACATAACATTCAAATGCATGTTGTAATCACTAATGGTATGAGTTCACCAACGTTTGTCATTCTTGTAAAAAAACTTCGCATTTCTTACCATGCTTGAAAAACTTCTTGCAATGTGCTAATATATTGCGGTTAATGTGCACCTGACACAATATAATTCTTGTTTGAGGGGAAGTCACTTTTATGGCATTCATCAAACAGACTTCTCTGTCAACCACCATTACATTTGACAAAGAAGTTGCATCCAATATGTACAACCCCGTATTCGCGGATTGGGGTCCCCAAGAAGGCGCAAGGCTTGCTACGCAGTTTTAAGCTTTTTGAGGGTTTTGCACTCTAGGGGACCAATTTAAGGTCGATCTTCATAATATACTAGTAGGAGGATGCAGTATTTGCCTCCCCCCGACCTGTTTTCAGGGGGCGGGTGCGGCAAGAGGCCGACTCACCGACAGACTTCTTAATATTCAAGCATGTTATTGATCTATTTCTCTTCTTAATATTCTGTCTCTCTCCCCTAAGTTTCTCCTCTCTCCTCCCTAAGTTTCTCCTCTCTCTCCTCCGGTCTGCCTTCACCGGCAGCCTTCCCCCCTCCCGCCGCAACACCGCTCCCGAGTTTCTCTTTTGTTTTGCCGATACATGTGTTCTGTTTTGCCCAATTCAGTCCGATTCATTTTTTTTGGCTGATAGATCTGCAAACGGGCTTAGTTCATGTTGTTAGATCCTATGTTTTGCCGATACTCAGCTGAGTCTACCCTTGTTCTTCTCAAGCCCTACTTCATTTCTTGCTCCCAAAGCAGGATTTCTTGTGTGAGCCAGATAAAACAACAGGTTGAAGGCGAAGAGAAAAAGACGGTGGTAGACAACGAAAGAGAGGAGTGATGGCAGGGAAGTCGATTTCTCATGATGTATCCTCTAACATTGACGCCCTTCGCTTCGGATTGGAAGGAGTCAAGGGGGATATCGTCGGCTCTCATCCTCTGGAATCTCTGCGCGAGACGGTAATTAGGACTTTTATTCTGACTAATTACCTTGCCATTAGAGTTTCCGATTTTCTCTCATACAAGGCCATTTTGATTTTGTGCCTTCTAGCTGAAGGAATGTGACCTAATTGTTGATTGTTATTGATTTTGGTTTTTTTCCTCAGGCTACGAAGAACTTAGAGGGGAAGAAGCGGATGATTACAGATCTCACTTATGGATCTTCATTCAATTTGAAGATGAATCTTGATAAGCAGATCCTGTCAAGGTTTGATTTGCAGCTTCATGTGATTTGAGCATAGCTTTTTCAAATGGAATTCTTCTGTTTTATGACTGTGAAAGAATTATGACTGGGTTCTGTAGAAATACCAATGCAAATTGGAATTGATTAGTAATGTTATGTAGTTCCTTGGTTTGTTTATTTATTATCTATACTATGTTATAAGCGAATACTTCGTTGCTACAGTCACAATCCGTCCGTTATTTTTGCTTTTCCGGATTTGCCCCTGCCAGTTCCGCCATTTTATAAAAAAAATGGATTTCAGTTGGCCGCCGGCGGCGGAGGCGGCTGCCTCACCGGACCCCACCGCCGGGGTCGCCGGAGACACCGGCGGGGGTAGGTCGGAGGCGAACCGGCAAGGCCCATCATGAGCTCCACCATTTTATAAAAAAAAAATTCCTGATTTCAGCCGGCCGCCGCTGGCGGAGGCGGCGGCTGCCTCACCGAACCCCACCGCCGGGGTCGCCGGACGCGACACCGGCGGGGGTAGGCCGTAGGCTCACGGGCAGGGCCGCCGCCGCCTCCGGCCCACCCCCGCCGGGGACACCGGTGTCCGGCGGTTGGCCTGCCCCCCTCCTCCTCTTCCCGTGCAGCCCTCCTCCTCTTCCTCCCCTCCCGCTTTAATTTCCTGTTCACTTATGTCATAGGTTTTATATTATTAGATTATATTTATATTATTATATTATTATATTTATATTTATATTATTATTTTAATTCGATTATATTTAAATTTTATTTAATACGAGCATCTTCGCACGGGCTACGCCCGTGCTCGATGCTCTCAGGAGGCCTTAGGCCGCATTAGGAGGGCTTCACCCTCCTGTGCACGGGCTACGCCCGTGCTTGATGCTTAGGGTGGTCTTCGGCCGCATAGAAGCGGGCTTCGCCCGCTTCCACGCAATTCACCATCTCGGCGCCGCACCCGCCACCCGCGGGCCCCCAGAGCCCTATGGTTATTTGATTTTGCTCCGTGGGGCCACGAGTGGCGGGTGCGGCGCCGAGATGGTGTATTGCGTGAAAGCCCTGTTTCCAGATTTTGACCTTGAGGACAAGGTCGTTGAGAACCCAAGTGTAGTTGATACGAACGCGGCGGATCCGATCGAAGGAAGGTGCTTCGTGCGCGTCTATACTAGGCGCACGCGAGGGACGAATACCGCATTAGCCCGAGCAGCACTTGGCGGGCCTAGTATCTGTTTATATTTCGTGTTTTTATTTCTTAGTGTTTATTTATGTTGTACAGCCGATTGGCCTATTTGGTCTCGCCCTATATAAGGGAGATATGTGGACTTATGACGTATGTTTTGGATTATTAAGTGGTTTGAATTTGAGAAGGGGCGAGACCGACCCAGCGGTTCCCTCCGTAATCGCGCCTCTTAAATTCTGCTACATCTCTTCTGCCTTCGCCTTACAACACCGCCGCCCTATCCGTATGGCACCGCAGCCCCGCAGCGCCACCTTATCACTTGAACAAATGGCGGTTGTTTGGGTTGTTTGAATTTTGCCCATTGCATTGTCAATTGCTCCTCTGCTCATAAACTCATCTGCCTTCCTTTCTGTGCAATCCCCATATTATCTAAATAAGTAATTAAGGAATAATACAAGGAAAGCTAGATAAATCAATATAAATTAAATAGAAAATATTAATCCAGAAAGATTGATAAAATTATATTTACCTCCCTTCTAAGTTTCCCTAATTTACAAAAATGCCCCTGTTAGAAATACAGATGAAAAATGTTAAAATCTGCCCAAGCATTTTATGATATTCCAATTTTGCCCTTTGCAATGCCCCTACATTGAAAGGAATAAATTTTAGGTGGGTTACTCACCTAGAAATAAGTGCAGTATTAAATACTGACCGTTGATCTGATATCCTACGACCCATATGGTATTAAATACTAACCGTTGATCAATATTTCGATCAATCATGTTATTTCTGCAGAAAATCAATGATCAGTATTTAATATTGCACCTATTTCTAGGTGAGAGTAACCCACCTAAATTTTTTTTCATTGAAAGGGATGTCCTCTTCCTTTAGAATAGATGGAAAGTGATAACATATACCAAATTATTTTATGATATTCTAATATTACCTTATGTAATAACTCAACTTTGAAAGAGGCGCATTACAGTTTATCCTTTGTAATAAATCTAGAATCATTATAAAATGATACAAATGGAAAATCATAAAATAATTTGGCAAATTTTATCATTTTTCATCCTTATTTCTAACGGAAGGGACATTTTGGTAAACCGGAGAAACAGAGGGAAGGTAAATGTATTGAGGGGTGCAACCTGTAATTATGCAAACTCCCAAGGGAGGTCTAGGTAATAAAACACACCCGCGCCCGCCCATGCGCCCTTGCCCACGCCCGTGCGTGTGAGATGTGAGTTTTTTGTTGTCATTAAACATGATTGTAATTTATTTTTCACCAGTGATTCCCAAACTTGAACAGGTTAATAACATCTTCTTAGGTTCTATGATGAAGAAATTGTCCCATCTCTCATCCATACACAACAAGACAAGCTCAACAGGTGCCGATAGATCCACTGTGACGCCGTCCGGCGGCCATAGCATTGGTCGCGGGATACAGGAAACCCCAATCGAACAATCTCGGAGAAAGAGGCACGGGGACCTCGCAACTGCTTCGGTGCCTAGAAGGTCTATTGAACAATCTTCGCTCGCCTACAAACCAGAAAGCCAGCTGACCTCTACCACCATCGGATCTAAGCAATCGCATGGAAAGAAGGCAAAGACCAAGAAACTCAAAAGCTGAAGGGCAGCTTAATTGAAATATTATGGAACATTCATAAGTTTGATACCAATGTTTAATTAATTTTTAATTCTCTTGCCCTTTGTTTTAAGGATATATATGGGTGTTTAACCATTTTCGAACGCTTCAGTGTAATTTCTAGGACATGTGATTTGATTATCTATCAATGATTCTTGGATCGATTATGTGATTATGAAAGTAATATATATTTGTTGGTTTGCATATTTCGTAAGATGTAATTTGATCTCAGGGAATATCGAGTGGTTTAGGCTATGTTGGGTGCGTCGTTTTTGCTCCGGTGGGTTTGGACAAAAACGCCAACATAGAATAAATGTTTGACATGAACGAAAACTAGTTTTGAACATAATAGTGGACGAAGTTCTTTAGGTGAGGTTGGATGTTCATAACCATTATGTTCACAACTGCTATCGCCGTGCCAAGCGGAGCATTAGTTTTGTTTGTTTTTCAGGCTTGTTTGTGTTAAGATTGGTCATACTTGAGAGTAATATTTTAGTAAATGACATAGGGCTGTTTGGCCCATTTAGGGGCTGTTTGGGGAGGATTATTGCGAGCTGCACGCCACATCTTCTCATATTTAAAAAGATGGTAGTAAGTATTCCCGCCGCAGCTTCTCGATATTTTGCAATTTACCCAACAATGCTTCTTCTCCCCCCCCACCCACGGTGCTCCGCAGTGTCATTTACCCAACAACGATTCCCACCGCAGCTTCTCGATATTTAAAGCACTGTTGCTACTCCCGCTCCAAAAAAATTCAATTTTGGATCTAAATGTGGTCACGTCGATAGGGGCGAGGTTAAACGTTCAGGAACCACAGAAAAACTGATGTTCATCATCACTGCATTTTCGCTCATCATGGCTGCGCTAAGCAGAACCCGGAGTCACAAAAATGAGACTGGGAGAAGACCCAGAGGTCAGGCTGGGCAACTTATAATATAAGCATAAGTATAACTAATTTAGTAAGTGTCAAGAAGAACCATTAACTCTAACAATGAAAAAAATAGACTTTGGTTAACCAAATTAGTTCAAATCAAGTGGAACCACCTTAAATGGGTTGGTCATGTCTCCCATGTGCATGTTTGGATGCTCAAGCAGTGCCGTGTCTCTGACGTGCTATTCTTTGTTCGAGTCTTGACGCTTTTGTTATCGATCGCGAGTACCGGGAGGTAAATTGTGGCGGATGAGTGTGAGGTTTTTCTTGCTAGAACAAGGATCTCTCAGATGAGATTAAAATTTGTGCTAGATATGATCGTGGAATGCACTTGTATGAAGACAATGACAGATCCAGGAAATTGGTAATGGGGTTGTACAAAATTTTTTTAAATGAAAAAGTACAAATATTTGAACACTTACATCTTATCAAAGTTGTTTCCCCTTCATCTGACCATCATTTTTGACGTATAAGTAGTCAAAATTCATTGTCTAGACGAGAGAAATCCAAATTCACTAACCACTTTGAAAAATAATGGGGGGGGCAGTGTCCCCCAGGCAGTGACGGATCCAGAAAATTAATAATGAGAGCGCACAAATTTTTTTAAATGAAATAGCACAAATATTTATGGTTTAGGGATGCGTCACCAGGTTCTAGAAATTTTAACAAGGGGGTCAGACATTAACTTCTTCTAACAACAACAAAATTTGAACGCTTCCATCTTATCAGAGTTGTTTCTCCATCATCTGGCCACCATTTTTGACGTATAAGTAGTCAAAATTCTTTGTCTCGACGAGAGGGATCCAAATCCACTAATCATTTTGAAAAATAATTGGGGGGGCAGTGTCCTTCACCCCTGGATCCGCCCCTGTATGAAGAACTCCTTAGTTAACTTTCACCATCTGTTATAGGCAAATCACATTTGAATATAGCTTGTTTAATTCATTTATAGGAGTGTTTTCTTTGAGCCACTAAGAATATTTTTCATTTTAAAATTTGTTGAACTCATTTTGTCTGTTTTAAGAACTTATCACATCTGCTAAATTTCAAGCATTATGGTTGTATAATGGTTGTTAAAGCATGCTAACTTGCTAAGTTGATTTGTTAATTAATAATTTATTTGTCTTTGCAAAACGGCTGTTAAAGGCTTAAAGCATTAATAAGGCTTATTTTTGATAGAATTGCAGGAAATAATTTTTAAATTTTTTAGTTTGATTTTCTAATAATAATTAAAGTTTGCTAATAACCAAATCTTATTAATCTGACCCATTTAGGCGCTGTTTGGGGCGTTGTTTTAGGTCCGTTTGGCACTATGACGGCTATCGTGAAGACCGGGGTTAAATTATCATTTGTTAACGAAAACTTCATCCACTTTTATGTTGAAAGGAATGATGTTTGTTAGGTGATCCTTAAGGACGTTTTAACCCAACTATTCCCACCGCAGCTTCTCGATATTTTGCAATTCCCAACAGCGCTTCTTCTCCCCCCACGGTGCACCGCAGATTTTCCCGATTTCTTTCCCTCCTCGCGCGACTAGGGTTTGGTGTCTCCTCTTCCGATCGCTCGCGTCCAGGCGTCCTAGCAGGTAACCTCTCCCGATTTCTCTTCCGCTGGCCAGGCCGTGTTCCATTCATCTGCTCCCAATTTCGCTTCCGATCGCTCGCTATGTAAATGTTTTTACCGAGTTTCTCCTCTGTTTTGACCATACATCTACTCTGTTTTGCAGATAACCTTCCGACTCTGTCCTTCCATTTTATTTGTCGATAGATCTGCTAGTGGCGCAGGTAACCGCTCCCGAGTTTCTCTTTTGTTTTGCCGATACATGTGTTCTGTTTTGCCCAATTCAGTCCGATTCATTTTTTTTGGCCGATAGATCTGCAAATGGGCCTAGTTCCTGTTGTTAGATCCTATGTTTTGCCGATACTCAGCTGAGTCTACCCTCGTTCTTCTCAAGCCCTACTTCATTTTTTGCTCCCAAAGCAGGATTTCCTGTGTGAGCCAGATAAAACAACAGGTTGAAGGCGAAGAGAAAAAGACGGTGGTAGACAACGAAAGAGAGGAGTGATGGCAGGGAAGTCGATTTCTCATGATGTATCCTCTAACATTGACGCCCTTCGCTTCGGATTGGAAGGAGTCAAGGGGGATATCGTCGGATCTCATCCTCTCTAATCTCTGCGCGAGACGGTAATTAGGACTTTTATTCTGACTAATTACCTTGCCATTAGAGTTTCCAATTTTCTGTCATACAAGGCCATTTTGATTTTGTGCCTTCTAGCTGAAGGAATGTGACCTAATTGTTGATTGTTATTGATTTTGGTTTTTTTCCTCAGGCTACGAAGAACTTAGAGGGGAAGAAGCGGATGATTACAGATCTCACTTATGGATCTTCATTCAATTTGAAGATGGATCTTGATAAGCAGATCTTGTCAAGGTTTGATTTGCAGCTTCATGTGATTTGAGCATAGCTTTTTCAAATGGAATTCTTCTGTTTTATGACTGTGAAAGAATTATGACTGGGTTCTGTAAAAATACCAATGCAAATTGGAATTGATTAGTAATGTTATGTAGTTCCTTGGTTTGTTTATTTATTATCTATACTATGTTATAAGCGAATACTTCGTTGCTACAGTCACAATCCGTCCGTTATTTTTGCTTTTCCGGATTTGCCCCTGCCAGTTTCGCCATTTTATAAAAAAAATGGATTTCAGTTGGCCGCCGGCGGCGGAGGCGGCTGCCTCACCGGACCCCACCGCCGGGGTCGCCGGAGACACCGGCGGGGGTAGGTCGGAGGCGAACCGGCAAGGCCCATCGTGAGCTCCACCATTTTATAAAAAAAAATTCCTGATTTCAGCCGACCGCCGCTGGCGAAGGAGGCGGCTGCCTCACCGAACCCCACCGCCGGGGTCGCCGGACGCGACACCGGCGGGGGTAGGCCGTAGGCTCACGGGCAGGGCCGCCGCCGCCTCCGGCCCACCCCCGTCGGGGACACCGGTGTCCGGCGGTTGGCCTGCCCCCCTCCTCCTCTTCCCGTGCAGCCCTCCTCCTCTTCCTCCCCTCCCGCTTTAATTTCCTGTTCACTTATGTCATAGGTTTTATATTATTAGATTATATTTATATTATTATATTATTATATTTATATTTATATTATTATTTTAATTCGATTATATTTAAATTTTATTTAATATGAGCATCTTCGCACGGGCTACGCCCGTGCTCGATGCTCTCAGGAGGCCTTAGGCTGCATTAGGAGGGCTTCACCCTCCTGTGCACGGGCTACGCCCGTGCTTGATGCTTCGGGTGGTCTTCGGCCGCATAGAAGCGGGCTTCGCCCGCTTCCACGCAATTCACCATCTCGGCGCCGCACCCGCCACCCGCGGGCCCCCAGAGCCCTATGGTTATTTGATTTTGCTCCGTGGGGCCACGAGTGGCGGGTGCGGCGCCGAGATGGTGTATTGCGTGAAAGCCCTGTTTCCAGATTTTGACCTTGAGGACAAGGTCGTTGAGAACCCAAGTGTAGTTGATACGAACGCGGCGGATCCGATCGAAGGAAGGTGCTTCGTGCGCGTCTATACTAGGCGCACGCGAGGGACGAATACCGCATTAGCCCGAGCAGCACTTGGCGGGCCTAGTATCTGTTTATATTTCGTGTTTTTATTTCTTAGTGTTTATTTATGTTGTACAGCCGATTGGCCTATTTGGTCTCGCCCTATATAAGGGAGATATGTGGACTTATGACGTATGTTTTGGATTATTAAGTGGTTTGAATTTGAGAAGGGGCGAGACCGACCCAGCGGTTCCCTCCGTAATCGCGCCTCTTCCGTTCTGCTACATCTCTTCTGCCTTCGCCTTACAACACCGCCGCCCTATCCGTATGCCACCGCAGCCCCGCAGCGCCACCTTATCACTTGAACAAATGGCGGTTGTTTGGGTTGTTTGAATTTTGCTCATTGCATTGTCAATTGCTCCTCTGCTCATAAACTCATCTGCCTTCCTTTCTATGCAATCCACATATTATCTAAATAAGTAATTAAGGAATAATACAAGGAAAGCTAGATAAATCAATATAAATTAAATAGAAAATATTAATCCAGAAAGATTGATAAAATTATATTTACCTCCCTTCTAAGTTTCCCTAATTTACAAAAATGCCCCTGTTAGAAATACAGATGAAAAATGTTAAAATCTGCCCAAGCATTTTATGATATTCCAATTTTGCCCTTTGCAATGCCCCTACATTGAAAGGAATAAATTTTAGGTGGGTTACTCACCTAGAAATAAGTGCAGTATTAAATACTGACCGTTGATCTGATATCCTACGACCCATATGGTATTAAATACTAACCGTTGATCAATATTTTGATCAATCATGTTATTTCTGCAGGAAATCAATGATCAGTATTTAATATTGCACCTATTTCTAGGTGAGAGTAACCCACCTAAATTTTTTTTCATTGAAAGGGATGTCCTCTTCCTTTAGAATAGATGGAAAGTGATAACATATACCAAATTATTTTATGATATTCTAATATTACCTTATGTAATAACTCAACTTTGAAAGAGGCGCATTACAGTTTATCCTTTGTAATAAATCTAGAATCATTATAAAATGATACAATTGGAAAATCATAAAATAATTTGGCAATTTTTATCATTTTTCATCCTTATTTCTAACGGAAGGGACATTTTGGTAAACCGGAGAAACAGAGGGAAGGTAAATGTATTGAGGGGTGCAACCTGTAATTATGCAAACTCCCAAGGGAGGTCTAGGTAATAAAACACACCCGCGCCCACCCATGCGCCCTTGCCCACGCCCGCGCGTGTGAGATGTGAGTTTTTTGTTGTCATTAAACATGATTGTAATTTATTTTTCACCAGTGATTCCCAAACTTGAACAGGTTAATAACATCTTCTTAGGTTCTATGATGAAGAAATTGTCCCATCTCTCATCCATACACAACAAGACAAGCTCAACAGGTGCCGATAGATCCACTATGACGCCGTCCGGCGGCCATAGCATTGGTCGCGGGATACAGGAAACCCCAATCGAACAATCTCGGAGAAAGAGGCACGGGGACCTCGCAACTACTTCGGTGCCTAGAAGGTCTATTGAACAATCTTCGCTCGCCTCCAAACCAGAAAGTCAGCTGACCTCTACCACCATCGGATCTAAGCAATCGCATGGAAAGAAGGCAAAGACCAAGAAACTCAAAAGCTGAAGGGCAGCTTAATTGAAATATTATGGAACATTCATAAGTTTGATACCAATGTTTAATTAATTTTTAATTCTCTTGCCCTTTGTTTTAAGAATATATATGGGTGTTTAACCATTTTCGAACGCTTCAGTGTAATTTCTAGGGCATGTGATTTGATTATCTATCAATGATTCTTGGATCGATTATGTGATTATGAAAGTAATATATATTTGTTGGTTTGCATATTTCGTAAGATGTAATTTGATCTCAGGGAATATCGAGTGGTTTAGGCTATGTTGGGTGCGTCGTTTTTGCTCCGGTGGGTTTGGACAAAAACGCCAACATAGAATAAATGTTTGACATGAACGAAAACTAGTTTTGAACATAATAGTGGGCGAAGTTCTTTAGGTGAGGTTGGATGTTCATAACCATTATGTTCACAACTGCTATCGCCGTGCCAAGCGGAGCATTAGTTTTGTTTGTTTTTCAGGCTTGTTTGTGTTAAGATTGGTCATACTTGAGAGTAATATTTTAGTAAATGACATAGGGCTGTTTGGCCCATTTAGGGGCTGTTTGGGGAGGATTATTGCGAGCTGCACGCCACATCTTCTCATATTTAAAAAGATGGTAGTAAGTATTCCCGCCGCAGCTTCTCGATATTTTGCAATTTACCCAACAATGCTTCTTCTCCCCCCCACCCACGGTGCTCCGCAGTGTCATTTACCCAACAACGATTCCCACCGCAGCTTCTCGATATTTAAAGCACTGTTGCTACTCCCGCTCCAAAAAAATTCAATTTTGGATCTAAATGTGGTCACGTCGATAGGGGCGAGGTTAAACGTTCAGGAACCACAGAAAAACTGATGTTCATCATCACTGCATTTTCGCTCATCATGGCTGCGCTAAGCAGAACCCAGAGTCACAAAAATGAGACTGGGAGAAGACCCAGAGGTCAGGCTGGGCAACTTATAATATAAGCATAAGTATAACTAATTTAGTAAGTGTCAAGAAGAACCATTAACTCTAACAATGAAAAAAATAGACTTTGGTTAACCAAATTAGTTCAAATCAAGTGGAACCACCTTAAATGGGTTGGTCATGTCTCCCATGTGCATGTTTGGATGCTCAAGCAGTGCCGTGTCTCTGACGTGCTATTCTTTGTTCGAGTCTTGACGCTTTTGTTATCGATCACGAGTACCGGGAGGTAAATTGTGGCGGATGAGTGTGAGGTTTTTCTTGCTAGAACAAGGATCTCTCAGATGAGATTAAAATTTATGCTAGATATGATCGTGGAATGCACTTGTATGAAGACAATGACAGATCCAGGAAATTGGTAATGGGGTTGCACAAAATTTTTTTAAATGAAAAAGTACAAATATTTGAACACTTACATCTTATCAAAGTTGTTTCCCCTTCATCTGACCATCATTTTTGACGTATAAGTAGTCAAAATTCATTGTCTAGACGAGAGAAATCCAAATTCACTAACCACTTTGAAAAATAATGGGGGGGGGGCAGTGTCCCCCAGGCAGTGACGGATCCAGAAAATTAATAATGAGAGCGCACAAATTTTTTTAAATGAAATAGCACAAATATTTATGGTTTAGGGATGCGTCACCAGGTTCTAGAAATTTTAACAAGGGGGTCAGACATTAACTTCTTCTAACAACAACAAAATTTGAACGCTTCCATCTTATCAGAGTTGTTTCTCCATCATCTGGCCACCATTTTTGACGTATAAGTAGTCAAAATTCTTTGTCTCGACGAGAGGGATCCAAATCCACTAATCATTTTGAAAAATAATTGGGGGGGCAGTGTCCTTCACCCCTGGATCCGCCCCTGTATGAAGAACTCCTTAGTTAACTTTCACCATCTGTTATAGGCAAATCACATTTGAATATAGCTTGTTTAATTCATTTATAGGAGTGTTTTCTTTGAGCCACTAAGAATATTTTTCATTTTAAAATTTGTTGAACTCATTTTGTCTGTTTTAAGAACTTATCACATCTGCTAAATTTCAAGCATTATGGTTGTATAATGGTTGTTAAAGCATGCTAACTTGCTAAGTTGATTTGTTAATTAATAATTTATTTGTCTTTGCAAAACGGCTGTTAAAGGCTTAAAGCATTAATAAGGCTTATTTTTGATAGAATTGCAGGAAATAATTTTTAAATTTTTTAGTTTGATTTTCTAATAATAATTAAAGTTTGCTAATAACCAAATCTTATTAATCTGACCCATTTATGCGCTGTTTGGGGCGCTGTTTTAGGTCCGTTTGGCACTATGACGGCTATCGTGAAGACCGGGGTTAAATTATCATTTGTTAACGAAAACTTCATCCACTTTTATGTTGAAAGGAATGATGTTTGTTAGGTGATCCTTAAGGACGTTTTAACCCAACTATTCCCACCGCAGCTTCTCGATATTTTGCAATTCCCAACAGCGCTTCTTCTCCCCCCACGGTGCACCGCAGATTTTCCCGATTTCTTTCCCTCCTCGCGCGACTAGGGTTTGGTGTCTCCTCTTCCGATCGCTCGCGTCCAGGCGTCCTAGCAGGTAACCTCTCCCGATTTCTCTTCCGCTGGCCAGGCCGTGTTCCATTCATCTGCTCCCAATTTCGCTTCCGATCGCTCGCTATGTAAATGTTTTTACCGAGTTTCTCCTCTGTTTTGACCATACATCTACTCTGTTTTGCAGATAACCTTCCGACTCTGTCCTTCCATTTTATTTGTCGATAGATCTGCTAGTGGCGCAGGTAACCGCTCCCGAGTTTCTCTTTTGTTTTGCCGATACATGTGTTCTGTTTTGCCCAATTCAGTCCGATTCATTTTTTTTGGCCGATAGATCTGCAAATGGGCCTAGTTCCTGTTGTTAGATCCTATGTTTTGCCGATACTCAGCTGAGTCTACCCTCGTTCTTCTCAAGCCCTACTTCATTTCTTGCTCCCAAAGCAGGATTTCCTGTGTGAGCCAGATAAAACAACAGGTTGAAGGCGAAGAGAAAAAGACGGTGGTAGACAACGAAAGAGAGGAGTGATGGCAGGGAAGTCGATTTCTCATGATGTATCCTCTAACATTGACGCCCTTCGCTTCGGATTGGAAGGAGTCAAGGGGGATATCGTCGGATCTCATCCTCTGGAATCTCTGCGCGAGACGGTAATTAGGACTTTTATTCTGACTAATTACCTTGCCATTAGAGTTTCCGATTTTCTCTCATACAAGGCCATTTTGATTTTGTGCCTTCTAGCTGAAGGAATGTGACCTAATTGTTGATTGTTATTGATTTTGGTTTTTTTTCCTCAGGCTACAAAGAACTTAGAGGGGAAGAAGCGGATAATTACAGATCTCACTTATGGATCTTCATTCAATTTGAAGATGGATCTTGATAAGCAGATCCTGTCAAGGTTTGATTTGCAGCTTCATGTGATTTGAGCATAGCTTTTTCAAATGGAATTCTTCTGTTTTATGACTGTGAAAGAATTATGACTGGGTTCTGTAGAAATACCAATGCAAATTGGAATTGATTAGTAATGTTATGTAGTTCCTTGGTTTGTTTATTTATTATCTATACTATGTTATAAGCGAATACTTCGTTGCTACAGTCACAATCCGTCCGTTATTTTGCTTTTCCGTGTTTGCCCCTGCCAGTTCCGCCATTTTATAAAAAAAAATGGATTTCAGTTGGCCGCCGGCGGCGGAGGCGGCTGCCTCACCGGACCCCACCGCCGGGGTCGCCGGAGACACCGGCGGGGGTAGGTCGGAGGCAAACCGGCAAGGCCCATCGTGAGCTCCACCATTTTATATAAAAAAAATTCCTGATTTCAGCCGGCCGCCGCTGGCGGAGGCGGCGGCTGCCTCACCGAACCCCACCGCCGGGGTCGCCGGACGCGACACCGGCGGGGGTAGGCCGTAGGCTCACGGGCAGGGCCGCCGCCGCCTCCGGCCCACCCCCGCCGGGGACACCGGTGTCCGGCGGTTGGCCTGCCCCCCTCCTCCTCTTCCCGTGCAGCCCTCCTCCTCTTCCTCCCCTCCCGCTTTAATTTCCTGTTCACTTATGTCATAGGTTTTATATTATTAGATTATATTTATATTATTATATTATTATATTTATATTTATATTATTATTTTAATTCGATTATATTTAAATTTTATTTAATACGAGCATCTTCGCACGGGATACGCCCGTGCTCGATGCTCTCAGGAGGCCTTAGGCTGCATTAGGAGGGCTTCACCCTCCTGTGCACGGGCTACGCCCGTGCTTGATGCTTCGGGTGGTCTTCGGCCGCATAGAAGCGGGCTTCGCCCGCTTCCACGCAATTCACCATCTCGGCGCCGCACACGCCACCCGCGGGCCCCCAGAGCCCTATGGTTATTTGATTTTGCTCCGTGGGGCCACGAGTGGCGGGTGCGGCGCCGAGATGGTGTATTGCGTGAAAGCCCTGTTTCCAGATTTTGACCTTGAGGACAAGGTCGTTGAGAACCCAAGTGTAGTTGATACGAACGCGGCGGATCCGATCGAAGGAAGGCGCTTCGTGCGCGTCTATACTAGGCGCACGCGAGGGACGAATACCGCATTAGCCCGAGCAGCACTTGGCGGGCCTAGTATCTGTTTATATTTCGTGTTTTTATTTCTTAGTGTTTATTTATGTTGTACAGCCGATTGGCCTATTTGGTCTCGCCCTATATAAGGGAGATATGTGGACTTATGACGTATGTTTTGGATTATTAAGTGGTTTGAATTTGAGAAGGGGCGAGACCGACCCAGCGGTTCCCTCCGTAATCGCGCCTCTTCCGTTCTGCTACATCTCTTCTGCCTTCGCCTTACAACACCGCCGCCCTATCCGTATGCCACCGCAGCCCCGCAGCGCCACCTTATCACTTGAACAAATGGCGGTTGTTTGGGTTGTTTGAATTTTGCCCATTGCATTGTCAATTGCTCCTCTGCTCATAAACTCATCTGCCTTCCTTTCTGTGCAATCCCCATATTATCTAAATAAGTAATTAAGCAATAATACAAGGAAAGCTAGATAAATCAATATAAATTAAATAGAAAATATTAATCCAGAAAGATTGATAAAATTATATTTACCTCCCTTCTAAGTTTCCCTAATTTACAAAAATGCCCCTGTTAGAAATACAGATGAAAAATGTTAAAATCTGCCCAAGCATTTTATGATATTCCAATTTTGCCCTTTGCAATGCCCCTACATTGAAAGGAATAAATTTTAGGTGGGTTACTCACCTAGAAATAAGTGCAGTATTAAATACTGACCGTTGATCTGATATCCTACGACTCATATGGTATTAAATACTAACCGTTGATCAATATTTCGATCAATCATGTTATTTCTGCAGGAAATCAATGATCAGTATTTAATATTGCACCTATTTCTAGGTGAGAGTAACCCACCTAAATTTTTTTTCATTGAAAGGGATGTCCTCTTCCTTTAGAATAGATGGAAAGTGATAACATATACCAAATTATTTTATGATATTCTAATATTACCTTATGTAATAACTCAACTTTGAAAGAGGCGCATTACAGTTTATCCTTTGTAATAAATCTAGAATCATTATAAAATGATACAATTGGAAAATCATAAAATAATTTGGCAAATTTTATCATTTTTCATCCTTATTTCTAACGGAAGGGACATTTTGGTAAACCGGAGAAACAGAGGGAAGGTAAATGTATTGAGGGGTGCAACCTGTAATTATGCAAACTCTCAAGGGAGGTCTAGGTAATAAAACACACCCGCGCCCGCCCATGCGCCCTTGCCCACGCCCGCGCGTGTGAGATGTGAGTTTTTTGTTGTCATTAAACATGATTGTAATTTATTTTTCACCAGTGATTCCCAAACTTGAACAGGTTAATAACATCTTCTTAGGTTCTATGATGAAGAAATTGTCCCATCTCTCATCCATACACAACAAGACAAGCTCAACAGGTGCCGATAGATCCACTGTGACGCCGTCCGGCGGCCATAGCATTGGTCGCGGGATAAAGGAAACCCCAATCGAACAATCTCGGAGAAAGAGGCACGGGGACCTCGCAACTGCTTCGGTGCCTAGAAGGTCTATTGAACAATCTTCGCTCGCCTCCAAACCAGAAAGCCAGCTGACCTCTACCACCATCGGATCTAAGCAATCGCATGGAAAGAAGGCAAAGACCAAGAAACTCAAAAGCTGAAGGGCAGCTTAATTGAAATATTATGGAACATTCATAAGTTTGATACCAATGTTTAATTAATTTTTAATTCTCTTGCCCTTTGTTTTAAGGATATATATGAGTGTTTAACCATTTTCGAACGCTTCAGTGTAATTTCTAGGGCATGTGATTTGATTATCTATCAATGATTCTTGGATCGATTATGTGATTATGAAAGTAATATATATTTATTGGTTTGCATATTTCGTAAGATGTAATTTGATCTCAGGGAATATCGAGTGGTTTAGGCTATGTTGGGTGCGTCGTTTTTGCTCCGATGGGTTTGGACAAAAACGCCAACATAGAATAAATGTTTGACATGAACGAAAACTAGTTTTGAACATAATAGTGGACGAAGTTCTTTAGGTGAGGTTGGATGTTCATAACCATTATGTTCACAACTGCTATCGCCGTGCCAAGCGGAGCATTAGTTTTGTTTGTTTTTCAGGCTTGTTTGTGTTAAGATTGGTCATACTTGAGAGTAATATTTTAGTAAATGACATAGGGCTGTTTGGCCCATTTAGGGGCTGTTTGGGGAGGATTATTGCGAGCTGCACGCCACATCTTCTCATATTTAAAAAGATGGTAGTAAGTATTCCCGCCGCAGCTTCTCGATATTTTGCAATTTACCCAACAATGCTTCTTCTCCCCCCCCCCCCACCCACGGTGCTCCGCAGTGTCATTTACCCAACAACGATTCCCACTGCAGCTTCTCGATATTTAAAGCACTGTTGCTACTCCCGCTCCAAAAAAATTCAATTTTGGATCTAAATGTGGTCACGTCGATAGGGGCGAGGTTAAACGTTCAGGAACCACAGAAAAACTGATGTTCATCATCACTGCATTTTCGCTCATCATGGCTGCGCTAAGCAGAACCCGGAGTCACAAAAATGAGACTGGGAGAAGACCCAGAGGTCAGGCTGGGCAACTTATAATATAAGCATAAGTATAACTAATTTAGTAAGTGTCAAGAAAAACCATTAACTCTAACAATGAAAAAAATAGACTTTGGTTAACCAAATTAGTTCAAATCAAGTGGAACCACCTTAAATGGGTTGGTCATGTCTCCCATGTGCATGTTTGGATGCTCAAGCAGTGCCGTGTCTCTGACGTGCTATTCTTTGTTCGAGTCTTGACGCTTTTGTTATCGATCACGAGTACCGGGAGGTAAATTGTGGCGGATGAGTGTGCGGTTTTTCTTGCTAGAACAAGGATCTCTCAGATGAGATTAAAATTTGTGCTAGATATGATCGTGGAATGCACTTGTATGAAGACAATGACAGATCCAGGAAATTGGTAATGGGGTTGCACAAAATTTTTTTAAATGAAAAAGTACAAATATTTGAACACTTACATCTTATCAAAGTTGTTTCCCCTTCATCTGACCATCATTTTTGACGTATAAGTAGTCAAAATTCATTGTCTAGACGAGAGAAATCCAAATTCACTAACCACTTTGAAAAATAATGGGGGGGGGCAGTGTCCCCCAGGCAGTGACGGATCCAGAAAATTAATAATGAGAGCGCACAAATTTTTTTAAATGAAATAGCACGAATATTTATGGTTTAGGGATGCGTCACCAGGTTCTAGAAATTTTAACAAGGGGGTCAGACATTAACTTCTTCTAACAACAACAAAATTTGAACGCTTCCATCTTATCAGAGTTGTTTCTCCATCATCTGGCCACCATTTTTGACGTATAAGTAGTCAAAATTCTTTGTCTCGACGAGAGGGATCCAAATCCACTAATCATTTTGAAAAATAATTGGGGGGGGGGCAGTGTCCTTCACCCCTGGATCCGCCCCTGTATGAAGAACTCCTTAGTTAACTTTCACCATCTGTTATAGGCAAATCACATTTGAATATAGCTTGTTTAATTCATTTATAGGAGTGTTTTCTTTGAGCCACTAAGAATATTTTTCATTTTAAAATTTGTTGAACTCATTTTGTCTGTTTTAAGAACTTATCACATCTGCTAAATTTCAAGCATTATGGTTGTATAATGGTTGTTAAAGCATGCTAACTTGCTAAGTTGATTTGTTAATTAATAATTTATTTGTCTTTGCAAAACGGCTGTTAAAGGCTTAAAGCATTAATAAGGCTTATTTTTGATAGAATTGCAGGAAATAATTTTTAAATTTTTTAGTTTGATTTTCTAATAATAATTAAAGTTTGCTAATAACCAAATCTTATTAATCTGACCCATTTAGGCGCTGCTTGGGGCGCTGTTTTAGGTCCGTTTGGCACTATGACGGCTATCGTGAAGACCGGGGTTAAATTATCATTTGTTAACGAAAACTTCATCCACTTTTATGTTGAAAGGAATGATGTTTGTTAGGTGATCCTTAAGGACGTTTTAACCCAACTGTTCCCACCGCAGCTTCTCGATATTTTGCAATTCCCAACAGCGCTTCTTCTCCCCCCACGGTGCACCGCAGATTTTCCCGATTTCTTTCCCTCCTCGCGCGACTAGGGTTTGGTGTCTCCTCTTCCGATCGATCGCGTCCAGGCGTCCTAGCAGGTAACCTCTCCCGATTTCTCTTCCATTGGCCAGGCTGTGTTCCATTCATCTGCTCCCAATTTCGCTTCCGATCGCTCGCTATGTAAATGTTTTTACCGAGTTTCTCCTCTGTTTTGACCATACATCTACTCTGTTTTGCAGATAACTTTCCGACTCTGTTCTTCCATTTTATTTGTCGATAGATCTGCTAGTGGCGCAGGTAACCGATTTTAATGAGTGCGGGCAGCAGAAACGGGCAGGGCAGGGAATGTAGCCCAATATGTGGCCATAGTTATTGTAGCTTAATAAGCAGATGTAGCCGTCTGTGTAGCCAAGTGCCTCCAACGGTCATAAGGGGGCAGGAGTTGTATATAAGCTATGTACAGTCATTATTATTATTCAAGCATGTTATTGATCTATTTCTCTTCTTAATATTCTGTCTCTCTCCCCTAAGTTTCTCCTCTCTCCTCCCTAAGTTTCTCCTCTCTCTCCTCCGGTCTGCCTTCACCGGCAGCCTTCCCCCCTCCCGCCGCAACATTGGTGCTCTCGTTGAGAGAACCTCTCTATGGAGAGGTCATCTTCCCCGACTGCGCCGATCATTGCCGATCAAACAACGTCGGTCACTTGGTCGGATCTTGATCGCCGTCACGCCATCTATATGGCCCAGAATTCATCAATTACAGATTCAATCAAGCATACTCAAGATACTTTTACACAAGAAATTCAAAATCTTCAGACAACCCTTACCGCCCACACACAACAGCAAATTTCGTTCCAAAAGACCCAAGAACAGCTGCAAGATTCTCAGAAGACGTTATACCAGGAATTCAAGGATTTACGCGGAGATCTGAAACACTTTATGACGACAATGGCACCAACAAAACACCAAGATCTATCAGGATCCTTGTTGGCTCAGAATTCCGAACTTTTGGATTCGTCTACATCGGCACCCGGCATCCTCGGACAACCACTTCCAGGTGCAGGACTGCCCCGGTTCCGGGCACCTATTATTACATTGTCTGATTCATCCTAGCCAGGGATCTTAGGAGTTTTGCCAGCTCCAATGCCATCCAGTTCCGCCCCAATACTCAATAATTCGTTATCAACCCAACCCATGCCATATTTATCAACACCCACAGCAATCCAGACATCAGAGCCAGAATTTTCTGGATCCAAGAATGATCAGTACAGCCATTTGCCCGCAAAAATCGATTGTCCCACATTCACAACCGGCGACCCAACAAACTGGATATTCAAAATCGAGATGTTCTTTCGATATCATAAGGTAAACCCATTAGATTTTGTTTTTATTGCATCAATGCACTTGGACAGGCCGGCATCCCAATGGTTTCAAGGCCTGCTGCGGAATGGTTTGTGTCCAGACTGGCATACATTCAAGCAAGCCATCCTGGACAGATTTGGCCCATTAGATTACGAAGATCCTTTAGGTAAGATTATGAAACTTACACAAATTACTACTGTTTCTGCTTACCAAGATGCTTTTGAAATGTTAGCTAGTCAAATCAATGAGTTTTCACAAGACGTTTTAAAACAAACTTTTATTTCGGGATTAAAACCGCACATTAAACGGGAAGTAATTGCACACCATGCTGACACATTATACAAAACTTTCAAATTGGCAAAACTTTTTGAGAACCAATATACCGATGATCCACGGACATATAAACAGGGACCACCACGAAACACTCATCAGAACAATTTCAACGCTACTCCTAGTAAAGTTCCAATTAAGCGCTTATCTCCCACCGAATTACAAGCACGAAGAGAGCGTGGACAATGTTTTACTTGTGACGAACGGTATTTCCCGGGACATAAATGTAAAAGTAGATCTTCCTTATTCATTCTAGAAGCCGAACAAGAGGAAAGTGTACTTCTAACTAACGACCTAGAAACAGTACCTAATCCAGACATTCTGCAGGAACAAGTAGATAGTCCTGAAATAAGTATGAATGCCCTTATGGGAACATTTCCATCAAAGTCATTAAGAGTTCAGGGCAAAATAGGGCAAACAACGGTACACATTTTTCTGGACAATGGGAGTACTCACAACTTTATTACAAAACGGGCAGCTATTTTTCTTAAGTTGCCTATTGTGACAATTCCATCCTTCCGGATACACGTGGGGAACGGAACCAATATGTTCTGTAAGGAACTTTGCCCTAGGGTAGCATTAACTATTCAAGAAATCAATTTTATTATCGATTTATATATTACCGACCTCCATGGGGCTGATATCATTTTAGGTTTTAACTGGTTGGAAACATTGGGTCCTGTGACCACAGATTACGCAAGGCGAGAAATGTTGTTTAATTATAATGGAAGACAATGTAAAATTAAGGGAGATCAAACAATAAATCCAGGATCAGTATCTCCTTCTCAACTAAACAAATTGATGACACAAGACTCCATAGAATCAATGCTATTATGTATGCAATATGATCCTATAAACGCTGAACCGCCTCACCAAGACTCTTTACTACCCATTACGAATCATTTACAATTACAAAATTTATTTGACGAATTCCAAAGCCTTTTTCAAAAACCATCTGGATTACCACCAATTAGACACTTGGACCATAAAATTCCGTTACTTGATGAAGCTAAGATAGCTAAGGTCAAACCTTATCGATACCCATATTTCCATAAGAATGAAATAGAACACTTAATAGCAGAAATGTTGGATCAAAGTTTGATCAGCCCTAGTACATCCACTTTTAGTTCTCCCGTGTTACTAATCAAAAAGAAAGATGGCAGTTGGCGATTTTGTGCGGATTACAGAGTTTTAAACTCTTTAACGCTTAAGGATAGTTTTCCCATGCCAACAATCGATGAACTACTAGACGAATTATGTGGGGCCAAATTCTTTTCTAAATTAGATCTTCAGTCCGGCTACCACCAAGTGAGAATGGATCCTAAAGATATACATAAAACAGCATTCCGCACTCATAATGGGTTTTACGAATTTCTCGTAATGCCTTTCGGACTATCCAACGCACCAGCCACGTTTCAGTCCTTAATGAACACCATTTTTAAACCTTACCTGCGTCGTTTTGTCGTAATTTTTTTCGACGACATTCTTATTTACAGCAAAACAGCTCACGAGCATATATCACACTTGCGTTCCGTATTCCAAATTCTCTCGGACCACACACTAGCATATATCACACTTGCGTTCCGTATTCCCAGGGATCAACTAATACGACAATTGCAATATCATCTACAACAGGCCCAGCACAAAATGAAAACAAAAGCGGATAAGAAACGTAAAGATATTTCCTTTCAAAAAGGAGATCTGGTGTTGCTACGACTGCACCCGTATCGCCAAATATCCCTGCACCATAAAACATGTAAAAGATTTCAGTTGCGATATTTCGGGCCTTTTCAAATTCTGGACAAAATAGGTGAAGTGACATATAAACTAGAATTGCCACCCTGTAGTAAAATCCATCCCGTTTTTCACGTTAGTTTACTTAAACCATATCACCAAAACGCCGAATATGAAATTCACGATTTACCAGATAACATGAATGTATGCTGATATCCTCTTGAACTGTTGGAAACACGCACCATCATACAAGATGGACAACCAGTTCACCAGGGACTAGTCCACTGGGAGGGGCTGTTGCCGGAAGAAGCAACTTGGGAGAATCTCTCTGACTTAGACAAGAAGACATACCAAAGATTACAATTACAATGCACATGCAAGGAAGCGGCGACCGCAAAGGAATCATACAGGGAAGATATTCTTCAACCTACTAATTTTGTCATCCCCAATACTGATTCGAAAAATCAATTTGATCCCTCTTCTGGTTCACAGGCACAGGCATCGGCACCACGAGACTCATACAGGCAGGACAAAAATTTCAAAGACAGCGAGAAAGCAGATCAATAGGCACAGCAAGCAGATCAACCGGCACAACAAGTGTTTCAACATACAAATAATAGGGAAGACCTCCTCCTCAGAAACACCACTGTCGTCCATCCAGGACAAAGTCATCTGTTGACTAACGATACACATGTTTCTTCACAGGTAGAAGTTATAGAAATGCAAACGCAAGATACACCAAACACAGCAAGCGGAAAAGACAGAGATTCCCTCAGATCGGCTCATCACAGGGAAGATCACAACAATAAAAGCACAAAAGTCATCCCGATAAATATAAGCAATAGTTTACCAAAGTCTCTCTGTTCTTCACAGGAAAACACGATTTCAGAAGATCCGAGCAAAACGACAACATCAAACAAAGCTCGCAAACTCGTTTCTGACAGGGAAGACCTCATAAAACCTACATCTCATGTCATCCCATTTTTAACTGATAAACAAATTAATAACAAAACTAGTTTTCAACCGCAGATCTGTAGTTCTCCTAAAAATCCAGCACCAGTTCTTCAACACAAAAAGCATACGAGATCACAAAGAGGAGATACAGAGAAACCTGGGGAGAACATCGCTTCCAACAACAACGGCCTTCGCCGTTCTCACCGACTGGCGGCCTCCTTACTCCATCATCTGCGAAAGCTTCCAGAGGTACCTCGCCGTCATCGCTCTCACACCAACAGGAAGAGTAAACAGGAGGATGCTAGGGTTCGGCTGCAAGGATCACCTTTTATCCCAGCAAACGAAGCGGGGCAGGGCAGCGGTTTTAATGAGTGCGGGCAGCAGAAACGGGCAGGGCAGGGAATGTAGCCCAATATGTGGCCATAGTTATTGTAGCTTAGTAAGCAGATGTAGCCGTCTGTGTAGCCAAGTGCCTCCAACGGTCATAAGGGGGCAGGAGTTGTATATAAGCTATGTACAGTCATTATTATTATTCAAGCATGTTATTGATCTATTTCTCTTCTTAATATTCTGTCTCTCTCCCCTAAGTTTCTCCTCTCTCCTCCCTAAGTTTCTCCTCTCTCTCCTCCGGTCTGCCTTCACCGGCAGCCTTCCCCCCTCCCGCCGCAACACCGCTCCCGAGTTTCTCTTTTGGTTTGCCGATACATGTGTTCTGTTTTGCCCAATTCAGTCCGATTCATTTTTTTTGGCCGATAGATCTGCAAACGGGCTTAGTTCATGTTATTAGATCCTATGTTTTGCCGATACTCAGCTGAGTCTACCCTCGTTCTTCTCAAGCCCTACTTCATTTCTTGCTCCCAAAGCAGGATTTCCTGTGTGAGCCAGATAAAACAACAGGTTGAAGGCGAAGAGAAAAAGACGGTGGTAGACAACGAAAGAGAGGAGTGATGGCAGGGAAGTCGATTTCTCATGATGTATCCTCTAACATTGACGCCCTTCGCTTCAGATTGGAAGGAGTCAAGGGGGATATCGTCGGATCTCATCCTCTGGAATCTCTGCGCGAGACGGTAATTAGGACTTTTATTCTGACTAATTACCTTGCCATTAGAGTTTCCGATTTTCTCTCATACAAGGCCATTTTGATTTTGTGCCTTCTAGCTGAAGGAATGTGACCTAATTGTTGATTGTTATTGATTTTGGTTTTTTTCCTCAGGCTACGAAGAACTTAGAGGGGAAGAAGCGGATGATTATAGATCTCACTTATGGATCTTCATTCAATTTGAAGATGGATCTTGATAAGCAGATCCTGTCAAGGTTTGATTTGCAGCTTCATGTGATTTGAGCATAGCTTTTTCAAATGGAATTCTTCTGTTTTATGACTGTGAAAGAATTATGACTGGGTTCTGTAGAAATATCAATGCAAATTGGAATTGATTAGTAATGTTATGTAGTTCCTTGGTTTGTTTATTTATTATCTATACTATGTTATAAGCGAATACTTCGTTGCTACAGTCACAATCCGTCCGTTATTTTTGCTTTTCCGGATTTGCCCCTGCCAGTTCCGCCATTTTATAAAAAAAATGGATTTCAGTTGGCCGCTGGCGGCGGAGGCGGCTGCCTCACCGGACCCCACCGCCGGGGTCGCCGGAGACACCGGCGGGGGTAGGTCGGAGGCGAACCGGCAAGGCCCATCGTGAGCTCCACCATTTTATAAAAAAAAAATTCCTGATTTCAGCCGGCCGCCGCTGGCGGAGGCGGCGGCTGCCTCACCGAACCCCACCGCCGGGGTCGCCGGACGCGACACCGGCGGGGGTAGACCGTAGGCTCACGGGCAGGGCCGCCGCCGCCGCCGGCCCACCCCCGCCGGGGACACCGGTGTCCGGCGGTTGGCCTGCCCCCCTCCTCCTCTTCCCGTGCAGCCCTCCTCCTCTTCCTCCCCTCCCGCTTTAATTTCCTGTTCACTTATGTCATAGGTTTTATATTATTAGATTATATTTATATTATTATATTATTATATTTATATTTATATTATTATTTTAATTCGATTATATTTAAATTTTATTTAATACGAGCATCTTCGCACGGGCTACGCCCGTGCTCGATGCTCTCAGGAGGCCTTAGGCCGCATTAGGAGGGCTTCCCTCCTGTGCACGGGCTACGCCCGTGTTTGATGCTTCGGGTGGTCTTCGGCCGCATAGAAGCGGGCTTCGCCCGCTTCCACGCAATTCACCATCTCGGCGCCGCACCCGCCACCCGCGGGCCCTCAGAGCCCTATGATTATTTGATTTTGCTCCGTGGGGCCACGAGTGGCGGGTGCGGCGCCGAGATGGTGTATTGCGTGAAAGCCCTGTTTCCAGATTTTGACCTTGAGGACAAGGTCGTTGAGAACCCAAGTGTAGTTGATACGAACGCGGCGGATCCGATCGAAGGAAGGCGCTTCGTGCGCGTCTATACTAGGCGCACGCGAGGGACGAATACCGCATTAGCCCGAGCAGCACTTGGCGGGCCTAGTATCTGTTTATATTTCGTGTTTTTATTTCTTAGTGTTTATTTATGTTGTACAGCCGATTGGCCTATTTGGTCTCGCCCTATATAAGGGAGATATGTGGACTTATGACGTATGTTTTGGATTATTAAGTGGTTTGAATTTGAGAAGGGGCGAGACCGACCCAGCGGTTCCCTCCGTAATCGCGCCTCTTCCGTTCTGCTACATCTCTTCTGCCTTCACCTTACAACACCGCCGCCCTATCCGTATGCCACCGCAGCCCCGCAGCGCCACCTTATCACTTGAACAAATGGCGGTTGTTTGGGTTGTTTGAATTTTGCCCATTGCATTGTCAATTGCTCCTCTGCTCATAAACTCATCTGCCTTCCTTTCTGTGCAATCCCCATATTATCTAAATAAGTAATTAAGGAATAATACAAGGAAAGCTAGATAAATCAATATAAATTAAATAGAAAATATTAATCCAGAAAGATTGATAAAATTATATTTACCTCCCTTCTAAGTTTCCCTAATTTACAAAAATGCCCCTGTTAGAAATACAGATGAAAAATGTTAAAATCTGCCCAAGCATTTTATGATATTCCAATTTTGCCCTTTGCAATGCCCCTACATTGAAAGGAATAAATTTTAGGTGGGTTACTCACCTAGAAATAAGTGCAGTATTAAATACTGACCGTTGATCTGATATCCTACGACCCATATGGTATTAAATACTAACCGTTGATCAATATTTCGATCACTCATGTTATTTCTGCAGGAAATCAATGATCAGTATTTAATATTGCACCTATTTCTAGGTGAGAGTAACCCACCTAAATTTTTTTTCATTGAAAGGGATGTCCTCTTCCTTTAGAATAGATGGAAAGTGATAACATATACCAAATTATTTTATGATATTCTAATATTACCTTATGTAATAACTCAACTTTGAAAGAGGCGCATTACAGTTTATCCTTTGTAATAAATCTAGAATCATTATAAAATGATACAATTGGAAAATCATAAAATAATTTGGCAATTTTTATCATTTTTCATCCTTATTTCTAACGGAAGGGACATTTTGGTAAACCGGAGAAACAGAGGGAAGGTAAATGTATTGAGGGGTGCAACCTGTAATTATGCAAACTCCCAAGGGAGGTCTAGGTAATAAAACACACCCGCGCCCGCCCATGCGCCCTTGCCCACGCCCGCGCGTGTGAGATGTGAGTTTTTTGTTGTCATTAAACATGATTGTAATTTATTTTTCACCAGTGATTCCCAAACTTGAACAGGTTAATAACATCTTCTTAGGTTCTATGATGAAGAAATTGTCCCATCTCTCATCCATACACAACAAGACAAGCTCAACAGGTGCCGATAGATCCACTGTGACGCCGTCCGGCGGCCATAGCATTGGTCGCGGGATACAGGAAACCCCAATCGAACAATCTCGGAGAAAGAGGCACGGGGACCTCGCAACTGCTTCGGTGCCTAGGTCTATTGAACAATCTTCGCTCGCCTCCAAACCAGAAAGCCAGCTGACCTCTACCACCATCGGATCTAAGCAATCGCATGGAAAGAAGGCAAAGACCAAGAAACTCAAAAGCTGAAGGGCAGCTTAATTGAAATATTATGGAACATTCATAAGTTTGATACCAATGTTTAATTAATTTTTAATTCTCTTTCCCTTTGTTTTAAGGATATATATGGGTGTTTAACCATTTTCGAACGCTTCAGTGTAATTTCTAGGGCATGTGATTTGATTATCTATCAATGATTCTTGGATCGATTATGTGATTATGAAAGTAATATATATTTGTTGGTTTGCATATTTCGTAAGATGTAATTTGATCTCAGGGAATATCGAGTGGTTTAGGCTATGTTGGGTGCGTCGTTTTTGCTCCGGTGGGTTTGGACAAAAACGCCAACATAGAATAAATGTTTGACATGAACGAAAACTAGTTTTGAACATAATAGTGGACGAAGTTCTTTAGGTGAGGTTGGATGTTCATAACCATTATGTTCACAACTGCTATCGCCGTGCCAAGCGGAGCATTAGTTTTGTTTGTTTTTCAGGCTTGTTTGTGTTAAGATTGGTCATACTTGAGAGTAATATTTTAGTAAATGACATAGGGCTGTTTGGCCCATTTAGGGGCTGTTTGGGGAGGATTATTGCGAGCTGCACGCCACATCTTCTCATATTTAAAAAGATGGTAGTAAGTATTCCCGCCGCAGCTTCTCGATATTTTGCAATTTACCCAACAATGCTTCTTCTCCCCCCCACCCACGGTGCTCCGCAGTGTCATTTACCCAACAACGATTCCCACCGCAGCTTCTCGATATTTAAAGCACTGTTGCTACTCCCGCTCCAAAAAAATTCAATTTTGGATCTAAATGTGGTCACGTCGATAGGGGCGAGGTTAAACGTTCAGGAACCACAAAAAAACTGATGTTCATCATCACTGCATTTTCGCTCATCATGGCTGCGCTAAGCAGAACCCAGAGTCACAAAAATGAGACTGGGAGAAGACCCAGAGGTCAGGCTGGGCAACTTATAATATAAGCATAAGTATAACTAATTTAGTAAGTGTCAAGAAGAACCATTAACTCTAACAATGAAAAAAATAGACTTTGGTTAACCAAATTAGTTCAAATCAAGTGGAACCACCTTAAATGGGTTGGTCATGTCTCCCATGTGCATGTTTGGATGCTCAAGCAGTGCCGTGTCTCTGACGTGCTATTCTTTGTTCGAGTCTTGACGCTTTTGTTATCGATCACGAGTACCGGGAGGTAAATTGTGGCGGATGAGTGTGAGGTTTTTCTTGCTAGAACAAGGATCTCTCAGATGAGATTAAAATTTGTGCTAGATATGATCGTGGAATGCACTTGTATGAAGACAATGACAGATCCAGGAAATTGGTAATGGGGTTGCACAAAATTTTTTTAAATGAAAAAGTACAAATATTTGAACACTTACATCTTATCAAAGTTGTTTCCCCTTCATCTGACCATCATTTTTGACGTATAAGTAGTCAAAATTCATTGTCTAGACGAGAGAAATCCAAATTCACTAACCACTTTGAAAAATAATGGGGGGGGAGGGGCAGTGTCCCCCAGGCAGTGACGGATCCAGAAAATTAATAATGAGAGCGCACAAATTTTTTTAAATGAAATAGCACAAATATTTATGGTTTAGGGATGCGTCACCAGGTTCTAGAAATTTTAACAAGGGGGTCAGACATTAACTTCTTCTAACAACAACAAAATTTGAACGCTTCCATCTTATCAGAGTTGTTTCTCCATCATCTGGCCACCATTTTTGACGTATAAGTAGTCAAAATTCTTTGTCTCGACGAGAGGGATCCAAATCCACTAATCATTTTGAAAAATAATTGGGGGGGGGGGGGGCAGTGTCCTTCACCCCTGGATCCGCCCCTGTATGAAGAACTCCTTAGTTAACTTTCACCATCTGTTATAGGCAAATCACATTTGAATATAGCTTGTTTAATTCATTTATAGGAGTGTTTTCTTTGAGCCACTAAGAATATTTTTCATTTTAAAATTTGTTGAACTCATTTTGTCTGTTTTAAGAACTTATCACATCTGCTAAATTTCAAGCATTATGGTTGTATAATGGTTGTTAAAGCATGCTAACTTGCTAAGTTGATTTGTTAATTAATAATTTATTTGTCTTTGCAAAACGGCTGTTAAAGGCTTAAAGCATTAATAAGGCTTATTTTTGATAGAATTGCAGGAAATAATTTTTAAATTTTTTAGTTTGATTTTCTAATAATAATTAAAGTTTGCTAATAACCAAATCTTATTAATCTGACCCATTTAGGCGCTGTTTGGGGCGCTGTTTTAGGTCCGTTTGGCACTATGACGGCTATCGTGAAGACCGGGGTTAAATTATCATTTGTTAACGAAAACTTCATCCACTTTTATGTTGAAAGGAATGATGTTTGTTAGGTGATCCTTAAGGACGTTTTAACCCAACTATTCCCACCGCAGCTTCTCGATATTTTGCAATTCCCAACAGCGCTTCTTCTCCCCCCACGGTGCACCGCAGATTTTCCCGATTTCTTTCCCTCCTCGCGCGACTAGGGTTTGGTGTCTCCTCTTCCGATCGCTCGCGTCCAGGCGTCCTAGCAGGTAACCTCTCCCGATTTCTCTTCCGCTGGCCAGGCCGTGTTCCATTCATCTGCTCCCAATTTCGCTTCCGATCGCTCGCTATGTAAATGTTTTTACCGAGTTTCTCCTCTGTTTTGACCATACATCTACTCTGTTTTGCAGAAAACCTTCCGACTCTGTCCTTCCATTTTATTTGTCAATAGATCTGCTAGTGGCGCAGGTAACCGCTCCCGAGTTTCTCTTTTGTTTTGCCGATACATGTGTTCTGTTTTGCCCAATTCAGTCCGATTCATTTTTTTTGGCCGATAGATCTGCAAATGGGCCTAGTTCCTGTTGTTAGATCCTATGTTTTGCCGATACTCAGCTGAGTCTACCCTCGTTCTTCTCAAGCCCTACTTCATTTTTTGCTCCCAAAGCAGGATTTCCTGTGTGAGCCAGATAAAACAACAGGTTGAAGGCGAAGAGAAAAAGACGGTGGTAGATAACGAAAGAGAGGAGTGATGGCAGGGAAGTCGATTTCTCATGATGTATCCTCTAACATTGACGCCCTTCGCTTCGGATTGGAAGGAGTCAAGGGGGATATCGTCGGATCTCATCCTCTCTAATCTCTGCGCGAGACGGTAATTAGGACTTTTATTCTGACTAATTACCTTGCCATTAGAGTTTCCGATTTTCTCTCATACAAGGCCATTTTGATTTTGTGCCTTCTAGCTGAAGGAATGTGACCTAATTGTTGATTGTTATTGATTTTGGTTTTTTTCCTCAGGCTACGAAGAACTTAGAGGGGAAGAAGCGGATGATTACAGATCTCACTTATGGATCTTCATTCAATTTGAAGATGGATCTTGATAAGCAGATCCTGTCAAGGTTTGATTTGCAGCTTCATGTGATTTGAGCATAGCTTTTTCAAATGGAATTCTTCTGTTTTATGACTGTGAAAGAATTATGACTGGGTTCTGTAAAAATACCAATGCAAATTGGAATTGATTAGTAATGTTATGTAGTTCCTTGGTTTGTTTATTTATTATCTATACTATGTTATAAGCGAATACTTCGTTGCTACAGTCACAATCCGTCCGTTATTTTTGCTTTTCCGGATTTGCCCCTGCCAGTTCCGCCATTTTATAAAAAAATGGATTTCAGTTGGCCGCCGGCGGCGGAGGCGGCTGCCTCACCGGACCCCACCGCCGGGGTCGCCGGAGACACCGGCGGGGGTAGGTCGGAGGCGAACCGGCAAGGCCCATCGTGAGCTCCACCATTTTATAAAAAAAAAATTCCTGATTTCAGCCGGCCGCCGCTGGCGGAGGCGGCGGCTGCCTCACCGAACCCCACCGCCGGGGTCGCCGGACGCGACACCGGCGGGGGTAGGCCGTAGGCTCACGGGCAGGGCCGCCGCCGCCTCCGGCCCACCCCCACCGGGGACACCGGTGTCCGGCGGTTGGCCTGCCCCCCTCCTCCTCTTCCCGTGCAGCCCTCCTCCTCTTCCCCCCTCCCGCTTTAATTTCCTGTTCACTTATGTCATAGGTTTTATATTATTAGATTATATTTATATTATTATATTATTATATTTATATTTATATTATTATTTTAATTCGATTATATTTAAATTTTATTTAATACGAGCATCTTCGCACGGGCTACGCCCGTGCTCGATGCTCTCAGGAGGCCTTAGACTGCATTAGGAGGGCTTCACCCTCCTGTGCACGGGCTACGCCCGTGCTTGATGCTTCGGGTGGTCTTCGGCCGCATAGAAGCGGGCTTCGCCCGCTTCCACGCAATTCACCATCTCGGCGCCGCACCCGCCACCCGCGGGCCCCCAGAGCCCTATGGTTATTTGATTTTGCTCCGTGGGGCCACGAGTGGCGGGTGCGGCGCCGAGATGGTGTATTGCGTGAAAGCCCTGTTTCCAGATTTTGACCTTGAGGACAAGGTCGTTGAGAACCCAAGTGTAGTTGATACGAACGCGGCGGATCCGATCGAAGGAAGGCGCTTCGTTCGCGTCTATACTAGGCGCACGCGAGGGACGAATACCGCATTAGCCCGAGCAGCACTTGGCGGGCCTAGTATCTGTTTATATTTCGTGTTTTTATTTCTTAGTGTTTATTTATGTTGTACAGCCGATTGGCCTATTTGGTCTCGCCCTATATAAGGGAGATATGTGGACTTATGACGTATGTTTTGGATTATTAAGTGGTTTGAATTTGAGAAGGGGCGAGACCGACCCAGCGGTTCCCTCCGTAATCGCGCCTCTTCCGTTCTGCTACATCTCTTCTGCCTTCGCCTTACAACACCGCCGCCCTATCCGTATGCCACCGCAGCCCCGCAGCGCTACCTTATCACTTGAACAAATGGCGGTTGTTTGGGTTGTTTGAATTTTGCCCATTGCATTGTCAATTGCTCCTCTGCTCATAAACTCATCTGCCTTCCTTTCTGTGCAATCCTCATATTATCTAAATAAGTAATTAAGGAATAATACAAGGAAAGCTAGATAAATCAATATAAATTAAATAGAAAATATTAATCCAGAAAGATTGATAAAATTATATTTACCTCCCTTCTAAGTTTCCCTAATTTACAAAAATGCCCCTGTTAGAAATACAGATGAAAAATGTTAAAATCTGCCCAAGCATTTTATGATATTCCAATTTTGCCCTTTGCAATGCCCCTACATTGAAAGGAATAAATTTTAGGTGGGTTACTCACCTAGAAATAAGTGCAGTATTAAATACTGACCGTTGATCTGATATCCTACGACCCATATGGTATTAAATACTAACCGTTGATCAATATTTCGATCAATCATGTTATTTCTGCAGGAAATCAATGATCAGTATTTAATATTGCACCTATTTCTAGGTGAGAGTAACCCACCTAAATTTTTTTTCATTGAAAGGGATGTCCTCTTCCTTTAAAATAGATGGAAAGTGATAACATATACCAAATTATTTTATGATATTCTAATATTACCTTATGTAATAACTCAACTTTGAAAGAGGCGCATTACAGTTTATCCTTTGTAATAAATCTAGAATCATTATAAAATGATACAATTGGAAAATCATAAAATAATTTGGCAAATTTATCATTTTTCATCCTTATTTCTAACGGAAGGGACATTTTGGTAAACCGGAGAAACAGAGGGAAGGTAAATGTATTGAGGGGTGCAACCTGTAATTATGCAAACTCCCAAGGGAGGTCTAGGTAATAAAACACACCCGCGCCCGCCCATGCGCCCTTGCCCACGCCCGCGCGTGTGAGATGTGAGTTTTTTGTTGTCATTAAACATGATTGTAATTTATTTTTCACCAGTGATTCCCAAACTTGAACAGGTTAATAACATCTTCTTAGGTTCTATGATGAAGAAATTGTCCCATCTCTCATCCATACACAACAAGACAAGCTCAACAGGTGCCGATAGATCCACTGTGACGCCGTCCGGCGGCCATAGCATTGGTCGCGGGATACAGGAAACCCCAATCGAACAATCTCGGAGAAAGAGGCACGGGGACCTCGCAACTGCTTCGGTGCCTAGAAGGTCTATTGAACAATCTTCGCTCGCCTCCAAACCAGAAAGCCAGCTGACCTCTACCACCATCGGATCTAAGCAATCGCATGGAAAGAAGGCAAAGACCAAGAAACTCAAAAGCTGAAGGGCAGCTTAATTGAAATATTATCGAACATTCATAAGTTTGATACCAATGTTTAATTAATTTTTAATTCTCTTGCCCTTTGTTTTAAGGATATATATGGGTGTTTAACCATTTTCGAACGCTTCAGTGTAATTTCTAGGGCATGTGATTTGATTATCTATCAATGATTCTTGGATCGATTATGTGATTATGAAAGTAATATATATTTGTTGGTTTGCATATTTCGTAAGATGTAATTTGATCTCAGGGAATATCGAGTGGTTTAGGCTATGTTGGGTGCGTCGTTTTTGCTCCGGTGGGTTTGGAATAAATGTTTGACATGAACGAAAACTAGTTTTGAACATAATAGTGGACGAAGTTCTTTAGGTGAGGTTGGATGTTCATAACCATTATGTTCACAACTGCTATCGCCGTGCCAAGCGGAGCATTAGTTTTGTTTGTTTTTCAGGCTTGTTTGTGTTAAGATTGGTCATACTTGAGAGTAATATTTTAGTAAATGACATAGGGCTGTTTGGCCCATTTAGGGGCTGTTTGGGGAGGATTATTGCGAGCTGCACGCCACATCTTCTCATATTTAAAAAGATGGTAGTAAGTATTCCCGCCGCAGCTTCTCGATATTTTGCAATTTACCCAACAATGCTTCTTCTCCCCCCCACCCACGGTGCTCCGCAGTGTCATTTACCCAACAACGATTCCCACCGCAGCTTCTCGATATTTAAAGCACTGTTGCTACTCCCGCTCCAAAAAAATTCAATTTTGGATCTAAATGTGGTCACGTCGATAGGGGCGAGGTTAAACGTTCAGGAACCACAGAAAAACTGATGTTCATCATCACTGCATTTTCGCTCATCATGGCTGCGCTAAGCAGAACCCGGAGTCACAAAAATGAGACTGGGAGAAGACCCAGAGGTCAGGCTGGGCAACTTATAATATAAGCATAAGTATAACTAATTTAGTAAGTGTCAAGAAAAACCATTAACTCTAACAATGAAAAAAATAGACTTTGGTTAACCAAATTAGTTCAAATCAAGTGGAACCACCTTAAATGGGTTGGTCATGTCTCCCATGTGCATGTTTGGATGCTCAAGCAGTGCCGTGTCTCTGACGTGCTATTCTTTGTTCGAGTCTTGACGCTTTTGTTATCGATCACGAGTACCGGGAGGTAAATTGTGGCGGATGAGTGTGAGGTTTTTCTTGCTAGAACAAGGATCTCTCAGATGAGATTAAAATTTGTGCTAGATATGATCGTGGAATGCACTTGTATGAAGACAATGACAGATCCAGGAAATTGGTAATGGGGTTGCACACAATTTTTTTTAAATGAAAAAGTACAAATATTTGAACACTTACATCTTATCAAAGTTGTTTCCCCTTCATCTGACCATCATTTTTGACGTATAAGTAGTCAAAATTCATTGTCTAGACGAGAGAAATCCAAATTCACTAACCACTTTGAAAAATAATGGGGGGGGGGAGGGGCAGTGTCCCCCAGGCAGTGACGGATCCAGAAAATTAATAATGAGAGCGCACAAATTTTTTTAAATGAAATAGCACAAATATTTATGGTTTAGGGA
The DNA here is from genome assembly GCA_039513925.1 of Platanthera zijinensis. Lineage (NCBI taxonomy): Eukaryota > Viridiplantae > Streptophyta > Magnoliopsida > Asparagales > Orchidaceae > Platanthera > Platanthera zijinensis. The sequence continues at coordinate 120,940,804 of CM077098.1, forward strand.
TGCGTCACCAGGTTCTAGAAATTTTAACAAGGGGGTCAGACATTAACTTCTTCTAACAACAACAAAATTTGAACGCTTCCATCTTATCAGAGTTGTTTCTCCATCATCTGGCCACCATTTTTGACGTATAAGTAGTCAAAATTCTTTGTCTCGACGAGAGGGATCCAAATCCACTAATCATTTTGAAAAATAATTGGGGGGGGGGGCAGTGTCCTTCACCCCTGGATCCGCCCCTATATGAAGAACTCCTTAGTTAACTTTCACCATTTTTGACGTATAAGTAGTCAAAAGATGGTGTTATAGGCCAATCACATTTGAATATAGCTTGATTTAATTCATTTATAGGAGTGTTTTCTTTGAGCCACTAAGAATATTTTTCATTTTAAAATTTGTTGAACTCATTTTGTCTGTTTTAAGAACTTATCACATCTGCTAAATTTCAAGCATTATGGTTGAATAATGGTTGTTAAAGCATGCTAACTTGCTAAGTTGATTTGTTAATTAATAATTTATTTGTCTTTGCAAAACGGCTGTTAAAGGCTTAAAGCATTAATAAGGCTTATTTTTGATAGAATTGCAGGAAATAATTTTTAAATTTTTTAGTTTGATTTTCTAATAATAATTAAAGTTTGCTAATAACCAAATCTTATTAATCTGACCCATTTAGGCGCTGTTTGGGGCGCTGTTTTAGGTCCGTTTGGCACTATGACGGCTATCGTGAAGACCGGGGTTAAATTATCATTTGTTAACGAAACTTCATCCACTTTTATGTTGAAAGGAATGATGTTTGTTAGGTGATCCTTAAGGACCTTTTAACCCATACCTATTCCCACCGCAGCTTCTCGATATTTTGCAATTCCCAGCAGCGCTTCTTCTCCCCCACGGTGCACCGCAGATTTTCCCGATTTCTTTCCCTCCTCGCGCGACTAGGGTTTGGAGTCTCCTCTTCCGATCGCTCGCGTCCAGGCGTCCTAGCAGGTAACCTCTCCCGATTTCTCTTCCGCTGGCCAGGCTGTGTTCCATTCATCTGCTCCCAATTTCGCTTCCGATCGCTCGCTATGTAAATGTTTTTACCGAGTTTCTCCTCTGTTTTGACCATACATCTACTCTGTTTTGCAGATAACCTTCCGACTCTGTCCTTCAATTTTATTTGTCGATAGATCTGCTAGTGGCGCAGGTAACCGCTCCCGAGTTTCTCTTTTGTTTTGCCGATACATGTGTTCTGTTTTGCCCAATTCAGTCCGATTCATTTTTTTTGGCCGATAGATCTGCAAATGGGCTTAGTTCCTGTTGTTAGATCCTATGTTTTGCCGATACTCAGCTGAGTCTACCCTCGTTCTTCTCAAGCCCTACTTCATTTCTTGCTCCCAAAGCAGGATTTCTTGTGTGAGCCAGATAAAACAACAGGTTGAAGGCGAAGAGAAAAAGACGGTCGTAGACAACGAAAGAGAGGAGTGATGGCAGGGAAGTCGATTTCTCATGATGTATCTGTAAGGATTAAAGTATTTAGGCTTTTTAAAGCGCGTAAATCGTGACGGCACATACACTATTAAGATATATTGAAATTTGGATTTAGCGTGTAGAAACACCCATAGGGTCATCATTAAGTCTTTCACATGACTCAATAATGACCCATTAAGTCATTAGGGTTGAAGTCCCCAACACCTAAGCAAAAAGGGGTTATTTGGACCCAGGATATAAGGCAACAAAAGGCTTAGCATTAGGTTTAAGTTTGCCGAAATCTGGAATACCCCGAGCGGCGTGCTTAGGTCAAGGAAGATCTTCTCCCTCGTGCTCCTGTGCTCGACTCGGCGACGGCGCGCCTTCCCCTCCCTCCGACGGTGTGCCATCAAGCGACGGCGACGGCGCTGCTCCAGTGCGACGGCGCTGCTCCAGTGCGACGGCGACGCATCTCCCGGCTACGACATCCTCCGACAGCATTCGCAGCGGCCGGTACTCGGCTGTGCTCCAGTGCGGCGGCGACGCCTCTCTCGGCTACCGAGTGGTCTCCTCCTCCGGTGATCATCGCAGCAGCTACTACCCGGCTCACGGTTATTAAGCTTACTGCACAGTGAGCTTCATCTTCGATCCTCTTTGGTGACTCAAAAATAACCCTAATGGACCCAGGTATAACTTTCATCTCAGTTTTATGTTCCTGCAGTTTTAGATCTGATTCCGGTGCTCTATAATCGGATCCTTTGTTGTCTCCTTATTTCCGAATGGATCCTTGCATTTGGTGTTTGCTCCTGTCAGATTCCGGTGTTAGTTTAGAGTGAGATTATCTCATAAATGTTTAGTTATGTTGCTCCATGAATGTTAGTCTCACAATTTATTTCACACACTATGTTTGTTCACTTTCGCTATTTTACCTCAAGTTCTTTCAGTATCCTCTAACATTGACGCCCTTCGCTTCGGATTGGAAGGAGTCAAGGGGGATATCGTCGGATCTCATCCTCTGGAATCTCTGCGCGAGACGGTAATTAGGACTTTTATTCTGACTAATTACCTTGCCATTAGAGTTTCCGATTTTCTCTCATACAAGGCCATTTTGATTTTGTGCCTTCTAGCTGAAGGAATGTGACCTAATTGTTGATTGTTATTGATTTTGGTTTTTTTCCTCAGGCTACGAAGAACTTAGAGGGGAAGAAGCGGATGATTACAGATCTCACTTATGGATCTTCATTCAATTTGAAGATGGATCTTGATAAGCAGATCCTGTCAAGGTTTGATTTGCAGCTTCATGTGATTTGAGCATAGCTTTTTCAAATGGAATTCTTCTGTTTTATGACTGTGAAAGAATTATAACTGGGTTCTGTAGAAATACCAATGCAAATTGGAATTGATTAGTAATGTCATGTAGTTCCTTGGTTTGTTTATTTATTATCTATACTATGTTATAAGCGAATACTTCGTTGCTACAGTCACAATCCGTCCGTTATTTTTGCTTTTCCGGATTTGCCCCTGCCAGTTCCGTCATTTTATATAAAAAAATGGATTTCAGTTGGCCGCCGCCGGCGGAGGCGGCTGCCTCACCGGACCCCACCGCCGGGGTCGCCGGACGCCGGAGACACCGGCGGGGGTAGGTCGGAGGCGAACCGGCAAGGCCCATCGTGAGCTCCACCATTTTATAAAAAAAAAATTCCTGATTTCAGCCGGCCGCCGCTGGCGGAGGCGGCGGCTGCCTCACCGAACCCCACCGCCGGGGTCGCCGGACGCGACACCGGCGGGGGTAGGCCGGAGGCTCACGGGCAGGGCCGCCGCCGCCTCCGGCCCACCCCCGCCGGGGACACCGGTGTCCGGCGGTTGGCCTGCCCCCCTCCTCCTCTTCCCGTGCAACCCTCCTCCTCCTCCTCCCCTCCCGCTTTAATTTCCTGTTCACTTATGTCATAGGTTTTATATTATTAGATTATATTTATATTATTATATTATTATATTATTATATTATTATTATTATTATATTATTATTTTAATTCGATTATATTTAAATTTTATTTAATACGAGCATCTTCGCACGGGCTACGCCCGTGCTTGATGCTCTCAGGAGGCCTTAGGCCGCATTAGGAGGGCTTCACCCTCCTGTGCACGGGCTACGCCCGTGCTTGATGCTTCGGGTGGTCTTCGGCCGCATAGAAGCGGGCTTCGCCCGCTTCAACGCAATTCACCATCTCGGCGCCGCACCCGCCACCCGCGGGCCCCCAAAGCCCTATTGTTATTTGATTTTGCTCCGGTGGGCCACGAGTGGCGGGTGCGGCGCCGAGATGGTGTATTGCGTGGAAGCGGGCCCGCTTCTATGCGGCCGAAGACCACCCAAAGCATCAAGCACGGGCGAAGCCTACCTAATGCGGCCGAAGGCCGCCCGAGAGCATCGAGCATGGGCCTACGCCCGTGCGAAGATGCTCGTATTATAAAAAGAAAACTAAAAGTATTGTAATGGTGTAATGCTTTATATCTATTATTACTATTATTATTTTCCCCCAAATGGTGTAATGATGTAATGCTATAAATCTATATCTTCCATGTTGTTACAAATCAAAAACTTCATGTGGTATAATGATGCATCAAATTTGAACTGCTCAATCCAGACAATCTTACTTATACTATTACAAAAGAAAAACTTCAATTGTTGTAAAGGTATATAATATACAATTGGAATTAATGTGAGATTTTCGATCTGAAATTCTCTCATCGCACTATATCTGTGTAACCTCTGCTAGTATTTTATAAGCATTTGTTAGTGTGAAACATATGGTATCATATATTCACTCTAGTTTAATTAAGCAATTTTTTCATTCTAGGGCTCCATTTGACACCACATTTTTAGTCCGGTTAGTTTGGACAAAAACGCCACCGTCATAGAAATGTTTGGTTTGACAGTGGTTATAACCACCACCATGAAAAGAAAACTACTTTGAACATAAAAGTGAATGAAGTTCCTTAGTCGAGGTCGGGCATTCATGAACGACGGTTCATACTGTGTTCACGGCCCCTACCGCCATGCCAAATGGAGCCTAGATCTTAAAATATTTAGATATATTTTTTTCCTTCTTAATAGCTCGTGTTCATGAATGCACACCAAATAAATTACTTATAATTTGATTCCAGGCCTCTTTGAAAGCCTTGTGTTTTACTGTCATCCATTGTCAGTTACAATCATTCTTTGTTCTTCTAAAAATCAGAAGCTTGATGCTCCCTATTTGATTATATGTTTAGCATGATACGTGCACAAACATGTCCAGTCAAATTTATATCAAATTCATAATAAATAGAAGCTAGAAGTTTTATTTGACAAGGAATCTCATATTGTTAAGTGCATAGTGTATTGGAAGCTTTGTACTACCTGTTTGGTTATATGTTTAAAATTACTATGTTGTATAGAGAATAACTCAAGTTTGATGGGATTAAGAAAGTAAGTGCTCATTGTGTTGTATATGTGTGTGTGTTTTACTATTTTTTTAGTTAACTTACCGGTTAGCAACATCAAGTATTCTATTCCTTGTAGTTTATTCTGCATTTTGATTGTTAGCCTTCAGAAAATTTCCTTCTAATTATGATGTGTTTTGATGAAATATTTTTCTATAGCAAAAAAGAAAACATTTGAGATACCCAATTTGACATTATAATAGGATTGTCATTTAGGCTCCGTTTGGCATGGTGGTGGCAGTCGTAAACGCATGGGTTAAACCATCAATTCATTAAGGATCACATAACAAACATCATCCATTTGAACATAAAAGTGGATGAAGTTTTTTTGGTGGGCGTTAACGAATGACAATTTCACCCCCACGTTCATGACCTCCACCACCGTGCCAAACGGAGCCTTAATCGGTGAATCATAATTTTCTTCACATTAAACTTACCAGTGGTTAGTTTTTTTTGGTTAGTTATCTCACTTTCATTCTCTTTAAATTAATAAAACAATATCTGCGAATCATTATTATTATTGTTAGTTATCTCACTTTCATTTTCTTCAATAGACATTTATGCTTACACTTGTTTTGTTGTTGCAGTCATTTCATTTATTCGTCCCTATGACATATTAAATAACATATGCATTATTGATTTTTTTAATATATTATTTCAAGTCATATAGTTGTATATCTTACAATAGTACTATTTAATATTTTAAGTTTAATTAGACATTTGTGTCATTGTACGGTCTCTAGCCTGACTGGCGAGCTGAGGGTTGATGTTGGGTTGAGAACCAATCATAAAACTCAGCATTAAAGCAAATGATATGAATCTCAATTTGAAAAGATTTTGTGATAATTCTAGGAGAATTTTTTGCTATGTAGAGTAATAGTTATTGTGGTAAATTTTTAGAGTTTAAAAATTGTAATAATAATAATGTTTTTTTCTCTGGGATAAGTGATGGCATTTATAAGGTGAGAAATAGTTATCTTTTAAGTATTGATTGTTAAAGGGTGAGAATTAGAGTATTTTAGTGGATCCATACCTAATGTAGGATAAAGTTGCTAGTTCCATTTAGAAGAGTACCATCATTGTTTTTGGAAGGTCTAAAAATAATCATTGATTATGACACATGTTGAGGTGAGGAGATATAAAACATTGTAGGAAAATACATGTGCTTTAAAGTGTGAAAAAATATGAATACCACTAAGGCTTTATTGATTATAAGCAAGCTTGTTGTTTTGCGACCTAAGTAAAATCTAGATCGTTTGGTTATTTATATAATGGATTTGCATTAAGGAAAAAATGAGTTGTAGAAGAATTAAGGCAAGAGATGAGATTTAAAGATTTAGTTCCAGTTAAATGTATTATAAGCGATGATAAGGAGATTTTTATTTCTCGATGGAAACATCGAGAAGAGATGAAAATGCTATTTTGACAAGTTGTTGGATGATATTTAAAAAAAGTCTGTTTGAAGAACATAAGAAACAAAATAATGGGATGTTAGAAATGTAAGTGGAATTTGTTTTCAAGAAGATGTACAAGGCCTTAGGTCTCCATAAGATACCTATTGAGGTTTGAGCTCTGTTTGGAGTCGTAGTCATTGTAGTAAATGGAACAGTGATAAATGGAGGTGCCATATGGAACGATTGAAACTATAGTATTGGGATGAAATGAAAAAAATTATTAGGATGAACTCCATTGCAGTGTTGTTCTAAATATAGAACTAGCTTTAATTGTTTGATAAAATGGAGGTACAATTGCTAACCATGTGCAAAGTGATGGCTAGGGATTCAACAAATCGGATAATCGTTGTGAAGATGAACTTGGATCAAATGCTTACAATAATGTTAAACTACGTGCAACCAAAAAAATGGAATGACAGCTAGGGATCCAACACCAAATGATACTCATGGAGAAGATGAACATTATTCAAGTGCATAAAAATGATAATATAAAACTTATAATACCTTTGATCAGCGATGCTCTATGGTCAGCTTGAACGCAAATCAAATGCATAAAAATGATTATATAAAACTTATAATACCTTTGATCAGCAAATGCTCTATGGTCAGCATCATAAGAGAAGACCGATTGACGGTGTAGAAGACTGTTCAGCGATTGGTAGAGAAATTTTAGTTGCGCTCTGAGAAGTAGCTATGTTAGTAGCTCGCATGTGAAGTTACTAAAAAAATTTTCGTCCATGACAAACCATTTTGAGTCACAACTGTGGAACAATGAAATTACAAATGTTGGAACACGTTTTTGTGAGTGGGTGGAGATAATGCTTTTGGACCATAAATGACATACTGTGTTGGGGATCACGTTTCACGGGCGGGCCGACTCTTATCAGAATCCACTCGACTTTACTTGCACGGGAAGCGGATTTAGGATCGTCGGATGGACGATCCGAGCCGGTAGTCGTGTTCGGAATGACAATGACATTTTTTATGTATTTTTCTTTCATGGATATAGTGATTTTATGTTTCGGACGATCGTGACCGTCTGTAGTGATTTCTAAGTCTATAAATAATTGTCGAGGGGCTAATTTTCAGGCATCACATATTTTGGAGAGAAATTCTGGACTCGTGGTCTTCCCACGGTGTTGATTCCATGGACCTTTGATGCCGAAGCCAATGCAACTACCTTCCCTTCCGTATAACTACCCATCCCCATCCACAACCGCCACTAATTGCTGTCATTTATTTTCATAACCAGCCAAATCCCCTATTACCACAATTCCTATTTGCCAGAAACCACCCTCCCATGTGCTGACTCTTAGAATTGTATATTGAATATCAATAATGACCCATCTTGGGGTTATATATACAAGACCCAAACATATACAGGTAAATACAGATAAGCCCCTATACATACACACAATATCTAACACCCCCCCTCAAACTCACGAGGGATCATACATCGAGAGTTTGGACATAAGGTAGTCATGTTGAACCCTCGTTTGGGGCTTGGTGAACAAGTCCGCAATCTGATGCTCGGTGGGAACATAATGAGGAACCAATGTACGTCGGTTGTACTGCTCATGGAGGAAGAAGACGTCGACTCCAATGTGCTTGGAGAGGGAAAACTTCACTGGATTCAGTGTGAGCTGAATGACACCAGTGTTATCACAAAAGAGAGTGGTCGGTCCTGAGGAGACAATGCCAAAATCTGCAAGAAGCCAACAAAGCCAGATAATCTCCTCGGCCGTAGACGCCATGGCGCGTAGCTCAGCCTCAGTACTAGAGCGGGAAACACCAGACTGTTTCTTGGACTTCCAGGCAAGCAAGGAGGAGCCCAAAAACAGACAGAAACCAGTGATAGAGCGACGATTAGAAGGATCATTAGCCCAAGTAGCATCAGAGAAAGCAGAAAGCTGGAGGGAACTGCTACTGGAGAAGAACAGACCACGGCCAGGAGTCGCACGAAGGTAACGCAGTACACGCAGCAAGTGAGCATAATGGACTGATGTAGGAGTGCTGACAAACTGGCTCAACACATCGACTGCATGAGCAATATCTGGCCGAGTGATGGTGAGATTGACCAGGCTGCCGACCAAATGACGATAGCGAGTGGGGTCAGCAAGAGGGATCCCCTCATCAGCCTGAAGCTGCAGGTGAAGCTCCATCGGTGTGGCAACAGTGCGGGTGTCGGAAAGAGCAGCCCGAGCTAGAAGATCAGTAGTATATCGCTGCTGAGAGAGCTGGAACCCTGCAGAGGTGGAAGAGAACTCAATGCCCAGAAAATAGCTCAAAGGTCCCAAATCTATCATCTGAAATTGCTGCTGCAGGTGATGCCTGACAAAGTCAATGAAAGTCGGGTCATCACCAGTGATGATCATATCATCCACAGAGCAGAAGAAGAGTCCGGCCTCGGGAAGAGGTGTGAACAAACAGGGTCGGGCCGTGCTGGCTGGGCTGAAAACCAGCGACAGTAACGACAGAGCTGAAGCGCTCGAACCAGGATCGAGGATCCTGTTTGAGACCATAGAGAGCACGACGCAACCGACAAATCATGCCAGGAGGAGCAGCAAAACCAGGAGGAGGAACCATGTAGACCTCCTGCTGTAGGTCACCGTGAAGAAACACATTCTTCACATCCAGCTGAAACAGGGACCAATGATGGACAACAGCAACAGCAACAATTGTCCTGATCGTGGTCATGTATGCCACAAAAGCAAAAGTCTCATCATAGTCTCGACCATGCTCCTGCTGAAAACCCCGAGCAACCAGGCGAGCCTTGTACCGCTCAATAGAACCATCAGAGCGAGTCTTGATCTTATAGACCCACTTGCAAGTGATGGGAACAACACCAGGAGGAAGAGGCACGAGATCCCAAGTAGAGGTACGCTTAAGAGCAGCCAACTCATCAAACATAGGGGCCTGCCACTCAGGAACCTGAGCAGTGAGGTCGAGTGGCTGGGTGGTAAAACCGAGGCGATCTGGTGGATGTCGATCTCGAAGGGGGTAGCGTCTGGCAGGCCGATCATCCACGGGACTCTCATTGAAGATTGGGGGCACCTGTGGGGTAGTCGGAGCACGACGAGTGTAGTGGTGGAGAATAGGAGGTAGAGGGCCGGGAGATGGCAGAACGTGAGGAGGTGGAGAGGACTCAGAAGAGGGAGATGACGATGATGGCGGTAGCTCTGCTGGTGACTGGTCTGACGGTGGTGGCAAGACAGGTGATGGTACGGTAGGAAAAATAAGGAACTGAATATCAGTCGGGGTAGTGGATGAGGGTGAAGCAAAGGTGGATGAAGAAAGGAAGAAAGGTTGGTTCTCAACGAAGGTGACATCACGAGAATTGCGAAGATGGCGCGCAACAGGGTCATAACAGCGGTAACCCTTGTGCTCTGAGCTGTAGCCTAGAAAAACACATGCAGCAAACTGAGCAGAGAGCTTAGTCCGCTCACGTGGTGGTAATAGGACATAACACAGACATCCGAACACACGAAGATGAGTGTATCGAGGAGGATGAGAGAACAAACACTCACCGGGACACCGACCCTGAAGGAAAGTGGATGACTGAAGGTTGACGAGATAGACAGCGGTAGAGACAGCCTCAGCCCAAAAATGTGGGGAAACATGAGAAGCCAAAAGAAGAGTGCGAGCGGTCTCAATGATGTGACGATGTTTCCTTTTCGCAGTGCCATTCTGGGAATGAGCACCAGGACAAGAGAGTTGCGGGAGCGTGCCATGAGAGGCGAGAAGGTCACGGAACTCATGCGATAGGTACTCCCCCCTTGAGTCGGAGAGAAAAATACGAATAGAGGCGGAGAATTGAGTACGAACCATGGTGGAGAAAGTAACATAAACCTGAAAAAACTCAGCACGAGAACGCAACATATATATCCAAGTGAAACGAGAAAAATCATCAATAAACAAGACATAATAGCGGTGTCCACCCTTGGATACAAAAGGAGCATGCCCCCATACATCAGAATGGACTAACTCAAACGGAGCAGAAGATCTAGACATACTAGACTGATAGAGGAGTTGTAGCTGTTTTTCAAGCTTACAACCCGTACAAGAGTGACTAGTGTCAACAGATACACGACCCAAAACACCCTGACGAACAAGAGTTGAAAGACGGGCGCCACTGGGATGACCAAGACGATGGTGCCACTGACGAAAGGAAACAGCGGGAAGACATAAAAGAGAGGAGTAGCTGGGGTTGGTGTGACTGATGGCAGACGAAGGTACTCAAGGAGATATACCCCACTATGGCGACGACCAGCTCCAATGAGGGTCCCTGTAAGACGATCCTGCACATGACAAACAAACTCATCAAGAACAACAAGGTAACCACTAGAGGCAAGCTGGCTAGCGGAGATGAGGTTCATGGAGAGCTGAGGGATGTAGGCAACATCAGGAATGTGGAATTGAGGGGTGTGGAGAAGGCCACGACTGGTAATAGGAAGGGTGGTGCCATCAGCAATAATAACACGTAGGTCGGAGGAAACAGGCTGGCAGGCATGAAGATGGGTGGCATCATAGGTCATATGAAAAGAGGCTCCAGAGTCAAGTAACCACGAGGACGGAGAGATACCTGACGGGGCAGAGGCCGCTGAGGGATCAGCAGAGGCAGAGGCCTGACCAACTATGGCTGCAGATGTACTCGGGAAGGTGCCTGAAGACAGCTGCTGAGCCAGCTGTATGAGCTGCTCAGAGAAGGTGGCTGTCGGAGGAGGCACAAGCAGAGCTGGAGCTGCACGCTGCTCGGTGTCACGAGACTGGATGTTCTGCTGGGAGCGTTGAAGCTTGCGACACTCAGACACTCTGTGGCTCGGTGCATGACAATAATGACAGCGAACAGACCGCCGCTGCGCAGCATTGGGACCCTGGGAAGAGGGTCCCTGGGTAGGAAACGGAGAAGACGGTCACACAGGAGTACTGAGCCCTGGAGAAGGTGGTAGCGGAGGCTGCAGAGCAAACTAAGGAGCAACCAAGACAACATGGGGGAGGTAGTGTGCTGCGTCCCCTCCATGGTACGAAGACGTGTCTCCTCCGCCAGAATCGTGGACAGAGTGTCACGAAGTGTGGGTGGAGTACCCCGATGGAGAAACTGTGAGCGGGCAGACTCAAACTCCGGGCGCAGGCGCATCAAGAAATCATAGACACAGCAGGTATCTTTGTACTGAGCGGTGGCAACGCAATGGCAGCAGGACAAGCAATGGGGCGGCGCCATCTCGTCACACTGACGCCAGAGGGAAGTGATCTCAGCAAAAAACTCCTGAACTGAGCGGTCGCGCTGGTAGGTAGCAGCAAGAGTCTGTAACAATGAATACTGAAGTGCCTGGCTGGAAGGCTGATGAAGATCGGAAAGATGATCCCAGATCGCCTTGGCAGTAGGGAACTCACAGATGGCCAGGAGGATGGGTACCTCACAAGACTGGCCAAGGATAGCAATAGCCCTGGAGTCATCGTCCTGCCACTTGGCCAATGCCTGAGCGGAGGAAACATCGGTGCTGGCTGTGGACACAGAAGACTCAGTTGAAGAGGCGACAGGGAGCAACGGTGCTATGCAGGATCCATCTAAATGGCCCCAAAGGCGTAGGCCTCGGAGATGCATGCACATGGTGGAAGACCAAGCCTTGTAGTTTTGCCCGTTGAGCAGCACATCAGGCTTAGGAAGATAGCCACAGTGAGTCGAGGCGGGATCCATTGAAGGCCGACACCGAGATCTGGAGCAGGATCGATCGACGTTGAAACAGGGACGGGATCGAGCGGATCGACGCAGTCGATCAAAGGAAGCAGCCGGAGGAAGCAGACAACCGGAACAGGCGGGATCGACATAGTGATCGATCGACGAGCGGGAGAGGGACCGGGATCGATCGGGATCGGGATCGATCGACGAGTAGGAGAGGGACCAGGATCGATCGGCGCAGACGAGCGGGATTGATCGACGCAGACGAGCAATCGATCGACGCAACAGTCGGGATCGATCGGCGCAGACGAGCGGGAGAGGGATCGGGAGAGCTAAACCCTAGCCTCTGATACCATCTTAGAATTGTATATTGCATATCAATAATGACCCATCTTGGGGTTATATATACAAGACCCGAACATATACAGGTAAATACATATAAGCCCTTATACATACACACAATATCTAACACTGACCAGCCATCCAAGAATATTCATCCCCTTCTAACTACTCCCATAACTGCCCAAGTGCTGATAACTGTTTTCCCAATTGCTGAAACTACTTTATGTTTGCCCTCTAAAGCCTAGTAACTATCCACGTTTCATCCAATAATCACTTTTTTAGCCTAAGCCAGACTTACTCTCCCATCAATTGGAACAAGCGGAACTTATGGCTGCTGAATCTTCTCCAACTGTCGAACCAGACATCACCTCTACTTGACCAGCCTATAACAATTCAATTCCCGATTTCCTTCCCCTGCAACAGTAAATCTGTAGCGCACAGTCCATTCCAGCTCTTCTAGCCCCTTCCATCCCAGCCGACCATCTCTATTTCCTTCCCCTTCAACAGTAAATCGTACTATTTTTTATATTAATTCGAATTTGTTTTTCTATTACTTATTCTATTTGCGGAATTCATTCTCTTGGTGTTTAATTGAAGCACTCTCTATTAATTTAATTGAATTTTGCATCTTTCTCTAACACTCAATCTCAGAATGTGAATATTTGTAGAATCTGTTAATAATTTCACCATTTATTGTAATTTTCGTCAGATATTTGCTTGTACATTGCATCATCCTATTACGAGCCTACTTTGGGGATTTGTCAGAGGTGGCGGTGGAGGCAGAGATATAAGAGGCAGTTGAGCACGCGAACAATGCAAGGGGAGAGGAAGAAGGGGAGCCATGCTTAACCCTAATCGTAGGATTTGAGGAAGATGGGAGAACTAGAGAGATTAGTAGAAACTTTCATAATTTGATTGATAATGCATACAACCAAGGGGTCTATTTAAAGAATTACAAAGTGGCATGGGTGTAAATACCCCAAAATTAAAAAGAACAACACAAACCGATAAAACATCACAGACTTGTACATTGACTCGATTAATAAAAGATGTCTAACATGAATACATAATGACACTAATTAAATACATAGATAGTTGGTCATGTGGGACCATAACATCCCACTCACCCTTCAAATTGAGTTTGTCCTCAATCTCGAGCAATGCTTTCATGTCGTGATCATCTAGCTCTTTAATTTTCCGCCAGAACAACTTCTGGTAGCGCGTCGCTTTGGTGGCATCTGCATCGCGTGGTGGGCCTTCATCGTGCTCATAGATGGCACGAGATACCGCAGGGATCTTGTATGGCAGAGGCGCATGCGGAAGGGAGATCGTCGATCAGAAGCTCTGGGTCCGGGAGAGTGCTCCCGGTGAGTGTATAACAAGGGCGATAGAGAACCCTCCTGAAGGTGATCCGCAGTGATGAGAGGCGTCAATGCTGATTGGCGACGGTTGATGGAAGAAATGGATCGAAAAGGACTGCTGAAACAGGTGATTGGTGCGAAGGCTGCATGATGGACACTGCATGGATTAATAGCGACATCACCGCGGGTTTGAAGCGACGACGTTGTTGTATGTGCGGGAGGGAACAACTGAAGGCGATGTTGCAGCGACCATAACTTCGGCGGTCGGAGGAGCCACTTTGAACACATATGGGATCGATGACTGCGGTAGTTGGATTATGTTATGCCCCCGGACGTGCTACGGTTCAAGGGGCATAAATATGTTTGACGGCCGAAGGAGGCGGCAAGGAGCAACAGGGTTGAACCAGCCGGTTCAGCCCCCATTCACTAATATCGGACCGGCGGGGCTGAACCACACGGTTCAGCCCATATGGGGGTCGGCCGGCCCCTTGGTTCCGGGTATATATATACCCGGAACTCCCTCTTGGAGCTTTATGAAGAACTATATTCAGGTATTCTCCTTCTCCTTCTTACCCTAACCCTAATTTTCTTCTCTCTACCTCCTACCTCATCTTCTAGTAGCATAACCGATTAGTGGCTACATCAGTGAAACGGCCCCCAAAGCGGCGGTCAATTTTGGCGGTGACTCGCGCAAGCGCAACGTCATATGACGCTAACATCTCTAAGAACACCTAGAGCATGGAACAGACTTTGAGTGGCTCGTCGGGGCTCTTCATCAGCCGCAATAATTAATCAATCAATCCGATGAAGAATTAGTTAATCAGTTCCGTAGAAGAAATGAAGAGCGCGGCCGGAATGGGTTCACGACAAGTATGCCACTATGTATAATTGAAGGGGCGCGGACTTGCCTTGAAAAATGAAAATGAACAAATGGTTGTTACGTGTTGATCAAAACTAAAAGGCGTGGGAGAGTAAGCTGACAAGGCGGGCATTGGAAGAAAACTAATTTGTGTGTGCTTACAGGAGCATAATGCAGGGTCCCCTACTCGGTCGAGGAGTAGCGTCGTAGTTGGGGAGGCTTGGACTGACGATGACGAAAGCGGGATTGCAGTTTGACACGACAAAGACCCGCTGTGGCGTGCGGCAAAACCGACGCGGCTTGGAGTTGTTGGTATCAACCGCAGTGTCAAAAGCTTGCAGGTTGACAAAAATGGAGATCCAGATTGAAAGGGGTGAGATGTTAATCACTTAGATGTACTCTAGAGGAGGATGAATGGAGTATTTCAACTTTTACTTGAATTTTATAAAAAGTTAGTTCAATTGTTTTTGTAGTTTCTTGGTATACCTCATTTTCACTTCACAAACACAACATTAATAAAAATGCGGAAATTAAATATTCAGAGAAAATGCAAGCAACACGGACGACAAAATAAATATAGTGGTCCCTCAAACATGAGTATGTCCACTCTTTTGCTTAGACTCTTAAAAACGGGAGTTGTTAATAACGTCTCTCGTAAACCTAGTGAGTTGTTGATACGGGAGCTTAAACGCTGAGACTTTTGATAAGGAGACTCTTAGAATCGGGAGTTGTTGATAAGGGGTCTGTTTGGCCCAGTTCTGGCGGCTGGGAAATCTCTATTCCAGCCGCCAGAGCTGCTTTCAGTCTGTTTGGGACAGCTCCCTGTGAAGAGCTTTTCAAAAATCTGGAGCTGTTTTGCAGCTTTTCAGAAATCTCTCTTCCCCCAGCTTCTGCTCCCGCAAAATAGCTTTCTCTCTCACATGTTTTGGAAATCTAATGGTTTCTTCAGTTGGAACATGCTCAGAGGCCGGACGGCCTTCCTCCGGCAATTCCGAGCCCCGGACGGCTTTCCTCCGGCGATTCCGAGCCCCCGACGTCCTTCCTCCGGCGATTCCGAGCGCACTTCTGCACAGAACACCCAAACAGTCTGCAGCTTTTCAAAACTGCTCCCCAGAGATCTATTTTAAAACAGCTCTATCTGGACAGCAGCTTTTCAATCCGCCAGAGCTGTCCCAAACAGACCCAAGGTCTCCTTGAAATCAAGTAAGTTGTTGATAAGGGGGCTCAACCACCGAGTCTTTTGAATGGAGACTCTCAAAACAAAATCTAAATCCTTTGAGAAGGGATTCTTAGGACTCCTTTATATAGGTTAATTTGAGATAGTTTCCACAATGTGTCCTTCAACAGCTTTGAATGAACTGATGCTTTGCAATTCTTTATGGATACTGGTTGAGACCAATAACATGCTCTTCTTATTGACCGCGACTCTGAGGAAGAATGTTGAGCTGTGATCTCTAACAATGACCTTTCAAAATGAGGGCTTCTTCATTTGAATCTTCAGAGAGGGGGAGATTCTTCTTTCTGCTATCTTGGAGTTTAGAAGATTACTTCTTTTGTATATTGCATACTTGAGGAAGATGAACATTCCTTCTCTTTGCTTCCCTACTTTCTGCTTCTTATTCTTACCTTTTGTTCCTTCTTTTTCCTCTTTTGTTTTTGTTGTCTTCACCTGTATATATTTATAGCCTTGTTTCTTTTTGAATCTTCATATATATTTCCCAAAGCATGCTTTGAAAGCTACTACTTCAGGCCATGACAACTTGCTAGAAATTGATCTTCTAATGACTGTATTTTATCCGCTTCGGCATGACGACTTCTAAGAGAGATGACCGTTGGAGTAGTTATGAGAAATTGACGCATATCTTATTTGTTTAGTGTCTTCTCGACGATGTTTTTGGTCCTTCACGGCTTCAGCGTTGTCTGAAAGACATCGCTTATTTGAAAGATTTTGACGTAGCGTTGTCCGAAAGATATAGCTTGTACTCCTTTAGTTATGAGAAACCGGTCCTGTTCCTCAGCAAAGGCGATGATCGATCAAGGATGGTCGACGAAAGTGGAGGAAGTTGATCTCGATTGAGGCAGAGAAGCTAATGTCGATCGAAAGAGAAACTCGTCAGGTTTGATGAAGTTGATGTCGATCGACGAAGAGAAGCTGATATGATTGAAAGAGAAACTCATCGGTTCAGTTGAGCAGATGTCATTGAATACCCAAAACAAAAGTGTCCCAGGATACTTTGTTCTTGGTAAAAACCACAGAATTAAGATCGATCCAGACAAAAATCGTTGAATTTGATTCAAGCTGAAGCTGTTGGATTCGATGGAAACCGATGTCATCAAATTCAATCGAGTAGATGTCGATCGAAGCAACATCCATCGGATTCGACGACGCAATAAAGGAGAATGAACGAGCTTGTAAGAGGAGAATGACGCTGGAACTTATCTGTCGACGAGAGCTTCTTAACCCCAACATATATTGTGTCGTGGTACCATGTGGAAATGAAAATCTCAATCTTGTTTCTTTTTGAGGAAAAGAATACAATATATATATAGGTGTAGGGAGAGTTGCATATTTCTCCTCTCCGGATGTGGTGCTACAAACTTATGTACAGTAAATTAGGTTTATATCCACTATAGAACTCTCTTCTAACATAAAATTTATTGGTAACGGAGGGTCCAATGGGGCATATACACCAGTAAGATTCAGAGTTTGTACTCCATTGAAATACAATGATTTGATTACTTCCTCACTCACATAATAATGATGTGCGAGGGAATCTAGTTTCCAACAATGGAGAAGAGGCATGGTCTGACATTGAAGTCCAAGCAACAATGTCCCGGGCTGTTCTAGTCTCCTGATGACGAGAATGATGGCTTGGAGGGTTTTCTAGCAACCTGAAGATTGTGGTCCTGTCTAAGAGCATGATTTAAACATTGATGTTGTGAGGGGCTCAATCATCCTGGAAAGAGATTAACCTGGGCTAGACGACGTGGGATTTTGATGAAGGGTTTTCCTGTCGCCGATGAAGCAGATGAGTCCCGCGTTGAGACATAAGATGCGGTTTGACGGCGCGATATCTGAGTAGGAATCAATGTTATTTCAAATATTTCATAATTATTCATGCATTCATCTTAATTTACAGTAAACACCCAAAACAGAAGAATCCCAGCATACCATGTTCTTTAATCCCATACTAAGTCCAGCCAAACAACCCCTTGATGGCTTGAAAATATTTATTCAAGGGTGAATACATTGACCGAATGCCCTTCATTTTGAAAAGCCACTATTGCAGTTTTTTTAAAAGAAACAACTCGAGTATTGTGAGCTATTTAGGGTTTTGAAATAGGAATCTTTTACTGCAAATTTTTTTCATAAGATAGTTGCAGGAAGCTGCGGTGTTGATTGGTAAAATGCATTTCATTCTGAATTTTTTGCAGATTTCAGAGGCCCCCTGGCATGCTTCCCTCTTCCATGGTAGGTTATGAAGCTCTCACCGGCAGCCTGGAAGATTTTGGCTTTGAGGATTATCTTAATAGTAAGTCCCATTTTTCTTTTAGGATTTAGGCTTTGGTCCACTTCAACCAGAAGTCTGCTTTAAATGCGGTTCAAATGGCAGCTATTTTCATGATATTAAACATTCTATGGCCAATGAGCACCTCATGATTTCATTTAAAGGCTCTTTTTACTGTATATATATATATAGGACTAATTAGCTAAACTTCCCCTGGATGTTAGCTTTATTACAGATTGCACCCCTCTTATTATTGAAATTACAAAAACTTCCTCTAACTGTTACAAAGACATTTCATACCATCCATGCACAAAATACTCCCTGCAAATGTACTCCGAGGGAGGTATTTTTGTGCATGGATGTCGTAGAAATGTGAACTTCGGGGAGGTAAATGTTATGTTTTGTAACATTTAGGGGAGGTTTTTGTAATTTCAATAGTAAGAGGGATGCATTCTGTAATTTTTCAAATTTAGAGGGGGAGGTCGGAGGTCCGGGTAAAAGTATATATATATATATATTTTTTTTTTTTAAATTGTGATTGTATTCATGATGCACCCCTTCAATTTTCACAGTGCCTCAAGATGCTGAAACATTCATCCCGCCGGACATGCACCACGGCATGGAGGTTCGCCTCGGCCTTTCCAGAGGCCCTGTTTGCCCTAGTTTTATTTGAAAGGCCTGCCTGACGGTGCCTGCGCTCAGTGTGCTGTTTAAAAAAGTAATTCAACTGTTCAAGAGCTGAATTTATAAATCATTCCTCTCCCTCCATTTTGAATTCTAGGCGCGTTTAAATAGCATTAAAGGTATAATATCTTTGTAGTTTTTTTTTAATCATTAATTAGAAAACTTAATTGTGAACTTTTTGTTATCGGTGTGATCAGAAATTTCAAATTTGTCACCATATATGCGTGCATGTCAATACTTTTCCCGAAATTTTTTTCATAACTTGTTTTTTTTTTAAATTTGGAGTATATATTACCAATTATTTATTTGGAGTATATATTACGTTCGTTTAATAATTTTTTGTATTGCCAATTAATTGAAATCATACTTCTCATTAATCTGGTTTTGAGGGTTTATGTTCCAATTATTTTATAACTTAGGGTCGGTTTGGCGCAGTGGTGCAGTTGTGAATAAGTTGGTTATGAACCCGCCGATTTCAGTGAGGAACTTCATCCACTTTTTTTTGTGAACTATTTTTTTTCTTGGCCATGCCAAATAAACATTCCGTAATTGTGTCTATCAAAAATGTAGTGCCATTAATTGTATAAATCATGAATAGAGTTATCTTATAATTATTTAAATATCTTAGTTGATATCGTTCTTATACCTAACTCTTAGGATTTAAAATTTCTTTATAGAATAGTCGTTCAAAAAGTCCGACCGAGATGGGCTTGGATAGGGTCGGATGGGCGGGTCCGGTTTTTTTTGCCAACTGGGCTCGCCCGCATAATCATAGGTGCCTGGCGGGATTTAAATCCTGTCTGGCGGGATTTCTCCCCTAACCTGGTGCTGGCCCAGGCTAGGCTTGGGTTTTGCCCGGCCTAGCCCGGGCCGGGTACCAGGGCGTGCAACCAGCCAATATGGGGGCCCGGTCTTGGCCCGGGCTGGGCTTTTCCCGGGCCTAGCTAGGCTTTTTGCCCTCGACAGATCACATTCACATAGGGTGGTCATAATTGACAATTGTATAATTATATTTGTATATATATTTTAATTTTCAGTTTTACTAACTTTCATTTTTTTAATATATTTCTTATTCTAGCTCTTTTCTCTAATCGGCATCTCCATTAAGGGAGAATTCGAGAATTTCTAATCTCGAATCATAGATATACTAAGGGGGTCTGATTATAAAACACGTCTTTTGAATAATTAAGTTTAGCTTCTTATTATTCACCCAAATTTAAAAATCATTTATTTATATTTTATAATGAATATTAATCTGGTTTTTTAATAAAATACTTAATTTGAAATAATTACTTCCAATTCATGCAGAGTATTTGTGTTTTAAATAAAAAAAACTTAACCGTATAGCAATTTTTTAAGAGAATATTAAAATCATCGGAAACTACTTGCATGGTTGCATGCATTTTATAGCTACAGCAACGGCGACATTTTTATACACAATAATACACTTCACTATATAGCACGTGCGCACTAGATCCTCTCCGTAAGCCAAATAAATCTCTTCATGTTCCTTCAGCCATGTGCCAACATACAATGTATATAGGTGATGTGAGAACACGCCTTTGAACATATTTTGCTTTTGCTCCGGTATCATATTACGAGACTATGAGTGGAGGGACTCGATATCTATATTAATTGCACAAGGCTACATGAGTTCCCGGCCACAAGACTAAATTCTCCGCAAAATAAACTTAAAAAGAGGTTGACGAGATAATCAGGCTCGGAGTGCATTCTAGGCTTCTAGGCATCAAAACAATCTACTCAAATAGATTTATCAACAATGTAGCAGCACCATCATCATTACAGATAAAAAGAATGGAAATACATAGATGTAAATGATCAAATCTCCAAGGCGAAGAATTATATAATCAAAACCAAGCAGTTTCCGAGAACATTGCTCTAGTGAGTTTGGACAAAAACGCACTGTCATAGAATATACATTTGACATGACAATGCAATCAAGAGGGGAAAAAAGACTAGTTTTGAAAATAAAAGTGAATGGAGTTTCTTAGGTTAGGTCTGGCATTCACGAACGGCGGTTCATAACCACCGCATTCATGACCGTCAATGCCGTGCCAAACAAACCCTTAGGATTAGTTTGGCGCAGCGGGGACGGTAGTGAATACAATGGTCATAAACCGGTGCTTGTGAACACAAAACCTCACCCCCGGAACCACTGTCACTGTTTCGGATCAAAATGAAGTCTTTCTACAACAATGTTCATAACACTTGGAGTGCCAAACATATGTTTTATGACGGTGACGTTTTTTTCTCTGAATGCACCGGAACAAAAAAGCAGCGCTAGATAAACCCTTAGTTGAAGTATTTTTTTTCACATCTTCCTTCAAAACTTTCAGCCAAAAGAAGATGAATTACCTCAGAAACTCTTAAGTCAAAGAATTGTTGAATCCTTTCCCATTCATAAAAAGAACAAGCATTTCTTTACAAGTACAAAAATATTCTCATAAGCTTGCTTCCAAATACAAATCCTCTTCATCTAATTTCTTCTTCCTAGCTTCTGCCTCCATCTTTGTCTGGTTTCCAAGAGCATCAGACACAGCCTTTGGCAATAGGAACCCAGGTCTCTCAAGAAACGGAGCTCTGTCCAAAACCAACGGCTCTCGTTCCGCCAACTCAACTCCTTCGAAGGTCCAAATTAGCACAGTGGCTTGACATTTTAGTCCCAGAGAGAACCATCCAAGTCCTGAAGCTGATATGTCCACACTGTTCACATCCCAGCTAGTTCCAGAGACCTTGAACTCCCTTGCTCTCCACTCTCCCAATTCAGTTGCCCGATCTTGTCCAATCGGCGGCTATACATGCCAATAGCACAATCAGAAGAACATGCAGAAGGGTAAGATCATTTAGGGGATCATAGTGATTACAACAGAGATATGCATGTAAGCGATTAACATGATTATAGAATATGATAGTAGTGTTATATAGATAACAATATTCATCAAATTATTATGTTATCTATTTATCTACGATATGCAAAGATCAAAGGGTGATTATCATACTTCATTTTAATGTTAGTCTTTAAGCCATCAAATAGATGGATATTTAGATGTTGTTGCAAAGATCAAAGGGTGACTATCATATTAGTAGCAGGATGTTACCCCATTGAGTTTCACCGCTCTAGATTGGGAAGAACGAAAGGGGGAAAGAGAAAAAATCTAAGAAAAACCTCTCTAGGCTCCAATTTTTCATCAAAATCTCCAAGCATATCAAAATACAAGAGGGTTGGGGTATTACAACCCCCGGACATAAGCGTAAATATCCAATTGAAATTAAAATACAACTTAATAAATAAGATAACTTATAAGATAACACCCCGCCTAGGTCTACATAAATCACGACGGTGTCTCCGCCGCAGGCCTCTTCCTCCTGGAGTAGACTCGTCATCATGTTGATGCCCCTTCGAGCTCCGTGCTGCCGTTCGTGTCCACGTCCGTAACACAGGACAGCTCCGTTCTATTTCAGTTTGCAAATAGGGTAACCGGACAAGCCAGATGGTGATTTGGGTTGTGGTTGGAAGCCTGTCTGAACTTTGTTGTACAGATTGAGTCCACTAATAGGAAGTTACAACTGACTTTGGAGAGGGTTTCCACAAGAATGGACTGCCAAGTTTGGAAACCGCCATAAATTTCCTTGTCTCTTGCTCTATAGTTAGTTGTTTTTTATATTCCACAATTATTTTGGCTCAATTTGGCACGGCGGGAGCAGTCGTGAGCGCAGTGGTTATGAACCGTCGTTCGTGAATGTCCAACCTCGCATAAGGAACTTCATTCCCTTTTATGTTCAAAACTAACAATTTATGGCGGTGGAGTTTTCGTCCAAACTCATCAAAGCAAAAATGCCATACCAAACAGAGCCTCTCAGTTATGTGTGTTGTGATGTGTACTCCCCGAGTGCATAGTATTTTATATACTTTATTCAACTCCTCTTTAGAGTAAATGTATTATAAACTATCGGTGCTAACAATGGATTTGACTAGTCTACATGACAAAAAAATGAAACATAAGATAACTCGTGCAAATTCCCAAGCAAGTATAGAGACGAAACGTACCTGCAGTCTAACGCCAAAATGCTTGCTTCGCAGCTCATCTGCAGTGTCTATTTTCCCGAGATGCAGAGAAATAGATGGTGATGCCCATACGGTGACATAGATAGTTTCAACTGAGCATTGAGTCAGATCCAATCTCATCAGCCCTCCAACATGAACTGTCTGTCCTACCTGTAACAGGAAGGTCAATTATAAGGGAGCATGCATATAATGAAAATGCCAAGATCCAATTTTTTTCTTGAAATATTTCTTAATTATCTTTAAGGTGTGTGAAACCATAGAATATTAAATGCATAGTCAGACATTCCAATACATACCAGTCTAAGATGCTTTCTTTCACAACATTCTCTAAATTGACAACCATATCATGAAGTTTACAGTCATATATATATATATATATATATATATATATATATATATATATATATATATATATATATATATATATATATATATATATATATATATATATATATATATATATATATATATATATATATACTAGCACCTTCGAACAGGCTTCGCCCGTTCTCGATGCGTCGCTGCGGGCTTCGCCCGCTTGGCATTCAAGCGGGCTTCGCCCGCCCCCGACAGTTATTTAATAATTTTATTATTTATAATCCCAAATTGACAACGACATGTGTCGTTGATGGCAACATGGGTTGTTAACGGCGATATTGGTCATGGGCGGCGATATTGTTCGTGGGCGGCGATATTGTTCGTGGGCGGCGATATTGTTCGTGGGCGGCGACATTGTTCGTGGGCGTTGACATTGTTCGTGGGCGGCGACATTGTTCGGGGGCGGCTATAATGTTCGGGGGTGGTGACACTGTTCGGGGGCGCATTGTTCGGGGTAGCGACATTGTTCGGGGGGCGGCGACATTCGTCGGGAGTGCCCGTTCTCGATGCGGCGTTGCAGGCTTCGCCCGCATCCACGCGGGCTTTGCCCGCAAACCAACAACATTGGTCGTGGGTAGCAACATTTATCGTGGGCGGCGATATTGGACATGGCGGTGACATTGGTGCAAGGCTGCGGTGCAAGATTGATGTTCACCCAATTGAATTGACAACATTCAAAGTTCACTTGTGAAGATGCACTCGTCCGTTCTCGATGCGTCGATCCAGGCGGGCTGCGCCCGCATCCAGGCGGGCTGCGCCCGCATCCAGGCGGGCTGCGCCCGCATCCAGGCGGGCTGCGCCCGCATCCAGGCGGGCTGCGCCCGCATCCAGGCGGGTTGTGCCCGCCTATGAGCGGGTTACATCCACGCTTACCAAATCTACACGGGCTTTGCCCATGCTCGCTGGCTCTTAGCGGGTTGCGCCCTCATTTGAGCGGGTTGCACCCACATTCAAGCGGCTGCGCCCAAAGTGTGAAATTGGATTATATAGCAATGATCAACTAATTAAAACTTGACGATAAATGTTAGACAAATAAATGTTGTGTTGAGAGTCATAACCGCAAATAGTACGAAATGAAAAATGAACTTGCCATAATTATGGCAAACATAAATTGTATTGCCATAACAACAAACAAAAAATGCATTTGACTGAATACATATAACAAAGGAAACTTTTACTTATCAAATATCGTATAATGCAAATAAACTAAAAACTATTCTTATAATAATATTCATATATCATCATCCAATATTATGTGCGTGACCATGAGGCATCCCGTCTTCATATTTTGAAACTTCGTATTATTGACCAACAATATTCACTGCGTTGCTGGGGAGTTCAATTGGGTATCTAGCTTATGCAAAACAACTTCTTCAAGGCTGTGAACAGCTGAGAGTAATGGCATACTTCACTTTCTTAGGAGGATCAGGATACCTCAGGCATGCAAGTTCTGGTGCAATTACTTTTCTATTTTTTATTTAAATCACCAGCCTTTGTTTGTGCTTCATGCTCCGGTATTGCCAAGAACAAAGGAAATTGTGGTTTGATGCTCTGCACAGTATTGTCAAAAATGAATAAACTAATTCCCTGCAATACATCACCTGGACAATTAGCAAACACCTTAACTACATCCATTTAACCATGCTAACAGTGCAGATAGTGAGAAGCAAAATGGATGAAGGAGAAAATGAACCAAAGAGCGAGAGAGAAGAAAGCTTATTAAAGCTAGATCGTGTTTTTTTTCTACATCAATTACATCACATATTTAAGTCATATCCCCAAATTCAAGAAAAACCTAATCTTCCTTTGCGGCTCCAGATCTATGAAAATAAGCAAGAAAATTCCATAAAAAATCGGAAACTGGATGAGGAGGAGCTCACCTGGACGATGCCTAGCTCCTGATTTCAACGCAGAGAAGAGGCAGCAAGTACTCAGAAGCAGAGAGGAGGCAGCGAGGATGTACAAAAAGGCTAAAAGTCGTTTTTAAAACATGGGATCTTCTCCTCGTGCTCATGGCGAGCTCATCACATTTTTAACGGATCTTCTCCTCCTGCTCATGGTGAATCGCTGAAGAATGGGCCGAACGGACGCTCACGGCGAGCTCCACTGAGGAGAAGCAGAGCCGATCTTCTCCTGCAGACCGATCTGTGGAAATCATAGAGAGCTTCCACTGAGGTTGGAAATCATGGAGAGCTCCGGCAGACCGATCTTCTCCTCCTGCTCACGGCGAGCTCATCACATTTTTGACGGCCAGGAGAAGCAGACCCGCGGGAAAACGACCTGAAGGAGAGAATATAAACATCGGTCTGCAGGAGGAAGCATAAAGTTGGAGGGGGTCTTTGTGCAATCGTTTTGGGAGACGTGCGGGAGGGGACTTGACGGGGAGGAGCCGTGACAGGGAGAAGGCGAGCTCTGCTGTTGCGGCAGCTTTTGGCGGATTAGACGGGAAGGAGCCATGACAGGGAGAAGGCGCTGCTCTGCTGCCTGCTGCCCTGCTTTCGGCAGATTAATGGGATCGTTGCTTTCCGCTATGCTGGAGGAGCTGAGCCCAAAATTAAAAAAGATCGGTGTGCCTGATTTCCTAAATCGGATGGCCAAGAATCATTGATTCAGTTAGATCGGACGGTCAAAAAGAAAACTTTGGGGTGCTTTGAAGATAGATATATTGCTTTATATAATAAAGATATATATATATATCTCATACATAAATGGAAACGTTTGTTTGCTACAGTGTGCCCTTTGCGTCCGTTACAAACGCTTTTCCAGTTTTGCCCCTGCAGCTCCGCCAGTCGGCCGCCGGCCATTATAAAAAAAAAAAAATGATTTCAGCCGGCCGCCGCCGCCGGCTGCCTGACCGGATCCCACCGCCGGGGTTGCCGGACGTCGGCGACACCGGCGGGGGTAGGCAGGAGGCGAACCGGCAGGACCACCACCGGCGGTGGCCCTGCCCGTGAGCTCCGCCATTTTATATATAAAAAAATTGGATTTCGGCAAGCCGGCGGAGGCGGCGCATGCCTCACGGGACCCCACCGCCGGGGTCGCCGGACGCCGGCCACACCGGCGGGGGTAGGCCGTAGGCTCACGGGCAGGGCCACCGCCGGCGGTAGCCCTGCCCGTGAGTCCCAGGTTTGGGGCTCACGGGCAGGGCCACCGTCGGCGGAGGCCCTGCCGATTCTCCCCCAGCCTACCCCCGTCGGGGTCGCCGGTGTCCGGCGGTTGGCCTGCCCCTCTCCTCCTCTTCCTGTGCACCCCTCCCCTGGCCCTGCTCCTCCTCTCCTCCTCCCCGCTTTAATTAGAACCTAAGTCCTAAGTTAGATTTATTTATATTATATTTATATAGATTTATATTTATATCATATTATTTAATACGAGCAAGGTTGTCAGGATCGAGATCCTAGATGAGATCATTTTGAGGTAGGATCAGATCAGATAGTAGGTTTGGATTGAGGATCGCTTTACAAAATCAGGATCGATTTACAACATCTGGATCGTAGGATCGTAAGATCCTATGATCCGGATCACGATCCTGACAACCTTGAATATGAGCATCTTCGCACGGGCTACGCCCGTGCTCGATGCTCTCAGGCTGCCTTCGGCCGCATCAGGCGAGCTTCGCCCGCCTGCGCACGGGCTACGCCGTGCTCGATGCTCCCGAGCAGCCTTCGGCCGCATCAGGTGGGCTTCGGCCGCCTGCGCACGGGCTTTGCTCGTGATTGATGCTTCAGGTGATCTTCGGCCGCATAAAAGCGGGCTTCGCCCGCTTCCACGCAATCCACCATCTCGACGCCGCACCCGCCACTCGCGGCCCCCGGAGTCCTATGGTTATTTGATTTTGCTCCGGGGGGCCGCGAGTGGCTGGTGCGGCGCCGAGATAGTGGATTGCGTGGAAGCGGGTGAAGCCCGCTTCTATGCGGCAAAAGGCCGCTTTTATGCGGCCGAAGACCACCCGAAGCATCAAGCACGGGCGAAGCCCGTGCGCAGGAGGGCAAAGCCCGCCTGATACGGCTGAAGGCCACCCGAGAGCATTGAGCACGGACGTAGCCCATGCGCAGGCGGGCGAAGCCCGCCTGATGCGGCCGAAGGCCGCCCGAGAGCATCGAGCACGGGCGTATCCCGTGCGAAGATGCTCGTATGTGTGTGTGTGTGTGTGTGCGTGTGTGTGTGTGTGCGTGTGCGTGTGTGTGTGTGCGTGTGTGTGTGTGTCGTATGTGTGTGTATATATATATATGTGTATGTGTGTGTATATATATATATCTGTGTATGTATATACTAGCATCTTCGAACGGGCTTCTCCTGTTCACGATGCCGCGCTGCGGGCTTCTCCCGCTTGGCAACGACATGCGTCGCTGGTGTCAAAATGCGTCGTGGATGGCAATATTGGTCGTGGGTGGCGATATTATTCGTGGGCGGCGATATTGTTCGTGGGCAGCGACATTGTTCGTGGGCGTCGACATTGTTTGTGGGAGCGACATTGTTCGGGGGCGGCGACAATGTTTAAGGGTGGCGACATTGTTCGAGGGCGGTGACATTCATCGAGAGTGCCCGTTCTTGATGCGGCGTTGCGGGCTGCGCCCGCAGCCATGCGGGCTTCGCCCGCAAACCAACGACATTGGTCGTGGGCAGCAACATTTGTCGTGAGCGGCAATATTGGGCGTGGCGGCGATATTGGTGCAAGGCTGCGGTGTAAGATTGATGTTCACCCAATTGAATTGGCAACATTCTAAGTTCACTTGCGAAGATGCACTCGCCCGTTCTCGATGCGTCGTTGCTGGCTGCGCCCGCATCCAGGTGGGTTGCGCCCCCCAATGAGCGGGTTACATCCACGCTTACCAGATCCACACGGGCTTCGCCCATTCTCGCTGACTCTTAGCGGATTGCGCCCGCATTTGAGCGGGCTGCACCCGTATTCATGCGGCTGCGCCCAAAATGTGAAATTGGATTATATAGCAATGATCAACTATTTAAAACTTGACTATAAATGTTAGATGTTGAAACCGAAAACCGGCCTCAACGAAAGTTCGGACCTTGGGATGTAGCTAACACCTACTTCTCTCAAACTCAGACCCCTGACTAGTAACAAAGAACCAGGAACTGACCCTAAGCCTCAGCTGGGAGGTCCCTCCACTAACCCGAAAGATCTCTTGAGCGCTTTCCCTCCTAAGCCAATTGCTGGGCTTGGAGCACCTCAGAAAGCACTAGAAGGATTTGAGAAATTATCCAAGCTTGCCTTTTGAGGTACTCTGTGGATCTATTTATAGATTTCCAGTAAACGGCCTACAAATAGTCAACCTTCGCTGTTCTGAAATTACTGAAATACCCTGGGCTGGTCTGCCAATAGCGTAATTCCGTTGTTCTGATGAGCTGAATGCATACCTAAGGGCATCCAAGTAATTTCACCTCTGGACCCTACAGGGCGGAAGCCCTTCCGCTGATCTCTTAAGCCTTCTGCCTGCCTCTGGACGAGAACCTTCCCGGCAACCCTGTAAGAAGCTCAGGCGCAAGCCACGAGGCGTTAACAGCGCCGAGTGGCGAAGCATAGCTCAACGCCGAGAGCAAAGGAGGGTTGAGTGGCAGAGCCCTACTCAGCGCCAACGCTGAAGGCATCCCGCTAACCCAGGCGCAAGCCTTCTCGCCTGCCCTGGGCGGGTACCCTCTCGGTCTTTTTCTCGTCCGACCCTGTTTTTAAGCCCAAAGCTAGCCCAAGGTCAGCCCAATCCTGGGGTCCCGGGCCTCTGGGTTCCACTCAGCGAATATGGTGTTGTACATTAGACAAATAAATGTTGTGTTGAGAGCCATAACCAAAAATAGTACGAAATAAAAAATGAACATTAATTTACAGAAAATTGCAATAATGGCAAACATAAATTGTATTGTCATAAAAACAAACAGAAATTGCATTTGACTGAATATATATAACTAATAATGCATCGGGAAACTTTTACTTATTAAATATCGTATAATGCAAATTAACTAAAAACTATTCTTATAATAACAATTAACTAAAAACTATTCTTATAATAACAATCATCATCCAATATTATGTCTGTGACCATGAGGCATCAAGTCTTCATATTTTGAAGCTTCGTATCATTGACCAACAATATTCACTGGATCAAGATACCTCAGGCATGCAAGTGCTGGTGCAATTACTTTTCTATTTTTTATTTATGTTAGAGAATATGAGAGAAAATGATGTAAAAGCCCATGTATAAGGCCCATCTATAGGCCCGCTTCTTCCTTCTACTATTAGTCTCACATCTCTTGCATAAGATTCTTTTTTCTTCTCTTTTCCTATATATTTGTACTCTCTCCTGTATTTTTATTATGACAAAGTATATAAAAGGTTTGGCTCTACATTTCTACTAGTATCAGAGGCAATCTGATCCCAGGCGGCTACTCTTTTTCTAACCGCTGCTATCAACGCGGCCTCGTCCCTCCTTCCCGCTGTTGTTCGGCGGCCTTCTCTTCTCTAACCGCCCCTCCTCTCTTTGTGGCTTCCACCTCTCCTCTCCTCCCTCCCTCTGCTTTTATAGCTCTCTTCTCTCTGCCCGGTGGGACCTGCTTTCTTCCCGTTGTTCGCTCTTCTAGCCGCTGCTGGTTTCGTTGCCGCTGTGTTTGCCAAACCGCTGCGGGCTGCTCCTTGCCGCTGCTTCTACTCGCTGCTCCTTGCCGCTGCTTCTACTCGCTGCTCCTTGTCGCTGCTTCTAGTCGATGTTCCTTGTCGCTGCTTCTACTCGCTGCTCCTTGCCGCTGCTTCTAGTCGCTGCTCCTTGCCGTTGCATCTAGTTGCTGCTCTTTGCCGCTGCTTCTAGCCGCTGCTCCTTACCACTGCTCCTTACCACTGTTGTTAGTTGCTGCTCCTTGCCGCTGCATCTAGTCGCTGCTCCTTGCCGCTGCATCTAGTCCGTCCCTCTCGGATGTTTGTTCGATGCTTCTGAAAGTTACCCCTCCTCCGGATGCACCATCTCTCTCTCCCGCTCTCCTTCAGCAACATGTGGCTACTCTTGCTCCTTCTTGCAGTCATTCGGCTCGTGGCAGTCGCTAGTCTCGGGGACGGAGTCGTGGTGGTCGTACTCTATTCATGTGCTCTCATTGCGGAAGAGATGGTCATCTGGAGGCCACCTGCTACCGCAAGCATGGTCTGCCCCCTCACCTTGCTGCATCGGCTACTCCTGTTCCTCTCTCTGTCGCTAGTGAGGATATTGCTGCTCTACGTGCTCAACTCCATCAGCTTCAAGGGGTAGTGAGTCGCTCCTCTGGCTCAGTAGCCTCGATCTCCAATGAAGGTATATCTTGTCTCTCACACAGCTCTTCCTGAATTGTGGACTCGGGTGCTACGCATCATCTCTCTCCACAGAAGTCGCCTCAATACTTAGATTTTCTGTATCCCAAGTTCATCACTGTGGCTAATGGTGACACAGTCCCGGTTGCTGGCACTGCTCATTATCCTCGGTTCTTCATGTTACAAGATCACCTTTCAATCTACTTTCTGTTAGCCATCTTACACAGGACCTTGATTGTTGTGTTACTTTCTCACGCTCTTCCTTTTGTCGTGCAGGATCGACTAATGCAAAATATACTTGGTAGAGGGCGACTGTCTAATGGGTTGTATCTTCTCGATGTTCCTCCTGCGGCTCTCATCACTGTCTCCTCCACTGATTGGCATCGTCGTCTTGGGCATGCTCCTCTTCAAATTCTCAAGCAAGTTCTTCCCATTGTTTCTTTTCAAGAGTTTTTTTTTGTGAATCTTGTATTTTTGGCAAACAACACCGTGTATCTTTTTCTTCTTGTACTCGGAGTGATGCTCCTTTATCCTTGGTACATTCTGATATCTGGGGGCCCTATAGGGTCCCCAGTGTTTTTGGGTATCGGTACTTTGTTACCTTTATAGATGATTACTCGCGGGTCAGCTGGTTGTATTTACTTCGTGATCGTACCAAACTCACCTCCACGTTCCGTACGTTTCTTACGAAAACTCGCACTCAGTTTTCTACCTGCGTAAAAACTCTCAGTACAGATAATGCTTATGAGTATACTGGCTGCACCTTCTCCAATCTGTGCGCCGAGTTTGGATTATACATCAGACTTCGTGTGCCTATACCCCTCAACAGAATGGTATAGTGGAACGGAAAAATCGCCACCTCCTTGATGTGACTAGATCTCTCATGATCCAAATGCAGGTTCCTCCTCTCTATTGGAACTTTGTGGTTTCTACTGCTTGTCACCTCATCAATCGCATGTCTTCGTCTGTCCTCAACTTTGTGGCTCACATTACTTTCCTTTACACATCCACGACTATATTCTCTCTCACACCTCGCGTGTTTGGGTGTACCTGTAATGTCCACCGCCTTGATCCTTCCAATGACAAGTTAGCCCCTCGTGCTACCAAAACTATGTTTGTTGGGTACTCCCGCACTCAGAAGGGGTATGTCTGTTTTTATCCTACCACTGGTAAGGTGGTTGTGTCTGCTGATGTCTCCTTTCATGAAGACCAACTATATCACATCAGTCCTTCTGATCCCCTTCTTCCTCCTCCGCTACCTCGGCCTACAGTTCCAGTAACGTCTCCGCTTCCACCACTTCTCCCTACTCCTCCTCTGCTTCTGATTCCTACACCACCACCAGTCCCCTCCAAACCTTCTATCGTTCAGATGTACACTCGTCGTCCTCCACGTCTAGATGCCCTGCAGCAGATTCCCTCTATCGGTGTGATCTTGCGGCCTGTTGATCCAGCATCCCCCTCGACGGCTCATCCCTTGGCCAATTGTGTCTCTCTACATCGGCTCTCTCCACCTCTTCTTACTTTTGCTCTCTCTCTCCTCTATCTCTATACCTAACTCTGTGCAGGAAGCTCTCCAGTATCCGGGGTGGCGTGCAGTCATAGATGAAGAAATGACCGCACTATGGGGTAATCAGACTTGGGAACCGGTCTCTCTTCCTCCTGGCCAAAGTTGTGTTAGTTACAAATGGTTCTTTACAATCAAGCATGCGGCAGATGAGACAGTTGATCCCCTGAAAGCTTGACTTGTGGCGCAGGGTTTTACTCAACAATACAACCTTGATTATGATGAAACTTTCTCCTCAGTCGTCAAATTAAATTCGGTTCTGATTCTGCTCTCCTTAGTTGTTCATCGCCAGTGACCTCTCCATCAGCTGGACGTAAAAAATGCCTTCTTGAATAGTGATCTTCTAGACACTGTTTACATGCATCAACCGCCCGAATTTGAGTCCACGGGGATTCTCATGTATGTTTGCTTCGAAAATCTATATATGGACTCAAACAGTCTCCTCGGGCGTGGTTTGAAAAATTCAGCAAGGCAGTTCGTGAGGTTGGTTTCATAAGAAGCTCCGCAGATTTCTCTCTTTTCACTCGTCACCAATCAACCGGGATTGTAATACTGCTGGTTTATGTGGACGATATTTTGATCATGGGTGATGACTCCGCTGGGATACAACATGTTAAGTAACATTTAAATTCTGTCTTTCATATCAAAAATCTGGGAAACCTTCGATATTTTCTTGGACTAGAGGTTGCTCGGCGACCTGATGGCCTTGTTTTATCCCAACGCAAGTATTGCATTGACCTTCTGCAAGATGCTGGCCTATCTGGGTGCAAACCTGTGGAGACTCCGTTGGAAGTCAACCACAAGCTATGTACTCAGGGATCTGAGTCTGATTCTCTACTTCCAAATCTGGAATACTATCGCGTTTCGTGAGAAAACTGATATACCTAACAGTTACAAGACCAGATATCTCATTTGTGGTTTGAGTGGTCAGTCGCTTTATGCACACACCACATGTTTCCTATCTTCAGGCAGTGAAACGCATTCTCAGATATCTGAAGACTGCTCCTGGATAAGGACTTGTGTATAAACCATCTTCAGAGCTTTCTCTTATCGCTTACTCTGATGCAGATTATGCGGGCTCGTTGAATGGCCGACGATCTACAACTGGTTTCTGTACTTACTTTGGAGGGAATTTTATCACATAGCGGAGTAAGAAACAGTCTGTGGTTGCTCGCTCGTCTGCTGAGGCTGAGTACCGTGCGATAGAGGCTGTTGTGTCGGAACTAACCTGGCTTGAAAGTCTTCTTATGGATTTGGGAGTTAAATTATCCTCACCTTCAACTTTGTTCTGTAACAGTCAGGTTGCAATCCATATTGCAAAGAATCATGTGTTCCATGAGCGGACCAAATATATTGAAGTTGACTGTCATTTCGTTCGAGAAAAGGTCCAATCGAAGATGCTAAAGCTTGAGCATGTTCCTGCTTCTGGGCAAGTGGCTGACACTCTTACCAAGGCATTACCTCGAAAATTGTACCATTAGTTCTTGTCCAACCTTGGTGTCTACGATTTGTACGCTCCAGCTTGCGGGGGATTGTTAGAGAAAATGATGTAAAAGCCCGTGTATAAGGCCCATCTATAGGCCCGTTTCTTCCTTCGACTATTAGTCTCACATCTCTTGTATATGATTCTTTCTCCTTTTCTGTTCCTATATATTTGTACTCTTTCCTGTATTTTTGTTATGACAAATTATATATAAGGTTTGGCTCTACATTTCTACAATTTAAATCACCGGCCTTTGTCTGTGCTTCATGCTCCGGTATTGCCAAGAACGAAGGAAATTGTAGTTTGATGCTCTGAGCAGTATTGCCAAAAATGAATAAATGAATTCCATGCAATACATCATCTGTGCAATGAGCAAACACCTTAACTACATCTATTTAAGCATGCTAACAACGCAGGTAGTGAGAAGGAAACTGGATGGAGGAGAAAATGAAGCAAAGAGCAAGAGAGAAGAAAGCTTATTAAAGCTAGATCTTGTTTTTTTTTCTACATCAATTACATCACATATTTAATTCATATCACCAAATTCAAGCAAAACTTAATCTTCCCTTGCGGCTCCCCAGATCTATGAAAATAAGCAAGAAAATTCCATAAAAAATAGGAAACTTGATGAGGAGCTCACCTGGACGATGCCTAGCTCATGGTTTCAACACGAAGATGAGGCAGCGAGTACTCAGAAGCAGAGAGGAGGCAGCGAGGACGTACAGAAAGGCTAAATAAGTGAGAGTTTAAAGAAATGGGAAAAGATTGGGAAGTAAAAAATAAAATTGAAATTTACCAGTTCTCCGCCGAGGGGATGGAGGCGGGTGGCGGAGCGGCGAACGTTAAATCAAATCATGGACGGGGAGCTTGAGCGGGTGAATCGCTGAAGAATGGGCCGAATGGATGCGACCTTCGCCACCCGCGATGACCAGGAAGAGAGAACTTAGGGCACGGGAAGAGGAATAAAGACAAGAGAAGCCTTCGTCGTTTTTAAAACATGGGATCTTCTCCTCCTGCTCACGGCGAGCTCATCACATTTTTGACGGTCTGCGGAAGCTCTCCATGATTTCCAATAAAGATTGGTCTGCGGTATGCACAAATCAAGGACTTAATAGAAAATAAAAGTCGTTTTTAAAACATGGGATCTTATCCTCCTGCTCACGGAGAGCTCATCACATTTTTGACGGATCTTCTCCTCCTGCTCACGGTGAATCGCTGAAGAATGGGCCGAACGAACGCTTACGGCGAGCTCCACTGAGGAGAAGCAGAGCCGATCTTCTCATGCAAACCGATATGTGGAAATCAAGGAGAGCTTCCACTGAGGTTGGAAATCATGGAGAGCTCCCGCAGACCGATCTTCTCCTCCTACTCACGGCGAGCTCATCACATTTGTGACAGCCAGGAGAAGCAGAGCCGCAGGAAGATGACCTGAAGGAGAGAATATAAACATCGGTCTGCAGGAGGAAGCATGAAATTGGAGGGGGGCTTTGTGCAATCTATTTGGCAGATTAGATGCAACGAGTATGGGTGCGCTGCTTTCCGCCTGTGCTGGAGGAGCTGAGCCCAGAATTAAAAAAGATCGGTGTGCCTGATTTACTAAATCGGATGGCCGAGAATCATTGATTCAATTAGATGGCCGAGAATCATTGATTCAATTAGATGGCCGAGAATCATTGATTCAATTAGATCGGACCGTCGAAATGAAAACTTTAGTGTGTTTTGAAGATAGTTATATTGCTTTATATAATAAATATATATATATATATACAATATTAAAATGATAAAATACCCTTTGGTTAAACATTTACTTTCCGATTTTATCCCTTTATTAAAAAAAATCCACTTTTTTTATTTATGTATTTTTTGATTTTTTTTCTTCTATTTTAAAACATGTGTTCTCATATAAACAAAGTCTTCTGTTTATAATAAAAATGTGTTCTCCATGTCCCTCACAAACTCATGTACACAACACAAAAATGAGCAACGAGTAATGTACAACACTTAGGGGTTTGCGAGCGGCGGGAGTGTCGTCGGAAAAATGTCATGGTCGGGATAATATCGCGTGGGGCCCCCAGTGTACTATCACAATTGAGGTACTGTCGCAATTGGCCGTAGGGGCGGAGCCCCGTGCCTCTCACTCGTGTGTGTGTGTGTAGACACACACATGATTATACATGATGGCTCAATTCTAGAATAAAATCTTTTTTTAATAATATGAAGCTAAAATCAAGGCTCTGTTAGAAAATATGCATTTAAAACCAAATGACTATGGGAGGAAGGGCTCATGACCTATATTAAGTGCACAAGAATACACATTTTTTTTTTTAATTTGAGATTATTTTCTCAATACGCTCCCCAATGAGTTACATATTTGGTCTCTTACAGGGGCACTTTGTTTTTAACTGGATGGGGTGGAAGTGGGTTGTTGAACCTAGCACCGCTCTAATACCATGCTATAATTTATGGGTCCAACCTAAACCAGTTGATTATAGGTGGAAGGGCTCAGATTTTGTATTATTGTGCATGAGTACATGAGTTTATCGATGCAAAGCTATACTTTCAACATGATCAATTTTTTCAACAAGGGTAAAACATGTTTATTGACTGCCGACATCAATAGATAACGTTAACTGATTGCAGGTGGAATGACTCAAGATCTATGTTAACTGCATAAGAGTACACAAATTTTCAATGTGGAACTATTTTCTCATCGCGTTCCCCAACACAGCTTATCTTACACATGCACTTCTTTTTTAACTGGGTGGCGTGGGAGTGGGCTGTTGAGCCTAGCTCTGCTGATGCCATGTTACAAAATGAGTAAATGAGGGCCAATTGACTATTTGTGGAGGGTCCCAGGATCCGTATTTATTGCACATGAGTGCATGAGTTACTTGATGTGAGGCTATACTCTCAGCATGATCAATTCTCTCAACAAGGGCAAAACATATATTTATTGACTGCCGACATCAACAGACATTGTTGAAAGAAAAAACAAAATACACTGGGAAACAAATCATTTAACTAGCTTAGTTAGTTATAGAGAGCTTAAAATACATTGTTCTACTGGAAACAAATCATTTAAATAGGCTGAGAAACAATACAACAGTGCTACATGTTAACGCATTAAAGTTATAGCTGAATGGTATACAGTGTGAGAAAGCTTGTTTCAAAATCAGTCTGGCATCATAAGTATCATTCCACCAAAATAAAGTAACATTTCTAAATAACATTACATTGTGTATTACAAATAACACTTCTATCTTTGAAACATTGAGTATCATGCAGAAATCATTTTGCTACCAAGCTTCACATTCTCACTCAAAATTGATGGGAAAGATGCTAACATCATGCAAAAAACTTCCTTGGAGTCCAAAGATATTGTTTTGACTTATAAAATGAGGACTAATTGGTACTTTGCACTTCCAAATATCATGCTTTTGGCACATTGCACTCCGAAATTTTAACGTTGGCACATTGCACCCTTCAAATGCCTATAAATTGGCCTTTTGCAATCTAGGTTAAATTTTGAGAGGTATTTTTCTCATTGCACACTCCAAATACCTTCATATTCTATCATTTTTATACAATTTTTTGAGTTTATCTAATATTTGATCATGTAAATTAAACCAATTATAGTAGATCTTAAAAAAAAATTTGGGGGGGGGGGGGGGGGGGGATACCTCTCAAAATTGAGCTGGGTGAAAAGTCTCAATTACACTAAAATGAGTGGATGCAAAACGATCAATTGTGAAAACTTGTATAAAATTTACGAAAAGCTGAATGAGAACATGAAGAAAAGGATAATGAAGCAAGAATCAGACCTTGACCCTGAAGGTCCGCGGCTGCAGCTCCTTTCTTATTTCAACCATCTTCTGCTCCTCCCTATTCAGCCTCATTGTCATGAGATATGGATGAAGAAGACCTGGAGTATCATACAATTTTGCCTTTGCAGGCAAAATTCCAGCAATTCTTAGAATCCCCAAAGTAGTTCCAGGGACAGCAGCCTCAGTTAGCCTCATCACCTTCACCCCTTCCTTCTTCGCAAGTGTGTTGATCAAAGTCGACTTACCTGCATTCTGAGCTCCGATGACCCATACATTACCTCGAGGCCCTGCCAATTCCTTGATGAATGAAAGCAAATTCTTCACCCCGAGATCCTTCAGGGCGCTCACAAGGTAGACCGCGTTGAGCTTGGGGGCTCCAATGGCCTTCGCACGGCGTCGAACCCACCGGTCCAACCTCGCAGGAGAGATTTGCTGGGGGAGCAAATCCACTTTAGTTGCAACTAGAACAAGTTTTGGCAACTTGTTCATCCTAGAACTGTTCGTGGATAACTCCAACGCTTTGAACAAAGATTTCGCAGCTCGTTTCGGGAATGAACCGTCAAAATCCACGCAATCAACAACAATGATCACCACCGGAGCACTGGTTGATGGCTTGATCAGCTTCGCGGAGATGAAGCGGTCAAAATCGAAATCAGGGATGAGATTCTCTGCTTTCTGGTTCTTAATCTGGCCATAATTCCTTAAAGAATGGCAGCGGGCGCAAACGGTGATAGAGCAATCTGATTCATCCCTCTTGGCCTCTCTCATCTTCCTCTTCTTCTCCGCCTTTGAGATCTTATCCTTCTTCAACTTAGCCAGTGTTTCGGGTGTGATGTTACCATAGCCAACACCAGGAAGGGAGAATCCATCTAATTCCTTCTTGTACTTACTCTCTTCATCTTCTTCGAAACCCCAATCCGAATCCCAATCGATTCCGCTATCCTCTTCATCGGAAATCTCATCGACTTCGGAGTCAAGTTTCGAAGATGGTTCATCATCTTCATCTAATTCTTCAAAGAATTCATCCGATTCTGAGGGAGAATGATCGGAATAGTTGCCGTTCTGAACAGAAACGGATGATTTCTGGTAAAAGCCAGGGAGATTAGGGTCAGAATTCTGCATGAACACGCCGCAGCCGGGACAGATTAGGCGGGCGTCGTCGTCCTCCCTTCCTTCACTAACGACTGGGGTCTTGTGAAATGATGGTTTAGTGGGGGTGGGAATAGTGTGGGAGGGAAAGCATAAGAGAGGGGTTTTGCGATGTGAGATACTGTAAATGGAGGAGGAAGAGGGTGGCAGAGAAGGGGATAAAGGAGAAGAAACATTCAAACGGAAGGAGACAAAGAATTCTCTCTTATACATACTTGTGCCATGGGAGAACAGTTGAAGCTTCGGTGGAGTCGCAGAAAATGATGATAAGGTTTCTGCCATTGGCTGGAGATCTAATGCTCAAACTCTCGACGGATGCAGAGAGAGAGGGGGGGGGGGGGGGGGGGAGTGAGAGAGAGGTGTATTCCTTGGCCACAACTTGAATGAACTGTCGGCGCCGCGGGCGGTGAAGGGGCGGCGGGTGAGCCGCTGGCTCCAAGCTGTCCCTGGAATGGAGCGGGATCGGAGACTCACGGAGAGGAAGGCTCTATTTGTTTGTTTGAGCGTTTCACTGTTCCCTTTTGGGCAAATGCCGACGGAATGAGGGT
Organism: Platanthera zijinensis; assembly: GCA_039513925.1. Taxonomy (NCBI): domain Eukaryota; kingdom Viridiplantae; phylum Streptophyta; class Magnoliopsida; order Asparagales; family Orchidaceae; genus Platanthera; species Platanthera zijinensis. The sequence goes on from CM077098.1 coordinate 120,979,928, forward strand.
AAACAAATAAATCTACGGCGGCGTTTGCTCCGTTTCCACCCGTCCGCCTTGAGAAATGCCCCAAAAAGCTCCGTTTAGAGCAGTCACCTTCCCCCTCCGTTTCCAACACTCCGTTTCCACCCGCCGGATCGACCCGCCACCGCCGAACCAAATGAAGCCGAACTGAGAGAGATGATAATGGAAAAAGTGTGATTCTAATAAACTAATAAAGTGGCGTTATACACATGTTAATTTTGGACATGTTAATTTTGGACATATGCAACAAAAATATAAATGCAGCTCAATTTATATTTGCACATGAAGTATATAATTGCACATCAGAAATAGATTTTTAAAATTCGCAAATCAACTTACAAAATCACTTAGGGTCCGTTCGGCACGCAGACATTGGCATTCTGGCATTAGCTTTGGGCAATAGTAAAGCCATTTCACGTGTTCGGCGGGTCGGAATTGTTGTGGAATTGGCATTGGCCTTAAATACATCGGTTTTAACCTACCATTAAAACCCGATACCCCCAATTCTTACCTCCGGACGGCGGATTTCACGATTTTTGCTTTCCCCCGATCACAGCCGACGGAAGCAGCGCAAGACGACGCCGTTCTTCCTCCTCCCCGATCGCCGTCTTCCACTTCTCTGAGCGCAGGTATACCTCCTCCTTCTTCCTCGTCTTCCCGATCTCCTCTATTTTCCGATTCTTCCTCGCAAACTTCTTCTTCTTCCTCCGTCTTTCTTCTTCCACCTCCGCATATCTTCTTCTTCACCTTCTATTTACTTCCGTGTGTCCAGAAATCTAGGGCTTGCCTTCTCCACTTCTTCCTTCTCCTTTCTTCATCCTCCTCCCCTCTTCTTGTATGGTATGAAATGAATTTTTTGTGTATGGGCCACTTCCTCCTCCATTTCTAGGTTATTTTTTGTATAGGTTAACTTTTGTGGGTATGAAGATGACATGCTTTTATATTAATGAGGTTTATATGTGCATTGTGTGTTTGTGTAGTTGTTGAGTGTGTGATGTGTGTGTAGTTGTGATTGCCTGAAAACAGACAACAACACAAATCTAGATGGTTCACAAATATCATTGGTTCATTAGACGGTACACATATTGACGTAACTGTGCCCATTGAAGATCAAGGAAGATATCGAAATCGTAAACAGGCAATCACCACCAGAAAGCCAATTTCATTGTGCAGCCAAACAGCTTTAACATATCAATACCAATTCTATTCGCTGAATTCTATCCTGCAACCGAACAGCAGAATTGGTTTTCTACACAAAACCAATTCCTGCAGATATTGGTTTTCTGACCAAAGCCAATGCCAGAAAGCCAATACCTGCGCGCCGAACGGACCCTTAGGGTCGGTTCGGCGCGTCGGAAATGACATTCTGGAATTGGCTTTGGGCAACAATAAAGCCAATTCCGACGTTCGGCGGGTCGGAAATGCTCTGGAATCGGTTTTTGGAGAAAAAACGATCGGCTTTAAACCTAGTTAAAATAGCGTCACACCAATTCTTTTCTCCCCCCTCCATTTTCGCGATTTTCCCCCATCCGGACTTCCCGCAACGTGCCAGCGACCTAGCCGCCCTCCCGATCGAAGGCGAATCTCCTCTCGCCAATCGAAGGTCATTCTCCTCCCAATAGCAACGGCAAACTCCTCCGATCGCAGGTATACTTGCTCCTCTTTCTCCTCTTCCTCCTCTTCTCTTCTTCTTCCTCTTCCTCCTCTTTCTCTTGTCTTCGGATTCACCTTTTCCTCTTCTTCTTCCTCTTCCTCCTCTTCTCTTCTTCATTCGAGCTTCAGGTCATATCCGAGATTCAGGTCTTTGGATTTTCCTATTTGTTGAATAATTTTAGATACAGTAATCATTACTATCAGTTTATATAGTTTCGATATTAATAATGGTAATAATGTTAGCAATGTTAGATCCAGTAATAATGGTAGCAATGTTGATGGAAACGGCTAGATTTGATGGTAGTAATACACAGGAGACAGCTAGAGTTGATGGAGAAGGGAGCAGTAGAAAGAGGAGAAAGCGAGCTGGACAAAATGACTCGTTAGCAGTGACCATTGAAAAATTGGCTGACTCGGTGCAAGGAGCGGTGGGGACCATGACTGCTAGTGATGTTGACGACATTTTCGTCGCACTTACTCGGATGACTGATTTATCTTCTCAAAATTTCCTTAGGACAATGGATATACTGTGTCATGATAGTGTCAAACGTGATATATTCAAGAGACTCCCGGACAAGTTGAAGGACACCTTGCTGCAAATGTAGTTTGATCGCTAGTTTAGTGTTTCTGCTTATGAGTCATTGACTCTTTATCTAGTTGTGTTGTTATTTTGGAACATTTAGTATGTGGATGATGTTTCAACATTATTAGTACTTTCATTTCAAGTATTTTTAGTATTTTGATGATTTTGTGGACAATGCTTAAATTTTTTAAAAAATAGTTTCTAAAATTTACAATTCCAAAAAACCAATTCATTTGCGCAACCGAACAACATTTAAGTATCAATGTCAATTCTGTTCACCGAATACTTTCCTGCAGCCGAACAGCAGAATTGGTTTTCTGCACAAAACCAATTCCTACAAATATTGGTTTTCTGACCAAAGCCAATTCCAGAAAGCCAATACCTGCGCACCGAACGGGCCATAAGTGAACACCCACCATGCTTTTAAACTTTTTAATATGATCATTTCATCATTTAGTAATATTAGAAATTTCAAGACATACAAAACATAAGAAAATTTGTAGCAGTAGTTCAGACAAAAAATAAATTAACCAACGTATGATTCTTAACAGTCTATTATACAAAATGGGTTAGCCAACTAAAACAACCACTATGGTAGTAGATCACATCAATGGTTCAAAAACTTGAGCGCAAATTCTTTTCAATCGTCTCGACCTGCATATGCTAAATTTACATAAGAATTTTACTATACATCACGTGACACAAAAAATTGAAAATAAAATATTATATCTCTACCTTTTGTATTACTTGTTTGCGATGAACATCCAAATGTAAATGTGATACTTCAAATATCTGCACAAAAAACTTTTATATTAATATTATAGTAAAAATTAGTTGTTATTATGAATGATTGATAATAAGAAGTTTATCTTCTATCAGGGATCCGTCAAATTAATAATTTCTTCATCTTGTTTGTTGTCATGGAGAACTCTATCGCTTGAGATGAAATTGAAGTCCCACTCATCTGCTACTGGATCATGATATCTCGTCCATATAGAGATCACTGGCGGTAGCGGGCAACCATCGCTCATCAACAAGTGAATGTAGTGGTTATTATTGGCAACACATAATTCAAAACATTAGGATATTTTTTGGAGTACTTAGCTAACATAACATTCAAATGCATGTTGTAATCACTAATGGTGTGAGTTCACCAACGTTTGTCATTCTTGTAAAAAAACTTTGCATTTCTTACCATGCTTGAAAAACTTCTTGCAATGTGCTATATATTGCGGTTAATGTGCACCTGACACAATATAATTCTTGTTTGAGGGAAAGTCACTTTTATGGCATTCATTAAACAGACTTCTCTGTCAACCACCATTACATTTGACAAAGAAGTTGCATCCAATATGTACAACCTCGTATTCGCGGATTGGGGTCCCCAAGAAGGCGCAAGGCTTGCTACGCAATTTTAAGTTTTTTGAGGGTTTTGCACTCTAAAGGACCAATTTATGGTCGATCTTCATAATATACTAGTAGGAGGATGCAGTATTTGCCTCCCCCCGACCTGTTTTCACGGGGCGGGGCGGCAAGAGGCCGACTCAAGGGTCCCAGCCCTCCCAGCCAGCTCGGTCAGCCCGTCCAGCTCGCCCGGCCAGCTCGACCAGCCCGCCCGGCTCGCTCGGCCAGCCCGCCCAGCTCGCCCGGCCAGCTCGGCCAGTCCGTCCAGCTCGCCCGGCCAGCTCGACCAGCCCGCCCGGCTCGCTCGGCCAGCCCGCTCAACTCTCCCGGCCAGCTCGCCCGGCCAGCCCGACCAGCTCGCCCGGCCAGCCCGCCCGTCTCGCTCGGCCAGCTCGCCCAGGCCGCCCAGCTCGGTCAACCCGCCCAGCTCGGCCGGATAGCTCGCTCAGCTCGCATGGCTAACTCGCCCAGGCCGCCCAGCTCACCCAGACCGCCCAGCTCGGCCTGCCCACCCAGCTCGGCCAGCCCGCCCGGCTTAGTGTTCGCCCGACCAAGTTTCCGCCAAGCCCAGGGTATGATAGTAATTTCAGAGCAGCGGAGGTTGGCTATTTGCAGGCCGTTCCCAAAAAACTATAAATAGACCCTTAGGGGTGCCTTGGAGAGCATGAGTTCTTGACCACTTCATCTTCTTCCTTCATCCTCCAAGGCACCTAGCTCAACATTAGCTAAGGAGGGGGAGATCTCAAAGATCTTCCGGGTGTGAGGTGGGACCTCCACGCTAGAGCCAAGGGTCGTTTCCAAGCTCAAGTCCCTCGCCAAGAGACGGCTTAGGAGAAGTAGGTGTGAGCTGCACCCTAGGTTCGAACTCTAGGTGGAATCGATTTTTCGGTTTCAACACAATATACTTTTAAAACAATCCAAAGCTTATTTATAACTACCTTCAATTTCATTTGATATAAAAGCAAATGATGAGAAAAATATCATATTGGTAGATGTCGACCCAACAATGGAAAGTAAAGGTAATCTATAACGATTCGTCTTATAAGTGCAATACATGATAAAAACATCCGGAAACATATTGCTGAGCTGAATAGAAGCAGGATGCGCAAAAAATAAGCTCTCCAAATTATTAGTGACTTGATTGACATGATTATAACTAATGTACTTTGCATCCCTAATGCACTTATATATGAATTGAATTGGGTCCCATCTTGCAACTATTTCTTGCACAACTTATTCTTCCCATTATAAATAGTTCTCATTACAAAAGAATTTGTTGGATTTCTCTTTTTTAAGATGGACATAATTTTTTGAGACTTTACGCCGGATGCATTCATTTCCTCAACAATCTTTTGCTCATTTTCATTTAGTCTTGCAACATAGCTGTGAGCCTCAAGATGTACAAATTCATGATTATGCAAACCACATTTGACTTTAACTTTCAATTCATCTGCACATGAATTTTTTTGGCCAAGGAAAAGAGACGTATGCACCTTTTGGAGCTTGTTTTTTTTCTTCACACAATCTTTTGAATGTTGATTATCACGATGAGAACCACCATTATCACAACCTAGAAAAACCTTTGGTTTAAGTCTTTCATCAAGCTTATCTGCTCTATGTATAACAACAACAAACCCGACTCCTTTAGTAACATTACGAACCCACTTAACTAGGTCATCTTTGCTAGGAAAAATTGTATCTGTCACAAAGTGAATCCTGATGTACAACCCATATTCGACGAGGATGGTTCCCACCGCAGCCAGGTCAGCAGAAGTCAAGGTCAATGGGTCGAGATGGAAGTCAAAGTCAGCACCCAAGACCGCAGAAGACCTGGGCGAGTATGGCGAGCTCCCCTCGCATACTCGCCCGATAGGCGATTAGGCGAGATACTCGCCCAAACCGCGCGACTTCACTTGGAAGTCGCCCGGTCGCCAGGGGGTGGGGTATAAATATGACCCCCCTCCTTGGTTTTCCCTATAAATAGGACCTCATGGGTACGAGGAAAAGGACTTGAAATCCTCTGCAGGATACTCGCGAGCTCTTTATTTTGGATACCAGCTGAATCTCGGGATTCCTTTTCCTTAGAGACCAGGTCGCGACCTTGCGACTGGTTTGCCAGCTAGTCTTCCTCGTACCCAGCTCGACCATTTTGGTTATGGAAGGGTTGTTTCTTCAAAGCATCCGGGTACGTTGTGAGACCTCCCTGCCGCTGCATCTGGGATCCTATTTGTCGTTGTCGTTCTTCATCTTTATCATCTTAGCCGTCTGACCTTACCCCCGAACTAGTAACCTTAGGCGGTCTTGATCCGAATTTTGAGGTCGGGAATTTTCTCGGCTTCAACACCTGACATCTACTGAACTCGTTCTATATTTGTGATCAATTACCGACAATGCATACTTCACATTCATTTTAATCTAAAAATAAAAAAAAACGGATAAACACCATAATAGAACCACAGTCATCACAAAACTACAACTCTAAAACCAAAATAATGTTCTTCAATCCAAATAGAAAACAGAGATGTTATACCTTGATAAAGGCTGACTAAGTAAAATAGAAGAGAAACACATTCAGTTTGGAGAAGAACACAAAAATCTGGAGTAAAAATGTGCCCAAAATTAGAAACCCTAATCACATGAAGAGCTTTGAATCCTAAAAAAGGATACTTGGGAGAGAAGTGGGACTCTTACCGGTTAAATGACTGATTTTTCCGACGAAATGGGTGGATGACGGTGGGGATTAGGGTGTCGGCGGGAGAGAGAGGCGGAGACCTACGGGCGGCTGCAGTTCGCAAACCAGACGAAAGGGGGGGGTGCGAGTGTGCGTGTATAGCTGAAGTCGATTAGGTTTTAAGTTTTTAAGACCGATTTTTTGGGTGTGCCTATAACCAATATAGGTGTGTGTATAACATGACTCAAATAAGTTGGCAAGGTTTTTTATAACTTTGCTTATGCTCTTGCAATCTTGCTCGGCTTCTCTAATAAGTTGCAAATAGATTTTACTCATCCTTGCAATGTTTGGGATGTGTATGGACTCCCCCGTGCTGGTCTGTAATTGTTTTGAGTTCTGTGTAAGAATGAGCAGAGCTTATTCACCCTTAGCAAAGGACTTTAAAATATGAATAGTAACAAGAAAATGATTAAAATTTGAAACAATTAAAGATAGAAGATACGCACATCCAAAATGGCTATTCACACACTACTATTTAATACTTAGCAACAACCCTTAAACTTTTATCCCACCATAGTGAGGTCGTCTATATGAATCATTTGTCGCTATTGTCCTATCTTGTGACACCACATTTGATTGTTTGTTTATCGTTTTTTATATTGCGATGAGCTAATCTGAGTGATTTGTACTCCTCGGGATCCTCTTGAATGTTTGAGGAAAGGGAGATCGTTACACAATTTTTAGTCAGCTTCGGATGACACTCATTTTCACTTATTCATATTTGATTGCAAGAGTTTGTCAAGCTTTGGTTTGCTTGCTATTAAATAAAGAAAGAAAACTGAAAGTGTTATTGCTTGTATATTCATGTAATTTCATATTTGATATATTCTGATGTGCATGCACAAAAGGATTGTATTATACTTTATTGTATAAAAGTAATACTATGTAATGAATCGTGTAATAATCATGGACTATGTAGATACGTGAACATTCACTACTAGTTTTATAAGTGTTTAGCTTCCACTTAGTTTTACTTTAAACTCCTTGGATGACTATTTATCAGTTTTAATACTTTAAATTATATAAGTTATATGGTGTGTAACTCGACCGGACCCATAATATACGACAATTATAGCTAGTATGTTACACAACAAATCACTTATGTGTGTGATTGTTGTGTGTCTATTTTCTACATATTGCAAAGAATAATTTTAATTATCTCGACCTCAAGTTATTACTACTCCTACAAAGATTTTGTAATTCAAGTTTTTTGGAGTACATTTTCGGGCTTTTATTTCTTCACCTGAGTATTAATCAATCATATTTAACTAATAAAATTCTTAGAAGTGTGTATTCTATTATGATAGTGTATTTAGCTGTGTCTGGGGATTGTGCTTCTGCAATTAAAAATCTTAACAAGTGGTATCAGAGCAATGTTTTGTATGCGACTGATTGGAAGTTCGAGAAAAGGTTTAATATATGACAGATACATGTTGAGTACATGTTAGTTCAACATGGGCTCATATGCGTTGTGCGAGGAAGGGACAAGTTGCTCGCCTTAGTGAAGGATGTGTAAAAATTTCCCAAAATGGGTGAAAATGAAAAAAGAGGTCGCAGGAACACTCAATCACAACCAAAGACATGTAAAAATCAGTAGCAACAGCAGCACAATAGTCTCCAATTGAAATTAACTTCTTTATAGAGCGAGGTATACATTGCAAAACATGATTTACAATGTAACCAAACGAACAGACATCTACAACAAAAAGTTAACCACGCGGATAGATGACTGTAACCACACTAGTCGCCAGTCCACTAGCATAGTCTGTCGAGACCGCCGAAGCCGCCTATCCCCGACTAACCGTGCGGACTGCTGTTATTGAAATGTTGAAGAAACTTGAACTGAACCCACTGATTGGTCGGACGAACTGCTCTGCTTATCCGCAACTCGGAGGAAGAGATCAAGTCACAAAGATCGCAACCTGTTGTTATCTGTTGACTGCTATCTGCGAACTGTTCCACACCAAGCTTACACTAGTTACCTAGCCGTCTGATGTTAGCCGCACATGCACATATTCAACTTCCTTAGTCGTAGTATTTAGAAAACCGTAACCGCAAAAACTAAGCGCGAGCTAGTTTTTACAGTTCACTATTATTTATGACGAAATGACGACTCCTATTTATAGGTGTGAGGAGGAGTGTCGTCACCACCCATAGCGATAGGATAACCTCTCGTAAGACCTGTCAGCTAACACCACGTATCCGCACAAGTGCGAATACAAAACCTGTCCGCAGTTAAAGAGGCAATCTGCACAAGAGCGCGAGAACCATCTTGTCTGCAAGAACAACCAGACCGTCAGGCTTGCAGACACAACTCCAGTCCGCACAAATCTTCGGCCCACAACAACCATTCCGCCAACTTGCCGAACTCGGCGAGCTCAAGAAGTCCGCAATACAGGCGATCTCTGCGTGCTAGGCAACAAGCTGGACTTAGTCTCACAAGACCAAGTCCACGACAAGCTTCGCGGTCTCCAAGTAATCGCGCCACCTGATACCAATATCGTGCTCATTCTGAACAACACCAGTCTGCCACCTTGCGGACTGCTCCATCAGACCGCACGACCTCCAGGTAAACTAGTCTGTGCAACTGTGGCGACCTCCATGATCAACAACAAGATCACAAGCGCAGAACCAAGCCGGACACCGGCGAGACCAGAAGAGTTTGCCACAACCGCAGTTAGCCAACTCTAACCGCCCGATTAACCAAGGATGCTTGCTGAGCCAAACCGCAAGAGATAATTGGCACCTGCCAAAGGCAGTCCGCCAAAGCTGCCCGCCAGGCCGCGACAGACTCTACGGTCTGTGCGGTTTGACCAGTCTAACCGCCTAACTCCACTTACTCCCACTTCAATAATTTCAACAAGATGTGAAGTTAGAATATCCCAATGAGAATACCACTAGTGCCATCAAGATATGTGTCAACAATGAGGTATTTTTCATGGTATTGGGTGTCTACACCTGCATTTTTGGGAGAAGTTGGAGTGACTATATCAAGCCAAGACGGTGACTACGATACTGCTACTAAAGCAACGACTATATGAGCTGTAGATGTAAAAGGGTGGAAAATCGTAAAAATACCTCAATGTGTTCAATGGATGTTTGAGATAGTTGCATGTTGTTGGCTTGAAAGAGGATGAAGAATACAATACACTGTTGTTTCTTACCTTGCTCATGGCATCCTACAAGCACATTAAGTACATACTAATGTATGAGAAAGATACAATGAGAGTTGAGGAGGTCACTCTGGCTTTACATCCAATGAGAAGCCGCACGATTCTGTTCTTGAGGGAGAACATGTTTTGTCAGTAAGTGGATGAGTGAGGCATGTTCGAGAAGAGATTTGGGAGTGTACGAACTAGAACTACATCGTAGAAGAATGTAGTGACATGTGACCATTGTAGCCAGATAGTTCACATTTGGAGAAACTGCATGTCTGTAGGTTGTGTAGGGAATTGGAGATGTCCATGATGTGAGTGTGGGGACTTTATTTTGGAGGATAATGATGTTTTTTTGCTCGTTCACTAAGAATCAGAGTAACTATGATAGTTGATCTTAATTTTTGGTGGAGCATAACATGTTTGTTTTGATGCGTCTTTATTCAGTTATGTGGAGGTGATGATCGGGTCGGTCTATCTCTGTGATAACTCGAGGTGCGAGTGTTGAAACCAAAAACTTGGTCTCTGTGGAGTTCGACCCTTGGGGAAGGGGTGACCTCACACCTACTACACTTGGAAGAATGTCACGGACCAAAGACTTAGGAAACTAGGAACAGACCCTCGGCACTAGCGCGGAGGTCCCACCACACACCCGGAAGGTCACAAGAACACTTCCCCTCCCTTACCAATGAGAGCTGGGTACCTTGGAGAGTTCTCTCAACTCTACCAAGAAGGAAACTAGGGAGGAGGAAGCCAAAAGTCAATGCCCTCTCCAAAGGTACCCAAGGGGGTCTATTTATAGTTTTTTCCAAGTAGTCCTGGGGTCAAAATGACCAAAATGCCCCCAAGGCAAATAAGCCTCTAGCCAATAGAAAACATCCACACTGGGGGGTAAAAAGGGAAAAATCCCTCCTGGGGGTAATATGGTAAACATGACAACAAGAGGTCCAGGGGGGAGGGGGAGGCCGAACCGTGCTCCTCCCCCTTACCCCCACCTCGGACACTCAAGACGAGCTCGTCCAAAGGGGAGGGCGCCCGGGCGAGCTCTAGGCCGCCAGCCGAGCTCGCCCAAGGGGTAGGGTGCCGGGCGAGCTCCAGGCCGTCGGCCGAGCTCGCCCAAGGGGCAGGGCGCCCGGGCGAGCTCCAGGCCGCCGTCCGAGCTTGCCCAAGGGGCAGGGCGCCCGGGCGAGCTCCAGGCCGCTGACCGAGCTCGCCCAAGGGGCAGGGCGCCCGGGCGAGCTCCAGGCCGTCGGCCGAGCTCGCCCAAGGGGCAGGGCGCCCGGGGGAGCTCAAGGCCGCCGGCCGAGCTCGCCCAAGGGGGCTGGGGTGCAGGGGGGTGAGGCATTGGCCTCCGTCCGAAGTACCGCTCATTCATCGCACATAGCAAGCCTGGGGGAGATGCAGATTTTTCCTTCCCATACTAGTATATTTCTAAGTCCAAGCCAAAATTGGCCACCAAGAGTCCAAAATCTCTAAAAAGCTTAAAAACTTAAAACTGGCTCTGCGCCTGCCGAAAGTACCCTACTCTGCGAATACGGAGTTGTACACAATCCTCGCTCTTTTCGAGGTTGGCACAAGCTCGGAAAGAAACATCCAACCCAACGTATTCGCTGAGTCAGCTTGTCATGCCAGCTAATAGGAGCCTGGGTGACGAGGCAGCCTCAGGGTGAAAACACTTAGCCTCCCGAGGGGTCAACCTGTCATGCCAGCTAATGGGAGCCTGGGTGACGAGATAGCCTCGGGGTGAAAACACTTAGCCTCCCGAGGGGTCAACCTATCATGCCAGCTAATGGGAGCCTGGGTGACGAGACAGCCTCGGGGTGAAAACACTTAGCCTTCCGAGGGGTCAACCTGTCATGCCAGCTAATAGGAGCCTGGGTGACGAGACAGCCTCGGGGTGAAAACACTTAACCTCCCGAGCGGTCAACCTATCATGTCAGCTAATGGGAGCCTGGGTGACGAGACAACCTCGGGGTGAAAACACTTAGCCTCCCGAGGGGTCAACCTGTCATGCCAGCTAATGGGAGCCTGGGTGACGAGACATCCTCGGGGTGAAAACACTTAGCCTCCCGAGGGGTCAACCTGTCATGTCAGCTAATGGGAGCCTGGGTGACGAGACATCCTCGGGGTGAAAACACTTAGCCTCCCGAGGGGTCAACCTGTCATGCCAGCTAATGGGATCCTGGGTGACAAGACAGCCTCGGGGTGAAAACACTTAGCCTCCCGAGGGGTCAACCTGTCATGCCAGCTAATGGGAGCCTGGGTGACGAGACAGCCTCGGGGTGAAAACACTTAGCCTTCCGAGGGGTCAACCTGTCATGTCAGCTAATGGGAGCTTGGGTGACGAGACAGCCTCGGGGTGAAAACACTTAGCCTCCCGAGGGGTCAACCTGTCATGCCAGCTAATGGGATCCTGGGTGACGAGACAGCCTCGGGGTGAAAACACTTAGCCTCCCGAGGGGTCAACCTGTCATGCCAGCTAATGGGAGCCTGGGTGACGAGACGGCCTCGGGGTGAAAACACTTAGCTTCCACGAGAGATCAACCGGCCTTGCCAGCTAGTGAGAGCCTGACAGCGGAATCATCATCGGAGCTAAGGACTGATCTTCCACGAGAGATCAACCGGCCTTGTCAGCTAGTGAGAGCCTGACAACGGAATCATCATCGGAGCTAAGGACTGGGCTTCCACGAGAGATCAACCGGCCTTGTCAGCTAGTGAGAGCCTGACAGCGGAATCATCATCAGAGCTAAGGACTGGGCTTCCACGAGAGATCAACCGGCCTTGTCAGCTAGTGAGAGCCTGACAGCGGAATCATCATCGGAGCTAAGGACTGGGATTCCACGAGAGATCAACCGGCCTTGTCAGCTAGTGAGAGCCTGATAGCGGAATCATCATCGGAGCTAAGGAAAAATGAGCCACCCCCCGAAGCACTCTCGACCCTGCCAGCTGGTGTGAGCCTGGTATGAGGAGATCCTCCCGGGGGTTGGGAGCTGGACATGTCACCTAAGCTTTTTCAATTCCAACATCCTCTAACGGGGAAAAATGATGGGTTGCATGACCCCCTCGACTCTACTGGTCGAGAGCTGGACTCATTACAACATAATAAAACGATACAAGACTCTGCCGAGACGAGGCTTCTTCAGGGGGCATGGGCCTGATGGCCGTCATCCGATTCCTTCCCCTCGGACACTTCCATACTGCTCAGGCTCTCCATGCTCTTCTCCATCTCCTCCGCCTTAGCCAACCAAGAGATGGTGTTGACGACCGTGACGTAGCACTGCCTCGCCATCCTGGAGTCTCCCTTGATCCTGACCTGAGTCCCCTCTGAGTTGAACTTAAGACACTGGTGGAAGGATGAAGGCACACACCGGAAAGCACTGATGAGGGGCCTTCCGAAAATAGCGTTGTAGCTGCTTGGAGCGTCAACAATGACAAACCTGCAGTTTCTTGAGATTCCCCCTAACTTCACCTGGAGTCCGACTCCACCTTCCACTTCCTTCCTTTCCCCTGAAAATCCAAACAAGGGTCCGTCCGAGGCCAGCACCCTCCTTGGCTCTACCTTCATCCCGTCAAACGCTTTCTTGAAGACGACGTTGACGAAGCTTCCATTGTCAACCAAGATCCGGGAGACGGTAAAGCCTTTGATGGCTGCCTGGATGACCAGGGCGTCGCAGAATGGATCCTCATGCTAGGGCATGTCTTTCGATGAGAAGGTGATCTTTTCTTCCAGGGGCGGGGTCTGGGACGTCGAGGCGACGCTCCGGCGGTACATGACATGGAGGCTCGCCTTCCGGGTGGCTTCGATCCCCACCCCACCGTGGATCACTGTTATTCCTCCTCGGTGTCCTACATCAACCCGATCCTCGCATATCTCATCACCCACTCCTTGGGGTAGAACTCCTTCAACTTGTGCCGGTGGCTGAGGCTGGGCAGGGCCTCTCGCCCCCCTTACCTCTAGGAACTCAGGGCAGGTAGCCGTGGCATGACCCTCCAACTGGTGGAAGTCACAGTACAGTAGTTCCCTTTCTCCCCTCTTTCGGCGGGCTGGGTGATCTCTCTTATTACCTCTTCCTCCTTCGCCTATTGTCAAGGCTTGCTGGGGTGGGGGCAGGAGCTGCCTAGGTGCTTGCCTCTGGAAGTTGAACCTCCATTGGCCCCCGTGGAAGTTCTCTTCACCTGGCACGAGAGCTCTTCCTGGACCTTGGGAAGGTCTTCCCTGTTGCCTCCAGCCTGGTTCCGGACCCTCCTATCCTTGGAACCCCTGGGCTCTCTGCTCCTCTCTCCGCCTTCCTTCCCGGTGCCTTGAGCCACCTTGCTCTTTTGACTCCACCTCCGTCAACTTTGCCAACTTCTTCACAAAGGCCAGGTTGGCTGCCTCCATGGCTATCTCCTCTGCCGCCCTTTCCATCAGCTCCTCGAAGGAAAGGGGGGTCTTCCGGGTCAAGCTCATCTTGAAGAACCCTTCGCGCAACCCCACCGTGAACGCCATCTGGAGGGCATACCCTGGCACCTCTTGGATTTCAAGGACCTCCTCCTGGAACCTGTCAACGTAGTGGGCCAGCGACTCCTCAACCCTTTGCTTTATCAGGAAGAGGGACTCAGGACCTTTCTTCCTCTTCTTGGAGGTGGAGAAGCGAAGCTGAAAGCTCCGGCTCAAGTCTTCGAACCCGAAGATGGACCTTGGAGGGAGTTGATGGAACCAGTCCCTTGCCTTCTCTTTCAAGGTGATCGCAAATAGACGACACTTGAAGGCGTCCGTCATTGGCATGATGGAGACGGCATCCTCAAACCACTGCAGGTGCTGGATGGGGTCATCCTTCCCGGTATAGTATGCCTTGTCAAGTTCCCTGAACCCCTCGGGAACGGGAGCTGAGATGATCAGCTCGCTGAAGGGTGACCCTCTGAGGTGTGGTCTCGCGGTCTCTACTGGCGCGACCTGGTCGCCTAAGGGGCGAGCACTCAACGGGCTGGGGAACAGCTCCCGGCCGGGGAGGTCTCGCTGGACCCCCTCTCCCATCCTCTCCTTTACAGGTCGCCTCCCTGGGGCACTTCCTTCTCCCCCTGCTGGGGTGATCTCGCTTAGATCTCTGGGGGGCAGCTCACTGAGATCCCCGGGAGCCGGTCCCTGGGGGGTAGGAGCTGAGCTGCTAGCCCGAGGAGCAATGCTTCGCAACATCTCCATGATGCCAGAGATGGAAGCCATGAACTCTTCCCTTCCTACGAAGGGTCCTGGGTTGGGGAGACCGCCGAGGTCATCACTACCTCCCTGATCTCCAGCCATGACACTCTCCCGAGATCTTCTGTGCTGGTCACTCTCCACGCTCACCGCACCAAAATGTTGAAACCAAAAACTTGGTCTCTGTGGAGTTCGACCCTCGGGGAAGGGGTGACCTCACACCTACTACACTTGGAAGAATGTCACGGACCAAAGACTTGGGAAACTAGGAACAGACCCTCGGCTCTAGCGCGGAGGTCCCACCACACACCCGGAAGGTCACAAAAACACTTCCCCTCCCTTATCAATGAGAGCTGGGTACCTTGGAGAGTTCTCTCAACTCTACCAAGAAGGAAACTAGGGAGGAGGAAGCCAAAAGCCAATGCCCTCTCCAAAGGTACCCAAGGGGGTCTATTTATAGTTTTTTCCAAGTAGTCATGGGGTCAAAATGACCAAAATGCCCCCAAGGCAAATAAGCCTCTAGCCAATAGAAAACATCTACACTGGGGGGTAAAAAGGGAAAAATCCCTCCTGGGGGTAATATGGTAAACATGACAACAAGAGGTCCAGGGGGGAGGGGGAGGCCGAACCGTACTCCTCCCCCTTACCCCCACCTCGGACACTCAAGACGAGCTCGCCCAAAGGGGCAGGGCGCCCGGGCGAGCTCCAGGCCGCCGGCCGAGCTCGCCCAAGGGACAGGGCGCCCGGGCGAGCTCCATGCCGCCGGCCGAGCTCGCCCAAGGGGCAGGGCGCCCGGGCGAGCTCCAGGCCGCCGGCCGAGCTCGCCCAAGGGGGCTGGGGTGCAGGGGGTGAGGCCTTGGCCTCCGTCCAGAGTACCGCTCCTTCATCGCACATAGCAAGCCCGGGGGGGAGATGCAGATTTTTCCTTCCCCTGCTAGTATATTTCCAAGTCCAAGCCAAAATTGGCCACCAAGAGTCCAAAATCTCTAAAAAACTTAAAAACTTAAAACTGGCTCTGCGCCTGCCGAAAGTACCCTACTCTGCGAATACGGGGTTGTACAGAGAGGTCATGAGGACATGAACAATGAGCATTGAAATGCATGATGAGGTGTTGTACAGTCTTGAGACGATGCAACTTGAGCGAACTAATGAGTAGATTGGACTCAAAAGGCTGTGACTAAGCGAACTAATGAGGAATTCTAACAATGATGCGGGGACGCACCATGCTCGTGTGAGCTGAGCAGTGAAATAATTTGTAATGGCTGATGGGAACCATAATGCAAGGTGGTGATCCCATGAATTTTTGCTTGTGACATGAAGGATGTTCAAGGAGGTGCAGTGGATCGTCCATCGGTGGCTCGAGTATGGCGAGTCAGGTTTTGCGATCCTAATGCATTGACACTCCATATGTGAATCATAATAAGGATGAAGTCAACTTACAAGAAGTCGGTTAGGTCTTTGGGCTTGAGGTGTCGCTCAGTGCAGTTTATGCTATGTGCAGACAATACTTTGTGTAGTTGGTGCTTCACACAATCAATGCTTTGTACAGATGACGGTGAATTGTGAAATCCAAATCAAGATGGTGGTTTTGTTCAAACTCATCGGAGCAAAAGCACCGCAAGAAGCGGACCCTTAATTAGCTCAAAGCAGCATCTGAGCAATCAAAAACACTCTTTATGTTACTAGTGTTGTCATATTTAACAATATGAGCCAAATTCACATAGTTTGTAAAACTTATAGGAGTGTAAACCTCGAATGAAAATATTTGGAGGCAAAAATCAATACTTTGTCATCATCATATCATATATACAAAATTAATCAAAGCTAGGCTGCTAGTACGTCTGATCACTGACAATAGATAACGATCATCACCTCAATTGCTGAGTGATCACCTCGATCGCGTATCGAATGGTATAGTCGGCACTTGTTTAACAATCAACACTAAACATCCGGCGAACCCCCACACTTCCAAAACCACCACCGCGCAAACTTTTTTTTGAGTGTTGTTAGGAGTACACCTATTTACGATATTAGCACACCCAAAATCAAAATAATACCCAATATTTTAAGCTCAAGCCCCTTGTCTTATGAGCACATCCGACCCCTCTGTGAACTTCACGTGTCTTCCCTTCCCGCAAACCCTAAATCACCGATCCTTTTCCGCTCTCCCGCTCGGAAGCCGCCCGCCACCTATTCCGACGGACGATGACCCTGCTGCTCGCCCGACGGGTATTTTCCGACCCCTCCAGTGAACTTCACGCAACTCCCCCACCCCCACCCCACCCCGCGAATCCCAGGTTTTTGCTCGCCCTCTTATAACCTTTCCGCCCGATGGTGCTTGTCCTACAAGTCATACTAAATCCTGCCGGAGCTTGGCCACCTGGATCCCTAACTTCACAGAAATTTCTGAAATTTTCTCCCCCCCTCCTGCAAGATTTCAGATTGTTCAAAATGCTGGTGGTTTCGTTTCTTCCTCTAGATCATTCACTTTGGATCCACAAAGGTAAATTCACACTTCTCCCTGGATCATTAACACAAATATAGATGTTTGTATAAATTTTCTCCTCTAGAGTGTGGTTTTCCAAAAGTTTGATAAATTTTTGTATTCATTACGCATGTTCTTTGTTGCCTCTTTTTGGTATTGTTGTTGAAATTTTGGATTATTCAAAAATATTTAAAACTAGTTGTGTATTCATGCAATTTGTCCAAATTTAAATTTCAGGGTATTTTGTGTTTGTGCATGATGAGCTGTAAATAAGAGATAGTTAAATTTGAGGAGTCAATTAATAATACAAATATAGATTTTGGGCACGAATTCATCGTAGACACCGTGTTTCCAAGTAAGGAAAACTTGATTGCTTGGGCCCAAAAAGTTGTGAGAAGAATAGGGTTTATGGTTACAATCCTAAGGGACGATAAGATCACTGCACATGTTAAACCTAGGGTAATGCTAAGTTGTGATAGAGGCGGGTTTCCTCGTGAAAATCAGCGTGGTAAAGGATTTGTTAAGAAAAATTTAAGGAAAACAAGCTCCAAACGTTGTGGATGCCCTTTTTCGTTACTTGGTCAGAGAGATTCGAATTTGAAAGAATGAAGGTTGCAGGTTAAATGTGAAACACATAATCATATATTTACACATCTTGAGGCGCACGCTTACGCTGAGAGGCTAGATGAAAATAAACAAAAAGTGGTGGAGGAAATGTACACATCAGATGTCAAACCCAAAAAAATATTATCAGTCTTGCAAAAAAGAAATCTGAGAAGCAGTACAGTGATGTGGATTATATATAATGAAAAAGTCAGGCTATTTAATAAGAAATTAGATAGTGTTACACCAATTCAATATCTCTACAAAAATATTTCTGAAGCAGGGTATATCAATTACACTCGGGTTAATCAAAGTAGCCAAAAATGGAGTTCTTATTTTTTGCTCATCCTGTTTCAGTGCATTTGTCTAACTTATTTTCAGATATTTTTATGCTTGATTGCACTTATAAGACCAACCAGTACAGTATGCATTTGTTATCTATTGTTGTGCTGAAATCGACAACCATGTCATTTTTTTCCTCATTTATTTTCATGTGCAATGAAACAAAAAGTAGCTATATATGGGCTCTTGAAATATTTAAGAGTGCATTACATGAAAGTTCTACACCATGAGTTATTATAATAGATCGAGAAATTGTGTTGTGGAACGCTATCAAGATTGTTTTTTCCACTACGAAAATATTTTTATGTCAATTGCACGTTAACAGAAATGTTTTAGCACATTGCAAAAGATATTTTAAACAATGCAAGGAGTTTGATACTTTTTATCAGAATGATACATTGTTGTGAACTCTCCTACATGTTATGATTTGAATGATAGCCTAAATGCAATGTTCACCACTTATGCTGAAAAATATCTGGAGGTTATGCAGTATCTTGTTAATATGGATTGAGCCGTACAAAGAGTCCTTCATTTCAGACTGGGTTGATATATTTTTGATTAAAAAAGAGGAGAATTTGGTTAAGTCTGGGCAACCTAGCCCATCAATATGCACTCACAAAATCCGTAATACTACGGGTTTGCCTTGCGGCCACGAGTTGTTTCCATACATGACCAATTTCAATGATTTTTCTTTATGGATGATACATAAACATTGGAAACAATTGAAGTTGGAGAATCATATGCATGACACATCTGAGGTCAAGGAGGAGAACGAGTCAGTGCATGATATACAAAAGGAGTTGGATGAGATATTACAAAAGTACAATAATTCAACACCAATTCAAAAGCATGAACTGAAGTGCAAATTACGTGAGCTATGAGATTCTGCAACAAGCCAAACTTTAAAACTTTCACTTCCAACCCGCCAAGAAGGGCAGCCGAAGGAAAGCTCGAACAAGATAAGAAAAGACTTCAAATCAACAAAAAGAAAACCATCACTTTTTGAGTATGTACTGATGGAAGAGCAAGAGAATCACAAGATGGATGTTGAGAAGAAAGATAATCCAACATCTAAAAGATTTTTCAAAGTATTCGTAAATAAATGTCATCTTACATTTCAAAATATATCATCAATGTCAGAGATATGATAGGTGATAAACATTGCGGCTATAGGGTCATAAGTCGTGCATTAAATATGTGTAAAAACTAGTTACAAATACGTAAAGATTTGTTGTTGGAAATGACCAAAAACGAGTCATTATATGCACAAATATTCAGAGATGCGAGACGATTAGAGTTGATAGTCTCTACATTGTGATGTAATTCCCGTGCCGCTAGCGAAGTGGATGACGATGTCCGATATTGGACTGTTAATTGCATCACGTTACAACGTTGCATTGGTTCATTTTTCAAAGTATAAGTCATTCACATTTTGTCATTACATTCTGCACCTCCATCTAACCACATGTGGATTTATATTGATTCGTTAACAGCAATCATTTTGTTCGTTTGTTGATGAAAGAAGATTGCCGACTACCTCCTATATTCACTTTGTGGTTACGATATCATGAAAAGATTGCAGGAGCATGAAATGTGAAAAATCAACAAGATGATGTAACAGTGCGTAAAATTTACTTAGTCTCAGCATAAATGTTTCGGTTAATTTACTTATCTAATTGATATTTTCACTTGGTTAGTCCTTGCATGTTAATCTGCGTTCAGAAAATCTTGATGGTGATTTAGTTAATTTGAGCGATAATTGAAACGGTGTGTAATAATTACTTTGGTTCAATACAATAGTTATTGTTAAAAATCACAAAACTTGTATTTTATTTGCTTATTTATTGCAAGTTAGATTACATGTCAAGTACGATATAAAAATGAGAAAACTTTTGTTCGGGTAACGTATCAGACCGTCATTGAGTTGATGTTTTGCATTTTGGGTTGCTTAGGTTTCATTGTATAAACTTATGATGTCATAGTGTCATTTTGTTTTAATTTCATTTTGAGATAAATTTATTATGGTGATTAAAAGAATTTTTTATGCTTATTAAAATAATTTTTTCTAAAAAAATTAAGTTAGCATGCTCATAAAAAATTGGATTGCAAATAAAATTTCATGATGTGCCAATATTAATGGCGTCTAGAATGTGTAGTATTCAAAATAAGTGTGCTCCTAACAAAGTTTTTTTTTTTTTTTTTTGAGCATAGCTGGACTGTCGTCTTCTCACCGCTTCAGCCGGAGATCTCCTTGCTCTTCACCTCCGGCGAAAACACCCCGGCCTCGAGCGATACCATACCTTGCTATCCCTTCTCGCATTTCAGACGTACCATATTTACCCCTTCCGATGTACAACTACACCTCAGCAACCCTAGCCGTAAGGGCCAAATGCTCTCTCTCTCACTACTACTTCTGTCTCCCCAATGATCAACCTCACTGTTTCCGCCGTCGCTACTGCCACTTCCCCTGCAACGATTTCTTTCCGGCAAGCCCATTTACGGTCCCTTCCAGAGCCATCATCCTTTCTGGCCGTCTGAGAGTTAGGGTTTTCTGCCCGAGTCCCGATTCCGAGTTGATGGATCTCTTGGCCGAACCGGAGGAGAAACTTCGTGGATCGGAGGAACTGGGCTGGAAGAGCCGGAGGAGGGAAGTCGAGATCAAGGAAGTCGTCGGGAGCCGCCGGGGTTCGAAAAAGGAAGTGAAAGAGGGGATGTGTTTGTCGAGGAGTGGTGGGTCGAATTCGGTCGCATCCCCGTCTTCTACATTTGTACGCGATTCAGAACTTAGTGGAACTGGAAGGAGGCCAGCAGGAGAATCTCTTGTAGGCTATAGCAATAGCAAGAACATCACCAAATTTGATGCTGCCATTGTGGCAGAGGAGGAAGTTCGAGAAGTTCAAAAGTATGTTGATGATTCCTGGAGACAGAGGAGACATTCTTTGAAGAAGAATTTTGTCCTGGATTCAACAAAAGATGATTCAGTGAAGAAGAATGATATTTTAAGGCGATTGGGAGCTAAGGCTGCACATGAGAATGCTGATCAGAGGACCATTTTTGCTCAGCAAGTGAATAGAAGGGAAAATGAATCAAATAGCAGATCACATAATTTTACAAGAATATCTGAAGTTCAGTCAGATAATGTCCAAAGAATTCCTGTTTTAGCTAATGTTAGGAGGACTGAGAAAGGGGAGAGCTCTGCTTCTGCTGCAAGGCAAAACAGTGATGTGGATCATCGAGTAGTTAAGCACGTTGAATATGGAGTAAGTCAAGAGAAACAAAGCAAACTAGTTGATTTCAATTATACTAACTTTCAGAATGCTGCTCACTCTGTCAGAGATTTTCATGAAAAATCTATGAGGGGAAGAGAGGAACAGACTTTCTTCGGGCAGAATTCGTCGCAGATTGCACATGATAAAATAATGCACCTTGATCAACGAGGAGTAGAACAAGACGAATCTACAAGAAGTTCGCAGAGGCTTAGCGAAGTTTCAGTGTTTAATGGTAATGATTTTGGAAAGGCTTCATGCATTGATGACAGAAGGCTCTTGGGAGTGGATGCGAGGACTAACTTAGTTCCGAATTCAGGTCAGGTGTTCAGTGAGAAAATGTCTCAGATGGCATTACAGAGGCATGCAGGAAGCAAATCTGAAGAAAGGGAGGAAAAACTTGCCATGGAAGGGAACTCGATGCAGCTGAGAATAGATGAAGAAAAACAGATTGATAGAAGTGTATTAGAGCATGAGAAAACAAGAAGAAGAAGAGAGATGCATAGCGAAGTTTCAGAAATTCATAATAGCAACTTGGAAGCATCTTCACTTTTCAAAGGAAGTAGGATCACAGGGATGGAGTCAAAATCCAGTTTTGTTCAAATTTCGATTCCTGCTACAAAAGATAAAGCCACTCAGGTGGACCCGAATGAAGCATATTGTGATCAAACTGAGGATTCCAGGTTCAATGCAACCAGTTCCTGGATACCTTCAGATAGCAGGGTTAATCCCCATGAGTATAATACCCTTTTGGATTTGAATCAGGCTACTAGCCTGCAAGAGCAATATAACCAAGCAAGCAATCAAGCTTATAACCAAGCAAATGAGTTTGATGCTACTAGAAGCAATAATACAAGGGTTTCTAGCTTACAAGAGGACTACAATTCAAGACTAGAGAATAAAACAGAAACATCTTCAGCCATTAATTTGTTAGCATTGACTCGAGAGGAGGAGATGCAAAGAAGCTCCTTAACTAGAAAGGACTCCAAATCTGCATCAATGCAAACTACCTCAACAGAAAGTTTAAATGGTGTTTCTACCTCTCAACCAACATACAGTGAACTAAATGTTCATGCAGGTAGGAGTAATATACTTCAGAACCAACAGTACACAAATGAGTCTGCTGACCTGCTACAAAAGGAAATAGTTTACCTGAACAAGTCGGGAAAGACGCTTCATGATTCTTCTAGAATTCAAATAGAAGAACCAGGCGGAAGAGGTATGCATAAAAATTTAATAGTGGATAATCGTAAAGAAACTTTCTCAACGGAGTTAAATCAAGAAAGAAAGGAGAGAAAAAGTAGCCTTTTCCTGGGAGAGAGCTCTCAGTCTATGCCTATGCGAATGACCTCAGCAAGTTTAGTTGGTGCTCTTAGTTCTTTAAAAACTCGCTCTGAATTGGATTATGATGGTGGTAGAGATGGTATCCACCACAACTCTGCATTCCTCCGAGTTCAAACTGAAGAGATAGTTCATGGAGAAAGTCAAGCAACTGCTGCCATGCAAGTAGGTGAACTCAATGAGAGAAGAAATGATGGGGATACAAGATTCATAAATGAAGGTGGTAGACTGTCTCCATCTGAATTGGGAATGAAGGGTCCATCCGATGTGATGTGGGATGTCCAAGGCCTGTCTTCTCAGGGAACTTCGAAGGCCAAAGAAACAGAAGAGGAATTTCCAACCTCTGGAGCAATAGTCTCAACAACTCCTACACCTATGAGGGAAACTCGTATCACTAGGAGGTCTCCGAAATCCTTGTGGTCATATGTTACGGACATAATTCGGATGAGTTGGGTTCTGCGGGGACACTCCCACAGTTCAACTCATCAATCTGACACGCGTGCTTCATCAAATGAGTCTATAACCAGCGAGGCGTGGTTTTCTGGCCATGAGCCAGATGAAGTTTGGTCCGGGGATGAATCCCGGAATGAGGAAAAAATCAGCCTGCTAAAGGAATTGACCCCAGTAAAAGAATCAGATGAACATTTCTTCGAAAAGTCCAAAAAAGGGAATGAATTAGCTGCAAAAGAACCAAATTTATCAATCTCATCGGGTATACTGAAAAAAGGCTTATCAACTAAGACTGCCTCCTCACCAGTAGAATCAGAGCACCTAGCATCAAAAGCTGATGCAGCATTGCCTTCCACTACAGGCATTGTGGAGTCAAGAGTAAGGGATAAGGTGAAAGTATTGAAACCCAGTTCATCGTATCCAGCTGCCATGATGAAAATAGGTTTCTCATCTAGCATAACTCAACCAACAGATGTAGAGAAAATAGAGGCTGCACAAGTAAGGGAAGGTAACAATTCTGGGCTGGAAGTTTTTGAACAGCCCTCAATATCAATCGTTGATTCAATTTTATCTGGGATTACAGACACTGAAGAAGTTCATATACCTGGAAATGGCACTCCAAAGGTAGAATTGGTCCCCTTCAAAGAGAAGCCACCTGAAGTTGGTGGAATTAAGGAGTCAGGGATGAAGCAAAGGAAATTTCAGAGGAATAAGCAAGTACTTAGAGAACAATTTGATGAGTGGGAAGAAGCATTTAAGTTGGACAATGAACAGAAAAAGATTGATGAGATTTTTATGAAGGAAGCTATTTTGGAAGCCAGGAAGGGCGCAGATACATGGGAGGTACCTGTTGGTGCTGTATTGGTGCAGAATGGGAAAATCATTGCCCGTAGCTGCAATTTGTAAGTAGCCTCGTAAGCTTCATTTTCTTTAGAAATTTCCTCTCTGAGGTTAAAAATCCGTCATAATTAGTTGTTTGATGCATTTAGGGTTGAAGAGTTGAGGGATTCGACTGCACATGCCGAAATGATTTGCATCCGGCAAGCCTCTAATCTTCTCCGAACTTGGCGCCTTGCTGTATGATTCTTCCCTTGCACCATTCTCCATAAAAATTGATGTGGTTCATATCTCTTAGAATTATTTTCAATTGCTTTTGATTTAGCGGCATTATGACACTTGTTTTATCATCAATTCATCATCATTATTAATCTTATCCTAATTAATTATTTGTTGCTAGCTGTATGAATTCTCATTTTTTATTCGTTTTTGTATATTGCCATTTATGAAAACTTATTCTTCACAAATCATTTCAATGTCTTTTATCCAAGTTACCTTGGGAGTACCTTATTCCCGATCGTTTGTGACAAAAATTATCTACATTATTTTTTCTACTATATAATAGTTACGTAATTGAAGTGGAGCCTTGGCGCACCGATTGAGGTGTTGTCGTGTGACCTTGAGGTCACGGGTTCGAGTCCTGAAAGCAGCCTCTTGCAAAAATGCATGATAAAGTTTGTCTACATTTCACCCTTGTGCTGGGACCCCTCCTCGGACCCTCTGCGCGGGGATGCCTTTGTGCACCAGGCTTCCCTTTATGATAGTTACTTTATACATGATTTAGCTACCAAATCTCTTTTCATTTATTTTATACTAAAAGCATGATCCTCAATTTATTCTTTTCCTAATTTTCCTTCATTTTTATCTATTATGAAATTAGTTATGAGATAAAAATTCTTATTTTTCCAGGGTATCTCATTGGTGTATATATTATCGGGAATAGCATCTCCGAACATACGGAGATTATGCTTCTAGTATGATAGAATTTTTAACTCTATTCTTAATTTTTGTTCTACGGATTTTATTATTGATTGATTGTTGTGGATATGCTTTGGGGGTGCACTTACAACCACCACAATACCAACTAACGCATAATGTGGGCAAAGAGTGAGTTGCAAATATTCCAAACTAAACATCATTTATTTTTAAAGTAATGTTATTTTTAATTTCAGCAATTTCTTATTTTTAACAATTTTATAATTTCTAATTTTGAATGTACAAGACAGACTATTAATAGATGGAGGGGGAAATGAAAAGGATGAAGTTTCCGTCGTCTTTGTTTCTCCCTCTCTCTAGTTCTCATGCTGACTCAAAGTTCAAGACCCCATTGCACCAAGGCAAGCTCCCTTCTCCATTCCTTCATCCGATCTCCCATGATAGGCTCTATTGGGGGTTACACAAGAAAACGTTGGAAGAAGTTTTCTTTCCCTAGTTTTGATCCTTCTCCATCGAGTCCCCCGACTCGATCTGTCTTACGATCACACACAACATATTGGTATTAGAACCACTCATCAACGCAGAGGAAGCTGCCATCGATCAAGGGGACATACAAGAGTTCGCAAGTTGTTGGAGGACTCCATGGCCACACTTACCACAATCACCCAATCAACATGCGAATTGATGGTCCTTTGGCATCCAACACTTGGGTTACATTGAAATTCAACCCTATCTTTGATTTTCTTTAATTTAGAACAAGATATGGGTTGAACATCTCCAACACGTGTGCACTGTATTGGCCTCATCAAGAAACACAATTTGTTCTTGATATTTGAGAAATGTTCTTTTGGCATGGGTCATGTGCGCTATATAGTGAGGCAGAATGGAGACCCGGACCCGCAACAAAGGATGAATTTTGGATCCGTTCGGGGCCAATTTGCTACTTATCATATATGGCGTGCTCAGATCAATGATCTGACACCACGGATGCGTCCGGCCCGTCGTTCCGATTCGATTTCATATATTGTTTTGTTATTTTTGCATTTATTTTGATATATTCGGGTAACCCCACCTCCGACCAATCATAGACGTCGATGGTGGGATGCCCTAGTTTTCTCTTTATTATAAATAGAGTATTAGGGAGCTGTTGGAGGCTATTGCATATTTTGGAGTGAAGAATCCCGAAATCCAGCGATCCATCCACTGCGCCGAATTCGTGGAACCCTAGGTGACGAATCCTAGGTAGTTATCTCCCTCCCCAAGGTAATACCTAACCCTAGCCTCCTTTTCCCCACCTCTAACCCCCCTACCGCCTCTCCATACCTCTCAAAACAGCAGTCGTTCCCCCTCCCTGTTGTTGTCCAACAGTAACCACCCCACTTCTAGGTTGCTGTCCAGCCACAGCCGCCACCTTCCGGCCGCTTCCCTTGCTGTCGTCGCCCCTTTACTGCCGCCGCCCCTACCAGCCGCCCCCTTGCTGTTGCCGCCCCGTCCAGCCCCGCAGAGCCAGCCGCCACCCCCTTTTCAGCCACCGAACCTTGCCACCACCCCACATCTCGTGGAACCACCACCAAACAGCCCTCCTCTACTAGATCTGTCAAGATCTGGGCATTCCAGCCCAGATCCAGCCACCACCAGTCCCGACTTGCTTCCAAAACCACCGAATCCACTCCCACAGCCCGAACCCTCTACCCTAGTACCAGATCTACCCTCCCGCAGACCGGATCCGCTCTCCACAGTCAGATCCAGTCCAAAAAGCATTGTTTTCCCCTCCGGATCGTCTCCACCGCGTCGTGCTTCACCAGATCTCTACACCTCGGGCAGCCCTCATAGTTTGTGAGTATTTATTTGTTGTATGTCACTTAAATTCTCAATATTAATTATGAGGTTATGATTTCATGCTTGTTTAGATCTTTGGAACTGTAGAAATAAACTCCAAACCTTGCATATACTTCTTGAATGAATAGTTACAAGTATGAATACACTTATATAGGAGAAGAGAGAGAAGAGAAATCCTAAATACAAGATGTGGGACTAATACATGGAGAGAGAAAAGAGAGAAAAACATGGGCCCTTAATTGGGCTTTTCTAACACTCCCCCGCAAGCTGGAGCGTACAAGTCGTAGGCACCAAGCTTGGATAAAAACTGATAGTATAGAGGCCTGGAGAGAGCTTTTGTCAGGATATCCGCAACTTGGTCTTTAGCAGGAACATGCTCCAAATCTATCTTCTTTGACTGTACCTTTTCTCGGATAAAGTGACAATCAACTTCGATATGCTTTGTGTGTTCGTGGAACACCGGATTCTTGGCAATATGTATTGCTGCCTGACTGTCACAAAATAAGGTAGCCGGTGATGAGAGACGAACACCCAAGTCTCCCAGAAGGCTCTCAAGCCAGGTTAGCTCGGAAGCAACCGCAGCCATAGCTCGGTACTCGGCTTCAGCAGAGGAACGTGCAACCACGGATTGTTTCTTGCTACGCCATGTTATGAGATGACCACCAAAGTAAGTGCAGAACCCCGTAGTGGAGCGCCTATCATCGATAGATCCTGCATAGTCAGCGTCAGAGTAAGCGACAAGTGATAGAGATGTGGATGGCTTATACACAAGTCCTTGTCCGGGGGCGATCTTGAGATATCGAAGGATGCGCTCGACCGCTTGAAGATGAGATGTTCGAGGAGCGTGCATGAACCGACTCACAACTCCTACAGCAAACGAGATGTCTGGTCGAGTCACCGTAAGGTAGATCAGCTTCCCAACCAAGCGTCTGTAATATTCCGGATTTGTAAGCAGCTTGTCAGAGTCAGAACTATGGGCCGAGAGCTTGTGATTTGCGTCCATAGGAGTCTCCGCAGGTTTGCACCCAGAATAACCTGCATCATGAAGGAGGTCCATACAGTACTTCTTTTGAGATAACACAAGACCATTAGAGCGTCGTGCGACCTCGAGCCCAAGAAAGTATCGAAGGTTGCCCAGATCTTTGGTCTGAAAGGCGGAATTTAACTGTTCCTTGATCTGTTGTATTCCTGTCGTGTCGTTGCCAGTAATCAGGATATCGTCAACGTAGACCAGAAGAATCACAGTCCCGGTTGACCGGTGACGGATGAAGAGAGAAGAATCAGCCGAGCTCCGAGTGAAGCCACTAGCACAGACCACCTTACTGAATTTTTCAAACCACGCACGCGGGGACTGTTTGAGACCATAAATGGATTTTCGAAGGTGACATACCAAAGACTCCCCCGTGGTCTCAAACCCGGGAGGTCGCTGCATATAAACTGTCTCCTGCAGATCGCCGTTGAGGAAGGCATTCTTAATATCCAGCTGATAAAGCGGCCAGTGACGATGGACCGCCAAGAAAAGAAGAACACGGACCGTGTTCAATTTTGCCACTGGAGAGAACGTTTCTTCATAATCAAGGCCATGTTGCTGAGTAAAGCCCCGAGCCACGAGGCGTGCCTTCAGACGGTCAACAGTGCCATCCGCCGCATGTTTGACAACAAAGACCCATTTGCAGCTCACAGAGGTATGGCCAGTAGGAAGAGGAACCAGATCCCAGGTCCGGTTAGCCCAAAGAGCCCGCATTTCATCTTCCATGGCTGCCCGCCACCCGGGATGTGTAAGCGCCTCCTGCACAGAGTTAGGAATAGAAATAGAGGAAAGAGAGGTGGCAAAGGCGTAGAGAGGTGGTGTCAGCCGATGGAGAGAGACGTAGTTGGCCAAGGGATGTGTCGTAGGGGAAGCAGTTGTCGGATCCGCAGGTTGCAAAGCATCATTAGAGCTGGGCAGCTCTCGTGGGGTAGTAGACGAGGGAGGACGTCGAGTGTACACACGAATGACTGGTGGTGTAGGTGGTTTAGGTGGGATGGGTGTGGGAAGTAGAGGTGGAGGGATGGAAGTGACGGGAATAACAGGTCGCGGGAGAGTGGCCAGAGGAGGAGGAGGGTCAATAAGTTCAGAGTAATATGGCTGATCTTCGAGGAAGGTGACATCAGCAGAAGTAACCATCTTGCGATCCGTGGGAGAGAAACATACGTAGCCCTTCTGAGTTCGAGAATAGCCCACAAACATATATTTAGTGGCACGGGGGGCAAGCTTGTCAGTGGACGGGCCAAGATGATGAACAAAACATACGCACCCAAACACGCGTGGGGTGATGGAGAAAGAAGGTTGGGAGGGAAAAAGGAGATTAAAAGGAACCGCAAAATTGAGGATAGATGAAGGCATGCGGTTAATAAGAGTGCAAGCGGTTGAAACTGCAAAATTCCAATATTGTTTTGGGACATTCATCTGAATCATAAGAGAGCGGGTGACCTCGAGCAGGTGGCGATTCTTGCGTTCAGCAACGCCATTTTGTTGGGGGGTATAAACACAGGAGGTCTGATGGATGATCCCAAACTCCGCACAGAGGTGAGAGAAGGTATGACTCGTATATTCACGGGCATTATCGGTGCGTAGGGTTTTAATGGTTATGGAGAATTGGTTGCGAGTTTCAAGGAAAAAGGTACGGAATACACCGGGCAATTCAGAGCGATCACGAAGGAGATACAGCCAGGTCACCCGAGAGTAATCATCGACAAAGGTGACAAAGTAACGGTACCCAAAAATACTTGTAGTTTTGTAAGGACCCCAAATATCGGAGTGAACAAGATCAAAGGGAGCAGGACGCCGAGAAGGATGTGGTGAGAACGTGGAGCGATGATGTTTCGCATAGATACAGGACTCACACGTGAACTCGTGGAAGGACACGTCAGGGAGAGATTTTTTGAGGATGTGTAGAGGAGCATGACCCAGACGTCGATGTCAGTCGACTGAGCTAATAGACGACAGCACCGTTGGGGGAGATGGGTTAAGGATATAGAGACCATGCGACAGATGCCCTTCTCCAATGATGGTTTGCGTCTTGCGATCCTGCACAACACATGAGTTAGAGGAAAAAATAACAGCACAATCGAGGTCAGCAGTGAGTCGACCAATAGAGAGAAGGTTGAACGGAGAGCCCAGAACATGAAGAGCCGAGCGAAGAGTAATGGAGGGAGTGAGGTTAATATCCGCCGCACCAGAGACGGGAAGTGTGTCCCCACTAGCAACAGTAATGGACTGGGGATGCACGGAGTTCAAATATTGTGGTGGTTTCCGTGATGTAATGTGGTGAGAGGCCCCGGAATCCAAAATCCAGGATGAGCTGTGAGCAAGGTAGGAGGTACCACCATCGGAAACAGACACCACAGAGCCCGGAGGACAGCTGATCATTTTGCAAGGAATAGATCGCAGCGGTCACGGTGACAACGCATCAGCGGCAAGAACCGGCCACGACCAGCGCGGTAAGAGCAGAGTCCGCAGCGGCTAGAAACACAGGGTGCGCGGGTAGGAGAAGACAGCAACAGATGCAAAACACCTGGAGGAAAAAGAACCAGACCGGGCGGACAGAGGCAGACCGGGCCAAGGAAAACAAAGCCTTAGGAAGCCGCCGCGAGAAGGACCAGGCCGCAGCGGGAAGGACCAGTCCGCAGCGAGAAGGAGCAGGTCGCACCAAGAAGAGGCAGAGCAGGAGGCCACGGCGAGAAGGGGATCAATCCGCGCGGTCACACCAGCGATGAGGCGGATCGCGACCAAAATGCGGAAAGGGAAGCCCGCACGGTCAAGTGGACAGCCGCGGATAGAGGTAGAGAGGTGAACTCGCACCGGACAAGAGAAGAGCCCGCTTCGGGAAAGGAGAAGTCCGCGAGTAGAGAAGCTCGAGCGGACAGAAGAACTCAAGCAGCAGGGAGACCGCAGCGGTCAAGACGAGAGGAGCCCGCCGCGGATAAGAAGTGAGCTCGCAGCGGAAAAGAAGAGTGCGAGGCAGCAAGGAGAGGAGCTCGCAGCGGATAGAAGGGGAGGCCGCAGCGGGTAGAAAAGAGGTGGACCCCACGAATTGGAGAGAATGGTGGCTATAAAAGGCCTGAAGAGGGTGGAACCACGGAGAGGGAGAGGAAAGCAGAGGTAAACCGCAGAGCTCGCGGATAGGAGCCCGCGGATAGGAGACCGGAGCGGGAAGGCTCACAAGCCGCAGGAGAAGCGGAGAGGGGCGGGTTGGGCGGCCTGGGCGGGTAAAGAAAACGAGACCGCACAGGTCAGACCGAACGCTCTGATACCATGTAGAAATAAACTCCAAACCTTGCATATACTTCTTGAATGAATAGTTACAAGTATGAATACACTTATATAGGAGAAGAGAGAGAAGAGAAATCCTAAATACAAGATGTGAGACTAATACATGGAGAGAGAAAAGAGAGAAAAACATGGGCCCTTAATTGGGCTTTTCTAACAGGAACAATAGTAGTTTGTTTAGATTATTATTGTGATTTGCATGGTTTATTCGCCCCGTGCTCTTGTTTTGGCCCTCCACGCGAAGAAAAGCTTAAGTTTGCTTTGCCCTATTGAATTATTTTTCTATTGCTAAAGTTATGTGTGTGGTATTAAATTATTTATTGCTAATTTTTTATTTATCTGTTGGACTTTGTATTGCATGTAGGGTTAGAGTATCTTACATTCACCACCTGTAGATTCTTCTTGCGTCACATAGGCCACATTGTGTGTGGTGTGGGCATGTTGGTATGCCCAGTAAAATCAGTTCGGCCACAAAATGTACGGAATTGCAAATTTCACGAGCCCTCCGGGTGTTCTTGGGACTCAACAGGTACTATTGTCAATTCATCCTGAGCTACGACAAGCTAGCCTCTCCACTGACCACCCTTCTCAAACAATTTCAGCAGATGGACAATCTAAGAAGCACACTTTGCACACTTCAAGCCCCCTTGACATCCACCCCTATAGTTGACTGGTTTTATAGAAGAGTTCCAAATTTGCTGCGACATGTTAGGGTCCGACATTGAAGCAGTTTCACATCAAGAAGAGCACCCTATTTTGTATTTCGACCGTAGGCTTGCCGATCACCACTATCAGTTGTTGGCCTATGAGAAGGAGTTTATTTGGTTTAGCCAAGGCAATTCAGTATTGGCGGCTTTATCTTTGGATACATCACTTCTAGATCCACACTTCTATTTAAAATATCTATTGGACTAGAAGTTGGTCATTCCTCAATAAGAATATTGGATGATCAAGTTGTTCCTCTATGCATAAAGTATCAAGTTGGCACACTTAATAAGCACATTAATGCTCCCTCGAAACCGGAAGAAGAGGTGGGCCAATTATGTGCTATTTCCAACCCTATAGCTACATTGTTCTATAGTTTAAGGGCAAAAATCGATGATGTGCTACCTACACCACTCTCCGCGACAATATCAAGAAGAACAAAGCAACAAATGTCTAGGACATTCGAGACGAACTCATAATGTAAAAAAAATGGACGTACTTAGTATCTCAGTCACCACTGTGAAGGCAGTGTTCACGGCCATTCACATTCACACTCACACTCATAAATGAGCGCAGAAGACTCTACGTATTCTAACTGAAATTTATTGGAAGGGAATGCAGAGATCAATCCAAACTTTCATCTAATAGGGTCAAGTGTGTCGGAAGAACAAGGTAGATACCTATTTCCCGCGGGGTTGCTGCAACGTCTACTCGTGCCCACACAAATATGGTCAGATATATCTATAAGCTTCATTGAGGGGTTGCCCAAGTCACGCGAGAAGTCCATCATTCTTGTGCAGGCAAACAATATGTTCATTTCATTTCGATGGCCCACGCATATATTGCGATGAGCGTTTCTCAAGTCTTCTTTGAACTGATCTACCATCCTCACAACTTGCTCGAAATCATTATGCCCAATAGGGACAAGGTTCGTCGATCAATTCCGACAAGAGTTTTTCAGACTTTGTGGCATTATGCTGGATGTTTTTGGTTTATCATCTGCAGTCGGACAACCAAACGATGGTCGCCCATTCATGTTGGAAATGTACTTGAGGTATTTCTAAATAGAGAGATCGAAGAAGTGGATATCATGGCTACCTTGGGTCAAATATTGCGATTATATCTCCTATCACACAACCCTTCACACCACATCCTTCATATTGGTATTCGAGTGGGATCCGCTTCGGCTACTTCCCCGCACTTCACAGTTGGCTCGTGCCGACGAAGTATATCAAGGGCTTCTTTAACGCAATATTATTTTAAACATGATTCGACATCAGTTACTGCAAGCCCAAAACCACATGAAGCAATATTATGACTATCTGTGCAGAGAGGTTCAATGCACCGAAGGGAACCAGGTTTGGTTGAAGTTGCGACCTCATCGTCAATTTTCTGTAGCTTGTCAAACAAATGGCAAACTGTTGTCACAGTTATATGGACCCTACCATATCAGGGAACTCATCTGGGAGGTAGCTTATTAACTTCATCTACTGACAGAGGCAAAGATCCATAGTATGTTCCATATGTTGACCCTCAAACCATTTAGAGGCGAGCCACCTGCCAATATGCCCTCACTAACTCCTATATTTCAACACAGTTCGCTTCCTTCGCAAACTGGTGAACCAAGGGGTCAAAAAAGTTTTGGTCTAGTGAGAGAACCAAACAACATATAAAGCTACTTGGGAGACATGAGCGACATGATTATGATTTGTCTAAGCTCGCTTCAGAAAAGGGATGTGGTGTTGTGGGTATGCTTTGAGAGTGTTGATTTTGTGATATAAAATCTTTTGAATTTAAATAATAATGTAAGTGATGTAAATAATTAGATGATGTCATCAATAATGTAAATGACTGGATGATGTTGTTATGAATCCCACGACGTTGGTTATCTAGTATTAGAGTCTTTTTTATATTGAGTCGTATTGTATCGAGTCAGTGCATTGGATGTTTCAATATCGTAGGCATCGAGTCACATTATGTGCGTCGTAATATCGTAGACATCCAATTCAGAAATAATTTTTAAGTTCTCTTCAGTTTTACTCTCTTGTGCTATCGTGTTCTTATTTTGTTTGTTCTCTCCTGCTCTTCTATTTCTTTTATGCTAACAACTGGTATCATAGACGATATTTTAACCTTGGACATAGATGATTTCAACAACTTTTAAGATGGAAAAATTTGATGGGAATGATAACTTCAATCTATGGAAGTTCAAGATGATCACTCTATTGAAGCAACAAGGTTATGCATGACCGTGTTCGAGCCAGAGAAATTGCCTAAGGAGATGA
This sequence comes from Platanthera zijinensis, assembly GCA_039513925.1. NCBI lineage: Eukaryota > Viridiplantae > Streptophyta > Magnoliopsida > Asparagales > Orchidaceae > Platanthera > Platanthera zijinensis. The sequence goes on from CM077098.1 coordinate 121,014,046, forward strand.
CAACAGATTTGAAGGAAGATTTGGAGATAAAGGCTCATAGTATAATTCTACTTCCTCTCACCGATGAGGTGCTCCGTGAAGTCGCTAAAGAGGGTACCATGATAAAACAGTGTTTGAAGCTCGAGACTTGCTATTTGAAGAAGTCTCTTACGAACCGGTTATACTTAAAACAATGACTCTATAACTTCAAGATGAAGGAAAGTACGTCCATTAATACCTACCTAGACGAATTAAATCAAATTGTAATGGATTTGAAGAACATCGATGTGAAAATCGATGATGAGGATGTGTTCGCTTACTCCATCATTTGGGTAATTCGTGAATATCATGTTGTATAATCGAGACACTTTTCATCGAAGACGTGGAAGCACATCTGCAACAAAGGAGTTGCGCGAAAAGGTGTCATCTGATTGATTAGGTTGGTATGGTGATGAATTATTCATGAGGGAACAATCACATAAGAGACTGCAAGAGCGATAAAGGAAAGCCAAGATCAAAGTCGAGGAATTCCAATGAGATCAGTGCAATTACTGCAATAAGAAGGACATTGTAAGATCGTCATATACTCAAAGAGAATGAGATGAACAAATCTTTGAGACAAACTTTCCATCGAAGACGTGGAAGCAGGTCTGGAGCAAAAGGAGTTGCGTGAAAAGGTCGAGACACACTTTCCATCGAAGTCGTGGAAGTGTATAGTCGAGACACTTTCCATCGAAGACGTAGAAGCAGGTCTGCAACAAAAGGAGTTGCGCGAAAAGGTGTCATCTGATCGATTAGGTGGGTATGGTGATGGATTATTCATGAGGGACAATGATCGTGCTTGCCGGCGATTGATATCATGGCTAACAGAACTCGTCACTAGGCTCACGATCACATAAGTGATGCCCTTCAGAATACTTATCTGTGAAAGTATTTCTTTATATACATATATATATAGAGAGAGAGAGAGAGAAAGAGAGAGACAAATAACTTTCATGTTGATCACGTTTTGATTTGAAACCGTTTAGTCCTCGATTGGTTCAGAGAACTGGTTCTCTAAATATAATTTTCCACTGTTTATTCGCGTAACGCGGATAAACAGTTTTTCGTGCTTATTCCTGTTGTAAAATTGCCCCACCCCCCGGGAATTGGGCACGGTCAAAGAGAGATTTCTGCCCAGGACTGTCGTCTTACAATGACATCAACTACGTGTTAGCTGTCACCACAAGACGGCGACTCTGCCGGCAAGCACGATCATTCACACAGTCAATCAAAGAAGAAGTAAACAAGTTCACACATCACAACATAAATATATAAATATCCAAACAAAAGGTCCACACGAGATAAATGAAAGAGTACAAGAAGTAGGGCTTATGCCTAGTACATACCCATCACAAATATCACTCTCTCTCAACTAACAATGCGGAAGCTAAACCATATGATCATCAACCTGACGACGAGTAGTAGTAGTGCGCGACTCCGGCTCCTCAGATTCTGGCATCTCAATCTCTGGTTGCGCCTGGTCGAACTGCGACGACGTCTCCACATGTCCCTAAAATGATGTGGTCCAACGACCGTCATTCAAACTAGACTCAGTTGCTTCGTCCCCGCCTCACCCCCGCGACTCCTAGGCACCGCGCGGGAGGAAAAAAGCGGAGGGCCAATAATAGCAGAATGTATAAGTAGGTGACAATGATATATATATAGATAATTCTGTAGCAGTTCTATATTAGTATGAACAATAACAAAAGTAAAGAAGAGCAACAACTAACACTGTATAAAAGTACAGTAAGAGGAGCTAAGTAAAACTAGTAAAGTAAAACAACTACATTATCATCACAGAAGCGTATCTTAACTTATATGAATGCACATACAAACTTATAAGTTAAGATTTCCGAAATTGTAACTTGTCATATAAAAAAACTCATACTAATTTACATGATGAGGATCTACAAGTGCGTATGTTATGTCATGCTATGTAATGCAATGTTTATTATGTAACTCACACACACGACTCTGTGCACAGACTTTTCATGCATTTCCACTTTTTGGAGGTGACCAACCTCTCAGGTACCAACCGTCGTGGCTCACGGTGGTAGTGAAACAAATGTCTCCACTCCTAGGTAGGCAAGCACACTACCAGGCCTAGACCTCTCGTACGCAATTTGAATTGCTAGATAGGCTTTGGTAGAAGGTGGGGACAGCTTCTTGGTGAAGCATACATCAATATGGTTGTCATGGGATAGGTTAGTATCTCCCTCTTCTCGCCGTCCAAAGTGCGCGGGCCAAACCACCACTAACACTGTCTCCGTGCGACATCTAGGAGAACTCTCCTACCACCATCAAGCTGCTATATCTTACTATCTGCAAGTTTAGGGGTCGAATATGAGTTTGATGACCGGCGACATCTCATTCAACTTATGCTCTCCCTAGACAATGACTGGTATCTGAGCCGATGGCTCCCCTAGAACAAATTCATGCATTTTAGGGCTCACACGAGTCTCGGTTACTACTGACCCAAGTAGAACACAACGGAAGGGTTCGATATTGAGAGGACGCTAGAGTGGCATAACATGAAATTCAATATAAACTTGTATTTAGAAAACATAAATGTAAGTTGATATAAATATAAGCTATTATATATTTACATTAGTACCGGTTATATACTAAGGACCGATTGAAGAATTACAACCCTACCCTTGTGCCAAAATACCCCGCCAAAATACCCAGCATGTAACCGACAGTCATAACTTCACATTGTAGGACATCAACACAAGGGTAGGGTAGCTGCAATTACTGCAATAAGCACTTTGTAAGATCGTCATATACTCAAAGAGAATGAGATGAAAAAATCTTCAGATTTTTTGAGCATTGCGCTGGATCCATCAGACAACGATGGCTCTATTTTCTTGATATGTGCAATATGTGACATTCAAGATTCTTTGGTACTTTATTCCAACTATTTTTATCATATGACTCCAAATTGGAATTATTTTACAACATATCATTCTCTTAATGGAGGCTATGTATTTATGCGCATTGATATTGTGTACAAAATTGTTAGGATTTGAAAAGTCCGAATTATGATACATGATGAGGTTGAGCCGTTGAGAGGACTTTGACGGATGTATCATAATTCGGAGTTTGACAAATGTTCAACATATTTCATACTTGAAGAAGAATATTCTTTCCCATGGAGCTCTGGACCCGATCTGGTGCAAGACTGTGATTGATGGAGCTGCTATACATATTCTTCAAGGTTTGATGACCATGATGAGACGAAAAAAGTTACAATTTATATCTGTTGGAACTTGGAAGGACGCACTACCATTGATTTGTTTGCATTTATATCTTCTCATTCATATCTGAATTTGTTACGATTGTGATACTTATGCCTTGGTCATATGAGTGAACGGAATGTAGAAGTACTTCGTAAAAGAAAATTGATTGATTCTGCAAAATTTAAGAAATTAAACTTCCGTGAAGAGTGTGTATTGGGGAAACAACATAAGGTGAAGTTCAGAACTACGGTGGCATGACACAAAAGGTATCTACATTAAATTCATGTTGATGTCTGGGGGCCAGTGCCTATTCCTTATGTTCGAGCCAGATACTGTCTCCTTTATCGACGATTTCTCGAGAAAATTATGAGTTTATTTTTTTAAGAATAAATTTGATTTATTCATGAAGTTCAAAATTCGGAAAGCTATGATTGAAAAACAAATAGGAAGATACACGAAGGTCGTCGGGTTCAATAATGGCGGTGAATATACTTCTGATGAAGTGCATAGGCTGCTCTATATGACAGACGTCCGCTGTGAGGTATGGGGATTGACTCATGTTGGAATCTTTTGTGATCTAGAAGTAATCAATGGTTTAGTTTTAATATCAACGTAATATAAGCTCATGGAGCCGCACATAAGAAAATACGGAAAATGGATAATGATTGTGTTGATTTTTACTTATATTAAATAATGATTGGGAGTAACTGAATGTTGAATTGGATTCGAAATGGGGAAGTTAAACTACTACTTGACGTATTTTGAGTTGTGAAGTCGACGTACGTCGACTTGGTGTGTGTTTAGTATTAACACAGATTTTTCTGGATAGTACTCGACGTTCATCAACTTATGAAGTCGACATACAACGTTCTTTCTGTACTTTGAGATTGTACTCGACCACACGACTTGTGAAGTCGACGTACGTCGACTAGAAGAAACAAGAACTCAATGCACACGACTTATGAAGTCGATGTACATTGAGTAGTAGCCTGAACTTGACGGACGTCACTTGTGAAGTCGACGCACGTCGACTAGTAGAAACACCCCCCCTCGACAGACAAATAGGCAGCTTATGAAGCTTCTATATATAGTGTGTTTTGGGGTTTTTTAGTTACGATCTTTTTGAGTGACTCGCACGACTACTGAAGAACCCGCAGTCACGTTCTCTTTTGAAAAACGAAACTAGTATTTCGTGGAGGCGAAGTAAGACGATCATCTTCCATCCCGAGTTCGTTGGACGGACGAGGAGGAGTCTGTCATGATAGTTCAATCCTTTAATTAATACAATTTTTTTAACTTGTCTATTAGCATTCATAGCTTGACATCTACAAATTACTGCAGTAGCAATAGCTAGAATCGACAAAAATCAAATATAAATATTGCAAAATGTTAAGGGGGAGGGGGATGAAAAATTGAGGGAAATGTTACCCAAATCAGAAATGCCTGGTCGTGTGGATGAAGGAGGAGGCTGGCTTGAAGTTGTGGCTTGTTCTTTGTCGTTGAAGAGACGGAGGTCGACGTCGGTGGCAAGCTCTAGAGAAGCCCAAATAGCTTCACTGGACAAGAAATGACGAGCAACCTGTGCAAGATCACAACGGCGTCGAGAAGTACGGATGAAGAGAAGGTGTCGAGAAGGAGGGAAGAAAAAAAGGTGTCGATAAGGATGGAAGAAGAAAAGGCATCGAAAAGGAGGAAGATCGTGAGTGGGAGCGCGAATGGGAGAACCCGCGCAGTGAGAAGGAAGAAGATCGCGAATGGGAGAACCTGCACAGCGAGAAGGAAGAAGATCGCGAATGGGAGAACCTGCGTATCTGGAGTCGTCAGTGGTGTGGCTTTTAGAATACTTACGAAAAGCTAAAGAGCCCTAAAACCACTTTTCAAAAGCCCTATCTAACCTACTGTCATAAAAACCACAAAAACTCCTTTATTTGTGAAGCTCTTTTGCCACCGCTTCTCATCCAAACACCTTAAAAAGAGCGGTGGCAGTGGAAATATAACTTTTTCCACCGCCACCCAAATAGGCCCAAAGTTGTAGGAGAAATATCATATATATTTAGATATCTATACTTATAAGTAATTTCAAATGTGAATTGCTGCTATGATTATGGGCACGTGGATAGATTACAAAATAATTCATCCAACATGAATCCTCAAACATTGGTATGAGAGTTCATTTGCTTTTAGAATTAGAAAGTACACATAAAAATAGTAAAAGAAGAATTCCTATAAGAAGGTATACTCTAAGTTATCATGTCTCATTCTCATCATGTAGAACTTATTACTATTTTTTTAGGATATTCTTAGAACCCGTATCTGTAATTGTTAATCCAGCTACATTTTGTAAAGTTAAATCAAGTTGTCTAAAGCATATTTGGAGCATCTTATAGCATTTGTTAGAACCATTGTTGCATAGGCAACCAGGCATCTGTAAGATGTGTCTGCGCTTCACTATTAAATGACCCAATTATTAGTGCTTCTCGGTTAAGTTATTGGTCAATAATTGTGTCCATGCATGAAAATTTTAATCTATTACCGAAAAATTTAATTACAACAAACAACAAAAACACTCAGGCCTTCTTTCCACCATAGTGGGGTCGGCTATATGGATCCTTGTCGCAATTGCACCCTATCCTTAGTCATAATCTTTCGAATGCTCAAGTACATTATGTTTTTCCTTATAGTTTTTCAAGTCATTATTGGTCTACCCCTCCCCCGTTTAATATGTCTAGTGATTATACTCTCACAATGCCTCTGATGGTCTCCTTTGCACATGTCCGAACCATCTTAGTCGAGCTTTTCACATCTTCTCTACAATTGATGTCACTCCTGTCTTATCCTTGTTACATTCATTCTTACATTTATCCAGTCTCGTGTGTGCACACATCTCCCCAACCATTCTCATCTCTGTAACTCCCATTTTTTTGCTCCTGTACGCAATTCACTGTCCAATACTCAGAACTGTAGAACACCGCTGGTCTAATTACAGTACTGTAAAACTTGCCTTTAAGTTTTAACTATTAATGTTACTTTACGATCACATAAGACCCCTGACGCGCCTCTCCACTTCAACCAACCTACTTGGATTCTATGTGATGCAGAGCCTCAATGGAGGACAAATTTTGGGTCTCATTTGACGACTTACCATATATGGCGTACCCGAATTGATGATCCGATTCCGCGAATGCGTCTGGATTCGTGTTGCGAATCAAAATCATATATTACTTTAGTATTTTTGATTTGTATTTGTTGTATTTGAGTGGCCCCACCTCCAGCCAATCATATTCGTCGATGGTGGGATGTCCTAGTTCTTCTTTTATTATAAGTAGTTGGGTAGTGGACTGGTTTTAGGCATTGCAGTTTTTGGCAAAAGTATTCCCGGAATCCCGCGATTCCTCCACGGTGCCGACTCCGTGGAACCCTAGGTGATGACTCATAGGTTGGTATCTTCCTCCCCAAGCATTCCCCTAACCCTAAGCCACGTTTTTCCCCTCCATACGCCCTTGTCGCCGCCTCCACATCCCTAAACAGACAGTCGTACTCCTTGTCCCTGCTCCACTTACATCCGCACCCCCCTTCCAACAACCACATAACCGTCGGCCTCCCCTGCAGGCTGTTGCCACCCATGTGCCTCTCCTCTCCCTTTGCTACCGCCCCCTCTTGCTTCAGCAGCCACCACCGCCCCACCTTAACTCCTCCCTGCATCGCCAGCCTCCCCCTTTCATTCCCAGCTGCCGACCCTAATCCAGCCGCTGGTTCCTTCCCCCCACAACCCCTCTTCACGTGGAGCCACCATCCCTAGCCCCCACTTCCTGGATCAGCCCCGATCTGGGAATTTTAGCCCCTATCCGTTCTTCATCCCTTAGCCTGGATCCACTACCAAACATCAGGCCCATCCTTCTCTCGCTCGGATCTATACCTACGGGGCTGGATCTATCCATTCTCGGTCCAATTCTACCTTCCACCGCCGAGGACAACCACCTACGCTATTTCCACGCTACCGGTTCCGCCTCGGATCGTCGTCCTTGCATTTGCAACTCCGAATCTTCAATATCTTGGTCAGCCCACTTTGATGAGATTTTGTTGTATTGGATTATTTTCTTTCAGCATTATTATTATCAGTTGGATCGTATGCTTGCTTGGATCTCTCATTTCGTAGTTGTTTGTTTTGGATTATTATTGTGATCTGCAGAATCTATTCGCGCGCGCTCTCGCTTTTGGCCCTCCACGCGGAGGAAAGCTTAAGCTTGTCTTGACTAAAAGAATTATTTTGATCTTGCTAAAATTATCTTTTGTGATTTAAATATTTATTGCCGAATTTTGATTAATACGTCGGGCTTTGCATAACATGTAGGGTTAGGGCCACTGTTTCTCCGTCCCCTATAGATTCACCCTGCGTCACTATGTATCACATATTTATCTGCACCTCCATCTTTTGAACTATCGATTCCAGATATTTAAAGCACTCATTGCGCAAAATATATTGACCATCCTACTTAATAATGGAGTCATCCATCCTTCTTGCACTGCTAAATTTAAGCCTCATGTACTCCGTCTTTGCCCTACTCAGCTTAAAACCCTTCTTTTCTAAAGTGTCTTGCCAAGATTCAAGTTTCGCATTTTACACCCTCGCACGTCTCATCGACCAAAACAATATCATCCGCAAATAAGAAACACCAATGTATTACTTGTTGGATATGTCTAGTGAGCTCATCTAAGATAAGGGTTAAGAGATAGGGGCTTAAAGCTGACCCATGATATAAGCCAACAGTGATATGGAATTCCTTTGTTAATCATACAGATGTCTTCACCCTCGCCACTGAATCTATATACATATCTTTGATTATTTCAATGTATGATACATTTACACCTTTCTTTTTTAAGATTCTCCATAAGTCTTCTCTTGGAACCCTGTCATAAGCCTTCTCAAGTTCGATAAACAGTACATGTCAATCTTGTTTTCTTTCCCTATAATTTTTTTTCTATATTTTCCTTTCTGTGGAATATGATAAAGAAAGCAAGTATGTCATTCTTGATGGTTATGTTTTGTCATACCAGCATCTCAATTTGAATTTTGGAAGTATTCGGGACAATGTTAAATTAAAAAAAGAACGATATTAATGTATACATTAATGTTGAGCTTTGAGTAGCTGTTTATATGTCCATAATGGATTCAACCTGTCTTCTGATGATTATATTCTTTTCCTTGTTATTTAATGATTTTTATGTCAGTGATCCTTTGTTTTTTTACTTGTTTATTCTTGGATTCTTTCTTGTATAGTAATTAAATGGAATGTTTGGGTAGGATTTGGGAGGAAAAGGGGCATCTAAGTTAACATGTAAACATAGTTCTCATTATGATCTGCGAAGATTAAATTGAACACCTTAGGCAGCAGTTGAGATGAATGAAAAATGAGGATCGATAAAACCTGCTCTAAATACCTGGGATAAGGTAATGATGATGATGATGATGACTACAATTTACATATTTTGCTTACAATTTTTTCTTCCACTGTGTTTTTCAGGAAACAACGCTCTATGTGACACTTGAACCATGTCCTATGTGTGCTGGGGCAATTCTTCAAGCCAGAATTGATACCGTGGTTTGGGGAGCTCCCAATAGATTGTTAGGAGCTGATGGAAGCTGGGTCAGGTATGCTAAATATGTAGCTGAATATTGGTTCTTTTTCCCATGCGCCATGAAATTCCTTACAGTAAGTAATACTAGACTCCTGGGATTTTTTTTTCTGATTGAATATGATAATTGTTTCTAGTGGTCTCTGTGTGGTGAAATGACTCACTTTGGGATATTAGGATTTGATATTGAATTGATACAATCGTCACTCAAGACAAAGCAAAGTCATTCGATTTGATCTTGTTATGAGCTCCTGATTGAGACCGTGTATGAGGATGCAAGAGTGAGGAATCCTAGAGAAGATCGAATTTCCCCTTCCTATAGTAAGAGGGCTCTATGGTGGAGGATAGGAAAGAGGCTCGCCGGAGAAGAGGAGACGAGGAGAAACGGGGAGCCGAGCTCTACCGGGGGAAGTCTTGTGTGTGCCCTAGGAGGACTGATCTAGAGTGGAGAGAGGGAATGAGAGAGAGAAGGAATTTCTTGCATACACCTTTCCAACCCCTTTGTGTAGTATAATGCAAGAGATAGTGCTAAGAAAGTTAACCAAAATGGCTTTCACAAGGCCTAACATCATGTGAGTGAAATAAGATTGTCTTTAACACATAAAAATACTATGCAGAAATTAAAATATGTTTGTTCTAGTCCCCACATGTCTTGCCCCATCGGAAACCCGTAAGCATCACCTCCCTTGTTTTGATCAAGCTGGTCCTGAAGCCTGAGAGACGGAAAGGTGGAATAAAGGTTGGCGCTGTCCTCCCAAGTGGCTTCTGCTGCTTCACCTCCCATTGGACGTGATCCTCTGGTAGCACATTCCTCTATAAACCTGAAATGATACTCAGTACTTTAATGTCAACTTGTGATATGTATTCCTCAATGTCAAAGTCTACTGGTAGGGGCGGCGCGGCGCTTTAACCATACTAATTCATTAGGTGCGGAGAAAAGCTCTCGATGCCTTCTGTTGTAAGCTTTTTCCATACCCGCCCACGCCTGCTGTAAACGGTAACAAGTCTCCATGACCCAGTTTGGAGAGCACGGTCCACCTCATCAACTAAGGTAGTATCCAGGAAGCACCAGTACGGGTACGGGTACTGGGTACGATACATACCCGGTACGGCGGTGCGTCAAAATTAAAAAAAAAACAAAAATATGAGTATGGCATGATATGTTATAACAAATATAATTTATATATATCACAAGTGCAATAAATAGTTCTCAAAATATTGAAACATCAAACTTAAATCTTAACTTGAAGTACAAGTCCACAAATCAATGCAACATAACATGAAGTTTTCAAACATTAAACATTCATAAATATTACAAAATTTAGCATCTTATATGTTTATCCAAAAGTGATAAAATTAAAATTAAGTTTGCACATCAGTCTTTTTTTTTCTTCATTGTTGGAGATCAACATTTTCAATCTCTGGTTAGTCTAGAGACAAGTTAGCCGTTTTGTTAATAACTTGCGTTGTATCAACACGTTCAATACACGTACTTGCAACAGAAGCGTACCAGTACCAGAAACATACTCAGTACAGATACACTACTTAATAGGACATACTAACACTTACTAGCATAGAGCCAACTTTTATTTACGCTAGAAAAACAAACTTCTATCACAATATGCGGAATGATGTGTTAAGTCCAAGTGTGTCCACATAGGTGTATCCGTCGAGTATCGGGTACGTACCGATACAGGATACGTATCTGGTAGACTTGTACGGGTACGCTGCCTTCGAGGAGGTATTCGTGTTTCATTGGGTAGTATCACCGGCTCACCGCAATAAATCAGGAAACGTGTGGGCTCTTTATCATATATGATCCGAAAGAGGGTGTTCTACATAGATGTATGGTACGAGATATTATAGCAGTACTTTGCTTAGGGCATCCAATCCTTATCTCTATCACCCATAAGGCCATAATGCATCTCATGTACATCTCCTTGGTGCGATTGACCACCTCAGTCTACCCATCTAATTATGAATGGTAGTCATATGACGACCAATTTGGTGTCACTGAGGGTAAACAATTTATTCCATAACTAAATGTTGAAGCACCTGCTCAAAGCATACAAGTGTCACGCTACCTGCTGTTAATATTTTATTTTTAGAACACATAATTATACTTATTATATACAGAAAAATATTTTTTGTCATTTATAAGATATAAAAAACTAATATTTTTAAATATCTCTGACATGTCTCCGACATCCGACATTTAAAAACTCAATCCAACATTTAGCCGATATCGGATATACCCAACCTTGATCTAAATTGATTTCATAATTTAAGTTTAACATCTCTGTCAATTCTCGACTGCATTGAGTGAAAAATGAGGATTCATAGATCTGCCCCAGATTATTTAGATAAAAAGCCATTAAATATTAATTATGATGATAACTACAACAACTGGAACCCAAACAAGTAGTTCTTACAAAATAATCAAGTGCATTGCAACCAATTTCAAATGGGTACTAAGATGTATACTTGCAGCTCATCAAAACAGACAATAAGATTTGATGGTGATTTATGGAAACAGATAACCAAACTTTTGATGATATATATTTTATGTTATATGCTGTTCAATTCCTTTGTTATATCTTTCTACTGACTGTAAACATTGTTTGTTATTCAATTATATTGAATATTTTCGTCTATGCGTCTCAACAGGCTATTTCCCGGCGGTGATGGAGGAAGCAACAGCTTGGATCGACAGAGTCAAATGGTTGGACCCGTCCATCCTTTCCACCCAAAGATAAAAATAAGACGAGGGGTCCTCGTAGCTGAGTGCGGCGATGTCATGCAGCAATTTTTCAAACTCAGGAGGAAGAAGGATACAAAACAAGAATCATCGCCGCCATCATGCCTTCCAATATCAAATCGCCCGACAAAATTATTTACTAAGCTGCATAATATCTTCTGCATGATGTTTTGTTTGTAGCATTCCTTAACTTTTTTTTTCTGGCTTCCATCTGTAGAATAAGATCACGCTTCTTCTGTAGCTTAATAAATAGTTTGTTCATCAATCAGCTGTTGATTTTTCTAACTTTTTCTTCCTTTTAAGGATGCGTGCAAAAAAAAGTGTTTCATCTGAGCCGGGTGGAAATCACTGTTACTGAGGTGAATGTTAGAATTTTTGTTCTTTCATAATTAGTTCATAGAGCCTTCGTGATGTTTAGTGTCCGGACTCTATGGCTCCGTTTGGGAGTACTTATTTTCACCGGTCAAGCGGTTAAGACCGCAGGAACCGGGTCTTAATTAAAGCCCGGTTAATGCGATCGTAACCGCTTGACCGGTGAAAATAAGTCCTCCTAAACGGAGCCTATATCAATTGATGAAAAAAAATTTCATCATTTGTAGATGTGCGCGCCCAGCAGCCACGCTCACACGCACTTAGCAGACGCGCGCACCCAGCGACCGTGCACACATATAGGGCGAGGAACAGTCGTGCGCGCACTACAGCCGCGCATGCGCGACGTGCGCCCCCGCGCACATGTCGGCCTTCCCCTACCGCAGTTTGTCAATGCCGCCCGCCGTCGACAAACCTTCCGGGGCCACCCAGGGGCAGGCCCGTCTTTTTTCGAAAATTGGTGAGCCATGTGATCAGGATCGTGCAACCTCATTCATAGGTTTGAGCTCCATGACGACGGAATTACCAAGTGGTCTCTCAGAAAAACTATAAAAACGTACGTAGGCCTTCATTTGAAGACAAACAAGAAGAGAGAAAAGAGCTATGAAGGTTTTTCGGCAAAGACTTGAAACTCTGATAGATTTTTGCCGAAGACTTTGAACCCTCTTACTCTCTAGCGCTTAAATGTCGCCCTAGCGCTCAAGTCCTCAAGTGCCTCTCTTGCGTGCAAGCGCTCATGTTCCCCCTAGCGCTCAAGTGCCTCTTGAGTGCTCAAGGCCCTCTCTAGCACTCAAGTCGTCAACCGCTCAAGTCCTCTCAAGCGCTCAACTGTCTCTCTAGCACTCAAGTGCCTCCCTGACGCTCAGCGGCTCAGGTGCTCAAGTGCCTCTCTAGCGCTCAAGTGCTCCATCGCTCAAGTGCCTCTCTAGCGCTCAAGTGTTCACTCTGCTCCCTGTGATGCCTGCTCCAGCGACAGCTCCAGAACCCTCACCTGAAAGTTCAAAGGAAGATTTTGCTCCTTCACTCTAAAATACGTGTTACCTTGTTCTAACCCACTTCATCGCTCAAGCTACAAAAGATACACGATTCAAACCGTATCCGACAACAAGTATAACAAAATATTAGTTCAATCCATAACACTCAAACGAATGAACTACATAATTTTTTATCGTTCAAGGTAATGTCTCTTCCTTGAAGTAATATTAACTTAGGTCCAAGCATTCCAAAAGTTTTTTAGACAATTTACCAAAACGCCACAACCATTTATTCACAAATGATCCGGTGATAAATTTTGATTTAACACCATTTCCCTCATACCCATCCGTATTATCGATTCCATAATAATAATATATATTTCCAATATTATCTTTTCTAAATTCAAACTATAATCATGGGTTTCACCATAATCCAATCTACAGATATATGAGCATATTCATTATGCACTGATTTTATTTATGTTTGATTAAGGGAAACTATTCAACCATTAATTTCATTGACCTCAACTTGAAATTATTTTCCCACACTTGAATAGCAACAAGAATCTTATAATACACATAAATTCCTATGTTGATAGCGTCAAATCTCGATGACTTTAATGATAAAAAAACGAGCTTTTGAAAATTGTATATTGCAAAATCTTCAATGTAGTGACTTTTTTAATAAAAATGCACGTCCGGGGGAAAAATGAGCGTCTGTGCAGAAAAAGCGTGCTCATGCGAAAAATGCGAGTCTGGGCGGAAAAAGAGCGTCCGCGCGAAAAATGCGACTTTTGGCGGAAAATGCGCGTTCGAGTGTCGAAAAAAACGCGCCTGGACGGAAAATTCGCGCTTGAGCGGAAAATGCCCGCCCGGAAGGAAAATGCGCGCCCGGGGGAAAAATGCGCGCCTAGGAGGTAAATGAGCGCACAGACAGAAAATGTGCGCCCGGGCGAAAAATGCATGCCCGGGCGGAAAAATGAGCGCTCGGGAAAAAAATGCGTGTATGGGCAAAAAATGCGTGTCTGGGCAAAAAATGCCCGCCCGGGCGGAAATTGCACACCCGGGCAAAAAATGCGTGTCTGGGCAAATTTTTTTTCGCCCGGGCAAAAAATGCACGCTCGGGCAAAAAATATGCGTCAGGGCAAAAAAAGCGCGCCCGAGCAAAAAAATGCGCTCCCGTGAGAAAAATGCGCGTCCGAGCGAAAAATGCGTGCTCGTGCGAAAAATGCTCGTTCGGACGAAAATGCGCTCTTGAGCCAAAAATGCGCGTTCGGGCGGAAAATGTGCGCCTGGGCGAAAAATGAATCGTCAGGAGAAATAGATCGTCTTGAGAAAGGCTAGGGTTTCCACAGTGTTGTCGAAATGGATCCGGAGGAGGAAAACATTTTCGTTGCGTCAACTGTGTATCGGGATGAGAAAGTACTTTTTGAAAAGTTGAAAAGTTTGAGACCCGTGACTTTTCAAAAAGAGGAGAAAAAAGAGTTTTAGGCGGTAGCTTTTCCCACTAGTAGATATTCCAAACATGTTAAGTGCGATAGCGTTTCTAGAAAACGGAAAAGAGCTAAAAAGCCCTCCCAAACAGGAATAATTTTTGGATATGGGTAGCATTCTCAAAGGAAGGAGCGTGAGTTGGGATGACCTCTTGATTTTAGATCTGACCACCAGCAATAAATGGAGAAGAAAAAGAAAAAAAATAGATGAGTACACGGTATATCGGACGGCGAGCAGGATTGATCCAATGACGAGATCGCAACTTGCGCTCCTTCCCACTACCCGGACCCAAAAATTATTTCCCAAACAGGCCCTTAGCAATATTAGTTTCCCGTGATTGCCAACAATATCACAACTTTATGCGAGATTCAACCAAAGAAATATTTCAACTCTTCCGTAAGCCCAAAACCAAAAAGATTTCCTAAGGTTGTGGCGCAACAAATTTGCATGGATACTAAACTCATATTCATTACAATACTAAACTGAAAATGGGTCCTACTTCTCCATCATATCATAACAAAGCAAAATATGACCTAGAAACTTTTGCAAACTTGAAGCTTTCTAGTTTTTATTAAAATGGAGTTCGCGGCAAGTAGAGCTGTAACTTAAAACCGAAAACCGTAAACCGAACCGGAACTGAACTAGAACCGCAAAGAACTAGACCGAACCGTTTGCAAATTATTCGGGTTTTGGTTTGAATTTTGGAACCGTGAACAACTTTGGTTCGGGTGTGGTTCTTACATTTTATTATCTGGACCGGAACCGAAACCGGAACCGCAACATACAAGTCTCAAGCGGTTTCAAGATTTTTGAACCCGATCCGAACCGGACCGAAGTAGAACCGAACCGCAACCCGTTTATTATTATTAATTTTATTTTAATATTGTTATAATTTTATAATCTATCTATAATATTTATGTTAGAAAAATTAAGGTGCGTCGCTACGCAATTGTATTATCAAAAAATTAGGATAATTACAAAACGCTTAATGTAGCGATGATGCATGAAAGATCGTCTTATTCAAAATCTAATAATCTCTATTAGAGTAATATGCAAGATTAACTTTTCTAATTAGTCAAATTAATTTAAGAACACACAAATGAAATAGAGCTCGAATAAACGGTAACTGAAGTGCCAAAAATTTATATTGTCGTTTGTTCTGAGCTCATGCTTCGTGATAGCGGATGTTCGCAACAGTTGACATGTATTTTCTTTATGAACTCTGCGGCACTAGCATATCCCGTTAGCATACAAAATTATATGTTGTTTAGATTACTACAACAAGAGATAATTAGTATAAAGCCGGCAAGTGATAAAAACAGAGCGAGGCGCCGAGGTCCAAAAACTACTCCACTTCCTGACAATCCAACTTCTTGGGCACTTTTTGGCGGCACTTGCGATCAATGTGACCTTTCTTTCCACAACCAAAACACGTAAGTCCCTGGTACCCAATAGTCTCTGCACTGCTTCTTGTACCCAGTTTTTGTGGGCGGAATCTCTTCTTCCCAACCTTAACAACAACATTTATGTCCCCTAGCATGGACGAAACACTCAGCCTCTTAGCTTCGACAACTTGAAACTGACGTCTTTGTGTCTTACGAATATTTAATTCCAATGTTCGGGCATAGACTCGATCCCACACAAAGAGGGCATTAACTCATCACGTAACCCTTGACAAAAGTAGCAAGAAATTCTTAACATCAGAAATTCTTCTCGTAGCAAGAGATGAGCAGACATCCGAAAGTAGCGTGCCCAAAATGTCAGTTGAAAATATTTCTAAACTAACATGTGCTAGGGATCATCCAGTGAAACATCATTTGCATTCTTTGATCCACCACAGCTTTGCATCTCCCAATAGTATGAAGGATGCAACTATAACCAACTTTTTCTCGGGAACCTTCAACGCAACCAAAAGGTCTTTGGTCTCAGATAGACAATCTTCAGCATCAGCAGGAGACGTGAGTTGAAACCTAAGAAATGTTTGAGCCACACATCATTATCGATTGCACAAAACTTTCCTAACATCAGCACCGACTCCAACTAAAAGCTCTTCCACCACATCAACAAATCTGAACACCACACAAATAGTCAAGTCAACACTCTGAATTGTCTCTGCTGCAACTAACAACTCACTTGACATCTCATCGAAAACCACAAGTGGCAAGTCAGTAACTACAAGGTTCGTAGCTCCACCGTCATCACCGATCATCTAAAAGTAAAGGAATGTGATAAAGCTTAACAAAATAGTAAGCAACAACACAACAAGAGACTCTCACGTCCCACATAAATCAGAGCCTGAAATAGGTTCGTGATTCTTAACCTTTCGTGATTTTCTACACACATTAAGGCTCCGTTTGGCACGGTGGCGGCGGTCATGAACACAAGGGTTAAATTGTCATTTGTTAACGCCCATCTAAGGAACTTCATCCACTTTTATGTTCAAATAGATGATGTTTGTTAGGTGATCCTTAACCAATGACGTTTTAACCCAAACATTTACAACGGCCACCACCGTGTCAAACAGAGCCTAAATCTTGCCATGCCATAATAAGGATGATACCGCCCACGTTATTCCACAAACATGAACAACTAAACTACTTACATAACAACTGAACTACTTACAGAACAACCACTATGTTAGAGTGCTCGAAGCATCCGCGTGACCGTCTAGTTTGGAATGGCCTACTCGTTGCCCCTAGCTTGGATATTTATAGGGAAACCCTAAATACCCGACTACGGGTTATTGGACTCCTATCGGATCCTAACCGCAACCCGTTAAGCACCTGTCAACCCTATTCCAATATACCTCAACAATCTCCTCTTATATTGTAAATAGGTGTTAGCACAGTACAGATTACTTAAACGAAAATTAATAACGACCAAAAAATGAGTTTTCCAGAAAACATAAATATGAGTTTTAGATAACAAAATGCTAAACTCAAACACAGTCCCAAACATAACAATAAAATATCTGAAAGAAAACTCAAAACTGAAAATTGATCTATGCAAACAATATGGCTTTATTTGTTTGGGCGTTTCGCTGCTCCGTTTTGGACAAACGCCACCAGAAGGAGGGTAAACAAATGAACCTCCGGCGGCGTTTGCTCCGTTTCCACCCGCCCGCCTTGAGAAATGCCCCCAAAAAGCTCCGTTTGGAGCAGCCACCTCCCCCCTCCGATTCAAACACTCCGTTTCCACCCGCCGGATCGACCCACCACCGCCGAACCAAATGAAGCCTAGATCATCTTCATCTGGGTCGAAATCAACTTTCTCTCATCCAGTCTCCATGTGATCTGCAAACAAACACAATAAGAATGTCATGAGACAAATCTCTATGAATTCTAATATTTGCCAATCAAAAGTAAAGTGATTAGTTCTAGCAGTAAAAGAACGTAATACTCTAACAAGGAAGAAAGAATCACATATCAGCATCTCTATCTAATTTACACAAAATTAGAAAATTGATTTCATAGAATCAAACCATGTTCCATCGATTATTAAGATTATTATTAAACGTTTCACAATTGTGCTATATCATCAAGTTTGGAATGATACAACAAGCTGTGACTATTATATCATCAAGTTTGGAATGATATAACTAATAATCAAAATATCAGGACTCATATCAACAACTTCAGTATTCCTTTTTGGAATGATACCTAATTCAGCCTTCGAATGACATAGTTGTGTAAGTCATCAAGTTTGGAATGACTGACAACTAACCATCTCTGGCTTTCATCAGATAGCATCTGAAATACTTCAGTGTACCCAACTCTAGATGCTTGAATGTAAGCAGACTACGGTTCTAAAATTTAAAACATAATCAAGGAATTAAGTCCTCCTAAATGGACTTTAATCCCATCTCCCCCGATGTTTTAGTTGTTAGAACCTTACATAAGCCCTTGGTAAGGACATCTGCTACATTATCTTTTGATCTCACGTCCAAAAGGGAGATTATCCCCTGACTGGTGAGATAGGTCAACCAGGCCTGTTTCATCCTTAGTTGCCTTCGCTTTCCATTGAACAATGTATTTGTAGCAATGGTTTTTGTGGCTTGATTGTCACAATATAACGAAATAGAGTGCATTTTCAGACTCGTCATTGGAATGTTCATTATCAGGTCTCTTATCCACTCTGCCTCTTCTCCAGCTGAGGCGAGAGCATAGAGTTCTGATTCTATAGAGGATAGTGCTATACACGTCTGCCTCTTAGACTTCCAAGCTACTGCTGCTCCTCATAGGGTAAACACATAATCACTAGTGGATCTATTGTCAGCAATTTCTGAGCACCAGGAGGCGTCAGAATAACCCTCAAGCACTGGAGGATATCCACTGTAACATAAAGCATACTTTTCAGTGTACTTTAAGTATCGCATTAGCCTTTCCAAGGCGTCCCAGTGGTCCTTCCCAGGGTTACTCGTAAATCTACTTAACATGCCGACCGTAAAGGCTATGTCAGGTCTAGTGCAGGTTGTAGCATACATGAGACTTCCTATGAGTTTAGAGTAATCCAACTGTCTAATAAGTGAACCTTCATTAGGTTTCAGTCTATTGTTGTAGTCGTATGGAGTCTCGGCCTTTTTGCTACTAACGTAACCCCACTTATCAAGTAGATTCCTAACGTAGTGACTCTGACTTAGGGTAATACCCTTTTCAGTAAAATTCACTTCCATACCTAGGATGGTCTTCACCACTCCCAAGTCTGTCATGCTAAATATAGCCGTCAAGGCAATTTTCACGTCTTCCACCTCAGACTGATCAGTGCCCAGAATTAGCATGTCATCAACGTACAAGCATATAATTGTGACTTTATTTGAACTCGTTCTTACGTACAGACATTTATCTGATAGACTAGACTTGAAGCTCAAGTCTTTAACACAAGTGTCAAATTTCTCGTGCCACAATTTCGGTGCTTGCTTCAATCCATAGAGTGACTTAATCAACTTACAGACCTTATTTTCTAGACCTTCTACGACAAACCCTTCAGGTTGGTGCATATAGATCTCCTCAGTCAGATCTCCATTAAGAAATGCAGTCTTGACATCCATCTGATGAACAACAAAATGTTCAATAGATGCTAACGCGAGAAGTATCCTAATCGTCGCAATGTGACAAACAGGTGAGTATATATCAAAGTAGTCTATACCACTCACTTGAGTGAAGCCTTTTGCAACTAGACGTGCTTTGTATTTGGCGATACTCTCATCAGGATTAAGCTTCTTCTTCAGAACCCACTTACTTCCAATGGTTCTAGCCCCTTTGGGCAAATCAACCAAAGTCCAAGTGTGGTTTTGCAGGAGAGAGTTCATCTCATCATCTATGGCTTCTTTCCATAACAGAGAATCCCGAGATCGCATCGCCTCCTTATAGGTCGTTGGATCAGCTTCAACTTGGTAAGTCACAAAGTCTGTACCGAAGCTTTTAGGAACTCGTTCTCTATTAGATAACCTTTTAGATGCTAACGCACTAGTGTCTATGGGCTCAGTGTCAGAGGTTCTCATTTCTGGCTCAACAAAAGTCTCAGTATTGGTGACTGTCAGACCTGGAATCGTCAGGCTTTTATCCTTAAGGAACTTATCCTCAAAGAAAACTGCATCTCTAGATTCTATTGCAGTGTTAGTTGAGAGATCTAGAAATCTGTCTGCAGCACTATCCTCTGCACATCCTAGATAGACGCAAGTGTTCGTCCTAGGTCCAATCTTAGCTCTTCTAGAGTCTGGTATCCTAACGTAAGCGATACAGCCCCAGGTCTTTAGATTGTCAAATCTAGGAGGTCTCTTAAACCAAAGCTTATAGGGTGTTTTAGTCAACTTTGCATGAGGAACTTTATTAAGAATGTGATTTGACGTGAGGACGGCTTCACCCCAATAAGCTGCAGGCATGCCAGCAGTCAACAACATGGAATTCAACATTTCTGTTAAAGTCCTATTTTTCCGCTCAGCGATACCGTTGTATTGTGGTGAATACGGGGCAGTCGTTTCAGGAATTATGCCATTGCTGGCAAGAAAATCTCTGAACTCCCCCAAGACGTATTCGCCTCCTCTATCACTCCTTAGCCTTTTAATTTTCATGTCTAGTTGATTTTCAACCCTATTTTTGAAAATACGAAATTTTTCAAAAGCTTCATCTTTGGATTTAAGTAGGTAAATATGACTAAATCTAGAGTAATCGTCGATAAATGTTATCAGATACTTCCGACCTCCTCGAGTGACAAAACTTTTGTAGTCACAAATATCGGAATGTATTAACTCTAGTAATTGTGTGCTCCTAGAAACCTGACCAAAAGGTGTTTTAGTGATCTTTGTCTGAGCACAAATTTCACATTTGTCAAACTTAATGGTTGTGTCTAAGGGAATGTTGTCCTAATCTTGCATGTAAAGTCTTAGGATCTTTCAAATTTGAACTAACCTGATTGACTACCTCATTTGCTAGACTCAGCCGATACATCCCGTTGACAACATACGCACAACCAAAGTAATGCGAGTGAACCATAAGGGTTACTCGACCACCACTAATGTTAAACGACATACCCGCATCGCATAACAAACTAATAGAAATTAAATTAGTAGCTAACGAGGGTATAAATTTAACATTCTTCAAAATTAAACGTGTACCTGAAGATAGAGTCAGAGTAGCATTTCCAACCCTCAGAACATCAGCAACAGCACCATTTGCAACAGTAACAGTCTCTTGAATAACTTTAGCATCCTCCAGAAGCGCAGAATTATTACAGACGTGGCAGGTAGCACCTGAATCGAGCCACCACTCTGAACTGGCCTTCCCCTTTCCGACCATGGCAACAAAGTCAGTAGGCGCAGTCTGATAAACCATATTGGCTTTGTTATCAGTCCTAGGTGTGCTGGATTCGGCCCGTTTGGGCTGCTTGCAGTCGGAAGCGCAGTGACCCCACTTGTTGCAGTTGTAGCACTTGCCTTTGAACTTTTTAATTTTCTTGCTTGTGGCAGCAACTGCGGGTGCACTGGTCGCTGGTTTGGTCTTGCCAGGCTTAGGCTTGCGCTTAGGATAAGAAATCATGTTAGCAGCAGAGGTCTGCTTGCTAATCGTCTCTAAGGCATGCCTAGTCCGGTTCTCATCCTCAATGCATATGAAACGCTTGAGGTCTTTCAAACTCACATGCGTCTTCTTCCGATACATCTCAATTTTGAATGAGTACCATGTCGAGGGTAATTTGAATATTATCGCTCCTGCAACAAACCCATCTGGCAGGGGAATGTTCTCACTGTTGAGCTTGTCCACCAGATTTTCGAAGTCAGCAACTTGAGAGAGTAGCTCTCTGTCTTCAGTGAAAGTGAAGCCCATGAACTTGTCCACCAGGTGCGTCTTGGACATATTCTCTTCCTCTCTGAATTGCTCCTCAAGTGCGTCTCAGATCTCCTTGGCTCTTTTCATCTTGTTGTAGGTCTCGGCCAGCCTATTAGAGAGACAGTTTAAGATGTAATCTCGGCAGAAGTCTTCATCGTTGATCCACTGATCATCATCTTCTCTTCCTTTATAGGATTCGAAATCGGTTTGCACCGTGTAAAAGATGTTCAGGTACTTCATGCCGAACTGCGTGTTCCTCTTCCAGGCGCTAAACTCAGAGTTGGAGAATTTCTCCAGCTTTATCATCGGCACGGGAGAATTCCCTTTCGACATTGTGTCTCTTTCTAAACAATAGTATACTACTAGCAATCTAAATCACAAGCAGAAAATACCAGAAAGAGATCACCTGAGCCGCGGAGACGATGAGTTCTTCGGATCCAATCCAAGGAAAAAAACTTGTTAGCTCCTCCTCTTCGGCTGAATACAATCGCCAAACACTCGATCTCAATCAGAAGACTTCCACAACAAAACTCAACTGAGGTATGTAAGAATCTGATCTATGGCGGAGTAGATCTAGTAGTTAGATCAGCACTTGGATATGCTGATCAGCACTTTGATCAAAAAAAAAAATCCTCAATTTGAACATGCATCAATTGCTCCTTCACAATATTAGGCAGCAGATGCCTAAACTTCCTGTAGGTGGAGCCCTCTTTTGTCAAGATTTAGAAAGGTGGGATGCCCTCTTCATCAAGAACAAAGATCCAAAGTAATCTCCAAACAGCAGAGACAACACGATCAACGCAAGGAAGAAGACTTCCTAACAGCAGAACACAGATCAATGTGGATCTGGATGACAGAGCAGAAGGTGTATACCTCCCCTTTCCAAATCTGCTGCAGGAGAGAACAGATCACCTTGTTGCCGAGTTGTAAGGCTGGATCACCTCCTCCCTAACACGATTTCTCCCTTCTTCTTCGATCCAATCCCGATCGATGAAAACCGCAAGAGCAGTCGATGCTTTCCGATTGATGGCGGCGATGGCGATGCAGGGAAAATCGCGAACGGGAGGGAAATCGCACAGGAGCGGCGGCTAGATTTCGCGAACTGGCTTTCTTCACCTTTTCCCGATCGGCCGTAGAAAGCAGGATCTGCGATCCTTTCCGACCGACGGCAACGGCGCAACTTTCCCGATCTGAGCAAAAACCGGCGGCAGCGAGCAAATAAAAAATCCACCGGCCAAGACGACTTCTCCTTGGTCGGAGCAGGAACAGTGCCGCAGGAATCCCGATCGAGCTTTTCCTGATTGACGAAAGCAGCGACGGATCGAGAGCGGGATCGTGAACGACGGCGGCGGGAGCGGGGCTAGGGCAAAACGAAAAAAAAAACTTCGAGAATATTAGAGTGCTCGAAGCATCCGCGTGACCGTCTAGTTTGGAACGGCCTACTCGTTGCCCCTAGCTTGGGTATTTATAGGGAAACCCTAAATACCCGACTACGGGTTGTTGGACTCCTATCGGATCCTAACCGCAACCCGTTAAGCACCTGTCAACCCTATTCCAATATACCTCAACACACCAAACCTCATTCAAAGGTGTACAATTTAAGAAATAGTGTTTGCTCACCATTAGATATTTACCACCAATAAAATCATGCAACTCACATAAACATATCTGAAACAACCTCGGAACCTTTCAATGGATTTCTAAAAGTAGAGAGCCTAGTATCGATCTCAATCTCTACGTAAAGCACTAAGGATTTATTTCTCGAAACATCTAAGCCTGCCACAAGATCACAAGTGATTCAACTCCATGAACAGAACACGATCCGACCTAGTATACAACTACTAACACATTTACGTTAGTCGTTTGTGTTTAACAATGACTATATACTTCAGTGTGGAGATTTAAGAATATGAGAGGAATAAATGGGTATGTGCATGTTTGGAAGCAGTAACAATTTAGGGTGCATTTGGCCAAAACATTACATTTGGAGGGTGCATCTTGCCAATTACCCTCTCGGGGATGATATTGATACGGGTTCGGGGAGCATATCTCAACACTAAATTTAAGCTTCTGATTTCAATTAGAGTTAAGACGAAACAGAAAGTCAGAGCGACCATGAGTTATCTTCAGATGATCGAGAGGCTCAATTGCTGAAGTAGTTTTACTTCATAATGTTGGGATTACTACTACATTTTTCATGCTTAACTCTTTATGGTATGTTCTCTTAATAATATAAAAAAAAATGTTACGAAAATAAAGAAGAGTGCTCCAATCTAACAAAGGAAATGTCAAATAAAGAAGAGTGCTCCAATCTAACTAAAGAAATGACGGTTTGAAACCATCCATAGGTAGACAAAACTAACCTAATCATGCTATCATTATGGAGATATTAATTGCGTTCCTAGTTGCACAAACAAACATTTGGCATGACATCAACTTAACATAAAGAAACTTAACCAAACAGCCACCCTCAAGCACGCATGCACACATATGGGGAAAAATTCGCATATAGAGCCCGGAAGCTGGTTCCATACACCATTTAACGCCCAGGATCAATGTTTGGTGATCATATACAATCATGCGCCGATACACGATCACTTTCTCTTATACATACATGATCATTTTTTGATCGAACCAAAAAAACAAATATTTGTTGCATAACGATCCTGGATTTTAAATCTACATCCGGGCACCGTAAGCAACAACAACAAAAATCTAGGATACGCGCATGGTAGCATACATGAGTTTTATGAGTCAACCCTCGTTGGATATCCAGGACCAACCTACACACAACATAGAAGAGAGTTTGAGTAAGCATCTGCAAGTCAAACCTTCAAAAGAACTGTTGAAGCCGAGAAATATCTCAACCTCAGAAATCGGACTAGGCCACCTGAAGTTACTGGTCGAGCGGTCAAAAAGACGGTCTCTGGTCAGGAAACAGAAGCAAACTGTGCGAACAAGACCCCAGGTTGCTGCGGCAGGAAGGTCCCACCACGTACCCAGTTGCTTAGAAGAAGCAACCCCTTCTCAACCAAATTGGCCGAGCTAGGTACGAAGGAGACGAGCTCGAGCAATAGCGAGTCGAGGGCAATTGTTGGAACTCGCGAGGGCTCAGGCCGAGATTTGCTTGTTCTCTCCCTCGTACCCCTGAGGTCCTATTTATAGGGAAATCCAAGGAGGGGGGGGGGGGGGTCTTACTTATACCCCCACCCTGGCGAGTTGGCGACTTCCCTGGGGAGCTCGCCTAGAAGAGGCGAGCATCTGGCCATAGTCGCCACCTGGCGAGTTGGCCTGGGGAGCTCGCCATACTCGCCCGAACCTCCTGCGGCCTGGGGTGCTGATCTGGATCCCCATCTTGCCTTGTTGACTTTGACTTCTGATGACCTGGCGGTGGTAGGACCCACCCTCGTCGAATATGGGTTGTACACAATCCCCGCTCTTTTTGGGCGACGTAGGAGCCCGGAAAGAATCATCCAACGCTTATTCGGCGAGTACCTCTGCCGAGTATCTGGACAGCTCGCATCGTCGTCTGCTGGTAGAGTAGTCTATAAATAGGGGGGGCTTGATTTTTGAGACGGACCCTGAAGCTCGCCGAAAATGTCGGATGCTGAGAAGTTGCTGATGGACAATCTCGCCGCCCTTTCTGGCCTCCTCGGCATAGCCAGACAGAAAAGGCCGCGCGGGGAAGACGCCACCGCCTCGACCCCGCCGAAGAAGAAAAAGGCGAAGAAGGTCAAGCAGTCCGCCACTGCGGTGGTCGGCTCGCCTCCACCGCTGAACCAAGTCGCCGCGGCGACTGGAAATCCCGCAGCTTCTTCCAGCACCCAGAAGCTGTTGAGCGATCTCGGGCTTGACGACCTCCCCGGATCGGTTCGAGACAGCCCGCCGGAGGACCCGGGAATGGCCGAGGAGCTCGCGGCCGCTAAGGAATCCGCGGCGGCTCAGGTCGAGGTCGTCACCGTGTCAGGTCGCCATCTGGAAATCTTTCCTGCTAGGTTGTCGCCGCTTCTTCTTTACTGACTACTTTTCTATGCAGACTCTCCGATTGCCGCGGACGCGACTCTTGACGTCGTCCCGCTGAGCTCGGCCCCCCTACTCGCCCTGGCGGCCGATAGGCCGTCCAAGACCGCCTACACGGTCCGGATGGGCCTTAGCTCTGGGAAGGCGTCAGGGGCGACGTTGGTGAAGGGCACCCCCCCGGTGAGCAAGGAGCTGCCGGTGAAAGAAACTCCCGCTGGGTTGTCCGGGTCGGCGCGCGAGGATCCTCCGGCGAGCAGGGCGGCCTCCGCCGTTGTGAGTGGCGGGAAAGTAGTCTCGGCGAGCGCCTCATTGCCGCCGCCGCCACCCTTGGTCGCCACTCCTTGCCAGATGTCGGGCATCATCCTGCCCCCGCCGCCGCCTTTGTCTGCTTCGCAGAGGTCGGATCTTCCGCGACCTCCTCCACCTCCTGCGCCGAGGGCTCCACACCACCCGGCGAGCTCATCTCAAGCTCCGCCGCCGTTGAAGAAGCCGGAGAGGCAGCGGCCGGCCTACTTCCCTCCGCGGGTTGGAGACCCCGACTACGTCGGCCGAGGGTCGGGAGAGCGCGGGCAGGGCAGGCCTGCCGATCTTCCGAGCAGCTCTTCGGGGAGGCGAGATACCTCCGGGCAACCTCCCTCGCCGCGCCGATCCCGATCTCCTCGCCGTGGTAAGCTTTTTTACCACTTCGATTTCTGCCCCACTTTTTCCGACCTGACGATCTATTTCTCTTTCTTGTCAGATCGCCCGACGACCCCTGGGGCGGCTTTCATCGACGCCATCGGGCTGTCGGGGAGCGAGTATCGCCAAGCCGCTGCTCGCGCCTACATGGAGCTGGAAAGCAAGTTCGACCAGCTCGCTATCTGCGACCCTCACCGACGCATCTCGGCTCTGGAGGCGAGGATGGCCAAGGTCGAAGGGCTCCAGGCGACCTTGGAGAACTATGAAGCTCGCTTCCACATGGTCAAAGAGAATGATCGCCAGCTGCAGTGGAACAACCACCGCCTGCAGCTGGTGCTTGACGAGCTGGCCGGCATCCGGGCGAGCATGGGGTCTGCTGGACGTCTGGCGAGGATGGAGGAGCAGCTCCGGCTCGGCGACGATGCCATGGCGTTGGCGACGGAGCATTACCGGCGTGCACGCGAGATCGGCTGGGCCGGGCGACATCCTCACCCCCCTGAGCGGCCTAGGGCGCCTTAGTAATTTTGCCTTTTGAATGTAGCTCGTCATGCGCGACTTTGTACTTCTTTCGGACATCTTTTTTTTATTGATTAATTCATCTTTGCGTGTATGAGTATTCTCGCCTTCTGATTCTTCGTGTGTGCACTTTCTTTGTGGTGTGCCGAGCTCTAGGTCTTCTGGCAATGTCGCCTCTTATTCTTCACCGCGCGAGCTCGTTCGATACTCGCCGAGACGGGCAGACCCCCCCCCTTTGCCTTGCCATATCTATAAATAGGAGGGGTAGGTGGGTCATAAAGCGTACGTTGTAGCGATCTTCTCTTCATATCGGCGAGTATCCGAACATCCAGCTCGCCTTCTCTCGCTCTTTTTACAGCTCGCAAACATGGTCGGCGACGACGCCAGCGCTCGCCAACAAGCTCACGCCATTAACTTCGCGGATGTGGCATTCAAGAAGTCCATTACCTCAGAGAAGGACCTGGCGGCCTTCAGGGAGCGCCTGCTGCCCGAGGGCTACTCGGCGAGGCTTCCTACTCGCGGCGAGCGGCACAACACATATGTTGAGGGCGCCCTTGTCTTGTCGCTGCGGCATTTCGACGCCGGCCTGCGGCTACCCTTCTGGCCGGAGTTCTGCGAGATCCTGCGCTACTTCGGGATCGTCCCCGCGCAGATCAACCCCAATGGCATGGCGATCATCATGGGGTTCCTATGCTTCCTCCGGGAAGAGAGGATCGCCTTCGACCTCTCCGTCTTCTGCCGCATCTTCGCCTTTGCGGCGACCTCAGAGGGAGTCGTCTTTTTTAGCAGCCACGTCTGCACCTTGGTCGGGACCGCGAATAAGGTCCACCGCTGGAGCGAGTAGTTGGTGGTCGTCCACGGCGACTTCGGCGGGATTCTCGGCAGGCCGCACCAACCGGCCGACGTCGCCTTCCTTCCTCCCATCCTCGAAGGAGCTCGCGAGCAGCTCTTCGAGTACTTCCGGGGTCGGCGATTTGACATCATTTTCTAGCGTCTAAACGTCAACGTGCTCGAGACAGTCTACCCCCGTGAGAGTAAGCCGAGCTTAGAATGCGTCCTGGTTACTCGCTCGTTGTCCTTTTTCCGTTGAAGCTAACTTGTCGCGCGTTTTGCAGTTCCCAACGAGCTTCCGGAGAAGCCTCTTCCTTTGGCGAAGGAAGTCGCCACTACGCGCTCGGACGTTCGCCCCCCTGTCGACGTTGGGGAGAAGAAGGCGGCCAAAGGAAAGTCGCGGGTCAGCTCGCCAGGCCCCGCGAGGAAGAGGGCGAAGGCCTCGTCGCCACAATCCGTCGATCGCCGGTCGCCGACGGGCGCCCGGTCGCCCCACTTCCACCCCAACTACGGCCTCGGGCAGGGGGTGGTGGATTCCTACGGCCGCCCGCTCGTGACTTGCTCGGCGGAGGACAACTCGGTGTCGCTGAGCACCAACCTCCCGTCTTGGTCAACCGACTGGGAGGACAAGGGGGAGGCTTTCGCCGTCCTCCACGCCATATATGGGCGAGTCGATGCGGAGTCCGTCCTGGAGCTGACCCCGTTGGAGCTCGCCCATCAGTCGGCCTGCGCGCTCGCGCGGTCTGCCGAGCTGGGGCACTACTCGGCGAGGAAGCTGCTGGAGATGACCGATGCGCTCAAGGTCGTCTCCAAGAAGGCCATCGACCTCGACATGCAGTCGGTCCGCTGGAAGGACTTCGAGGTGAGCTGTCCTTGGGTTGGTTGCTCGATTTGTTTCATCGATAGGTTCTGACGTCGGTCATCTCGCAGGCTGGCGAGATAGAAGCAGCGAAGAAGCTCTCTGAGTGCGAGGAGAAACTCGCCGCCTCCCAGGCCGAGCTGGAGGCGGCCCAAATTCGCGCAGCGGAGATGGAGACGAGGCTGGTCGCTGCTGAAGGACGGCCGAGCTTCTCAACCCCGCTACCCGAAGACCTGGCGCGAGCGGTGAAGCAATCTCGCGTCCTCTGGGAGGAGAGATCCTCTGTTCGCCGTGAGATTGCGCGGGCGGCGGGGAACATCATACTCGCGCGCCTCAGGCTCGGGGGCCAGCTCGTCGAGGGGGAGAAGCCGCTCACTGTCGACGAGCTCATTCCCGAGCTACTCGCCGAGGGGACCATCCCGCCGTACCGCGCCTCGCCGCCGACCAGCTCCGGCGATTCCGATGACAGCAGCAGCGGAAGCAGCAGCGGCGGGAGCGAGAGCGATGAATTTGTAGATATCGGTGATATCGGAGACGACGAATATCGACCATATACTGGCGACGAGGAGTCCTAGTTGCTCGCCGATATTCCTTTTGTAAATCAATTTTTGACTTGTGATTTATACAAATTTTTGCTCCTGCATTTTTCTGACATGTTGCTCGCTAGGCTCATAGGCTCGGAGAGGAGCGTTCGCTAGATCGCAGGGGGATGGTCCCGACATCGATCATCCGCTCGCCGGGACCTACTCGCCCCTGCGCCCGGGTATTCGTGAACCTGCTGGGAGAACCTCGCGCACCGCGCGGGTCGGCGCGTGGGACATACTCGCATGCCCTCCGGGGCTCGCTTACTCGCGCGGCTCCAGCTCGCTTACCCGCGTGGGACCAGCTCGCCTACTCGCGCGAGATCAGCTCGCCTACTCGCGCGAGGCCTGCTCGCCCACCTGCGCGTGACACAAGTCGAACCTGGCTTAGTTGTCGAATCATAACCTGCGGGCCTCTCATTCTCGCAATCGAGGAGATCGGCCGATTCCCGACGAGAGGAGCTCGTGGGGGTGCCGATCTTACGATGCTACTCAACTCGAAGTCTTGGATTACAATCGAGGAGATCGGCCGATTCCCGAGGAGAGGAGCTCGTGGGGATACCGGTCTTACGACGCTGCTCAACTCGAAGTCTTGGATTATAATCGAGGAGATCGGCCGATTCCCGAGGAGAGGAGCTCGTGGGGATACCGGTCTTACGACGCTGCTCAACTCGAAGTCTTAAATTACAATCGAGGAGATCGGCCGATTCCCGAGGAGAGGAGCTCGTGGGGATACCGGTCTTACGATGCTGCTCAACTCGAAGTCTTGGATTACAATCGAGGAGATCGGCCGATTCCCGAGGAGAGGAGCTCGTGGGGATACCGGTCTTACGACGCTGCTCAACTCGAAGTCTTGAATTACAATCGAGGAGATCGGCCGATTCCCGAGGAGAGGAGCTCGTGTGGATACCGGTCTTACGACGCTGCTCAACTCGAAGTCTTGGACTACAATCGAGGAGATCGGCCGATTCCCGAGGAGAGGAGCTCGTGGGGATACCGGTCTTACGACGCTGCTCAACTCGAAGTCTTGGATTACAATCGAGGAGATCGGCCGATTCCCGAGGAGAGGAGCTCGTGGGGATACCGGTCTTACGACGCTGCTCAACTCGAAGTCTTGGACTACAATCGAGGAGATCGGCCGATTCCCGAGGAGAGGAGCTCGTGGGGATACCGGTCTTACGACGCTGCTCAACTCGAAGTCTTGGACTACAATCGAGGAGATCGGCCGATTCCCGGGGAGAGGAGCTCGTGGGGATACCGGTCTTACGACGCTGCTCAACTCGAAGTCTTGGATTACAATCGAGGAGATCGGCCGATTCCCGAGGAGAGGAGCTCGTGGGGATACCGGTCTTACGATGCTGCTCAACTCGAAGTCTTGAATTACAATCGAGGAGATCGGCCGATTCCCGAGGAGAGGAGCTCGTGGGGATACCGGTCTTACGACGCTGCTCAACTCGAAGTCTTGGACTACAATCGAGGAGATCGGCCGATTCCCGAGGAGAGGAGCTCGTGGGGATACCGGTCTTACGACGCTGCTCAACTCGAAGTCTTGGATTACAATCGAGGAGATCGGCCGATTCCCGAGGAGAAGAGCTCGTGCGGATACCGGTCTTACGACGCTGCTCAACTCGAAGTCTTGAATTACAATCGAGGAGATCGGCCGATTCCCGAGGAGAGGAGCTCGTGTGGATACCGGTCTTACGACGCTGCTCAACTCGAAGTCTTGGACTACAATCGAGGAGATCGGCCGATTCCCGAGGAGAGGAGCTCGTGGGGATACCGGTCTTACGATGCTGCTCAACTCGAAGTATTGGATTACAATCGAGGAGATCGGCCGATTCCCGAGGAGAGGAGCTCGTGGGGATACCGGTCTTACGACGCTGCTCAACTCGAAGTCTTGAATTACAATCGAGGAGATAGGCCGATTCCCGAGGAGAGGAGCTCGTGGGGATACCGGTCTTACGACGCTGTTCAACTCAAAGTCTTGAATAAAATCCTGCATCCTTACATAGTTTGGAGATTAATCTCAGAGACATCTTGACAAGAAAGAAACTCTTTCCGGAGAGACGCTCTTGACCCTGCCAAATCGGGGGGTTGGCGTCCAGACCCGTTCCTAAGAATTCCTCTAGTCGGAAGAGAGATGCACTCGGGGAGACCTAGGCCGACATGCAAGGGGGGAGCTGATCTCGGCCGGCAATGCAGAGGCTCGGCCTTACAAGAGCGCTTAAAGTCCCGAAGCATCGTCCTATCATCCGTACTAGGCTATTCAGTAAGAACGGGTTGAAGGCACGTATCTCGATTTGATAGTGAAGATCGCTTCCAGCTACGATTCGAACGGGGGTGGTGTTCATCGAGGGTCCTCTCCGGACGCACTCGGAATCAACACACACCCCTGGGCTCGTCCACGCCCTCCTTTCAGCAGGTTATCCTGTCTTGTTGCTCACTTGAGATTTTTTGCTTCTGGGGGCTTTACGAGGCCGGCCTCTCCTCGAGTCCGGGGGATCAGGGTGCGGATCTGTTCCTCGTAGTTCCTCCAGACGGAAGAGAGATGCACTCGGGGAGACATAGGCCGACATGCAAGGGGGGAGCTGATCTCGGCCGACAATGCAGAGGCCCGGTCTTACAAGAGCGCTTAAAATCCCGAAGCATCGTCCCATCATCCGTACTGGGCTATGTATGAGGAACAAACCGACCACTGCCTCCCGAAGTTGACTACGAGGCGGGCCATGGAAACACTCAGAAGCCTTGAGGCATGTTCAACACAAAAAGATAAAATCCCGCATCCTTTGTATATTAACTATGTTTACAGAAATAGATACATGGGTTACCGCTATGGGTAGAATCTTTTCAGATCATCCCCACTCGAGATCCCAGTCAGCTGCTCTCCCGCTTGATCTTGTAGGTAATAGTCTCCTGTGGCCAGGGCTTCTTGGACGATGAAAGGTCCTTCCCAGTTGGGATGCAGCTTGCCTACGGCGGCTCCCCGCCCAGCGGCGTCCACCTTCTTCATGACCAAGTCCCCTGCGAGGAAGTTTTTTAAGCGGACATTTTTGTCGAAATGCCTCGCCATGCGTCTCTTGATTGAAACCGAAGAGAGGCCCGTCCGCCGCCTGAACCCGGGACGCTTCCACCTGAAGACCGACGAAGGTTCTCTTGAAGATGACATTCACCGAACTACCGTTATCTGCGAGGATTCGGTCGACGGTGAAGTCCTCGATCGCGGCCTGGATCACCAGAGTGTCGTGGAAGGGGTTCTCGTTCCAGAGCATGTCTTCCTCCGAGAAGGTGATCTCGTTCAATGGAGGGGGGGTTTGAGACGTCGAGGCGACGCTCTTTTTGTAGATCTGGTGGAGGCTTCCCTTGCGGGAAGCTCCTAACCCAGCCCCTCCGTTGATTACTCCGACGTGTCCGCCTCCCGGACCGGGGATAACATTCCCCCTTCCTCCTTGGTCAATTCTGTCCTCGTTTCTCCTCCTCTGCGGCACCTGGTAAGCCACCTGCCCAACCTGGGCCTCCTGCTGCGGCTGCTCCCTCTCGGCCACCGTCGCTTCCATCCTCCTCCTTGTTTCCCAGAACTCAGGGCAAGCCAAGGTTCCGTGCCCCTCCACTCGATGGATATCACAGTAGAGGGGAATCGCCGCTTCCTGCTGCCTTTCCTGCCTCCTCTCCTGCTGCCTCTCCTTTCGCCGGCGCTTAGTGGCTCGCTGGGTGATGGCCATGGTCTCCCTTCTTCCTCCTCCCTGCTCCCGAGGGTTGTAATTCCTCCTCTCCTCCTGATGGACGGGTCGCCTCCACTGGGGGCGATCACTCGGGTACTGGAATCTTCTCTCCTCGCTCCTCGTCTCTCGACCCCCGACGGGCCTCCTATCCTCCTGCCTTCGAGGCCTCTCCTGCCTCTCCGCTTTTTTGAGCTCCCTTCCCCTTTCTCTCTTCTCTTCCTCTTTCCTCTGCGGACTCTCCTGCTCCCTGTCGCTGCGCCCCTCCGACGCCCTCTCCTGCTTCCTGTCGCTGCGCCCCTCTGGCGCCCTCTCCTTCTCCAGCAGCCTTCCTCTGTCCTTCCCCAGCGGTCTGTCTCCGTCTAACCGTGCCAGGAACTCCTTGTTCCTCTCCTCTCCTTGGATGAATACATTGGCTCGCTCCACCATTTCTTCGAACGACTTGGGCGGCCTGTGCCCTATCTCCATGTTGTACAGACCCTGCTTCAGCCCAAACTTGAGGGCCACCATCAAGGTGAACCCGTCTACCTCTTCCACCTCCAGCACCTCCTCCTGGAACCGATCGATGTAACGGCCCAAACTCTCGTGCTGCCCCTGCACGATCTTGAAGAGGGCGGTTGCCTCCTTCTTCCTCTGCTTGGACGTCGCAAACCTTGCCAACAGACCCCGTCGAAGATCTGAGAAGCAGTAGACTGACCCTGCTGGCAGCTGGTGGAACCAATCTCTTGCGCTACCTTTGAAGGTAATGGAGAAGAGCCGGCACTTGAGAGCATCGGACATGTTGCTAATAGACACCACATCTTCAAACCACTGAAGATGTCTCACCGGGTCGTCCTTGCCGGAGTAGTACGAGAGGACCGGCTCTCTGAAGTTGTCGGGGACGAGGGCTGCGAGGATCTCGTCGCAAAAGGGGCTCCTCCCTTCCTGGCGGCGGCGAGTATCCTCCCCGCTCGAGCAGTCATACTCGCTCCATCGGCGAGTATCTCCATACCTCGCCGAGAGTTCCGGATCTCGAAACCGGATTCCCTGACTACTCGCCGGGTGATGTCGCGGCGGGATCACCTGCTCTCCACTCGCCCAAGCGGGCTCCTTCCCTGCTCGCCGAGTTGGTATCTCCTCGCCCGGGGGTGTCCGGCGGCGGGGAGAAGTCGCCGTCACCTCAGGCGGATTGGACAACCCGACGAGTATCGCCTTCTCCACTCTCCTCGCGAACTCTTCAAAAGCCGCCACTGTCACATACTCGCTACCTTGCCCCGGGACTCCAGCTCCCGCCGAGTTACCTCCCAACTCGCCCCGGTCTCCACCATCGGCCATCTTCCAACCACGACTTTCTTCTTCGGCCGCTATCCACGCTCACCGCACCAAGTGTTGAAGCCGAGAAATATCTCAACCTCAGAAATCGGACTAGGCCACCTGAAGTTACTGGTCGAGCGGTCAAAAAGACGGTCTCTGGTCAGGAAACAGAAGCAAACTGTGCGAACAAGACCCCAGGTTGCTGCGGCAGGAAGATCCCACCACGTACCCAGTTGCTTAGAAGAAGCAACCCCTTCTCAACCAAATTGGTCGAGCTAGGTACGAAGGAGACGAGCTCGAGCAATAGCGAGTCGAGGGCAATTGTTGGAACTCGCGAGGGCTCAGGCCGAGATTTGCTTGTTCTCTCCCTCGTACCTCTGGGGTCCTATTTATAGGGAAATCCAAGGAGGGGGGGTCTTACTTATACCCCCACCCTGGCGAGTTGGCGACTTCCCTGGGGAGCTCGCCTAGAAGAGGCGAGCATCTGGCCATAGTCGCCACCTGGCGAGTTGGCCTGGGGAGCTCGCCATACTCGCCCGAACCTCCTGCGGCCTGGGGTGCTGATCTGGATCCCCATCTTGCCTTGTTGACTTTGACTTCTGATGACCTGGCGGTGGTAGGACCCACCCTCGTCGAATATGGGTTGTACAAGAACAATAAATAAAGATAACCTTCAAAAAAACAATAAATATAAAGACAACACATGTTATTAACCATAGACAATGAAACTGTCTTACAAATTCGATATTGTTCAATGATAAATTTTTCAATCAAGATGCATGCGCTAAATCTAAAAGATAAAAGTTTTTTGTGTATTTCAATCAGATTAGAGATATGAAATCCTCTAAGTTAATGCTACAATGAAAAATGGTTATGCAATATTAAAGTCATCTACTATGAAAATCACTGTATACAACCATCAAATATAAACAAAAAATGTTGAATTGTGTTATTAGCAGAAATAATAACCAACAGATGAACGCTTTAATAGGAAGAAACCTTGTCATAGTTCTCAACCACAACTCCCTTGTGATCTCCCATAATTTTGCTACTCCTGAGGTATCCTATTAGAAGAGCCACAAACTAACTAAGAATAAATGAAGCAGAGGCAACAACTTTCCCTTGATTCTAACTATATTGACATAGCCCATGTACTTTTATAGAAAAATTAGAAATCTATTCCAAGAATATGTTTAACAAATAAAAGAAGCCGCAATACATGTCTTCTATTGTTCAAAATTTCATGTTGCACAACTGCTGGAATGACCTTTACAGTAAAGGATGGTTCTTTGTACACTCGAGCTTGAACAAACAATAAATTGACAAAATTAACTGCAATTTGTTGCAAGAAACATTCAACTTTAAAACAACCAAAACAACATAAAAACGTGAAACAAAAAGTAGAATAAATATATTAGTCATCACCATGATTTATGGATGCACATAAGTATAAAAAAAGCATTCATCATCTATGGTCTTTCAGCATTTGACAAACAACGATAAGAAAGAGAGGCACACATGCACCATTGAGCTCCTATGGGGGGCCAGCCATCAGGCATAATTCAACACGAAGATGTCATTCAATGCATAGATGCTCCCCTGCACTGTTGGGATCAAATGAAACATTTGCACCAGCACTAAGAGCAACAACACGAGATAAACTTTTTAGGTCTTTGGATCCCCAATAACAATAATTACTATTAACAAAGAATACTTGATGAATACAAAAAGGCTCATAAATTTGCAATCAAAAGAACAATAAAAGGACATGTTATGAACTTATTTTGAGGTTTTCGCTCGGTTTAGTTTGATTAGGTAAAAAATCAATATCAAATGCACCATTAAGAACTCAAGCTTAATTTTCACGTGTGTTGTCGTGCAAAGCTTAAAATATTATGAAAAATTACATAATCTACAAACTAGAAATATCTAAAAAAAAAAATTCACATCACTTGTATCAAAACACCAACGAAAACCTATCATCCATCACCTTAATCGAAGAATACACGATATTTATGTATATATATGTAGCTAGAAATTGTAATATTTATGGAGATATTTTGAACTATAAACATGACATCACTGAATTATACAGAATTCATAAAAATGCAAATTGAAGAAAACCAAGGAAAGAAAAAATAGAGAAGAGTGCTCCAATCTAACAAAGGAAATGATAGTTTGAAACCATCCATAGGTAGACAAATCTAACCAAAACAAGCTATCAGTATGGAGATTTTAATTGCAGTCTGAGTTGTACAAACAAACATTTGACATGATATCAACTTCACATAAAGAAACTTGACCAAACAACCACCCTCAAAAATCTGCATACAGAGCTTGGAAGCTGGTTCCATACGACATGTAGCATGCAAGATCAATGTTTGGTGACCCTATACAATCATGCGCGTATACAATCAATTTCACTTATACATGATCACTTTTTGATCGCACAAAAAAATGTTGCATAACGATCCTGGTTGTAAATCAACATCCGGGCCTTGTAAGCAACAACAACAAAAATCAAGGATATGAGCTTGGTAGCATACATGAGTTTCCTGAGTCAACCCATTGCTTATCCAGGACCTACCTACACGGAACATAGACGAGAGTTTGATTAACCATTTGTAAGCCTAACCTTCAAAAGAACAATAAATAAAGATAACATTCAAAAGAACAATAAATTAAGCTAACCTTCAAAAGAACAATAAATAATGTTAACCTTCAAAAGAACAATAAATATAGCGACAACACATGCTATTAACCATAGACAACAAAACTGTCTTATAAATTAGATATTCAGCTCAAAGATAAATTTTTAAATGAAGATGCATGCGCTAAACCTAGAAGATAAAAGTTTTTTGTGTTTTTCAATTAGACAAGAGATATGGAATCCTCTAAGTTAATGCTATAGTAAAAAATGGTTCTGCAACATTAAAGTCATCTATTATGAAAATCACTGTAATATCTTTGACACACTTTTTTCCTTCTTTTCACTTTTTCTAGAAAAACCTTGGTTGTACTAAAACTTATTGTTTAATCTCCATAGGAAAATTCATTCTCAACTAATACAACTAAAATCACAAATTAAGAAACACAAAAACTACAAACTTAAATTTCAAACATGCTGAAGTAATCCAGTTCTACATGATTCCTTGCGCTTATATAATAGTCAATGTGAACATTTGTCACCAGAAAACATTTTCTATACAAGGAATATTTGCCCCACCATTTTATGATTTGTCGAGTCCCAAAACCTTTAGCTATTAGCTCGTGGACATAGGTCATTACCTAGATCACTTTAAGTTAATCGGTAAGCGTCACACCAAGTTTGCGAAGCTAAGGTTTCTAGGACATGTGAGAAAATATTTGGATAACATTGAGTAAAGTATTGAGTGAGATCATCCTCACCCCATTACAAGTTGGGTTGAGATGAAGTATTATTAATTAAATAATAATTAATTATCAATTGATTAATTTTAATTCATCATATGATTAATTAATTAATATTAATTCTTCGTTGACAAAACTCAAAAGTTACCGAAAATTCTTTCAGTTTTAAAAAAATAATTTTAAAAATTCATTTTTCAGTTTTAAAACTCCTCCCTAACATAACTTCAAAAAACTTTGAAATAATCCACGAGAACCGCCAATAAAATTTGTGGGACTTACAAACTGAGTTATTATTATGGGTTGAGCAGCCTAAACTCTTGATCTCTGTTTGCATAATCATCTTTTATAGCTCGATTTTCAGTAATCAGTGTTCACCTCCTCTATCTTTCTCATCTTCCTCCTCCTCCTCCTCCTCGATTAATCGGTCTTTGTGCTTCTGAATGGAGGTTGAAGGAAGGGGGCAGCTTCGCCACTTTCCTTAAATCGAAATTTTAAACCTTCATCATGATTCCATTCCCGAGCTCTTTTCTTGGGTTTTTGATGGCTTCGAGTGGCGGGTCTTCGAGGCGCCCATTCTCAGGGACGAGATCTTTTGATTTAGGCTCTGTCGAACTCATGTTCCCTTATGAAGACTAACGTAGGATCGTGTGGCGACCATCAGTAATGATGATTCTTCTGTTGATCGCGTTGAGCGTTTGTTGCAACGTGATGTAGAGGAATTCTCTATCCCTCCCCACGAGCTCCATAAAGCGAACATGACTTCTTACCCTTATCAAGTTCATGAAGAGCAGACACTTCCCTTAGAAGAAGAGCAAGACTCTTCTCCTTTCTCTAAACAACTCCGTTGGAAAACTGCCTCTAATGATTTCAGAAAGGCTCGTCCTCCAGTCTACTTTGGGATAAGTGATCTGGTTTCTCATTTACAAGTTTTTGAGTCTGCTATTTCATTAAGAGTCATATCATATGGTATAAAGTGCAAGCTTCTCATCATATCTTTTGATGGTCAAGTGATGGATTGGTTCTACAATTTGCCACCTAAATCAATTACTTGTTTTTGAAATCTTCGAAGACAATTTATCTTAAAGTTTGCTGCCTTAATGAAGTGAAAGAGAGGCCATCAGCTCTCTTTCAGATCAAGCAAAGAGATAGGGAGACTCTTGCTCACTTCACCGGCCGATTCCAAAAGGAAATCTTTGATGTTGTCAATGTTGATCAAGATTTATACAAATTTGCCTTAAGAAATGAACTCCAAGAAGGTCCTCTCAAATTTGAAGTCAGCAAAAAATGAATCCAAGTCTTATGGAGATCTCATTGAGATAGCTAATTGGTTTATTGCAACTGAAACAATGAACTCCAACTATATTTCTTCTTTAAATCGAGGGATTAAGCAGCAACAGAGGAACTTTTATCACCAACATCCTTCTTCAACACAAAACTCTCCGCAAGCCAGAAATTTTAGATCTTACTCTACTCAAAGTATGCATGCACAACCATCACTGCAGAATGAGTCACCTAAATATATAAAACTCTATCATATCCTATCTTTTGATCATAAAACACTTAAATATGAAAGGTATTCAGACAAGTATGTTAAGATCAATATTCCCATGGATGAGCTTCTTCCAATTATTCAAAATATGTTAGAGTTTAACAAACTTCGTCCTCTAAGACCAAATAGAAAGAGATGTCATAAAGAGTTCTTCTACAAATATTATATGAATATAGGTCATGGTATAGAGTATTGTAGGGCTCTTCAAAAGCTGGTAGCTAGATCAATTCACAAATGCAAGAAAATTATAAGATTATGTTGTTCAATAACATGTCATTGATCTTCCCTCCAACAAAGTCAATGACACAAGCAAAGGGTGTGTTCATCAATAATAGGAGTACCTAAAGGAGAAAGAAGAGCTTATTTTTTCCCTACATTTCATATATCTCCCATTTTTTCGTTGTTTCCTGCACCTTTTTCTTTTCATTTTGTTTTACTAGAAATATATATACCAGCAACTCGGGTCCTATCTACATCTATCATCACAAAGACCTTCTCATCAATACAGTACGTTCAACCCAATATCTGTATTCTTTGTCGTATTCTCCTCTACTTGAAATTATTCAAGAATGCATTAAGTTTTCTTCATAAAAATAAGTGGATATGAGTAAATAGTTGATGTGATATGAATATGGAAAATGGATGTGGTATGATGAATTGATGAGAGATTAAAATGATGTTTGAATAGGGTGTGAGCTCAACTGGTTGATTGATTATGCATCAGTTTGTAAAATCACCAAGGCTGCATCTCGCTCGAATTATTCGCAGATGTGCAGTGGTAGTTGAAGTTAAATTTTGTAATGATTGTTATTAATAACTGTGATGTTATGCTCTCGAGTTAATCGTCCCGCTATGCTCTAGTACAATTAAAAGTACATAGCTGATTATAATTTTATTGATTGTTATGTTACCTATCTGATAACATGTTTGAAGTACTTGTCTATTAACTAATTGACTTATTGTGGTGTTTCAACTGAATAATGAATTAAAATAACACTCATTTATATGATCATTTGTTGACAATTATTATTTCTGGTACTACAAGCCTCTGTATACCATTCAAAACTACTGGATTACTAAATATCGAGACTTCTATCCCAGATATCTGGCTATCATACTTATAAACATTTGTACTTCTCAAATCATATGGTCATTCTGGGTTTATTGTCATCATTCCACAAATATTCAAATTTGAGGTTATCAGAACATTGTCTTCTCTTGCGGTAAATGTGGATATTATTAAATTTTTCATATGGAGATGTCTCTTCCTCAATATTCTAAATATCATGTCGAAGAAGTGATCTTGGATGGATATTCATATCTCCTATATAAATGAAGTAATCATTTCTTAGGCATTTTAAAGTGGCTAAATCGGGTATCAACAAGTCTTCTTGAAGAACTCCTCTTTTATGAATGTTTATTTCTTGCACCTGCTAGTACAGGAAGTGATCAAGTATCAATAAGTTGCCTTGAGTACCTGACATATCTCTTCGTATATTTCATACACCTTTTTTTATTTCTCTTTTGCAAAGAATAGCAGGTGTTTGTGAGTTCTCTTCGGGTACTCGCATATTATATTTATTTTATACCTGCTTTGACTCTTATCTCTTTTGCAGAGATTAGCAGATGTTCACGAGTTCTCTTCTGCTTATATTTCTTTTATACTTGCTTTAACTCTAATTGCTTTTGTAGAGATTAGCAGGTGTTCGCGAGTTCTCTTCATGTGCTCGTGTATTATATTTCCTTTGGTACCTGCTTTGACTTCTCCTTTGTCGAGACTAGCAGATGTTCGTCAGTCCTCCTCAAGTACTCTCATAATATATTTACAGTATGCTTGCTTTGACTCGTCTCCTTTGCAGAAGGAAAAAGTAAGTGCTCACAGGCCCTTTATATGCATTACTAAGAGTCCTAAGGTACTTGCGCTCTCCTTTATACACTTTCATTACCAGTTTTGAGGAGGTGGATCACGATTTTCATGGGTAAGTTCTACTTTTTTTAAGTTATTTCAAAACTTGAAAAGTGTGGGGAGCATGTTTACTCAGAAACCACCGATCCTCTCCAAGGTGATCGGGTGAAGTGCCCGACGGTCAGCCCTTTCCCTGACAGCGCCGACCGCGAGGTCATGCGGTCCGCGTTCTCTAGCCTCCGTGACCACGAGGTCTTCCCCTTGGGACAACTCATGGTCGGCCTCTTCCTAACTGCGCTGATCGCGAGGTCGCGCGGTTAGCTTTCTCTAGCCGCCGTGACCGCGAGGTCTCCCCCTTGGGAGAGCTCACGATCAGCCTCTTCCTAACCACGCTGACCACGAAGTCGTGCGACCAGCTTTCTCTAGCCGCAGTGACCGTGAGGTCTCCCCCTTAGGAGAGCTGGCGGTCAGCCCTTTCCCAGTAATCAGAGGGCCCATGCGACCTCAGCAGCTAGCCGCACGGTTAGAAGTGCTAGCCGCGCAGTTAGCCTTTTCCTAGCCGCGAGGTCGCCCTCCCCGGGCTGCCCGAGTTTCCTGAGCCTGCCCATCCGGGCAGCCCCCGATTCCTATAAATAGTGGTCCAACCCTCTCTTGGAGGGGGGAGTGGAAGCACAGAAACCACGAGGAAAACCTGCGGTTAAGCTTATTGAGACCGCGCGACCTGAGCGACCCGCGTGACCACTTCTGGCAGGTCGCGTGACCTCGGTAGGAGACCTAGGAGACCTGCTTATTCTAGTCGTGCGACCTCTCTTGAGCGGCTTGGGCGTACTTCCTTGCGTAGTCGCGACCAGTCTTTTCCCCTTCATCTGTGACTCGAAGTAACCGACCACTCACGACCACCTTCCTTCAATTCGGACAATAAGACTTTATTTTCCCTCTGCCATCCGACCCAACCCACGATAGTGCATAGAGAGTTGGTATAGACATTTTTGATGCCAACACACATAACAATCAAGAAGTATGAAAACACACAATGCTAGATTATTTTCAATAATTTAGCACCAATCATCTGGACGCTTATTGCCCCAACCTACAATAATTCGTGGATAACTCTTCTTAACGGTCTAGTCACACCAAACCGCCCTCTAAAGGCCTAGAACTTATAAATCTGACTCTAATATCAAATTGTTGCACCCCACCTATAATGACAACCACAATGCATGAAATCCCTTAGAATAGTAAACGAGCGTTATCAAGGTTCTCGCTAATTACCACGATTCCTGAAAGCACTCAACACAAGTTATCTGGGAGTTATCACTGGTACGGACTACCACCAGACGGTAATTTCCTGGAACCAAAAGATCGCGAATCCTCAGCCTTCACTAGGCTACAAAAACACATATACCCGTCCCCATTCAACCCTAAAGCCTCCATTTCTTCTATATTAGACTTTCCCTCAAGAACCAACCCATCAACATCATTGAATTGGGTCTAGCCACAATGTCGGCTTCATAGGAGCGCAGACAAGCAGAAATCATATAGAAAATACATCGAAGATAAACGCGTGTTCTGGTGACCAGGAAAAGGAATCCGGATCCTCTGGAGTTCGTGCGGGAACTCCAGGGTGGATTTCGCGCAATCTCGCTCATCCCATTGAAATCGGACAGGTGAATATTTTACATTTTTTAATATTATAACTTTTTCTTTCTTATTTTTGTCTTTTAGCGCGCGAGAACTCTAGCCGTTGAATTGATGGAGTAAGGGGTTCTCGCGCTGTTGAAATTCCCGCACGAACTCCAGAAGATCTGGATCCCGGGAAAAGAAGCTTGTTGCCTTTGGAGTGTTCATGAAAACTCGCTGTTCGATTGGTCTAAAGATTGATCCCACGGCCGAGATTTACTCCACCTAGGACGAATATCGCCCACCGCCCCTTTCATTCATTCTACCCACAGGCCCGCTTGTTCCCCCGACCGGTCGTCCCGATCGGTGGCCGCATCTTCCCCATCGCCACCAACGGGAAGAAATTGCTGCTTCTTCTCCAGGTAGGAAGAGCCGAAGCTAGACACGGTGTAAGATGGTTCGTGCATACAGGATTAAATTTCCGAACCATCTGAAGAGGAAGAGGCATGCGGAAGAGGACGAAGAAGCGAAGGAAGAGTTAAGATCTGAAGCTGTAGATTCCAGAGATTATGGCGGAACTGGTGAGGAGGAAGTTGAGGATGTGATCGAAGATATACCGGGGATCCCCGTCATAGCACCGGTAGACAGATTGAAGAAGCCTGGTGTGATCTTCATCCTCGATAAAGCCACTGTCGAGATTGGAAAAGTCGGGAAAGTAAGTTTAAGATTGCTCCTTCGAGCTGACATATTGATTTCATCATTTGAGGTGGTTTCTATCTAAGTAGCGAATTTGATGAATGAAAGATGATTATGAAAGGACTAGTTGTAGAAGATTATCCTTCTTCTTTTTAGGAACTTAACGTTGTGCATAAGATCGGGTCTGGAGATATTTCTTCTTGCTATTGCCATTTGTTTTCATTGTTCAACTGTTCAATAATTCCTTCTGTCTCCTCTCTATTGAAGATGATGAGCTTTAATTTAACATTTAAATCTTATTACAGTAACTATAGTTATGTTTCATGTGTTGTAAGTGCTCCAATTGAGTCGCTTCTTGCACATAATTAGTAAACAAATGTTAAAGTCGATAACACTCCAATTTAGATTACCTATACACCTAAGTTGGGAACATAGAGGAGTCTGCTTCAAACCTTTCTCTTATTATATTTAAAAAAATTTATAGTGAGAATAATTTAGCTTGATTAATACATTTCAAGACAATATTCTTGCGTAGTTTATTTATATGTTCCATTGCAGTCATTGTATTTTAGCCCTAGTTTGTAGAATCAAGTTATTATATGGAGATTTTCTTCTACTCACATGAAATTGATGTTCATTAAATGTTTCCAGCTAATGATTCATTTTATTGCATGTCATAGAGTCTTCAAATTTATTTGTGCAATTTGATTATTTCGTTCTTGAGGTTCTTCATACACATATTTAAGACAAAATCATGAAAATTAACCTGGAATTGTTTTTCACTATATATTTTTATAGCTTATTAGATAGATTTGAAGTAAGAGAAGTAACCTCACACTTTT
Organism: Platanthera zijinensis; assembly: GCA_039513925.1. NCBI lineage: Eukaryota > Viridiplantae > Streptophyta > Magnoliopsida > Asparagales > Orchidaceae > Platanthera > Platanthera zijinensis. Next base: position 121,058,354 of record CM077098.1, read on the forward strand.
GTGCTAAACAAATGCAGACATTACCCGATGGTCCTCCTAGGACGCAATTGTTTGTGTACGCTACCAACACCAAGGGCATGTATTGATTATCCAATTTTATTATAGCTTTGTGGTGGTTGTGAAAGGATTATTGAACCAATAGGATAGGGTTATGGATTATGGTGAAGTTGAGATGTTAATGTTGAGTGGAATGCTTTCTGTGTGGAATAAATGTTTTCAAGGGAAAGAACGTTGAGTAGACTGTGGAATCGATCTAAGCGTACTCTTGGCTATTCAAGATTATTTTGGAAAGGGTTAAATTGTTAGCAATTAAAGTTGATTTTTCTTGCAAAGAATTAAGCATGAGGATGGACATGAAAGTTGAGGAATTTTGGTATGAAGAAACAATATTTTGAATGGCCTAATTATGAAAGGAATTGTGAAATTTATGGACTAAATACTCAGAGTGCGTCAATGTATTTCAAGATTTCTCTATTTTAGGGTTGTTATTGAGTCGATTTTTATCGTATTTGAGTTCATCTCAAAATCATATTGAGCACAAAATCAGATTGATATTGAACTAACTTGATCGGTCGATCCATGCCAGCTTAAAATAACTCAATTTTGCCCAATTCAAGCTCAAAATAAATCGATTCAAGAAGATTAAAACATTGCTGCACTGTGTGTGTGAAAACCCTGAAAAAATATTGTGCAACTACATGGCAAGAATTGAGGTTGATACAAGATTAGGAAGATTAATTAATATATCTTTGACATGTTTCCGACATCTAAAAACTCATGAGATGTCTCCAATATTTGACATTTACAATCTTGTATACTGCAACATTGTACATTGCAAGAAATCCAAAACCTAAACAAAATATATTTGCAATAACACATGCAAACATGAAAAAAAATAGGTAGCAAAGCTAAAGTTTTAAGTGTAAAACAACATACCTGAAGCATGAAGAAATTTAATTTGAAAAACCAAGTCTAAACCTTCATAGAGATCCTAATTATTTGTTAAAAATGGCAAAAAATATGTTTGGATTAACTTAAATGCTTAAATCAGATTAGCAATGGTGTCAATGTTACCCTTCAATAAACTCACCTCAAGTATGTTTGATGGTTTGCTTGTGTGTAATATCTTCCGCCAGACACTTGTTATTAACTTCTTTGCGTAGTGTATATAATGATTCCCAACACCCTCTATATTAGCCAATGTTGTGTAGGTCCCATTTAGGGGTAAATGGTGATCTTCACAGATCTACATAACGCCAAATTGTAGATATGTTCACTACTAGTTGTCGGAATCCTCAACTCTTATCCATGAAAATTTCACTCCTTAACTCACTGTATTAGCTTATCCTTTCCATCCCTTCCTCTTTTTTATTTCCATCCCTTCCTCTTTTTTATATTAGCAAAATTCTCCTTTCGAAGTAGTTATGGAACCCTTGATGACTCATTACTCTATGCTTCTTTTCCACTTGCGCTTAGTCTTTCTTTGAAATATTTGATAACTAAAAACGTAGTGTGCTTTACTTTCCCTCTCTCTCTCAGTCTCTCTTTAAAAGGTTAAACTTCATGGCCGCATTTAGGGGAAAGATTTGTCATCACGCGAATATGGAGGAATGTTGATGCAGCACCACAATCATTTTCCTTCCCACGATCGGTGTTTGGTGGAATGTGCTAGTGGCAATTCCTAGAAATCCTGAGAATGTGATTCGTGGAGAATAATGTGATATTTACAAATTCAAGAGCTAAATAATGTGATTTGCGGATACAAGTGTAATAAGTACGAGATTCATTGATACAAAGTTGAGTGCTGAGATTTTAGAGATAAAGAGAGCCAGCATGCGATGCAAGTGGAGAAGTGAAACTAGAAACTATAATTTTCCTTATAAATCCTAAATAGATAGGGTGTGGTAGGAACCTAGAACCTAACAAGAAGAAATAAAGATTAAAAATGAAGCTGAGTTGGAGAAGGAATGAGATTCACAGACATAGTTGAGGACTAATATTCTCATGATCGAAGGAGGTGGTGTGCAACTCTAGTGATGAGTTCATGATTCATAAAGCAAAATTTGTAGTTCTAACTATGTTTTCCTGCCCGAGCCTACTATCATACTCTTATTTAGTTCATTGCTTTTTTAGATTGGATAGCCCGAATCTAATAATAAGGAATTTATACATATTTATATTATATACGGGAAATAAAAACCTTAATTAACATGCCTTGGCCCCTGAAAGAACTTTGCTTGGACATGGTGGTTACCAGTAACCTCCAAGTTCCTCCATGAATATTTTCTTCTTTGTGCTAAGGATTATGTTATCTCTTTTTGGGCAAGTGAGGAGATTTGATAATGGTGCTGGAAGATGGAAAAATGCAGAGTTTAGGAAAAGTCTGTTGTTCTTCTATACCCTAAAATGAAGGAGATGTTTATATATAGTATCTCTTGATGATTTGTAGAAAAAAAGATACTCCAAGTAATTACACCTGACAAAATATTTTCGTTGTTGATTAGTAGACATTGGACACTCAGATGATACTCGTAGAACCAGATGAACATTGTACTTGGGTGAGAGTTGTAGTTGGCAACCCATGGGCTCTATGCAGGAAACAAGATTGTCTTAATAAGCATTGTGAGGTTGAGCACCTTGGAGAAGAATTGTAAAGTGTCTTGTAACAAATAAATTATTATCACTTCTCTTAGTATACTGGATCACAAAAAAAAATGATCCCCCAAGCACTTTGCACCCTGATAAGTCTTAATAAGCATCGTGTGTGCAAAACACCTTGATAGTTGTACATCTCATTCATGTGCATTGAATATTTTGAAAGTAAAATTATTTGTGTATTTTAATGTTGTGTTATTCCATTATATATGTCATGTTTTTTTGATTAATTCACTTGTATACTTTATCAAAACACTATTTTGTACACATTATTATCTTTTATAAAATTTCTACTCATGAGAATTGGACTCTAACGCACATCCACACAATTCTCTACAATCTTTAGTAATTGCGCTAGATAGCAATGCATGATCTCTACAATGTTTCAGTATACTTGCAATGCAAATTTAATAACATTGTAGTTTTCTATCTTTTCTTGATAAATTACTTCATGCTTGCAAATATTTTTTATAACATATCTTGGTTTCAAACTCCAAAACATCGGATATTGGAAGTTAAAGACATGTCAGAGATATTTTATAATATCCGATATTTTTTGAAGGGGCAGCCCGGTGCACAAAACATCCTCGCGCATCGAGGGATATTTATTTTTATCACTAAAAAAATTATTTTTATGTATACTGAGTATAGTCTAAAATGGAATGTATAAGCAACAACTAAGTTGTCTTAGTTATGTAGAGAGATTAAAATGACATCATTTCTACGGTTGAATGATAAGTTGTTTTATTCCATTATTCGACCCAACAAAGTAGGCGATGACAATAATAGGGTTTGTCGAGGCTATGGTTGTCGAGGTATTATTCAAGGAAGCAGTTGACGACCTCGGTTTTGGTCATCAATGGAGCTTGTTTGGATGGTTGGGTCTTGTAATTTGAAGAGGGTCTAGGGGTTTGCCAAATGGATTCAAGGAAGATGAGATTGCAATCATTAATGATACTACTTGTCAAGTCATGTAGTTCACATACATATAACATAAAGAGTTCTACGATAGATGAAGCAGAACTTGGTAGGTAAGGGAATGAAACTCGTGTATTTGAAGTGGTGTCCAACACCGATGTTGATTGTTGTTTTGTCGAGAGATGGTGGAAGGCGGTAATGAATTCCATGGAAATGTCTTCTCAGACTTGGTGTTGGATTGGGAGGGGTTGTAGTAGGTTGACTAGTAATTGAATGACAATCTTGTTTTGTTTGAAATGACACTTGGTCACTAAATTTAATGTTGTCTCGTTATAGGACAATCCATGGAAAGATTGCGTGGATGCGTATAAAGGTGTTAAGGAAACCGAAATTGTTGTTGAAGGCGGTAATGAATTCCATGAAAATGTCTTCTCAGACTTGGTGTTGGATTGGGAGGGGTTGTAGTAGGTTGACTAGTAATTGAATGGTGATCTTGTTTTGTTTGAAATGACACTTGGTCACTAAATTTAATGTTGTCTCGTTATAGGCCAATCCATGAAAAGATTGCGTGGATGCGTATAAAGGTGTTAAGGAAACCAAAATTGTTGTTGAAGGCATAAATGGAGACTTTTGATTGTGTGATGTGGATTTAGAATTGGTTTCCAAAGGGATTTTTTGCTCTCGTGGTTGAGCGTGTCCTCAATTTTTTATGTGAATTTGAATAATTGATTGTGGAGTTTGTAGAAGTGTCTGCATTGAAACTTCTCGTTGTAGTTGAAGAAGATATCTTGTTCACGGTTTTGTTGTATTTTTTATGAATTTTACTAGGGTGTTGGGGTTAGTAGTTTGGTTTGTTATCAGTAGATGGGCATGTAGATGGGTAGAGGTATGTTTGGAGATTTATTTATGGAGGGCATTGTTTGGAGATTTATTAATGGAATGGGTGACTCATTCTTTCGATGAATCATTTCTTTAGACAGAAGAAGATTCTGTAAACATTGACTCGAAATCTCACTTATCAGAGTCCATTGTGTAAGAATCTTCTAAGTAATTTGAGTAATTGGCTGTGATATATCTGATCCATGCATCATATCATGAAAAATGGATACAAAATTTTAACTGCTACTTAGTATCGACAATGGGTCTGATAGAGTATCTAAAAGGGTGAAATTGAAATATTTGCACCCTGTCGAAGTAAGGAACCTTGACATATATGTTTGGAACAGATTCCAGAGATTTGAAAAAGCACTATCTCGTTGAAAGGTTCTATACATCTTTGTATTGGCGTGTGAGTTGTTAGAAAGGGAGGAAAGTAGGTAGCGTAGTTTGTCAAACCCTAAAATGCATGCAAAGAAAAATGGGTTTTCTTGCAAAAATAAATAATTGGAGCGGGCATTGCGTAAACTTTATGAAATTAAGTAACGTTTGTTTCTGTAAAGCACAAAAAGAACTATTTTGTTTAAAGTATGGATTTTCTTAAAAATGGTTCAATTCCAAATCCAGAGAAAGAATGTTCGCAACTTTCGTTTTTTCTCCTTTTTCATAGCAAACCGAAAATCGTGAACTCCAAATATGTTTCCGTTTGGAGTTTTTGACGTAGCGTTCGCTGACAAAATTCGAGCGAAAACCCACAATGAATCTAATTATCCTAAGGAAATGTAGACACATGCAAAGAAAGGGAAATAAACAAGTTACCCACGAAATTAAGCGTCTTTCCGCAACCGAAGTCGACGGCGATCCCGCGAGGAATTGCTCATCACCTTCGATCTCCCTCTTTGAGGTCGACCGCAATCGCACGCAGGCACCACGAAATTAAATCGCTCTCACATGAGATGGTTCCACGGAATCACTCAACAATGTAAGGAAGTCATAAACTAACAACTTAAAATTCACACTCTCGTAATAGGTGGATCCACAAAATCAATTCACTCTCTACCTCACACACAAGAGGGTCCACAAAATCTCAACTTTCAACTATACTCCTACAACAAACAACAATCACTCCTAATCTCACTTTAACGGAACTGCAGCAACCAGCAATATCACAGTTCCTGGGAACTTCTCACGACACAACAAAGCAATACTCTTCATCAATCCAGTCACACTCTCAAACAAGAAGTTAAAACAAACACAAACAACAAACACTAATCATTTTACTGTTCATCGTCTTCCCTAAGGCAGACAAAAAACTCTCCAACATTTCAATAGGAAAATACAAACAACTAATCTCACGGCACTCTTACAGAATTCAATAGCAACAATAATTTCAATATTCAACAACCAAAAAACAAATACATACATATCCCCTCTTTTATAGGGTTTCAAAAACACAAAAAAACACATAACCTTTAAGATATTTGGAACCGGCGGTTGCGGGAAGATTAGCACCCTGCGGCATGTTGAAAACTGCCGGGGAAGGTTGCTGTAACGATGAGTCCGACATTTATAGTGTTTCAGACTCATCTGCGGTAGTTTTCACGCACGCGCACTACACTTCTCATTCATTATTGCTTACATTTGATTCGATCCGTATTTTACACGTAGTGCACGATTTGGGCCCGTGTGGTGTGCAATTGCGCATTTTCCCTGTGGGTAAGCATATGGTGCTCTATAGCCTGTTTTATGTTGTTTTCTCTTTGGTTTTATGTGTGCTGGAGGTTCTCTTTGTTGTTACAGATGGGCAGATATGTGTACCCAGTTCTTCTCTGGAGGAGCACGTGTGTTTTTCTTCTCGATCACGCGTCTGTGCCTACAACTTGTTTTCTTGCTCTGCACCGAGACGTGTGATGCTCGGCACTGGATTTTGCCTGTGCGTGACCATCGCACACCTCGTCTTTTTGCTACCCAGTTCTTCTCTGGAGGAATTGCACGATTGCGTGCACGGGCTTTTTGCCTGTTCATGCACTGATTCATACATGCATGCATCGTGACTGAGTGCTCTCACTTAACTTCGTTCATCTCTGGCTTGGCTTGCTAGACACCGGGCATTCGGAAGGTCGCGAGTTCTCCGACTCTCGCACAGACGGTCCTATTTCTGGCCCCGTGCGATTGTATTCTTCCCTTCTCTTCATTGGTAGTTTATTCTTCTTTAGATAGTTGGATATTTGGAAGTGTTGTATGAACCCTAATTTAGTTTAAATGCATTTGTTCATGCCGTGAATCTTGTGGTTTATCATGTGAGGAGCGCCCCCATTCCATTTCACCCCCACCGTCGTTTGAGTGTCGCATAGCAATTGCTTGGCGTTTTACGAAGAGGTTTCGCGACACTCATCCTTTTGCAATCCATTTCACAACCATGGGCATCCACCCTTGTGAAGCGGTGAATGCGACCCGCATTAGAGTTTTAGTGTTTTTTTCTGTTCAACCATCAAAACCAAGCCCAGTATTTTTGTTTTACCCTTTATAATTAATTTTCTAAGCAATTGAATCACATGCTCACTCTGCGTTCCTCAAGAGATCGATACTTGGAGATATTCTCCCATTTTATATTACTTGTGCGGCCGATACACATGCCGTCTGCGCATCAAGTTTTTGGCACCAGTGTCGTGGAGAGAGTGTGAACGGGTAAGCATATGGTCATCGACATTGATGAATTTCTTTGGAGGTTATCTCGAGACCCGGTCTTTGGCAATGCTCAACCCATCGTTCAGTCTACTTTCGTCCTACGCGTGACCGGATGATTCACCCTGATTCAAATTTTGAGTAGAAGTAATATATTTATACGCTCTTTGAAATTATAAACTACTATGCATATTTAAACATTTCTTCTGCTGCTTTTCTGTGCGCGTGTGCATGCGACTTCGCATGGTACTCCGTCTTTGCAATTGCTTAGCCATCTAGTTATTTTTCTGTCCGTCGAGAGTTTATTTACTCGGGACGAGCAAACGGTTAAGTCTGGGGGTGTGATGAGTCCAATATTTATAGTGTTTTTCGGACTCATCCGGGGTAATTTTCACGCACGCGCACTACACTTCTCGTTCATTATTGCTTACATTTGATTCGATCCGTATTTTACACGTAGTGCACGATTTGGGCTCGTGTGGTGTACAATTGCACATTTTCCTTGGGGGTAAGCACATGGAGCTCCCTAGCCTGTATTATGTTGTTTTCTCTTTGGTTTTATGTGTGTTGGAGGTGTGCTCCTGTCTGTGTGTTGCTGTGCATGTGGGCAGATCACCAGTGCTACCTTGTTCTTCTCTGGAAGAATCACACGATCGTGCATTTTTCACGCACGATCGGCGCGATCATGCGATGCCTACAGCTTCGTTTTCTGGTGCTCTGGTCCCGGGCCGTGCGATTTGCTCGTGCACGGGCTGTTTTGCCCGTATGTGACCAAATCACACGACCTCGTCTTTTGCTCTATGGTTCTGAGTGTTGGGCAGTGAATTGTGTATATGAGCAAAAAATGGGAGTTGCGGATATGAGAATGCTTAGGTGGATGTGATCCATATGGACACATGAGATTGGATGCGCGAAGGAAAAATTAGGAATGTTACTAACCGTGCGATTTCTTCTCGCACGGGCTGTTTTGCCCGTGCGCTGATAAAAAACGCACGTCTGGCTCCATTGGTCTTCTTCTGCCCCTTTTTTCTGGATAGCCGCAGGACTCCGCTCATTTGGATCATTTTCCCGCTTAAGGTTCCAGATTCACCCTTTTTTCTCCGCTCCACCTCCGACCATCATCTTGAAGAGTTCCGGAGCTTGTCTCGAGAAGCTCATCTAAGATGATTTGGACACGTACGGGTATATTGGAAGAAAAGGACCCCAGACCATTAGAGGCACATGTTAGGCGTTGTAGTCTTCCCTTCTCTTCATTGGTAGTTTATTCCTCTTTGGATTGTTGGGTATTTGGAAGTGTTGTATGAACCTTAATTTAGTTTAAATGCATTTGTTCATGTCTATATGTATGCCCTGTGGTTTATGCATGTGAGGAGCGCCCCTATTCCATCTCGTCAGCCCCACTGTCGTTTGAGTGCCGCATTAGCAATTGCTAGTGGTGTGCGTTGCGAAGAGGTGCTCGCGACCTCATCCTTTTGCAATCCATTTCACAAGCTCACCCAACTGGGGATCAACCCCTGCGAATCGATGAATGCGGCCGGCACTAGAGTTTTAGTGTTTTCTTTTTGTTCAACCATCAAAACCAAGCCCAGTATTTTTGTTTTACCCTTTATAATTAATTTTCTAAGCAATTGAATCACACACTCACTCTGCGTTCCTCAAGAGATCGATACTTGGGGATATTCTCCCATTTTATATTACTTGTGCGACCGGTACACTTGTCGTCAGCGCATCAGTAACCACCGGGGAGAGGAGTCGTGGCATGCGCTTGGAATCCTGGCGGCGTCGAGGAGAGGGTTGTACTTGATTTCCGCAAGGCGTGAGGCCGACAATGGCGGAAATGTCTGGCGTGCTTGGTTGGTGAAGACAAGTTGACCCGGTCAACTGATTTTAATTTGAAATTCCTTTGTCTTTTAAACAGGGAATAAATAAGGCTGACCCGGGAAAACAATTGAGAGCTGTGACTTTAGCTAACTGGAAGACGAACTGGGTGGGGAAGAGCTGACCCGATTCTATGTAGGGTTTTAATCAGATATATATATACTTATATATATATATATATTCAAAAAAAATTACAAAAAAAAACATGTATTGCAAAATTATAAAAACACAACATGACACAAATAAAAATTAAAACTCGGGGCCGATAGAGGTCCGATCGGGTGCGGCGTCGGGCACTTTTGCGTCGACCTTATCTGAGACGAGTGTTCCGAGTGGTAGTGTTGTAGAAGATCAACATCCATGCGCTGTAACTCCTCGGTCAAGACCCAACTGGTCTCGGTCTCTGGTCTGTCATGCCAACGAACTAAGTATCTCTGAAATCCACCATCAGTAGTGGTCACTATCTGATCATCCAATATCTGCTCGGGAACCAAGATCTGTCGCGGAAATCTGTCAACGGCTCTGAGAACTGGAACTGGAATAGAAGAATCTTCCGGTGTCTCATGTTCAGCCTGAAAACTGTCAGTGAAAAAAGGAACAACTGCAGATGACGTGTCAGCAACTGCATGAGTATCGGTGTGTCCTGCATGGTTGTATTTGGCTCCTCACTAGCACTCACCAACCCTGAAGAATCAAATAGAGGAGAAGGCAAGTGGAAATCTAAAGACTCATGTGAGTATTCGTGAAATAAAGTCAGATTGGCTACATTAAAACATGAATTACAAAATTATAAAAACGCAACATGACACAAATAAAAAAATGTAAAACTCAGGACCGATAAAGGTCCGGTCGGATGCGGCGTCGGACACTTTTGCGTCGACCTGATCTGGGCCAGTCTCCACCTTGAACGAATTGGATTTTGATGGTGAGGACAATCTGCAATGCAATGGTGAGGGTGGTGAAGAGATGATGGTATGTAGTTCTCAGGATATTGATTGAGTAGACAATGGCAGTAATAGGCGAGGGCTTCAATGTCGAAGGACTGTTTAGTAGTGATTTCTTGGAGTTACCTCGTCAAAATTTCAAGTTTTTTTTAACTTTGTACCATTTATCATTATATGCAGTGGATGAGTGATGGGTTAGACCAATTGATATGATATCTTTTCGAGTAAAAGGGGAGCTTTACCAAATGGGGGGTCGAGGAAAAGGGGATATTTGGATTTAGAAATTGATTGTTTTTTGTTCAACGAAAGGAGGCTATGCTCTAAATATATGGTATCTTGAGTATTTACAGAAGGATACCTTAAATAATTACAATTGGCAACATAACAACATTATTTGTTATCAGGCATTTAGTATTTGACATATTTCTTGGAGCAAGTAGATTGTGCCCGAGTACCTTCGAACACTAAATGTCATTATTCTCGGCATTAAATACCAACAAAGTTTCCAACCGTGATTTTAGGAGGGTACCGAGTGAAGAATTTGTGAGGGATTCATCAAAAGATTCCATGAAAAAGGTATGAATGGACCCTAGGCTGGCTCCAACTAACCTGCTTAATGTTGATTTTATCGGCGTGCTTGTAGAAGTATCTGCATTGAAACTTCTCGTTGTAGTTGAAGAAGATATCGTGTTCGCGGTTGTGTTGTATTTTTTATGAATTTTAGTAGGGTGTTGGGGTTAGTGGTTTGATTTGTTATTACTAGGTGGGTAGAGATATGTTTAGAGATTTATTTGTGGAGGGTATTGTTGTCGACAATCCAGCGTGCATATATTGACATATGAGTTGTTAGAAAGGGAGGAAGGTAGGTTGCGTAGATCGTCAAACTTATCGTAATTTTAGCTTGACGAGACTTATTGCTTGGATATGGTAGTTGGTTAAATACATTTAGTTTGTAGTGAATATCGACACGACATAATGATATGAAATGCTCAGCATAAAGACCGATTTGTGGTGCATACACTCTTTGATATGTGTGAATCAAGCAAGGGTGGTGTTGTCCATCTAGGAGGTAATGGTGAGGCATTGTTTGCCTTGGATGCAGTGGTAGGTGAAAGCGGTGACTTACTAATCCAAACAAGTGATTTGGATCCATCAAATCGAGCGAAATTGAGGGAATTGGATCATGGGACGAGCTTGTAAGATATAGTGGAGATGAGTGAGGATGGGGGTTGAAAAGGGTATCAAGCTTGAAGGGTGTTTGATTGTGATTTCTCTAGAGGTGATGGTTGAGTGTAAGAAATGTGGGTTGTTGGGTAGTTGAATGAATTGGATTTTGATGGTGAGGACAATCTGCAACGCAATGGTGAGGGTGGTGAAGAGATGGTGGTATGTGGTTCACAGGATGTTGATTGAGTAGACTGTGGCAGTAATAGACGAGGGCTTCAATGACAAAGGACTGTTCAGTAGTGACTTCTTGGAGTTGCGTCGTCAAAATTTCAAGTTTTTTTAAACTTTGTACCGTTTTTCATTATATGTGGTGGATGGGTGGTGGGTTAGACCGATTGATATGATATCTTTTCGAGCAAAAGAGGAGCTTTGCCAAAAAGGGTCGAGGAAAGAGGGATATTAGGATTTGGAAATTGATTGTTTTTTTTGTCCAACGAAAGGAGGCTATGCTCTAAATATATGGTATCTTGAGTATTTACAGAAGGATACCTTAAATAATGACAATTGGCAACATAATTACATTATTTGTTATTCGGCATTCAGTATTTGTCATATTTCTTGGAGCAAGTAGATTGTGCCCGAGTACCTTCGTGCACTAAATGCCATTATTCTCGGCATTAAATACCCAACAGAGTTTCCAACCATGATTTTAGGAGGATATCGAGTGAAGAATTTGAGGGATTCACCAAAAGATTCCATGAAAAAGGTATGAATGGACCCTAGGCCGGTTCCAATGTTGTTATTGGCGTGCTTGTTTGATGTTGCTAGGGTGTGTTATGGTCCAACGTGACCATTTATCGAATTTTATTTATTTTCATTATTAGGTTAGTGTCAACGCATGTCACATTTAATTATTAGGTGTGAGTCAGTTTATTATATTTGTTTATATTAGCCATTAGGCGTTTTAGTATTTTATATAAATCCAACTTTTCGGGCTTATTATGCTTCGTTAAGGGACCTCTTGGATCATGAATAGATATCAAAGAAACTATGAAAAGTTATCTTCCTCTCTCTTGTTCTCTTCCTCTCTCTCTCTAGTTCTTTCCTCTTCATCCCCATTCTAGGGTTAGGGTTGAGCAAGCTCCCGTCTTCCTCCTCGCATTCTCCGTGGGTTGAGCTTGGCTCCCTTGTATCTCCGCTTCCACCACCACCGACATGATCCTAACAATGTTGCAGGTAGGCCGTAACAGGTTCTTGATCGATACTTTGCTGTTTGAACAGGAGAATTTCTTGTGACAAAATGCTTCCTGAGTGCTGAAGTTGGTTTTAGTTTCCTTTTTCTGAAAACGGAATGTATATTGGTGAAGAATGAATGATCTTATTTAGAAGTGCTTATGATTGTGCTTGGTAAGTTGTACCGCTATGTAGTCATCTGAAGTAAATATTCGTTGTGTTTTTGTCTGGATAAGTATCATAAACTTTTTTCTCTCACTATGATACTTAGATGTAGTTAATATTCATTTTGGATACCAAAAAGATTTGGAATAAAAGAAGGATGTATATTTGTCAAATGGTTGGATATTCTTTCTTCATCCAGATTAATTCTACTAATTTTTATGCTCCTTAAGTTACTAATCTATTGCATTTATGACATTGTAAGTAGGATGTACTTCTAGTAATTGCATTCAAAATAGCTTCTTTTTCATTCTAATTCATCTATGTTTATGATATTTAATACTAAGTCTATTCCTCATAATTTTTCAGAAACATCAGCTTCTTCTGAGTACAGGCCTGACATTATCCATCAGGTTTGTCATGGTTCATAAATCTCTAGTTTTCTTTAATTTTATATTCATTGGTTGCTAGTTGAACAGTGGAGCTTGCAAATTGCATATATTTCTAGTGCCATATTACTCCTTGCTTGAGAATAGTGGTGCACATAAAGCCCGGCGGGCCCGGGCTTTTCCGAACCGGGCCCAGGCTGGGCCTAAGCAGTAACCGGGCCGGGCCGGGCAATGCCCCCGAGGGGGCCTGGTAATGCCCCCGAGGGGGCCTGGTAAGGCCCCCGAGGGGGCCTGGTAAGGCCCCCCAGGCCGGCCAGGGCGGGCCCGGGCTTAGCCCGGGCCCGGTTATTATTTAAATTTTTTTAAATTGATTTAAATAATTAATTTTATATAAAAATTAAAAAAAAAATCATAACTATAAACTATTATCTACAATTACAAATTACCATTAAAAAAAATAAAAAACACAACAACCTAATATTGAAAAAAAAATTTATTAATAATTAATGTAATGAAATTATACAAATTTAGGAATGTGTAAAATTTACACTGTAAATATACAAAAATTAGGAAATTCTAAATTTTTAAAAATTACAAATGTCAAATGACAAATATTCTAAATTATTAAAAATTACAAAATTACAAATCAAAAAAATACAAAAAGTTGTCAGGTGGCCCTAGTTTAAATTGATCGCGTCCATCTCGTCTTCCATGTCCGACGAGCTATCCTCGATCGCTGAAATATGTTGTTTTCTCTTCATCGCGTCCAGGTGGTCCTTGTAGCATATGCAGATCTCGAGCGATTCTTCGCTTAGCTGACTTCTCCGCTCGTTTAAAACTCTGCCACTAAGAGAAAAAGCAGACTCTGAAGCTACCGTGCTAGCTTGGATCGTTAGTAAATCTCGGGTCATATAGGCCATAATAGGATAGGTATTTACTTTACCTTTCCACCATTTTAAAATATCGAAACTTCGAAACTTTCAAAACAAATTATTCGTTTATTTAGATCACAGGAAACGGGATTGACCCAGTGACACGTTATTGACATATATGATAATCCTAATTTTATACTACTTGTTCAAACGTCGCTCGTTAAACTCACTCGACCCTCAAATTTTTCAAAAAAATTTATTAAAGTTTGTTTTGCCTCTAAGAATATTTAAGCGCGCCGCGTCTAATAGAAGATCGACTTACTTGGTGATATTTGGGTTGTAGCCCTTGGTGAATGTACTCGGTCTCTTCTTCGTTGTCGTAGTGGCTGAACGACAACACGCGTCTGATGATGTTCTTCACCTGCAGCTCTCGCTGCCGACCTTGATCGTACGTCCAGATTTGTCTGGATGCCGATAATTGCGTCTGGGTCGACTCGGGAGGAGCTTGTTTGGCTGCGCAAGACTTAACGTGTCTTGCGAGTGTCGAGTTGCCAGCGGTCGAAAATAATTTCGAGCATTGTTTGCACCTCGCCTTTTGCTCCGCGCCGACTTGTGCTAAGTCGAAATATTCCAAAACTGCCGTCGTACGCTTGTGCTCCACCACTTCGTGAGCGACGGATGAGGAAGACGACGCCTGCGTTGACGACATGTACGCGAGAAATAGAGATTAGAGAGAGAGAGGGTGGGGGTGAAAGGAAGAAAGGAGGGGGTTTATATTTTTTTTTTTAAAAAAATATTTAAAAAAAATTATTGCCACTTGGGCTGCAAATAGCAGCCCAAGTGGCTGCTATAGCACCAACGGCTTTTAGAGCCGTTGGTTCCAGCTAGTTCGGGCTTAGCCCGGGCTTTTCCAGGCCCGGGCTAAGCCCGATGACCGGGCTTTGCCCGGCCCGGCCCGGCCCGGGCACCGGGCCGGGCATTGGCCTTATACTGGGGCCCGGAAGGGCCCCATGGCCCGGCCTGGGCCCGAGCTGGGCTTGGCCCGGGACCGGGCCTACCGGGCTTTTCACCGGGCCGGGCCGGTGAGCCCGGTTTTTTTGGACACCCATACTTGAGAATATAAAATTGTTTTTTATCACCTTGACCATACATAATTGAACTAATCTTTTGATTCCTCCAGATCCAGAAGCACATCATGTTGGTTATGAGTTTTTTCCTTTCTGACCATATTCATTCCTTGTGCTAACAATTACTATATAATTCATGATGACCTCAGGCACTTCTTTCCATACTGGACAGCCCCTTAACTAAGGCTGGTAGGCTGCTGGCTCTATATATACGTTCAACAGGACGTGAACTCATTGAAGACAAACCAAATGTTCGTATTCCAAGAACTTTCAGGCGATTCTGTGGTCTTATGGGTTAGTTACTATATAATTTTCTGTATTGTCACTAGTGCGTCCATTTATAATCCAGGTTACATGCTTATAATAGCATTTACTAACTTGTGATGCCCTGTTAATTTTTCAGTTCAGTTATTAGAAAAGCATAAGATAACTGCTGAAGGCAGTCGAGAGAAGCTTCTTGCTCTGATTAAGAATCCTGTAACAGATCACTTGCCTGTTAACTCAAGAAAAATAGGTGATCTTCTATCTTTTTAACAATGATGATGCATTGATGTTTTTTGGCTTTGCTGCACAAGGAAGGAGACGAGATTTAGATATGATACCATACAGATACAAGTGATTTTCAAGAAAACATAGAATATGGAATACTTTTTTTTTTTTTGTTATTTATAAATATAAATGCAAATTAACGTAAGACATGCGTGATATTCACATTTTCATTTTTTAAAATTTTTGTATCTAGCATATCATATGTTAAATGAAGACAATTCGTAAGGCCGTTGCAATTATCTGTTCTTCCTACTTCATTGAGATGAATATCGAACTTCATCTAATACTTATCTCTGCGGATCTATCTTACAGTTCTGATAAAGTAGTTCGGATGAGTGACTATGTTGCTGCTGCTAGTGACAATGTCAATCTTGTTTTTGTGGTATGCCTTAATGGTCATTGCTATCTTCTGTTTTTATACTCTTTTTATTTATAACCAAATTTTAACAATATTTAGGTGAGTGCTATGTCGCATGGAGTCATAGATAAAGGATTTGTAGAAGACTTCATATCAAGTATGTTGTTTTAGCTTTTATGGTTTTTAAAGCTTTATAGAAATTCATATTTCAGTCATTCAAGAATTTTTGTGTACAGTAGGCTCTAGATAAAATTGAAGTGTCGTCAGCTTATATTTTTTTGGTGAAGCGATACTTATTTTCGATATATTTGGTTCTTTTATGATATCGTACTAATACCCCAATTGTCTGAGAGAACCACCAAATGATCCTGGTGTAGACTCAGCCTTTAATCGGTTGTCAAAACAAATTCTCTCAACACATCACTTGTGTAAAAAATTCCATTGGGTGCCATCTAATCACTAATCCACGGTGAAAGTCATAATAGGATGAAGAGAAAGTGATGGTGATAGATGGCGCAGACATCAATTTATCTTCTTGATTAAATTCTTTATTCATTCTACTCATCAACCATTCATTACTGTTTTCTATCTCATCAATGTGGTCACTGACATCATATTGAAGCCTCAACTCTCGATTATGTTTCAGTTATCACAAATTTTAAATAATTCAAAAGTTGAGCTAGTACATTATTTCTTTCTTTTGAAAACAAAAAGTTTTCAACATAAATCTGGTTTAGACACGCACTTTATGCTTCAATGGCGCAAAAAGACGCTCAAAGGAGCAATTCTCCGAGGCTCTGAGCTTGGTGAGACTTGAGCCTTAGTATGACCTTAACAACTTAGCATGCGGAAACCCTCCCCGCCATTGTTTCTACCTGCTTGAGCTATTATAGTGTCATTCCAGCCGCCTGCCGCTATTCCAGCCCATGACCACCATTTCTTTAGCCTCCACCTGCCGTTTCCCACCTTCGTTGCCGCCCATCTAGCCTCCAAGGATCTTCTCTCCACCCTCCCAAGTATCTCTTCCCACTGATTTTTTTCCAGCCACCTCCCATCTCAACCTTGGCCCCCTTTCAACATCTCCCTGTAGCCCCACCATCATCCCTGCACAGTCCCCCAACCCGTGCACCATTTCCCAGACAGTCACCACCTTCCCTTCCTTAGGCGCTTGCAGCCTTCTAGACCACTTTCCTCCACAGCCTTCAGATCTTCCCTCCACCGCCAACACCGATTATTCGGTGACTTGCATTTTAGTTTCATTGTCCTTTACATGGCAGGGTACTCTCATTTATTGCTATTGATATTTAACTCAAATTGATTTTGACTATTTCATTTCTCAGTAGACGTGCAGTTAATTCCATGCAATCTCAATTAATTGCAATTAACATTTATTTACTTAATTTGAAGTATCAGTGATTGATTGTGAGTCACATTCAATTGTGCGCACTATAATTTTTATTATTTTATTAATTGCGCGTTGGAAATACTTGCATGGTTGAACTATTTTCACCGCACTAGTTTTGGGTTTATGTTGTGAGCATCTCATTCAATGGATTGTGTTTGTTTGCGTGCTCGCACTTTCATTTTCATTTTAGGATTGGTTGTTGATTCATTGTTGTTCTTGATTGTTCGCATTCATTTAAGGTTAGGGCATCGCATGCTCGTCACCTGACGCAGAAAGCTTCCAACTGAAATGGCCTTCAAATTTGATACCTCTTTTATAGCATCAGTATAGCATTGTCAAAAGAAAAAGTCGCTTTATTGCATTAAATTTTTTACTATGAACATCAGTATCACTGATCTGCTAGGCTTATCCCTATATATTGAAATGAAACTACATTATTGTCCAATTCTCATGATCTTCAAATGCCTCTTGTTGTGAAATCTGAAATCACTGCGCCGACAACTAGGAAGCACTGGTACGGGTACGGGTACCGGATACAATACGTATCTGGTACGGCGGTACGACAAAATTTAAAAAATAAGGATACGGGTACGTCATGATGCGTTATAACAAATATAATATATATTTATATATTACAAGTGCAATAAATATTTCTCAAAACATTGAAACATTAAACATAAATCATAACTTGAAGTACAAGTTCACAAATCAATGCAACATAACATGAAGTTTTCAAACATTATGCGTTCATAAGTATTACAAAATTTAACGTCTTATATGTTTAACCAAAAGAGAAAATTAAACTTAAGTTTACTTTTCAGTTTTTTTCTTCTTCATTGTTGGAGATCAACGTCATTGTTGGAGAACCACATCTTCAATCTCCGGTAATTTGGAGACAAGTTAGTTGTTTGTTAATAACCTGCATTGAATCAACACGTTCAATACACGTACTTGTAACAAAAACGTACTGATACCAGAAACATACTCGATGCAGATACAAAATTTAATTGGACGTACCAACCTATGTTTATTCTAGAAAAACATACTCCTATCACAATATGCAAAATGATGTGCTAAGTTCAGTATCCGTTAAGTATCGGGTACGTACCGGTACCGGATACGTATCCGGTACGGGTACGCTGCCTTCGGGGAAGTATCTGTGCTTCATAGGCCGACAATCAAAATTCCTTTGTCATTTTACTCTTGAAAATAAAGGATTTGCCTTACCCTATTTATACAAAGGCTGATAATTGCGCAAACGCTACAAACCTAGTTGTTCTTTGCCCTACCTAGCTTAACGGGCACCGTGATATCTCGTGCAGGAGTATTTGTCTGGCATATTTTACTTTTTTTTATTATTAATATTCTTTATTTAGTTGTTCTTCCTTTTATGTTTTTATATTTATTTAGATTAATTTTTCCAAGGAACCCTTCTTCCACACACAACAAACAGTGAGTACACTTGTTTTAGATGCATCAAAGGGTCAAATGTCTGATCCGTGTCATGATGTCACTTTTAATTAAGCGCAGCTTTAATCGATCCACCTCAAAAAACGAATATATTGATAATGCCAAAGATAACCCCTTATCACTAAAATATGTGGCCCCGATGGATGTGGCGGGTAAAACGGAAAGTACCAAAGTTGCGCTGGAATGCAGGCTTTTATGTAAAGTAATAGATAGAGCAAGGGAGAGAGCAACTGAGTTTCTACCTTTTTGTCTGTTCATTATGAATTACATTGGTTGCTATATTTCTATTTCTTATCAGTTCACTAAATCTGCGTGAAGACATGATTTCACCGAATTGCTATGGAATTCTACGAATATGCTATGTTCAATATATCTTTTTTGGTTCTTTTTTGTCGACCACTTGACGTTTTCCTCATCTTCTCGCAGTTTCAAATTATCCTCTCAGTGCAGCGTGCTGCATAGACCGGATATGCAATGCGCTGGAGCAGAAGTGGAAGATATTATGATCTCATCGTCGCAGCTACAATGTTTGATGTATTTTGATTGATCCAGCTGCCAGAGTAATTTAATTTGCAGATTTGTGCTTGTAATTTGTTTTTTCTGCCTGAATTTATTCTACTAGCTTATTATCTCTAGCTAGTGTTGTATTATTCTGATGTATTAGGGTAAAATGGTAATTAGTAGTAGTATCTCCTCCTATATAAGGAAGGGGTGTGGAGCCTTATTATGGATCTTGGGACTCTTGGTTTAGGAACTCTCCTCCTTGAAAGGTTGGCGCGAATGTACCTTGTGCTTTTTTTGTTTAAAAGCATGGCTACTAATTAGAGTCCATTTATATCGGTGTTTTCGCTCCATTTCCATCGATCCACTGCTAAAAAACAAACTGTTTTGGTAACCCTCTAATTCCCAACACCCTTTTGACCTTTTTTGAGAGTGCAACCACCCTTGTGTATTTCCCACCACTCTATTCATCTATTGTCAAGCCACTGCTCCAACTCTCTCACCGCCGAAACAAACAGACCCTAAAGAGAGGCCCTACAGAGAACGGCTTGTTTTAGAGTTATATTTTAGTGGAGGTCTATTGGACAGTGGGCACCACCAATGTATGTTTTTTATTTTATTTGAAAAGAACATTTCTCATGCAAAAGTAGTGTTAATGTTCAAAAGTCTTCTTTTTTTGCAGCGAATTAGTAAGCTGAGAATGTTATTTGGTATAATCTATGGCAATGGCAAACAAGTTGTCACTGTTGGCAGAATATTTTTGTTAAAGAGTGGTCGATGATTGTCATGTTTTGGAAAGGGAAAAAGTCATGGCAGCAGCACTTTAGTATGAAGGTGGCACAAAAAATAGGTCACGGGGAGCATGTGGATTAGTTAAGATTGTCTTTCAAGTCGAAAAGGCTTTGTTTGCTTAATTCGAAAGGCGGATAGGGGGGACATCGCCATTTGACATACGTGCTTTGACCAAGTAGATCTATAAATCTCGCACTGTGCATCTAGCCACATGCATTTTGGTGGGGAGGTCTTGACAAGTTTGAGTAACGTCTTATCTTGTGGCAAATTTATCGAATTAATCTCTATAACGCACAATTCGGTTCGAATTGGAGTTCTTAATTCCACTTCTAATGTTTGGTTCACCGGATTCCTATTGGACTTGGCTCAATTCCATGAAATTCATATCAGCCTAAATTGTCTTCACGTTCTCAGATGTCCTTCACGCTGGCGGCAGATGGTAACTTAGGCGATCTCCTTTGTTGCATGACTTTTGTTGGGTTAGCAAACACTATTGACGTAATCATCTTTTGCACCGGTGGTTCCTTTCACCGCGGCCTTCTGCCCTTCTGTTCCCCCTTAATGCTACTTTTGCTGATAGAAAAGGTTTTTCAAAGTGTGGTTTGTAACCTGGCACTTTCAAATCTAGTTTGAGCTCTGTGGGTCCGTTTGGGGGGGGGGGGGGGGGCTTTTCATCCGTTGGGGGGGGGGGCGACATTCGTCGTGGGGGCGACATTCGTCGTGGGGGCGACATTCGTCGTGAGGGCGACATTCGTCGGGAGGGCGACATTCAACGGGAGATGGGCATACAGATTAGTAAACAAATACTAGAAAAACATTGCATGAATGAAGCAACGACATTGGTCATGGGGCCAACATTGGTCACGGGGGCGGCATTGGTCGTAGGGGCAACATTGGTCGGGGGCGGCGACATTGATCGGGGGCGGCGACATTGGTCGGGGGCGGCGACATATGTCGAGGGAGGCGACATTTGTTGTGGGGGGGAAACATTTGTTGTTGGGGGCGGGGGCCACATTTTTCATTGGAGGCATCAATGCATATGTTCTTGGAATCTATAAAATTTTTGATGAATGTCCACAGTCTGTGTATGACATATCCTAGAATGAAGATTGCATCTTGAGAATAGAACAATTATATTTGTCATACTTAACTATCAGATTTGAGAAGCCCAGTTTTTTTAATTTCATAAAGAAGAAAATCTCGTGGAACAGAACTCTAAGAATTTCTATATATGAGGAAGATGAAGAATTGAAATTCCTAAACAATAACATTCCAGCAAATCATAAAATAAAAAAACGTGAAGATGTGAAGTTCCATTCATGAATTTAGAAATGTTTCTGCTAGACAAAAAATAATAAGAAAAAAAACAAAATCCTCATTTTCAATGTTTTTTGGATTCATTTCCAAATAGCCACCGCAGTGGTAAAAAAAATGAACAAAATAGAGGAACAAAAAAACATTGAAAACCCATTGCGGACTTTACCCTGAACCCATTTGCGGTTTTTACCCGAAAACCCTTTTGCGGTTTTTACCCAGATGAACAAAGCAGAGGAAAATGAGGAGTATTTACCTCGAAGGAGAATCGAGAGCAACGAGCAGGAAGTAGAATGAGGAGCAGCGAGCAAGAGAGCTGTGGATAAAGTTTGCACTCACAGAAGCTTTAAAGCATGAACCTAGTAGAAGAAGAGAATGCATCAAAGCTTAACAAATTTGAAGCAAACCTGAAGGATTGCTGTGAAGATCAAACACCTTGAGGGAGATGCTGCAAGTAGGAGCTCTGTCGAGGAGCACACCTTGAGGGAGGCATCACAAGGAGGACGTTTCCAGAAGGAGGAGCTCTATCGAGGAGCAAACCCTGCAGTGAGGCACCGTGGAGGAGAATCCCTATCTTTGTTCGTCAAGCTCTGTCGATGGAGGATGAGCTGATGCGATGAGGCCGTGTGGAGAAGAGTTGAGGCGGGGTTGGAGGGGAGGTTTAGGGTTATACATGCAGGGCTGGAGGGGAGGCATTCGAGGCACGATGAGATGGCGGGAGGTGATGGTAGCGTGCAGGGAGGAGAAAGCTGGAGCAGTCGCGTTCCTCGCAGGAATTGCTTTCGGTGGGCTGATCGCCGTACTTTTGTCTTGCTGGAGCAGTCGCATGATGAGACGGCGGGAAAGCCCTAAAGTTAAGTGCGGGAAAGCAGGATTAAGTGGACAAAAGACCAAAATGCCCTAAAGTTAAGTCCAAAAAATTGTTTTAATGAGAACATTTCGGGATTAAAATGTTACACCATGAGCGGATAGGGGTTTGCTTATATAATAAAGACAAGCAGTCGTGCACGGGGGACCCCGTGCGGGCAACATTCGTCGTGGGTGCGACATTTGTCGATGAGGCGACATTTGTCGGGGGGGCGACATTTGTCGAGGGGGTGACATTTGTCGAGGAGACGACATTTGTCATGGGGGTGACATTTACCGGGGAGGCGACATTTGTCGTGGGGGGGCGACATTTATTGGGGGGCGACATTTGTCAGGGGGCGACATTGGTCGGAGGTGCGACATTTGTCATGGAGGCGACATTGGTCGTGGGGGGCGACATTTGTCAGGAGGGCAACATTTGTCGGAGAGGCGACATTTGTCATGCGGGCGACATTGGTCGTGGGGGCGACCAACGTCGTGGGGGCGACATTGGTCACGGTGATGACATTCGCAGTGGGGGCGACGTTCATCGTGGGGGCGAAATTCGGCATGGGGGCGAAATTCGGTGGGGGAGAAATTCGTCGTGGGGGAAACAATCGTCTGAAAAGGTAAATCCCAACAATCGTATGAACAATGTGATTGTCCGAAGCTATGCTTCCATTTTAATAAAAGCTATTTACTTGAAATTTGTGATATGCTTGATACAAAAGCTTGATATAATGTGTTTGTAGTATAGCTTGATACAAAAGCATGAAAACCATAAATGTTAAATTGTATGAATAAAAGCTTGATACAAAAGCTATTTACTTGAAATTTGTGATATGCTTGATATAAAAGCTTGATATAAAAACTTGAAAACCATAGAATGTGTTTGTAGCATAGGTTGATACAAAAGCATGAAAACCATAAATGTTTAATTTTCTGAACAAAAGCTTGATACAAAAGCTTGATACAAAATCTTGAAAGCCATATAAAAACTATGTAAATTACAGATTGCAGAAAAAAATGCAAATTACAGATTACAGAAAAAATGCAAATTACAGATTGCAGAAAAAATTGTTGGGATGAGTTCAAGCTCACCTAACTCGTGGGAAGGAGGTTGCCGGAAATGTAGCAGCCAACTGAGCATGCACTGAAGAAATGTGCCAGTTCGTGCAACGAACTGAAGGAATGTAGCAGCCAACTGTGAAAATCTCAGAACGATAGCAGATGAACAAATTATTGAGAAGATTTCAAGCTCACCTAATGTAGCAGGAAATGAAGAAGTTACAAATTTCAGTATCTGAAAAAATTCGTGGTATGAGTTGTAGCTCACCTAACTCGTGGGAAGGAGGTTGCCGAAAATGAGCAAAAACTGAAGAAATGTGGCAGCGAACTGAAGAAATGTAGCCCCCAACTGAGCAAGAACTGACGAAAATTTCAGAACGATAGTTGAAAAACAGATGAACAAATTATTGAGAACGCATGAACAATTACATGTTAGTAAGAAAACACAAAAAACAATTATAGGCTGTTTGAACAATTTCGGTATTGAGAACGCATGAACAATTTCGGTATTGAGAACGCATGAACAAATTCGGTATTGAGAACGCATGAACAAATTCGGTATTGAGAACGCATGAACAATTACATGTTTGAACAATTACAATCGAACACCAAGATTAAATCAGAACTAACAAAAACCTGCACCAAGATTAAATCATCGGACAAACCTGCACCCAAAAAGCATAAACAACCAAACAACCTGCACCAGAATTTTTGTTTCTAAACAACACCAATATGAGCTTTCTTGGCATGTCTGATTTTTTCTTGGTGCTAATGTTTTCTTGCTTTGTCTGATGTCTAACAAAAACCTACACCAAGATTAAGGCCCCATTTGGAATTGTGTTTTTGTCCGTTTCCGTTTTTTAAAAACGCTCAAGTTGCATTTTTTTCGTTTGTTTAGCCGCAATCCATTCCACCCGCAGCTGACAACCCGCGGCTTGAAAATACTGTGGGCGGAAACTGTGTGCTGCACCTCCATTTCATCGCGTTTTTAGGTTGCGGGAGATTTTCCTCCGACATCGCCTTGCGGTTCATCTTCTCATCGATCGGCCACTGTGCGCTCGGCTCCGGCGACACGAAGAAGTGCGCATCGCATCCGACAACTTCCCGCCTCCGGCACACCACAGTCGGAAAGCTTCTCCGTCGCGATTTCCCTCCGGCTCAGGGATCACATCATTGGCCAACATCTTCGGCGCAGGTATGCTTCTCCGGCATCACTCTTATCCCTCTTGAAATTTCTCGATTTATCTCCGGCTTAGGGATCACGTTCCCATTTCCGTGTGTATGCTGATGCGTGTGTGTTGCTGCTGTGTGTGTATTGTTGTGCGTGTGCTTGCCTGAGAGGTCTCGACTTTTATCCATCTACATATGATTGGGAGTTTAAAGAGAAGGACAAAGGAAATAATACGATGTAGGCAACTCAATTTATTCCTTTGGGCTAGTTTGGAAGAAGCAAAGGGAAGCCTCTTGCAGGAACCACCCTTCCCTATTAGCCAAAAAAACATTTATTACTCTGAAAATGATCAATACAATGAAAGGCACTTCAATTCTTGGTTTACAGTTGAGTTTGATTTCACTTCAATGCAACACAAATACAAGAGAGTGATGAAGAATCCTTTGAAATGCATATTTCCATCTTCAAATATACATATGTGTCTAACGCAACCTGAACTGATTTTTGATACTATCCAACTAGTAATTTTAATGCATAAAAAGTAAGAATTTCAATGATAAAACCTTTATCCTACCTTCCCAGGCCATATGACAAAGCTGTAAATGAGTTGATCCAGGCCTAATGATGTTCTCTCCAAGCTTGCTTGGTTATTATGTTCTTATGAAACACAGAGATGACTTGTGTGCAGCTGTGAGTGTGTGTGTGTGCTGCTATGTGTGTGTGTGTGCTGCAGCTTGTTAGTGTGTGTTGTTGTGTGTCTGTGTGCGCAGATTTGTGTGTGCGTGTGCTGCTATGTGTGTGTGTGTGCTGCTATGCGCGTGTGTGCTGCTACGTGTGTGTGTGTGCTGCTATGTGTGTGTGTGTGCTGCTAGGTGTATGTGTGCTGCTATGTGTGTGTTTGTGTGTTGCTATGTGTTTGAAATAAACTTGAAATGTGCAACAAGTGGAGTAGAAACATGTACGCAGTCATATTAAGGGATACCAAGTACTTTCTCAACATGTATGCAGCTGTGAGTGTGTGTGTGAAGTTGTGTGTGTGTGTGTTTATTGGGCTTTATGTGTGTGATGCTGTGTGTGTGTGTGTGAAGTTGTGTGTGTTGCAGAGTGTGTGTGTGTGTGTGTGTGTGTGTGTGTGCTGCTATGTGTGTGTTTGTGTGCTGCTATGTGTGTGTGTGTGCTACAGCTTTATGTGTGTGTTGCTGTGTGTGTGTGTGTGCTGCTATGTGTGTGTGTGTGTTTGTGTGCTGCAATGTGTGTGTGTGTGCTGCAGCTTTATGTGTGTGTTGCAGTGTGTGTGTGTGTGTGCTGCAACTTGTGAGTGTGTGCGCCAATGTGTGTGTGTGTGTGCTGCAGCTGTGAGTGTGTGCTGCTGTGAAGTTGTGTGTGTGTGTGTGCTGGAGCTTTATGTGTGTGATGCTGTGTGTGTGTGTGTGAAGTTGTGTGTGTTGCAGTGTGTGTGTGTGTGTGCTGCTATGCGTGTGTGTGTGCTGCTATGTGTGTGTTTGTGCTGCTATGTGTGTGTGTGTGCTGCTAGGTGTATGTGTGTTGCTATGTGTGTGTTTATGTGCTGCTATGTGTGTGTTTGTGTGTTGCTATGTGTTTGAAATAAACTTGAAATGTGCAACAAGTGGAGTAGAAACATGTACGCAGTCATATTAAGGGATACCAAGTACTTTCTCAACATGTATGCAGCTGTGAGTGTGTGTGTGTGAAGTTGTGTGTGTGTGTGTGTGCTGGAGCTATATGTGTGTGATGCTATTTGTGTGTCTGCTGCTATGTGCAGTGTGTGTGCTGCTATGTGTGTGTGCGTACTGCTATGTGTGTGTGTGTGTGTGTGTGTGTGTGTGTGTGTGTGTGTGCTGCTATGTGTGTGTTTTTATATAACTTTGTTCTGACATTTGTAGGATTATGGGCAAACATAAGGAAGGTGGTGTGAGTGCAAACTGGGAGGCAAACGATGTTATGATTTTCTGCGACTTGTGCTTGAGGGAGATAGAGTTAGGTAATCGCCCAACTACACACTTCAGTAGGGATGGGTGGTCGAACCTAACCACTAATTTCTTTGCTCGGACGGGTAAATCATATGATCGAAATCAAATGAAGAATAAATTGGATCAGATGAAAAAGGATTGGAAGTTATGGCGAGATCTTAAGGGCCGTGAGACAGGTTTGGGCTGGGATCCAATTCGCAAAACCATTGCTGCTTCGGAAGATTGGTGGAAAGAACGTCTAAAAGTATGCATTTTCAAAGATTAATTTCTAAATACACATTATTGTTACTATTAATGTTTTCTTAACACCTATTTATTTTTCATGTCAGGTAGTTCCAAATGCTAAAAAGTTTCAGTTTTCGGGAATAACTCCAGAGTTAGAAGAAAAATATCATATGATGTTTGGTCAGGTTGTTGCAGCTGGAAATCTTGCTTGGGCACCCAATTCTAGAAATTTCGAACCAGAATCTATTGATGAACATGACCTGTCTACTGGAGATGGCACGCAAAACATTAACGAGTCCCCAATTTCTGAACTTGCGGGGGGGGGGGGGGGTAACGGACAGAGAAGGGAAAAAGCAAGATGAGCAGCAAGAAAGCGAGGAGTTCGACTATGGACGAGATTGCTGAAACTTCACGCATTATTGGGCGTTGTATGATGGAGCCGCCGCGCATCCAGATATCGTCATCATTGTACACCATTCCTGAGGCTATTGCAGAGCTCGAAACTATTCCAGAGGTTATGGATGATTTGAACTACGACTTCTACCACTACTGCATCATGTTTTTGAGAGAGAAACATAATCGCGAAACTTTTATGAGCATTCGACAGGATCGACGTCTGAAGTGGTTGCAGTCTTGTTTTGACCAAAAGTCGGCTTAGTTGGTGGACACGTTCTATATCTTGTTGTAGTACTTGTTTTTAGTGATGTTTCTGCTTTTTGGGACATTTATTATCATGTCGTGAGACTTATGTTGTTGATGAGTGTGGACATTTATTACTATTTCGTTTTGCATCCAAAGTTATTTTATTATGATTTTGTCACATTGAATATCTTAATGCACATTTCATTTTGCGTAAGTATAAATATCTTAATGCACATTTACTTGCAGATAATAATATCCTCCTCGGATAATATTGACAGTTCTGATGGGGAGACTCAACAACAGTTGGTTGGCTCGTTTTATCGTAATAGAGCTATCAGTGGACATCACGCATTACTTGCAATGAATTATCAATTAACCGAACCAATTGGTTCTTCTACTACAGCTTGCATGACATCAAGCCAAACAGGAGCTCGATGGATTGCTGAACTTCTCTGTGGGCACCCTAGCAGGTTTTTCAGCGCATTTAGAATGTCAAAGGTAATTTTTAATGATCTGCTAACAACCCTCACACAACAATATGGGTTACAAGGATCTAGAAGAACTTTACCACGTGAAGTACTAGCAATTACCGTGCACATATTAGGGCATAATGTATCAATGCAGCTTGCTAGTGAGCGATTTCAGCACTCCACAGAAACTATCAGTAGATTTTTCGCAAGGGGTATCAAAGCCATGAAGAGACTATCTGCTGATGTCATTAAGCCATTAGATCAACTTTTCATTGATATACCCCCACAAATCTTAAATGATGCTCGATACATGTCATTCTTTAAAGACTGTATAGGAGCAATTGATGGAACACACGTTGATGCTCGAGTGCCTGCTGAACAACAAGTTGCTTATATTGGTCGGCATGGCACAACTACGCAGAATGTCATGGCGGTCTGTGATTTCAACATGTGTTTCACGTTCGTATTAGCGGGCTGGGAGGGTTCAACTCATGATAGCCGTATATTTCAGCGTGCACTTATGGACCCCAGTTATAATTTTCCATATCCGCCCCATGGTAAGCCTTTTATATCTCGTGAGGCTTTGGTACAAGAAATTTTTAAGATTACTATGTTTCTGGTTACAATTATTCACACATATTGTGCAATATCTAATTTTGCAGGCAAATATTACGTAGTAGATGCCGGGTATCCACTACAACGTGATTTTTTAAAACCATATTCAGGTACACGGTATCATTTACCAGATTTTAGGAGGGGCAGCAGGCCGATACAAGGGCGCCGAGAGATCTTCAACCAAGCTCACTCATCCTTGCACAGTGTCATAGAGCGTTCATTCGGAATTTGGAAGAAGAAGTGGAAGATACTAAGGGATATGCCGTCATACAGCTTGACAAAGCAAAGAGACATTGTTATTGCAACGATGAGTTTGCATAATTATATTCGCAGACACCCATCACGCTCAGACACTCATTTTCGGGCTTGTGATGAAGACGAACATTTCATATATCCGGCGGGCATTCAAAGAAGAACAGGACAGAGTAATGAAAACTCAGGTGAAGACCATGTTATAGGGATTTGGGTGGGGGTGGATGAGATGGTGGCATTGCGTGACTCAATTGCCGATCAATTGCACCGAGCTTGACCGCTTTTTTCATTTTTTTTAAAGTTTACATGTAATATGGAATATCTATATATGTTTGAAGTGGACTTTACGGTAACGGTCAACGCAGAAGGTTAATAAAAAAGAATTTCTTTGATCATGTTTAATTTTTTTTAATGTTTATAAGAAAAAATTTTCAACCACGGAAGTCCATTTCCAAACACAGTATTGCCAAACATTTTTCAGTTTTGAACAGCTCTGCAAACGCAGAATGTCAAACAGAACTCCGTTTGCATCATCCAGTTTCCAACAGCTCCATTTACAAACCTGCTTTTGCAACAACTCCTTTTACAACCGTCACCGCTAAACCAAATGAAGCCTAAATCATCGGACAAATCAAGGAAGAATAAACTGTTTCTCACTAACAAAAATCTGCACCAAGAAAAAATCAGAACTACTCAAGAACTACTCAAAAAGAAAAACCTGCACCCAAAAAGCATAAACAACCAAAAAACCTGCACCAGAATTTTTGTTTCTAAACAACACCAAGAAGAGCTTTCTTGGCTAATCTAGTCAAAAAGAAAAACCTTACTTCTGATCTGATGAAACAGTTTATGCGAGACTGATCAAAAAGTAGAACACCTGCCTTAGCAAAACAACCAACTCCGCCTCCTCGGCACCTGCCTTAGCATCAATGGGGAATTTCTAGAAAGCCGCCGAGATTAACATCAATGTAGTACAAAATTTGCACCCAAAGATTCATAAACCAAATCCGAATAATAACACCAAAATGAAGAAGCAAAAATACTTTGAATAGAAGGGCGAGATTCATTACAGACAACATTGCAAACCACAACCAAAAATAAACATCAGTAACCTGCTGGATCAGAGACCTGCTCAAATAGTGCTGAAATAGGCTAAGCAAAAATAAACATTGCATGCTCACAGTAACCTGCTCAAATAGTGCTGCTATTCTGGAAAAATCTGAGACTACTCAAAAAGAAAAACCTGCACCCAAAAAGCAGGTTGAGGAGTTTTACCGATGGAGCAGAGAACAACAAAAAAAACGGTGGCTTCACCGATGGAACAGAGAGAAGAGAAGGAGCTTTACCGGTTGAGGCGAGCTTTGCTGACCGAGGCGAGATTTGTCGATGGAGCAGAGAGAATGCGGGAGGAGAGGAGGAGATGGCTTTTTGGAGATATGCTGGCGGGAGGAGTTGAGGGGAGAAGACGACCTGCTGGATAGGTCTTTCGGCGTGGGTGGTAGTCGAGGACGTGAGGAGTCGTGGAGTTGAGGAGTTGAGGGGAGAAAACGACGGAGGAGAAGAGGACCTGCTGGATCTTGCCGCCAACCGCCGGGTTTATGCCGCTACCTGCAGGATTTTGCGGTGAATTTGCCGAAATGATGAAGAAGAGGATCGGCTGCTTTTTGCCGAAATGATGAAAAGGCGGGTGGGGAACAATAAATGAGTTGCGGGATGGGAGGGCTGTCCAAAGAATTCAAGACCCGGCTAGGGTTTTTGGAAGCATTGGCCAAAAAAAAAAGAGCCGCAAAACCTATCAAATGACCTTTTACACCTATGAAATTTGAAAGTAAGAATATTTTTGGGAATTGTTAAAAGCACCGCATTTTTGGCTAATCGCATCGCATTTGGGTCTTTTAACACTTAAAATTTGTCACTCTAAAAATATACCCGCATCGCACTGCTGCTTCCTCGCACCGCAGTCCTAAAATTCCGATCTTCTCCTCACGCCTCCTGACGCGTCGCTGGCTCCTCCTGCTTCCTCCAGCCCCCTCCAGCTCTTTCCGTCGCCGACACCGGCAGATATCAGCGCCAACGTCGCCTCTCGTCACGCTCAGATTTTACGCCTTTCAGAAATATGTCTTGTACATGCAATTTCAGGAAAAGTGTTCAACACGAAAGTTGTAGATCTCGTCGAGATCTACAACTTTTGTGTTGAACACTTTTCCTGAAATTGCGTATACAAGGCGTATTTCGAAAAAACGCGAAAATTTATGAGATTTTTGGGTGTGACTAGCCAATAAAGAGTTGCGGTTAACAATCACATATGTTAAAGGACTTCTGAAATTTTTTTGAGAGTTTATTACTGTTTCTACGTTTAGAAGTAAATTGTTGCAATATTATTGGTCCTCATCGTGAATTGTGCCACAAGTATTATCGGTCCATATTATAGATGTCGTTGATGAAGATCACAAATATTTGAAGAAAAGAGCATAACAATTTGGACAACACATTTGATGGTTTTTTTGTATCAAATATTTGTTCTATTGAGTATATAATAATATTGTAATTCAATGAGAACCTATTTTAATTCATAAATTAAGTGCGGTGCGTTTATCTCAATTGCGGTGCGGATAACAATGTGCGGTGCTTTTAACAATATGTGAAAAACTGCGGTGCTTTTAACAAAGCGGTGCGATTAGCCAAAAGTGCGGTGCTTTTAACAATTCCCATATTTTTTGAGGGTATTTTGGGTGTCCATAATGTTACACCACATTCAAGGGCATTTTGGGTAACTTGAATGTTACACCAAGGGTTCAAAGCTCCTTGCTCATAGTATAAAGATATATATATACATATATATAAGGCCATTTACCGGGACCTCCCCTCTAACTTTGCTAAATTATTGTCAGCACCCCTCTTATTTTCGAAATTACAAAAACTTCCCCTAAAGTTTTCATTTCATTACAAAAACCTCCCCTGAAGTTTTAATTTCATAACATCCATGCACAAAAACACCTCCCTCGATGAACAGTGTCCAGGGGGTATTTTTCTTCGTGAATGCAATGAAATGAAAAGACCAGAGGAGGTTTTGGTAATGAAATAAAAACTTAAGGGGAGTTTTTTGTAATTTCGAAAATAAGAGGGGTGCTCTCACTAATTATGCTAGTTTATAGGGGAGATTTGGGTAATTATTTATATATATATATATATATATATATATATATATATATATATATATATATATATATATATATATAATATATATATATAATACCAAAGGATATGAGTCTTGAGCGTCCCATGATTTTGCCGAACAATCTGATCGTGTCCAATGTTCGCCACGACTCGATCCAATTCATTACGGACCTATAGACGTCTGTCGCCGCGGTTTTTATCTACCTAGCAGGGAACCCTAAACCCAACATGAAGGTCTATTTTGTTAGGGTTAGACTTTGCTCAAAATATTCTACAATATTCCATCAGATATTTGGAATGAGT
Source organism: Platanthera zijinensis (assembly GCA_039513925.1). Taxonomy (NCBI): domain Eukaryota; kingdom Viridiplantae; phylum Streptophyta; class Magnoliopsida; order Asparagales; family Orchidaceae; genus Platanthera; species Platanthera zijinensis. The sequence continues at coordinate 121,090,409 of CM077098.1, forward strand.
ATTTAGATTGTTGAGTGCGCCACGTGGAATGGACCGTGATGTCCGAGCGTGTGTTGCGACTCGTTAAAAGAGATGGTTTTGTTGAAACCAAAAATGACCGAAGCCAAAATTGACTTCTATGGAGTTCGACCCTTGGGGAAAGGGGTGACCTCACACCTACTATGCTCGGAAGAATGTCACGGACCGAAGACTTAGGAAGCTATGAACTGACCCTTGGTTCTAGCGTGGAGGTCTCACATCACACCCAGAAGACCTTTGAGGTCTCCCCCTCCCTAGCCAATGCTTGAGCTAGGTGCCTTGGAGGAAGAAAGCCGAAGAGATTTGTGGCTAAGGAAAGAATGACAAGTCCTCTCCAAGGCACCCCTAAGGGTCTGTTTATAGTATTTCCAAGTCTTGGGGGTAAAATGACCAAAACGCCCCTCGGGCAAAAATGCCTCCAGCCAATAGAAAACCTCCACACCGGGGGGCAAAAGAGGAAAATCCACCTCGGGGGTAAAATGGTAAAAGCATGAGAGGTCACGCCCTCCGGCCACCCCCCCCCCCTCTGGTCGGTCTCGCCCGGCCTGACCGCGAGGCCGCGAGGCAGGGGCGAGAACCTGGCCCTAGTCCGGTCTCGCCCCGCCTGCCCTCGCCTAGCTGCGAGGCAGGGGCGAGAACCCGGCCCCGGGCCGGTCTCCCCCGCCTGCCCTCGCCTGGCCGCGAGGCAAGGGCGAGAACCCGGCCCCGGGTCGGTCTCGCCCCGCCTGCCCTCGCCAGGACGCGAGGCAGGGGCGAGAACCCGGCCCCAGGCCGGTCTCGCCCCGCCTGCCCTCGCCTAGCCGCGAGACAGGGGCGAGAACCCGGCCCCGGGCCGGTCTCGCCCCTCCTGCCCTCGCCTAGCCGCGAGGCAGGGCGAGAACCCGGCCCCGGGCCGGTCTCGCCCCGCCTGCCCTCGCCTAGCCGCGAGACAGAGGCGAGAACCCGACCCCGAGCCGGTCTCGCCCCGCCTGCCCTCGCCTAGCCACGAGACAGAGGCGAGAACCCGGCCCCGAGCCGGTCTCGCCCCGCCTACCCTCGCATGGCCGCAAGGCAGGGGTGCGCCTCCGGACTCCGGCCGGTCCCGCAGCTTCCCCTCACGCCTATCATGCCGGGACGGGTGTCTGCCTACTCGCCGCCCCCGCCCCTCAAAGGGTCTCCAAAGCTTAAAACTTACCAGCATGCCTTATGTCTTGCTTCGGGTCCTCCCGTCGCGAATACGGGGTTGTACACAATCCCCGCTCTTTTCGAGGTTGGTACAAGCTCGGAAAGAAACATCCAACCCAACGTATTCGCTGAGTGAAGCTTGCTCTCGCGGTATCGAAAGACTGAGGCCTCTTCCGAGGGGTCAACCTGTCATGTCAGCTGATGAGAGTCTGGGTGGCGAGACCCCCTCAGGGTAAAAAGATCTAACCTCCTGGGGGGGTCAACCTGCCATACCAGCTGATGAGAGCCTGGGTGGCGAGACCCCCTCAGGGTAAAAACGCTTAACCCCCCTGGGGGGGTCAACCTGCCATGCCAGCTGATGAGAGCCTGGGTGGCGAGACCCCCTCAGGGCAAAAAGATCTAACCTCCTGGGGGGGTCAACCTGCCATGCCAGCTGATGAGAGCCTGGGTGGCGAGACCCCCTCAGGGTAAAAGGATCACCTCCACGAGAGATCAACCTGAACCCGCCAGCTAGTGAGAGCCTGGCAGCGGAATCATCTCGGAGCAAAAGGACTTGGCTCCCACGAGAGATCAACCTGAACCCACCAGCTAGTGGGAGCCTGGCATCGGAATCATCTCGGAGCAAAAGAACTTGGCTCCCACGAGAGATCAACATGAACCCACCAGCTAGTGAGAGCCTGACAGCGGAATCATCTCGGAGCAAAGGGACTTGGCTCCCACGAGAGATCAACCTGAACCCACCAGCTAGTGAGAGTCTGGCAGCGAAATCATCTCGGAGCCAAAGGGTTTGGCTCCCACGAAAGATCAACCTGAACCCACCAGCTAGTGAGAGCCTGGCAGCGGAATCATCTCGGAGCAAAAGGACTTGGCTCCCACGAGAGATCAACCTGAACCCACCAGCTAGTGAGAGCCTGGCAGCGGAATCATCTCGGAGCAAAGGACTTGGCTCCCACGAGAGATCAACCTGAACCCACCAGCTAGTGAGAGCCTGACAGCGGAATCATCTCGGAGCAAAAGGACTTGGCTCCCACGAGAGATCAACCTGCCCTGCCAGCTAGTGAAAGCCTGGCAGCGGAATCATCTCGGAGCAAAAGGACTTGGCTCCCACGAGAGATCAACCTGCCCTGCCAGCTAGTGAGAGTCTGACAGCGAAATCATCTCGGAGCAAAAGGACTTAGCTTCCACGAGAGATCAACCTGCCCTGCCAGCTAGCGAGAGCCTGGCAGCGGAATCATCTCGGAGCTAAGGGAATTAGGGACGGGGCATGTCATCCGAACTCTGCCAAAATTCAACATCCTCAAAAGGGGAAAATAGTTGGGTTACATGACCCTCCCAACCCTACCGGTCGGAGGTTGGACTCAATACAACATAAAGAAAAAACAAGATACATGACTCCGCCGAGACGAGGCTTCTTCAGGGGGCCTGGGCATGGTGGTCGCCATCAGGTTCTATCCCACTGGACACCTCAATCTTGCTCAGGCTCTCCATGATCTCCTCCATCTCCTCCGCCTTAGCCAACCAAGAGATGGTGTTGACTGCCGTGACGTAGCACTGTGAGAGTACTAAGTTGTTAGCCTAAATCACCTAGAGGGGGGTGAATAGGTGAAATGTGTGTCAAATGCGGAATTAAAAAATAACACAGCACACATCAAGCAATCACAGACGACAAGAGATTTATAGTGGTTCCCCAATCTTGGGTACGTCCACTTTACTCACTGATCTAGCAAATCACTAGACTCGGCTACTCCACTATCTCGGATTGAAAACAATCCTACACCTCGGAACCACGTTCCTACAAACTCGATCCAAATCGGATCTACACTCGGAAGATAAAGCCTTCCTACAAATCTCGGAGAAAAACTCCTACAAAGAAATTTGGTTTGAAAATAAAATACAAACAGTAATATTCTCATATCTGGATCTTGATAGTCTTCTTCCTTGAGAGCTTTGGCTTGATCAGAATATGTTGAAGACGACTTGAGAGAGATCCACAAATCTGAAAAACGGAATCACCTCGATCGAGAAAATAGATCTGAAATCTTTGAGGCTTGGCGAGATCGAGTGATTAACTTTCGTCTGGATCGCTGGAGAATCAGAGTTGAAAACAGCGATCAAAGATCATCGATCCAGAGCTTCTTCCGTGAACGTCAATGGCGGCGGCGCGAGGAAATTAGGGTTCACGGAACTTTTTCTCTTTCTTAAAATAAAAACTCTGTTCACTTGTTATTAGTCAAATCTGAGAGGACCTATTTATAGGTGGACTCCAACGGTCAGAAAATTAATTAGGGATGACACGTGGACCAATCAGAAATGATTAATTTGAAATACACTGCGAAATTGACTTAGAGAATTTCAGGAAAATTTAAACAGATATACTCGAGTCATAGAAGAAACATACTCGAGTATCAGATGGTATATACTCGAGTGGATAGAAGGAGTATACTCGAGTATAAGAAAAGAAGCTACTCGAGTGATTCAAAGATCAGCACTCAAGTGAATTTAGAACTACTCGAGTATGAGAGTATATACTCGAGTAAAAACACTTAGAGAAAATTTGAGATAAGATAGGAAAAGCTACTCGAGTGAAAGGGTTGGAGATACTCGAGTGAGGAGAAAAAGAACTACTCGAGTATCTGGGGAAGATTACTCGGGTAATCACTAAGCTACTCGAGTATGAATAACAACTACTTGAGTACAGAATCACTTACTCGAGTATATAGGGAACTACTCGAGTATGTAGACTTAGAATTTTTCTGAGATGAGAAGCACAGATCTACTCGAGTATGAACAGAACATTTACTCGAGTAACTAACCAACTACTCGAGTGCAAGTTATCATCTACTCGAGTATAATGCAGTCTACTCGAGTATGTAACCTAACTTACTCGAGAGCAGACTCACTTACTCGAGTGTAAAAGGAGGTACTCGAGTATGTGGACTTAGAGAATTTTTTGGATCTAATAACAGAAGGATCTACTCAAGTATAATATATGACTTACTCGAGTGACTAACTATCTACTCGAGTATAAACTTATCTACACGAGTATACAGAGTCACACGAGTATGTCTGAGGATCTACTCGAGTACTAAGTCACTTACTCGAGTATATGAAGAAGGCTACTCGAGTATGTGGACTTAGAAAAAATTCTTCTGAAAAGATAAACTTCAACACTTCAGTCCACCAATCCAAGTGCATGTAGGAAGTGTATCCTAATAGAGAGGCTATACATGGGCCAACACTTTGGATCACACAATGAGGGATTACATTGTATGGTCCTGTGTTTGGTGACCCATTACAGACTGACATTGGTCTACACTTAGCAATAAAAACCTGCACACATACAACTTGAACACAATATCAAATACACCTTAATTCATCTTAGTTCAAGGTCTGACCTCCTACAAATCTGAGGTATTGTGGAGACAAATCCCAACAATCTCCCCCTATTTGTAGATGTCAGCACCCTCTACACTAAGGTGAATTACTTTAAGAGTAAAAAGAACAATACACATATACCAAAAAAAAATAAAGTAAGCTAAAGCAGGGTAAATAAAAAGATAGCCAAAACCAGAATCAAATATATATATAGAAATGTTTTTAACAGAATAAAATATCCATTTCCACATTCTCATAGACTCAAGAAGGGGCTCCTTTGTGCATTCTTTCTCTCTTTAGCTCTTGTCTCTCTAGGTAACTGAAAGGTTTAGGAAAATAAGTTCTGAGCCTAGGAGGAGCAGCTGGGTTGTTGTATCCCCAATTCCTGTCATGAAGTCTGATCTTGATCTGAGATGCTTCATAAGCCTTCCATTCTGAATAACTGTAATAGTGATCTCTGTTCTCACCATGATCTGTTATTAACTTCAGGGTATCAAGGATCAGAGATTTGGAGATTGGACTCCAAACTTTAGAATGAACAATTTCTGATCTACCTTCAGAAGCTTGGGCAGGCTATTTTCTTAGGTGCAGAACGGCTGGCAGAAGCACCATCACCATATTTTCTTTTCTTTCTTGGGTCACCTTGAGAACTGGGAGGAATTTCATCTTGCCACATATCAGAATAGGAGAGAGGGGGCTCAGTCACATCACCATCAGGTCTGGGTGAGGAGACTGGCACACCTTCTGGTATGGTTGCCTGAGCTGGGCAACTGCTGGAGGTTGTTCTTCAAGAGGGTCTAAGAACTTGGGAATGATGGTAGGGTTGAGTTGAGAATTTGGGAAGTTCTGATTATTTATCCATACAGCTGTATCATAGATGTAGAATTTGACAGATTGGAGATGGGCTAAGATGTCTGCTTTCATACCTTTTACAAGACCATCCACAGTTGTTTGGGCTTGTTCAAACAGTTTTTCAACTACTTTTTCAACTTGTTCTTTTACAATTTTCTCCCCCTTGCTGATATCTACAGCTAGCTGGGCAATTGCTTCATCTTTGAAGGTGTCAACTTCTTCACATACTTTCATCACATTTGCTTCAGCATTCTTGTCCAATATTATCTGATTATGTGCAACAGTTTCTTGTTGATTTCTTAGTTCACCTATGCTTGTGATAGTGTGATCTAGTGCTTTTCCACCTAGCTGAAACAATCTTTTGAGCTCATCAGTATTGGCTTGGATTTCAGCAAAGCCTCTACTCATCTCTTGTTCAAGAGTAGTGACTTTGTTATTTACTGATGCTAGAGATTCATCAAAGTACTTTCTCTGTTCAATAAGCAACTGTTCAATTTTACTGACCATATCTGAAGAGGAAGAAGGGACTGAGGTTGGGGCAGGGACTGAAGGAGCAGGAGCAGGAGCAATCCATGGAGGGATTTCTGTAATTTTCACTGAACTGACAGCTCTTTTGCAGGGTTCTACCAAATTTGAATCTTCAGTGTTGATGAAGGAAGGAAGGGTGAAGTCCAGTGTCCTCAGAGGAGCATCCACTGGTTCTGGAGATACTTTCTCATCATCAGACAACAAAATCTGATCAGATTTACTGGGCTCACTATCAGGAGACTGGGCAGGAGACTGTGCTGGAGTCTGAACTGTAGTCTGAGCTGGAATCTGTACAGGAGATTGAATTGGAGACTTGGCAGGAGACTTTACAGCTGATTCATTTTGAAATAGAGGAGCATCTGAGCTTAGCTCATCAATGAATTTATTTATATCTTCTGCTGTAGACAGTAAAGATGTTGTATCTGGAATCTCTGATTCAGGAATTTCTGGAGGAGGAGAAGCTGGAGGAGTAGAAACTCTGACTTCTGCTAGTTCTGAAAGTTCTGAGGAAGCTGGGTACTTAGGATGAGAAGAGGCAGGCTCCCCCTCAACTATTGCACTAGAGGTAGCAGTAGTTTGATTTAGAGGAGGAGATGGAATTCTGTCTTCAGATACACTGGGTTCTTGGGACTTTTCTGAAGGAACAGCAGCTTTGGAGGCCTGTGCAGAATTCAGAAGTTTAACATCATATCTCTGGATAGAGGATATGGAAACTTTCTTCATGTGATGTAGGGGAGTCCCTTTGGATAGGTTAAACACTGATGGGTTAACTTCATGAAGCAAGAGGGAGATAATTCTGGCAAAGCTGGGATGCTTAATACTTTCTCTGATTTTGTCTAGGAGCAACAGTCCAAACTGGAACTGTTTGCGGCAGATAATAGCTTGCATTATGTCAAACATTTCCATAGAAATGTCTCGAATAGAATACGTCTTGCACAACAGAACTTTTGCAATAACATCTACTAGGAACTTTCCTTCTGAGTTAAAGTCGGCCCTGCTAAAGGAATGGGCTTGAGGTTGGACTTAGCGCTACCAACATAGCCTTTAGTTATTCCTCGATCTGAACCTCCAAAGATGACCTTTGGTCCGTTGCAGACTGAGGTGTAATTCTGGAGTAGGCTCCTTGTCCCGGTCATATGCCGAGAGCATCCACTGTCCAAGTACCAGATTGGCATTTTGGTGGCCTTTAGACATACCTGCAATTACAATCATTTAGCCTTAGGAACCCAAACAAGTTTGGGTCCTTGGTCTCGAGTTAGAATACTCCCCCTACGAGTATTAGCCTCATGAGTGGTCTTTCTCACGTTGCTAACTTGAGGGATTGCAGCATTACTAGGGTTGAACCAACAATCGATGACAAAGTGACCAATTCTGCCACAACACCAACAGTCGAACCTATTGTATCTTTGCCTTGTGTAGTCCTGCTTGACTTTCTGGAATGAAGGTCCAGCAGGAGCTTTACTCTTGGAGGAAGAGGCTTCATGATGATGGCAATTACATGAAGTCTTCTCCTTCATAGGCTTTTCTACAATGGGTTTTACTTTTGGTGTCTTTTTGATATTGTGACCATGAGTATAAGGTCCATAGCTTTGAAGTTGAATCTCTTCATAAGGTGCTTTGAAGGCACTCTCGCCGAAGTTACGAGGACGAGTCCAACCTTGGTATCTTGACTTAGGCTTCTCAGGGATCGGCCTGGAAAAGTGTCCATAGGTGGACTCATAGTCGAGCTCGTTCGTAGGAAAGATCACTTTCTTGAACAGAACAGGTTCCAAGGGAGCTTTCCCTTTTTCTTCAGCTAGAGCCTTCCGGGCAGCCTTATTCTTTCTCTTGGCCTTGTTTCTCCTAGAGGATTTACTAGAAGAGACAATGTGGCCTAAACCAGCACCCTTGGCCTTAGCAGAGAACTCAGCAACGATTGGAAGAACTGTCTTAGGCTTAGAGAAACTCTCAACAAGTTTCTTTTCAGCCTCGAGTTGTTGTTCCAATTCTTTGATGATTTCCTCTTTAAGGTCGAGGTGCTTGAGAGCTTGATTGTATTCATCCATAGCACTGTTTAAGATCTCTTGAAGAGAGTTAGTCTTATTGACTTCTTCTCTCAAGCTGCTCTCACTAGCCTGTAGAGATTTTATCTCTTTGGCTTGAGTTTTCACTACTCTACGACATTTCTCGTAGGTCATGAGCAACTCTTTGTACTGGGCCATGAGTTCAGATTCATCTTCAGAGGAATAGCCCTCTTGCTCATTATCATCATCAGAATCAGAGAGAGGAGTGTGAGATTTTACCTCCCCAGTGAACTGGGGGACTTGTTCATCATCTGAGTGAGCCATGAGCCAAAAGTAAGTTTCCTCTTCTTCACTCGACTCAGATTAGTCGGAGTCGCTGAGAGTTTTGCTCTTCTTGGCTACTAGACTCTTCTCTGTCCTCTTCTTATGGTGTGAGGATTTCTTTTCCTCTCTTCTTCCACCTTCTTTCTTTTTGTGAGGGCAGTCGGCGATGACGTGACCTGGCTTATTGCAACAATAACAAACGATGTCAGTCGAAATCTGTTTGTTCTGTTTAGAGTTATACCTGTCATGGCTACTTGACCCTTTCTTTCTCTGATCACCATCACGTCGTGATCTTCTGAATGAGGCATCTTTGCCTCTCCATTGCTTCTTCTTATTTAAGAATTTCTTGAATTGCCGGGAGAGCAATGAGAACTCTCCTTCAGATAGTTCTGAGCCAGATGAGCTTGGATCAGATGATTCTTCTTCATCAGCTTCAGGAACTGGGGCAGGAGAGCTAGCCTTTGTCTTCCTTGAGCTATCTGCCTTTAGAGCGACAGACTTCTCCTTGGATGCAGACCTGCTGATCTCTTCTTCAGCTTTTCTTGAGTTGATTTGCAGCTCGTAAGACATAAGCTTTCCGAACAGATTCTGCGGGTCTGTCTCAGCTAACCTTCCAAACTCCCGAATGACACATACCTTATTGTCCCATTCCTTGGTTAGGGATCTTAAGAATTTGTCATTGTGTTCCCCATTGGTGAAGACACGTCCATAAACTCTGAGGCCATTTACTATCTTGAAGAAGTTCTCAAAAGTGTCAGCTATGGCTTCCTTATGACCCTGCCTGAAGGCTTCATATTTTTGGTTCAGTAGGGACCTTCGATCATCCCTTACTTCTTCTGTACCTTCCATTAGAGGCACTAGGGATTGCCACATCTCCTTGGCAGACTGGCAATGAATCAGATTCTGCAGCATTGAGTCATCGACTGCACTTGCGATAATATTTTTGGCTTTCTTGTCCAACGAGACAAGTGCAATCTCGTCCTTATCGAGATCCATCAATTTCTTTGGAACTTGCTTAGATGAATCTATGGTGGAGGTGGTCATAGGAATGTGGGGACCTTCTTCAACTATCATGAAGATCCGGGGATCTACTGCTTCCATGAAGAACTTTACTCTTTCCTTCCACATAGGAAAATTGTTCTTGGTGCAGATAGAGAGTTTATCAAAATCCTTGGTCTTACTCATGCTTGATACTATTCAAGAAACAACTTAGAGGGATAAGATCAAGGTGTTAACCTTTTAACGATCAACCTCCCTCTGATACCAATTGAGAGTACTAAGTTGTTAGCCTAAATCACCTAAAGGGGGGTGAATAGGTGAAATGCGTGTCAAATGCGGAATTAAAAAATAACACAGCACACATCAAGCAATCACAGACGACAAGAGATTTATAGTGGTTCCCCAATCTTGGGTACGTCTACTTTACTCACCGATCTAGCAAATCACTAGACTCGGCTACTCCACTATCTCGGATTGAAAACAATCCTACACCTCGGAACCACGTTCCTACAAACTCGATCCAAATCAGATCTACACTCGGAAGATAAAGCCTTCCTACAAATCTCGGAGAAAAACTCCTACAAAGAAATTTGGTTTGAAAATAAAATACAAACAGTAATATTCTCAGATCTGAATCTTGATAGTCTTCTTCCTTGAGAGTTTTGGCTTGATCAGAATATGTTGAAGACGACTTGAGAGAGATCCATAAATCTGAAAAACGGAATCACCTCGATCGAGAAAATAGATCTGAAATCTTTGAGGCTTGGCGAGATCGAGTGATTAACTTTCGTCTGGATCGCTGGAGAATCAGAGTTGAAAACAGCGATCAAAGATCGTCGATCCAGAGCTTCTTCCGTGAACGTCAATGGCGGCGGCGTGAGGAAATTAGGGTTCACGGAACTTTCTCTCTTTCTTAAAATAAAATCTTTGTTCACTTGTTATTAGTCAAATCTGAGAGGACCTATTTATAGGTGGACTCCAACGGTCAGAAAATTAATTAGGGATGACACGTGGACCAATAAAAAATGATTAATTTGAAATACACTGCGAAATTGACTTGGAGAATTTCAGGAAAATTTAAACAGATATACTCGAGTCATAGAAGAAACATACTCGAGTATCAGATGGTATATACTCGAGTGGATAGAAGGAGTATACTCGAGTATAAGAAAAGAAGCTACTCGAGTGATTCAAAGATCAGCACTCGAGTGAATTTAGAACTACTCGAGTATGAGAGTATATACTCGAGTAAAAATACTTAGAGAAAATTTGAGATAAGATAGGAAAAGCTACTCGAGTGAAAGGGTTGGAGATACTCGAGTGAGGAGAAAAAGAACTACTCGAGTATCTGGGGAAGATTACTCGGGTAATCACTAAGCTACTCGAGTATGAATAACAACTACTTGAGTACAGAATCACTTACTCGAGTATATAGGGAACTACTCGAGTATGTAGACTTAGAATTTTTCTGAGAAGAGAAGCACAGATCTACTCGAGTATGAACAGAACATTTACTCGAGTAACTAACCAACTACTCGAGTGCAAGTTATCATCTACTCGAGTATAATGCAGTCTACTCGAGTATGTAACCTAACTTACTCAAGAGCAGACTCACTTACTCGAGTGTAAAAGGAGGTACTCGAGTATGTGGACTTAGAGAAATTTTTGGATCTAATAACAGAAGAATCTACTCGAGTATAATATATGACTTACTCGAGTGACTAACTATCTACTCGAATATAAACTTATCTACACGAGTATACAGAGTCACACGAGTATGTCTGAGGATCTACTCGAGTACTAAGTCACTTACTCGAGTATATGAAGAAGGCTACTCGAGTATGTGGACTTAGAAAAATTTCTTCTAAAAAGATAAACTTCAACACTTCAGTCCACCAATCCAAGTGCATGTAGGAAGTGTATCCCAATAGAGAGGCTGTACATGAGCCAACACTTTGGATCACACAATGAGGGATTACATTGTATGGTCCTGTGTTTGGTGACCCATTACAGACTGACATTGGTCTACACTTAGCAATAAAAACCCGCACACATACAACTTGAACACAATATCAAATACACCTTAATTCATCTTAGTTCAAGGTCTGACCTCCTACAAATCTGAGGTATTGTGGAGACAAATCCCAACACACTGCCTCGCCATCCTGGAGTCTCCCTTGATCCTGACCTGGATCCCATCTGAGTTAAACTTGAGGCACTGGTGGAAGGATGAGGGCACGCACCAGAAGGCGCTGATGAGGGGCCTTCCGAAGATGGCGTTGTAGCTGCTTGGAGCGTCGACAATGACGAACCTGCAGTTCCTTGAGGTCCCTCCTAGCTTTACTTGGAGTCCGACTCCACCTTCCACCTCCTTCCTCTCCCCTGAGAATCCAAACAGAGGTCCATCCGACGCTACTACCCTCCTTGGCTCCACCTTCATTCCCTCGAACGCCTTTTTGAAAATGACGTTGACCGAGCTTCCATTATCAACCAAGATTCGGGAGACGGTGAAGCCTTCGACGGCTGCCTGGATGACCAGGGCGTCGCAGAAGGGATCCTCATGCTCTGGCATGCCCCTTGATGAGAAGGTGACCCTTTCCTCCGGGGGAGGGGTCTGGGATGTCGAGGTAACGCTCCGTCGATACATCACATGGAAACTTGCCTTCCGAGCGGCTTCGATCCCCCCCCCCCCCCGTGGATCACGGTTATACCACCTCGGGGGCCTACATCGACCCGGTCCTCACACACATCATCACCTCCTCCACCTCCTTGGGGAAGAGCTTCGATCCGCTCCGGCTGCTGCTAGACTGGAGCTCTCGCCCCCCTCACTTCCAGGAACTCGGGGCAGGTAGCTGTTGCGTGACCTTCCAACTGGTGGAAGTCACAGTATGGTAACTCTACCCTGCCTCCCCCTCTCCCCTTGCGATTCCTCCTATCCCTTCGGCCAATCGCCATCGCTTGCTGCGTTGGGGGCAGGAGCTGCCTTGGGGCTTGCCTTTGGAAGTTGAACCTCCCTTGGCCCCCATGAAAGTTCCCTCCATCCTGGATGAGAGCCCTTCCTGGACCATGGGCAGGTCCTCCCTGCTGCCTCCAGCCTGGCTCCGGACCCTCCTGTCTCCGGAACCCTTGAGCTATATGCTCCTCTCTCCTTCTCCCTTCATGATGCCTCGAGCCACCTTGCTCCTTTGACTCCACCTCTGTCAACTTTGCCAACTTCTTTACAAAGGCTGGGTTGGCCGCCTCCATGGCTATCTCCTCCGCCGCCCTTTCCATCAACTCCTCGAAGGAAAGAGGGGTCTTCCGGGTCAAGCTCATCTTGAAGAACCCTTCGCGCAACCCTACCGCGAACGCCATCTGAAGGGCATACCCTGACACCTCTTGGATGTCCAGGACCTCTTCCTGGAACCTGTCAACGTAGTGGGTCAGCGACTCCTCGGCCCTTTGCCTTATCAGGAAGAGGGACTCAGGACCCTTCTTCCTCTTCTTGGAGGTGGAGAAGCGAAGCTGAAAGCTCCGACGCAAGTCTTCGAACCCGAAGATGGACCTTGGAGGGAGTTGATGAAACCAGTCCCTCGCCTTCTCTTTCAGGGTGATCGCAAATAGACGACACTTGAAGGCGTCTGTCATTGGCCTGATGGAGACGGCATCCTCGAACCACTGCAGGTGCTGGACGGGGTCATCCTTCCCGGTATAGTAAGTCATGTCTGGCTCTCTGAACCCCTCGGGAACGGGAGCTGAGATGATCAACTCACTAAAGGGTGACCCCCTAAGGGGAGCTCTCGCCACCTCCACTCGCGCTACCTGCTCGCCTGGAGGGCTAGCTCTCGTCGGGCTAGGGAACAGCTCCCGGCCTGGGAGGTCTCGCTCAACCCCTTCTACCATCCGCTCCTTCCCAGGCCTCCTATCCGGCATACTCACTTCTACCCCTGCTGGGGTGATCTCGCCTTGCCCCCTAGAAGCCATCTCGCCGAGTCCACTCTGGGTTAACTCGCCGAGACCCCTGGGAGCCAGTCCCTTGGGGGTGGGGGTTGAGCTGTCAGCCCGAGGGGCAATGCTTCTAAGCATCCCCATGATGCCTTCGATGGAAGCCATGAACTCCTCCCTTCCTACAAAGGGTCCTAGGTTGGGGAGACCACCGAGGTCATCACTACCTCCTTGATCTCCAGTCATGACACTCTCCCGAGATTTTCTGTGCTGGTCACTCTCCACGCTCACCGCACCAAAACTGTTGAAACCAAAAATGACCGAAGCCAAAATTGACTTCTGTGAAGTTCGACCCTTGGGGAAAGGGGTGACCTCACACCTACTATGCTCGGAAGAATGTCACGGACCGAAGACTTAGGAAGCTATGAACTGACCCTTGGCTCTAGCGTGGAGGTCCCACCTCACACCCAGAAGACCTTTGAGGTCTCCCCCTCCCTAGCCAATGCTTGAGCTAGGTGCCTTGGAGGAAGAAAGCCGAAGAGATTTGTGGCTAAGGAAAGAATGACAAGTCCTCTCCAAGGCACCCCTAAGGGTCTATTTATAGTATTTCCAAGTCTTGGGGGTAAAATGACCAAAACGCCCCTGGGGCAAAAATGCCTCCAGCCAATAAAAAACCTCCACACCGAGGGGCAAAAAGGGAAAATCCACCTCGGGGGTAAAACTGTAAAAGCATGAGAGGTCACGCCCTTCGCCCCCCCCCCCCTGGTCGGTCTCGCCCGGCCTGACCGCGAGGACGCGAGGCAGGGGCGAGAACCTGGCCCTGGGCCGGTCTCGCCCCGCCTGCCCTCGCCTAGCTGCGAGGCAGGGGCGAGAACCCGACCCCGGGCCGGTCTCGCCCCGCCTGCCCTCGCCTAGCTGCGAGGCAGGGGCGAGAACCCGACCCCGGGCCGGTCTCGCACCGCCTGCCCTCGCCTGGCCGCGAGGCAGGGGCGAGAACCCGGCCCCGGGCCGGTCTCGCCCCGCCTGCCCTCGCCTGGCCGCGAGGCAGGGGCGAGAACCCGGCCCCGGGCCGGTCTCGCCCCGCCTGCCCTCGCCTGGCCGCGAGGCAGGGGCGAGAACCCGGCCCCGGGCCAGTCTCGCCCCGCCTGCCCTCGCCTAACCGCGAGACAGGGGCGAGAACCCGGCCCCGGGCCGGTCTCGCCCCTCCTGCCCTCGCCTAGCCGCGAGGCAGGGGCGAGAACCCGGCCCCGGGCCGGTCTCGCCCCACCTGCCCTCGCCTAGCCGCGAGACAGGGGCGAGAACCCGGCCCCGGGCCGGTCTCGCCCCGCCTGCCCTCGCCTGGCCGCAAGGCAGGGGTGCGCCTCCGGACTCCGGCCGGTCCCGCAGCTTCCCCTCACGCCTATCATGCCGGGACGGGTGTCTGCCTACTCGCCGCCCCCGCCCCTTAAAGGGGCTCCAAAGCTTAAAACTTACCAGCATGCCTTATGCCTTGCTTCGGGTCCTCCCGTCGCGAATACGGGGTTGTACAGGTTTAGTCCCACACCGCCTAGCGTGTTGTATGATCTTGGGTGTATAAGCGGGGTGATCGCTCCTTCCCTAACCGCGTGGTTTTGAAGAGTGACACAACAATGCTTTACATATATTAAAACCAACATTGTGTCTTGACCTAGGTAGATACACAACTCACGGATCACTAAAGAATCGGTCATCGGGGTTCTAGGTTTGGGGTGTGAATAGTAGCATAGTTGTTTAGTCACCTTCCTCTTACACATTATTATCTAGGGGCGAAGAAGTTGGTATCTTTACTTCCTTTTTCAAATCAAATGTCATTAGCAAGGTGTCAAGTAGTAAGTTTTCTAACCTGTTTTGAGCCAAAAGACCTTGATAGATAGGACTTCTCCTAAGGATGCTCTTCGGCTGGTCAGTCAATATGGCACATCGCTGACCAGTTGTTACCATTGAAACCATAGAAAACAAGGGTTCAAATTGCCTATAGGACCCAGCTGAAGAAATGGATGAAAGACTTGATCATCCATTGCTTTGTATAATTGGATCATAGTTGGTAGGCCATTCAACTCGTGCTTCAGAAGGGATTCGTCTCACTTATCAAAACTGAGGAGAAATACCACTGCCTACTCTAGCCCCTTTCGCTTGGTCATCCTTTAGCTCCACTCCCGTCATTGATCGTTCCCCTTGTGCAAAAGAAGGGTAAGCTTGTGCTTTCACCATATCAATGTGATGAGAGTAGGGGCTTTAAAGAGCTAGCTTGCCTTATATTGATTCTTGCATGTTCAGTTCATTGGGGGTGTTCGGGGAACAAATGAGAGCAGCCTCAAGGGTGGTCGACCACAGAAAAATGCGAGTGAGGTGGGCCCGTCTATGCGAACACACGTGTCCTTATTCGCTGTGGTCTCCCTTTGAGTTTGCGCAGCGGACACGAAGTGATTGTGATTTTTGATGGAGGGTTTTGATTAGTTTGATTATTTTTTTATGACCTTCAAAGTAATTAAATTAGTATATGTACATGCATATTAATTAGTGATGGAGATTGAAGGTCTTTCTTTGAAAAGTGCATATTCATTTATAAAAACGGCAAAAAAAAAAATACAGCAGCTACATAGGAATCATGCTTGCCAAGTCATCTTGAACAAGCTCAAAAAACTTGGGAGTGGCAAGTTCAAGCCTAGTCCAAGAAATATTAGGAGAAATTTCATATTTAGCACAGTAGCCAGCCAACTTATTGGCTTCTCTAGGTATATGCCGGAATAATACTTGATTAAAATAAGCATGAAAAGATAAGTGTTAGGCAACGGGGTGTCCGAAGATAACGGCAACACCCACCGATCAATAGAGCACAAGCAATAATAAGAAACAAAATTAACAACACAAGTGAACACCAAGATATACGTGGAAAACCTTCACCACTTGAAGGTCAAAAACCACGGGGCACGGCACAACGAAAATTCACTATAATAAATAAGGATTACAAAATTTATCTAGATTTGCTCAAACCTATAAAGCCCTCCGGATTTGACACACAAATCCCCTCCTCTCTACCACCAAGACAAATCCACAACTTCTCTACAACAGGATAAAATTCTACTCTCTCTTCAAGCACAATAGCAAACGAAGACAAGAAAGGGTACATCTGATAACGTAGACGAAGAAGCCCTTGAAACGGTAGAGAAATACTCCTTCTTCAGCACAGAGGAAACACCTCCTTCAAGCGGCAAAACTCCGCCTATAGCAGCGGCAAAACTGGAGATCCAGCGGCGGCGAACGGCGCGGGAGCGGCGCTGGCGCAGAGACGGCGAGCGCGGTCGGCGCTGGAATGACGGACGGCGGTCGGCGCAGGAACGGCGGACGGCGGTCGGTGCAGGAACGGCGGACGGCGGTCGGCGCAGGAATGGCGGACGGCGGTCGGCGTTGGCGCGGAGATGGCAGAGGAAGGCTTCCGCTGCTCTCTTCCTTAACCCTAACACCTCTTTAATCGGGAGATGATAGAATATAAAAAGTCACGCCTTTTTTTTTTAAATAACTGACAGCACCTTTTGATAAATGGTCGAACAGTTTTTATTCAAATAAAAAACTGTTCACAATTTTATAATAAAACTGTCCCCTCAAAGTCAGTAAAAAAGAAACTGCAACACCGAAAAACCATGTTGCAACATCTGGATTTCTTCACAAAAATTTTTACCTTTAGGGGTTGAACCCCAACAAACTCCCCCTTCAGACCATAAAGGGAAGTATCCCACTGCGACTCCTTCAGGTGGGGATCATGCCGATCAACCGCCGGCAGAAATCATGTTTTTCCCTTGGGACGACCTTCGTCATCATGTCCGAAGGATTTTCATCCGTGTGGATCTTCTCCACCACCAACAGCTTCTCCTCCACAGCATCCTGAATCCAATGATACTTCACGTCAATGTGCTTCGTCCTGGAGTGAAAGGCGGGATTCTTGGCCAAAAATATAGCACTCTGACTGTCACAGAAAACTGTGTACACGTCCTGTCGGAGATCAAGCTCTAGCATGAACTTCTTCATCCAAATAAACTCCTTCGACGCCTCAGTCAACGCAATATATTCAGCCTCCGTCGTCGACAATGCCACGCACTCTGAAGCCTTGACTGCCACGACACTGCTCCCCCTCCAAAAGTGACCACGAATCCAGAAGTGGATCTCCTTGTGTCAACATCTCCTGACATATCCGAATCCGAGTACCCAATGAGTTTTGGTGGACCTCCACCAAACTGTAAACAAAGGTCTGAGGTACCTCGGAGATAGCGGAGTATCCATTTCACAGCACTCCAGTGAACTTTCCCTGGGTTTGCCAAGTAACGGCTCACAGACCCCACAGCATGAGCTATGTCTGGCCTAGTGCAGACCATAGCATACATCAGGCTCCCCACTGCGGATGCATAAGGTATTTGGCTCATCTCTTCCACCTCCTCCTCAGATGAGAGGCTTTGAGAACTGGAAAGTCTGAAGTGCCCGGCCAGAGGAGTAGCAACGGGTTTTACCTTGTCCATCATGAACCTCTTCAGCACTTTCTCCACATACTCAGACTGAGATAGCCATAGTTGACCAGCACTCCTGTCCCTGGTAATTTTCATTCCAAGAATCTTCCTTGTCGGTCCCAAATCCTTCATCTCAAAAGACTCACTGAGCTCCTTCTTCAACTCAGCTATGCTGGCCTTGTCATCCCCAACAATCAGCATATCATCTACGTACAACAACAGAATAGTGAACGTCTTCTCAGTCCTCTTCACATACACACAGTGATCAGCCCTGGTCCGTTGGAATTTGCTCTTCATCATGAAAGAGTCAAATTTCCTATACCACTGCCTGGGTGCCTGCTTCAACCCATAAAGGCTCTTCTTGAGCCGGCAGACCAGATGATGCTTCCCCTTAGCCGCAAAGCCTTTGGGCTGCTCCATATATAGCTCTTCCTCCAAATCGCCATGCAGAAATGTCGTCTTGACGTCCATCTGCTCGACTTCAAGATCCATGGAGGCAGCCATACCCAACACCAGTCTGATAGAGGACATTTTCACCACTGGGGAAAAGATCTCGTCGAAGTCGACACCTTGTTTCTGACTGAATCCTTTCACCACAAGTCTCGCCTTGTACCTTGGCTGAGAGCGATTTTCATCCAACTTTAGCTTGAAGACCCACTTGTTCTTCAAAGCTCTCTTCCCTTTAGGCAATGGGACTAAATCATACGTTTCGTTCTTCTGAAGGGAGTACAACTCCTCTTCCATAGCAGCTGTCCAAGCCTCACGATCTTCAGCACTCTGAGCCTCCACATAGGACTCAGGCTCTCCACTATCTGTAAGCAAAATATACTCATGAGAAGAATACCTGGTATTAGGCCTTCTTACTCTCTCAAATCTGATAAGAGGAACCTCCACCACAGGTGGTACATCAACTGGTAGAGCTCCCCCTCCATCCAGAATCATCTCCTCATCAGGAATAAGCTCACCAACTTCCTCCTCAGCATGCCCATCATCAGCAGCATTCTCAACTGGCCCATCATCAGTATAGAGTCTCTCCTCCGCAGGTGGAAACTGTGGAACCTGTGACTCCGCAGGATTCTGCTCACCAACCACTTGATCTTCAACAAAGATCGCATCTCTGCTTCTGATCATTTTCTTGTTCACAGGATCCCAGAGTCTATAGCCAAACTCCTCATGGGGAAATCCCATCAAGATGCACTCCCGGGACTTCTCATCAAGCTTCGATCTCTCTTCCTTGGGGACATGAACGTGAACTTTGCACCCAAACACCCGCACATGTCCATACGACACTTCCTTCCCGGACCAAACACGCTCTGGAATATCACCATTCAGAGGTGCAGAAGGAGACAGATTTATCAGATGTACAGTAGTTTGCACAGCCTCAGCCCAAAACTGTTTACCAATACCAGCTTGAGAAATCATACATTTGATCTTCTCAATAATCGTCCTGTTCATCCTTTCTGCTAACCCATTCTGTTGCGGCGTCCTCGGGATTGTCCTTTCATGTACTATATCATGCCTTCTGCAGTAAGCGTCAAAGGCACCAGTGTACTCTCCCCCGTTGTCAGATCGAACTCGCTTTATTTCTTTCCCGGTCATCTTCTCCACCTTCGCTCTGAACTCTTCAAACTTTGCTAGAACATCACTCTTATGCTTCACTGAATATGCCCAGACTTTCCTGGAGTGATCGTCAATGAACGTGACAAAGTAAGCGGCTCCGCCCACAGACTTGGGCTCAATAGGACCACACACATCAGTGTGTATCAAGTATAGTAACTCCGCCTTCCTCTTTGGTTCAGAATCAGCAAAGGAAACACGTTTCTGCTTACCGGCCAAGCAGTGCGCACACGTGTCAGGAAGCCCTCCTGATAGCTCCGGAAGGACTTTTTTCTTCACCAAGATCTTCAAGTTCTTCTCGCTGATATGCCCAAGTTTGCGATGCCATAACTCCATAGAGTCGCCCTCTACCGCATTCACACTTGGACCACAGATCTTGGCTTTAGTACGATAAAGGCCACAACACTTCCTTCCTTTGGCTACCACCAAAGAGCCCTTCATCAACCTCCAGGTCCCTCCACCTTCAATGCTTGTGAAACCACCATCATCAAGCCTACCAACGGAAATTAGATTCATTCTCAAGTCAGGAATATGCCTGACGCCCTTGAGAACAATCTTCCCCAATTCAGTCTCCAAGTGGACATCACCACTGCCAACAATCAACGACTCACCGGAATTTGCCATCCGGATCACACCATGATCTCCCGCAGAATAGGTATAGAAGTAATCTCTGTGAGGAGTGCAATGATAGGATGCACCTCCGTCCACGATCCAGTCTGTGTCAACGCAGTCCTGGCAAGACGACCCACTGCACTGCAAGCATAGCGGCTCAGCCTCCACAATCGAAGTCGTCGCATCACCACTGGATTCTCCTACCTCCTTGGTCTTTCCCTTCATGTCTCTTTTCATTTGGAAGCAATCCTTCTTGAAATGTCCCTTCTTCTTACAATAGTAGCACTCAATGTCCTTCTTAGACTTGCCCCTGGACTTACTCCTGGAACTGTCCCTGTGCTTCACATCCTTCTTCACAGACCGGCCTCTTCCCTCCATGAGAAAAACACCCGAAGTGGAAGATCCAGAATCCTTCCTTCTCAGCTCTTCGTTCAGGAGACAACCAGACACCATCTCCATGGTTACCACACCATCAGGTGCTGAGTTGCTCAACGACACTACTAGAGTCTCCCAACTCTCGGGTAAAGAACTAAGGATCATCAGAGCTTGGAGTTCATCTTCCAAAGTGATCTTCATGGACTCCAACTGATTGATAATACTTTGAGCAAGGTTCAGATGCTCAGTCATCTGTGAACCTTCCCGGTACTTCAAATTGACAAGCTTCCTAATCAGAAATGCCTTGTTACCTGCAGTCTTCCGCTCGTACAAGGCTTTAAGCTTTTTCTATAAGGCCTGAGCCGAGTTTTCCGTGGAAACATGATGAAAAACAGAGTCATCGAGCCACTGTCTAATGAACCCTACTGCCTTTCGATCCATTTTCTTCCACTCTTCATCATCCTTAACTGAAGCAGGTCTCCCCGTCAACGTAGCATGGAGATCTTTACAATATAAGAGATCCTCCATCCGAGCCTTCCAGATGCTCCAATTCTTGCCATTCATACTGACCATCCTTGTGTTCTGTTCCATTGCTTTCTCAAATAAATAACTCTATTACGATCCACAAGTCGATTTATTTCAAGGGATTAATAAGAGAGGATAGGGAGCAGACCGATGGTCGTCATCTACCGCACCAAGTTAGAAACCGAGGAATAAAAACGACTAGCCAAAGAACCTAGCCCTCTGATACCACTTGTTAGGCAACGGGGTGTCCGAAGATAACGGCAACACCTCACCGATCAATAGAGCACAAGCAATAATAAGAAACAAAATTAACAACACAAGTGAACACCAAGATATACGTGGAAAACCTTCACCACTTGAAGGTCAAAAACCACGGGGCACGGCACAACGAAAATCCACTATAATAAATAAGGATTACAAAATTTATTTAGGTTTGCCCAAACCTAGAAAGCCCTCCGGATTTGACACACAAATCCCCTCCTCTCTACCACCAAGACAAATCCACAACTTCTCTACAACAGGATAAAATCCTACTCTCTCTTCAAGCACAATAGCAAACGAAGACAAGAAAGGGTACACCTGATAACGTAGACAAAGAAGCCCTTGAAACGGTAGAGAAATACTCCTTCTTCAGCACAGAGGAAACACCTCCTTCAAGCGGCAAAACTCCGCCTACAGCAGCGGCAAAACTGGAGATCCAGCGGCGGCGAACGGCGCGGGAGCGGCGCTGGCGCGGAGACGGCGAGCGCGGTCGGCGCTGGAACGACGGACGGCGGTCGGCGTAGGAACGGTGGACGGCGGTCGGCGCAGGAACGACGGACGGCGGTCGGCGCAGGAACGGCGGACGGCGGTCGGCGTTGGCGCGGAGATGGAGGAGGAAGGCTTCCGCTGCTCTCTTCCTTAACCCTAACACCTCTTTAATCGGAAGATGATAAAATATAAAAAGTCACGCCTCTTTTTTTTTTAAATAACTGACAACACCTTTTGATAAATGGCCGAACAATTTTTATTCAAATAAAAAACTGTTCACAATTTTATAATAAAACTGTCCCCTCAAAGTCAGTAAAAAAGAAACTGCAACACCGAAAAACCATGTTGCAACATCTGGATTTCTTCACAAAAATTTTACCTTTAGGGGCTGAACCCCAACAATAAGTTCATGTTTTGAAAGGGAACCCTCTAGCTAGTTAACCCCGCCGCAAAGGAGTTGATGACATTCTTGCAATCACCCTCTCCTCTGGGACGACGCCTTTAGCCTCCAACGTGGCAGGAGAAAGAGTCCGCTTGATGGCAAAAATTGCGTCCATTCCCGTCCCTCCCGCATCCCAGCGGGGAAGGTTAGAACATGATGCAATCAAAACAGCTCCGTTTTCGTCATGAACCGTGATGCCCATGCTCACGTAGTGGTTGGGGTGGACCGTACCATCAACATTGGTTTTGATCCAACCTATGAAGGGGGCACCAACCTATTTGGCTTATTGGTGCTCTAGTAACGCCAGAATGGATAATCATTTGGACAGTTAATATTCTCCATAGTTGCGGCCGTAAATGCTGCTGGTGTGCTGAATTCGTGCTCGTGTAACTTAACATTTTGTGGCTCTAATAGATTGCTTAACATAATACTCTAAACGGCCCCTCTTCAATAAACATGTATATATCATTTTATCATTACTGTTCCGTCCAGCAAGGAATCAAAGGCAAGCAAAGTCTCCATCGCTGCAACTCAAGTACAATTTCGGGAAGGTTGGAGCAGCCAGTAATTAAGCGGTTGCGAATAAATTGAAGGACTTTTAGTGGGAGCATAGGCAGGGGCGGATCCAGGAAATTTGACTAGGGGGGGCAATCAAAATGCGGAGATTTTTTTTATGATCGACGTCTATACCAAAATTTGCACATGTAGAGACATCACAATTGGATCATAAAAAAGAATTATTTCTTATTGTAGCTTATCTATTTAGAGACATCCGAGCTCAGTCTTTTATCAGTTATTAGAAAAATAGAATATTGTGTGATGCTGGTTTGATCTTTGTTGCAGTATACATAATAATAACTTTTCAATAATTTGAGATATGGTAATTTAAAAAGTATTAGCAATTCCAATTTGAATTGTTTGTTCATGTGTTTAGATTAAATATTTGTGTGATGAAATAAATAAATCCAAAAAAATATATGTTGATTGTAATGAAAATATTTAAGAACTTATGAAAGTTCCTCTTTAAAGTAAGAAAAGTTCATATTAAAATGAACTCAAAGCAAAAGTGTGGACGCATGCTCCTGTAGAGAATGAGAATTTTAACAAGGGGGACCCAAACTATTCAAAAAGTTAAAGAAACACGTAGTCAAAATTCATTGGCTTTAATCTCGTGTATTCTTATGGTGTAATAAAGGAGACACTGAGAAAATAAATAAGATTACAGAAGTTAAGTAAAGAAGACGTCGTGTTATATCGTGTTGAAGATGCCGATTGTGTTTCTTTCAGAGATTTCAAAGAAGCTATGAGTAAAGAAAAAAGTGGAATTCGCGGGGTCAAAATTGTTTGCAACTATCTTAACTAAATTTATATATGTTATCTCCATAAAAATTAATTAAACCAGTTACATCTCATGTCAACTTTCTCATCTTTCAACCCCAAAAAATTTAAATGTTTTCATCTTTCTGGGCTCTTTTCTCCCTTATTCGGACACCGTTTTTGACGTATAAGTAGTCAAAATTCATTGGCTCGACGAGAGGAACACAAATTCATCATCTATTTTATCAAAATATTTGGGGGGGCCCGGGCCCCCGTCGGCCCCCCCTTATATCCGCCCCTAAGCATAAGTGCGACTGAAAAATATGCTGCTCTTCTGAATGTGCCATCCATCATGCATGCTTCATTCCATGGAATGAAGCATGCATTTAGAACATGCCCCTAAGCTCCGCACTCCAAAACGTGCTCCGCACTTCAAAATACCCTCTGCTCACTCCTCTTTGGAATGTGTCGCATATTGGCTCGACAAGCTAGAATTGGGCCCGCCATAATCGTTGGAATTGGGCCCGACAAGTGCGCTTTTGTTGGAAGAGGGCTCGCCACATTTGTTCGAGTCTTTCGGGCGGCTCACAACCGGACTGTAGTCCAACTGTCCCAAATCCCTCTCCATAACCGCGTTCGGCCCAACCAAACATCCGGCTTATGGCCTCCCTTAATTGGTTATTGAAGGATTGTTGAGGTTGGCGAGGCCACTCAACCTCGATTCTAAAGGATTTTAATACCACCTCTCATGACCACTCGGAGGCATGTTCGTCATTTTGAGAAAATTAGTGATTCAGATGACCAGAACGGAGCAACATCACTCGTCAACTCAAGAATCAGTCTAGCGCAAGTACCAATACGTCCCTTCAAAAAATCTATAAAAAGACCTCGGGGCCTTTATTTAAAGACAAAGTATTTGAGATGGATTTGAAAGAGAATTGAGATTTTCCGACGAGAATGTATGACTTAGGTCTCATTTGTTTTGGCTTTTGACGCCAGTGCGTTTAATGCAAACGTATCGGGAACCTTTATTTTCATTTGTTTTTTCGCAAGATTTCCAAACCGCTCCTAAACTCTCCGGCCTCAAAAAATTCGCATCCCGAAATCCGCAGGATCCCCTCCAGTTTATCACGTTTAGGTCAAGGGAAAAGGAAGAAATCCACGGCTCTCTTCTCCGACGACGTCCAGGTATCGCGACTCCTCATGCGTCCCTTCTGTCGCGAGGAGGCATCCATGGCTCCGGCTCTTTTCCAAGGCAAAGCTTGGGACTCCGGCTTCCAGGAAGAAATCTGCGGCTCTCATTCTCTGACCGCATCCAGGGCTCGACATCCAACAACAGGCTCACTTCGACCAAATCCAGGGCTCGTAATGCTTGCCAGCAAGGTTGATCTCGCTAACAAGGATTTCTCTCCTTCGATTGACTTGTTCCTAAGCAAATGCAAATAGAAAAAATAATAATTAATATAAATTTATAAAGGAAGAACAATAAAAAGATAGAAAAATGCTTAGAAATGAATTTCAAAATAATACATTTTTAATTAACCAATAAGAAAGCAGTGCACAAAGCTTCTTTGGAAGCCAGAGAAACACTGAATAAAAATTTGTTGCATCATTTTATTAATTTTGGAATCACGCCGTTGTTTTGCTAAACGGTTTTCTGTTCTAAACATTTATGCAAATACAGACTATCTAAACAGATTTTCATTTCCAGCAATCAGTTTTCAACAGCTCCATTTACAAACGTGCATTTACAACAACTCCTTTTACAACCGCAACCACTCTCCCAAATGAAGCCTTAGATCGTTACTTCACTCGGATTACACGATTTGCACCCTCTCTAGTCCGTTCACGATCAACATGCACGCAGACGTAGCAATAGGTGCATGAAAGAGCTCAGGAGAATGCAATCGTGGAAGCTCTTGTGGACGCACTCTTCAAGGCTTCTTGGACTTATCCATTTTTTTCATTTATCTACACCCAAAGCTTGTAACAAAAAGGTGATCTGCACCCTCTGAGGAAGTCAAATACTTATAAACAGGGAGAAAATAGAGGATTCTGGTTCGACACAGATCCGACCATGTGGTTTTTCACCCTTTCCGGTTTTTCTACGTTAAAATGCCTCTTGTCATTACTGTTTGGTTTTCACTTGGCTGTTTGTACGCCCAATCTGACTCAGAGCTTAAGTGTTCCGATTCTCTGAACCGAAGAAAAACAGAGTGACCCGCAACAATAATCTTCATAGTTTTATTTATTTATTTAAAAGGAGGTTGTCAAATTATAACAAAATTTTTACAACCTTTGCTTAAAATTTTAAATGCTTTTTATTTAAAAATCATAATCTTAAATATTTTTATTAACATTTCTTTAATGTATAAAAAATAAATTTTGAATTATATTATTTTTATAATAATTGTTTTGTGATGCCGTTTACTCAATTTTGTGAAGACAAAAATCAAACCAAACTCCCCCATAATTAATCATGTTATTTTTCAATAACCAAATCGATCCTTGGAGTGCAGTGCAGTGTTGCGGTTTTTTCCGGGTCACCTCATTTTCCCTCCCTCTTTTCCTACTCGTCCTCACAGGCGGCAGCACTACAGACAACAATGGAATCGGCCTTCCCTCCGATGCAATCCGATCTCACTTCTCGCTTTCCCTTGCCGGGAGCTAGTGAGGAGCCGGAGAAGGGGACTCCTGCTTCATTGCCCTCTTCTCCAATTTCAGCGGATGCTTCCGACGAGGTACCTTTTCTCCGGCGAGTGCCTTTCAGCAGCCGGAGGCGGAGGGCGGTCAGCGAATCCCATATCAGTTACCTCTCCTCTCACCCCAATCTCCGCCGATCCTTTAGCCGGGAAGTCGGTCACGCCGCAGCTGAGACTTACCTCCTCACTAGACTCACTCTCACCCTCCTCCGTTATCTAGGGTACTATTTTTCACTCTTCATGTATCTCTACGATCTTTAGAATTACTACTTGTTTAATGAAGGGTTTGTTCCAAGCATTCCGCGTGTCTAACCTGTATGATACGTGGCTGGGCAGCTGCTTATTTCTGTTTCATAGATGAGTTTTCGCTTACCTTTCTCTATTTAGTGGACACCTTTGTTCATGGAAATTCCAATCCTAATTTGCCAGCTTCAGTGTACTGCTTCATATCCGAGCAATTCAGCATGTTGAACAGCCTCTGTTTTGCACAATGAACATTATAAAGGTCCAGATTTGTTGTGCATGTTTTATGCCCAACTTAACTCATCTGATTCGTAAAAAAAGTTATATTATGTCTCCCCAAAAAATTTAGGTTCCAATGTATTGTTAGATTGTGGAGTCTGACTGCGTTGGGTGTATTGGACATTGCTCGGGGGTTCGGCGGCGAAGCCCCGACCAAAATTTTTCCCAGGGGCATTTATATAATTTTCTCAATGTTATACTGCGGGTATAAAAGACTTTGTTTTTGGTTTAGGGTTCTACGTGTTGAAAATCTGAGGAGCGGCAGAAGAGGAGAGGTGTATTCCCTCTTGATTATTCTTCATAGTGGATTTTCTGGGTGCAGGTGGTTGTGATTTTTTCCCCAGTTCTGGGGTTTTTTCACGCTAAAATCCATGCGTGTTTTTTCTTGCTATTTTTCTGCAATTTTTGTGTGTTCCGTGGGCATCGTATTTTCTAACAACTGGTATCAGAGGCGAGGCTCTTCACGGGAAGATGGGAGATGACGCAAGGTACAAGATCGAGAAATTTGATGGGGCAAAATTCGCATTCTGGAAGATGCAAATCGAGGATCTGTTATACCAAAAGAAACTGTTCTTGTCTTTGTGCGGAATAAGGAAGAAACCTGAAGCGATAAATGATGATGAATGGAAAGTTCTTGATAGAACGACCCTAGGTACGATCCGACTTTTGCTTTCTTCTTCTGTTGCGTTCAATATTATTAGCGAGAAGACCACCAAAGATCTCATGGCCGTCTTAACAAGAATGTATGAGAAGCCATCGACGTCAGCCTCAAACAAGGTTTTCTTAATGAAAATGTTATTCAACATGAAGATGTCGAATGGTGCGTCGGTGACCGAGCATCTGAAAAGTTTCAACACCGTAACAAATCAGCTAAGTTCTGTCGACATCATGCTTGATGGCGAGGTTAGAGCTTTGTTACTGCTTTCTTCGTTACCGGATAGTTGGGATGGTTTAGTAATTGCTATCAACAACTCCTCTGGAAATTCAAAACTAAATTTCGATGATATCATTTGTTTGGTGTTGAACGAAGAAGTTTGCAAAAGGGCAAATCCAAGAACTTCTAACTCAGCCCTCAATGTTGATAGTAGAGGAAAAAACTTCGACGGGAACTCTGGTAAAGGACGTTCTAAGCCTGGGCGGGGAAAATCTAAGCCGCGGAAGGGGACGTTTGAATGCTGGAATTGCAGGAAGAAGGGTTATTTGAAGGTGGACTGTACTGCTCCAAAAAAGAATTTCGGTGGGAAATTTGAGAAGACGGCTGCATCGAACGTTGCTGTAGATGATCTACAAGACGCTCTAATCCTATCTTTAGACAACACCGAGTGCTGGATGATTGATTCAGGTGCGTCTTTTCATGCATGCCCAAACAGGAGTAGTTTCAAAAACTTCACAGAAGGAGATCTGGGAAAAATTTACTTGGGAAACAATCAAGCATGTGGTATCACTGACAAAGGAGACATGGATATTAGTCTACCGAATAGATCTGTGTGGAGTCTTACGGATGTGAGGTACGTACCATGTTTGAGGAGAAATCTTATCTCGATCAGTCAACTTGCAAAACAGGGTAACTTTGCATCTTTTGGTGATAAGACCTGTAAGGCCACTAAGGGTTCAATGGTCGTTGCTCGAGGGACCCTGGAAGGTACCTTATATGTTATCAACAAGGAATCTGATTCTATTTCTATAGCAAAGACAGATGATGATGCAGAACTATGACACAACAGACTCGGGCATATGAGTGAGAAGGGGATGAAGTCCCTCATCTCAAATGACAAGCTTGCTGGTTTGAAGTCCGTTGTTTTGTACTTCTGTGAAGACTGTGTTTTCGGCAAACAAAGAAGAGTGAGTTTCTCAAATACTGGACGAGAGTTAAAAACTCAAAGACTGGAGTTACCTTCATTGACGACATTACGAGGAAGGTTTGGGTATATTTCTTAAAACATAAATCTGATATTTTTTCTATTTTCAAAATCTGGTTGGCTATTGTTGAAAATGAGATAGGTCTTAAGTTGAAATGTCTTAGATCTGATAATGGTGGTGAGTACTGTGACTCAAAGTCTAAGAAGCACCAGTACGGGTACGGGTAGCAGGTACGATATGTACCCGGTACGTCGGTACGACAAAATTTAAAAAATAAGGATACGAGTACGGCGTGATACGTTATAACAAATATTATATATATCACAAATACAATATATAGTTCTCAAAGCATTGAAACATCAAACATAAATCATAACTTGAAGTACAAGTCCACAAATCAATGCAACATAACATGAAGTTTTCAAACATTAATCATTCATAAATATTACAAAATTTAACATCTAATATGTTTAATCAAAAGTGATAAAATTAAACTTAAATCTAGTCATCAATCTTTTTATTCTTCTTGCGTCTTATCAACACGTTCAATACACGTACTTGTAAAAGAAATATACTAGTATCAGAAACATACTCGGTTCAGGTACACAACTTAATTGGATGCACCAACACTTCCTAGCATAAATTCAATTATTGTTTACTCTAGAAAAATTAACTCCTATCACAATATGCAGAATGATGTGCTAAGTCCAAGTGTGTCCACATAGGTGTATCTGTCGAGTATCAGGTATGTATCCGGTACAGGTACATTATCTTTGGGGAAGTATCCGTGCTTTATAGCTCAGAGTTCAAGAAGTTCTGTGCCAAAGCAGAAATTAAGCGTGAATACACTATTCCAAGGACGCCACAATAGAATGACATAGCAGAGCGTTTGAACAGGTCCATTACAGAACGTGCTAGGAGTATGAGGCTACATGCCGGTTTGCCAATATAGTTCTGGGCCGATGTAGTTAACACTGTTGTTTACTTGATAAATCGCGGACCTTCAGTTCCGCTGAAGGAAGGTTTACCCGAAGAAGTATGAAGTGGAAAAGCGGTAAAAATTTTCACTTGAAGGTTTTTGATTGTACAACTTACGTTCATGTTGATGCAGGCTCCAGAAGTAAGTTTGATGCAAAGTCCAAGAAGTGCACCTTTGTTGGTTACGTCTTAGATGAATTTGGGTACAAATTTTGGGACTACCAGAATAGGAAATTCATCAGGAGCAGGAACATCATCTTCAATGAAAGGGAGATGTACAAGAATCAGAATAACACTTTAGAAGGAACATTGATGATTCCAGAAGAATCACCAAAATACGTGGAGTGATGGAAACAACAAGCAGGTTGAGGAAGTTCAACAATCTGATCATGCAGAGGAAGAGGAAAGAGTAGGGGAAGTAGTGGTGGCTCCAGATACCCCTACAGTGGAAGTACGGAAATCTGGTAGGGTCAGTCGACCCACCCAAAGGTACTCTCCCTCTCTCTATTACTTGCTGCTAACAGATGGTGGTGAATCGAAGTGCTTTAATGAAGCGGTGAAAGTTGAAGACTCTATTAAGTGGGAGTTGGCCATGAAGGAAGAGATGAACTCTCTTATGCTAAATCAAACCTGGGATTTAGCCAAACTCTCAAAGGGTAAGAAGACACTTCACAACAAATGGGTCTACAGACTGAAGGAAGAACAAAGAGGGAACAAGCGCTACAAGACAAGACTTGTAGTGAAAGGGTTTCAACAAAATGAAGGAGTGGACTATACTGAAATCTTCTCCCCGGTGGTGAAGATGACCACTATCCGGGTTGTTCTAAGCATGACTGCAGTGAAAAATTTGCACTTGGAGCAAATGGATGTGAAAATAACGTTCTTGCATGGTGACTTGGAAGAAGAGTTGTACATGCTACAACCAGAGGGATTTGTTGAGCCTAGAAGAGAAGAAATGATCTGCAAACTCAACAAGAGCCTATACGGTTTGAAGCAGGCTCCAAAACAATGGTATAAAAAATTTGACAGGTTTATGTTAAACAATGGGTACTCGAGATGCGAGGTAGATCGTTGTTGTTATCTGAAACATTTTGACAATAGTTATATTATTCTCCTTTTATACGTTGATGACATGTTGATTGCAGGATCCGACATAGGAGAAATCAAGCATTTGAAGGGTCTATTGTCTAAGGAGTTTAAGATGAAAGACTGACAAAGCTAAGTAGATCCTAGGCATAAGGATCGAATGAGATTGGAGTGCAAAGACTTTGAAGCTGTCCCAATCAAAGTACATTGAGAGGGTTCTTCAAAGATTCAACATGAAGGATGCAAATGCTGTAAGTACGCCTTTGGCCAGTCATTTTTGGCTCTCCAAAGAGCAGTCACCCAAATCAGAAGAACTAAAGCTGATGGAGAGAGTCCCTTATGCCTTTGCCATAAGAAGTCTGATGTATGCAATGGTGTGCACTCGCCTAGACATTGCACATGCAGTGAGAGTCGTCAACAGATTCATGAGTAATCTAGGTAAACAATATTGAGAAGCAGTGAAATAGATACTCAGGTACTTGAAGGGAGCTTCAGACCCTTCTCTTTGTTTTGGAGGCCCAAAGATCTCACTACATGGATATGTGGACTCAGATATGGGTGGAGATATTGACAGTAGGAGGAGTACCACTGAGTCTGTCTTTACTTTGGGGAGTGCAACAATTATTTGGATCTCCAGGTTGCAGAAGTCGGTTGCTCTCTCTAGCACTGAAGCTGAATATGTTGTCATTACTGAGGCAAGTAAGAAGATGATATGGTTGTAAAGATTTATGAAGGAACTGGGCAAAGGGCAAGAGAATGACAAGTTGCATAGTGACAGTATGAGTGTCATTCATCTAGCAAAGAATGTCGCGTTTCATTCAAGGACAAAGCACATCCAGTTGCGGCACCACTTCGTCCGGTCTCTTTTGGAAGATGGGGTTCTAACGTTGGAGAAGATTCACACTTCGGAGAATCTAGCAGACATGTTTACAAAATGTGTGAACATGGACAAACTGAAGCTTTGCTCGGCTTCAGTTGGTCTTCAAGGTTGAAGACAAGGTGGAGCCACACGCTGCCTTTCATTGCCACCGCTATGAAGATGCCAGATGGGAGCCGCTCTTGGAGGATCATTACTGGTTCATTCTCCAAGTGAGAGATTGTTAGATTGTGGAACCTGACTATGTTGGGTGTACTTGACATTGCTCGAGGGTTCGGGGGCTTTATTGAATTTCCTTGATGTTATACTGAGGGTATAAAAGACCTTGTTTTCGGCCTAGAGTTCTAAGTGTTGAAAATCTGAGGAGGATCGGCGGAAGAGAAGTGTATTCCCTTTTGATCATTCTTCATAGTGGATTTTCTGGGCGCAGGTGGTTGTGATTTTTTCCCCGATTCTGGGGTTTTTTCTCGTTAAAATTCTTGTGTGTTTTTGCTTGCTATTTTCTGCGATTCTTGTGTGTTCCGTGGGCATCATATTTCCTAACATGTATTTGTATATGTCATATTTGTATGTGTTCATATCAACCTATCACTACGCCATATCTGAATCATTGTAAAAATAGAATGAGGACAAACAACTGATAAGCACAATAAGCTGATGACTCAATATAATTCGATTTAGGATTGTGGGAATCTGATTATATCAATTTGGTTTGGCTCAATTGTGGTTGATGCAGACTTCATTAATGGAAAGTTTGTCTTAGGGTGTGATACATAGTTCAATAGGGTTTAGGAAATATTGTGATTCAATGTAGTCGTATTTAGGAATGTTGGATACCAAAATATCGCGCACAGAAGCGTACAGAAGCGCACACACGAGTGACACACACACGAGTGACACACACACACACACACGAGTGACGGAGGCGGGGCTCTGCCCCTACGGACAATCGTGACGGCACAGGCCTCCTACCCTACATGAGTGCAACGGCGCGGTCCTCCGACCCTACGTGAGTGCAACGGCACGGGCCTCCGGCCCTATGTGAGTCCAACAACGGTAGCTACCACCAGCGGTAGGTTACCGTCATCTAGGCGAATTTCCTTCTGCTTATAGCCGATCGACTATGTTTAGACGATTTCTACCGCCAATGGTAACTTCTGGCACATTGTTTAATGCATAAATAAGATCTTAAAAGATTTGTAAAAAAAATTAAGAAATATTTTATAATTGTTTTTATTCAAAAACATTTATGTTTTAACAAAAATTCATTTTAAAGTAGGGCATTATATTTCAAAAATTTCTGACATGCATATTGATAACGTACCATAGTAGGTCTAGGAGATCTATTGAAAAGGTTTTGGATTTTATGAATTTTCATCATTATTTTTATTATAGGGAACAATGTAATTACACAAATAGCCATTATAATTTCTGACATGCATATTGATAACGTACCATAGTAGGTCTTGAATAACCAGTGGGCCGGCCCGGTAAAAGCCCATCAAGGCTCGACCCGGTAAAAGCCCGGCCCGGGCCTAGGCCGGGCCCAGGGCCCTTACAGGGGCCCAATATAGAGTAAATGCCCGGGCCAATACCCGGGCCGGACCGGGCGGGGCAAAGCCCGATTGTCGGGCCGTCCCGACCCAGTTAATTTTCCATTCGACTCTTATAAGAGCCGTTAATAACAGCTCTTATAAGAGATGTTAATAACGGCTCTTATAAGAGCCGTTGCTGCTAACGACTCTTAAAAAGAGTCGTTAGCAGCACTGTTGTACATCAGGACTGTTGTACTGCTGTACAACAGTACAAGGCCTAGGGCCTAGGGACAGCCATAGGCCCTAGGCCCTAATAAAAAAATTAAATTTTTTTTATAACCCCCCCCCCCAGTCCCCCACCCTTTCTCTCATTCTCTCACCCGCCGCCCCTTCTCACTCTCTCTCACTCTCTCTCACACTCTCTCACTCAGTCACTCCTCTCCCGCCCACTCTCTCCCCCACTCACTCACTCTCTCTCTCCCGCCCACTCTCTCTCTCCCACTCACTCTCTCTCTCTCTCCCTCCCACTCTCTCTCTCTCTCCCTCCCACTCTCTCTCTCTCTCTCTCTCTCTCCCACTCGTAAGGCTTTAATGGCATCGTCCTCTTCAACGTCAGGGCCGTCTACTCAAAGTACGTCTGTGGTGGTGGAGCACAATCGTAAGGCGACAGTTTGGGAGCATTTCGATATGGTTCAAGTTGGCGCCGAATTCAAGGCGTGATGCAAATTATGCTCGAAGCTGCTGACCCTTACGGGCAACTCGACACTAGCAAGACACCTTAAGTCTTGCGTTTCGAGACAAGCTCCCGAGTCCAGTCAGGCCCAAATTTCAGGAGCAGGACAAATTTGGACATATGATCAACTTCGCCAACGAGACTTGCAGATGAAACATGTCATCAAACGCGGGTTGTCATTCAACCACTACGACAACGAGGATGCGACGGGATACATACATGGAGGGCTTCAGCCCAAATATCAACAGGTAAGTAGAGCTTCTCTTAGGCGCGACGCCATTAAAGCCTATTTAGAATCAAAACAATCGTTAATACATTTTTTTGAAACTTTCGAGGGTCGTGTAAGTTTAACGAGTGACGTTTGGAGCAGTAGCATAAAAGTAGGATTATCGTATATATGTATCACGTGTCATTGGATCGATCCCGTTTCATGGGAGCTAAATAAACGCGTAATATGTTTTGAAGGTTTCGAATATCCACACACAGGTAAAACTATATATAATG
Source organism: Platanthera zijinensis (assembly GCA_039513925.1). Taxonomy (NCBI): domain Eukaryota; kingdom Viridiplantae; phylum Streptophyta; class Magnoliopsida; order Asparagales; family Orchidaceae; genus Platanthera; species Platanthera zijinensis. Next base: position 121,124,548 of record CM077098.1, read on the forward strand.
TAATTATGAAATGTGTGCGAGAATTTAAATTAAAAGATAAAATTATGAGTATTTCTTTTGATAACGTCTCTAACAATAACGTAGCTATTGATTGGTTAAAACGCGATTTAAAACCAATGTTAAGCGATGCGTTTTTTCACACTCGGTGTGTTTGTCACGTTTTAAATTTAGTTGTACAAGATAGTTTAGCCGTCATTGAACCTTATATTGAAAAAATTCGATTAATGCTTAGAGTCATGTATAATTCTAAGCAACGATCTCAGAATTATAGAAATTTTGTAAACACACAGGGTAAAAAATATTTGAAACCTCAATTTGATATGCCTATTACATGAAACTCAACATATAAAATGTTAAAAAGAGTGTTTCAACAAAAATCACTTCTTATGAAATATTATAACATGATAAATACTCATGATTTGACTGATGTCGATTGAGACGTATTAGCAAATTATATAAATTTATTAAAATATTTTTATATGACGACTGTTTTTTTATCCGATGTGTAATATCCGACTAGCTCACTAGTAATTGAAAATTTTGTAAATATCGCACACAAATTTAATTATTATAAGCAACATGATGGATGACTTTCATTAATTAAAATAATGAAAGAATTTTTTAAAAAATATTATAGAGAAATGTCTGCAATGTTTTCGTGCGTCGCCGCTTTAAATCCGTTATTCGACGTAGATGGCGTAAAAAATCTGATAGAAAAAATCAATACAAATTTAAATTTAAATTTAAATTTTGATGATTGTGGTGACGTTAGTATTCAAAAATTTAATTCTCTTTTTACCGAGTGTTACAATTATTATGATAATTTATACGACTCACGGCCTCGGGAAGAAATATCGCAACAAAAAACAAATGATACTTTTAAAAATAAAATTTTAGAATTAACATCTAGGAAAAAAGCGCACACATCTAGTAGTTTAAATGAATTGAGATTGTACACTAAAATACAATTCCGTGATTTTATGAGCACTGATAAGATTGAAAACTTCGATATCTTAAAATGGTGAAAAGGTAAAGTTAATACGTATCCTATTTTGGTCTATATGACCCGTGATTTACTAACAATTCAAGCTAGTATGGTAGCTTCGAAGTCTGCTTTCCTATTAGTGGCAGGATTTTGAATGAGCGGAAGAGCCGGCTCCACGAAAGAATCTCTGGAAATGTGCATCTGCTACAAAGACTAATTAGATGTTATGAAAAAGAAGCAGCACATTACAACATTAGAGGATGTCTCAGAGGTGATAGAAGACGAGATGGATGCAAAAATTTACGAGGTAATTGAAGGGAAAGCGCACATATAGTAGCTTAAAACAGTATTTTTGTGCTTTGTTAAATTAATGAATTTGTAATTTTTTTAATCTAAAATTAATAATGATAATAAATTTCCTTTTTTAAATTAATGTAAATTGTAAATGTTATTTAATATTTATAAAATTGCAATTTTCTTGTCCATATGAGAGAATTTTTTTTATTATCATAATAAAATAATAATTATAAATTTTTAATGTATTAATTTTTTTTTTAAACTAATTTAATAATTATAATTTTTTAAAATTAATATTTTTTTTAAAAAAAAGCCCGGCCCGACCCGAAGGGCCGGATCAGGCCCCTTTCTGGGGCAGGGGCCCGAGCTCAGTTTAAGTAAAGCCCGGGCTTGTCCCGGTTGACTAAAGCCTGAGCCCGTTAGGCCCGGTACCGGGCCGACCCGATCGGGCTTTATGCCCATGACTACATGCATATAACAACAACAACACGACTTTTTCCCACTATAGTGGGGTGTGCTATATGGATCCTTTGTCTCCATTGTGCCCTATCTTTAGTCTAACCTCACTAATACTCAAGTACATCATGTCTTTCTTTATAGTTTTATTCCAAGTCTTTATTGGTCTACCCTCCCCTGTTTAACATGCCTAGTGACTAAATTCTCACAACGCCTAACGGGTGCCTCCAAAGGTCTTCTTTGTACGTGTCCAAACCATCTTAGTCGAGCTTCTCGCATCTTCTCTACAATTGGTGTCACTCCTATCTTATCCCTGATACATTCATTACTAATTTTATATAGTCTCGTGTGTCCACACATTCACCGAAGCATTCTCATCTCCGCAACTCCCATTTTTTGCTCATGTACACAATTCACTACCCAACACTCAGATCCATTGAGCATCGCTGGTCTAATCGCAGTACGGTAAAATTTGCCTTTTGGATTTAATGGTACTTTACGATCACATAAGATCCCTGACGCGCCTCTCCACTTCCACTAACCTGCTTGAATTCTATGTATCACATCTTTATGAATACCTCCATCGTTTTGAACGATCGATCCAAGATATTTAAAGCACTTACTGCGGGAAATATCTTGATCACTCAACTTAATAACAAAGTCATCCGTCCTTCTTGCAGTACTAAATTTAAGCTTCATAAATTCCGCCTTTGCCCTGCTCAACATAAAACCCTTCTTTTCTAAAATGTCTCGCATAGATTCAAGTTTCGCATTTACACCCTCGCGCATCTCATCGACCAAAACGTATCATCCGCAAACAGTAATACCAAGGTATTTCTTGTTGGATGTCCGGTGAGCTCATCTAAGATATGGGTAAAGAGATAATGACTTAAAACTGAACCTTGATGTAAGCCAACATTGATAAGGAATTCTTGTGTTAATCCTCCGGATGTCCTCACCCTCATCACTGAACACACACACACACACACACACACACACACACTAGTGTCCGACAAGGGGTTCCGCCCCTACGACCAAACGCGACAGTACCCGACCGACGACGGCGGGCTTCGCCTGCCCTCACCGGGACTTCGCCAGCCCGCGGCGGGCTTCGCCCGCCCCCACCGGGCTTCAGGTTTAAATAATTTTTATCATGATTTTTTTTATGATTATAAATTTTTAAATTATTAATTTAATTTTCTCATATTACATGTCATAAATAAAAAACGTTTTTAATATATACTGAAAAGTGTTTGTGGTCTAATGGATAAAGTGTTTGAGTTCTATTCAAGAGGTTGATGGTTCAAGTCTCAACCAACGCGCTTTTTTAATTTCTATTTTTTTCAGAATCAGAAGGGTAAAATGGTAATTTCCCATTATAGGATATTAACCCTATTAAATTATAAGTTTAGGTCCCCCTACTATCATAGGTGTAGGAGACCTACAAAAAATTAGATAGACGGTCATGATTTATTTGTGTGATCAAATGGATGAGATTTATGATCTAATTAGATCGGACGGCCCCGGTTATTTCTATGAATTTATATTTCATTGTTATTGGCAACCACCATATTTCTTTATGTATGGTAAAGATATATATAAAATTAAAATAGTATTCTCAATATCATCATTCATTTGACACATTTACTTGAGCAAATGAATAAAGGTAGAGCACCCATCTAACTATTATTATCAATTTGTTGAAGGAGTTGGTATGAGAGCACCTCAATATTATTATTTCATCGGGCACGCATGCAATTAGAAAATGAACAAAGAAAAAGTACCCATTAAACCATGAATAATAATGGTCAAATCAAAGCAAAACAACAATGATTTACATAAAAATATCATACTTTCCCAAATACAATGGCTCAAATCATGGAAAAATCAATAAGCATCATATGTTGCAAAATGATGTTGGATTACTTGAGTATATTAAAAAAAATGTCACATGTTCATATTTGACTTTAAAAATAAACAAATGATATTGCATCTAATTATAATCATATAAAGTTTATCAAAAGACTCACAATGGAACCAAGAAAATCTAAGAGAGGAGTTGAGAGAGATGAATAATCTCACAGTGGTGCCAACAAAGTCATAAAGGAAATGTGGGAGGAAGTGTCTGGTCACCATAAGGTTTTGAGAACTTGCTCGTAGAGGAAGCTCTAATGACACATGGAATGCTCAGTATTGGAAACTTCAACTACATATTGAAGATATTAGCAAAATCTTTGGTAGAGCTCTGCAAAGGAAGCATCAACATCGAAAGGAAGAGATCATGAGAATCGTCAAAGAAACTCATCACTGACAGAGTTAGAGAGGATCCGAGAAAGGGAGGAATGGAGGATGCAAGGGTTCTGAATTTGACACCAACAAAAGATAGAAGACAAAAATCAAGCAATAATTTTGAGCCTTGTTAGGCATTTTATGTTAAAAGGATAAAAAAATTGATAATGAAAACTCGACATATCAGGTTTAATATATAATCCAATATTACTATGCCAATGTGACTTTTATCTCCCCCCCCCCCACACACACACACAACCGATACGTCTCCGTTGTTGTAAATGTCTTTGGACATGTACGTTTAAGGCTAAATGGTACTATCTCTTGAAAAAAAAAGTTATATCATTTAGTAAAATATAGGTTAATACATCCAAATCCAATTTTTTCTGATTTATTGGAGGGCATTTCCAATTTTGTTTTATTTTTCGACTGACACAACTTTTGAAAATAACGTTTGCTATTTTATTTTAGGTTATGTTAACATACACATCCTTATGCATTATATCTGCTTAAATTGATTAGGCTTATTGTTTCATTCGTTTTCATAGGTTAGTTTTCTGATCAAATTTGTATAATCATTTCTCACTATGCATTTATTATTCTATATTAAACAAAATATTAAAATATTCTACATATTATTAATTAATGATTTAGATGGTTTGAAACCAATTCTATGAAACACGGACTTATTATCAATCTATGACATTGAACTTTTAAATCTTTTTTATGTGCTATTAAACTTAGTTCTATTTAAATAAACCTATTATACAATATTAAATATACTCATAATTTATCTATTTGTACTTATTTTGGACATTTGTTAGTAGTAGTGTGTTACTATTTTTTTATTTTAGATTCTTTTAATTTTATTTTGAGATTGAAGAGAAAGGTGAAAAACCTTGTATATACTTCTTGAATGCAAAAATACAAGTAAGAGTACAAATATATAGGAGATAAGAGAGGAAAACTAAGCTATACAAACAATATGAGACTAAACACTAACTCCTATATGGGCCTTATTAATGGGTCAATACATCATGTTTTTCTAATATTCCCTAACACTCCCCCGTAAGCTGGAGCGTACAAGTCGTATGCACCAAGATTGGATAAGAACTGATGATACATTTGTCACGGTAATGCCTTGGTGAGAATGTCGACAACCTGCCCAGACGCAGGAACATGCTCCAGCTCTAACTTCTTTAATTGGACATTTTCACGAACAAAATGACAGTCAACCTCGATATGCTTGGTCCGCTCATGAAACACAGGATTCTTTGCGATGTGAATTGCAGCTTGGCTATCGTAAAACAAGGTTGCAGGTGAGGTTAAAGTGACCCCCAAATCACCAAGTAGACCCTCAAGACAGGTGAGTTCAGATACAACCGCCGTCATTGCACGATACTCAGCTTCAGCGGATGATCTAGCAACAACAGACTGTTTTTTGCTACGCCAAGTAATAAGATTTCCCCCAAAGTAGGTACAAAAGCCTGTAGTAGAGCGGCGATCATCTAGGGAACCCGCATAATCCGCATCTGAGTATGCAACAAGAGATAGGGAGGAAGATGGCTTATATACCAATCCTTGTCCAGGAGCTGTCTTCAAATATCTGAGAATGCGTTCCACAGTCTGAAGATGCGAAGTGCGAGGGGTGTGCATAAATCTGCTAACAACTCCAACGACAAATGAAATATCAAGTCTTGTGACAGTTAGGTAAATCAATTTCCCACAAAGCGTCGATAATACTCAGGGTTCGTAAGCAGAGAATCAGAGTTAGACTCATGAGCACATAACTTGTGGTTGGCGTCCATCGGAGTTTTTACAGGTTTACACCCCGAATAGCCAGTATCGTGGAGGAGATCATGACAATACTTTCGTTGTGACAGAACAAGACCATCGGGTTGTCTTGCAACCTCAAGCCCAAGAAAGTACCTCAATCCTCCCAGATCTTTTGTCTGAAAAACGGAGTTCAAGTGTTGCTTAATTTTTTGTATCCCCGTGGTGTCGTCTCCAGTGATTAAGATATCATCCACATATAACAAGAGAATGACAGTCCCAGTTGATTGATGCCGAGTGAAAAGAGAGAAGTCGGCCGAGCTCCGCTTGAATCCAACATCGCGAACAGCCTTACTAAACTTGTCAAACCAAGCCCGGGGAGACTGTTTGAGACCATAAATCGATTTCCAAAGAAGACATACATGAGACTCCCCCGTGGTCTCAAACCCGGGTGGTTGATGCATGCAGACTGTCTCTTGAAGGTCGTCATTCAAAAAGGCATTCTTAATATCAAGCTGATGGAGAGGCCAGTGACGATGGACAGCCAAGGAGAGCAGAACACGAACGGAACTCAGCTTTGCAACGAGAGAGAAAGTTTCCTCATAGTCAAGCCCCTGCTGTTGGGTAAACCCACGCTCCCAAGCCGGGCCTTGAGCCTATCAATTTTCATATCCTGAGCATGCTTGATAGTAAACACTCACTTGCAACTGACACATGATTGGCCGGAGGAGGAACCAGATCCCAAGTCTGGTTGGACCAAAGAGCAGTCATTTTCTCGTCCATGGCCGCGCGCCACCCTGGATGTAAAAGAGCTTCCTGCACAGAGTTAGGAATAGAAATTGAGGAGAGGGAGAGAGCAAGCTTGCGTAGAGATGGAGCATGGCGATGCATAGAGACATAATTCGCCATGGGGTGAGCGGTAGAGGATGTTGTTGGATCGTCAGTCCGCGGGATAATATTGGTACAGGGAGGCTGTTGTAGAGCTCTAGGGACCGGGGAACGACGAGTGTAGACACGAATAAGGGGTGGTTTGGATGGTGGAGGTGGAACATGTGCCGGAGGAGTGGGAAGTAGTGGTGGTAAAGAAGACGTGACAGGAACATAAAATGGTTGAGTCTCCTGAAAGGTGACATTAGCAGAGATAATGACTTTGTCATGAGGCGGAGAATAACACACATAACCTTTCTGTGTCCGAGAGTAACCAAGAAAGATACACTTGCGGGCTCGGGGAGCGAACTTATCCGTGATTGGACCGAGAGTATGAACATAGCAGGTACACCCAAACACACGAGGCGTAAGAGCAAACGGGGAGTGGGATGGAAAGAGAAGGCTTAACGAAGTGGCATGATCGAGCACAGAAGAAGGCATGCGATTGATGAGATGACATGTCGTGCAGACTGTAAAATTCCAAAAACGAGTAGGAACATGCATTTGGAGTATTAGGGATTGCGCCACATCAAGAAGATGACGATCCTTCCGCTCGGCCACACCATTTTATTGAGGCGTGTACGCACAAGAGGTTTGATGTATGATACCGAACTCTGTGCATAAGTTCGCAAATGTATGACTAGTGCATTCCTTTGCGTTATCCGTACGAATAACTTTTAGAGGAGAGGCGAACTGTGTACGGATTTCATTCAGGAAGGCACAAAATGTAGAGGTAAGTTCAGTATGATCCCGAAGTAAGTACAACCAAGTTAAACCTGAGAAGTCATTCATAAATGTGACGAAATAACGATAACCAAACATACTAGGGGTTTTATAAGGGCCCCACATATCAGCATGAACTCATGCAAATGGAGTATCACTCCGAGTACAATGGGGAGAAAAGAAAACACAATGATGTTTGCCAAAGATACATGACTCACAAGAGAACTCATGTAAAGAGACATCCAGAAGGGCTTTCTTGAGAGTCTGGAGGGGAGCATGCCCGAGACGACGATGCCAGTCTGTAGTGGAAACAGTAGAGAAGGCGGAAGGAGGGACATCGAGGAGGTAGAGCTCATTTGACAGCCGTCCCTTACCAATGATATTCTGCGTGTTCCGATCCTGCACAATAAAGGTAGATGGTGAGAAAGTAACACAACAATTAGGTCTTGTGTTAGGCGGCTAACGGAGAGTAGATTAAATGGGGAACCGGGAACATGAAGAGCAGAGGTCAGAGACAAAGTGAGTGTGAGGGGTATATCAGCAGCACCAGAAACGGGGGTGGTATCACCATTTGCCACCGTTATGAACTTGGGGTGAGCAGTCCCAGAGTATTGCGGAGGGCATTGCGACGTGATGTGATGTGTGGCGCCTGAGTCCACAATCCAGTGAGAGTTGTGCGATAGACAAGAAATACCTTCATTAGAAATAGAGGTGACAGAGCCAGACGAGCGTGAGATCACCCCCTGCAGGTGTTGAAACTGAGTGCGTAGAGCATCAATATCTGCCCGAGTAGAAGCAGCAGAATCTTGGGCAGGAGCGACAGGAGGAGCAGGAGGATCAACCAGAATAGCAACAACAAGATGTGGAGGTAGGCCGTGTTTGCGATAGCACGTGGCCTCAAGATGGCCATCTCGGCCGCAAAAGGTGCACTTAAACAGAGGCTTGCCTGACCGACCGCATCCTCGAGTCGCGGTACGGCCGCCACGAGCTGAGGACCCCCGAGCATGCGGAGCTGGTGAAGAGTGTTGTAGGAGCGTTGGGGAGAGAGGAATGGGAGTATCGGGGGGCGGGGTTACCTTCAGGAGCATAGAGCATACATCAAATAAAGATGGTGTATTTGTAGAGGAGAGAATCTGGGCCCAAATACTGTGGAGGTGAGAGGGGACCCGAGACATCATAGCAATGCCGACAACCTCTTTCTGGGCTCGCTGAGTAGTAAGATCTGTAGTGGGAGGCTGATACTGGATCTAGGCCTCCACCAGGGTCTTGGCTTTAGCCACAAAGGAGATCATATCACCGGGACTCCCAGGATCTAGATTTTAGAGATTCGAGATAATGTCAAACAAGTGTTGCAAACTATTCTGGCCCGAGTAGAACGAATGGAGTTCCTCCCACATGACTTTCGCCGTGTCATGATACATAGCCATCCAATAGGGCTTAGTGTCCATAGAGTTGAGCAATCAAGATTGGACGCGACCATCATCGCAGAGCCACTCATCAGTGAGAGCGGTTGGAGTAACCTTGGTGAGGTGGTGTAGAAGACCTTTCGTCTGCAGAACGGGACGAACCGAGTGAACCCACTCGACAAAATTGCGCTTTCCACTGAGAGAGGTAGTGGTAATGCGAAGTTCATCGCGATGCTCGGAATTTGGGGCCGCAACACGATCGGGAAGAACCGAGGAGGTGTTGGAGTTCTCGTACGCCATGAGGCCACATCGGTTTGATGAGGGCAATAGCTGGGCGGGCAGCGAGTAGAAGCCGGAAAACAGACAAGGAGGAAGGAAACCGGGTGGCTAGAGAGAGTCCGTGCGGATAGCAAACCGCCGAAAAAACACGCGGCAACAGATCGAGCAACACGACAAGCAGGTCGTGGTCGGGCGGCCAATAGCAAGCGCAAGAACTAGACCAGGCGGCTAGGGACAGACCGCAAGCGAATAGAAAGTAGCTCGGGAGGCTAAGAGCAGACCGCACCAAGACACAGCCGCGGCGGATAGGCACCAGTTCGTGAGGTTAGAAGCAACCCGCACCGGAGCGAAGAAGCAGTCCGTGCGAGTATGTGAGGTAGTTGCGAAGTGAGGAGGGGTAAGGAGACCGCAACGAGGAGTAAACCGCGCGGCAACGAGACCGCAACGGTCTGAGCAGGAAGCGGATAGAAGAAAAACCGCGAGAAGCCGCCCAGCGAATCAAGGGAAGTCGTAGCAGGTAGTAGTTGCAGCGAATAGAGAGAAACCCGTGACGGTTAGAAGACCAGTCCGCATGGGAAGGGGAGGGGGGGCTCACGTGCCAGAGAAAGGGAAGGCTATAAAGAGGCGTAAAAGAGAAGGAGGAGGTGGATCCACGGGAGAAGAGATGGCGGCGGGTAGAAAGTGGAGAAACCGCAAAGCCGCGCGGTTAGGCAAGAGAACAAACCGCTCGGTTAACAGGATACCTGACGGTTTGAGAAAAAAAACAGGCCGGAACCCAGCTCTGATACCATGAAGAGAAAGGTGAAAAACCTTGTATATACTTCTTGAATGCAAAAATACAAGAGTACAAATATATAGGAGAGAAGAGAGGAAAACTAAGCTATACAAACAATGTAGGACTAAACACTAACTCCTATATGAGCCTTATTAATGGGTCAATACATTATATTTTTCTAATATTTTCTAACAGAGATAAACATAACTCATTGCGTATCTACTTCTGTTGTTTTCTTTATTTCCAAAACATATAAGATACTTAATATATATATTTATTTATAATATATGAAAATTAGATATTTTAAAATCTTTTCGACATCCAATATTTTAAAACTCAATGTGACATGTCACCAACATCCGATATTTACAACCATATATATCCTTGCCCGATTTTCGATATTTACAGCCATTTATATTTTCGTCCGACATCTACAACATTGTTTGGTGGAGCAACTAAGACTCATGAGTTACAAACCGCATGAACATGCTTGATCATGACCAAACTTTTTTACTTTATTACCCCTTGTTAGAGAACGAAACCGGAACATGAGGTACAACTATGGCTAAATTCATATCCAACTAAATAGCTTAATCCCATGGGTGAGAGTCAACCAAATGGTATTACTACACCAACATATTTTCCGTCTATCTGATGTAAGGGTGAATCATGCTCTCTTGTGTTACTACAAGCTAATTGAAAATGGTGATGACCATAGGCTTGTCCGGTCACATCCTCTCCATTACATCGGCTAATAAGCCAAGAGAAACTAAAAACAAATAAGTAGACTTAAATAATTTAATAAAGGTTGTCCTTGCTGGGAACGCAGAGTGAACTTTTACTTGAAGTAATATCCGCCGTCACTGTTAACTGGCAAGGAATATAACTTCAAGATCATAACAAGTCAGCACTTTGCTTTTCCGAGAGACATTGGGAACACAATTACAACTCCACCGTGCTTATACCACACTTTTAAAGTAAACACAATAAAAAAATAACGTAATAATCCAAATTAAATTTGTCTATTACAATAGCAGAACAAATCAGTGCTGTAATTTAGCCTTTTTGAAAAACAAGGCATGAATAATGTGATATACAAGTAAGAACAATGAAATTCATGAAAAAGAATGGTGTGAGGTTTGTCAGATAAACAAATATAGAACCTTAATGGGTTTTTACCAAAACAAAATAAAACCCAACAAAATGAGAGGCAAAATGAAACTAACAGAAGTGGGCAATGTGAATGCTATGCATAAGATAAAGCATGAATAAGATGAAGCCACCAAAAACCAAAAACAGATCGAAGAAAGGAAAAAAAAATGACACTCGCCAACAATCACATGTCGGACATGGCAGAGGCTCGGCCTATTTCCTCGCAGAAAAAAATGAAAATAACGAACCCAAAATTAAGAGGAGAAGGATACTAAACCAAGATCAGCAGCTGTGAGGTTAGGTCTCGTTCATACCAACGCCTAAGAAGTTCTGTCTCCTCTACTCTGCATTCCAGCTGCCTCGTTCATGGTTCAATTTTTTTTACTAGGGCACCCTGCTTTATATTTCAGCCCAATGGAAGGAATATCAAAGGGTATTACATTATCCTTAAACCCAAGAGCCAACATATAAAACAAATATTATATATATATTTATACTAAATTAAAAGGATAAAACACCCTTTGGTTAAACATTCACTTTCCGATTTACCCCTCTTTATTAAAAAAATTCCAGTTTTTTAATTTATATATTTTTGATTTTTTTTTCTATTTTAAAAAATGTGCTCTCATATAAACAAAGTCTTCTGTCTATAATTAAAAAACATGTTCTTCCTGTCCCTCACAAACTCATGTGCACAACACAAAAATGAGCAACGGGCGGTGTACAACACTTAGGGGTTTGCGAGCGATGGGAGCGCCGTCGTGTTGGGAAAATGTCGTGGCCGGGATAATGTCGCGCTGGCCACCCGGGCCCCCCCGTGTGCTATCGCGGTTGAGGTACTGTCGCGATTGGTCGTAGGGGCGGATCCCCGTGCCCGTCACTCATATATATATATATATAACCTTGACAAAACAAAGAAAAAATTATAGTAAAATAGATCCTTGGAGATTTTTAATCTCTCGCGGAACATAACGATGAACTTAATAATTCACGTAATGGAGACATGGCGATACAAGAGAATAAAAAACTTAAGTTACACTCAATAAACAATGAATTTAATTTTAAAATACGATTGTGTTGTTCCATTCAGGCATGTCAAGTGATTATTAAGTTAGCATGCTGCATGAACACCCATATCATGTGCCAACATTTATTTGGGATGTTCCGTATGGGAAAAAGGCACCTACAATAAATTTCTGTCTTAAACATAAACCTATCAGTTTGTCTTTTCAAAAGTATTTTATCTTTCTGCCCACAAAATCATTGGTGCACCTTACAAATGATATATATCTAATTATGTAATTTTTTTCAGTGTAGGGTATCGCTGGATCACAAGGTTTTTGTCACTTGTTTGTTATGCTACTCTTCTTATGCCTGGATTTCTACAGGGTAAGTATTTATCAGTTCTTTTAAGTGGTTTTGGTATTTCTCAATTCACTATATCAGTATAGAAGAATATAGTCATTATTTGATTTGTTTTAGCTTTGTTTTTATTTTATTTTAACCTGAGGATCTTGTTATGATTCAATCAAGTAGTTTTGTTATAATTTATTTCTATGCATGTGCACGTTTTCACTTTCTTTTCTGAGCATGTTCTAGACCATTTTGCAATGCAAAAAGTGTTTCTCTGGAAATTTGACATGTTTTGTTCACGGTAGTTGGGTACTACTATTTCTTCTCAAGTCAGGTCCGTCGAAGCATAATTTATGGAGACCAGCCAAGAAACAGGTACAAAACACTCTGCTTTGTATAAGCTGTTTTATTCATCCTTATATTTTATTTTTTTCTTGCGCTTTTAATTCATGTATCTTGTGTAGGTTGGATCTGTATTTACCTACAGATAACAGTGGTTCAAATCCTGCAGTGGCATTTGTGACTGGAGGAGCCTGGATCATTGGGTTTATAATCAATGACCTGACTCGATAAAAATAATTTTGTATCTTTTGTTTAAATTGCACAGCAAGTAACCTTGACTGGACAAATTATTCAATGTTCAGTTACAAAGCCTGGGGTTCTCTGTTGGGGAGGCGGCTGGCAGAAAGAGGAATAATTGTGGCATGCATAGATTACAGGTGTAATACCAGATATTCATGTTTACATTGATATAAAGCTAATGAGGACTGAACTTTTTCTTTATTTTATAACTTGGCAGAAATTTTCCTCAAGGCACCATTAGTGACATGGTAAAGGATGCTTCCGAAGGAATCTCATTTGTGTGTAATAATATTTCTAGCTATGGAGGTGATCCTAACCGGCAAGTAATCTATAATTTCCAGAAATTATTTTTTCTTGCGTTCTCTAATCTTCATTGATCATGAAAACCACTTGAATGCACCATTGTTTGGTGCAAATATCATGCACCATTAATATAGTACAGACATGTATGCTTATACTTGTGCCCGGGGGGAGGGGGGCTCGCTTTTTTCTTTGTTTTTAAGTTGAATGGCGCTGGTGTACTGTTCAGTCGGTAATAATTTTCTTATAAATGTTGCCACCTGTAGTTGCCGGCCTCCCCTGCCCGCAACATATGCGCCTACAAAACACTATAGATATCAGTGTTCTCTTTATATGTAGGATAGATATATATAGGCATTAGGCACACACATACTAACTGTTGTGTACGTGCTCCCTGTCCACAATTTGCGGTAATGACAATATATGACCACCTGATGCAACCTGCGTATCACCACTAAATGCCCCTACAAGATAGTTTATTGGCTCAAACATTGCGGTGGATATTTACCAGCAACCAAGTATTGTCTCCACTGCACAGCGTGCACGCTACCCATTGGAACTCGTGCATGACTGTCAGTTACTAGTTTACCAGGAGCAAATATTGTCGTTGCTGCCCACTGCCCACTGGAACTTGTGCACTACTGTCAATTGCTAGTTTATAATATAGTATATCAATTATATTAAATTAATTATGAAACTTATTTGATATAATATATTTAGGATGGTGTTGCCAGCAAACTCATTTTCGCTTCTAACAAACCACAAAATCCGAAATTGCTATCTGAAAACCAATTGGTTGCTAGAAAACCACAAAAAAAACTACATCATATAACGAGTTACAGTCATTTATTCCAAACAAGCATTTGTAGTAAATTATAACTTTTAGCATTACAAAATTGTACTAGTTTTCATGATTTTGTGTCTCAAAAAAGGGTAATAAAAAATATGATAGTCTTCAAAAGCTCCCAAAAATCTCTTCAAGTGCCCCCATATTGATGTTTTTTAGTCTGCAAGAAAAAACATTTATCAGTAAGCTTCTCATGATGGAAATTTAATTTCTGTTTCAAATTGCCTACGGACATCCACATATACATATGATTCACTATAAAAAATAAAAATAAAATAGAAAAAAGTCAAAAAAAAAAATCCTACACATATAACACAACAACAGTCATTATAGAATTAAATCATTGCAAATAATGCTACCTTTGTGAGGCTGAAATATCGAGAGCAATCTCCATTGAGGCAATAAAATACTGGAGGTTTGGTGTATTTTTGGAACAACACTCACTATCCTTCTTTGTCGTTCTGGAACAAACTGATAGGAAAAATGGAATAATAGATTGAATAATGTATTAACATTAACAATAACATATATATACATGTACAAGGGAGGGTGTCCACAACACCCTAGGTGAGTCTAAGCTAACTCTGTCACATAGACTATACACCATATCTAACCCCCTCTTCCCGCAAACTCACGGGGGATTCCTCGTCTGCGGCTTTGTCATCAAAGATGCAATCTGCTGCTCGGAAGGAACAAAGGAAGGAGCCAGAGTGCCACGACTATAATGCTCACGTAGATATGCTTGGAGAGTGAGTGTTTTACCGGATTTAGAGTAATCTGAATGACATCAGTGTTATCACAGTAGAGCGGAGTGAGATCTGTAGAAGAGACACCAAGGTCCTCAAAAAGCCAACAGAGCCAAATAATATTCTCAGCGGTGGTAGCCATGGCCCGAAGTTTAGCCTCAGTGTTGGTCCTGCTAGAACGAGAAACACCAGTCTGTTTCTTGGAATTCCATGCAATAAGTGAAGAACCCAAGAATAGACAGAAGCCAGTGACAGAGCGACGGTCAACAAGATCACTAGCCCAGGTAGCATCTGAGTAAGCACGGAGCTGTAGAGAACTGCTGCCGAGAAGAAGAGGCTGCGAGAAATCGTCGCCCGAAGATAGAGAAAGAGTTGCAGCAGATGACCGTAATGCACAGAGGTGGACGCACTAACAAACTTGCTCAACACATGGACAACATGGACAATGTCGGTCCGAGTAATGGTGAGATAGACGAAACTCCCAAAGAGGTGGCGGTAGCGAGTAGGATCAAAGAGTGGAACCCCATCATCCGGACGTAGCTGAAGGTGGAGCTCTATAGGGGTATCCACTGTGCGAGAGTCAGAAAGAGCAGCTTGAGCTAGAAGATCTGATGTGTAATGCTATTGAGAGAGCCGACACCCGCGATCTGTAGAGCTGACCTCAAGACCCAAGAAGTAGTTCAGTTGTTCAAGATCAGTCATCTGAAATTGCTGCTGAAGGTGATGTTTGACGAAGGCCACATGCGAAGGATGATCACCAGTAATAATCATTTCATCCACGTAGAGTAACAAAAGGGTCCGACCATGAGATGAGGAGTGCACGAACAGAGTTGGATCATGTGGATATGGATGGAAACCAGCGGATGTAATAGCTGAGCTGAAACGTGCAAATCACGCGTGTAGCGCCTGTTTGAGCCCATAAAGAGCTCACCTCAAGCGGAAGACAAAGCCTGAAGGAGAGGATAAACCAGGAAGAAGAAGCATGTATGCCTACTGCTGAAGATCACCGTGAAGAAATGCATTCTTCATGTCAAGCTGTGATAGAGACCAGTGGTTTTCAGCTGCAACTGCAATAAGAGTCTGAACCGTAGTCATATGAGCGACTGGAGCAAAGGTCTCATCATAGTCTCTCTCATACTTTTGCTGAAAACCACGAGCAACTTGTCGAGCCTTGTTCCTCTCAACAGAACCATCAAATTGAGTCTTGACCTTGAATACCCACTTGCAAGTAATAGGAATAACACTAGGTGGAAGATGAACAAGATCCCATATACGAGTGCGCTCAAGCGCCTCCAACTCAGCATACATAACAACCTGCCACTCAGGTATCTAGGTAGCCTCACGGTAGGAAGTCGGCTCTGGAGTACTACGGGTGATGTAATCTCAAATTAGGATCTCGAAAATTAAATACTTTAAGTCAAAAAAAATATTTTAGGAAACCGCTCTGAAAGACCTGTTCTAGAGTTGGCTCCTTTTTCTTTAATCGAGCTTCATGCCCCAAGAGTGAGCTCAAGTGTTCACTTACAGATAGTTTTGTGATGTCTCTAGCCTCCTCAATGGCGACAACAACATGGTCAAATTTTGATGTTAGGCTGCTGAGAACTTTTGTCACAACACGTTTCTCAGGAAGCTCATCCCCATACGTACAAATTTGATTCATTAGAATAGTGATTTTCGACACCTATTGCTTGATGCTTTCTCCTTCTTTCATATTTGAGTTGTTGAACTCTCCCCATAATTGGGTTAGCTGCATAGAAATAACTCTTTCATTTCCTCTGAATTCGATTTTCAAGATCTCTCATGCTTCCTTTGAGGTTTCTGCGTCGATGATAAGAGGTAAGATCGACCTTCCAACACCTTGCTGGATACAGAGGATGACTTTAGCATCTCTCTTCTGAGTTTCCAGGTATGTTTGGAGCTCGGCTGGTTCTCTCTTTTTGTCTGCAGTTAACTTAGGAAGTGGGGAGTATCCATCTTGAATAAGATCCCACAACCCTTGTGAGATGAAGAAAATCTTCATTTGTTTACTCCAATAATCATAAGCCTCACATTCGAAGATAGGAACACCAGTGGAGGTGTAGAGAAAGTTTGATTGCTCGAAGAGACGGCCATATGATGAGATCACAAGAGAACAGTAATCGAAGAAAAATGATTCAAGATACTTACACAGATCTTCTGATGGCTTGAGCCTTCCGCTCTGATACCAAATGTAAAAATATTATTAACTAAGTAATTCTCTAGTGATGCAGAGAAGAACAGGAAGAAGAAGCTGGAGGTGAGGAAGAACGAGCTAGCTTCTTACTGGTAGCAATTAGGGGTGAGCATGAAAAACCGCAAACCGCAAAAATCGCCCGCACCTCAAAAACCGCACCGATATTTAAACCGCACAGCGTAGTTTAGGTGCGTTGCGGTTTTGAATTTTTACAAACCGAGCGCGGTTCGGTGCGGTGCGGTTTTTGGATTTTGAAAACCGCAAAAACCGCACCGCACCGAATATTTTGTGTATTTAATTTTTTATAATTATGTGATGTCACATTTAAGTATATTAAGTAAGAGTTAATATATTTATACGATATATTACCGTCAGAGTTAATATAATTAGGTGAGATATTTTGTTGAATCATCTCTTCCGCACACTATAGTGGAATAAATGCTTAAAACTATAAGGAAAACATGATGTACGCATTAGTGGGAATATGTCAAGATATGACCCAATGGCGACAAATGATCCATATAGCCGACCACACTATAGTGGGATAAAAGTTTGATTGTTGTTGTATCTCTATCACACACAAATAACTTGGATATCAATTAAAACAGTCTCTTAGTTTTAATAATCCAAATTAAAACAAAATATTGCATAAGAAGTGTCAAGGTTGTAGATGTCGGATGTCAGGTTCATATCGGTTTGGGTTTGAAATGTCGTATGTCGGATTGCGGGGATATATCGGGGATATTTTACAATATCGGATTTTAATATTTAAATAAAGATAATAGTATTTATAAACACATTTTTTGCAAATAAATAAAAATGTACAGACAAATAACTATAACAATGTACAGACAAATAAGTATTTATAATATTTTCTTTGAAATAATTTTGAAAGATAAAGACGAAGCCTATGTAAT
This sequence comes from Platanthera zijinensis, assembly GCA_039513925.1. Taxonomy (NCBI): domain Eukaryota; kingdom Viridiplantae; phylum Streptophyta; class Magnoliopsida; order Asparagales; family Orchidaceae; genus Platanthera; species Platanthera zijinensis. Next base: position 121,142,567 of record CM077098.1, read on the forward strand.
TATGCAAAGTTGGAGGGGAGTTTTTCATAGCTATTGCAAAAATCACTATAACAGAAATTAATAAAATAATGTTAACATAAGTTAGAAGTGCATAGGAGAAACAGAAATCACTACAGATTTACACAAGGAAAGGTATAAACTTAGCTATTGCAAGAAAGAAACCTAACTATAGCCATAAGTAAGAAGCTTACAGTAACACAAGTTTAATAAATTTTTAGATCTTATGACTTCATCAATATAACTCCAAATAAAACTTTCAATTGTCGTAGAAACAAGAAGAAGGAAGAAGAAAGAAGAAGGCGGCTTACAGTGGAGTGAAGTAGTAGAAACCCTAAAGCCCGGCGTCGACTCCTCGTCTGCGATGCCGATTCGTAGAAAGCCCGGCGTCGTCGTCTACTCCTCGCCTGCGATGCCGATTCGTTGCCTCGTCGCCGGAGAAGGAGCTGTCGAGTGTCGGCCACTCATCCAGAGCGACTCTCCCGTAAAATTTAGAGTAGAGCGAGAAATGCTGAATGCGTGAAATGGACTCATGAAGTAGAAAAATACAGGTCCCGTGAACTTTGTTTTTTTATATATTAAATATAATAACCGAAATATCGGGTTAGAGATATATCGATATATCGGGATATATCGCCGTTTTTTTACAAAATGATATTTTAGTCAAACAAATCGGTTTCGTTGCGGTTTGCACCCAAAACCTTTATGTCGGCCGACATATCGGACATGTCGGCTGACATCTACAACACTGAGAAGTGTTGATATAAAAGAATGAATGAATCTCCTGCAACAAAGTTTAGTGTGAAAATATTTGTCTATAAAACATGATATCACAAAATATTATATAGTTCATAAGTTGGTATGACATCTCTAAAAAGAAAGACAAATAATTGTATTAAAATTTATGAAAATGAACTCACCTTTTGTAAGAAAATGATGTAATTTAATGCAATAAAGAAAGAAAAACAGCAAAATATAAAAGAACTCATAAATTATCAAGCAACATTCATAGTTCTGATGCTTACCTGTAGTCGATGTAAAATACATGTTAAAAACCGCACCGAAACCGCAACCGCACCGCAAAAAACCGCACTGAATCGAAACCGCACCGCATAATTTCGGTGCGGTGCGGTTTTGCTCGGGCAAAAACCGAGCCCTTACGGTGCGGTTGCGGTTTGGGCCAAAACCGCACCAAACCGCACCGTGCACACCCAATTGCATCAACCAAAAATAATACTGTTCAAGCTGACAGGCTAAAAGATATTACACCAAAAAGGAAATTGGCACACAGTTCATAAAGAAAGATAATAAAAGGTTGCCCCTGTAACATCCGTAAAATTTTACGCGAAATTTATTTTATTGTAGGGTCGAGTCGCGACGATTTTCGATCGAGGCAGCGCGTCGACCAGGTATAATGTTACTTTTCCTATGGATAACGTCCTTTAGTGGTGAAGAGGGTTAACCATAGTACGTAACGCATTTAATATTAGATGTGACGCGCGCGCCGCAAAATTTGTTTATTTTTCTAAGGAATTGGAATGGGTGTGCCAATAGCGAATTAGGCTTGGTCTTTGAGAATTAAGGGGGGGATGGTTATAAACCGATCCCACGGTTTGATTAAAAACCGCTGCAGCCCGTTAATAAGCCCGCACACCTCTTTTCCCTATCGGAAGAAAAACCGCAAAGCGCTCGTCCGTCTCCCGCTAGCAGCGCGCCCGGCGAACCCGACGCCGTTTCCGCTCGACGACGCCTCCGATGCCCTAGCCGTCGCCCGATTCTACTCCAGAAGCCATTTCCGACTTCTCCTCCCTCCTCTGCAGGCGCTGGGGAGTATTCCTTTTCCTTCCTTGGCCTTGGAAGTACCGGGTTTCAAACCCTAACCGAAGGAGGTTGATTTCGTTTTGATTCCGGTGAGTCGATTCCCCTCTCGTCTCGTTTCCTTTGTGGATATTCTTGGATTTGGAAGTAAAGTAACTTAGATTTTTCATTTCCTTTTGTCCTATTTAGGTTTTGGCGTGCGTGATCCACCGCGAAGTTGGAGTTGGGCACTTCGTGAGCCTTGAACACTCCCAAGCAAAGGTAAAATAATAGGTTAGCATTATTATTTGTATTCCTAGCCGTATGGAAATTTTTCCACCTAAAACCCTAAAGGGAAAAGTTTTGAGTTTAGGTTTGCCTTGAATTGCAGGACTTCGGTGGGGTCGGGGCAGCACTTTGAAGGTCCCCAGCAGTAGATTTACCTTCGAAATAGAAGATGTCGCCGCGCCGAGTGTACGAGCGCCGCACCACCGCTGTAAGGAAATTTAAATTCCTTTTAGTTAGATATATCAAGTATTGTATTTTTGTACACATAAATAGATTTATTTCAAGTATCATGACCATGCATACAAAGGTGTGGTGATAGGAAAACGGTTACGAAAAAATGTGTAGGGTGACACGATTTCCCTAAGACCCAAGTAGTCGGATCATGAACAGAAACATAGAGTACGAAAGCGTTAACCGTGTTCGTAGGTTTGGAATTTGTCCCGAACAAGGGCGTGAATGTCCCTTCAAGTCGACCACAAGAAAGTCAAGGGTTGCTTAGTAGTACACCAGAAAAGATATCCCTTGCAGAGTAGCGTCAGACCAAAAAGGTCAGCCAGTACACAGAGTTTCTTCCGTGCTAGGTAGAGGCGCACTACCTTTCTCATAAGGCACATGGAACCTTATGAGTAGTACAGACTTGGGAAGTGTCTTCCCTTGAGCCAGCTAGTAGATTCGAGACCGTGTCCGCGTGACACTAGAACAATTGGGTTCGTAAGATGGTCTCGGGTCGTCAGTTTCAGTAAACTATTGTCAGTAAAGTATGTGGTTACCCTTAGTTTACTTTATTCAAACTTCCGCTGTAAGTCTTAATTTGTTTAGTATAGATTTTATTACCTGCTGCTACTAGTTTTAATACTGTTTCCTAGTTTTCTTTATATCGCTGACCCGGCCGGACGGCTGATTTCTGAAATACTGGGAAGGGGTGTTACAAATTGGTATCAGAGGGAGGTTTAAGATCCCTGGACCCTAGAAAGAATTCACAGAGCCATAGGAGCGTATAAGAGTAAACTATTGTCAGTAAAGTACTTTAAGTTGCGATTAAGCCTTAGTGTTCGCTAGAGTACAAAATAAGTTGTTAGATCAGATTTCTTAGATGCTTGATAAATAATCAGATTTCCTTTGTATATTCTATCAGGCACCACGAGTTAGTGAACCAGGTGAATGTTCACGCCAGAACCCGATTCCTAATGCAACCATGGGAGACGCTGCCATGCCACAGGTACCGCCAGTTCCAGCAGCTCCAGAGGGCACTGACATAGCGTCTCAGATTGCCAAGGCGGTTACTGTTGCCTTGATGGAGTTTCAGAGAGGACTGGCTGCAGGGTTTCCAGCTCCAGTACAAGTACCAGTCCCTGCACCAGCTCCTGCAGCAGCACCTGTGGAGATGACCCTGGAGCGCTATTTGAGAAATTTTAGAGAACTTCAGCCTTCGAACTACAGTGGGGATGAGACCCCGATGGATACAGATGATTGGATAGCTAACACCAGAGACCTGCTGAATGTTTTAGAGTGCCCGGAGAATAAGAAAGTTCCTCTGGCAGCTTTCCTCCTCCGAGGAGAGGCAAAAGTCTGGTGGGACAAATACCGGACAGATGATCCTGCAGGTAAAGTGTTATGATCAATTCCTTTATTTTAGGAAGTAATGTGTTAATTTTAATATGGTATGATCGTATTTTTGTTTGACCAGGCCGTACCCCAGACATGTTCACTTGGGGCGAGTTCTCTAGAGCTCTTGCTAGTTGGTTCGTGCCTCCTTCCGCACGACGAGGTCTCCAAGAGAAGTATCTGAGGCTTTTCCAGGGGGACAGGACAGTTACTGAGTACGAGCGAGAGCTGACTCACTGGCTAGATATGCGGGCGTGATGCAGGGAGATCAGACTGAGAAGTGCAGTCGTTTCGTGGATGGCTTGCGTGACTCGTTGAGGCAGCCGCTGATGACTATGGTCAACGCTGATTACAGGAGCTTAGTGGATACAGCTCGCAGACTGGAGGCTGACCAGCAGAAGGTTCAGAAGCGAAGTAGTTTCCGTGCGAAGCGATCTCAGGATTCGCATCAGCCGCAGCAGAACAAGAATGACCAAGGTAAGAACTGGAACAAGAAGCCGAAGCCTGATGCTAAGAAGAATGGTCAATCTGGTGACTGAAGCAAGGACTATCCCACGTGTCCCAAGTGTCAGCGCCGCCATTCAGGAGAGTGTTTGGCCAGTGCAGGCGTATGCTATAAGGGCCGACAACCTGGACACATAGCTCGCTTCTGTCAGGAAGCTGGGACAAATCAGGTAATCAAGGTCCTTTTGTATTGATTACATTTATGTAATTACGATAGATTTTTAATGAAATTTATTTCCTGCAGTCGAAGTTCGAGGTTGGTGGCTCTAGCAGGGTAGATAAGGGCAAAGCATTGATGATTACTGATGGGAGACCACAGCAGGGTCGAGACTTAGTGCAGCCCAGAGCTTATGGGCTGGGTCAGCAGGAGGCGAAGGATCAGGAGGATGTTGTGACAGGTAAGTGTTGTTTGCTTGCAAGTTGGTTTTAAATTCTCCGTAGTGACACGTTAAATTTTTCATCCTTCATAAATCATTCATGTAGGCATCCTTATGATTCGTAACTTACCCTCTAAGATTCTGTTTGATACGGGTGCCTCGCACTCGTTTATCGCGGAATCTCTAGTGCGTAAGTTGGATTTAGAAGTCTTCCCAGAGTCAGTACCGTTGGAAGTCATGATGCCGAATGGATCCCTCCTGCAGACCAGAGACAAGTGCAGGGTGCCAGTGCAGTTTGGTGACACTGAGATTATCGTGGAAGCTTTGCTGCTACCCATAGCGGGGTTTGACTTGATCTTTGGAATGGACTGGCTTTCAGCAGTCAACGCCAGGATTGACTGTAGGGCGAAGCAGATTCAGTTCGATGGCCCCAACCAGACATCTTTCTCTTTTCAGGGATTGAAGGGAGTAGTGAAGATGATCATATCTGCAGTCCAAGCGAGAAAGTGCATTAGTAAGGGTTGTGAAACCTTCGTAGTACTGATGAGCGCGGAGTCTAAGGCTGATTTGTCAGAGGTACCAGTGGTGCAGGAGTTTCCAGATGTTTTCCCAGAAGAGCTCCCTGGTGCCCCTCCAGATAGAGAAGTTGAGTTCCCGATAGATTTGCATCCTGGGGCTACACCGGTAGCTAAATCTCCCTATCGGATGGCTCCAAGGGAACTAGCAGAATTGAAGAGCCAGTTGCAGGAGCTGCTTGATTTGGGTTTTATACGCCCTAGTACTTCGCCTTGGAGTGCTCCAGTGCTTTTCGTGAAGAAGAAGGATGGTAGTCTGAGATTGTGCATAGACTACCGCGAATTGAATAAGCTGACCGTTAAGAACAAGTACCCGATTCCCAGGATTGATGATTTGTTCGACCAGTTGGTGGGAGCGAGCACTTTCTCCAAGTTAGATCTGAGGTCGGGCTATCATCAGCTGAGGATTCGTGACGCGGATATACAGAAGACTGCTTTCAGTACCAGATATGGACACTTCGAGTTCGTGGTCATGCCGTTCGGGCTGACCAATGCCCCTTCAGTATTTATGGACCTGATGAACAGGGTATTTCGGGAGTTTTTAGATCGTTTTGTCATCGTCTTCATAGATGATATTTTGGTGTTCTCTAAGAGTGCAGAAGATCATGCAGCTCACCTCAGGATTGTTTTGAGCACACTCAGCAAGAACCAGTTGTATGCAAAATTTTCAAAGTGTGAGTTTTGGCTTTCAGAGATTGCATTCTTAGGCCACATCATCAGTCAGGAAGGGGTTAGCGTTGATCCGAAGAAGATAGAGGCCATAAAGAGCTGGCCAAGGCCGTCGACAGTTTCAGAGGTTCGCAGCTTTTTGGGTCTTGCTGGATACTACAGGAGATTCATCAGGGATTTCTCGAAGATAGTCTTACCACTGACTTCCCTCACTAGGAAGGGAAAAGGCTTGGATTGGACAGTTGAATGTGAGTTGGCCTTTGAGGACTTGAAGGACAGATTGATGACCGCACCGATTTTGAGTTTGCCTTCAGGGCCAGACGGATTTCAGATTTATAGTGATGCTTCAGGTCAGGGTTTGGGTTGTGTTCTCATGCAGCATGGAAAGGTCGTAGCCTATGCCTCGAGACAGTTAAAGGTTCATGAGAGGAACTATCCCGTACATGACTTGGAGCTTGCAGCAGTCATTCATGCTCTGAAGATATGGAGACACTACCTCTATGGAGTGCGTTGTGAGATCTTCACTGATCATAAGAGCCTCAAGTATATCTTTGATCAGCGAGAGCTCAATTTGAGACAGCGCAGATGGTTGGAGTTTCTAGCAGATTACGATGTAGACATTCAGTACCACCCAGGAAAGGCGAATGTGGTAGCTGATGCTCTTAGCAGGAGAGACTCGTGTTTCTATCTCCTCACTCAGCAGGAGGAGTTAGTACGAGAGCTGGAGAGACTGGACATCGTCGTTGTGCCCCGTTGCAGTTTTGGTTCAGCTTGGTTGAGTTGGATGGAGATTTCGTGCGATATTAAAGATAGGATCAGGACAGCTATACCGTTGGATCCAAAGATGGCAGAGATTTGGATCTCAGTGCAGTCAGGTCAGAAAGAGAGGTTCTCTATTCAGGATGAGTTACTATTGCATGACGGCAGAGTGTGCATCCCAGATGTCAGTCACCTTTGTGAGGACATTCTTTTCGAGGCACACAATTCCAGATATTCTATACATCCTGGTAGCACGAAGATGTATGCAGATCTTAAGAAGACAGTCTGGTGGCCAGGTTTGAAGAGTGATGTTGCAGATTATGTAGGGAAGTGTGAGACTTGCAAGTTGGTTAAGGCCGAGTGCCAAAGGCCTGGAGGCAAGTTGCAGCCACTTCCCATTCTCGAGTGGACATTTGAGGATATATCCATGGACTTCATTCATGGTTTGCTGAGATCGCAGAGTGGGAATGATTCCTTGTGGGTTATAGTAGATCGACTCTCTAAGGTCGCTCATTTCATTCCTCTTAGGAAGACGGATCAGGGTCCGAAGCTGGCACAGTTGTATATAGACGAGATAGTTCGACTTCACGGTGTACCTAAGACTATAGTTTCAGACCGAGATGACAGATTTACCTCCAGGGAGTGGCGATATATTCAGGAGCGGTTGGGTACCAGGTTACATTTCAGTACCGTATTCCATCCTCAGACAGATGGACAGACCGAACGCACAAATAGGACTTTGGAGGATCTGTTTCGGATGTGCATACTAGATTTTGGAGGAAAGTGGGAGAAGTATGTTACTCTTGTGGAGTTCTCCTACAACAACAGTTTTCAGGCGAGTATTGGGATGGCACCGTTCGAGGCCCTCTATGGTAGACGTTGTCGGACACCGTTATGTTGGGCAGAGAGTGAGGAAAGATCTTCTATCAGAGAGTCATGGATTGATAAGACCACTGATAGGATCAAACTTATTCAGGAGCGTATGAAGACAGCTCAGGATCGCCAGACCAAGTATCATGATCAGAAGCACAGGTCAGTAGAGTTCAGTGTTGGAGACTACGTTTATCTGAAGGTCAGACCAGTCAGAGGAGTCTCTAGAATAAAGCGGATGAAGAAACTGAGCCCCAGATTCGTTGGTCCTTTTGAGGTACTGGAAAGAGTTGGTGAGGTTGCATACAAGTTGGCCTTACCTGAGGAAATGAGTGGTGTACATGATGTATTCCACGTCTCCTATCTGAGGAGAGCAGTCAGAGATCCCAGTCACATCATCAGTACCGAGGAAGCACCAATTGAGACAGATCTTAGTATTGGAGTTAGACCAGTCAAGATAGTGGACTCAAGGATTCAGAAGCTCAGAAATAGAAAGATTCGCATGGTCAAAGTCCTTTGGATGAACTGTGGCCGTCCAGAGTATACTTGGGAGCGAGAAGATGAGCTTAAGAGCAATGCAGACTATTCTTTTCTCTTCGATTCAGGTATGATTACAATTTTCGAGGACAAAAATTTTTATTAGGAGGGGAGATTTGTAACATCCGTAAAATTTTACGCGAAATTTATTTTATTGTAGGGTCGAGTCGCGACGATTTTCGATCGAGGCAGCGCGTCGACCAGGTATAATGTTACTTTTCCTATGGATAACGTCCTTTAGTGGTGAAGAGGGTTAACCATAGTACGTAACACATTTAATATTAGATGTGACGCGCGCGTCGCAAAATTTGTTTATTTTTCTAAGGAATTGGAATGGGTGTGCCAATAGCGAATTAGGCTTGGTCTTTGAGAATTAAGGGGGGGATGGTTATAAACCGATCCCACGGTTTGATTAAAAACCGTTGCAGCCCGTTAATAAGCCCGCACACCTCTTTTCCCTATCGGAAGAAAAACCGCAAAGCGCTCGTCCGTCTCCCGCTAGCAGCGCGCCCGGCGAACCCGACGCCGTTTCCGCTCGACGACGCCTCCGATGCCCTAGCCGTCGCCCGATTCTACTCCAGAAGCCATTTCCGACTTCTCCTCCCTCCTCTGCAGGCGCTGGGGAGTATTCCTTTTCCTTCCTTGGCCTTGGAAGTACCGGGTTTCAAACCCTAACCGAAGGAGGTTGATTTCGTTTTGATTCCGGTGAGTCGATTCCCCTCTCGTCTCGTTTCCTTTGTGGATATTCTTGGATTTGGAAGTAAAGTAACTTAGATTTTTCATTTCCTTTTGTCCTATTTAGGTTTTGGCGTGCGTGATCCACCGCGAAGTTGGAGTTGGGCACTTCGTGAGCCTTGAACACTCCCAAGCAAAGGTAAAATAATAGGTTAGCATTATTATTTGTATTCCTAGCCGTATGGAAATTTTTCCACCGAAAACCCTAAAGGGAAAAGTTTTGAGTTTAGGTTTGCCTTGAATTGCAGGACTTCGGTGGGGTCGGGGCAGCACTTTGAAGGTCCCCAGCAGTAGATTTACCTTCGAAATAGAAGATGTCGCCGCGCCGAGTGTACGAGCGCCGCACCACCGCTGTAAGGAAATTTAAATTCCTTTTAGTTAGATATATCAAGTATTGTATTTTTGTACACATAAATAGATTTATTTCAAGTATCATGACCATGCATACAAAGGTGTGGTGATAGGAAAACGGTTACGAAAAAATGTGTAGGGTGACACGATTTCCCTAAGACCCAAGTAGTCGGATCATGAACAGAAACATAGAGTACGAAAGCGTTAACCGTGTTCGTAGGTTTGGAATTTGTCCAACCAAGGGCGTGAATGTCCCTTCAAGTCGACCACAAGAAAATCAAGGGTCGCTTAACAGTACACCAGAAAAGATATCCCTTGCAGAGTAGCGTCAGACCAAAAAGGTCAGCCAGCACACAGAGTTTCTTCCGTGCTAGGTAGAGGCGCACTACCGTTCTCATAAGGCACATGGAACCTTATGAGTAGTACAGACTTGGGAAGTGTCTTCCCTTGAGCCAGCTAGTAGATTCGAGACCGTGTCCGCGTGACACTAGAACAATTGGGTTCGTAAGATGGTCTCGGGTCGTCAGTTTCAGTTGCGCGTTAGGAGCTACTCTGCCTAGAGCTTTCGTAGTAGATGAGCAGGTTAGAAGCCACCTAGAACTCAAGTATAGACCTGACATGAGACAGTACGCTAGTTAGTGAACGCCAGGACTTGAGTTAGTAAAATAAAAGTCACGTGCTTAGTACGAGTAGATGTGTGACCAGAGAATAGTGCGAAGGCATGCATAGCACATAGCATAAAAGTTTTAAATGCATAAAATTATTTTTCAAAGACATACATGCATTCATATGTAAAACTGGGTTTTAGTGTCACTAGGAGGGGTTATTTTTCCTTACTCTGACCCTTCGTGGGCACTGTTTTTCAGGTGACCCAGGTGGGAAGTTACGTCTAGGATGAGCATGTGGTGGCGTCAGTTTGTATTATTTATCTCAATCAGTGTACTATATTTCAGCATGTACTTGTAGATGAAAAAATTGTAACAGATTAATGTTTTTATCTAATTTATTTCAGACTATTTATGGTTAACCAGATTTTCAGTTAATTCAGTTTTACTTCCCGTTTAGTGGCTCTGTGAATCCAGATATCAGGTATGTGGTTACCCTTAGTTTACTTTATTCAAACTTCCGCTGTAAGTCTTAATTTGCTTAGTATAGATTTTATTACCTGCTGCTACTAGTTTTAATATTGTTTCCTAGTTTTCTTTATATCGCTGACCCGGCCGGACGGCTGATTTCTGAAATACTGGGAAGGGGTGTTACAGCCCCTAGATTAAAGTATAATATAATGTATATATACATACATATTATATTATAACAAACTATAATTATATGTTATAAAAATGGAAAAATAATATAACAAATAGATAAAAAATGTGTCTTTTATATTATGAAATAAATTTAAATAGTATCTAAGAAAAAAAATTTATTAACAAATATAAAATGATACATTATAAAATATATTTAATATTATACTGTAATTTTATTTTGATAACAATAAGTTTATTGCAAATAAAATAGATTTAAAAGTTAAAATACTTGATTTATTATAAGTTTTTTCACACTTATAAATTTATATTAAAAATATGCTAATAATCACCCAATAAATGTATTAAATATTTTCCTATTTTTTGTAATATGAAATTAAAAAAATTGTAAAACAATTATACAAAATTGATTATATGAATTAAACGTTAAAAATTTGAAATAATAAGTTTAATCGATTTAAACATACATAATATAATATCCATAGGTGATTTAAATATATGATGTTTGTCTGCAAATATAACATAAAATAAAATAACATGTGATATATTTAAAAGTCGCGTCGGCTGATATATCGGAAAAAATCGGACATGCTAGCCTATATTTTACAAAAGGACATAATCTATATTTTTTAGGAAAAAACATATCGTTTTCCCCTAAAAAGTGATATGTCGCGAGACATGTCGGAGGACATTTAAAACTATATTTTTAATATGTCGGGGGATATATCGGGGATATTTCATATATCGGATTTTAATATTTAATTATTTATAAATTTAATCTTTTTTTAATTTATAGATATTAATATATTAATAATTTGATATTTATTGAACCCCTAAATTTATCAAAGTAATATAAACATTTTGTGTTACACAAGTAATAACAGTATAACACGTGAAATAAAACACGAGGAAGCAGAATGTCGCGAAGTTGTCGATGACAATGGAAGATAAGGAGCCTTTAGTCCATAATTCAAAGACCATGCATAATTGAAGTCGATGACGGACTTAAGCAAGGAGGAAAGCCAGAGGAAGGGGAAAACAACCTAAACATTGAACAATTTTGATCTATTGTCTATTAGATCATAGACACTAATTAAAATAAATTGAAAAAAATCGGTCGATAAAATGTTGGGATATATCGGCCGATATATCGGCGAATATATCGGTCAATAATAGGCATATCGGTAGATATTTTCCAAAACGATATTTTGCAAAAAAATATCGGAAATGCATCGTTTTGTCCATGAAACTTTTATGTTGGCCATGTCGGAACTCGGAAGATATCCACAACAATGATATCGTATATATGATAGAATAATTAGATGATCATGATGTGTTTGATGGTGTCACCATCAAATATTAGAATTATCTAAATATATAGCATATAGTTTATGTGTGTGTGTATGCATTTTATTGTCCACAACATCCACGTTGTCTATAGATCCATTAAGTAAAATCTTAACTACAACCATTCATCTAAAAAAGAGATAAGCTACAGAAATACATGATACATGAATAAAGGAACCATAAAAAATTTCGTCAGCCATCCAGCATCATGTAATATTGAAATACTTGTAACTTATCTAGTTTACCCACCCACTAATGAATATCCTAACTGTAAAATAATATATAATAAGGTTTGTTTTAAACTCAATTGTTAGTGTGAAATCTAAGAATCTGCGTAAATGCGATTGTTAACTATAATATGCAAGCATAAGTAATGATGGTGAATAGCAATTTACATGACAATTGTGCTGCAATGATTTGTGTGCCAATGAGATTCAGACATCAATATGGAATTAATATTAACAGGTTTTCGTAATGACTAACCAAAAACATGCTATTAAGTTTTAATGTACCATTGTAATTATTTTGCATAAAATGAAGTACAGCAGTTTGTAGATATACCGCTCAAAGACTGTAGTGGAGATATGCTCACCTCCTAGTGATTTCGTCAGCTCCACAGGGATAAATTGGTTATAGTGGCATCGTTTCGGCCACACTTGCAAGTTCATTACATTAGTGGTCACGTCGGTTGTAATATTAGTCATGGAAATTATGGAGTATGCTATGTTATGCATTTCATTAACAATTATAATTGTGAGAAAATTTAAATAACAAGATTTTCATTTACCAAAAAGTTAATTTACATGAGTATGACCCCCTATTTATAGGGGAGAGAGAAGAGAGAGAATACAACAGACGATGTGAGACTAAAATATAACATGCAGACTGACACTTTCAGTCCGCACGAACTTAGTGGTTAAGGCATGCTATCCGCTGTGCAACAAGAGTCCGTCTGGTTTGCTTCTTATACCGCTGCTGACCACCTGAAGCACCATAAGCGGTCAGCCGTCTGTACCCGCCAGTCTTCAGTAGATCCAGCCACCTGTCCGCCAAACCTCAACAGTGGTTAGAGCACCATGCTCCCTGTATTCGCAGAGGCCTCAGACTCCTGTGCACTAGTCCGCAACTGTGGATAAAACAGGCCTCCTCGTCCTATCAAGGAGGCGGTCTCAATGATCTAAAGGCCATCTAGATGCAGACCGCCACACTGCTGGAACCAGTCCGCCAAGGTCGACTGTCCTTAAGACGTCTGTCAGACCGCTGAACCACAACGCAGACCGCCAGACCATCAGTCCGCCAAAACATCATTTTGCTAAGATCAAACCACCAGTTCGCCAAGCTTATTATGACAGACCGCCAAACCGTTTGACCGCCAAGACCAGTCCGCCAGACCGCCAGACCACCAAGACCAGTCCGCCAAACCGCCAGATCGCCAGGTTTGGTCCGCCAGAACGCCAAGTTCTAGCACTCTCCCTCAAGCTAGTGCATATATGTCAACCATGCCCAACTTGTCACAAACATCTGAAAGAGAAGCGGAAACTGGTTTTGTGGAGATATCTGTTAGTTCTTTATCGGAAGTGACAAATGAAGTGCAGATTTGATTCTTCAATATTTCTTATCTGATAAATTGACAGTCAACTTCAATGTGTTTCGCCCTCTCATGAAAAACTTGATTCTTGGATATGTAAATAACGGCTTTGTTATCACAGAACACAGGAAGTGGATGATCATAGACTTCCCCCAAGTCAAACATAAGAGCTCGTAACTATTTCAACTCGTAAGTTGTTGAAGCCCTGCTTCTGTACTCAGCTTCAGCACTTGATTTGGATACCACAGTCTGCTTCTTGTTTTCCAGCTAACCAGATTTTCTCTTACAAAGGTGCAAAAAACAGATGTAGATTTTCAATCTTCTTTATTATCAGCATAGCTGGCATCAGAACATGCTTCAATCTTCAGATGGTTATATGTTTTTGAAATAGTAACCTCTTTTCTGGAGACCCTTTCACATACTCCAGAATTTTCATGGCTGAATGAAGATGACACTCTCAGGGAGCTTGCATAAACTTACTGACTTTCCCTAGTGCATAACGAATATCTGGTTTGGTAACAGTTAGATAGATGAGTTTTCCCACTAGTCGTCTGTACATAGTACTATCTTGAAGGAAAGGAGAATCCTCATTCCAACACTTGTCATCACCAACGACCATCGGACAACGAACAGGTCTCGCCCCAAGAAGACCAATTTCTTTCAAGAGATTCAACGCATATTTCCTTTGTGAGAGCACTACAGAGTTGTGTTTTCGCGAGATCTCTATTCCCAGAAAGTACTTAGGGGTTCCCATATCCTTTGTAACAAAATATTATTGAATGTGTCTTTTCGCCAGATCAATTCCCTCCTTATCATCACCAGTAAGTAGGATGTTATCCACATAAACAACAAAAACTACGAGGCCTTTAGTAGCCTTGCGTATGAAAAGAGAGTGATCAGCAGAACTCCGAGTAAACCCAACGAGAGAGATAACTTTGTTTAACTTGTCGAACCAAGCCCGTTGACTTTGCTTGAGGCCGTAAATCACCTTCCGTAGCCTGCACACTTGAGACTCCCCCTGAGCAACATACCTAAGAGATTGCTCCATGTATACCACCTCTTGCAAATCACCATACTGGAAGTTATTCTTGACGTCTTACTGATACATCTTCCAACCTTTGTTAACCGCCACAGAGAAAAGAACATGGATTGTGCTGATGCGAGCAACCGGAGAGAAGTTATCAAAGAAGTCCACACCATATGTCTGAGTAAAGCCATTGGCAACCAGCCTAGCCTTATAGCGGTCAATAGTGTTATCCGGATGAAACTTGATAACAAAAACTCACCGGCAACCAACCACATCCACACATAGAGGAGAGAAACCAGAGTCCAAGTACCCCTTTCGGTCAAAGTCTTCATTTCTTCATCCATTGTCGCTCTCCAATGCAGAATAACAAGAGCATCCTGATAGTTAGCCGGGATAGCATTAACCAAGAGAGCAAGAACAAATCTCCTTCCAGCTGGGGAAAGACGAGCATAAAAGATAACATCATGAATTGAATGTTTAGTGCACGTTCTAACCCCTTCCGTAGAGTAATAGGAAGGTCAAGATCTAACTTGTCTTCTGTAGTAGATCCTTCCACCGAAGAGATTACTGGCCCGGGAACTGTTAACAATGACTCCAAAGGCAGAGAAGGAGTAGAAGACAGAGACAGAGGATCTGAGATAGGAAGAGTAAAAAGAGGCGCAGGAGGAGTATGTTCAGGTGCAAGTATGGGAATAATAGGTGAAGATGAAGAAGAATCATCAGGTGACGAGAGAGTAGAGGCTCGAGAAAAAATAAGGCACATCTTCAAAAAAGGTAACATCAACAAAAACATACTATTTCCGAAGAAGGGGATCAAAACATCGATACCCCTTTTGGGTCGGACAATAGCCCAAAAAGATACACTTTACTGAGCAAGGAGAAATTTTGTCACGACCTGGTGAAAGAGAGTGCACAAACGTTGTGCAGCCATAGACACGGAGAGGTAAAGAAAATAGTTGGGCTCCTGGATGTAGGATGAAGAACAGGCTTTTGTTCTGATGAACCGAAGAGGGAATACAGTTGATGAGATAATAAGAGAGGAACACAACATGACCCCAATATGACCGAGGAACATTCATCTGTGTGAGAAGGGTGCGAGTAACATCCAAGAGATGACGATTTTTGTGCTCAACAACACAATTTTATCGAGGAGTGTAGGGACAACTAGTTTGATGAATTATGTCACGATGCATGCAAAAATTGAAAAATTGTTGACTAAGATATTCTCGCGCATTATCAATTCGAAGAACTTTAATATAAACATCAAACTGTGTACGTATCTCATTGTAAAACGCAACGAACACAGAAAAAAGTTCAGAACGTTCTTTTAACAGATATAACCAAGTATAACAAGAAAAATCATCAACAAACGTAACAAAACACAAACTTCCCCTACCAACAGACCTAGTAGGAGAAGAACCCCAAATATCAGAATGAACAAGATCAAAGGGACGAGAAGAACTCCGTCCTTGTCTTGCTGGATAAGAAGAGCAATGGTGCTTGCCAAGTTGGCAGACTTCACAGTTCAGAGAGGAGTCCTCTGAAGGTAAATCTGGTAGGAATTAGTAGATGAGACAAGGGGGAGGATGACAAAGGAGAAGATGTCACTGTAGAAGAGAAGCAGGGAAAGCACCAACATTGTCGAGGAAAAAAACTCATTGCTTTCAGTCCCAGTAACAATCTTCTCCTTGGTATGAGGATCCTGAAAAGAACAAGTATTGGATGTAAAGGCAACCGTGCAGTTCAATTGTTTGTAAAGAGCAGGAACCGATAGTAAATTGCACAGAAATGATGGGACGTAGAGCGTGTGCTCAAGCCGCAGAGTCGAAGTGATGTGGACTGTACTAGTCCCAAACACGGGAGACGGAGACCATTCGCCACAAAATCGGAGGAGACCAATTGTGTTTGTTCAAAAAGGAGAACAAATGAGGATTGCCCGTCATGTGGTTAGTGGCTCCCGAATCAATAAGCCACTTACCCTGAGTGACCACATTAGCACTTCCCGAAGAAGAGGCAAAAGACGCGGACTTCTTCGTGGTGTCAGTCGCATATAGGGAAGACCACGCTCACCAGAGTGACCCCCACTAGAATTACCAGATCGAACCAGATGAGCAAAAGTGTCGGGATGGGGTGGGGAGGCAGGCAGGGGCGCTGAAGAAGAGTGGTAGCAGCTGCAATGCAATCAGCAGTTGCATCAAGGGTGGGTGAGTCAATCTCGCCAATAATTTGTTGTCTTATCATGTGATTCATGTCTTAAGACTCTGGAAGGCGAAGAAGATAACAAATAAGCAGGAGTTCCTGGAAGTGTGTGTTGTTCTGCAAGGTCAGCGGAGAATGAGCGATGCTGTAGAATTTCAGCTCCAAGAGCTTGCACCTCCTGGTAAGGAACAACATGAGTCAAAGTAGGGCGGACAAATAAATCAGCATATAACGTGTATATGCGTGAAGTTTGTGCGCCCTTAGAGTACAGAGCAGCAAGATGAGTCCAAACAGCTTTAACTGTCTCATCATGACGAATAACAGACAGACACTCATCAGAGAGACTATTAGCAAGTCACGTCCTGACCAAAACATCACTAGCATCTCAGTCATCAAACGTAGTAGACACTCGAACTGGAGGGTCATCAGTAACATGATGGCGTTTGCGTTGAGACCTCAACAAGACAAACAAAACACTCCAGTCCGGATAATTTAGGTCTGTCATCTTGGAAGCAGTTCCAAGATTGCCGGAAGAAGTATTAACAGAGGTTGCGGTCTGAAGAGAAGGCACGGACAGGGTAGAAGCCGCTTTCCGCGCGGACAGAAAGACAAACCGCGCAGATTGAGAAGACAACTGAGCGGATAAAGGAAGAAGCCGCGAGAGTTTGTTAGATGCGAACAGGAGACCACAAAAGGCGAACAAGCAAGTTCGCAAGAGACAAAAAACACAACAAAGGGCTCAGCGGGCGGTTGGAAAACCGAAGTCCGCAGAGACCGCGAAAGAGCTATGTAGGCGGTTAAGAAAAAAGAGACCACAAGGATCGAGTTGTCCTCTAATACCATGTAACAAAATCTAAATAACAAGATTTTTCATTCATCAAAAAGTTAATTTACATGGGTATGACCTCCTATTTATAGGGGAGAGAAGAGAGAGAATACAATAGACAATGTGAGATTAAAATAGATTGGGCGGACTGAGTGGATTGGGCGGACTGACACTTTCAGTTTGCACGAACTGAGTGGTTAAGGCATGCTATCTGCTACGCAACAAGAGTCCGCCTGGTTTGTTCCTCAGACCGCTGCTAACCACCTGAAGCACTATAAGCGGTCAGTCGTCTGTACCCGCCAGTCTTCAGCAGCTCTAGCCACCTGTTCGCCAAACCTCAACAGTGGTCAGAGCACCATGCTCCCTGTATTCGCAGAGGCCTCAGACTCCTATGCACCAGTCCGCAACTGCGGATAAAACATGCCTCCTCGTCCTATCAAGGAGGCGGTCTCAATGATCTAAAGGACATCTAGATGCAGACCGCCACACTGCTGGAACCAGTCCGCCAAGGTCGACTGTCCTCAAGACAGTCTATCAGACCGCTGAACCACAACACAGACCGCCAGACCATCAGCCCGCCAAAACATTATTTTGCTAAGATAAAACCACCAGTCCGCCAAGCTTAGTCTGTAAGACTGCCAAACCGTCGGACCACCAAGACCAGTCCGTCAGGTCGCCAAGACCAGTCCGCCAGACCGTTAAACCGCCAGACCACCAGATTCTTACAATAATATTTCAAATCAGCTCATTGGTTCAAAGTGATAAAACCGAAAATGATTTTCTGTGTATTCACAATTGAACAATTGTAGTTCTTATATATGTACAAGGGAGGGTGATCCTAATATCCGAGGTGACTATAAGATAACACTACCACTCAGAATGTACATCATATCTACCCCCCTCTCCTCCGCAAACTGATGCGGAGCAGAGACGAGCACGAGCTTTGGGCTCGTTCGGGGCTGATTTGGCGACTTACCATATATGACGTGCTCGGATCGACGATCGGACTCTGCAGATGTGTCCGGATCCGCGTCGTGAGTCGAGATCATATATTAGTTTATTTTTATTGGTTTATTTTCATGTATTTTAGTGGCATCTCCCGCCGGCCAATCATAGCCATTGATAGGGATGTCCTAGTGTCTTGTTTTATTATAAATAATGGTCTAAGAGGCTGAACCAAGGCATTGCAGAATTTGGAGAACTTCATTCCCGGATTCCAGCGATCCTTCCCCGGTGCCGACGCTGTGGAACCCTAGGTGACGACTCATAGGTGCTCGTTCTTCCTACCAAGGTACCGCCTACCCTTGCCTTCGTTTTCCACCCTTCAAACCTCCATTCCCACCGCTGCAGCTCCCCCAAACCTGCGCCCAAATACAGCCGGCCTGCTGTTTTTCCTGCAGGCCGACAACCACCTGCCGCC
Source organism: Platanthera zijinensis (assembly GCA_039513925.1). Taxonomy (NCBI): domain Eukaryota; kingdom Viridiplantae; phylum Streptophyta; class Magnoliopsida; order Asparagales; family Orchidaceae; genus Platanthera; species Platanthera zijinensis. The sequence goes on from CM077098.1 coordinate 121,161,303, forward strand.
ATCCCGCTGCCCCCCCCATACCGCCGCCCCTCCTCCTTGCTACAGGAACACCACCCTCCTACAACACTCCAACCACCAGCCACCCCCTCCTCTCTTGCCGCACACCTATCCAAATATCCATTAGCCCTAGCCGACAACACCCCCCATCCCCTTCCATGGTTCCACTACCAAACAACCCCTATTCTCAAGATCAATTTAGATCTAAGAATTTCAGCCCCGGTCCGTCGTGTCCCTCCACTCGTATTGTCATTTTAGCCCGGGTCTGTTCCTACACATCGGATCTACCCCTCTCCGACCCGGATGTACTTGTACGTGGTCGGATCTACCCATTTCTCACCTGATCTCACTATTTACCGTCGAGGACAGCCGCCACCTTCATCTTCACGCCGTCGGTTCCACCTCCGATTGCCGATCTACACATCCGGACCCAAATTCTTCAATGTCTCGGTTCAGTTCACTACTTTGTGAGTTTCTTGTGGTATTTGCTTATTCGATTTGACATTCTCATTGATGGATTAATATATGTGATGTGATTCTTGCTAGTAGAAAGTTGTTTTTGATACGCTATTAATTTGCAGGAGGTGCTATTCGCCGCACACTTTGTTTTGGCCCTCAGAGCGGAGGAAAGACGTTATAAAATTACTGAATTAATTAATTGTTTTCAATTTTGAATTTCTCTGTGGTGTTAGAAAACTTCATTGCTCAAATTTATTTGTCGTCGTAACTGACGTTTACATTGCATGTGGTTTAGGACTAGCGTGTCATATTTGCATGTCTCCCCTAAGAGCCTAGATTTTGTGCACCCCGCAGCCTACCCCTACATCAATTGGTATCAGAGGTCAAAGTTAGGTCATTTGCATGCTTCGTAGTGGTAGGTTTTAAATAGTCTTTGGGTTCATTTATGTCTAGTTTTCACCGACGACAGTCTCCCCTATCTAGGTATCCTAAGTCTATTTATATCTGACCTCATAGAACCCCTTTAGAGAAACCTTCATGTTATCATTATGATTATCATCGTTCCCCGCACACCACTCCTAGAGATCGTGTCGACCCCTCGACACAATCTCATTATGCTAGAGGCGTTCACCACGACGAGAGGTCCTCATGTCTTCGTTATTATACCTCTCCGTGACTTCATGATGATAGAATTGAATATCGTTTAGGTCATCATCTCTACACGTCTCCTCTAAAAGAGGAATCTGAGTTTGGATATGTGCGACCTCCACTGCACGTTCACATGGCCCATACACACCCACGAGCACAATCTGATTATGTTAAGAACTACCGTCTAGACGACCCTCAGAAACCCTATAGAGGTCACCATCGGCAGGATCACAATACATGTCAAGACCCTCCTAGTGTTCCACCAATAGAGTTACCTGAGGCTGAATTTCTGCTATTAGTTCTTGACCACTTTGATCTCTTAAAAGCTCAATTTGATCACCTAAGATCTACATTACGAAGAAAGCCTAGGGATTTGGGTCAAGCCACCGATGCGGCGAGTAGTGCTCCCACCGAAATAAGAGACCCGACACTTGGTTTTGATTCTTCTCAGTTTGATGAGATTAAGTGCTCATGTAATCTTGAGGTTGAATCTGATCATGACCTTATGATACAGGTGGAGAGTGATACTAGCATGACTAGTGAGCATGGTCACGTGGGTGAGGACGAGCGACTTAGTGACGCTGTGATGATATACCCATCATTTTCACCTCGCCTAGACCTACATCTAGACCCAGTGTCCCCTTTGAACAGAGATAGTTTTCAACGCTATATCGATTGACCCACACTTGAGTCTGGTCACCACCCCCTACTCTTCCCTTAGGACTATCTCGAGTCACTGCACTACTGAGAGTCGAGAGTATAGTGTTGACTTCATAGTGGCTACCTCACCCACCCCTTTCTCTTGAATGTCTCTTTTTCTTGGAAGAAAATTCCTTACGAGGACACTGCCTCTATCAGCGATACTCATCTGAGAGATCTTCTCTTTATTAATGACTTCGTTATTGAACTTCCAGTTAAGTCTCCTGATGAGCCACTACTCCCTTAGGAGGTTCATAAGGCTAGCGTTGGCTTTGTTGTGGGTGTCCTACTTGCTCACACAGACACTGTTGTTATTAGTGCCCTCCTCGCGGTGTACTATCCTATCATTATCGACCTCTTCGAGATCAAGTCCCCGAGAGGCTCATTTGACAAGCCTTCCCTCCTACACTTTAGTGATGAATCATGTATCCGCATTAGTGATCATCTCACACGTGATGACTTTTGGTACACACCCCATGGTGAGCCATCTGATGGGCTATATCATTTGAGAGGTAACCATCACACCAGAGCTCCGCACTATTTTGTCACCATCTACGTCGTCCCCACGGGCGATGACATCGGTCACCTAGATTTTTCTATCGACCACCCGGTAAGCCTCCTGATAGGTCACCCCATGTTAGTAATATCCTAGTCATCGTCAGACCTTCCCTTAGGAAGTGTGTCGAGTATGCCGTGCTCTATTTGCATCATTCGCTTCATTTGCATAAGTCAGTTGGGTCACTTGTTCATCATTTGCATGCATTACATGAGTCAGTTCGCCGACGAATAATAATGAGCAATGAAAACTATAAAACCCATACGGATAAGCGAAGGCGAGAACAAGTGTTTAATGAAGGCGAGAAAGTTATGGTGTGAATCCGCCCTGAGAGGCTCCCCTCGGGGCCTGCCAAAAAGCTAAGCGTCAGGCGAATGGGTCCTTACTCAATTATTAGTCGTATTGGGACAAACGCCTACCGACTCAATATCCCGGCAAGTATGAGAATTCATCCAGTGTTTAATGTTGAGGATCTGATGTCGTACGAGCCTTACGAGTATGTGGATCCGAACAGTAGATATGCCCAGCCACCCTCACCCCCACTTTCGTTGCCCTACCACTCATACTTCCCCTACGTCTGATAGCCACTACAACCCATCCACTGCTGACACCCTTCCATCTGGGAATTCGTCTTCTTTGGTTTCACCACCGGAACCGCCGATCGCACCGAGATCCACCACTCGAGAGATGAGCGATGAGAGCATCACAGAGTTCAGATTCCACCAGGTTATTCCTACTTCAGATGGGTCGCGTTGTCACTACTTGGTACATTGGCGGGGCCGCCCCGACGTAGTTGCCGTTTGGATACTTGCAGCATAGCTTGATCGATTCGCCCCTGGCCTTCGACTTCAGCACGACCGTCTCTATTCACCGGAGATGATAACTTTTCAGTCACGGGGAGTTGATTGGCGAGGCCACTCTTCCGCCGACGACACTTTGACGACTTCCGGTAGACCTCTTCGAGTTGTACCTGACATTCATCAAGAGAATTCCGATCCCAATTCATCGGGAGATGAATTCTTTCAAGCTGGGGAGATTGATGCGGAGCAACGACGAGCACAAGCTTTGGGCCCGTTCGGGGCTGATTTGACGACTTACCATATATGGCATGCCCGAATCAACGATCGGACTCTGCAGATGTGTCCGGATCCGCGTCGCGAGTCGAGATCATATATTAGTTTATTTTTATTGGTTTATTTTCATGTATTTTAGTGGCCTCTCCCGCCGGCTAATCATAGTCGTTGATAGAGATGCCCTATGTCTTGTTTTATTATAAATAATAGTCTAAGAGGCTGAACCAAGGCATTGCAGAATTTGGAGAACTTCATTCCCGGATTCTTGCGATCCCTCCCCGGTGCTGACGTTGTGGAACCCTAGGTAACGACTCCTAGGTGCTCGTTCTTCCTCCCAAGGTACCCCTACCCTTGCCTTCATTTTCCACCCTTCAAACCTCCATTCCCACCGCTGCAGCCCCCAAACCTGCGCCCAAACACAACCGACCAACTGTTTTTCCTGCAGGCCGACAACCACCCGCCGCCAGCCCGCCGCCCCTCCTTGTTGCAGGAACGCCACCCTCCTACAACACTCCAACCACCAGCCGCCCCCTCCTCTCTTGTCGCACACCCATCCAAATTTCCATTAGCCTTAGCCGACAACACCCCCCATCGCCTTCCGTGGTTCCAGTACCAAACAGCCCCTATTCTCAAGATCAATCTAGATCTGAGAATTTCAGCCCCGGTCCATCGTTTCCCTCCACTCATATTGCCATTTTAGCCCAGATTCGTTCCTATACATCGGATCTACCACTCCCCGGCCCGGATCTACTTGTACGTGGTCGGATCTACCCATTTCTCACATGATCTCACCATTTACTGCCGAGGACAGCCGCTACCTTCATCTTCACGCCTTTGGTTCCACCTCTGATCGCCGATCTACACATCCAGACCCAAATTCTTCAGTGTCTCGGTTCAGTCCGCTACTTTGTGAGTTTCTTGTGGTATTTGCTTATTTGATTTGACATTCTCATTGGTGGATTAATATATGTGTTGTAATTCTTGCTAGTAGAAAGTTTTTTTCGATACACTATTAATTTGCAGGAGCTATTCGCCGCGCGCTTTGCTTTGGCCCTCCGAGTGGAGGAAAGCCGTTATAAAATTACTGAATTAATTAATTGTTTTCAATTTTGAATATCTGTGTGGTGTTAGAAAACTTCATTGCTCAAATTTATTTGTCGTCATAACTGACGGTCACATTGCATGTGATTTAGGACTAGCGTGTCACATTTGCATTTCTCCCCTAAGAGCCTGGGTTTTGTGCACCCCGCAGCTTACCCCTACATCACAAACTCACGGGAGATCATACACAGATAGTTTGGATAGTAGATAGGCATGCTAGGTCCTCGTCTACGGCTTTGTCATCAAATCTGTAATCTGCTGCTCAGAAAAAACAAAGAAAGGAGCAAGAGTATCACGACCATGTGCTCACGTAGAAAGAAAACATCTACCCCGATTTGCTTGGAGAGAGAATGTTTCACCGGATTTAGAGTAATCTGAATCACCAGTGTTATCACAGTAGAAGAGAGTGAGATCTGGAGAAGAGACACTAAGGTTCTCAAGAAGCCAACAGAGCCAAATAATATTCTCAGCAGTGATAGTCATGTCTCGAAGCTCAGCCTCAGTGCTGGAACGAGAAACAACAGTTTGTTTCTTGAACTTCCATGCAATAAGTGAAGAATTCAAGAACAAACAGAAACTTGTGACAGAACGATGGTCAACAAGATCACTATCACGGGTAGAATCCGAGTAAGCACGGAGCTGTAGAGAACTACTGCTGGAAAAGAAGAGATCACGAGAAGTCGTCACCCGGTGATAGCGCATGTGCCGCATCAGATGACCATAATGCACAGAGGTGAGCGCACTAATGAGCAGGCTCAACACATGAACAACATGGGCAATGTCGGGCCGCCTACTGGCAACATAGGCAAGACTTCCCACGAGGTGGCGGTATCGAGTAGGATCGGAGAGTGGAACCCCATCATCCGGGCGTAGCTGAAGGTGGAGCTCCATGGGGGTGTCCACTGTGCGAGAGTCAGAGAGAGTAGCCCGAGCTAGGAGATCTGATGTGTAACAGTGCTGAGAGAGCTAAAACCCGCGGTCTGTAGAGCTGAAACCCGTGGTCTGTAGAGCTGAAACCCGTGGTCTATAAAGCTGACCTCAAGACCCAAGTAGTAGCTCAGCTGTCCAAGGTCAGTCATATGAAACTGCTGCTGGAGATGATGCTTGATGAAAGCCACTTGAGGAGGATCATCACCAGTAATAATCATATCATCCGCGTAAAGTAGCAAAAGAGTCTGACTACGAGAGGAGCAGTGCACGAACAGGGTTGGATCATGTAAACATGACTGGAAACCTGCGGCTGTAACGATTGAGCTGAAACGTGCAAACCATGCGCGGGGTGCCTGCTTGAGCCCATAAAGAGATTGCCTCAAGCGACAAACAAGGCATGGAGGGGAAGACAGACCGGGAGGAGGAAGCGTGTATACCTCCTACTGAAGATAAACGTGAAAAAAACTTTCTTCACGTTGAGCTGCGACAGGGACCAGTGGCGAACAACTGCAATAAGAGTCCGAACCTAGCTCTGATACCATGGCAGAACCAAAAATGATTTTCTGTGTATTCACACTTGAACAATGTTAAAACATATACATATATAAGGGAAGGTGATCCTAACACCCGAGATGACTCTAAGATAACACTACCACTCAGAATGTACATCATATCTAACACATAGATCAAGAAAATACAGTTTCACATAGCTGAGTCAAGAAATCAAACCAGGCCTTGAGAGAGTTGAACTAGGCCAATTTTAAGTCGTGTCAAAACCATTATTTCTGTGGACGAAATTTTTAAATTTAAATATGTTCAAGTGAAATAAGGATAAGATTTGTTTTTCCTATTTAGGATTTAGTTTAGTCTTATCTAGTTTGGATAATATTAAAATTGAATTTTATAATATAACCATATTTCTATAAATGGGGGATCATTTCATCTTTTTGAAGTTGACATTCTTGTGGTTCGCTGGTTAAATTGATCTTTCATCACTGATATCATACACCAACTTTTGAACACTGAATTGCAGCTGGGAGTAGTAATTCTTGAGATAAATGCATTCTACATGAAGACCTTCTAACTTCTATACTAATTTGTGTGTTTTAGGATCTATTTAATGGGACAATCTGCTGGTGCGCATATTGCCGCATGTGCTCTCGTGCATCAGGCAATAAAGGAATGTGGAGAAAATGACATTAGTTGGAGTGTCTCTCAGATCAAAGCATATTTTGGTCTTTCTGGAGGGTAAATTGTTGCCATAGATATTCGAAGGAGAATCATCTTTCAAATGTAAATGAATCTGATATGTAAAGCAGTGTAGTGACTATATTACCTACTATTAATGTAGCTTTGTTACTCCATCTCTATGCCTTCTTCTTTTAAATCTTTGAATTGATTAGTCCTTTTTAATTGAAAAAATATCTTAAAATCACGGGTTTATGTTTTCAATCACCACAGAAGTAGAGTTGTACATTTTAATTGTACTATAGGTGCTCTATTTTCTGTAGTTTCTGGCATTATGGCTTATAGTTATTTTTGACACACTAGTGGTTCTTAATATTAGGTTTATTTCAGAACCTCGCTAGAAATACTTTGGTTTAGTTAATGTTATTTTTTATACCTTCTTACTGAATAACAAAGGAGGATTTGCATGCACAATAAATGTAGTGGTGGTTGTTACTTGTTATTGTCGCTATTCATATTTTGTTGTGGGCATGTGATAAGAAATTGAGAGGTATATAATGAACTATAATACATTAAAATTGCTTATATTTAATGAACTTTTGACCAGGAACCTTGGTTTTGCAAAATACATCGTGATAGTTTCGAAGTTGGACATTGTAGAATGTTATTAAATGTTGTTATTTTTTATAGTTTGGGTATCATACCCCATTGCCATATATAGTCATCTATATGACCAACCAATTAATGAGAAAATCACTCTATTCTATCTCTTATGAATAGTATTGTTATCGACTTCGTGCCCGATTATTATCTTAGGGGTTTATTTTATCATCTGGTGTTGTTCAGTTTTATTGTTGCTTAGTTTTGTGTAAGTCCAAATGTTATGTCTATTTACTATTTTGCCACTTGTAGGTCTATTTAAGGGACCTCTTGGGTCTTGTATAGATATGAAAGAAGTTATTTTCTTCTCTTTGTCTTGTGCATGAGATTTTGGTAACTCTCTCCTCCTGAACAAACCCACCTAGGAAATCGTGGTTCCGGGTCTAAAGTATCTCCTCTGCCTCTGGTCACTCCTCAGGCGAGCGCACAACAGGTATCTAAGAAACATGTACGTAACCTAGCCCTTACGCTGATGATGCTGACTAAGTTCCTCTTCTAGACGTCGCCGATTGGCTTGCTCTCTTCACTCTTACATTGAGATCGAGCTTTCTCTCTCCACAACTTGCATGAGGTCAATCCTCATTCTTTCCATAGAGTATGTCATCCCTCTTGATCCCACCTGTGTTCCAAGCTCTTGAATGTTGATGCCATCTGTAGGCAATGTATGATTGTTTGAAGTTCATTTCTAGGATCATTATTCAGTGCATATCCTTGCTTTGTACTCGCCCTCAATGAACAATGTCTCCTCCTTCGATTCAGTTCAGTCGGATCAATTTTGGGCCCTTGAATCACTGTACCTCCCTGATAGCTTCCATTGCATTCTTAGTCAGACTCTCTGTCCATATCAAAACCTCTAATCCATTGCTATTGCGCCTCAGGCACATTATTTTCAACAAGACCATTCCCTTGGGTTATATATGAGCCTCCAGTTCTCTAATCAGCCTCCCTATAAGCACCCACTAGAACATGCTCTCAGTCTCAATCAGGACTCCAATAATTGGGTTGGGGGCCTTGGGGCCTCGATTGCTACAAGACACTTGTCTTGTTTTGTTGTGTCTCTCACTGCCATAGGTGATTCCTTGGAGGCTTCCTCTAATGTTGCCTTAACCATCTCCTCGCCCTCTTCTCATGGTATTGACTAGTTTGACGTACTTCAGAATGCCATTCTCGCTCTCAACGACTGAAACAACTACCCTAAGTGGGCCAACTCCTTCCACTCCTTCTAATGCGTGGTTATCTTAATAATGTGCCCAAATCTATCCTTATGAATGCTTCTAACAATAGCTTTATTATTATGGAAAAATTCAGGTGTAGATCCTGAATTCCATGGAGAAAGTGCTTTACAACTTTGTTAAAGAACATGAGTCTGCCAAAACAATGTGAGATGAGTTTCGTTCTTTCTACTCTAGCCAAGATAGCTTGTAATACTTGTACGGGCTTGTCAAGGAACTTACCTGTCTATCACTTGACTTTACTAAATATATAAAACTTTTGGTTGCCAAAGTCAATGGGATCTTTGATATCGGACTTTGACATCAATTTCTGATGATTAATTTCATTACTCAACGGACACATTAAAAGGTCGGTCTTCTTGTAATACTAGTATTGCCTTCCGCCTCTTCTTCACAGTTAGTTCTAATGTTCTTTTTGTGACAACATTGTTCTCTCTCTCAAATGTTTCATCCATGTTTCTTAAGGCCACTCATTCTATCGAGGTTGTTCCATCCCCTTTCCTTAAGTGCTCCTTCAGCAGGCTTTGTTTTCTCTGCCAGGCCCTTGGCAGCGTTGGTGGACGACCGCTAAGGGATTCACATCCTCTTCATGGGTGCAACTAGAGTCATCCTTATCATTGCGGACCTTGTGGTCAAGGTCAACCTCATGACATTTACACTTTTTTATCAAGCCTAATCATATTAAGTTTATATGCGGTCAAAAGCATGGGTATCAAGTAACAACCGCTACCATCCCTGCTATATTTTCATAGCTCAGCTCCTGTTGTAGATACTCCTAATTCAAAATTTGAAGAGATTCTTAGTAGATCGTATGTTACTTCTTTAGCAACCTCATCTTTATATTGCATGTGTCAATGGTCGGTATATCCTTCTTATCTCATACTGCTTCATGGATTAGATTTTGGTTCTATGATCCATATGACATAAAAGAGAACCTTTGCACTAACAAACTTAATTACCCAATGCTTATTATTGTTGCCACCATCCATGTTCATGGCTTTGGATAAGTGCTCTCACCTCCATTATAATTTTTTTGTTTTGTCCTCCATTTGTCGAGTTCTCATTTCAATTTATGTTGCTGGTAGATACAACTCATAATTTTTTTCTCCTGTTCCTGTATGATACAAGATCTTCATACGTGGAGTATTATTACTAGAGGTAAATTGATGAACATACTCTATATTTTGGACTTCCTTTCGAGTTCATACCTCCATCTCTTCTGTTGATTGGAGTCGCCGTCTTGACCATCATCCTCTTCTGATCTTCTGTTGGACATTTTTTTGGCATACTTTTTTCTGACATTAGTTGTGAGTCGTGTTTCATGGCAAACATCATCGATCTACCTTTTCACGGGGATCAATGAATTTTCGGAGATCGAGTTTCTAGGCTCGTTCAAGGCTAATTTGTCACCTATTATATTTGACATCACAAGATGGGTGATCCGAGTCCGTAGTCGTGTCTGGAGAGGCAGTGACATAGTTTATGTATTTTACAATTTTTTTTATTTAGGGAGATTTGACAGTCATTATGATCATACAGTCTGAGCCTTTCATAATGGTTGTCCTAGTGTCTTCAGTCTACTTATGTGAGTGTGTGGGATGGTTTTGTCCACGATTGTAGATTTTGGAGTCTTTCTTGACTTGTCGGTCTCCCACAGTGCTGACTCCGCGAATCTTAGGTGCCGACTCCTAGGTTTTATCCTTCATTCCTTCTTGATGTAGCACGAGTCTACAGGTGGGGAACAATCAATGCCCTAACTCAAAGCGCGATGCAAGCGACTACACGACACATGTGAATGAAGTTATGATCAGCTCTAAAATGACATAAAACTAAGCACACGGTTCAATATAATCTAACTTCAATGCAAGTGCATATGAATTAGTCCGAATGCAATTTCACAACAAATAATTATGTAACATAGATCACGGTTTGAGCACAATCGTTCAGGTGATAATTGTGTCGGTAAAACAAATAGTAGTTCACAAGTAATTGAGTGACAACACAATTTTAAGCGTGCATCGAATTGATCATGCAAATCCCATGATTTCACAATAAATAAAGTATATTATTTTACACCCAACAAAGCATAGTTCGAGTACACAATAATAGACAACAAATAACTCCAAACTAATGACTTACGCATGCAAGTGGCGCGGAGTGGGGAAGGTGGGAATCCAACGACGAATGACCTCTTCATGACTGCAGGTAGCTGGGCAGCACTTTGGAGTGCTCAAGTGGGTTGAAATGAGGATGATGGAGGGTTTGAGAGTTGGTAGTGGGCTAGTAGTTGGTTGGTCAGCAGTTTGTGAGACTCGGGTGGCATATGGGATGACAAGTTGGGTAAGCTTGGTGGCTGTAGGGACTCACAACAAGGATGTTTAGGTGTTGGCAGTAGTAGGGCACTCAGATGGGGTGGTTGTAGGAAATGAAAAGGGGATGGTAGGGTTCGGTTGCTAAACATGGGGCTTTTGGGGGGCTTGGTGAAGGGAGACGAGGTAGGGTTCACTGGTAGGGACATGCTTGAGTGGGAAGAAGCAGGGTGTAGCGGGGTAGGAGGATTATGGGCTGAAGTGGCGACAATTTTTTGTAACCACAGGGGATGTGGACTGCGTCAACAGGGACGATCGAGAGGGAGGGAAAGCAGTGAGGTACATTCCCTGAGGGTGGAAGCGGACTGGTGGGTGGGTAGGGAGGAGGGCTCATCGTTGGCGTCGCATCAAGAGGATCTTCCGACGTCGCACCGGGGAGGGGGCTCAGAGTTCACCGAGCGTGACCGACGGGTTCCAAGCAGGAAGCAGCCACTGATCCCTAAACCGGCCCCTTGCTTGCGTATAAATAGGAGAATAAACCATAAATGACTTAGGGCACCCGAATCGGACGACTCATATCGTCCGGGCCGATCGGGTGTCAAATAGTGAGTCGTCCGGGCCGATCGGGTGTCAAATACAACTCGAAATACATAATATAATATATTAAAAGGAGTCGGAACGATTATTCAGACACATCCGTGAACTCGGATCACCCGAAAGTGAGACAAATCACGACGGTCTCCATCAATTCTCTCGGCTTGAAAGCACTCATCTACGGTGAGTGAGGCTAGTCGTGCTCTCGACGTAGCCCGGGGACAAGTGGGGCAAACTCCTCTGGGGAAATCCAAACAGCATATGGACATGAGTATCAGCTCCAGTGGACAAGACATAATAGTATGTCTGCCCGTCCACAGTGGTGAAGTTATATGCACCAATTAGAAGTAAGTCTCGAGCGGTAGGTTGGAGCTTTGTAGAAGATGTATCTTCATCTGAAAGTTGAAGTGGTGAAACTGGTGGAATCATCGGTGGTGCAAAGTGATCCTCATGGTGAGACTCCATAGGCTGGTTGAGGTGAGATTGGAGGAGATGAAACATATCGTGGCCCAGGTACTGAAGTGGGGAATGGATCCAGACACGTGCGCTCATAATAAATGGTTAAGTTTTATCACTGAATACTCGATTCATCCCCATAATTTGAGGGTATGACTGTATAGGGACTCATTCAGTGAACGCTTAAGTTTCCCGTCGTTCCACGTAGAAATCTCCCAATTCGCATGTGAACCATTACCTGCTCCCCGAATTCAAAAATTCGATCCCACATATGCCGAGCTTGAATTTTATAACAATAATTATTCATTGCAAATTTACATCAGACAAAATCATTCAGTTCAAACAAATGATGCAATACATGCAATAAATATGAATCATGCAACATAGAAGAGTCAAACACAATATATGAATGATCACGCAAACGTTGGACCAAAAAGTCGGCATACTCATTTAAATGATGCACGAGAAACTCGACAGTCACGCCACACTGACAAATAACAGATTCCATGTGGCGAAGATTCCTGGAACTGAGTGGTTTTGATATGAGCGGGGCAGATCCGGTCTAAGGAAGGCATTTCGTGCGCGTCTATACTAGGCGTGCGCGAGGGACGAAGGCGGCATGAGCTCGAGCAGCGCTTGACGGGCCTAGTATCAGTTTATCTTTTAGTGTTTTTATTTCGTAGCGTCTATTTATGTTGTACGACCGATCGACCCTTTTGGTCTCTCCCTATATAAGGGAGATATGTGGACTGATTATGTATGCTTGGAATTATTAGTATTTTGAAATTGAAGAGGGGAGAAACCGACCCAACAGTTCACACGTGTTTTCCCTTATCGCACATCCCCCCTCTTGCATTCCGCCTTCGCATCCGCTCGCACCCGCTTGACAGTCACATCGCTGGATATCCTCGCCACCACGGCACCGCCACACCCACCTATCAACTGGTCCGATCGCCTTCGAGCGCCGCCCCCTAGCACGCGTCGCTCCTTCTGTTTCTCTGTCGACGTCGCGGCCTTCTGTTGTGTCGCGCATAGCATTCTTCCGTCGATCTTCCGTGTGGGTTCTCGTGCCGTTCGACGCAACTCTCCTGCAGATCTCTCCTACGCTCGACGTCTCGGCTCCTTCCTTCTGTGGCCCCGACGTATGCCACTTAGCCCCGCAGCATGACGCGTGACTCCGATCCGGCCCCCGCCACGACAACACTCTTCGACTGCCTCGACCGGGTCGATACGACCTTGTCGGACCTCCAAGTTGTCGTTCCCGACATCCACACACTCCTCGCCGCCCGTTCCTCATCTCTGGCTGCCTCGCCGACCCCGCCTCCAGCCACCACGACGTCGGCCAGCAGCCCCAGCGATCTTCCGGTCGACATTCATCCTCTGCCCAAGCTTTCCGCCGGCGCTCTCTGCCGCCTTGAATTGCCGGTTTTCGACGGGACCGATCCCTTGGGTTGGCTCGCATGGGCCGAGCACTACTTCGACATCCAGGGAACGCCCGCGGCTCAAATGGTTCCCCTTGCCACGATTTACATGGAGGGCTAGATCCTTCATTGGGTTCGTTGACTCCGCCAATTGTCATCGACCTTGTCCTGACCGCTCCTCAAAGGCGAGTTGATCCGCTGCTATCACAACCACCATGTCGGCAATCCTTATGAGCGCCTGAGCAACGTCCACCAAGCAGACTCTGTCAACGCTTACATCGACGACTTCATCGAGGTGTCCATGCACGTGTCTGACCTCTCGCCAGACCACGACTTGGGCACGTTTCTCGACGGGTTGTGGCCACACATCCGCGACCGTCTTCAGGTCCACAACCCCACCACCCTGTCTCGTGCAATGGAGCAAGTGTGTTTTGTGGAGGCCGAATTTGCCACTATCTTCGCCGCCCCCGCCGTCCGGTTCACACCACCTATTTCGTCCTCCTCCCGGCCTACCGCTTCATGGTCGCCGCCTCCACTGGGCCCGTACTCGCCGACCCACGAATGTCCCAACAAGGACCTCTGAATGCTCTTGGGGGCCGAGGAAGAGGAGATTTTGATGGCCGACTTTGAGGCCCTCGAGCTCGATGATGAGGGGCCCAATATAGCCGAGCCAGGCGCCGCCTTCCAGCGATTGGAGGTTTCTTGCTACTCGGTGTGCGGCATCACCGACCCGTGCATCATGAAGTTGGCGGCCACCTGGAAGCAGACGACAGTGGTCCTTATGATCGATAGTGGAGCCAGCCCAATTTCATCTCCCAAGACCTTGTAGAAGCGCTCCACCTTACGGTGACTCTAACACCAGGCTTCCATGTCTCCCTCGGAGACCGCAGTCGTAGTCGCACTGCCGCCTGGTGCGTCAGCCTGCCATTTTCCATCGACACATACTCGGGCTTTGCAGATTTCTGTCTTCGGCCTTGGCGGGCTGAACGCAATATTGGGCATGTCCTGGTTGAGCACACTTAGGGACTGTAGGCACAACTCGGGACGGCTCCCGATGGACTTTGAGCCGGTGGGTGCGACTCGTCACCTTCAGGGCGATCCCTCCCTAGCATGTTCCCCGGTCGGCCTCTTATTCATCCTTCGCACGCTCAACCCGGATTTCAGCATTCTCCTGTGGCACGTGGAGCCTTGGGATCTGACCCAACATCACCACCAGTACATTCGGACGTCCAACGACTCATCGACGACTATCCGACTGTTTTCACCGTACCGCATGGGCTGCCTCCGCCGCGCGCGTCTGATTACAACATCATCCCGCAACCCGGTGTGGTGACAGTCTTGGACCGCCCTTATCGATATGGCCATGACTAGAAGAACGCCATGGAGGCAATGGTGGCCGAGATGCTTAGTGCAGGAATCATCCAGCCGAGTGTCATTCCCTTCTCCAGCCTGGTGCTGCTCGTGCGGAAGAAGGATGACAGTTGGCGGTTTTGTGTCGGCTACAGAGAGCTGATCAAACTCACGATGCCAGATAAGTACCATATTTCCATCATCCAGGAGATGTTGGATGATCTGTGGACTGCTCTCTATTTCTCCAAGCTGGACTTACGCTCGGGCTATCACCAGATCCGCGTGAGAGCAGAGGACGTGTCAAAGACGTTCTTTCGGACACATGTTGGGCCGACGACCACTACGAGTTCCTCGTTATGCCGTTTGGCCTTACGAATGCCCCGACCATCTTCCAGTCCACCATGAATGACATGTTCCGCCCACACTTACGTAAGTTCATCCTGGTTTTATTTGATGATATTTTGGTTTAAAGTTCTTCTTGGCAACTCCACCTGGCCCACCTCGCCACCGTCTTTCATCTCCTTGCCTCCCACCAGCTCGTGGCTCATCGGAATAAGTGTACTTTTGGCCAGCCTCAGGTCAGAGTACCTGGATCACATCATCTCTACCAAAGGGCTCGCCATGTACCCGCAAAAGATCGATGTTGTCCTGCACTGGACGACACCGACGAGTTGTTGGGCCGTGCGGGGATTCTTGGGACTCACCGGCTACTACCGTCGCTTCATCCGCGGCTACGGGGATTTGACACGGTCACTAACAGACCTCCTGAAGAAGGAGGTGCCCTTCCTGTGGGATGCAACTGCCCAAGAGGCCTTCTACAGCTTGCAACACGCTCTCGTGGCGGTACCGATCCTGAGCATGCCCTATTTTTCCCAGCCGTTTGTCTTGGAGTGTGACTCCTCCGGGAGGGGGGTCGGCGTCGTCCTCATATAGGATGGACGCCCCATCACTTACTACAACAAGGCCTTCTCCCGACCATAGGATGGACGCCCTATCATAGGCGGAAGGTGGCTTCCGCCTATGATAGCGAGCTATGTGCATTGATGTTAGCAGTTCAACATTGGCAGCCATATCTACTTGGTCGACCCTTCACTGTCAGAACCGACTACCGTAGCTTGAAGCATCTATGGATCCAGAAGATCTCCACCCCGGCTCAGCAGCTATGGATAGTCAAGCTCTTGGGATACCAATTCTCGATCGAGTGCAAGACCGGGCGCACGAACTCAGTTGCGGACGCCTTGTCCTGCCGCGAGTATGGCAACACCTTGGCCGCGATCTCTCTTTGCCATTGGCAGGATGCGGCAGTTCTCCAGAAGGAGGTACGGGCAGATCCCCGTTACGACCACATGATCGACTAGCTACGGGGTGTGCCAGATGCGCACCCTCCCTTCCTACTAGTGGGCGACAGACTCTACTTTCGCGACCACCTGGTCCTCGCAGCATCATCACCATGGATACCACGCCTACTGGAGGAGTTTCATTCCACACCGACAGCGGGGCACTCAGGGGCCTACCCGACCTACCGTCGGTTGGCGGCCACCCTCTACTAGCGAGGCATGATGAGGATGATATAGCAGTTTGTGGCCGACTGTTTGGTCTATCAAAGGGCCAAATACCAGACCCTCACCCCCGCTGGCCTGCTACAGCTTCTGTCGGTGCCCGATCGGGTTTGGGAGGACATCAAAATGGATTTCATTACCCGCCTTCCACACTCTTAGGGGTACAATTGCCTATTGGCGGTGGTCGACCGACTCTCCAAGTACGGAGACTTCATACCAGTCAAGCACCCCTACACGACGAGCTCGGTGACCCGGGTCTTCATTGGCGAGATCGTCCGTCTACACGGGTTTCCCCGCTCCATTGTTAGCGACTGCGACCCGATCTTCATGAGCACTTTCTGGCAGAAATTGTTCCGCTTACAGGGGAAGAAGCTACGATTTAGTGCGATATATCACCCTTAGTCTGACGGACGGACCTCCTCATTCGCTGCGTGGGCACCTACCTTCGTTGTTTTGCTATCGAGCAACCCCGCCAGTGGACCCAGTGGGTGGTATGGGCAAAACTGTAGTACAATACCACCTACCAATCGGCGAAAGGTTGTCCCTTCCAGACAGTTTATGGGCAGCCACCCCGAACTATATCGGTCAGGCTCGCCGGGGAATGCCAAGTCCAAGCCTTGGCAGAGGACCTACAAGATCGAGATGAGGCCCTACGGCAGTTGAAGCATCATCTCCGCCGCGTCCAAGAGAGAATGGCCCAACAGGCCAACCGACACCACCGCGAGGTTCTCCTCTCACCAGGCGAGCATGTCTTCGTCAAGTTGCGGACGCACCGCTAAAGTTCCTTGACCGGTCGCCTCCACCCCAAGCTCTCAGTGCGGTATTTTGGCCTCTTCCTTGTTGTGGAAAAGATAAGCTAGGTGGCATACCGCTTGCAGCTCCCACCCGACAGTCGAATCCATCCGGTATTTCATGTGTCACAGTTGAAGCGTGCGTTGGGGAACCACCCCTTCCAAGACACCCTGCCTGAAGACCTGTTTAGTGAATCTGCACCACGTTATGAGCCTGAGGCGGTGTTGGGCAACCCCACTGAGCATGTTCAAGGCCAACCCGTGAGGCTGGTTCTCATTCAGTGGAAAGGACAAGCCAAGGACGAGGCAACATGGAACTTGACGAAAGAAGTGAAAACCCATTTTCCATATTTTGGTCTTGAGGACAAGGTCGTTGAGAACCTTGTGGTAGTTGATACGAACGTGGCGGATCCGGACGAAGGAAGGCGTTTCAAGTGCGTTTATACTAGGTGCTCGCGAGGCACGGAGGCGACATGAGCCCGAGCAGCACTTGGCAGACCTAGTATCTATTTATCTTTTTGTGTTTTTATTTCGTAGCGTGACTAGCGTCTATTTATGTTGTACGACATATCGACCCTTTTGGTCTCTCCCTATATATGAGAGATATGTGGACTGATTATGTATGCTTGGAATTTTTAGTATTTTGAAATTGAAGAGGGGAGAAACTGACCCAACAGTTCCCTTGTGTTCGCCCTAGCCGCACATCCCCCTCTTGCGTTCCGCACTCGCACCCGCCTGACAGTCACACCGCCGGATCTCCTCGCCACCACAACACCGCAACACTCACCTATCGGGCTTATCTGGAGGTTCTTCGGGTGGAGTGTAGAATAATTACTTAAACTTATGCGCACTAAAGTAACTACCTAAGATATTGGCACTGAGTTGTACTTGAATGGTGTATCGAGTGTCTTCAGGATACCCACCAGGTGACAGACAAAAAAATCAGTGTGAACGACGCCATTACTCGAAGGAATGTCATAAATGGTGACAAAAGAGCATGATACGCAGGTGTGATGGGTACTTTTCAAATGATAAAACCTGTCAGGTGGCTTACCAGGAGGTGTATACAAAAAGTCATTGCTTACGTGATAATCACTAGTGTGAATGCACAAACCATCCGTACTAGAGTGAATGCTTTTTGAGAGGGGAAGCTCGTCAAATTAGCCTCTCAAGGGCGTAGCCCCGAAGAGATCAACAATGGAAGGATGGTACTCTAAGAGGGTAACATCAATAATGATTGTCCATAGGAACAAGTAGGATACCAATAACAAAGTCAATGCTAGCTCTTGACCCTCACAAGGGAGTGGTTGCTCGACAGGAGGTCTGTCAAGGATCGTCGAAAGAGGTGGGGTTCCAAAAAGCGGGTGAAGCAGCCACTAAGAGATCGACACTAAGCACTCAGCTTTCGGTCGTGATGTGGCTTGAGATAATGCTAGGGGAAGCGTGAGAGGAGCCCAAACTCAAGTGTTGGTCAATCGTTACCGTGTCGAGGACTGGATCTCTAACCGAAAGAAACACTTGGTCTAAGTGAGGTGTGGAGGGTGGACATACCATCACAGTGTCACTAGACTGCTCGTCCACGCTCTCTTGACCACAAGCACTAACCATACTAATATCGCTCTCCGTCTGTATCATACGATCAAGATCAGAGTCGACTCCAAAATCAAGTGGGCACTGAGTCTTTACAAGATGAAATGAATCAAACCCAGGTGTTCGGTCTCTCATGTCATTGGGAACACTACTCGACGCATCGGTGGCTTGACCTAAACCCTTAGACGTTATTTCATGGATTCTTATTAAGGAAGTCGATATGTGAGCCAAATCAGCGTCCAAGAGATCAAATTGGTCAAGAACTAATCATTGAAATTCGGCCTTAGGTCTGTTTGTGGAATACTATGAGGGTCTTGACATGTGATATGATACTGGCGATAGTAACCTCTATAGGGATCCTAATGGTCATCTAGATGATCATCCCTAACATAATCAGTTCGTGCTCGTGGGTGGACGCGAGCCCAACAAACATGCGGTGGTGTTTGCACATATACAGACTCGGGTCCCTCAAATAGAGATGCGTAGCGACGATGACCCGAATAAAACTCAACTTTACCATTACAAGGTCGTGGAGAAGTGTAATGATGATAATGTGAGAACCTCTCATCGTGGTAGTCATCTCTAGCATAATTGAATCGTCTCGTAGGGTCGACACAATCCCTGGAATTGGTGTGCCTCGCAGGAGGATAATCATCGTAATAATAAGGGTGCCTCTCCAGTGTAGGCGAGGGATAACGATAATGATTCGACATAGTATAAAACCTATAGACTCAATAATTGTGTATTAAACTAAAGTCCGAACCTCCCTCTGATACCAATTTGATGCAGTACGAGTCTACATGTGAGAGAACCGATGCCCTAACTCAAAGTGTGATGCAAGCGACTACACGACACATGCGAATGAAGTTACAATCAACTCTAAAATGACATGAAAGGAATCACGTGGTCCAATATAATGCGACTTCAATGCAAGTGCAAATGAATTAGTCAGAATGCAATTTCACAATAAATAATTATGTAACATAGATCACTGTTTGAGCACAAACGTTCACATGATAATTGAGTTGGAAAAGCAAATAGTAGTTCACAAGTAATTGAGTGGCAACACAATTTTAAGCGTGCATCAAATTGATCCTGCAATCCCATGATTTCGCAATAAATAAAGCATATGATTTTACACCCAACAAAGCATAGTTTTTGTACACAATAATAGAAAACAAACAACTCCAAACTAATGACTTACGCATGCAAGTGGCGGCGGAGTGGGGAAGGTGGGAATCCAACGATGGATGTACTCTTCAAGACTGCAGGTAGTTGGGCAGCACTTTGGCGTGCTCGGGCGGGCTGGAATGAGAATGGAGGGTTTGGGAGTTGGTAATGGACTGGTAGTTGGTTGGACAACGGTTTGTCAGACTCGAGTGGCATATGGGATGGCAAGTTGGGTGAGGTTGGTGGCTGCAGGGACTCACGACAAGGATGTTTAGGGGTTGACAGCAGCGGGGCACTCAAGATGGATTGGCTGTAGGAAATACTGAGGGGAAGGTAGGGTTCGGTTGCTGAACATGGGGCTTTTGGGGGGCTTGGTGAGGGGAGACGAGGTAGGGTTCACTGGTGGGGATGGACTTGAGAGGGAAGCAGGGTGTGGCGGGGTAGGAGGATGATGGAATGAAGTGGCGGCAGTTTTCTATAACCGCAGGTGGTGGGCACTGCGTCGACGAGGATGATCGAGAGGAAAGCAGCGGGATACACAGCCTGATGGATGGAGCGAGCTGGAGGGTGGGGAAGGAGGAGGGCTCACCTTGGCGTCGCACCAAGAGGATCTTCCGGCGTCGCACCAGGGAGGGCGCTCAGAGTCCGCTGAGCGTGACCGACGGGTTCCAAGCAAGAAGCAACCACCGATCCCTAAACAGGCCTCTTTCTTGCATATAAATAGGAAAATAAGCCATAAATGACTAGGGCACCCGAATCAGACAGCTCATATCGTCCAGGCCGATCAGGTGTCAATTAAAATTCGAAATACATAAAATAATATATCAAAAAGAGTCGAAATGATCGTTCGGACACATCCGTGGACTCCGATCACCCGAATGAGAGATAGATCATGACTATCTCCATCAATTCTCCTTATAGTTTTCTTAGTTTTCGTGGATTGCCGCACCTTCTCCACTCCCCCCCCCCCCCCCCACACACACCACCACCACCACCACCACCACCAAACTTAGCCTACAGCCGGCTTTTGCCTCCACTACAAATCCTATAATCAATCCTAATCAAGTCCCAAGTTCTCTTGTTGGCCCCCTTTTTGCTTCAAATCCTGCAAAACCCCTCCCTGGATTACATCCAGTCCCGTTTGATCACGACATATCTTTCCCGGTCCAAGTCGCCTACTTCCAGACCCTCTAGTTCCGTCTAACCATCCCTACTTCATCACAGCTCCAGGCCGAGCCTGTTTAACGCCCCACCTACTCTGGCCAAGCCATCCAAGCTAGGTTCCAGGTTGGCCGATCAGACTAGCCCCCTTCCAACTCCTTCCACCACCCTAGCAGTTCTCCCTCCACTTATAGCACCCCAAACATCCCCTTCACAACTCCAAGTGCCTCCCCAATGCCCCAACTACTCCATGAACACCAGATCTCCTTCCTCCATCCCCTATGAACTCCTTCACTCATATGAGTTTACTATTCAGTTTCTTTTCTCATCATTTGTACAGATCAAATATTATTATTGATACTTGTTTTCGTAGTTATTATTGTTCGCTATGATCTCACTTGATTTGCAAAGCTTATTCTGTTGTGTATTAAATTTTTAGTACTCTCGAGTCTCGCCAGCACGAATAAAATCCTGCGAGTTCTCTTTAAATTGTCGGTACATAATTGTGATATTTTCAATAGGCGTTGTGTGAATTATTACTATTTATAATATATAGTCGTACTTGTTTTTGCATGCTTACAAGTTACATCATCTTAGGGTATAGTTAGGGTTTTCCTAGTGCCGTGCTTTAGGGTTTGCGTGGCATAGAATCATGCTCACCTCTCTACCCTGTGGCACCTTTCATTCTCAATCGTCGAATAGTGTTGTACCTTCTCTAGTTAACTATGTTATATGGGATCCCTATATAACCCCTAATTGTTTGGATTTAAGGCTTTATGATTTTTGGTCAACCTGCTTGCACTTTATGAATGGTCGCTCAGAAATTTTATGCATTTTTTCATAATTTATATATTAAGCTTATACTCAAACTTCCACCACTATCAAGATCATTCATACTAATAATGCATATGAATAAATCTTGAGTTCGGGGAGACTTTTACTACACTTTACATTATTCGCCTAACTTCATGTTTTTATAAAAATGATGTTGAATGAAGAAATTATTATTTTCTTGTGGTCTCTTAGTCACACATGTTTCAAATGAATGTTCTCTTTCACTATTGGCACTTTGCAATTATGGTTGCATGTTAACTCATCAATCGTGTTTCTTCATCCGTCCTCAATCTTGTCTCTCCTATTTTTTTTCTCCTCGTATCCTCTCTTTGCTCTCACTATGTGTATTTGGTTGCATTATTATATCCACTAGTTGGGATCATTTTTGGACAAACTGGCACCTATTGCGACGAAACATATTGTTGAAGCCAAAAATGACCGAAGCCAAAATTGACTTCTGTGGAGTTCGACCCTTGGGGAAAGGGGTGACCTCACACCTACTATGCTCGGAAGAACGTCACGGACCGAAGACTTAGGAAGCTATGAACTGACCCTCGGCTCTAGCGTGGAGGTCCCACCTCACACCCGGAAGACCTTTGAGGTCTCCCCCTCCCTAGCCAATGCTTGAGCTAGGTGCCTTGGAGGAAGAAAGCCAAAGAGATTCAAGTGGCAGAGGAATGAAATTAATCCCCTCCAAGGCACCCTCAAGGGTCTATTTATAGTTTTTCCAAGTCTTGGGGGTAAAAAGACCAAAATGCCTCTAGGGCAAATATGCCTCAAGCCAATAGCAAACCTCCACACCGGGGGGCAAAGAAGGAAATTCCACCCCGGGGGTAAAAAGGTCCAAGGACGAGATCACGCCAAACCCCACCCACCGGCCACCCCTGGACGCCCAAGATGTGCAGGTGACCCCGAAGAGCTCGGGAGCAGGGGCAGGGGCCAGACCCCAGCCCCCGGCCGGTCTCGCCCGGCCTGGCCCCGCCAGGCCGCGAGGCAGGGGCGAGAACCCGGCCCCAGGCCGGTCTCACCCCGCCTGGCCGCGAGGCAGGGGCGAGAACCCGACCCCATGCCAGTCTCGCCCCGCCTGACCCCTCCTGTCCGCGAGGCAGGGGCGAGAACCCGACCCCAGGCCGGTCTCGCCCCGCCTGACCCCGTCTGGCCGCGAGGCAGGGGAGAGAACCCGGCCCCAGGCCGGTCTCGCCCCGCCTGACCCCGCCTGGCCGCGAGGCAGGGGCGAGAACCCGACCCCAGGCCGGTCTCGCCCCGCCTGACCCCGCCTGACCGCGAGGCAGGGGCGAGAACCCGGCCCCCGACCGGTCTCGCCCCGCCTGACCCCGCCTGGCCGCGAGGCAGGGGCGAGAACCCGGCCCCAGGACGGTCTCGCCCCGCCTGACCCCGCCTGGCCGCGAGGCAGGGGTGAGCCTCCGGACCTCGACCGGTCCCGCAGCCTCCAACTCGCACCTACCAGGCTGGGACGGGTGTCCGCCAACTCGCCGCATCCGCCCCTCAAGAGGGACCACCGGGGGGGGGGGGCAGTTCCTTCCTCCCCCTACTAATATATTTCCAAGCTAGAGCCAAAATTGACCACCAAGAGTCCAAAATATCCAAAAAGCTTAAAAGCTTAAAACTGGCCATGCGGCTGCCGAAGGGACCCTACTCCGCGAATACGGGGTTGTACACAATCCCCGCTCTTTTCGAGGTTGGCATAAGCTCGGAAAGAAACATCCAACCCAACGTATTCGCTGAGTGTAGCTTACTCTCGCGGTGTCGAAAGATTATGAGGCCTCTTTCGAGGGGTCAACCTGCCATACCAGCTGATGAGAGCCTGAGTGGCGAGACCCCATCAGGGTAAAAAGCACTTAGCCCCCTGGGGGGTCAACCTGCTATGCCAGCTGATGAGAGCCTGGGTGGCGAGACCCCCTCAGGGTAAAAAGACTTAAACCTCCTGGGGGGGGTCAACCTGCCATGCCAGCTGATGAGAGCCTGGGTGGCGAGACCCCCTCAGGGTAAAAAACACTTAGCTTCCTGGGGGGGGGGGTCAACCTTTACGAGAGATCAACCTGCCCTGCCAGCTAGTGAGAGCCTGTTAGCGGAATCATCTCGGTGCAAAAGGACTTAGCTTCCACGAGAGATCAACCTGCTCTGCCAGCTAGTGAGAACCTGACAACGGAATCATCTCGGAGCAAAAGGACTTAGCTTCCACGAGAGATCAACCTGCCCTGCCAGCTAGTGAGAGCCTGACAGCGGAATCATCTCGGAGCAAAAGGACTTAGCTTCCACGAGAGATCAACCTGACCTGCCAGCTAGTGAGAGCCTGACAGCGGAATCATCTCGGAGCAAAAAGACTTAGCTTCCACGAGAGATCAACCTGCCCTGCCAGCTAGTGAGAGCCTGACAGCGGAATCATCTCGGAGCAAAAGGACTTAGCTTCCACGAGAGATCAACCTGCCCTGCCAGCTAGTGAGAGCCTGACAGCGGAATCATCTCGGAGCAAAAGGACTTAGCTTCCACGAGAGATCAACCTGACCTGCCAGCTAGTGAGAGCCTGGCAGCGGAATCATCTCGGAGCAAAAGGACTTAGCTTCCACGAGAGATCAACCTGCCCTGCCAGCTAGTGAGAGTCTGGCAGCGGAATCATCTCGGAGCTAAGGGACTTAGCTTCCACGAGAGATCAACCTGCCCTGTCAGCTAGTGAGAGTCTGACAGCGGAATCATCTCAGAGCAAAAGGACTTAGCTCCGTCGATACATCACATGGAGACTTGCCTTCCGAGCGGCTTCGATCCCAACCCCCCCCCCCCCACCCCCGTGGATCACGGCTATACCACCTCGGGGTCCTACATCGACCCAGTCCTCACACACATCATCTCCTCCTCCACCTCCTTGGGCAGAGCTTCGATCCGCTCCGGCTGCTGCTGGACTGGAGCTCTCGCCCCCTCACCTCCAGGAACTCGGGGCAGGTGGCCGTGGCGTGACCTTCCAACTGGTGGAAGTCGCAGTACGGTAACTCTACCCTGCCCCTCCCTCTTCCCTTGCGATTCCTCCTCTCCCTTCGACCAATCGTCATCGCTTGCTGCGGTGGGGGCAGGAGCTGTCTTGGGGCTTGCCTTTGGAAGTTGAACCTCCCTTGGCCCCCATGAAAGTTCCCCCCACCCTGGATGAGAGCTCTTCCTGGACCCTTGGCAGGTCCTCCTTGCTGCCTCCAGCCTGGTTCCGGACCCTCCTGTCCCTGGAACCCTTGAGCTCTCTGCTCTTCTCTCCGCCTTCCTTCCTGGTGCCTCGAGCCACCCTTCTCCTTTGACTCCACCTCTGTCAACTTTGCCAACTTCTTCACAAAGGCCGGGTTGGCCGTCTCCATGGCTATCTCCTCTGCCGCCCTTTCCATCAGCTCCTCAAAGGAAAGGGGGGCCTTCCGAGTCAAGCTCATCTTGAAGAACCCTTCGCGCAACCCCACCGTGAACGCCATCTGGAGGGCATACCCTAACACCTCTTGGATGTCAAGGACCTCCTCCTGGAACCTGTCAACGTAGTGGGCCAGTGACTCCTCGGCCCTTTGCTTTATCAGGAAGAGGGACTCAGGACCTTTCTTCCTCTTCTTGGAGGTGGAGAAGCGAAGCTGAAAGCTCCGGCTCAAGTCTTCAAACCCGAAGATGGACCTTGGAGGGAGTTGATGGAACCAATCCCTCGCCTTCTCTTTCAAGGTGATCGCAAAGAGGCGACACTTGAAGGCATCCGTCATCGGCCTGATGGAGACGACATCCTCGAACCACTGCAGGTGCTGGACGGGGTCATCCTTCCCGGTATAGTAAGCCATGTCTGGCTCTCTGAACCCCTCGGGAACGGGAGCTGAGATGATCAACTCACTAAAGGGTGATCCTCTAAGGGGAGCTCTCGCCACCTCCACTCGCGCGACCTGCTCTCCAGGAGGGCTAGCTCTCGCCGGGCTGGGGAACAGCTCCCGGCCTGGGAGGTCTCGCTCGACCCCCTCTACCATCCTTTCCTTCCCAGGTCTCCTATCCGGTACACTTACTTCTCCCCCTGCCGGGGTGATCTCGCCTTGCCCCCTAGGAGCCAGCCCGCCGAGACCACTCTGGGTTAGCTCGCCGAGACCCCTGGGAGCTAGTCCCTGGGGGGTGGGGGTTGAGTTGTCAGCCCGCGGGGCAATGCTTCTCAGCATATCCATGATGTCTGAGATGGAAGCCATGAACTCTTCCCTTCCTACGAAGGGTCCTGGGTTGGGGAGACCACCGAGGTCATCACTACCTCCCCGATCTCCAGTCATGACACTCTCCCGAGATTTTCTGTGTTGGTCACTCTCCACGCTCACCGCACCAAAACTGTTGAAGCCAAAAATGACCGAAGCCAAAATTGACTTCTGTGGAGTTCGACCCTTGGGGAAAGGAGTGACCTCACACCTACTATGCTCGGAAGAACGTCACAGACCGAAGACTTAGGAAGCTATGAACTGACCCTCGGCTATAGCGTGGAGGTCCCACCTCACACCCGGAAGACCTTTGAGGTCTCCCCCTCCATAGCTAATGCTTGAGCTAGGTGCCTTGGAGGAAGAAAGGCAAAGAGATTCAAGTGGCAGAGGAATGAAATCAATCCTCTCCAAGGCACCCTCAAGGGTCTATTTATAGTTTTTCCAAGTCTTGGGGGTAAAAAGACCAAAATGCCCCTAGGGCAAATATGCCTCAAGCCAATAGCAAACCTCCACACCGGGGGGCAAAGAAGGAAATTCCACCCCGGGGGTAAAAAGGTCCAATGACGAGATCACGCCAAACCCCACCCACCGGCCACCCCTAGACGCCCAAGATGTGCACGTGACCCCGAAGAGCTCGAGAGCAGGGGGCAGGGGCGAGACCCCAGCCCCCGGCCGGTCTCGCCCGGCCTGGCCCCGCCAGGCCGCGAGGCAGGGGCGAGAACCCGACCCCAGGCCGGTCTCGCACCGCCTGACCTCGCCTGGCCGCGAGGCAGGGGCGAGAACCCGGCCCCAGGCCGGTCTCGCCCCGCCTGACCCCTCCTGGCCGCGAGGCAGGGGCGAGAACCCGACCCCAGGCCGGTCTCGCCCCGCCTGACCCCGCCTGGCCGCGAGGCAGGGGCGAGAACCCGGCCCCAGGCCGGTCTCGCCCCGCCTGACCCCGCCTGGCCGCGAGGCAGGGGCGAGAACCCGGCCCCAGGCCGGTCTCGCCCCGCCTGACCCCGCCTGACCGCGAGGCAGGGGCGAGAACCCGGCCCCAGGCCGGTCTCGCCCCGCCTGACCCCGCCTGGCCGCGAGGCAGGGGCGAGAACCCGGCCCCAGGACGGTCTCGCCCCGCCTGACCCCGCCTGTCCGCGAGGCAGGGGCGAGCCTCCGGACCTCGACCGGTCCCGGAGCCTCCAACTCGCACCTACCAGGCTGGGACGGGTGTCCGCCAACTCGCCGCATCCGCCCCCTCAAGAGGGACCACCGGGGGGGGGGGGGCAGATCCTTCCTCCCCCTACTAGTATATTTCCAAGCTAGAGCCAAAATTGGCCACCAAGAGTCCAAAATATCCAAAATGCTTAAAAGCTTAAAACTGGCCCTGCGGCTGCCGAAGGGACCCTACTCCGCGAATACGGGGTTGTACACATATCTTTGTTGAGCACTCCCAAACTCAAAAAGCTATGTCTATTTCTCTCTCCAAACTCGAAAACTTGTTTTTGCACACATCTCATTTTTCATGAGGATCAACTCTTCTTCACAGCCATTTTTAGTTCCACTTCTGCTGACCGAATGTGTCCTGTCTCACTTATGGTTATGTCCTCTACTTCTACTTGTCCATCTACACCAACATCCCCAGTTGCTCAAGTTCTTCTTCACCAGCTCCATCAGTACATTCATTACCCTATAGAACACTTCAATCTTGCCATCCATTACCTTTAAAATACTGTCCATCAAAAAGTTCGCCATTCAGATCCACCACTTACTGATGATACTCCTGCACCAGATGATTTATCTATTTCTCTTTGCAATGATAGGTATTTGTGTATTTCTCAACCTTTGTCGAATCATGTTTCCTTTCATTTCTTGGCTCATCTTCACAAATTTGCTTGCTCTCTACTATCATTACTCTTTTTGAAGCACTACAATATTAGCAGGCAAAGATGGATTGAAAAATGCAAGCCCTCTAGACTAATTTTACTTGGGATCTAGGGCTTCTACCTCCCAAACATTCTATTGTTGGTTGTCGCTGAGTATTCACGATAAAGCAAAAGCCAAATGATTATGTTGAGCACCTCAAGTTTTGGTTCATTGACTTATGATTTACAGAGCATCAATTGGTGATTGTGTTTTTTTTTGGTTCTGTAGTGATGTTAAACAAAGTTCGGGTCTTGACATCCCTTGTTGTTACCTTTGTTGAACATTAACAATGTCTTCCTCATCTGCTGATGGCTCTCTAGGGATCTAAACTATCTGCAAGATTTGGTTTGAAATTGTTAGCTACTTTCGTTGAGGTTATTGGTTTTCAACATAAATCTTTTGACTTCTCTCTTTTTATCCATTGTCGTCAAGAGACACGGTGATGGAGATTGATCGTGTCACATTTGAGAGATTTACGAGATCAATGACTTTTGTATCATCAGATGGACGATCGGAAACCGCCATCGTGTTCGTCGTGATTTTTCATATTTCTATGTATTTTTTATGAATTTCTATTTTGAGAGGTAGGTTAAATTATCTGTCGGCGATTGATCATTGGATATATTTAACCTAATCCCCCTCCTTATATGTTTAATAGCTGAGAGATAGCGAATCAGGTTATTAGACTTCCAAAAGAAAAGGAACCTCTCAGTCTAGGGTGATGAAACCCGATCCCTCTGCTACTGACTCTAGGGCTCCGCACGCTCGCCACCACTGCTAGCCATGACTCATCCAGCCTCCGGCAACCTCGTTTGTACCCTGTCCAACCACTGACGCCCTATTCCGAGCCCGCTGCCACTGTCCCTGCCCTCCACGAGTCCTCCAGCCGACGAATCCCCCCTGTTTCCACCTCTCGACCCTCCGCTGGCCTCCACCGACCTCACCCTCCCCTTTTCCATCCTCCTCAACCCACCCCAAGCCTGTCCAGCCCTCCATTCCCTCTTCTAGTGTCTCAACAACCCCTCTCCTATTGAAATCTGATCCCAAACATTCCCCACCAGCCCTGGCCAGCTCCTACCCCTCTCCTACAACCCATCCAGCCCCTCTAAAATAGCCATTGATACCCTTTGGCCCCTCCGGACAACCATCCACTCCTCTGACAACCACCATTCGACAACTGTTTTCTTCTTGGATTGCTGCCACTAATCCTACAATCGTCAGATCTACAATCCTATGCCAACGGCTCCTTACTTTAATGTCCTTACATGTGTACAAATATACTTTTATTGCTAGTATTAATGTATTATCACGATTAATTAATTTGACTCTTTATTTTTGTAAGTGTGCGTTCTCATTGCCCCGCACTCATTTATAACATTTTCAATATGTTGCAATTGCTATTTGTTAACCTAACTAGATCTGCGATTAACTGTGATGAAATGTTGGAGATTTTAAATTTTTTTGTTTTAATTAACTTTGTGTTGGAAGTAATTGTATGATTGAGGTGTTGCATTGCATTAAGGTTTATGTTCAAAAATCATTAGTCTATTGGATTGCGTGCTTGCATTCTCTCGCATCTTCATTTTAGGGTTTGTCACAGGTCCTTGGCATTCATCACATGATCGCTCACATTGCATTTAAGGTTAGGGCATTTGTGTGCCTGTCACCCGTAGATTCGTAATGTGTCATGTGGTGATTCTACTGGTGTATGTTGATGATATCATTATTACGAGTGATGATGCTTCCGAAATTTCAAAGGCAAACTTCATCTGGCTAAACACTTTAATACCCAAGATCTCAATATCCTTTGTCATTTCTTCGAGATTGATGTAGCTACATGTGGTGACCCCATCATTCTCTCTCAGATGTTGTATTGCACTGATCTTCTCCAAAAGAAACTTACAACGGAAGTGATATATGCAGTTAAGCGTAAACAAGAGTACCTCAAATACTGATTCATAGAGCCAACTAATAAAGGAAAAAATTGTAAAATCTGATTCACTGAAAGCTTACAATATGCCTGATACATTGAAAACATTAGACAATTCCAGTACTTGAAGCCCAAAGAACAAGTACAACTACTAAAATGAAATATAACTGAAGAAAAATGCAACCTGAAATGAAGAACCGTGATGTTTATCCTAAGCATAGCTCTCCACTAATGACCCATGTAAAAACAAGTTACAACTGGGTCAAGCCCATTAGAGAGTAAGAAAGACTACTCCTAGGAACAGTTGAACAAAAAACATAATTGTTTGTATGCATAAAAATATGAGTTTTTGACTTTTCAGCGCAGGTTTCTGATTGTTCTGTCTGCTGATTTATATAACAATTTTTGAAAATATGCTTTATGAAATCCGTCCTTAGTATCCGAGTTCTTATTTGTGTTGATTTTAGGTACTCTGAATTCCTTAAAAGGTTGAGTATTTAAATTTCATAAGTTATGATTTATTGTACTTAATGTAATTATGAAGCCCCTAAATAAGTGGAAAGAACATACTTGGCGTATCATAAGGTCGTGCACCCCAAATAAAGAATCTTGGTGGTAGAAAGAGAAAGTGTAAGACAAAGTGAGGGCAAAGAGAGTCAGCTATAAATCACTCTACGCTTGTAGAAATGATGAAAACTTAGCCAGATATAAAGTCGTCAAAAAAGAAGCTAAACAGACAGTAAGTAAAATAAAAAGTCAAGCTTATGAAGAATTTTATAATCGACTAGATACCAAAGATGGAGAGTGTGACATATATAAAATTGCTCGAGGTAGAGAAAGAAAGACAAGAGATTTAAGTCAAGTAAAATGCATAAAGGATGAGACATATACAGTTTTAACGGATGATGTGGATATTAAAGAGCAATGAAAAAGATACTGTTATCAACTGTATAATAAAACAAAAAAAATGAATTGAACTTGGAAGAGTTAAGTAAATCAGAGAAGTATAAGAACATAACGTTTTATCGTAAAATTCAAGTATCAGAGCTAAAAAATGCTCTAAATAAGATGAAAAAATGAAAGGTGGTTGTGCCAGACGATATACCCATCGAAGTATAGAAATGTCTAGGAAATGAAGGAATTTTGTGGCTTACTTATTTTTTTAATAAAATATTGAAGTCTAGTCACTAGGCGAAAAGATGCGAGAAGCTCGTCTAAGATGGTTTGGAGACGTACAATGGAGACCATTAGAAGCACCTGTTAGGCGTTGTGAGAGTCTAGTCACTAGGCATGTTAGACGAGGGAGGGGTAGACCAATAAAGACTTCGAATGAAACTATAAAGAAAGACATGATGTACTTGGGCATTAGTGAGATTATGACAAAAGATAGGGCACAATGACGACTAAGGATCCATATAGCCGACCCCACTATAGTGGGATGAAGGCTTGAGTGTTGTTGTTTGTAATTTAATTATGGAGCCCAAATGACGACTCGAGAGCATCCTAAACTGATCTGAAGTGCTCCCTGCGTTGGATACGGGCATCTGAAAATCTCCAAGTTTGGCATGGTGACTGATGACCACACATCTGAGGCTCGTGTGGACAGCTGGACAGATGAGTATGAGGTTGCTAATTTGAAGCTTTTTATGTCTTGAACTTTTCTGTTTACCCTAGTCGTAATTAATCATACTTGTGCCTTAAGTATTCTGTTTTCTATTCTCTGTTCTGAATGATAATTTTCATTAAATAAATTGTCGGTTAATACTTATCTATAAGTTGTACGTGACGTGATCTGATTTGTAACATGTATATATATATATATATATCTTACTATTGATATGTATTTAAAAGAAATTCAATTTTTGTTATTATGCATTATTTTTTGGGGTTTATGAATCGTGTCTGTTGTAAGATCTAATAGATTTCTCGACTGACTTATTAAATCTTGTTATTATTGGCGACCATACACAACTGAAAACTGTAGTCTGAGTGGCAAACTTGATGGTGCCCTGAATTGAATGTCTTTCAAGGAGAACACAGACTACTATCTGAGGAGTTCCATATCTGGAATCAAGGGTTATCGACCCTAAGTCTGAATCTCGTATGGTGGGCTGCTGGCCCTGCGAATACGGTGGCATGCCTCCACCAAAAGAATGAGGGTGAACCCCCCTCGCCATTTTCTGGATTGATCTGATCTTGTGGCTGGTAGTTGGTACGACACTCTTGGTGTAGCGCCCATTTTGAGTCCACAAAAATTAAAATACTTCATGTGGCTTAATCTGGTATTTTAGCCTAAGAGTATCTTATACTTCAAACTAGTTCTAATCGTGAATTTTGCTATTATTTTTGTGACGGATTGTATGTCCTGCTCTGTCAATTTCATTACCATCTGTTTCACGATATTTGGCTAAAAGTATCTAATTCTCAATCATATTAACTTATCCCTTCATTGTTGGTCTGATTTATGGCAGTAAGAACTGTATCTTCATATACATGTACTGAGATAGTTTAATACATGAATTATCCAAAATGATATGTCTAACTAAAAGGAGTCAAATTTCTTACCGCGGTGTAGTTGTCTAGGTCACTATGAAACTCCTAAAATTTTCTTTCCGGTTTGACGCCCAGTAGCAATGGTTGCTCGTAGCCTGAAATTCACCATATACCTTAATCAATTTGTTGAGTACACCAATAATAACTTATTATCCTAAAATTTGATAAGGACTGACTTGAAACATCTAAAAGGATTGTTACCTTGTCCCAAACTTGTGGAAATCTACATAGCAAGCCAACAAATTTCTGAATGGAAGGGATTATGAGTCTCAATTCCTGAAATCGAAAGAAAGAAGCATAGAAGGATAAATTTTGTAAGGTTTGCTACCAACATTTCACAGAGACTCACCGAAAATGACAAGATTCTCAGATTAGGGCTGAAGGGGGTCTCACTCTTGCAGGATCTGAAGGGAGAAGTGCAAAAACCTTGCTTCTTGGATTTGAAGGAGATGATCAAAGATCTAGGAAAGAAAACATTGTGTGCTAACAAATGGTGGTTACCATGCAACGATGGGTACAGAAGAAAGATCGATTACTTACAAGTAGAAGCTCAAGGGAACTGATTGTACGGAACCTGAGCTCACCAGCCAAACTAGGGCTCGAAATAACTGTCCTTGCGGTTTGCTATGGCGATATCAACTCTAAAGGAGAGTTGTCAGCCGCTGATTGCAGAATAGAGGGGGGAGTTCAGTCGACTGGAGTTTCCTGCGAGCAGGGAGGAGGAAGCGGATGTCGAACCCTTCTCTCGTCTGGTCGAGAGGGAGAAAGAACAAGCAGCGGTTTTCCCTCTCCAATGAGCACATATCGGGATTAAAGAAATGCGTATGGTTACCCAAACCGTGGGGGGAGGGGGGAGGGGGGAAAAAATAAATCGTGGATCAGTTTTTAATGAGGGAAAATTGGAAATTTCAGCCATATTACAAAATTGTCACTACCTTTTAAAACCTATCAATCCATGATGCTGCTCCCCCACACAAAATTGAAATTTTGCCGATACTAACCTCGCAAATATTTAAAATAAAATTTCACACCGGACAAAGACCACGAGAGTTAAACACACCTCGATTCAACGACTGCGCGTATAAATGATTACTCGTGATCGAATTTTGAAATTAATTTTTTATTGTCGCATTAAATGACGGATGTTACAAGATGTAGGCTATTTAGGGTTCAAATCCGTTGGTACACTAATGGATGCAAATATGCGGTCTTCTTATTATTACCTCATACTCTTACCTAATCCATAATATTATCAGAAATTAGTTGGAAAGCTAATGCATTTGATTGTTACATTCAAATATATCTTTTGTTGTTAGTGTTGCAAGTTTGTTCGTGCGCACTTCAAAAGTTTCACATTTGTAGGCATTTGAGCATATTCTTCGATATCAAATCCATTGATGATCATTGATCTACCAACAACAATCTTATTACATGTAAGTGAAAACTTGTTGCTAGTTCCATAGTTGCGACTGAATATTGCTCAATAACACATGTGATTTCTGAGCTTACTTGGCTCAAGAGCCTTTTAGTAGATCTTGGAGTCTCTCTTTCTGCTATCATAACTCTATTCTAGAATTAAGTTACTATTCACATTGTTGAGAACCTAGTCTTTCATAACCGTAAGAAGCGCATTTAAGTGAACTACCCACTTTATCAATGATAAAGTCAACCTTTATGAGATCCAGCTTCATCATGTTTCAAATTTTATGCGGCACAGATGTCACGCCTACCTGCCACCCTGGAGTCCCACCAGGAGGCCCACCTTAGCGTCTCACCTAGGCGGCTTTCATCAGGTCTGCGGACCATACACCCTAACCAGCTCTCGACCATAGAGTCATCACCATGCGATAGGTTGTTGAGGTCTGAGACCAAACACCTGACCTCCTAGAAAAGAGTCTTTCAGCAAAACTCTCATCACCAACTGATCCGATCTAGGAGGTCAGGTGTTAGATCCCGGACCTCAACAACCTGCCGCATGGTGATGTCTCCATGGAGGAGAGCTGGTTGGGGTGTACGGTCTGCGTACCTGATGAAAGCCGCCTAGGTGAGACACTAAGGTGGGCCCCCGGGTGGGACTCCAGGGTGGAGGGTAGGTGTGATGTCTGTGCCGCATCAAAATCACTTCCCAAATTACTTCAATAAGCCACCACCTTAACTATTATATCTTTGGTTTATTTCCAAGTTTGGTTCATATGACACGTATGCTCAAGCTTGCAGGGGGTATAAAATGTTACTAAATATTGTTTTTATCGTTTTAATTTACTCCGGGTATGTTTTGCCTCTGTGTATATGTATGCGTGTGTAGAGAAAGATGGAGGGAGAGAGAGAGTCATTATTAGATGGCCAACTAATTACTGATAATTTTTTAATTATATTTATTCTCCATACATGAATTTCAAATGGCTTGTGTAAGCTTCCATATACCTTTACAAGTTAGGCGTCGGACTGTAAGCTCATGCAGGATGTTTTTTTTGTCGAATGATTTTATGATGTATGTTTATTGCAATTTTCAAAATGTATGTATTTTACTATTTAAGAATGCATTATTATCCTCTTACAAGTTTAGAATGCATTATTAATGATTAGGTACAATATGCTCAACTTGGTTGACCATTTCAATAGGCGTGGTCTATACCGTTCAATTTTCCTCAGGTATCTATGGAAATTGGTTACATTATGTTTTTTTGCACCACCCTTTTCTTTTTTAGATAACTGTTTTTGGATCTTTTTAACCGTTTTTTTCTTCTATTATAGCATTATGGAAGGAGAGCAATCCTTAAGTCATTTTTCTCCGGAAGTTATTGTGACGAATATGAGTGGCAGATTTGATTTCCCTCCACTGCCTCCCATTATACTTTATCATGGAATGGATGATTGCTCTATACCATCGGATGCTAGGTTTGTTTTACCAGTATTTTAAGAAAGATTATTATGTTCGATATTTCATCACCATCATTATCAATTGCCTTATCCCAACATTTGGGGTTGGGTTTATGAATTCTTGTTGGTTATTCCTTCATGTCTAGTGATGTTTGGGTGTTAAACCTAAAATACATTGCGTCATCTTGAACAACTTTTATCCATGTTAGCTTGAGTGTATGTTTGTTCCCGTCAATACTTTAACACTATCTCTATCAACCCATCTAATTAGTGCATTTTTAACCTTTGTTGTATATGTCCAAACCACCTAACTTTAATTTCTTTTATCTTATCTTTGATTGGGTGTTAAACCTAATATACATTGCGTCATCTTGAACAACTTTTATCCATGTTGGCTTGAGTGTATGTTTGTTCCCGTCGATACTTTAACACTAGCTCTATCAGCCCATCTAATTAGTTCATTTTCTATCCTTTATTGTATATGTCCAAACCACCTAACTTTAATTTCTATTTTTTTATCTTTGATTGATGTTAATCTTACGGTTCTTCTAATAGAATCATTCCTCAATTTATCTGTTTAGTTTGCCATATATCTATCTTTGCATTCTCATCAAAGATTTTCTTATTTTCAGCACTCAGATCCATACAAAATTATCAGCCTAATTGTGTTTTTATAAAATTTACATTAAGTTTCCATTGTATCCTCTTATCATATATTATCCTAAAGAACTTTATTTTAACAACTCAGTCTTAACTCTAGAGGTTCTCCCCATTCTTCTCAATAACCAAGCTAATGTACTTGAACCTCTGCTTAAGCATATTTTTACTTCTAATAAAATAGATTAATAATTGCTGATATAAACCCAATTAAAATTGCATGCTGTTGCGGCCAAACTCGGCGCTCCGGTCGATCCGGACTAACTTGGACCGCCTTAGCTCGCGGAGCGGTCGAGCGCGCACACAGTCAGTTGAAAAAAGGGAAATGTACACCAGAAGTTTTAACGTGGAAAACCCTTCAACCGGGGGAAAAACCACGTGACCGGTTCTGTTCCAGTCAAAATCCACTAAGTTGTTGGAGGTTACAAAATGTTAGGAGAATCAAGGGCGACAGACCGCTCCTTGTTACAAAAGTGGAGGTGAGAGGGAGACTTGCTCTTCCCACGGGCAACAGGCTGCGTCGTGGAGAGGGCTTGAACGGTGGAATCCACGTGAGTCTTCGGAGCTTGGAAGCTGGCGCGGCGTTCCACGCAAGGATGTCTTGTAAGCCTTCTTCTTCTTCAGGTTTGGGGACTTGGTCGTTTTCACCTCGGCGGAGCTTCGCGGTGGCCGGAGAATTCTCTACGGCAGGAAACGGGCGGAGCTCTGGCGCAAGGAAGAGGAAGCTGCGGAGGTAAAAAGGTGAGAAATGAAGAGCCCCTGGGGTCCTTTTATAGGCTCCAGGGGGAGATCATGGTGGGCCCCACCACTAACGTAGTGGGTTAGTGGGTGGTTTCCCCTTGATCGGACAGCCGTGGTAGCGTGTCATGATCGGATGGTGGAGGTTCGGGCGGCGAGCCACCGGCTGGCGGTGGTTAGCGGGAGCAGCCGGCCGGTGGCGGTCGACAAGTGGAGGTGGCCGGCGGTGTTCTCTCTCTCCTCTTTCCCCTTTTTGTGGATCTCATTTTTGGTGGGAGAGAAAGAGGGGGGAATTGGATGGAAGAGATAAAAGATGAGAGAAAGTGTGCCCTCCACTTCTCTCATCATGAAGGGAATCATGGAGTTGACTAGTCAACCCCATGATTTCATTTTGGGGATTGCTATGTGCACCCCTAAAGCTATAAAATGGATCCAATCCCTATCACATGCTATGTACTGATCGTTGTTCTACTTGTCAAAATCCACTATCTTCCGAACGCTATCTCCATTATTTTAATTTTCACTTAATAGATTTCTCACCAATTTAAATTGTTATATGCTAAAGTATATGTTAGAGCACCTTGCTTTGAATATCTCTTGTGACCAACTCCCTAACTATTAAAAATAAATATGTAATTCATGTTGATTATTGATAAAAACTTATTATGATTATAAATTTTTAGTCACTCTATAGCTACTAATATTAGTCAGTACTACAGAATACATATCACTAATATCTTCAACATGTCTATGGCACTGCAATCCAGATAAAAACTTGTAATAATTGATCTGATACCCTTTTCAAAATTAATAAAATGCAAAAGAATATATTTACTTCCGTCTTTATACTTTTCATTAATTGTATTAACACAAAAATTGCTCCAATAGTAGATCTTCTTAACAGTAAACCAAATTGATTCTTTGAAATTGATTCCCGTAGTGAGTGTTTTAAATATCTTGGATCGATAGTTCAAAAAGATGGAGGTATTGATAAAGATGTGACACATAGAATCCAAGCGGGTTGGTTGCAGTAGAGAGGCGCGCCAGGGATCTTATGTGATCGTAAAGTACCACTAAAACTTAAGAGCAAGTTTTACCGTACTGCAATTAGACCCGCGATGCACTATGGTTCTGAGTGTTGGGCAGTGAATTGTGTACATGAGCAAAAAATGGGAGTTGCAGAGATGAGAATGCTTAGGTGGATGTGTGGACACACGAGATTGGATAAAATTAGAAATGAAAGTTTCAGGGATAAGGCAGGAGTAGCACCAATTTAATAGAAGATGCGAGAAGCTCGTCTAAGATGGTTTGGACACGTACAAAGGAGACCATTAGAGGCACCTGTTAGGCGTTGTGAGAGTCTAGTCACTAGGCATGTTAGACGAGGGAGGGGTAGACTAATAAAGACTGGGAATGAAACTATAAAGAAAGACATGATGTACTTAGGCATTAGTGAGATTATGACAAAAGATAGGGCACAATGGCAACAAAGGATCCATATAGCCGACCCCACTGTAGTGGGATAAAGGCTTGAGTGTTGTTGTATCTTCATTATCTGGCTCACATGTTTTGTTCATCTATATTTAACACAATTTTAACATCTCATTTGTTCTAAAATTTTGGCACCAAAATACATTTCTTTAGCCATTTGACATCATCATAGTCTGCAAAATTCTATTATGAATACTGTATAATCTGTAATTCATCGAGATCTGAAATCCTAAGGAAGACACCTTAGGAGACCATCTCGACGACCTCAGGCATTCAACTCAGCGCGATTCCGCTCAGGAGATCTCTTCTCACCAGACCTCGTCAAGCGGCTATTCATAGACCCTTAAGCTCGACAGCCTGGTGGCTATTCGCAGACCACTGAGCTCGGCAGTCTTGGCCTATTCACAGACCATTCAGCTAGGCAGCCTGATGGTTATTCGCATACCACTCAACTTGGTAGCTCGGTGGCTATTCGCAGACCATTTAGCTCGGCAGCCTAGCAGCCATTAGCAGACCATTCCGATCGGCGGCCTGGTGACTATTTGCAGACCATTCAGCTCGGCAGCCTGGTGGCTATTCATAGACCATTCAACTCGACAACCTGGGGCTATTCGCAGACAATTCAGCTCGGCAACCTAGTGGCTATTTGTAGACCATTCAGCTCAAATGCTAGGGCTATTCGCAGACCATTCAGTTCGGCAGCCTCCAGGAGAGTACTCGGCAGGTTCCATGAGAGCAAGATTAGTACTTGTCAATCTATAGAAACCTTGTCGGGGACGGCTATTCGCAAACCAATACCCCCTGGTTTGTCTATAAATAAGAACTCAGGGGTATCAGGAATGACACCTTGACCCTCCCCCCAAGCTTCTTAATCTTCAAGTTCGTGCCTTCCTCGTCTAGCTCAACTTTTGGTTTGGAGTGAAAGTTCTTCTAGACTTTCAGGTACGTGGCGGGATCTCCTCGCTACAGCACTCGAGTCGTGTTTATAGACAATTCAATTTTCTCTCTTTCTCTTGCTCTAGCCATCAGATCTGTGGCGTTTGACTGCAGGATTAGTAACCTTGGGCTATGCTTTGGTTCAAACATTTGTGAATCTGTTTCTTGGTTCCAACAAATACCTCAATAATTACTTCATTAACCACCACAACTCTTTAAGTCTCAATAGGTATTTTGTCATGGCCTGAAGCCCTCTCTCATCTTTGTCAAAGCCAATTCCACGTCATTTATTTGGTTCAATCTATAACATACCTAGTTATTATCTTTATTATGTAATTCCATATTCTTTTTATTCCTTAAAAACTCATTTAGCCACTCTCTAAGAACACATTTTGTTCCCTTAATAATTTTGTATCTCCTCGCTCAGTCTTCAATTTTTCTTATAATAAAGGATCTATTTTATAGACTCCTAAAATATTATGGCAATCTTTTTAATGGATCTAATGACCCTACCCCACATTGGAGTTGGATCTATTATATTCTTTAATTTGTCTCTTTTTAAATTGATTTTTAAAAGTTAATAATTGTTCGACTTTCAAATTTCACTACTTAATCCTAGGGAAATTCATTTGTTTATTATTTTCCTTATGCTCTTCATGAAGAGGGAAAATCATTTAATTACGTTTAAATATGGATCGAATAAGTCAATAATTGATTTTTTATGACTCGCAAAATAGATAAAATGATTTGTAAGGATTGCAAAGTCATACTAGGAGAAAGTTTAACAACACTACACAGGCTAGTGGTGTTGGACGTGAAAATTAAATATAATAAATTTAGGACAATGACAAAAGTATTGCCAAAAATTCGGTGGTGCAACTTGAAGTCTGAAAAACAAGTTGCTTACAAGACAACAATTATGAAACAATTAATTGATGACCTTTATGTTGATTCTAGTGTTTCATGTTAACTTATGCATTCACGTTTAAGGATAAGCGGAAAGAACATACTTGGAGAGTCAAAAGGTTGTGCGACCCCAAATAAAGAATTTTGGTAGTGGAAAGAGAAAGTGTAAGACAAAGTGAGGGCAAATATGATCAGCTATAAAACACTCTACGCTTGTAAGAATGGTGAAATTTGACAAGATATAAAGTCGCCAAGAAAGAAGCTAAACATACAGTAAGTAAAACAAGAATTCAAGCTTATGAAAAATCTTATAAGCGTCTGGATATCACGGATGAGGAGCGTAACCGATATAAAATAGCTCGAGCTTGAGAGAGGAAGATAAGAGATTTAAGCCAAGTTAAATGTATAAAAGATGAAACAGATTTGGTTTGACTGATGATGATGGAGAGCGATGGAAAAGATACTTTTATCAATTCCATAATGAAGCAAAAGATAATGAACTGAACTTGGAAGAGTTAAGTAAATCAGGTGAGTATAAGAACATATCATTTATCATAAAATTTAAGTATCAGAGGTAAATGATGTTTTAAAGAAGTCGAAAAATGAAAAGGCAGTTGGGTCAAACGATATGTCAATCGAAGTATGGAAATGTCTAGGGAAAGAAGGAATTTTGTGACTTACATGTTTCTTCAATCAGATACTAAAGACAAAAAAGATGTTGGACCAATGAAGAGAAAATATCTTGATACCTTTGTATAAGAACAAATGAGATATACAAAATTGGATCAATTACATATGAATTAAATTAATGAGTCATACAATGAAATTATGAGAACGAGTAATAGAAAGAAGAGTAAAATACGAGACAAGTATCTCGGAGAACCAATTTGGATTCATATCAGGGCGGGCGGCCATGGAAGATATGCATCTCTTGAGGAGACTCATTGACAACTATCAGGAAATAAAATAAGATATATGTATATTGTTTATCGGCCTTGAGAAGGCTTATGATAGGGTTCAAAGATAGGTCTTATGGAGAGTCTTAGAAAAGAAAGGTATAAATGTATCATACATTGACATAATCGAAAATATGCATTCAAATTCAAGGACGAGGGTGACGATATTTGGAGGATTAACACAGGAATTTCCTGTCACTGTTGGGTTACATCAAGGGCTAGCTTTAAGCACATATCTCTCTACCCTTATCTTAGGTGAGTTCACCAAACACATCCAACAAGCAATACCTCGGTGTTTATTGTTTGCGGATGATATTGTTTTGGTCGATGAGACGTGCGAGGGTGTAAACGCGAAATTTGAATCTTGACGAGACACTTTAGAAAAGAAAGGTTTTAGATTGAGTAGGGAAAAGACAGAGTATATGGAGCTTAAATTCAGCAGTGCAAGAAGGACGGATGACTCCATTATTAAGTTGGGTGATCAAAATATTTCACGCAATGAGTGCTTTAAATGTCTGGGATCGATAGTTCAAAAAGATGGAGATGTAGATAAAGATGTGATACATAGAATCTAAGCAGGTTATTTGAAGTGGAGAGACGCATCAGGGATCTTATGTGATCATAAGGTACCATTAAAATTTAAAGACAAGTTTTACCGTACTGCAATTAGACTAGCGCTGCACTTTGGTTCGAAGTGTTGTGTAGTGAATTGTGTACATGAGCAAAATATGGGAGTTGTGGAGATGAGAATGTTTAGGTGGATGTGTGGACATACGAGACTGGATAAAATTAGGAATGAATGTATCATGGATAAGACAAGAGTAACACCATTTGTAGTGAAGATGTGAGAAGCTCGACTAAGATGGTTCAGACACGTACAAAGGAGACCATTAGAGGCACCAGTTATACTTTGTGAGAGTTTAGTCACTAGGCATGTTAAACGGGGAGGGGTAGACCGTTAAAGACTTGCAATGAAACTATAAGGAAGGACATGATGTACTTAGGCATTGCGTTAGTGAGATTATGAGTAAAGATAGGGCAGGTGACAAAGGATTTATATAGTCGACCCCATTATAGTGGGATAAAGGCTTGAGTGTTGTTGTTTCCTTATGCTCTTAAAATTTACTTCCATTAAAGATATTCTATGTTAACAATATGAGAGTGATCATAGAGCAGCGTTTAGGTTGAACCCGTTGTGATAGTGGTCATAAGTTCAAACCACAAGAACATATCTTCAACATCTAAGTGGAGGTCTCACTTGACCTCTTACTCACGGGATCCGGATGCAATTGGGAAAACATTAATCAATATTTATGGAGTTTGGTCATATGTTTCTTTTTCATGTCCTATTTCTGAACATTCTTTCACCTGCTACTAAAGCTGAAACTTCTGTATTCATATACCATGACGTGCCACCGTTTTATGTCTAGTTGCTTTACGTTTCCTTATTGACTTGGAGAGCTTCTCAAGACGCTTGATTTTATCTTCTAAAGTTGCAACAAGTCTATTGCAGAAAACTGTTTAGATAAGCACACTCATATACATAGATCTAGGGTCTTAACAGCCTTAACTCCATTTTGAAGGTGTCCTTGTCTTGGTTTTTGTATGTAACAAAGTATTTGAAAATTGTGCAAGCTCTTTAAAATGGGCTCTTTTGTTTATGTTGGAAGTTTTACGAATAACTGTATACCTAACATCTATCCTCAACATTTCTCATCCGAGCTAGAGATTGACAATGACCTGGCTATAAAAAAATTGCTGAAATAGTCATACCCAAATAAAATTTTTTAAATAGATCAAAGCAGAAAGCAAAATCTAAGGTTCAAGTCATCTTGAGTATAAAATTTTTGCTAGAGAGGTTGAAAATGTCATATATTGAAGATAAGATAATATAAAAATAGACGTCATTAGTTACAATGAAGGTTACAAAATGAACAAATAGATATATTGTCGGAAGATTAGGTTGGTGAAGCAATAGATCCAAGATAACATGGATGAAAGTTGTTCATGATGACTCACAATTGGAAAGGAAATAATGCGTAATTGATTATCAAGGAGGTCCCTTACTCATACATATACTTGAGTAAGGGAAAACCTAAAACAAGGAAAAGACCAAACTACCCCAACCCGGGATAAATACAGAAACGGACTACGACAACTTGAAAAATAACATATTACAACTCCCCCCCCCCTCAAGTTGGACGGAAAATGTCGGTCATCCCAAGCTTTTGAATATCGTCAGTAAACATGTCACACCCCAAGCTTTTGGTAAACACATCATCCAACTGATCTTTGGAATGAACAAACGTAGTAACAACTATTTTTTTATTCAAGTGATCTTTGATAAAGTGCTGATCAACCTCAACATGCTTTGTCCTATCATGTTGGACCGGGTTATGAGCAATATTAATGGTTGTCTTATTGTCACAGAACAAGGAGAAATTGGCTGTCACAGAGAAACCCAGATTCTGTAACACAGTACGCAACCATAGCCCCTCACATAAGCCTTGGGACATGACACGATATTCTGCATCTGCACTTGATCTAACCACCATATTCTGCTTCTTGCTACGCCACATTACAAGATTTCCACCAACAAAGGAGCAGTATCCTGTTGTGGACTTTCTGTCATCAAGGCAACCAGCCCAATCAACATCGGTGAAAATCTCAATCTTCAAGTTGTTGTACCTGGAGAATAAGAGACCACGACCATGAGCTTTCTTTAAATATTATCGCAAACGATATACGCTTTTTGATGTCTGATTCTAGGAGAATACATATATCTGCTATGGATACCAACTGCATACGTAATGTCGGGGCGTGCGTGGGATATATATAAGTTTTCCGACCAATCTTTGATAGCGTGATACATCTGTGTGATCACCATCACCATCTTTATCAATCCTGTGATTTTCCTCCATATGGGTGTTCGCAGGAACACAACCAAGCATACTAGTTTCCTTTAGGAGATCCAATATGTACTTTCGTTGGGATATAAAGATACCCTGCTCAGATCTGACTACTTCGATACCCAGGAAGTACCGTAATCTTCCTAAATCTTTCACTTCAAATTCAATAGACAGGAGGATCTTGAGATTGACAATCTCTTCTGTGTCATTTCCAGTAATCACGATGTCATCCACGTAGATAATGAGAACCATAACATGTTGTTCATGTCTCCAGATAAACATGGTATGATCATATTGGGCTTGCTTGTACCCAAACTTGAGCATCGTCATGAGAAATCTCCCGAACCAGACCCTAGGTGATTGCTTCAGGCCATATAAGGATTTCCTTGGGCGGCAGGCAAGCCCTTCAACTCCTTTCTTCACAAAACCAGGAGGAAGTTTCATGTACACCTCCTCCTCAACCTCACCATGGAGGAACGCATTTTTCACGTCCAGTTGATGGAGGTCCCAGTTCAGGCAAGCAACACACGATAGAAATACCCGAATAGAGTCTATCTTTGCTGCAGT
Organism: Platanthera zijinensis; assembly: GCA_039513925.1. Lineage (NCBI taxonomy): Eukaryota > Viridiplantae > Streptophyta > Magnoliopsida > Asparagales > Orchidaceae > Platanthera > Platanthera zijinensis. The sequence goes on from CM077098.1 coordinate 121,205,705, forward strand.
AGCAAAAGTCTCCTGATAATCAACTCATTGAGTCTGGGTGTATCCTTGAGCGACCAGACGTGTTTTGTACCGTTCCACCTTGCCATCTTTGTTCTGCTTAACAGAGAAGACCCACCGGGAACCTATAGCTTTTTTTCCTGAAGGGAGAGTGGAGATATCCCACGTGTGATTTTTGTCCAAGGCAGACATCTCATCTTGCATAGCCTGTGTCCAAGCAGGTATCTCCAAAGCCTCCTGCCATGTCTTAGGAATAGAAACTAGGGAAAGAGATGAAATAAAAGTCCGATGAATCGGAGTAAGATGATGATAAGCCACATGATTAGAAATCGGATGTTGGGTACAAGTAACTTTACCCTTCTTTAGCAAAGCAAGAGGAATATGCAGATCAGCATCATCAGAATCTGAGTCTGAAGTCGGCACTGGTAGAGGTGGAGCTGTGGTGGCCTTGTACCTGAACGACGGTGGTATACATGGGAAAAAGGAGAAATCGTAGTAGAGGAGTCCGGTACTGGGATATGAGCTATGGGTACCAGAGTGGACGAGGGGAAGGAATGGAGGAGATGGAAGGGAGAAGAGGAAGAGGAGCAGGAGTAACATCTGTATCACTACTACTCTCCACCTGATGAAAATAATGAGTCGAGGACCAAAAATAGGGCTCCCCCTCACAGAAGGTTACATCCATTGTACAGAACATACGTTGGGAGGGGGGTGATAATAACGATATCCTTTGGTCGTGGAAAAATAACCAAGGAAGACACGACGTTGAGCCCGAGGGTCAAGTTTGTCACGATGGGGTTGGTGCACATGCACGAAACAGACACACCAAAAGACACGGGGTGGCAAATGGGAAGTATGGACCACGTCAGAGGTGGAGAGACGAGCTAGAGGAGTAGTAAAGGAAAGGACACGAGAAGGAAGAAGGTTGATAAGGTGAGCAGCTGTAAATACCGCATCACCCCAATAGGGTTTAGGGAGGTGCATCGTTAATAGGAGACATCGAGTAACCTCGAGGAGGTGCAGATTTTTTCATTCGATTACTCCGTTCCGAGTAGAGGTGTAAACATAAGTTTTCTGGTGGATGATAACGTGAGAGGTGAGGTAAGAGCCAAAGATACAACGATCATCATACTCCCCCCCCATTGTCACTTAGAAGAACACGAATAGAGGCATTAAATTGTGTTTGCACCATTTTATGAAATGCTTGAAAACAAGAAAAAAAACTTCACTTTTCTTTTTCAACAGGTAAACCCACGTAGTACGCGAGAAACAATCAATAAAAGTGACAAACCATCGAAAACCAGTTAAAGATACAACGGGGGACGACCCCCAAACATCAGAATGTATAACATCAAAGGGAACGCTACTAGGGAAAGAAAGATGTGAAGAAGTCTGTCGCACATGTTTAGACTTATCACATACATCACAAGAAAAGGTCTGAAGAAAAGGTAAAAAAGCAGGAAATAATTTTTGCAGATAAACGGAGGACGGATGTCCTAGACGTAGATGCCAGCTGCGAATATCCTCCGCGATAACAGTGGAACTGGAAAGAGCCTGAGAGAGTGGATAATGCCCAAGTAGTACAAGTCGTCACTGTACCTACCACTGTCAATGTTCCACTTCGTACCCAGTTCCTGAAAAACACAAGAATCAGGAAAGAAAGTTACAGAGCAGTTAAGAGATTTCATAATATTGTTGATGAAAAGTAAATTGCGAGGAAATGAGGAAACATGAAGAACAGAGGGGAGAGATATAGACGAAGAACAAACGATGTTGCATTTGCCTGCAATGGAGGACAACTATCCGTTAGCAGAAATAACTTTCTTTTTACCAAACAAAGGAGTGTAAGAGAGAAAACCGGAGGAAGACCCAGTCATGTGGTGAGTGGCACCGGAGTCAAGCACCCAGTCAGAAGGTGAGGTGGTGGCAGCATGAGCACAGGCATAGCAATGGTGGCAAGAGAAGTAGAGCCTTCAGTGACCGGATCAGGTTGAGAGTGAAGCAGGCGGCGAAAAGCATCCAATTCATGTGTTGTAAGAGAGGAAGAAACGGGAGAATGAGACTCATCATAGACATCAGTAGTGTAAGCAGCATTATGAGAACGGTAGCCACTCTATCTATGACCCCTGCGGCCTGATCCACGACACTGACCACGACTACGTCCAGAAGGTGCAAGATGAGGATGAAGTTTGAAACATGCCTCCCGAGAGTGTCCCCTTCGAGCACAGTAATCACAGGTATGCACAGAAGATCCAGGAGTATAAATGAGACCACGGTCAACACTAGTCAGGGCAGAACGATCTGGATGAGCCATAACATTGAGAGACTTACGGCGGTCTTCATCACCCAGAACCATATTGAACGCCTCCCGAAGAGAGGGAAGAGGAGAGCGGTGGAGAACATGTGTCCAAACCATATCAAATTTCATATTCAATCCCATCAAGAAGACATGAAGATGGAAGCGGTCCTCCCTTTGCTTTAACTGGACGGCATTAGCCGTACATGCTGGAGTGAAATGTGCAAAGTAGTCCAGTTCTTGATACAGACGCTCAAACTCCAAGAAGAATGATGAAACAGTCATCGATCCTTGGCGCAACTCCAAAATGCGGCGAGTGAGCTCGTAAACCTGCGTGGAACTGCCAATCTGAGAGTATGTTTCGCGAGCACGAGTCCAGATCTCGAAAGTTGAGTTCATCAACATATAACTCTGATAGACCTTAGGAGACTTCTAATGCAGGAGCCAGGAAACAACTAGAGAATTGTTAGAATCTCAACGCTTCCAGGAGGGATCAGTCACAGGGGGCTCCTTAATCTTCCCATCAATATATCCAAACATCTGTTGGCTACGGAGGACGTGTTGGGCAGCACGAGACCATTCAAGATAATTCGTGTCATTTAAGGGGACTGGGGTAATCTTCAAGGAGTTGGAGTGGCCATGGGGCCGTTGAGGTTCAGCCATCTGATGCTGGATCACACCCGAAGAGGATACCGAAGAATCGGGATCACCCATATTGACGAAAAAAAGGGAACCAAAAAAAACCAGAGGGAGCGATTTGCGGCAAACGCACCAATTCCTCATATATGAGTCACGGGAGGGGCAACAGAATGCAACCACAGCAATAGCAACCATCTAGGTGTGGCGGATTCACTGGAGAAGATGACAGCACGGGAGGTCGGTGTCACGAGAAGAAGACGTCACGAGAAGATGACAACAACAGCAGGCTGTTAATCAGCAAGGCAGACGGCAGTAACAGAACGACAACATGGCAAGGCCGATCTGGCGCAACAGGACGGCAGCACGACAGCAACAGGACGGCGACACGACTGATCTGGCGCAAGAGAAGAAGGAGAAATCGGTGGCTGACGGCACGAACGAGCAGAAGGAGGAACGAAGCGGACTATGCGGTGGAGTAGGCGAACTGCGTCATGGAGGAACGGCGGCAGCGTTCCTCTCAGCAGCCGACAGTGGCATGGAGGCTGCCCTTCATCCCTGACGAGCGAGCAGAAGGAGTTGGCGGCGGATCGATCGGAGCAGGAAGGTGCGGATGCGGTCGAGGGGGGGGGGCGGAAACCGGAGACTATGGCACGAGAGGTTTTCCTCCTCTGATACCAAGTGGAAAGGAAATAATGTGTAATTGATTATCAAGGAGGTCCCTTATTCATACATATACTTGAGTAAGAGAAAACCTAAAACAAGGAAAAGACCAAACTACTCCAACCCAAGATAAATACAGAAACGGACTACGGCGATTTGAAAAATAACATATTACAACTTCACATACTTCAGGTTTGAGATCTCCAACAACACTCAATGTGAATGAATGGAAAATGAAGACTTATAAAGTTGACCCCAAAATACTTCGGGTAAGGTTGGGTCATGACGTTGATGATGAGCTTTCTGTTACTCTTATTATCACATGTTCATTAATTATAATCGACCCCTTAAATACCTATAGAGAATGACCAAAATACTGAATGAAGATGTCGGTGTGCCTTTCTAAAGATACCAGAGAATTTTATGGTGGAATGTGACTTCTACAGATTGATGGATGCTAATGTACTTTTAGTTATTATATTAATTTATATTACATCTCTCTTGGAACTGTTTTTTTTGCTCAATATTGAATGCCACAAAAATCATAGGCATGATATTTTAGGCTGTCTGTCTTGAATGTGAATTTCAGATTCATCTACCAAAATAAAGTGAACTTCCAGTTCAATGTTTCATTTTCTTCTTTTGTGTGATATACTTGGCACATCATTTTCAATACCATTCCCATGTGTATTGCTGTTGCTCTATTTTAGTTTGTAGGAAGGGTCTGGTTATTTACAAGTCTAAGCATTGCTGCAACAGTTATTTATCTAAACTTGGTGCACAGCACCGCTTTTGCTGAAGCACTTCAGAGTAAAGGTTTTCAAGCTAAAGTTGTTCTTTTTGAAAGAAAAACTCATACGGATTTATTCCTTCAGGTATGGGTTGCCATGCATGTCCAGTACCTCTTAGTAGAATAGTTCAATTTTTTTAAGCGTTAAACTTATATCAATATCTGTTTAATAGTTTTGGTATGACCACTACTGTATAGTCCTTGTAATGTATCCATTTTGAATACTATTTTTTCTTATTTGCATAAATAAATTGTCTAGAAAAATCATCCTGGACGGATTCCCTTGACATAACTTGGAAATTTCAAAGTGAGTAATTGAATATTATGTTAAGTGACACAAGACGAATCTATAGGGTTCTAAATGAGGGTGTGAATATATACACGAACACAAGCTAATGGAAAGGGATACTCACTAACTAAACCCTAACCCTAATGTGATGCCTACAATTTAGTCATACAAATGTTCCAACGCACAATTAGTTAAATAAGAGAAATTTAAAATTGAACAAACAATCATTGTTGATTCAGATCATTTCTAATCAGATCACAGATAACAATCATACAGAATTGAAAGTGCCAAAAAGTTGAGTATCATACACATAAAACATACAAAGCCATTGAAAGAAATTTGACAAATAAATAAAGAAAAATATTAATAGAAATGTAAAGTCGCATGCGAGAAAATGGAAACTATAAGTAAAGATTCATCAAGCAGTTGGATCCGTTTCGGGAGGATGTGGTAGATGGGTTTGAGAGGATCACAGATTCATGGTGCATTGCATTGGATCGATTGTGTTGTTAGTGGAGAAATGTAGAATGTAGGAATTTTAGGGTTTGCCGAATTTTGGGATTTTAGGTATTTTGGAGGTTTTGGGGGGAATGGGTAAGGCGGGAATGTTGTGGGGTTGGAAAAGGAATGAATAGTGAATGGGAGGCTCATGTCGAGTCTATCCTGGGTGGTGAATGTGTGTCGCTAGTTGACGAGGTGGTTGGGAAGGTAGGAAGGGTCGGTTTGAAGGTAGAAAGTGGCGGTTGGAGGATTAGAAGGCGGGAGGGGTTTCAACGTCTATGGGTAGAGGCTAGGGGCTCCGACAACTTCAAAGGGGTGGGGTCACAAGTGGCTGGGAAGATGCTGGAAGGCAGTCAATTGCAAGGGGCGGCTGTAACGGGGTTGATAAGGATCGGGAATCGATATGGGGGCAACTGGCAAGGTCGGGATTCATTAATGGCTAATGTGGGAGACTCACTGGTGGTCGTACAAGTGGGCAGCAACGGTGATCGTGGAGTCGGCAACAAGATTGATTGGGCGTTCGGCTTATGCACCCAAGCAATGACTGAGTGGTTCATATTTTGTCCCGCTACTAGAATATAGGGGGAGGGGGGTTAAGGGAAACAAATTTGAAGGCCCAAATTTCACAATCAGATTGTTTGACTTAATCCCCTAAATACACATCAGAAAATTAAAGTAAATTGAAATACATAAAAATAGGAAAAACGGTGACGAAAGCAATGTTGGCCTTCGGTCATCTATCTGATCCAAAAGTTATGAATCGTGAATATAGACTAACGAGCGTGATTGTTCTTCATCATTCTCCCTGTCCCAAAAGCATTCCTTTTTGATGAATGGACACTGTCATGCTCCTAATATAGGCCAAATTAGAGTCGAAGTAGCTTAATGAACTCTTACGTCATCTCAATATTGTATCTCCTGGAAGATATCGTGCCCATGAGGTCATCGTCCGTCGTTGTTGTTGAGGGCCCCGCAAATAGAGTAAGCGATTGTAGAGGTGAAGGGTAGAGTTTTGGTGAAGTGAAGGCTAAGGCTATGGGATAAAGATGTAGTTGAGGATATAGTTGAGTATCAGGCTAACGGTTCTAATTACAAGGTGATTCATCCTATAGAATCAAATCTTCTACATCAAATACAAGATGAATACATATATTCCTAACGATATCAAGCTCATAAAAATTTGATTCAATCTCTTTCAGGATAGTGTATGGACATGTTTGTTTAACGCTCAAATTCATAGTAGTTCCCAAGTGAAGCGTCTTAGTTCGCATGTGAATCATCACTTGATCTCCTTCGAACAACTACTCTCATGTTATACTCTCCCGAGTTTTAGAAGTTTCATTATTTAATAATTAATATAATGTTATGTCAAAATATGCCATGCATCTCATGCTACTAATGCAAATGATGCAGGTGAATGACACGAACACAAAAGATTCCGAAGAGGTAACTCTACAGTGCGGTTGATGCCGAAACGGTGGTTTTTCTAAAGCCTTTTTTGGATGGATGTAGAAATGTTTGTTAAGTGTGCGACAAATACACAAATGAATATATAAGACATCAACACTAACCTACGACCCCATGACGTGCTAAATTTTTCTCAAGGGATGAGATTTGTCAGGAGGCAGTTTTGGGTAAAACCAAAACCGAATAGAATACTCTCTGTTTTCATACACCCCAAACCGAAACTGAACTGAATCCATATGGTTCGGTTCGATTTTTAAACATTGGTTCAGTTTTTTGTTATAATTAGTATTTTTTATTCTCATCATTAGTAATACTGTTCGTTTTTTTGAAAGAAATAATCAACTTCGACAATAATACCATTACACAATAGTAACATCAACAATAGTAACCTTCGAAAAGTTGGCCGCAGGCTTGCGGCTATGGAACTGAGCATGCTGGACTAGTGTTTAAGAGAAACAAACAAAAACAAAGAGAAAGTCACGAAAGGGACAAGACATAAGTTATTGTCACTCATAGGCATTGTTTTAAATGTCCTCTGACATGTCCGACATGTCTCCCGACATGTCATTTTTTATGGTCAAACGATATGTTTTTTAAAAAAAATAGATTATGTCCTTTTGTAAAATATAGGCCGACATGTCCGATTTTTTCCGATATATTGGCCGACACGATTTTTAAATATATCGTCTGCTATTTTATTTTGTGTTATATTAGCATACTAGCAACATATATTTAAATCGCCTATGAATATTATATTATGTATGTTTAAATCGATTAGACTTATTGTTTTTATTTTTTAAAGTTTTATTCTTACTACAAATTTTATATAATTGTTTCACAATTTTTTAATTTTATATTATTAAAAATATGAAAAAATTTAATACCTTTATTATTTGATTGTTTGCATGTTTTTAAAATAAATTTATAAGTTTTGAAAGACTTATAATTAATCAAAGATTTTTAACTTTTAAATCTTCTTTATTTCAAATAAACTTATTATTATCAAAATAATTTTATTGCATACTATTAAATAATCATTTTGTATTTGTTAATAATATTTTATCTTAATTATTATTCGATTTTATTTTGTAATATAAATGACTCATTTTTATTTATTTGTTATATTATTTTTCTATTTTTATAACAATTATAGTTAGTATACATAAAAATAAAAATTTTATTTATAAGATATGAAAATCCGATATTTTAAAATATCCCCGACATGTCTCCGACTTCCGAAATCCGACATTTAAAAACTTAATCCGATATGTCGCCGACATCCGATATTTAAAACATTGCTCATAGGAAGGAGTAGACACTTGTTGGCCCTATTCGAGGCAATCAGGCAAAGTCGACTAACTACATGGGATATAACCGAATCGAACCAAACCAAAATGAGGCCGATTTTCACAACCTCAAAATCAAAACCGAATCGATTGGTTCGGTTCGAAAATCAATTCTCTCTGGTCTGGTCGGTTTTGGTTTTTTATGCACACCCCTAGGTTCACCAGGTGGTGTGAGAAATTCGTCCCAAATTTGACGATCACTCGAATGAATGCTTGAGACATCCACAACATGTTATGACTTGAGAGTGCATCAAATGCCTCCAACTTGTAAATGATCATAAGGTGTCCCATTGGGGTGCTCATGGAGTGGCTTATCAAAGAATTCATTAATAGCGTGATGATCCTCCAGATGTGCGACAATGTCCTCACAGGCAAGACAACTACTAGAAGGTCAACCCTAGGTTTTCGACTCTCGCTGGGGACATTGATTAGGAACTAACACATGAAGAGACTTTAAGGAATTTGTACTCAAATGCGCGGTTAGCGGGAAATGAAAAATGTAGGAATTTTAAAATTTGATGAATTTGAGGTTATAAGTATTTTAGAGATTTTGAGGGGAAGGGGTAGGTTCCGGGAATACTGCGAGGCTTGAAAGAGGAATGAAGAGTGAAGGGGAGGCTAGGTTTGGGTTTGTCCTATGTGATGGAGGTGGATTAAGAAGGTAGAAGGGACGGTTTGAGGGTAGGAATTGGTGGTTATAGGGATGAAAGGCGGAAGAGTTCCGACAGCTAAGGGCTCTGACGAGTTCATCTAGAGCAACAATGAGCGGAGGGGAATCACATAGAGCTGAGGAAGGTGTTGGAAGGCAGTTGGTTGCAAGGGACGGTAGTAGCAGGGTTGCTAAAGGACGAGAGTGGGGGGTGGCTGGTGAGGTCAAGATTTGTTAGTGGCTAGCGCAAGGTGACGGACGCGCGATGCCCTAACCCTGCAAGCAACCACGATGAATGGAATGGAGCCAACAACCCTAAAGATGTGAGAGAAATGCAAGCACACACAATCCAATGAACATGATACATACGACATAAACCCTAAACCTAATGTGAAAGCAAAACTTCAGTTAAACAATTAATTCATACGAGAGATTAATTAAAAAAATAAAATGTAAAACTCGTGTCTCAAATCACAATTAACCATGTTTGTTCAAATTACGTAATCAAAGTTCATTGCAAATTGATTGGGAATGCATCAGAATTCAAAGCACATGACGAATAAGAAATACACACCTTCGGAAGTTGCATAATCAAATTAATTTGGGCAAAATATTACTAACAATACAAGGAACTCGTACAATGCAAAAAAATGAAAAATGAGAGTAAAAACTAACCAAGTAATTGATGACGGACGTGGTGAGGGAATTTTGATGGTGGGATCCATTGGCTTGAAGGGCCGGGGAGGGTGAGAACAGTGGCATAGGGCTCGAAATAGGGTGTTAGTGACTGGACGGTGTACCGGCGGGGTCGCGGGAGGTTGGAGGGGTCGTGGTTGGCGGTATCGGGCTGTAGAATGTCATGTGCTTGCGGGCTGGAGCGGGATCGGGTGAAGCGGATGAGCTGCGTAAGAGGCGAAACAAAAGGTGGTTGGGATAGTGGATCTAGGAGTCAGCACCTAGAGGAGGAGTGTCCAACGACGTCACACCGCGCAGGGGCCGAAGTCCTCACTAGCCTGATCGAAGGAGTCTTCTTTCTTCCAAAAGTCCTTAATACCTGTAGATAACTGGTTGTTGGCATGATATAAGGGAATTAAGCTAAATGATCTGGTGACCCAAATTGTCCGATCGCACTACTTAACCTAATTCTCAAATATACAACAACACTCAAGCCTTTATCCCACTATAGTGGGGTCGGCTATATGGATTCTTTGTCGTCATTATGCCCTATCTATTTTCATAATCTCACCAATGCCTAAGTACATCATGTCTTTCCTTACAGTTTCATTCCAAGTGTTTATTGGTCTACCCCTCCCTCGTTTAACATTGCCTAGTGACTAGAATCTCACAACGCCTAACAGGTGACTCTAATGGTCTCCTTTGTACATGTACAAACCATCTTAGACGAGCTTCTCGCATCTTTTCTGCAATTGGTGTTACTCATGTATTAGCCCTGATACTTTCATTCCTAATTTTATCCAATTTCGTGTGTCCACACATCCACCTAAGCATTCCCATCTCCGCAACTCCCATTTTTTGCTCATGTACACAATTCACTGCCCAACATTCAGAACCATAGAGCATCGCGGGTCTAATTGTAGTACGGTAAAACTTGCCCTTAAGTTTTAGTGGTACTTTACGATCACATAAGATCCTCGACGCGTCTCTCCACTTCAACCAACCCACTTGGATTCTATGTGTCACATCTTTATCAATACCTCCGTCTTTTTAAACTATCGATCCAAGATATTTAAAACACTCACTACGGGAAATTTCTTGATCACCCAACTTAATAACGAAGATCATATTCATAAGGTTAACTAAATTTTACGTTGGTCATCTACCTAACACAACCCTCACCATTTCTCAAATATGCGTGTGAAAAATAAAAATAAATACATGAAAAAATGCAAATAAATGAGCCTGGCGTGATCACGGGATTCAATCGTCCATCTGACGGTCCAAAAATATCGACTCCCCTAATGTCAAATTTAAATACAACAATACTCAAGCCTTTATCCCGCTATATTGGGATCGGTTATATGGATTCTTTGTCGTCATTGTGCCCTATCTTTTGTCATAATCTCACTAATGCCTAAGTACATCATGTCTTGACTTACAGTTTCATTCCAAGTCTTTATTGGTTTATCTGTCCCTCATTTAACATGTCTAGTGACTAGACTCTCACAACGCCTAACAGGTGCCTTTAATGGTCTCCTTTGTACGTGTCCAAACCATCTTAGACGAGCTTCTCACATCTTCTCTGTAATTGGTGCTACTCCTGTCTTATCTCTGATATTTTCATTCCTAATTTTATCCAATCTCGTGTGTCCACACATCCACCTAAGCATTCTCATCTCCATAACTCCCATTTTTTGCTCATGTACACAATTCACTGCCCAACACTCAGAACCATAGAGCATCGCTGGTCTAATTGCAGTACGGTAAAACTTGCCCTTAAGTTTTAGTGGTACTTTACGATCACATAAGATCCCTGACGCGCCTCTCCACTTCAACCAACCCGCTTGGATTCTGTGTCACATCTTTATCAATACCTCCGTCTTTTTGAATTATTGATCCAAGATATTTAGAACACTCACTACAGGAAATATCCTGATCACCCAACTTAATAGTGAAGTCGTTTGTTCTTCTTGTACTGCTAAATTTAAGCTCCATATACTCCGTCTTTGCCCTGCTCAACCTAAAACCCTTCTTTTCTAAAGTATCTCGCCAAGATTCAAGTTTTGTGTTTACACCCTCGCGCGTCTCATCAACTAAAACGATATTATCCGCAAACAATAAACGCCAAGGTATTGCTTGTTGGATATGTCTGGTGAGCTCATCTAAGATAAGGGTAAAGAGATAAGGGCTTAAAGTTGAACCTTTATGTAAGCCAATGGTGATAGAGAATTTCTGTATTAATCCTCCAGATGTCTTCACCCTTGTCACTAAATTTGTATACATATCTTTGATTGTGTCAATATATGATATATTTACACCTTTCTTTTCCAAGACTCTTCATAAGATCTCTCTTAGAACTCTATCATAAGCCTGCTCAAGATCAATAAACAACATATGCAAATCTTGTTTTCTTTCTTGATAATTGTCATTGAGTCTCCTCAAGAGATGTATAGCTTCCATGGTCGACCTCCCTGGCATGAATCCAAATTGATTCTCCGAGATGTTAGTCTCTCGTTTTAATCTTCTTTCTATTACTCGTTTTTATAGTTTCATGGTATGACTCATCAATTTAATTCTTTTATAATTAACACAATTTTGTATATCCTTTTTATTCTTATACAAAAGTACCAAGATACTTACTCTTCATTGGTCTGATATCCTTTTTGACTTCAGTATCTTATTGAAAAAACATATAAGCCACAAAATTTCTTCATTTCCTAGAAATTTTTATACTTCGATGGATATATCGTCTGGCTCAACCGACTTTCCATTTTTCATCTTATTTAGAGCATCTTTTACCTCTGATACTTGAATTTTACGATAAAACGTTATGTTCGTATGCTTCTCTGATTTATTTAACTCTTCCAAGTTCAATTCATTGTCCTTTGTTTTATTATAGAGTTGATAAAAGTATCTTTTTCATCGCTCTTTAGTATCCACATCAACCGTCAAAACTGTATTTGTCTCATCTTTTATGCATTTTACTTGTCTTTCTTTCTCTAGCTTGAACAATTTCATATATGTCACGTTCTTCATATTTAATATCTAGTCGCTTGTAAAATTCTTCATAAGCTTGACTTCTTATTTTACTTACTGTTTGTTTAGCTTCTTTTTTAGCGACTTTATACCTGCTAAGTTTTCATCATTCCTACAAGCGTAGAGTGATTTATAGCTGATCATCTTTGCCCTCACTTTGTCTTGCATTTCTTCTTTTCACCACCAAGATTTTTTATTTAAGGACGCACGACCTTTTGTTACTCCAAGTATGTTATTTCCGCTTATTCTTAAATGTGAACACATAACTTATCATGAGACGTTAGAATCAACAAAAGGGTCATCAACTAGTTGTTCCATAACTGCCTTCTTGAAAACAACCTGCTTTTTCATCTTCAAGTTCCACCACTAAATTTTTTTCAATATTTTTATTCGTCTTAAATTTATTATATTTAATTTGTACATCTAACACCATTAACCTATGTTATGTTGTCAAACTTTCTCCTAGTATAACTTTGCAATCCTTACAAATCATTTTATCTCTTTTGCGAGTCATAAATAATCAATTTGTGATTTATTTGGTCCGCTTTTAAACGTAATTAAATGTTTTTCTCTCTTTATGAAAAACATTTTTGATACAATTAGCTCGTGCTACGGAAAAATCTAAAATGGTTCGTCCTTTTTCATTCATTTCTCCATATACATATCCTTCATGAACGACTGTGTAATCTACATTTCATTTCCCTATATGTCCATTTAAGGCTTTATTTGGCACAGCGGTGGTGGGCCCATACGACGGTTCCTCCCGCGGCGATCGAACTGGAGGCGGGGAGTTGGGGATCGAAACGGAGCGGTTTGCGGCATTTTTCAGGGGGCGGCGGGGGGAAACGGAGCAAACGCCGCCGGAGGGCGTTTGTTTACCCCGCCGTCCGGCGGCGTTTGCCCCAAACGGCCGGCGAAAACGCTGCGCCAAACGAAGCCTAAGTCTCCTCTTATGACAATATTTTCTCTTTGTGAGATTTCTCTTACTAAATCATCTAAGTCTTCCCAAAATTGCATTTTAATAGCTTCACTTAATTCTACTTGTGGCGTAAAAGCACTGATCAGATTAATAATTTCCTTTCTATGACCAATTTAAGAGCTTAGATTTTATCACCTTTTCTACTTACCCCAACAATTTCATCATTCCAAGTAGTATCTATACAACCCCGTATTCGCTAAGTCGGGCCCCCCGACGAAGCCAAGAATCCTCAGGTTCGAGCTAGTCAAGTAGGCGAGTGGGCAGACAGACTCGCACTTGTCCAGAGGGAGCATAAGGTTCTCGCCAGATCAGCGGAATGGCTTTCGCCCAAAGGGAGCGTAAGGCTCTCGCCAAAGTATGCGAATCCCCCACTCGCCCTGTTGGGGAGCAACGTAGGCGAATGCTCGGCTCACCCCGGCATTCGCCTCTTCCGGCGAATGGTGCCCTCATAGATCACTCGCCTAGTGGAGAGGTCCAGAGGCAAAATTACCTGGATGCCCCTGGAGGTCTGCAAATAGCCTTATAGAACAGCGAATTTACGTTGTTGGCAGATCCAATTGGGTTGCATATAGCAAAATAGAACATCAGAGTTATGTTGTTGACATACCAGGTTCAGGAATCTATAAATAGACCTTGTGGGCACCTTTGGAGAGGACAGCTCTTTTTTAGCTTTTTCTTCTTTGAGTTATTTTGGTTTAGCTGTGTCAGCTCTCCAAAGTGCCCAGCTCAGCTTTCTGGCTTGGGAGGGGAAGCGCTATAGAGATCTTCCGGGTGTGTGGTGGGACCTCCACGCTACAGCCCAGGGTCAGTTTTCAAGTTCCTAGCGACTAGTCAGGAGTCCAAGTTTGGGAGAAGTAAGTGCAGGCTACACCCCTAGGTCTGAACTCTCGTTGGGGCCAAGTTTTGGCTTCAACAGTATCCACAATAATACCTACTCCACTGTTTGTTTTATTTTTTTTCTGCGTACCATAATTTAAAACCTGAATTATCTAAAAATTTAGCTTTCTCACCCAACCATCTAGTCTCTTGCAGACATAAAATATTTATCTTTCTCCTAATGATTGTATCCACTACTTCCATCGTTTTCCTCGTTAACGTACCTATATTCTAACTTCCAAACCTAAGTCGATCACAATTTCTACGACATACTTCCCTAGGACGTATAATATGTGAGGACTTTTGCCTATTTAACACTACACTCAAGTACTCTTGGAGGTGCAGCGGTCCTTGTCAAGACGCTGCATTCGGACCATACGACGACGACTCTTACAAATTTAACACTACACCCAAGTCCTGGAGATACAACGGTCCTTGCCAAGACGTCGCATTCGGACCATGTGACGCGTTCCTTAAGGGAAACAACCTAGCTTTTGCACAATTTCTCAAATGATCCATATTCATAAGGGTGACTAAGGCTTCATTTGGTAGAGCAGCTGCGGTTGTCAAAAGAGTTGTTGTAAATGCAAGTTTGTAAATGGAGTTGTTGGAAACTGGTTGCTGGAAATGGAGATCTGTTTGTGTTGTCCGTGTTTGTAAAGCTGTTCAGAACAGAGAACCGTTTGGCAAAACAGCGGTGACGTTTTATAAATATTTTTAAATTATAAAATATTTTCTATTATATATATTTTAAATTGTTTAAAATAATTTTAATTGGGAATAATATTTAAATTGTTTAAAAGAATTATATAATATTTTCTATTATATATATTTTTAGTTAATAATATTACTGTATATATTATATACTTTAGTACATAATAATTATAAGCCTCCGCCCTGCTCTGCCTGCAATTCAAAACCTTTTTAGGGTTTCCTCCGGCGGCTCCCCCGCCGGCGGCCTGCCCGAAGCCCACCGGCGGGCTCGTCGGACCCCGGCGAACCCGCCGGGGGTATCCCGACGACGCTCCGGCAAGGCCGTCGGGATACGGTGGCCCTGCCGAAGCGCCGTCGGGATACCCCCGGAGGGTTTATCGGGGTCCGGCGAGCCCGCCGGTGGGCACCGGGCTCCGCCGGCGGCGGCTATCCTAAAAAAACTACGGGCGCGCGGGGTACGGGAAGGCGGCACAACTGAAAATCTATCCTAGGCCCTAAACGCATCGAACTGGAGGTGCGGGGCAGGGTTTCGACAGGCGGCATTTGCAGGCTTGGAGTAAAACGGCACTGATCCAAACAATGGCGGAAAAACAAATGCAAAAAACACGCAGCGGTGTATTTTAGCAAAACGGAACGCCCAAAAACGGAATACCAAATGAAGCCAAGTTTTACGCTGCCCGTCTACCTAACACAACCCTCACCATTTTTCAGCCAGGCTTGGGACCGGCACAGGTTGGTTTTAATTTCAAATATAAATACAAATTATATGAAGATATATGAGACATTCATGTGCTCTTCATTTTTTTTTCATTCATTATATCCTAGTTTTTGAAAAAGTGTGAATCCTGTATCATATGATATTGTCTCTCGTATCCATATGATACTGTTTCTCGTTATCTTTTCTCCATGGCAGCATAGCTTGCTGAAAAGAACATGCCGCATTGAATATTGATATGAGGAAATTGCTCTTAGCAAGCTTAAGCGTACTTTTGAGGTGCTTGAGCTTAAAGCACTTGCTCATTGTATGCAGAGCTTAAACTTTTGCATCTTAAGAAAATGAGTAGAAACGGTTGGTAGAATTAAGATTGTTTAAGCTGTCTTCATCTATATTGTTTAGCCCGAAACAGAAGACTTTATAGTGCTTATTTGAAAATTAACTGTTGTGTACTTTACCTTTGCTAGGATCCTCTAAGAGGTGGTAGGGATGAGCTACTTGAAGACATAGTTTCTGTCATCCATACGGGCGATGCTGCTGCTCTAGCCAGAGATGCTGTTGCATCTCCGGCTCGACGTCTTGTGCCCGAAATGATCCTGCAACTGGCTCGCAAAATTAGCCCTTTCTAGATTGCAGCCTAATTTTGAGGTGATGGTTCATTAAACTGCTGTATGCACTGTTCTTGTAAGAACAAAATGTACATAATAATTGCTATGATTCCAACTGTGCTCATTTACCAACTAGCTACTTATGCACGTTGATAATGTAAAATTGAATATATGTTACATATCCCCTGATGTTTTGATGCTAACATTTGAAATACTTTTTTTTTGGTCAGATTGATTCTTTCAGTGATCAGGTAATGTTTTGATGTGCTGCTAAGTGCTAGTATCGTATAGATCTTTCATTCGTAAGTGTGATCCTCAATTTGAATTGACTCGTTCTCAGCTAATGTCGGCTCGAATAAATTCGAGTAGACTCGAAAATCGCTTGTAGTCAAATGGGTTCAGCCAAATTTGAACCATATCAAATTTCTTCAATTTTGAGCCTGCTCACAAAGGTCTTGAGCTGGCTAAAAATTGCTATGAGAGTTTAGAGTCGAAAAGTCTGGAGCCAGAAAATCTTACATGAAGATTAAGGTTCCGTTTGTGGGACTTATTTTCACCGGTCAAGCGGTTACGGTCGCATGAACCAGATCATAATTAAGGTCTGGTTCATGCGGTCGTAACCGCTTGACCAATAAAAATAGGTCCCCCCAAACGGAACCAAAGTATCAAGGAGAAAGATGACCGCGCGAGCGTAAGACAACAAATTATGAAGCTTACATGGTCCCAGAGAATGCAACAATATTCAACAAATGGGTTCTAGCCTAGGATTGAACTTCTTGAATGATAGATATTAATGAATAATGTTACTAGCAAGTAACAACGCATCATTTTGTTATTTGACAGCATCAACGAAGGCGTTTAAAGTTGTTATCGATTTGATTTCAAGCCTATTCAAGCTCGGCTTAAAGTCAACTCGAATTTCTTCGGTAAATTCTAAATCGACCTGAGCTCAAATGGGTTCTAGCCGATTTTGAACTAGCTCAAATTTCTTCATTTTGAGTCAGCTCAAAAAGATTTCTAGGGGGCTTGAAATTGCTAGCTATGAGGGGCGGAGTTGGAGATTCTAGAGTCTGAAACAATACATTTAGTGAAGATTGTGTGTGTGTGTTGGTGGGGGAGTACCCTCAGAGCTTAAGATTGATTTAAGATTAATTTATGAACAACTTACAGTATACAATGGGCTAGCGACACAATCACATGGTATTAGTTATAAGTATAATTGCTAGCGGCTCAACAAAATATATGAATATATTTTTTTTATATTTTTATTTTAGTTTAGTAGGGGAGCCTTTGCGCACCGTTTGAGGTGTTGTCATGTGACCTTGATGTCATGGGTTCGAATCCTGGAAGTAGCTTCTTGTAAATTGCAGGGCAAGGTCTGCCTACATTTCACCCTTGTGGTTGGACCTTTCCCCAAACCCTTGTTGTGTGGGGATGCTTTGTGCACCGGGCTGCCCTTTGCCTTTTATATTTATTTTAGTTTAGTTTTGAGTCAATATTGTGTTGGCTTGGTAAGACAGAGACCTGAGGTTAGTTTGAAATAAGAGGGAGCAAAGTTTTGGCTCGTGGATTGTATTGTTTCGATTTAATGTCAAAATTTGAGCTGATTTATTGAGCTATTGTAAGTTATAAGTTTTCATTTTTCCGGTAAATTCCGCCACTTTTTAATAAATTTCATAATAATTCAACCTTGAATAACTACTTGTTTTATGAAGTTCCATTGTTAAACGGCAGATTTGATTCAGAGACTAAAGGCCCCATTTGGTAACCCGTTTTCGGGCTTAATAATGCATTTGTTTTTCCACTTTTTTCGAGCCGCGCAATGTTTTATCGTTGCTGAAAAAACAGCGGGCCGAAACCCTCACGCAAGGCTCCAGTTGTGTCGCGTTTAGGCGAGATCGCGAGTTCTCTAGGGTTTTCCCCGCCGCATCGTCTTTGACGGCAGCCACGCGAGGATCCGACGGGAGGTTTACAGCATCTTTCCTGATCTGCTTTTTGATCTCTCACTGCATCTTCTCCCATGGGATCTGACGGCATACCGCATCTTCTCCGACGGAATCGCGGGGTATGTTTCTTCCTCCTCTCTCGCCGATCACTTTTTCCTCCTCTCCTCCCATTGACATGGCTTCCTGATGCAAGACGGCGCGTAGAGTTTGCGCTTCTGTCCGCTTTTCTATAGGAAACCCTAAATGCATGCGGTGATTAAATTAAATTTTGTCAAGATTTTGAGCGTGCATTGCAAATACTTTGAAAACTTAAGCAACTTTGAAAAAACACAAAAGTTAACTATTTTGCTTCAAAATTATATTTCTTAAAAAATGGTTCAATTTCTAAATCTGGGAAGGAAACTCGCAACTTTCGTTCCGTTCCCTTGGTCGCAATAAAAAAAATTGTGAACTTCAAATACGTTTTCGTTTGGAGTTTTCGACGTAGCGTTTGCTGACGAAATTCGGGTGAAAATCCAACAATAATCTATTTATCCTAATGAGAAAATTTAGACACACAAAGAAAAAAAAAATAGAAGCAAGTTACCCACGGAAAGATGCGTCTTTCCATATCCGAAGTCGACGGCGATCACGCGAGTAATTCCTCGTCACCACAAAGAATCTCTCACTCATAGACGAAAGTGGTTCCACGGAATCACTCACTCTAGAGAAGCCACAAACCTAACAATCTAAATTCACTCGCTCTCACATAGGTGGATCCACGAAATCTCAATCACTCAAGATGGAATCACGAAATCTCAAGCAAAAAGTCACTATTCACGGAATTAAAACATTCTCAGCAATCTCCCAAACTTTTGTTCATAATAGCAGTTTTCTACACTAACACGAAGCAATGTCTGAACGGTGACATCATATCTAATTCAATCATTACTTGGAAACACAGGGAATAACCCAACGGAAACAATAATCAAATACTAACATCAGTTTTACTGTTCATGAAATCAATTAAAGAAATACAAATACATTCTACTGTTCATCTTCCTCCTTAACTTTCAACGGAAACACAAAGACACAGCTAACAAGAATTAAACAGTTCACCCTAATCACATGTCATTGACGGCAAAGGCCTCTCTACAGGAAATCAAATGCAGCAGCAAGCAAGCTTAGAACATTTAATAACACCAACTCTAAAGGAAGCACCTACAGGAAATCAAACGGAAATTCCTATTTCTAAACTCACAACAGCATCCACAGTATCGCACTGTTCATCGTCTCTTTCACCGGACAGTTAACCGACTGAATGACTAGCACACATCTCAGCTTTAACTTTCACGATTTCATCATTCTTCACCCCCAAAATTACAACAAATCCCTATTTATAGGGTTTCGAAAGAACCAGGAAGCTTTGCACATGAAGTCGGTGGTTTGCTGGAGAACGGCCATGACGGACTCTTGATCGTGGTAGAAGTTACAGAAACTGGCGAAGTTGAGGCAGCGGGCGTGGTCAACGTGGTTGGAGGCTTCGGCGTCATGGGCGACCGTGAATCCAGCTCGAGTTGAGGCCGAAAAGGAGGAACCCCCAATTTGCGGAAGGCAACCTGTGCGGGATCGGGAGATAGGGAAGATGAACAATGTGAATTTTCTTTTTCCTCCTGCTCGTCTGCCCTCTGAACCAGCTTCTTAAATAGTAATTCAATATATATATATATATATATATATATACAGAAAACTGTAAAAACGCGCAGTGCGTTTTTGATAAAAAACCGCGCTCCTTAGAAAAATGGAAAAAACACCTTCTAAACAGCATTTTTAGAAAAAGTGGTCAACATGAAAGTTGTAGATCTCGTCGAGATCTACAACTTTCATGTTGACCACTTTTTCTAAAAATGCTGTTTAGGGGGTCTATTTTCAAAAGGCGCGAAGGTGGTTCCGCCCGGTAATTATTTCGATTTTTATTTTTTGCGCGGACCCCCCTTCGCGCCTTTTGAAAATAGACCCCCTAAACAGCATTTTTAGAAAAAGTGGTCAACATGAAAGTTGTAGATCTCGACGAGATCTACAACTTTCATGTTGACCACTTTTTCTAAAAATGCTGTTAAGGTGGTGTTTTTTTCATTTTTCCGGGGAGCGCGGTTTTTTATCAAAAACGCGCTGCGCGCATATTCAGTGCCCCCATATATATATATATATATATATATATATATATATATATATATATATAGTTTAACAGTTAAAATTTTTTAATATATATATATATATATATACATTATATATATATATATATCTATCACCATAATAGAAATATTAAAGAAATGAATTTTTAATTCATAGAATTGATTTCGGTCATCCGATTTGTTCCACTATTTCAGCAACCGTATGATCAAATCAACTCCCTTTCTCCACTTTTTCGTAGGGGTTCTAAACCTACTAAAGGGGTCCTAAACCTATTTAAAATTAGATCATAGACTATTTAAAATTAGTCCATAGACCGCCCGCTACACGCTAACACACAGCTTGCCCGCTTCCAGCCCGCAACCAACCTGTGCCAGCACGATAAGAGGAACACTTCAACAGGCAGACCCTGACTTTGGTTTATATACTTAAAACTTTAAAGAAAATAGGCAGTGTGGGACTATTGAAATAGGCGGATGAAAAATAGCGGGCTCTGCTGCTTTGTATGCTTTCTAATTTATTTTTTGGAAATTATATTCATAATGAACAATTAATGTTGTCTGAGATAGGCGGCTGAACAGCTTTTTTATTTTTATTTTTCAAAAAAAAAATCTTAATAAACTTTTTTTAATTGTTTTTTTAGATTTATAAGAACTATCAAGCGGGACACCAGGAGCGGGCGAAGCCCGCCGTCATCGGTCAGGTATTATCGTGCTTGGCCAAAGTGACGGAGCCCTGTGTCGGGCACAGGTAGATCTTGCATTAGAATTGAAGCCGGGGGCGGGCGACGTCGTCGGTGTTGAAGCCAAAAATGACCTCTGTGGAGTTCGACCCTTGGGGAAGGGGTGACCTCACACCTACTACACTCGGAAGAACGTCACGGACCAAAGACTTGGGAGACTAGGAATAGACCCTTGGCTCTAGTGTGGAGATTCCACCACACACCCGGAAGGTTACTAGAACACTTCCCCTCCCTCACCAAGTAGCTGAGCTGGGCGCCTTGGAGAGCTCTCTCTACTCTACCAAGATGAAACTAAGGGAGGAGGAGGTAAGGAAATCTCATCCTCTCCAAAGGCACCCAAGGGGGTCTATTTATAGTTTTTCCAAGTCTTGGGGTCAAAATGACCAAAATGCCCCTAAGGCAAATAAGCCTCAAGCCAATAGGAAAACCCAACATCGGGGGGTAAAGAGGTAATCCCCCCTCGAGGGCACGACGGTAAAAACAGGTCGGGCGAGCTGGCGGTTAGGCGAGAAGCGAGGGGCGGCCTGGGCGAACAGGCGGCTTGCGAGACGAGACAGTCTGCGGTCTGCCTGACGAGACGGCCTGCCTGACGAGAGGGCCTGCCTGACGAGAGGGTCTGCCTGACGAGAGGGCTTGCCAGGCGAGAGGGCATGCCTGACGAGAGGGCCTACCTAACGAGAGGACCTGCCTGACGAGAGGGCCTGCCTGACGAGAGGTTCTGCCTGACGAGAGGTCCTGCCTGACGAGAGGGCCTGCCTGACGAGAGGGCCTGCCTGACGAGAGGGCCTGCCTGACGAGAGGGCCTGCCTGACGAGAGGGCCTGCCTGATGAGAGGGTCTGCCATGCGAGAGGGCCTGCCTGACGAGAGGGCCTGCCTGACGAGAGGGCCTGCCTGACGAGAGGGCCTGCCAGGCGAGAGGTCCTGCCTGACGAGAGGGCCTGCCTGACGAGAGGTCCTGCCTTACGAGAGGTCCTGCCTGACGAGAGGTCCTTCCTGACGAGAGGGCCTGCCTGACGAGAGGGCCTGCCTGACGAGAAGGCCTGCCTGACGAGAAGGCCTGCCAGGCGAGAGGGCCTGCCTGACGAGAGGGCCTGCCTGACGAGAGGACCTGCCTGACGTGAGGACCTGCCTGACGAGAGGGCCTTACTCGGCGAATACGGGGTTGTACAGCCGGCCGGGTACTGTGGTGCGTGGTCATCGGGCCGGAGGCCCGTGCCTGCCACTCGTGTGTATATATATATATATATATATATATATTCACACAAAACAAAAACATTGCAAATTACACAACCACAAAAGGCCACTAATGACAAATAAAATGTGCTAGACTCAGGGCCGATAGTGGTCGAGTCGGGTGCGGCTTGATCCGGACTATTCTCCACCAACTCTCCCCCTCTCGAAATCAGTCATCTCTGGTGAGTGCTCGGAGCGGTAGTGTTGTAGATGATCACCATCCATGCTCTTTTACTCCTTGGCCAAGATCTAACTGGTCTCGGTCTCTGGTCTGTCGTGCCAACAAATCAAGTATCTTTGAAAACCATCATCAGTAATGGTCACTGTCCAATATGTGCTCGGGATCTGAAATAGAATAATCTTTTGGCATCCATGCTCAACCTGAAAATTGTCAGTGGAAAATGGTAGAACTGCGGGTGGTGTGTCAGTAGCGGAATGAAAATTGATATGTCCTGAATGTGACTCCTCACTCTCACTCAGAAGAATCAAATGGAGGAGAAGGCAATGGAAATTCTAAAGACGCATGCGGGTAGTCGTTGAATAAAGTCAGATCGGCTACGTTAAAAACAATATTTGCTCCTCAAACGGAAGGTGATGAGTTGTAAATATACCTATATGTTCGTATTTTATTTAAGTCATTTTTGTTTATTTTTATATTTTTTAGTTTGTTTTGTTCAATAAATTGTTTCTTTTTTGTAAATTTTTATTTCTAACTTAGTTTTTTTTATTTTTCTGAAATTGTCCAGAAAAATAATTTTCGGCCCTGTCACGCCCGTGACCATGCCCGACACGGGCGTGTCAGGCCCTCAACGCAATCAGCCAGTCAAAGTCAATAATTTCACTCTTCCGAGCCCGACACGCCCAACGTCACGCCCGTGTCAAAGCCTGTCACGCCCGTGTCGAGGCCGACACGCAACGTTTAGTCAAACAGTCAACGCTGCCGACATCAGGATGCCAGCTGTCCGGGTCACGCCCCCCTGTCACGCCCGTGACAATTCTGTCACGCCCGTGTCCGCCACGTGGGCTGCCCCGAAGTCAAAGCGCGCGACTTTACCGGATTGGGTTCCCCACCCAATAGCGGGGTTCTCAGCGTAATGCGGGCGTTAAGAGGAATCCTTCGTCGGTCTAGCGATCGGTCGAATAGTCTTAGCGTTCAGGTGAGCGATAGTCCTAGAGATAAGTGAGCTCATTCCTTTGGAACCTCCACGGCCGAGTCTCCGCCTTAATTAATTTGAAAATTAGGATCTCTTTTTATTAAAAGTTTACTTTAGTTCAATTCTCTTTTTGATAGCGTCGCGCTAAGTTGGTCATCGGACTTCCGCACTTATTTACTGCATTTTTTCCTGCTTTCTTTTTATGCTTATTATTATTATGCATTTTTTATATTTTTAAACCAAACTAAGATATTATCGGTAGAATAATAGGCTTTCAGGGAAAGAGTAGATATAGCTAAGCCGGCCCCGAGAACAATACGACCCCGATATTCCGCACCGGAATATCCTGTACTACACGCGATAGGTGCACTTGCCTCCCTCTCGTTAAAACTCGGTTTCTAACAAAACAAAACGCTCTTCTTTTTATAAATAAAAACCTCCACTTTCACACCTAAATAAGAGCCGGCGTTTTAACCATCAGAAGGCATCTCAAGTTCATACGCATTTTACTCAATCCGCTTTACTACTCGATAGGGTACAGGTCTACGGTCAACTAGCTTCTTTAAGGTACCCAAAGATAACCGTTCCAAATTTAGCCAAACCATAACCAAGTCATCCATTTTGAAACTAGTAGCTTTTTTATGCTTTTTAGCTTAAGTTGCATAGAAGTCATAAATATTATGCAATATCATGCTCAATTTCTGTATGCAAATCATGCAAAAGTAAAAGATGACTATTAACACAATTAACGCCACAAATCGATGGTTTCAGATACTAAAAGCAACTCCTGGGATAGGTATATGATCAGGAGGCTCAGAGGCTGGATCATAAAAGATTTCATCGCGGGGGCAATGAACACTCAAATGCAAATCAGAGACATCAGTGATCAGATGTGTCAACATGGTGTGTGAACTGTCTCTGCAAGTGCGGGTGACAAGTATCAACGAATCAACGAGTGCACCTTCTAACTCGACCGTGTCACTAAAGATGGATACATCTCAAATGTGTAGTGAACCCAGAAGTTTTTCATCTAGGGGTTCACCGAGAGGGGTATAATAAAAGTCGTCGCAAATGCGATGCGTACAAACGTAAGCTCCAAAGACAGATGAAGTGCTCTCATATAGACGATAATGCAGGTGAAGTATGACAACCGTGATAAATGTACTAAGATAAAGTGAGGCGTCAGGTGGCTAACCAGGTGGGACATCTGAAAACTCATCTAGAGGGAGAGTGATCAGATGGCTATGATCAAACCCTACTATGTGGATGCCAAACTCAAAATCATCTCTCTGAAGCACTATCGACATTAAAGGCGAAAATGGCGCAGGTATTCATGTCTTAAAATTTGTTAGTGTGTTAACCACATGAATCTCATCCATACATGGAAGAGGTGGCTCATCTGCAGGCTCAATAGGAGTGTCGTCAAATGACTCATTGATAAGTAAAAAGTTGTGTTTCTTTTTTTTCTTTTAACGGTGATTTGGATAATTCATTTTATGTGTTGCGTTTTATTTCTTTACTTAGATACTGCGATTAAGGCAAGCGTACCTATCGAGTAATAGTATAGTATTTATTTTCAAATATCAAAGCCGTATTTTCCCACGGATCTGTGTCGAGTACTCTACTTGAAGGAATGAAGCTATTATTTTATCGAAAAGAGTAGAGGTTTATGTTTGTTTTTAAAGTAAAAAAATAAAATTTATATGCTTAGGTTTTGAAAATAGATGAAGGAGAGAGCATCGATTTTGATTATTTTAGAAGATATTTAAGAAACATTCGAAGTTATTATTAATTAAAATACTTGACTGTGGAGGTTCCCTAGATATGAATACACCTCTATCGAGGATACACCCACCTGAGATTAAGATAAATTGATCGAACTTTCGTCCTCCAAAAATATCTTAACACACGCTTTACGTTGTGAACCCGGCTATTGACCTCTTAATGATATATATTCGAAGGTTCAACTCAGGAGGCTTGCGTTCATCTCTTTCGAGTGTGATGCGTAGTTTCTCTTTACCTGAGAGTGATAAATTTGTAGACACGAACTTTTCGGCTACTAGTTACGAAATTCCGAAGTGAAAACCATATATCGATTTGTATGGTTTCACTTAACTTTGTTCTTAGGTAATTCTTAAGTTTTTAATTTATTATGTAAAAATTTAGGGTTTTAAATAATATTATATCCAACATTTATTTCAAACAAGCGCTACAACGACATATTTTCAAAATACAGTTGGAATTACAAAAATATATATCCTTCCCAACATATCTTTGTAGACTGCTAAAAAGTACTTAGCCTGTCAATCGGGATAGAGGCGGTAGTAGAAATTGAAATGACATATAAATGTGCAGAAATAATATCCGTCCCACTATCTTAATCAAGCGCTAAAAAGTTTTTAGCCTCTCATCCGGGATATGGGTGATAGTAGAAATTGAAATGACATATAAAAGTGCAGAAATCATATCCGTCTCACTATCTTAATCAAGCGCTAAAAAGTTCTTAGCCTCTCATCCGAGATAGGAGTAGTAGTAGAAATTGAAAAACAGAAATTAAATAATACTTGAACAATAACTTGAAAGCTGAAATTTATTAGACTTAAAAAGTGTTACACACAGAACCCAAAATAGGGTTTGGAAAATATCACTCAAAAGTTACTCATAAATACTAAGAAGAACTATGTGGAACTCTACTAGTTCTCTCTAACCATCAGCCTTGACCATCTATTTATAGAGAAAAAAAAGTGCTTTTGGAAAAGCTTTCAAACAGCTTTTGGAAAAATTGCAAAACAGCTTTTGTAAAATCTGAAAATCAGCTTATGGGTGATTGGACTGCTGACTGGGCTAGCGGATAAGCTTGACGCTGACTAGACTGCTGACTAGGCTAGCTGGATAAGCTTGACGCTGACTGGACTTCTGACTAGGCTGGCTGGATAAGCTTGACGCTGACTGGAATGTTGACTGGGCGGCTGAATAAGCTTGACGCTGACTGGACTGCTGACTGGGCGGCTGGATAAGCTTGACGTTGACTGGACTGCTGACTGGGCGGCTGGATAAGCTTGAGGCTGACTGGATAAATTGGTGCAAAAATTGCTACAGCCTGGATTCGAACCTACGACCTCATGAAACTCATCAAAGCTTCCACTGCACTAGGCCAATTGGTCATATCTGTAAAGACAAGAACTATAATATATATATTATATTTGTTACACTTACAGAATTAATAAATAACAACATATACTTAACTTAATTATAAAATAATTAACTTAATTAATACACTTATATATATTATAGTTCTTATTTGTATAGTTTTATATTATATATATTTACATATATATATATATTTATATTTATATATATTTAAAACAAGTCATTATTCATTAATTTATATGAATTATTATAATTTGTGCTTAGAAATACAACTAAAATCTATACTAAAATATGTATAAATTATTATTCATCACCCATCAGTAGAATGAAGGTCCTCCAGTAGCAAACCATCAGAAGGGGTCGTATTCCTAGACAGAGTAGAGGTGACTACCTCGAGATCGATCACTATATGCTCTCGGCTCCCGATCGTAATGTCACTCGGTGCGCCATCAGGTGTGGTGATATGACTCGGTGCGCCATCGGGCATGGTGAGGTGACTCGGTGTGCCATTAGGTGAAGTGTGCAAGAAGTCTACACTCAAAAGAGAGCTAGTAGATATAGAATCAAAGGCGGTTTCACTAAGTGGGGCAGACTCACATGGGGGTTGACTCCACACATTATGTATGAGAATATCAGACAAATAGGGTGATGTCTCTCTGCTTTGGGCAGTGGAACGCTCTTGCTGATCCTTAATGGCTATCATCATGTTCGTCTTCGGGACACTAGGAGGATCACTTGATGTGATGTACTCTTGATGAAAGTGACCTCTATAGGTATTTCGAGGGTAATCATGATGAGCGTCCATAATATAATTATGTCGTGCTCGTAGATGATCATTTGTCCTACGAACGTGCGGTGGTGATTGCACATATACAGTCTCGGGTTCCTCATATAGAGGTGACGTGTAGTATTGATAATGGGCGTCATACTGAACTCTATCCTCATAATATGGTGTCAAAGGACTAATAGAATCCACTCGAGTACGAGGATAAAAATGACAATAGCCATCGTACTGATCATCTCTAGTATAATGAGATCGTATTAGTGGATCAACACGTTCTCTGGCAGTGATGTACAATGATCGAGGATAATCATCGAAATATCGCACAGATCTCTGTGATTGGGTATTATGGGAGTGGGTGTAAGTGAAGTCTTGGTCCTCAAATAAAGGATTTCTCCTAAAAGTAGATCTTTCCACATAGTGATGAGGAACATCGTAATGTGCACGAACAGAATGCTCATCTCAAATTTGAGGTGGCATTGACGCTCGATGAGGCATTTCTAAACTATTCACCCTACCTCTAAAGTTTTCTAACGTTTCTCGCATGACCATGTTAAACTCGGCAATTTGGTGGGTGAATGAAAGAATCCATGGGGGTGGTTCATTCCCTTCATTTCCACGACTCGGTTGACCTCGTTCAACTCGACGCATTCTATCACTACGCCGATGCATGCGAACACACAAGTCAAATGCAATGATGGTGCTAAAAAATTTCTCTTTTTTTAAAAAAATTTAAAATGATACGCGGGTTCCTATTATACGCAGGGAGGATCTCGAAACTTAGAAAAATTTCGGAACCTTCCTCTTATACCAAATTGATGCAAGACGGCGCATAGGGTTTGCGCGCATGTTGGCTTTTCTATAGGAAACCCTAAATACATTGCACAAAAGTTAACTATTTTGCTTCAAAATTAAATTCCTTAAAAAATTGTTCAATTTCTAAATCCGGGAAGAAAGCTCGCAATTTTCGTTCTGTTTTCCTGGTCGTAGCAAAATGGAAATCGTGAACTCTAAATACGTTTCTGTTTGAAGTTTTTGACGTAGCGTTCGCTGACGAAATTTGGGTGAAAACCCAACAAAAATCTATTTATCCTAATGAGAAAATTTAGACACACACAAAGAAAGAAAATAGAAGCAAGTTACCCACGAAAAGATGTGTCTTTCCGTATCCGAAGTCGGCGGCGATCACACGAGTAATTCCTTGTCACTTTTGATCCCCCGCTCTGAGGTCGGCCACTATCGCACACATGCACCACGAAGAATCTCTCACTCATATGCGAAAGTGGTTCCACGGAGTCACTCACTCTAGAGAAGCCACAAACCTAACAATCTAAATTCACTCTCTCTCACAAAGGTGGATCCACGAAATCTCAATCACTCAAGGTGGATCCACAAAATCTCAAGCAAAAAGTCACTATTCACGGAATTAAAACATTCTCAGCAATCTCCCAAACTTCTGTTCATAATAGCAGTTTTCTACACTAACACGAAGCAATGTCTGAACAGTGACATCAGATCCAATTCAATTGTTCATCATTACTTGGAAACACTGGGAATAACCCAACGAAAGCAATAATCAAATACTAACATCAGTTTTACTGTCCACGAAATCAATTAGGGTCCGTTCGGCGCACGGGTATTAGCTTTCTGGAATTGACTTTGGTTAGAAAACTAATATCTGCAGGAATTGGTTTTGTGCGGAAAACTAATTCTGCTGTTCAGTTGCAGGATGGTATTCAGTGAACAGAATTGGAATTGAT
Source organism: Platanthera zijinensis (assembly GCA_039513925.1). Classification (NCBI taxonomy): domain Eukaryota; kingdom Viridiplantae; phylum Streptophyta; class Magnoliopsida; order Asparagales; family Orchidaceae; genus Platanthera; species Platanthera zijinensis. The sequence continues at coordinate 121,234,884 of CM077098.1, forward strand.
ACCTAAATATTGTTCAACTGCACAAAGGAATTGATTTTCTGGAATTGTAATTTTTAGAAATTAAATTTATTCATTGCCCTAAGATAATGCAAACTCATTAGTATCCAAAACAAATGAAAGAAGAAACACATATTTGCATCTATCATTATTATCCAGAGTGTATGTAGCAAGCATATATGAGTTACCACTGATCTAACATTACGCATATAATAAACCACTGATCTAGCATTAGGCATAAAATCTAGATCTAACAAGAAGAACTATAAAAATAGGAAGAAGAAGAGAGGAGATATAGGAAGATCATGAGGAAGAAGAGAGGAAATGCGAGAATAACCGGTTTGGGAAGATCATGAAAAGCCGCAAATAAGAGGAAGAGGAGGAAGAAGGAGAAGAAGAAGAAGAAGAAGAGTAAAAGCGTAAATAAGAAGAAGAAGATGAAGAAGAGGAGGAGGAGGAAGAAGAAGAAGAAGAAGGAGAAGAAGAGGGGGAGGAGGAGGAGGAAGAAGAAGAAGAAGAAGGAGAAGAAGAGGGGGAGGAGGAGGAGGAAGAAGAAGAAGAGGAAAACCACAAATAAAAAGGAAAAGAAGAAGAAGAAGAAGAAGAGGAGGAGGAGGAGGAGGAGGGGAGTTACCAACGGCGAGCTGCGATTTAGGGCACGGGAGCGGGTTGGGGGGCAAGAGCGTGATCAAGGAGCAGGCGGAGGCGGAAGGAAAAACACAATTTGGGCGAAATCCGAAAAAAATCGGTGCGGGAGGATAAAAATTGGGGCATCATGTTTTTAGGTATTAATGAAAACGGTGGTTTTCCCACAAAAAACCAATACCGTCCTAATTGGCGTGCGCTGAACAAAAGAAATGGCTTTTTGGAAGCCAAAATCAATTCCAGAAAGCTAATTCCTTTGTGCCGAACAGACCCTTAAAGAAATACAAATACATTCTATTGTTCATCTTCCTCCTTAACTTCCTACGAGAACACAAAGACACAGCTAACAAGAATTAAACAGTTCACCCTAATCTCATGTCATTGATGGCAAAGGCATCTTCTCTACAGGAAATCAAATGCAGCAGCAAGCAAGCTTAGAACATTTAATAACACCAACTCTACAGGAAGCACCTACAGGAAATCATACGGAAATTCCTATTTCTAAACTCACAACAGCATCGCACTGTTCATTGTCTCTTTCACCTGACAGTTAACCGCAAGCACTGTAGCAATATCTTTTTCAAGATTCAACATTCACCACTACAGGATTCATACATTCAAGAACCCTCACCGACTACATGACTAGTACACATCTCAGCTTTAACTTTCACGATTTCATCATTTTCACCCCCAAAATTACAACAAATTCCTATTTATAGGGTTTTGAAAGAACCAGGAAGCTTTGCACATGAAGTCGGTGGTTTGCTTGAGAACGGCCATGGCAGACTCTGTATCATGGCAGAAGTTACAGAAGCTGCCGAAGTTGAGGCAGCGGGCGTGGTCAACGTGGTTGGAAGCTTTGGCGTCGTGGGCGATCGTGAATCCAGCTCGAGTTGAGGCCAAAATGGCGGAACCCCCAATTTGCGGAAGGCGGCCTGTGCGGGATTGGGAGATAGGGAAGATGAACAGTGCAAATTTTCTTTTTCCTCCTGCTCGGCTGCCCTCTGAACCGGCTTCTAGAATAGTAATTCAATATGTATATATATATATATATATATATATATATATATATATATATATATATATATATAATTTATTTCCACACAAAACAAAAACATTGCAAATTACACAACCACAAAAGGCCACTAGTGACATAAAAAAAATGTGTTAAACTCAAGGCCGATAGTGGTCGGGTCGGGTGCGGCTTGATCCGGACTGGTCTCAACCACTTCCTTACTGATTTACAGCAGTCATTACCCCTAATTTGCAGCAGACACTACAACATTTTGGGTCTTTAGTAACATTTCAAAATTGTTGTCTAAAACCGTAAAACGTTGCCAAAACATTGAAAACTGTTGCCATAGAGGTGTATGCCTATGCCCGCGTTACCAAAGACCTAAGGCAACAGTTTTCACATCTTTAGGCAACATTACTTGAAACTGTTGCCTATTTATGCAGTAAAGGCAACAGTTTTTACATAGACCTATTGCAACATTTTAAAAATGTTTAGAGGTACATTTAATAAATGTTGCCAAAAATATTTAATTAATAAAAAAATTATAAATTTTAAAACATGAAAATAAATTAAAACTTCAAAGACAATTCAGTGTTATATCATGAAACATTTTTTTATAACGCATACATATTTAACAATTTAACAAGACAAATACTTTCATTTAGAATATTAAAGTTTCACATGTTTTAACATCAAACTAATAACCCATCATTAGCATCACAATGTATCAAAGTGCATCAAAACATTTAAATATTACAGTACACAAACAAAATTATCTAAATCAGCTTAAACATCAAATGTTCTTCATGATATGGGTTCATCGATCATATTGCAACTCCTCATTTGTCTTCCCGACATCAAGAACTTTCTGCACAAAGTAAAATAATATATATATAAATATAATGACATCAAGATCAATATATAATAAAAAAGTTGTAAACATATAAATATATTTTAATATACTGTGTGAAAATCTATAACATTATACCTCAACATAGTTTGGAACGTGTGTTGATGTAGAAGAATGTGCATGTGGTAGTCCGTCTCTCTTCTGTCCACTATTTGCATCCCCTGGAGATGAACCTAATAGATTCTCCAATGATTGTATATCAACTCCAATGGGTTTGCTTTGTTGCAGCATAATCTTAAGTACACTTTTTAAAGTATTAAGTGTATCTTCCACATTTTGTACTTTTTCATTCAATAAAGCCACCTCTTCATTATGTACTTTCTTCAAAGCCGCAATGTCTTCCTTTCGCTTCAAAGCAGTTTGTGTAATACCTTTCCCAAAGCAACGCATTGATCCAGGATGTTCTTTCCCAAACATAATTTTAAATGCTTCTACATGATTATCTTCCTCATTATTCATACTTTCTTGAAGTTGTGACTGATAACATGTAATTGAAGAGTTGATTAAAAAAAAACAAATAAACAAATTTTATGTGATCTTAATAAAAAAATAACTTACAATTGCATTGCTGGTTTCTAAATCCAGCTCCTTTCCACTAGTGCTACTTCGAGTTTCAATAAAAACTTCAGCTTGAGTGGGGTCTCTCTTCGCTTTCGAACGCTATAGATGCATAAAAAATATTATTGAAAATTAAACAAAATCAGTGATAACAAATTGAATAATAAAACAAATTCAGCACGCTGAAACTCAGTGTACTGCGGGCGCAGCCCGCAGAATTCAGCACGCTGAAACTCAGCGTGCTGCGGGCGCAGCACGCTGAAACTCAGCATGCTGCGGCCGCAGCACGCTGAATGCAGCACGCTGAATTTCGGCGAGCTACGAGCGCAGCACGCTGAAATTCGGCGTGCTTGAATTCAGCGCGCTGAAATTCGGCGTGCTGCGGGCGCAGCACGCTGAATTCAGCGCGCTGAAATTCGGCGTGCTGCGGGCGCAGCACGCTGAATTCAGCGCGCTGAAATTCGGCGTGCTGCGGGCGCAGCACGTTGAAAGTCAGCGTGCTGCGGGCGCAGCACGCTGAAAGTCAGCGTGCTGCGAGCGCAGCACGCTTAATGTCAGCGCGCTGAAATTCAGCGTGCTGCGGGCGCAGCACGCTGTCTTCAGCGCGCTGAATTTCAGCGTGCTGCGGGCGCAGCACGCTGTCTTCAGCGCGCTGAATTTCAGCGTGCTGCGGGCGCAGCACGCTGTCTTCAGCGCGCTGAATTCAGCGTGCTGCGGGCGCAGCACGCTGAAATTCAGCGCGCTGAATTCAGCGTGCTGCGCCCGCAGCACGCTGAAATTCAGCGTGTTGAGGGCGCAGCACGCTGAATTCAGCACGCTGAAATTCAGCATGCTGCGGGCGTAGCACGATGAAATTCAGCGTGTTGCTGCGCTGAAATTCAGCGTGCTATGCCCACAACACGCTCAAATTCAGCGAGCTGCGGGCACAGCACGCTCAAATTCAGCATGCCCTAGCACCTTTTATCTACTTTGGCCTAAACATTTTGAGGCAAGAATTGCTTGGCTGCTGCGAAGAAATGAAATAGGGAGCTAATTATATTAAGATTAATCTAGTAGCTTATAATTGTGCTTGTTCACAAGGATATAAAAACTAGAATGATTTTTTAAAAAATGGACATAGAACACATCCTTTTTCAAAACGTGTGTCAGTTAACAAGGAGTCAAACAAAAATTTCTCATAAAAATTCTCAACAGTCGCATTGCATCCTAACATACAACACCTTTTAAATAAATAGCATTACAACAACCATAACTTACAAAACATACGTTTTGAAGCATACCATTAAACAATTTAATATAGGTAAATGTCAAAACATCAATTTACTCCTTCGAGAAAAAACCACAATTAGATGGCGTTGACTCGATAAGAAATCTGAAATTTCGATACATGGATCAGAAATATTACTGTGAATACAAAAATAACCCTCCTAATAACAAGCTGAAGAGTGAAGTAGAATCCACAAAGATCACAACTTTGAAACCCAATTGTCATTTGGTTTTATCAATTGGTATGTGGCTAGTTAACACATCCAATGTTAAAGAAAAACATAATATGCGATTTGACCAAGGCCTGTTTAGAAGAGGTGGAGGTTAGTAATGAAAAAGCTAGGAAGCTGTATGTGGATATAGATTTCATACAAAAGCAAAAAAGCGTGTTGAAATTTGAAGCAAGAGTAATGCCCTGAAAGTCAGCGTGCTGCGAGCGCAGCACGCTTAATGTCAGCGCGCTGAATTTCAGCGTGCTGCGCTCGCTGTCTTCAGCGCGCTGAATTCAGCGTGCTGCGTGCTGCGCCCGCAGCACGCTGAATTCAGCACGCTGAAATTCAGCGTGTTGAGGGCGCAGCACGCTGAATTCAGCACGCTGAATTCAGCACGCTGAAATTCAGCACGCTGCGGGCGTAGCACGATGAAATTCAGCGTGCTGCTGCGCTGAAATTCAGCGTGCTATGCCCACAACACGCTCAAATTCAGCGAGCTGCGGGCACAACACGCTCAAATTCAGCATGCCCTAGCACCTTTTATCTACTTTGGCCTAAACATTTTGAGGCAAGAATTGCTTGGCTGCTGCGAAGAAATGAAATAGGGAGCTAATTATATTAAGATTAAGCTAGTAGCTTATAATTGTGTTTGTTCACAAGGATATAAAAACTAGAAAGATTTTTTAAAAAATGGACATAGAACACATCCTTTTTCAAAACGTGTGTCAGTTAACAAGGAGTCAAACAAAAATTTCTCATAAAAATTCTCAGCAGTCGCATTGCATCCTAACATACAACACCTTTTAAATAAATAGCATTACAACAACCATAACTTACAAAACATACGTTTTGAAGCATACCATTAAACAATTTAATATAGGTAAATGTCAAAACATCAATTTACTCGCTCCTTCGAAAAAAAACCACAATTAGATGGCGTTGACTCGATAAGAAATCTGAAATTTCGATACATGGATCAGAAATATTATTGTGAATACAAAAATAACCCTCCTAATAACAAGCTGAAGAGTGAAGTAGAATCCACAAAGATCATAACTTTGAAACCCAATTGTCATTTGGTTTTATCAATTGGTATGTGGCTAGTTAACACATCCAATGTTAAAGAAAAACATAATATGCGATTTGACCAAGGCCTGTTTAGAAGAGGTGGAGGTTAGTAATGAAAAAGCTAGGAAGCTGTATGTGGATATAGATTTCATACAAAAGCAAAAAAGCGTGTTGAAATTTGAAGCAAGAGTAATGCCCGGAAATTCAGCGGGCTGCACCTGCAGCGCGCTGAAATTCAGCGGGCTGCACCTGCAGCGCGCTGAAATTCAGCGGGCTGCACCTGCAGCGCGCTGAAATTCAGCGGGCTGCACCTGCAGCGCGCTGAAATTCAGGTTGATTTCAGCGAGGTCCCATGAGGAGCTTGATGCTCTCTGCAATGAATGTGGGTGAAATATACACAATATAATTGTCTATGCATATAAACTTCATTCAAGAATCAAAATTGAGATCTAGAGATGTGAGTGAAATATAATGTATTACCATTCTTTCACGAATTATAGCAAAGGTTTTGGGGCCCATTCGATGCCTCCACTTTTGTGTAGCCCTACTTTGAGTATTCCTTTTGCTGATTGACTGCACATTAAGTTAAAAAAATGAGAAAAGATACATACAAATATTTTTTGTACTATAATTAAAAAAAATATTACTCTTACTTGTATAGTTTCCGAACTCCAAAACATGCAAAGTTTTTTAAATTGAGACTCTGACATCTTTATGGGGCGATTTTTGATCCTATCAGTCATGTTGGAATACTTCAAAAAATGATTCTTCTTAATAATGTGTTTGTAACGTCTCCAAGCATCTCTAACAGTGAATTTTACCCAATTTTTTGCATCATCTTGTAAAATAAACTTTGACTACAAAATGTAAAATGAAAAAAAGTTATTCGATCAATATTAGTAAATAATTATATGAAATATATTAAGAAAACAAAATAGAGTAAGTTTACCTTGGTATAATTCCATACACGCTCTAAGTTCTCCTTTGGCATGGAAGCCCAGCTTGTGTAAATTAATGGACAAAATACTGAATTTCTAGCCAATGTGCCCAAAAAGAGACTTAAGTCTGACACGACACGGTCAGTAGGTCCTATTGGTTGACCGTGTTCATTTAAGGTAACTTCTTTTCGCTCCTCTAAAGTTCTTGCATGAATGTTTTTGCACATTGTTTCTCCACGAGTTCTTTTGATCCTTGCTCCTAATTTCAGTGTATAGTGGGGCACATAAACATAATCAAGTAAGACAATGCAAAGTAAATACCAAAAATATAAGAAAAAGAATAAATAACGTACCAATTTCCTTATTTCGTTCTGCAACTTCAACATCTTCTTGATTGAGAAATTCATCAACCCGAAGTAACGACTCATTTCTCCCACTATGCTCTTCCCGGATTTCTTTAGATGGTGGAAGATTCACCTTTATAGGAGGCTGAATTTGATCATGTTGATTTATTCCTTTATGAGAAATCTCAAAAACTCCAACAAAATCATCAATCAACATTGAAGGACATCTCTTATTCGTTTTTACATGTTGAGCTTGATGTTGATTGGAATGTTGTATAATGGATGCAGGTTCTTCAGGTTGAAGCTTTTTTGGAAGCCGACTTTTAGCTATTTATTGAATAATAAAAATAAGACAATCTAAAGTAAAGAGACACAATATAAAAAAGAGTAATCTACATACCAATTTCTTTGTTTGGTTCAATAACTTCAACATCTTCATGATTGAGAGCTCCATCAACCCGAAGTAACTCATCTCTCTCATTATGCTCAAAAACTAGTTTTCTAGATGGTGGTAGTTTTTTGTTCACTTTTAACGAAGGTTGAATTTGATTCACCTTCATAGAAGGCTGAATTTGATCATGTTAATTACTTGCTTTATGAGAAATCTCATAAACTCCAACAAACTCATCAATCAACATTAAAGGACATTTCTTATTCATTTTTACCTGTTTTGCTTGATGTTGATTGGAATGTTGTACAATGGATGCAGGTTCTTCAGGTTGATGCTTCTTTGGATGCGGATCTTTAGCTATTTAATGAATAATTAAAATAATACAATATAAAGTAAATAGACTATAAAAAAGAGAATAATCTATATACCAATTCTTTTCTTTGGTTCGACAACTTCAACATCTTCTTGATGGAGAGATCCATCAATCTTATGTAACTCATTTCTCCCATTAGGCTCATCAATGATTTGAATATTTTTGCCCTTTCTTTCACGAAGCTTTCTATGATAAATATCAGCTTTCTCCTGTTTAACCTGACGAAATTTTCTCGCCAACTCAACACTGGACCTTGCTTCAATAGTTACATCAAAACCACTTTTTGCTTTCTTCATTTCTACAATGATAAAATCAAATCATTAAACACATTTTAATATATAATATATGCTTGTACAATAATTCGAACAAAAGCTATTTAATAAATAAATAAAACATTACCTAAATTGTATTATCACTAAAAACAAAGTCAGAATCACTTTCATTTTCACTTTCAAAAATGATTTCATCGTCGAGCTCCTTGTGTTGAACATGAATTTCAGATAAAGACATTTCAATAATATCATCTGGCAAATCTTCCCTAGCCAAATCAACTTCAACATCATCTGCTGATAGAATAATATTTATTGGCACCTCAGGTATTTCTTGAGTATTTAAATATGTATTATCTCCCATATCAAATGAGTCCCTTGGTAGTATTTTCAAAACATACTGCTTATTTTTATTAAAAGGATCATCGACATAGAAGCATTGTTGAACTTGAGATGCTAGGACGAACGGATCATTCTTGTAACACTCTTTATTAACATAAACGCAAGTCATCCCGTATTTGTCTTCTTCAGCTTCAAACCAAACACATTTGAACAACACTTGATTCAAATGTCCATAATAATCTACCTCAATGATATCACTTATTGCTCCATAATATGTCATACATATCTTTTCAGGATTTTCATCCTTAGCACTTTTAAAACTTTGGGTTACTGCTTCCAAAGTGACCCCACTATTTTGGGTTTTCCTCCTTGCATCGCGTTGTCTTGTATGAAATCTATATCCATTAATAAGATATCCAGAATACATTTTTGAAATATTATTTGGCCCCCGAGACAGCTCTTTTATGAAATCAGAAACATCATCATTCATGGCACGTGTTGCAAACCATTGAATGAAATCATCTCTTTGACTCTTACCTTTGCTCCACGTACTTCTTTTTTTGCAATTTTGAAGATAAACCTCATATTCACTATAAAATAAATAAGTCAAGATTATTTACCAATATCAAATTAATTTTTTGAGAATATTGAAATAAGTAAATGGTGATAGTACCTGATGTACTCTTGAACTTCATCAAAATTGAACAAAATATAACCATGAGCTTTGTTTAGTAACTTATGATCAAGAGAAATGAGAGTTCTCCCCCCCCCCCAATATGATGTCCATTAATAGAAAATTCATTATTTCTTGCCACTCGATTGATTCGTGTATCAACATCACTGGATAAATATCGAGAACAAAATGTCAAAGACTCCTTCGCCAAATATGCTTCTGCAATAGAGCCTTCTGGACGACTTTTATTACGAACAAATGATTTTAATTCACCCAAATATCTTTCCATGTAATACATCCATCGAAATTGAACTGGCCCACCTAATCTAACCTCATTTGCTAGGTGAATAGGTAAATGGACCATTATGTCAAAAAAACTAGGAGGAAAGATTCTCTCAAACTGACAAAGTATTTCAGTAATCTCCATTTCTAAATGATCAAAACTTCTCAAATCAAGGACCTTTTGACATAAGCAACGAAAGAAGGAGCAAAGCCTAATTAATGGAATTGCAACTTGATTAGGAGTTATACCTCTTATTGCTATTTGTAGCAAGTAATGCAAAGTAATATGAGCATCATGACTCTTATACCCGGATATTTTCCTTCATCAACATGAACACATCGAGAAATATTAGAGGCTATCCCATCAGAATATTTTACATTCTTTAGAACACCACAAAAGATAGATTTCTCATTTTTTGTTAGGGAGAAACAAGCTTTTGGGAGTTGAGTTTTCTTGCCATCACTTGTTGCTTTCAAATGAAGCTTCTTTCTTATCCCCATATCTTGTAGGTCCAAACGAGCCTTTGCATGATCTTTTCTCTTTCCTTCAATCTCTAAAAGTGTCCCAATTATATTATCAAATATGTTTTTCTCAATGTGCATGACATCAAAATTATGGCGTAAAGTAATACTGTGCCAATATGGCAACTGCCAAAAGATAGATTTTTTTTTCCACGGACCAAACTTTTTCTTCTTATCATTCTCCTTGAATATGTCAGAAAAGTCTTGTAAATCTTCTAAAATATTTTTTGAATCTAACAAGGAAGGTGCAGACCTATATTCTGTCATCCCATTAAAAGAAACTTTATCAGAAAGCCACTTATGATTCACATCCAAAAATACTCGATGACCCATGTAGCACATCTTTCGACTATGTTTTAAATAGCGAGAAGATGTTTGATAATGACAAGCAGGGCATGCCAACCTTCCTTTAGTGCTCCAACCAGATAACATAGCATATGCAGGGTAGTCACTAACTGTCCACAAAAGTACAGCACGCATCTGAAATGTTTGATTTTTGGAAACATCATATGTTTCTACTCCGACATCCCACAATATCTTTAGCTCCTCAATTAATGGTTGTAGGAACACATCAATAGCATTTCCAGGTGATCGTGGTCCAGGAATAAGCAAAGACATCATAAGATTCTCTGGCTTCAAGCATAAATTTGGAGGATAGTTATATACTGTTAATACCACAGGCCATGTGCTATGTGACAGACTCATATTTCCAAATGGATTAAACCCATCACTAGCCAATCCAAGTCTTACATTACGAGTTTCATTTGCAAAACTTGGGTGATTCACATCAAAGTATTTCCATGACTGTCCATCAGCAGGATGCCTTAGCTTACCATCTTTTGAACGCTCTTCTGCATGCCACCTCATCGAATCAGCAGTTTTTGAACACATGTAGAGTCGTTTTAGTCTTGGAATTAAAGGAAAATGTCTCAACACTTTTGCAGAAATTTTGTGAGCTTTCTGGGATTTCTCAGACTCACAATTCACTTCAGGATGAAGAATCCAACGAGATTCGCCACAAGTATGACATTTGTCATCTTTCTCATGTTCTTTCCAAAATAACATGCAATTATTAGGACATGCATCAATCTTTTTATAATCTAATCTCAGGTCTCTAATCATAGACTTTGTTTTATTAAAAGAGATAGGGATGTTCAAATCAGGTATAGCCTCTTTCAATAACTCTAAGAGAGATGTGAATGATGCATTGCTCCATCCATGTAGGCATTTCAGTAAATACATACGAATAGTAAAAGATAATGTAGAGAATTTTTTAGAACCAGGATATAGTTCTTTATTTGCTTCCTCAACAAGCTTATAAAACTTCGTTGCATCTTCATTTAGTCCTTCGTATAATCCATTTTCTTGAAACACATCTTTAAATGTGTCGAATAGTAATCCATTGATATCATTAGATGAGACATCATCATTAGTTTCTTGATCAAGATCCATACGTTTAATATCCTCTCCATGATAAATCCAATCGGTGTATCCTTTTACAAAACCCTTACTTACCAAATGGTCAAACACCATATCTCTTTTCCCCCAAATACCATTACAACAAACAACACATGGACATAAAATCTCTTCTCCTTCGAACAACCCTTTACTAAACGCAATATCCAAGAAATGTTTAACACCATCAATATAATCTTCACCATAACGAGGCAAATAAATCCAATCCTTTTTCATCATATTTTATCTTCTGAATAATGAAAAATGATGGTACCTAAACAAAAAATATTATATTTAGTTACATTATCAAAGAAAAATTTATAAAAGAAGAATTGTGTGCTCTTTGCTGATATGTTAAGAGAAATACATTAGTATAAAATATTGCAAGATAATTTATGTGTATGAAAAATGATTTGAGAGAGAGAAGATATATCACACACACGTACATCATACACCATACACCATACACCACAACAAACACACACACACACACACACATACAACAACGCACACATATAACACAACAACGCACACACACACGCACACACACACACATACAACAACAACAAACACACACATATATATACAACACACACAAACACACTCAAGCATATACAACACAACACACACACACACACACACACACACAAACACACACACAAACACATACATACATAAGCATACAACACACACAAACACACACATAAACATACAACACACACATACATATGACAACACACACACATACATATGACAACACACACATTCCAAACACACATACAACACATACAAACACAAACACATACAACACACGCAAACACACACATAAACATACAACACAATATCAACAAACACAAAAACACACCTACAACAAACTTACAACACACACACACACACACAACACTAACACACAAATACAACATACACCACACACAGACACACACACTAACACACACATACACACACACACACATACACACACATACACACACATACACACACATACAACACACACACAACATACACACAAAAACACAGATACATACCTACAACACACACACATACAAAAAACACAAATAACGCACACACGCATACAACACACAACAACAAACACACACAACACAACAACAACAACAACAAACACACACAAATATATACAACACACACAACCTCACACAAACACATAGAACACAACACACACACACACACACACACACACACACACACACACACACACACATACACCAACACATACACCTATAACACACACATACAACAACACATACACCTGTAACACACACACATACAACACAACAACAACACGCACACACAAACATACACACATACAACAACCACCACACCTATAACACACACATACAACACAACAACAACACACACACACACATACAACAAAATAACAACAAAAAAGTGACATTACTAGTATATATCGATGGCATCATGATTATAGGAAGGAACTCTAAAGCTATTGAGGAATTCAAGTGTTTTCTCCACAGCAAATTCAAAATTTAAGGCTTGGGAGAGCTGATTTTTTTGGGGATTAGAAATTCAAATAAATGAGACTGGAATTTACCTAAATCAGCAAAAGTATGCTAAAAACATCTTGTCTGATGCTGGAATGAGCAATTGTAAATCAAGTGACAATCCCATGGAACAAAACCACAAACTCAATGACTTTGATGGAGAAGAAATCAATGATCCCGCTCAGTACAAAAAACGCATGGGAAAGATCATCTACTTTGCAATAATCAAGTCGCTGTACACATTGCGTCTAATCCTATTTATTATAAAAAGACCAAGCATATGTAAGAGAAGGGGTATACCTCAGTGATATGGAGAACGGTAGCACAAGATATGTAGAGGAAGATTGTGCAAGAACCCTGCGCTAGGTATCCGACGGAGAAATTCCGGCAGATTTTGTCGTCAGTTCGCTGCAATCGGACTATCGGCGTTGACGGGGAAGAAGTTAGGTCGGTGCAATAGGACTGTATTCGTTGGCGGGGAAGAAGATTTTGCACGCCGGCATCGATGCGGAAGAGGATGCAGGCGGTGCAGTAGCCGCGCCCGGGGAAGATGCTTGTCGTCGCGTCGGGGAGGAGGGTTTGCGCTAGGTTTCGGGAAGAAATTAGGCGATGACTGAAATGTCTGGTTTTGGGTTTAGGGTATAAATATATAATTAAGTAAAATAATTAAATAAGGAAGGGAATTAATTAAGGTAATTAAACATCTATTCGAATGGAAAAACAAGCAGATATCCGCACACCCGGGAAACCAAAAACTAATTTTGTTTCGGGGGCGTTGCCCCCGAGCCCCCACCGGGGACGCTGTCCCCTGGACCCCTGCCCGCTGTCCGGACAGCGGGACCTCCGCCGGGGGCTGCCGCCACCGGACCCCCGCTGTCGTTGGCGTCGAATACTCTAATCTCACATGGGAAAACTCTGTGTGAGAAACAAGAGGATCAAAACGGAAGTGTTCCACAAATCCAACAAATTAAAATCCAGTCCGATATAAGTTAATTAAAATTCCAGGTTAGTATATTGAAAACTAATAACGACCCTTTTAAAACGTCACAATAAATGTGGAGTAATTATTTTGAACAAACTTTAAAAATCTAACACGGTCGAAATATAGAAATTTGTCGGTATATTGAAAATTAACAACGACATTTTTAAAATATTGCAAATAAATTTTTAAGAAGACAACATATCATAATTGTTGCGTAAAGTGAATCCTCTAGGGCAACATTTCAAAAATGTTCCCTATAAGAGATTAGAGAACAGTTTTTGAATGTTGCACAGAAAGTGTTGCTTAAAGATGTAAATCTATTGCAACACTTATAAACTGTTCTCTAACAAAGTTTAGACACCATTTCTATAACTGTTGTCAAGTCAGGTGTTGCTAAAGACCAAAAATATTGTAGTGAGAACATCTCTCGTCGATCACTTTCTTCTGCCTCTCTCGTTGATTCATTGCTCCTGTTGTGAGAGTGTTGATTCATTACTCCTACAGGCTTGATCCATTGTCCCTTATCTGCAGCAGGTATATTGAGTTCCCCTTTTCAAATTTTGATTTGCTTTCGAGTGTGTAATGTTTGTGTATTTTATTCCTATGATAGCATTCTTGTGCTGGAGATTTTTTTTTTGATTTTATATATGTATAGATGTGTGTGTGTATGTGTATGTTTGTGTTTGTGTATGTGTATGTTTCTATATGTGTGTTGTGCATGAATGTTTGTGTTGGTATGTGTATGTGTTTGTGTTTATTTATGTGTGCATGCATGTTTATGTATGTGTGTATGATTATGTATGTGTTTAGTGTGTCTCTGTGTATATATGATTGTGTATTTTATATTTGTGTGTGGTTGTGTGTTTGTTGTGTGCGTGTATATGTTTGTGTTTGTATATGTGAATGTTGTGTGTGTGTGTGTGTATGTAATGTGTGTGTGTATGAAATGTGTGTGAGTGTATGTAATGTGTGTGAGTGTATGTATGTGTGTGAGTGTATGTATGTCTGTATGTGTTGATTTTCTGGGAAGTATGTGTGTGTGAGAGTGTATGTAATGTGTGTGGTGTAGTTATGCGTGTGAGTGTATGTATGTGTGTATGTGTTGATTTTTGGGGAAATATGTGTGTGAGAGAGTATATGTTTGCATTTATGTTTGACTTTTTTACCTCATCCAGTTTATGTGTTATGGATAAACATAAAGAATGCTGTGTTAGTGCAAATTGGGAGGTCAATGATGTGCTTGAAAGAAATGATGTTCTGATTTATGCAGTGTCATAGAACGTTCATTCGGAGTATGAAAAAAGAAGTGAAAGATACTTAGGAATATGTCGTCATACATTTTGACAAAGCAACGAGACATTGTAATTACAACAATGACTTTGCATAATTACATTCGTAGGCACCCATCCCGCTCAGACACCCGTTTTTGTGTTTATAATGAAGACGAGCATTTCATTTACCCAGCGGGGCTTCAAAGAAGAACTGGACATATTAATGAAAACTCAAGTGGAGACCATGCTAGAGGGATTCGGGTAGGGGAGGATGAGATGGTGACATTGCATGACTCCATTGCCAAACAACTACATAGAGCTTGAATGTGTTTTCAGTATCTACATAGTTACCTATTGTATTTCGTGTTTTAGATATTTTGATGTTTACAAGTATTTTGAAGTATTTTTGAAGTTCTTGTATATGTTTGAACTGGGTCACACAGTCACAACCATCAATGGGATTTAATTATAAAATAATTTTTTCTTTCCAAATAATTATTTTTAACATTTAGGAATATATATACATATATTATAAAAAAATAATTTTAAAATTATATAATAATTTATTTAAAATAAATAACATATACAAAACACCACCGCAGTTTTGTCAAACAGTTTTCTGTTTTGAACAGCTTTGTAAACACAGACTATCCAAACAGATCTCCATTTTCAAAAACCAGTTTTCAACAGCTTTAGTTACAAATCTGCATTTACAATAGCTCTTTTTACAACCGTAGTGTAACACCCCTATCTGTCACATGACATATAGCAGTAGGTCTGGCTGGAGCCCGACGTCATATACTACAGACAGACCGAAGGGCTACTAAATAAAACCATCCAACCAAAATTATGCGTCCTACACAGAGTACATTCTAGCGGAAGTATGTTAAAGGTTGAAGAGTAAAGAACCCAAACCACAGCATGAATGTCCACTAAAACCCAAAGTAAGAATGACAGAACAAATACACCAAATAGTACTTGGTTTTATGGCCTTAAAACCGTTTACTTAAACCATAAATGTCTTCCATACATTGGCACGCAGATCGGTCGCACATGAGCATAAAAGTAAACATTCGATTTGGCCTTCAAGGGTCGGCTCAACAACAAGGGCTTCAGCCCGCTACTTGCCACTAGGCTCCACAACACCTGCAATCAACATTCCACCGCAGCGGTGACAAACAAAAGCAACGGTCAGCTAAAGCTGACCAAATTATAATGACCCCACTCGTTACATGGGGTGACGGTGCTCCTTCCCTGCAATTTAGTAGCATAGCCAAACAATATCGTGAAAGTACAATAACATCACACTTCGCCATAGGTGTAGGCACGGACGGTCACACACCCCGTGCTCTCAGGACACTTACTCGGTGAACCAGGTCCGTTCCGTAGTCCACCACCTCCCCCAGGACGGCAAACACGTGAGCATTAAAGTCCTTTTAGCCAAAGCCTAGACTTGCTCTCCAAGCCATCTTTAACCGAACCACTTGGAGTGGGTAAGGTTCCACCAGCTCATTGCTTACCTCGCCACGACAATTTAGCCATCAGCGCGGGACAAGCTTTATCAAATCCCAACGTATCGATCATACAACAGTACATATCCCGGCTATGTACAAGGCTGGCTCCCAGGCCACCAAAACGGCAGAACTTCGCTTCTGTCAAGATTTCCGGGTGCACCTTGGAGTTAATCCCCAAGGCTCCCTACTGCAATCTACCACATAGAAACTCGAAAACATACAGCATGGAGTATTCTCCGGCAATCCATGCATAATGAAAACATCACCGATCAAGACCAACTTGTCCGGGTAGACTTCACACACTATGCCTATGTCCGTACTTCGATTCCGGACTCTATATGCAAAACTACGGGGACTATTCATGTCCACCCAAAGGAATACCCCACTCTCCGCACACTCGCGGGAGCGGGTTTTCTGTGCAAAAAGGAAGAGGACTTCACATGTTCAAGAAGAGAATCGTTACCCTAGCTGTTCGCTTTGGCCCCATGGAGATGAGAAGAAACTAGACGGATGAAAAGCACCGCAACGGCCTCGCCTCCACAGATCTGGACTCGGCTCGCGATTTGGGGCTCCACAGCTCCACCGGCGGCCGGATTCCTCCATCTTCTTCAACCTTGCTCACCCTTCTCTCTAACTCTTTAGAAAGAGATTGGCTAGAGTAAAATGAGGGTTTAATGCTCAACTCCCGGCCTTATAACAACAGGGGGTTTCTGGACCGTTGGATCCTCTTTGAAGGAAATGAATGGCCACGAATCGCCCTGAAAATCATTTTTCTGGGCCGAACACTGCCTGTGACACGCCCGTGTCACAGGCCGTGTCTCACGATCTGAACACGATCGTCGAACTCAAAGCAGGACATTGGCTAAGACACGCTCGTGTTTCTGCTGACACGTCCGTGTCAGCTACTGACACGCCCGTGTCAGCTACTGACATGCCTGTGTCACAGGGCGTGTTCCTCAAGCAACACAGGAAACCGTCGTGTCCCGACCAGGACACGGCTTCGGACACGCCCGTGTCCCAGCCTGTGTTCAACAATCGACACAGGTCGTGCAAACACAGAGAAAGACACGGCTCTGGACATGCCCGTGTCACAGGTCGTGTGCCTGACACGGCTTCAGACACGCCCGTGTCCAAGACCGTGTACCTCACTCGACACTGCTCTGCCAACATAGAGCAGGACGCGGCCCTGGACACGCCTGTGTCACAGGCCGTGTGAACCTATTCAGGCACCAAATTGGTCTTAAAACGCTATCCGTTCCTTTTTGAGTTTTGGGGCGTTACACGCGGCCGCTCTACCAAATGAAGCATAAAGGTTCGCTTGGTAACCCGTTTTCCCCGACGACGGGAAAACAAACGGCCTCCGACGGCGTTTGCTCCGTCTGCTCCCGTCGCACCCAGAAGAACGGATCAAAAAGCTTCGTCTGGAGCCCCTCCTTCCTACCTCCAGTTCGAACTCTCCGGTTCCACCCGCCGCTTCCTCCCGCCATCGCCGAAACAAACGTAGTCTAAGGCTCCGTTGGGGGGAGAGGGGCTATTTTTCACCGATCAAACAGATACGACCACTTTCTCCCACCTAAAAACCTTCATCAACTTTTATGTACAAACGGTTGATGTTTGTTTGGTGATCCTTAGCGAATGACCGTTTAACCCATGCGTTTACGACCACCACTACCATGCCAAACGAAGCCTAATTTATAGGAATCTCGCAGTCGATGAGAACGAAAGGGAGAGACGAAAATTAGAGTGAGGAAGCCACTGAGAAATTAGGTCCCAACAATTAGGGCGACGAAATTTCAGGGAGTAGTGGTAAAAAAGAAAATAGAAGCTACAAGTATATTCATCCTCAAAAGGGCATTTTATAGGATTACAATAAGACTTATAAACAAGACTCTCTCCTAATGTTAGACTAAACCCACTCACATACTAATATATTTAAATAATAATAACATACAAAATATCTTCAACAATTTCATTATTTGGGCGTCTAGTGCTTCCAAGAGGCTTGTCCTTCTTGATTAATGAATCTTTGAAGTTCTAATAGTAAGGCTTCCTTCTGTCAAATACGCCCCCTAAAATATTATGATTATGACTGTTATTTGATAGACTGGGATATGGCTTTTCGAACAATATGGCACGACCTACTTATTTGACTCTCACAAACAGGGACAAAACTATACATACCTGTACAACCCCGTATTCGCAGAGTAGGGTACTTTCGGCAGGTGCAGAGCCAGTTTTAAGTTTTTAAGCTTTTTAGAGATTTTGTACTCTCGGTGGCCAATTTTGGCTCTAGCTTGGAAATATACTAGTAGGGGGAGGAAAAATCTGCATCTCCCCCCGGGCTTGCTATGCGCGATGAAGGAGCGGTACTCCGGACGGAGGCCAAGGCCTCACCCCCTGCACCCTAGCCCCCTTGGGTGAGCTCGGTCGGCGGCCTGGAGCTCGCCCGGGCGCCCAGCCCCCTTGGGCGAGCTCGGCCGGCGGCCTGGAGCTCGCCCGGGCGCCCAGCCCCCTTGGGCGAGCTCGGTCGGCGGCCTGGAGCTCGCCCGGGCGCCCTGCCCCTTCGGGCGAGCTCAGCTTGAGTGTCCGAGGTGGGGGTAGGGGGGAGGAGCATAGTTCGGCCTCCCCCTCCCCCCTGGACCTCTTGTTGTAATATTACCCCCAGGGGGAATTTTTCTCTTTTACCCCCCAGTGTGGATGTTTTCTATTGGCTAGAGGCTTATTTGCCTTGGGGGCATTTTGGTCATTTTGACCCCAGGACTACTTGGAAAAAACTATAAATAGACCCCTTTGGGTACCTTTGGAGGGGCATTGGCTTTTGGCTTCCTCCTCCCTAGTTCTCTTCTTGGTAGAGTTGAGAAAACTCTCCAAGGTACCCAGCTCTGTCATTGGTAAGGGAGGGGAAGTGTTCTTGTGACCTTCCGGGTGTGTGGTGGGACCTCCACGCTAGAGCCGAGGGTCTGTTCCTAGTTTCCCAAGTCTTTGGTCCGTGACGTTCTCTTGAGTGTAGTAAGTGTGAGGTCACCCCTTCCCCAAGGGTGAACTCCACAGAGACCGGTTTTCCGGTTTCAACATTTTGGTGCGGTGAGCGTGGAGAGTGACCAGCACAGAAGATCTCGGGAGAGTGTCATGGCTGGAGATCAGGGAGGTAGTGATGACCTCAATGGTCTCCCCAACCCGGGACCCTTCGTAGGAAGGGAAGAGTTCATGGTTTCCATCCAAGGCATCATGGAGATGTTGAGAAGCATTGCCCCTCGGGCTGATAGCTCAACCACCACCACCCAGGGACTAGCTCCCAGGGGTCTTGGCGAGCTAACCCAGAGTGGTCTCGACGAGCTGGCTCATAGGGGGAAAGGTGAGATCACCCCAACAGGGGGAGAAGCAAGTGTGCTGGATAAGAGACCTGGGAAGGAAAGGATGGTAGAGGGGGTTGAGCGAGACCTCCCAGGCCGGGAGCTGTTCCCCAGCCCGGCGAGAGCTAGCCCTCCTGGCGAGCAGGTCGCGCGAGTAGAGGTGGCGAGAGCTCCCCTTAGGGGGTCATCCTTTAGTGAGTTGATCATCTCAGCTCCCGTTCCCGAGGGGTTTAGAGAGCCAGACATGGCTTACTATACCGGGAAAGATGATCCCGTCCAGCACCTGCAGTGGTTCGAGGATGCCATCTCCATCAGGCCGATGACGGATGCCTTCAAGTGTCGCCTCTTTGCGATCACATTGAAGGAGAAGGCAAGGGACTGGTTTCATCAACTCCCTCCAAGGTCGATCTATGGGTTCGAGGACCTGAGCCGGAGCTTCCAGCTCCGCTTCTCCACCTCCAAGAAGAGGAAAAAGAGTCCTGAGTCCATCTTCCTGATAAGGCAGAGGGCCGAGGGGTCGCTAGCCCACTACGTCGACAGGTTCCAAGAAGAGATCCTGGACATTCAGGAGATGCCGGGGTATGCTCTCCAGATGGCCTTCACTGTTGGACTGAAGGAGGGCTTCTTCAAGATGAGCTTGACCCGGAAGACCCCCCTTTCCTTCGAGGAGCTGATGGAAAGGGCGGCAGAGGAGATAGCCATGGAGGCAGCCAACCCGGCCTTCGTGAAGAAGTTGGCCAAGTTGACAGAGGTGGAGTCAAAAGAGCAAGGCGGCTCAAGGCATCAAGAAGGAAGAAGGAGAGAGGAGCCGAAAGCTCAGGGGTTCCAAGGACGGGAGGGTCCAGAGCTAGGTTGGAGGCACCAGGGAGGACCTGCCCAGGGTCCAGGAAGAGCTATCATCCAGGGTGGGGGGACTTTCAAGGAGGCCAAGGAAGATACAACTTCCAAAGGCAAGCCCCTAGACAGCTCCTACCCCCACCACAGCAAGCGATGGCGATCGGTCGAAGGGAGAGGAGGAACCGCAGAGGAAGAGTAAGAGTAGAGTTACCCTATTGTGAGTTCCACCAGGAGGAGGGTCATGCAACAACTACTTGCCCCGAGTAAAAGGAGTTGAGAAGGACAAGAGCTCCGGCACCACAACCTCAACAACCGCAAGATCCGGTACGGATTGAAGAAGTCCAACCCGAGACAACAAGGGAGAGGTGTGAGGATCGGGTCGACGTTGGAACACGAGGGAAAATATGAGCGACTCACGGTAAAGAGGAGATCATGCCCGGGTCCTCTGAAGAAGCCTCGCCCCAGTAGAGTCATGTACTTTTTCTTTATGTTGTAATGAGTCCAACCTCCGACCGGTAGGGTTGGGAGGGTCATGTAACCCAACTATTTTCCCCTTTTGAGGATGTTGAATTTTGGATGAGTTCAGGTGACACGCCCCGTCCCTAAGTCCCTTAGCTCCGAGATGATTCCGCTGTCAGGCTCTCACTAGCTGGCAGGCCAGGTTGATCTCTCGTGGAAGCTAAGTTCTTTTGCTCCGAGATGATTCCGCTGCCAGGCTCTCACTAGCTGGTGGGTTCAGGTTGATCTCTCGTGGGAGCTAAGTTCTTTTGCTCCGAGATGATTCCGCTGCCAGGCTCTCACTAGCTGGTGGGTTCAGGTTGATCTCTCGTGGGAGCTGAGTCTTTTTAGCTCCGGGATGATTCCGCTGCCAGGCTCTCACTAGCTGGCAGGGCATGTTGATCTCTCGTGAAGGCTAAGTCCTTTTGCTCCGAGATGATTCCGCTGTCAGGCTCTCACTAGCTGGCAGGGCAGGTTGATCTCTCGTGGAGGCTAAGTCCTTTTGCTCCAAGATGATTCCGCTGTCAGGCTCTCACTAGCTGGTGGGTTCAGGTTGATCTCTCGTGGGAGCTGAGTCTTTTTAGCTCCGGGATGATTCCGCTGCCAGGCTCTCACTAGCTGGCAGGGCAGGTTGATCTCTCGTGGAGGCTAAGTCCTTTTGCTCCGAGATGATTCCGCTGTCAGGCTCTCACTAGCTGGCAGGGCAGGTTGATCTCTCGTGGAGGCTAAGTCCTTTTGCTCCGAGATGATTCCGCTGTCAGGCTCTCACTAGCTGGCAGGGCAGGTTGATCTCTCGTGGAGGCTAAGTTCTTTTGCTCCGAGATGATTCCGCTGCCAGGCTCTCACTAGCTGGTGGGTTCAGGTTGATCTCTCGTGGGAGCTGAGTCTTTTTAGCTCCGGGATGATTCCGCTGCCAGGCTCTCACTAGCTGGCAGGGCAGGTTGATCTCTCGTGGAGGCTAAGTCCTTTTGCTCCGGGATGATTCCGCTGCCAGGCTCTCACTAGCTGGCAGGGCAGGTTGATCTCTCGTGGAGGCTAAGTCCTTTTGCTCTGAGATGATTCCACTGTCAGGCTCTCACTAGCTGGCAGGGCAGGTTGATCTCTCGTGGAGGCTAAGTCCTTTTTCTCCGAGATGATTCCGCTGTCAGGCTCTCACTAGCTGGCAGGGCAGGTTGATCTCTCGTGGAGGCTAAGTTCTTTTGCTCCGAGATGATTTCGCTGCCAGGCTCTCACTAGCTGGTGGGTTCAGGTTGATCTCTCGTGGGAGCTGAGTCTTTTTAGCTCCGGGATGATTCCGCTGCCAGGCTCTCACTAGCTGGCAGGGCAGGTTGATCTCTCGTGGAGGCTAAGTCCTTTTGCTCCGAGATGATTCCGCTGTCAGGCTCTCACTAGCTGGCAGGGCAGGTTGATCTCTCGTGGAGGCTAAGTTCTTTTGCTCCGAGATGATTCCGCTGCCAGGCTCTCACTAGCTGGTGGGTTCAGGTTGATCTCTCGTGGGAGCTGAGTCTTTTTAGCTCCGGGATGATTCCGCTGCCAGGCTCTCACTAGCTGGCAGGGCAGGTTGATCTCTCGTGAAGGCTAAGTCCTTTTGCTCCGAGATGATTCCGCTGTCAGGCACTCACTAGCTGGCAGGGCAGGTTGATCTCTCGTGGAGGCTAAGTCTTTTTTGCTCCGAGATGATTCCGCTGCCAGGCTCTCACTAGCTGGTGGGTTCAGGTTGATCTCTCGTGGAGGCTAAGTTCCTTAGCTCCGAGATGATTTCGCTGTCAGGCTCTCACTAGCTGGCAGGGCAGGTTGATCGCTCGTGGGGGCTAAGTCTTTTTAGCTCCGGGATGATTCCGCTGTCAGGCTCTCACTAGCTGGCAGGGCAGGTTGATCTCTCGTGGAGGCTAAGTCTTTTTAGCTCCGGGATGATTCCGCTGTTAGGCTCTCACTAGCTGGCAAGGCAGGTTGATCTCTCGTGGAGGCTAAGTCTTTTTATCTCTGGGATGATTCCGCTGCCAGGCTCTCACTAGCTGGCAGGGCAGGTTGATCTCTCGTGGAGGTTGCCCCACCTAGGAGGCTAAGTGTTTTCACCCCGAGGCTGTCTCGTCACCCAGGCTCCTATTAGCTGGCATGACAGGCTGACTCAGCGAATACGTTGGGTTGGATGTTTCTTTCCGAGTTTGTGCCAACCTCGAAAAGAGCGGGGATTGTGTACAACCCCGTATTCGCAGAGTAGGGTACTTTCGGCAGGTGCAGAGTCAGTTTTAAGTTTTTAAGCTTTTTAGAGATTTTGTACTCTCGGTGGCCAATTTTGGCTCTAGCTTGAAAATATACTAGTAGGGGGAGGAAAAATCTGCATCTCCCCCCGGGCTTGCTATGCGCGATGAAGGAGCGGTACTCCGGACGGAGGCCAAGGCCTCACCCCCTGCACCCCAGCCCCCTTGGGCGAGCTCGGCCGGCGGCCTGGAGCTCGCCCGGGCGCCCAGCCCCCTTGGGCGAGCTCGGTCGGCGGCCTGGAGCTCGCCCGGGCGCCCTGCCCCTTCGGGCGAGCTCAGCTTGAGTGTCCGAGGTGGGGGTAGGGGGAGGAGCACAGTTCGGCCTCCCCCTCCCCCCTGGACCTCTTGTCGTAATATTACCCCCAGGGGGAATTTTTCTCTTTTACCCCCCAGTGTGGATGTTTTCTATTGGCTAGAGGCTTATTTGCCTTGGGGGCATTTTGGTCATTTTGACCCAAGGACTACTTGGAAAAAACTATAAATAGACCCCTTTGGGTACCTTTGGAGGGGCATTGGCTTTTGGCTTCCTCCTCCCTAGTTCTCTTCTTGGTAGAGTTGAGAGAACTCTCCAAGGTACCCAGCTCTGTCATTGGTAAGGGAGGGGAAGTGTTCTTGTGACCTTCCGGGTGTGTGGTGGGACCTCCACGCTAGAGCCGAGGGTCTGTTCCTAGTTTCCCAAGTCTTTGGTCTGTGACGTTCTCTCGAGTGTAGTAAGTGTGAGGTCACCCCTTCCCCAAGGGTGAACTCCACAGAGACCGGTTTTCCGGTTTCAACAATACCTAATTCATACCTAAAAACCATAAAAAGTGGGCCCAATACACAATAAAATATATTATTCGACCTTTTTACACACCTAAAACACAGCAAAAAGTAGGGATCCGATTATTTTATTGTGTGTGAGGCTCACTTTTTGTGGTTTTTAGGTATAATTTAGGTATGAATAGAACTATTCCACAAACAGATCAAATAATTTATAAGATGCGTCCGATATGTCTGAAAATTTCAGCCACCGTCCGATCTCCCTCACATCTCCTAAATTACGGCATACCACAACCCTAATCCCGCACTCTACCCCGAACGCAAAAAACCCTCGCTCGCGACGCTTCCATTCTCTCGCAACTTCGCCCCGGCCGCCGCGCACTTCATCCAACTGCCGCCGACGATCTCCACGACCCGCCTTACCGCCGCGACGACCTCCACAGCCACCTTCTTTTTTCCGCCAATCGCCTGTGAGAATACCTTCTTCTTCTCTCCCTCGATCTCTTATGTGTTCTCTCTCGACTTCTACTTCCTCCTTCAGATCTAGGTTTACCGGTTTAGGTTTATTAACCGTTTTAAATTTCGTTTTCAAATTCCGTTTTGGTTTTCTTCTTCAAATACCTTTCAAGTATCCAGCTTAGATTTTGTTTTCGATTAAGATTTAGGTTTTTCCGATTTTCATTCTGATTTTGATTCCCCCGTTTGTTTTTGATTTACTATTACATTTTGTTTACTATTTTTCGTTTCAGATTTTCTTCCTGATTTCGTTTTTACTTCCCAGTTTTCAATTTTTTTCTACATTTACATTTACAATTATCAATTTGTCATTATATTATTGATTACATTTAACGTTTTGTTCTTCTGCTTCTTTGCCGTGATGCAGCTTCTTATAGAGACTCTCAGGAAATCTGTAGTCACAAAAAAATTTAAAAAAACATAACATTTACATGTTTGATGGTGTATTATGCGGCCTAAGGATTCACTGAGGACATGCCTACTTTGTTTTAGTGGCTAACATTCCAAAGTTATTGAATGTTCATAGAACTCCACAACATATTTGTTGAATCCTAAACTATCTATCAAGCTAGACTACATTATACCTTCAACAAATCTCTTATGAGTCAAAATTTTCATATTTACAAAATGTCAAAATGAACATTTGGGTGGTGCCCATACCTAAATACCCTTAAATTTCAGCCTTATGATGCAAAGTGCCAAAAACCGTAATTAGGAGGTGCAAAATGACAATTTTTAAAATTCGGGATGCAAAGTCCCAAAATAGGATAATTCGGGGTACAAAGTGCCAAAAGCTTACTTCTTAATAGAAAAATTATGCATCCTAGTTTTTTATTATTATTTGCCTCTTAATTTCCTTTTAAAATGTTATATATAATAAATAAATATAAATAATAGATAAATATTAATATAACAATCATTATCTATGATAACACTCATTTGTTAAAGAAGCAAATACAAATGATTTTTATTTTTACTTTTTTATTTACTAAATCTTCACAAAGTAGTATTATTGAATAAAAAAACAAGAGCTTAACTTCTAAAATCCGCATTTTGGGTCAATTTTTCGCTTGCAGAGTTGCAGTTAGGGTTTTGCTTCATCTTATAAAAAGCTCTTTTTAGCGGCTCTAGTTCTCACAGCGCCGAGCGAGTGGTTGCTTCGCCATCTCTTTCGTCTATCGGAGATCCTCGGCAACCGGCCATCATGGTTGAGCTCGCTCCTCTTGTTTTATCGTTCTCTTTTTGCCCTAATCGGCTCTAACTACCCGTCCGTGTTTTTCTCTTCCTCGAGCAGGTGAAGTACTCCAGGGAACCTTCAAACCCTACCAAATGTAAGCTTTCATCTCCAAATCTAGATCTGACGTGTTTTCTTTCCTTCAACGAAACGATCTGATCTGATTTGTGATTCTCTTTTGCAGCTGCTAAGGCGATGGGGCGGGATCTGAGGGTTCATTTCAAGGTAATTGATAAATTTGTTTTCATGGTGATTGTTCGCTTGGTTCTATATTTATATTGTAAGCATTGCCCTATAGAAGTTATATGGAGATTATTCTTTCTGCTTAATTTGTTATCATGGGTAACAAAGTGTCTTCTCGCAGTGAATGCGTAATTTTTGAAGCTGTAAAAAAAGAATGTTCATTTTCTGCAGGAAAATACATGGTTTGCAAGATAATGGATCGAAACTCAAATGTTTGTTCTCTTTTTGCAGGAATACTAAGATTTAAGGTTTAAAAGGGTGATTTTTTAGAATAAAAAAAATAAGGTAATGCTTTGTTGCACAATAATCCCATTAATTAGTAGCCTTATCTAAGCCATTTGGAGAAGAGTGGTGTTACAAGCATGCTGATATAGTCTATTAGGGCTCTTAAAAATTTCCAAATAAACACAAAACTCTACCTTTTTTAATTCTTAAACCTAAAGTGAAAAGCAGGGGCCTGATGTCTTTGTGATTTGGCCCCTCGTAAATTTTAGGGAAATTAATTCTATTGTTTTTGGGTGAACCTTTGTCAATGTTCTGTGATATATGGTTCAGTAAATGATGATACATATTATTTGATGTATTTTCTTTTCATAATCAAAATCATATTTTGATGAATTTACGAAAATGTAAACTTATTATTATCATGCTGTAATATTCAAAGTGTTACAGAAAATTCCTACAAATACCCTTAACATCATGCATTCTCTTCATTAGGTGAGGTTTATTTGGCCTGTTAAATGGTTTACAGTTCTGAATATTTTTTTTTTTTACATTGAATTTGTTGTCTTAATTTGCTCTGCCTGGCTCTTTGCAAAATAATAAACTCACTCAGTGTCAAGTTCTAGCTTTAAAACTTTTTTGTTCTTTACTAATTACAGATTTCTTGAAATCTTGTTTTCCTTTGTTTTGAACTATAATATATAAAATGTAAAATAATTTTAGTATTATAGTATGGGATTCCACGAAGACAAATTATCTCGAACAGTTAAATTTAAAATGTGATACACAACAACAACAACATTCAAGCATTTATCCCACTATACTACTATAGTGGGGTCGGCTATATGGATCCTTTGTCTCCATTGTGCCCTATCTTTTGTCATAATCTCCCTAATGCCTAAGTACATCATGTCTTTCCTTACAGTTTCATTCCAAGTCTTTATTGGTCTACCCCTCCCTCGTTTAACATGCGTAGTGACTAGACTCACAATGCCTAACAGGTGCCTCTAATGGCCT
Organism: Platanthera zijinensis; assembly: GCA_039513925.1. Classification (NCBI taxonomy): domain Eukaryota; kingdom Viridiplantae; phylum Streptophyta; class Magnoliopsida; order Asparagales; family Orchidaceae; genus Platanthera; species Platanthera zijinensis. The sequence continues at coordinate 121,262,392 of CM077098.1, forward strand.
CCTTTGTATGTGTCCAAACCATCTTAGACGAGCTTCTCGCATCTTCTCTGCAATTGGTGCTACTCCTGTCTTATCCCTGATACTTTCATTCCGAATTTTATCCAATCTCGTGTGTCCACACATCCACCTAAGCATTCTCATCTCCGCAACTCCCATTTTTTGCTCATGTACACAATTCACTGTCCAACACTCAAAACCATAGAGCATCACGGGTCTAATTACAGTACGATAAAACTTGCCCTTAAGTTTTAGTGGTACTTTACGATCACATAAGATTACTGATGCGTCTCTCCACTTCATCCAACTCGCTTGGATTCTATGTGTCACATCTTTATCAATACCTCCGTCTTTTTGAACTTTTGATCCAAGATATTTAAGACAAATGTGATACACAACAAGCATTAAAAAAATATACCTTTTAACACAAGTTTTAAAACTCTATTTTAAAAAAAATCAATTGATGCATCATTATTAGTAGCATTATTGAAAACATACTCATAATTCCATAATACATTTTGTAATCAATTGCTAAATTCCTTGATCTGCATGCGGAATTTCAAAATTTTCTAATCAAATAATATGTTTGGATTGTCCCATGAAATAATATTGATCCAATGACAAGTTATGTAAATATAGGAATTCCCTAAAGTTTGGTTGTTAGGCCATCCATCAGTGCTTAACTTGCTCGTTTGTCAAAATTCTTAGAAATAACAAATCAAAGATTTTTATTTTTAATATACAATTTAAATGCACATGTTTGATTGTACTTTTATTTAATTGGTGATATTTTTGTTGTAGCACATTGTAGAGGTATGTTGTTTTTTACCCATTGTCTTAGTGGCTGAACGACAAATCACGTTTTATGATGTTTTCCATATAGATTTGTCTCTAAGATGAAATTTGCACTTGGCTAGATTCGAGAGCTTGTTTACTTAAACAAGATTTGATTCTTCATGCATGGTGGAGTTTCCATTTGCTGTGAACAACTTCACACTATTCCCGAACTTCGCTTTGAATTTTTTTTGTTAATACTTGCTTTGACAAATTGCTCCCAAACTAGAGCAATATGTTTTCGCTCAACAATTTCGTAATGTGATACTGAATTTTGGTGAGTAGAAGAATTCAAACCAATATTCAAAGATTATTGAAAAGTCCTGAATTTGAATGTGAGTGTGAATGATAAGAGACAAATTTTGACAAGTAATATGGTTCTATTCTCTTAGACAGTGTGGGATATGAGACCACAATAACATCTTTTTATAGTTTTTTAAACAGTTTTTACTTTTAATTAAGTTAGTTTACTTTTATTAAGAAATTAACATTTTTTAATAAGGCAGCGAGTTGTTACCTTATTTAACGCAACAACTTGTTGTCTTGAACCCCTGCTTTTCCAGGCCAGCCATATCTTTCAAAGGCTCTAAGAGCCATTGGACACTTGAACCCAAATTGCTCTTAAAGTCGTTTGGGCTTCGACCTGCTCTCCCCCCCTGCCTAGCCTGCCTTACAGAATAGGACATACTGCCTTAGATAATCCACACTTGCCGTGTTATTAAAGAAGTTATTTTTTTAATAAAATTTAATTATATAAGAACTGTTGTAAATTTTTTATAAATGGAGATCATTGTGGCCTCATTTCGTACACTTTCTCCGAGATTTAATCCATATTTTTTTGTCGATTTTTTTCTCACCTTTGCGTATTGGTTCAAATTCTTCCTCTTCCCAAAATTTAGCCTCACTTCACGAAGTTGTTGAGTAAAGGCAAAATGCTCCATTTTCGGAGCCTGATAACAAAGTGCATGTTAGCAAAGACTTCAACCGACGTGTGAGCATTGTGTGATGCTTCTCACAATGAATGGAAACTCTATACTTGGGTGGCACTGTGGCACATCAAATCTTGTTAAGTAAACAAGCTCTAAAATCTAATCAAGCGCAAAGTTCATTTAACAATACGTACGAAATAACATACATCCATAATGCACTACAATCCAAATATCACCAATTAAGTAGAAGTAGGATTAGGTGATGTGCAGTTAAATCTTGTATTAAAGTTAAAAGATTTTTAAGTATTATGCAAGAAAAATTTAATGGAAGAACAAGTTCAATTAGTTTACGTTTGGACAAGTGGCCAAAATTTAGGGATTTCTTAAATTTGCATAACTTTTCATTGGATTGATCATATTTCATGGGTGTTATCCAATTTTATAATTTTGTTTGAAAGTTTTAAAATTTCACACACCGAACAATTAATTGATTACAAATATTGGAATTTAAATTAATGATGAAATAATTAGTGATTATTTGATAATGCTAATAATAGTACTCTAACAGGTGATTTTTAAAAAGAGACTTTGAATCTATTTTAAACAATATATTTTCTTATACTAGTGTTGGTCACATTTTAATTATTTGTATTTGTCTTTCTTAAGTCATTATTTATGAAATTTTATTCAATTTTTGCAATTCATGATTTAATTGATATTGATTGAGAAATAATTGAAACTTATTTGGGTTTATTAGAATTTTTTATGGATCAGTTGTTTTTTGTTTGGTATTTATTATACTGCTAGTATGTTAGTTATTGCAGTTTTTAGTGCAACAACACTCAAGCCTTTATCCCACTATTGTGAGGTCGGCTATATTGATCTTTTGTTGCCATTGTTCTATCTTTAGTCATAATCTCACTAATGGCTAAGACTCTGTTTGGTTGGGCTGTTGCTGATGGAAAGCTGCTGATGAACTGTTGCTAATAGAAAAAGTGTTGATTCTGGAAAACAGAGTTTTGTTAAAAAACTGTTTGGGTGAAACAAATTTTACAAAACGGAGTTTTTAAAAAGTTGTTTGGCTACAAAACGGAGTTTTGAATAAATATTTTTTTTTCAAATATAACAAAAAATAAAATTTAATTCATACATTTTTTCCAAATAATTTTTTTTTTCTAATCATTAACATCTTCTACATAACGTAACACCCAACGCAGAAAATCTTTTTTTCATCCAGACAATTTTTCGGTCTATGCTCTAGCTTCAAACACCTGATCTGCTATAATATCACGCAGTGCGATCATCTCCTTTACACCAGCCGCAGTGTCAGCGCAATCTTCTTGCCGCCTTTGAGAGGTCATCCCAAGATATGGATCTTTTCACTCAGACTCAATGAAATCTATATCTACACGCGAAGGGTGGCGACGAATGAAATTATGCAGTGTCATCGTGGCGATCACTATACATGCTTGTTTGTCAAAGCTATAGCCTGGCATGTCCCGTAGTATTACCCACTTCTTCCAAACACCAAATGAGCGCTCTATCACACTTCTAAGCGATGAGTGTGCATGATTGAACATCTCCCGACGTCCTTCTGCTTGACGACCACCACGAGCAAAGTCCGGTAGATGATATCAGATGTCCTGATAAGATTTTAAGTAACCCTTTTGCAATGAATAGCCAGAGTCAATCAAGTAATATTTTCCTGCACATTAATAATAATTATTTAGTTGCCCAAATATTATTAGGAATAAATAGATAAAACAAATTTAATAGTTACCCAGAGGTGGATGAGGGAAATTATAATGTGGATCACTTAGGGCAAAATTGAATATACGGCTATCGTGTGCTGATCCTTCCCAACCAGCCATAACAAAAGTAAAGCACATATTAAAATCATAAGCTGCCATGACATTTTGAGTTGGACTACCACGCCTCCCAATGTACGGTACTTGACTTCCAACTGGCACGCACGCGTGAACATGTGTCTCATCTATCGCTCCAATGCAATTTCTAAAAAAAGGCATGTAACGTTTGTCATATTGAATTGGACCTTATCGTATTTCTTTTCAGTTGACTCTTCAAATTTCTTCATAATATTACTCCACCCCTCCTTATTAAAATGCGTCGTTGGTCGATTCCCGAGTTCTATCTCCTTTATGCAGATATCGCAAAAGAGCAGAACATCGGCATTATCCCATATTGCAGCAACACCACCATCTTTTGTTTTTCCCATCTTTATAAGGCAAACACATGCATATACAAACAACATTCAAAAACATTATAAATGTAAATCTAAACAATATATGGTCGGGATCTAAATCTAAATCTAAACAAGATAAACACAAACATATAACACACACATATATATACAAACACACACACATATATATACAAACACACACACATTCAACTCACACACACACAAACACACACACATATATATACACACACACATACAACTCACACACAAACAATCACACACACATATACACACAAACATATAACTCACACACACATATAACTCTCACACACACAAACATATAACTCACACACACACAATCACATACACATATACACACACACATATATATACACACACACATATATATACACACACAAACATATAACTCACACACACACACACACATACAACTCACACACACACACACACACAACTCACACACACAATCACATACACATATACACACACACATATATATACACACACAAACATATACACACACATATATATACACACACAAACATATACACACACATACAACTCACACACAAACAATCACACACACATATGCACACAAACTAACTCACACACACACATAATATTTTATTTAATATTTGCAATCTATGATCGAATCGTCCTGGTGTACATTGCATCATTATTACTTTGAAAAGTACAAAAACAAATTCATGGCAAATTATAGTTGGAGGCAACCCAAGGTAAAGTTAACAAAAGTGAGGGCCTTTCAGTTATTAGACATATTTCTACAGAAGTTTGGAGGGGAAATAGGGTAAGATATGTTAAAGCACAAAGCACAAAATCTAACCACAGCTAAATGCAAAAGCACAAAATCTAACCATTTGATAAGATATGTTAAAAACATATAAACTTTAGGAGAAACAAACCCTAGTCGGTGCAGTTGGAAAATGGAAGATTGAGATCGGGAAATAGGAGAAACAAACCTGAGATGTGTGTCGCGTCGGTGCAATGGAAGAGGAGATGAGCGCTTCGCCGGTCTTTGTCGACGGGAAAAACTGGATAATCGTCGGAGAGGAGATGAGCACAGGCCAATCGTTCGCCGTTTGGATCGGGAGAGGAGAGCAGGTGCTAGGTTTTCGGGAGGAGCAAAGCTCGGCTAGGTTTATCGGGCTGAAAACTGCGGTGGAACGGCGAAATTTTTCGCGGACGGGTATAAAGAGGAACCCGCGGTTTTTAGTAAACGCGGGTTGTGAAAGGAGCCGCGCCAAACACTACTTTAGGTCAGAATTGTGGTGCGTTTCCACCGCATCGTAGGGAATAAGCCGCGCCAAACGCCACCTAAGTACGTCACGTCTTTCCTTATAGTTTCATTCCAACTCTTTATTGTTGTTTTTATTATTGCAAGAAAAATTAATTATGTTAAACAATGGATCTCATAGGAGATAGTTTTTGTTGTAATGGAAGCCAATTTTTCAAAGTACTATAAATAAATGCCTTCTATATTTTCATGTGTAATTGCCGTGATTTCCTTTATTAGATGTAGAAAATTCTCTTGGAAGATGTTCATAAAAATAATTGCTTACATATAGATTTTTGGATTATGAAATTTTAAGTATTTTAAATTAAATTCTATTTTTACAATTTATGAAATTAAATTACTATTATGAAATATTTGGTTCACTTTTATAAATTTCTATAATTATGTGTATTTAAATTTTCGATGACTTAAAAAATACAATTTATGAAGTTTCATCAAAAATGAAATTCACGAACTAATACTTTAAATGAATTGGGATTATAAAATAAGATTTCATTTCTGATGGCAGAAAATTTCAGTTTTTTATAATGATGGAAAAGCAAGCTTCATAGGTACCCCACTTCAGTTGAAATACTAGTTATCAAAGCTAGTATCATAGCTTAAATTTCTTCATATTCTTTAAGGAACTGAGTTTTGAATGAGCGGCGTAGTTGACCAAACGACAAATCGTTGGAGATCTGCATTGTTATTAAGATTATTTTGATGAAATGAATAGAGTGCATCGAAGAAGATTGTTTGTCGGAAGTTGAAGAAGAACTGAGTTCATTGAATGACGGGTACTGATTTGTAAATTTGTTATTGAAAATTTTAAGAGAATTATATTATAGTTTGGGTTCAAAAATATAAGGTATCATGATTCATGTGACGTGTATATTTTGAAAATTTGAATACAACAACAACACTCGTGCCTTTTTCCCACTGTAGTGGGGTCGGCTATATGGATCCTTTGTCGCCATTGTGCCCTATCTTTTGTCATAATCTCACTAATGCATAAGTACATCATGTCTTTCCTTATAGCTTCATTCCAAGTCTTTATTGGTCTACCCCGCTCTCGTTTAACATGCCTAGTGACTAGACTCTCACAACGCCTAACAAGTGCCTCTTTGTACGTGTCCAAACCATCTTAGTCGAGCTTCTCGCATCTTCTTTGCAATTGGTGCTACTCCTGTCTTATACCTGATACATTCATTCCTAATTTTATCCAGTCTCATGTGTCCACACATCAACCTAAGCATTCTCATCTCCGCAACTCCCATTTTTTGCTCATGTACACAATTCACCGCCCAACACTCAGAACCATAAAGCATCACGGGTCTAATTGCAGTGCGGTAAAACTTTCCCTTAAGTTTTAGTGGTACTTTACGATCATATAAGATCCCTGACGCGCCTCTCCACTTCAAGCAGCCCGCTTGGATTCTGTGTCACATCTTTATCAATACCTCCGTGTTTTTGAACTATTGATCCAAGATATTTAAAATACTCACTACGGGAAATATCTTGATCACCCAACTTTATAACAAAGTCATATGTCCTTGTACTGCTAAATTTAAGCTCCATGTACTCTGTCTTTCCCCTGCTCAACCTAAAACCCTTCTTTTCTGAAGTATTTCGCCAAGATTCAAGTTCTGCGTTTACACCCTCACGTGTCTCTTCAATCAAAACGATATCATCCGCAAACAATAAACACCAAGGTATTGCTTGTTGGATATGTCTGGTGAGCTCATCTAAGATAAGTGTAAAGAGATAAGGCCTTAAAGCTGAACCTTGATGTAAGCCAACAGGGATAATTAATTGCTGTGTTAATCCTCCAGATGTTCTCACCCTTATCACTGAATTTGTATATATATCTTTGATTATGTCAATATATGATACATTTACACCTTTCTTTTCTAAGACTCTCCATAAGATCTCTCTTGGAACTCTATCATAAGCCTTCTCAAGATCAATAAAGAGCATATGCAAATCTTGTTTTCTTTCTCGATAGTTATCAATGAGTCTCCTCAAGAGATGTATAGCTTCCGTGGTCGATCGCCTTGGCATGAATCCAAATTGATTCTCCGAGATGTTAGTCTCCCGTGTTACTCTTTTTTCTATTAATCGTTCTCATAGTTTCATGGTATGACTCATCAATTTTATTTCTCTGTAATTAACAAAATTTTGTATATCTTTTATTTTTATACAAAGGTACCAAGATACTTTCTATCCATTGATCTGTCATCCTCTTTGACTTCAGTATCTTATTGAAAAAACATGTAAGACGCAAAATTCCTGAAGGCATCCTCTTGGTCTGACATCCTCTTTGAATTTAGTATCTTATTGAAAAAACATGTAAGTCATAAAATTTGAATAACTTAATAAAATTTTTATTATCAAAAGAATAATTTAAAATGTAATGTAAGTTATAAAACAATAATACCCTGAAGGCCTAAATCTATATATTAAAAAATTACTAAAAAAATTCCTCATGTTGGGCTACGCCTGGTTGGCCCTGCCAAAATCCATGCCCAGGTCTGGGCCAAGGGAGTGCCAAAGTTGAGCTTTTCTAACTGCTCCAGAAAGTGTGAGAGCAAGAATTTTTTGTGGATGGACGTGTAGAGAGCCAGGATGTCCTTGGTGGCGTTCCAATCTGACAGAGGAAGACCGTCAGGGATGAATTTAAAATTGAAATCAAGCACGCCGGTGAGTGCAACGGAGCCCTGCGACCAAAGTAGTCGGTGCTGATTGAGCAAGTTGTTGACAAAGGTGATGTGGAACTGTGGAAGCCATTGAAATCAGGTACGCCGTCAGCCACATCGCCGCCTACATCTCCTTCTCCAAGGTCCTCCCCATCGTCGCAAGCTGCAGCCATACCGCCTGCAATGGAGGTCGCTCAGCGAGATAAAAGGGGCCCGACTTTGGCGTCGTCGAGAGGTCTTCCGCGTCCGGCTGGGAGGAAGAAAACGAGCGGCGAACAGTGTGTGCCTAAACAAATTAGTCTGGAGAAAATAATAAGATTTTAGTTTCCTTTTTGATGTGCACATAACCAAATCGGGCGTGCCTTTAACAACGCTTAACTATAAAGTTTCATGTAAATTTTTCTGGTTATTACAAAACTTGTTTTTGATATCTCCTGTTTTAGAATTGTTTTCATTGAGGGTTGCAATTCATATTTTATTTGAATGAATAGCTGGCTTAGAAAAACATAAGAGTCTCCTGTATCTATGAACTTATTTGTATTATAAGGGAGATTGATTTAGTTGTTACTAGGTAAACTGTGGTTAATAACCCATGTCATTTTGTGCAGTAAACAGTCTATCACATTCTTTATGGTGCTGTTTTTATCATAGGCTCATCATCTTATATTTGAGAATGCCTAAAGAAAAAGCAGGGATCTTCTGTCTCAATGACCTGACCCCTCGTAAACTTTAGGGATATTAATTTCATTGTTATTGGGTGAACCTCTATTAATGATCAGTGGCATATGGTTCAATAAATGATGATACATTTTTTTGTAGCCAACAGCATAACTAATAAAGTTATTATAGAATAATAATACACATTATTTGACATATTTGTTGACCCCAGGTAACATAATCTCTGCATTCTTATGGTAAAAACAAGTCTCCTTTAGATTAAAACAATGAGCCATTGCATTCTAGTTAATGTTTTTCATATTTGTTGACCCCAGGTAACATAATCTCTGCATTATTATAGTAAAACCAAGTTTCCTTTAGCGTAAAGCAATGAGCCATTGCATTCTAGTAGCTTATTCTCCTTGGAACTACGAACTTGTCATGAATTTTGTGCAAATTTTTAGGGATGATCTGGCCCCTCATAAACTTTAGTAGATTAATTTTGATGTTATTGGTTGAACCACTGCTAATAAGCAATGGTATATGGTTCTGTAAATAAAGATACACCTTTTTGTGTTCAACATCATGTCTGATAAAATTATTGTAGCACCGTATGCAAGTTATTGCACAATGACCCGAGTAACATAATCCCCGTGTTCTTTTTAGATAAAAACACATACTTTTGTATAAAACTATGACCTGGCGCGTTGTAATCTTTTTCTCCTTGGAACAACCAGCTTGTCATGAGTTCTGTACTATAAAAATTCATAAGCAGTGCATTATGATTTACGTTTCTTATGCTTTATTTTTATTGGTTAGGCTTACTATCACTCCCAGTGTTAGTAATACATTCGGTGTTAATACTAGATTGTATTAAATATGAACTGCTCTAAGGAATCTGTAGAAAATGCGTGACAAATTGAGAAATGAAATAATTTTATTAATCTCTCAATCAAATAATTCCATCCTTGTTACATGAATTTGTACAATTATACATTTATATAGGAAAAGAGAGTGGAGTTGGAGTCCCAATCTATGATGTGAGATTAAATTCTAAAGATGAATTGTGCTCTAAATGATCCTTATATTGGGCTTTTACATCATCATCAACTTCAAGGTGTTTAATCTATTCATGGAAAACAGGATTCTTGGCAATGTGTATGGCAACTTGATTGTCGCAAAATAGAGTGGTTGGTGTGAAAAGTTTTACTCCTATATCAAATAGGAGACCTTTAAACTATGTTGCACCGACACAGAACGTGACACTACTTGACACGACATGCCAATTCTCTAAAAATATCATATTCTGACATGCTGGGACACGTTTATTAAATTTTTTTTTTTATAATTATGAAAATCCTAAAATATTTAAGAAAAAATTAATAATTAACAAATATTCAAATAAACTACGTCATGTTTAAAAATTACTCATCAAATATTCAAATGCAAAACTTAACAAAAGGTCAAAAAATGATAGAACATTAACACATTACCATTATATATCATTAGTAAAAATAATGGATTCTCAAGCAAATTTTTTCTCCCACTTTCAATCATCCCTTTTCTAGAGAAAATATACACCCCACTAGTAGATCACCTTCACTACTTTGAAATGCTAGAAGGGGCAAAGACACTTTTTTAGAAATAAGACTCACTATTCTATCATTCACATCTTCTTCTAGTTTTTCCATCTCAAATAGATCACTCATTTGAGATTTACACACTTTCCAATTCTTTTTCCACCAATCATTTGTAAATGTGTTCTCACTCTTGTATATAAACTTATAAAACATTTTTCACAAAAATTGCACTTCCAAGACAATTGCCTCCCGAATTCACCATGAGTAGCTAGCTTAGGAATACGCGTGTCCGATTGAGTGGGGCACGCCAGTCCCGCGCGTGCCAGCGTGTTGGACTTTTGACACGCGTGCCAGAGAGTGTCAGAGAGTCGGACGAGTGTCGAAGAGTCCGACACCGACACGCTGGGCATTTTGAAGTGTCGGTGCTTCATAGCCTTTAAGACATGTAAGCTCAGACACAACAACTGTCATTGAACGATACTTGGCTTCAGCAGATGAGCGAGCAACAATCGACTGTTTCTTGCTGTGTCAGGTAATGAGATGCCCTCCAAAATAACTACAGTATCCACTTGTGGAACGACGATCATCCAATGAACCAACATAATCAACGTCAGAATATGCAATCAGAGATAAGGGAGACGAAGAGGGTTTGTATATAAGTCCTTGTCCAGGTGCAGCCTTCAAATATCAAAGAATACGCTCAACTTCCTGGAGATGAGAGATTCGTGGCTCATGCATGAATTGACTGACAACTTCAACAACAAATTATATATCAAGTCTTATAACAGTGAGATATATTAGCTTTCTCACAAGATGCCGATAATACTTTGGGTTCGGAAAGAGAAGATCAGAGTCTGAGGCATGAGTGCAGAGCTTGTGATTGATATCCATAGAAATGTCTGCAGGCTTGCATCCAGAGTAGTCTGCATCATGAAGCAAGTCAAGGCAATACTTTCGTTGAGGTAAAATAAGCCCATCAAGTCGTCGAGCCACCTCAAGACCAAGAAAATATCGAAGATTTCCCAGTTCTTTTCTTTGAAACACAGATGCCAGAGGTTGTTTGATCATGTGTATTCCTGTGAGATCATCTCCCATAATCAAAATATCATCAACATACACCAAGAGAATCACTATGCCGGTTGGACAATGACATGTGAATGAGAAGTCAACTGAACTCCGAGTGAACTCAGTAACACTAATAGTCTGACTGAACTTATCAAACATTTCCCAAGGAGACTGTTTTAGACCATAAAGAGATTTCTTCAGTCGACATACAAAAGACTCCCCCGTGGTCTCAAACTCGGGAGATTGTTACATATAGACGATCTCCTGCAAATCGCCATTAAGAAAGACATTTTTGACATCCAATTAATGCAATTTCCAGTGTCGATGAACAGCTAGGGAGATCAAAACACAAACAATATTGAGTTTGGCGATTGGAGAAAAGGTTTCATCATAATCTAGACCTTGTTGTTTAGTAAAACCCCGAGTCACAAGGTGTTCAGTCGTTGTACAGGCCAATCCAAACGATGTTTGATGACAAACACCCAATTACAATCCATGCAAGTCTATTTAGGAGGAAGAGGGACAAGATCCCAAGTGTGGTTTGCCCAAAGAGCAGACATTTTCTCGTCCATGGCTGCCCGCCACCCCGGATGTTGGAGAGCCTCCTGCACAAAGATTGGTATGGTAATAGAGGATAAAGAAAAGACAACTTTTTCGAGTTCCGAAGAGAGGCGGTGTAAGGAGACATAATTCGCCATCGTGTGAGCTGTAGAGACGGTTGTCGGATCTGCAGGCCGTAAAATATCATCAGTGGAGGGCATCTCTCGTAGAGTTGTCTACGAAGGAGGATGGTGAGTATACACACGAATCAGAGGTGGTTTTGGTGGGATTGGCGTGGGAAGGAGAGATGGGTTTAGTGGGATGGGCATGGGAAGGAGAGGTGGAAGGTTAGAAGTGACAGGACAGCATGCCGCGGAAGGAGAGGCCGAATTGGAGAATCAGTTGGTTGAGAATGATAGGGTTGGTCTTCGAGAAAGGTACATCAACACAAGTAACAACTTTGCGATCCTTGGGAGAGAAGCAAACATAGCCCTTCTAAGTACGTGAATAACCAACAAACATATATTTCGTGGCACGCGGAGTAAGCTTATGAGTGGACGGGCCAAAATCATGAACATAGCAAACACAATCAAAGACGCGAGCGTGGGGTGACTGAAAAGGGAGGTGTGGAGGGAGAAAGAAGGTTGAAGGGAGGCTCAAAGGTGAGAATGGATGAAGGCATGTGGTTAATAAGATGTCAGGCTGTAGAAATCGCAAAATTCCAATAAATGTTCATTTGAAACATAAGGAAACGGGTGACCTCAAGGAGGTGACGATTCTTGCGTTCATCAACACGATTTTGTTGGGGGGTATAACCACACGAGGTTTGATGGATGATCCCAAACTTAGTACATAAGTTTGTAAACGCATGACTTGTGTATTCACGAGCATTGTCGGTTCGGAGAGTTTTAATGGTAGTAGAGAATTGATTGTGAGTTTCAATAACAAAGACACGAAATACACGAGTCAACTCAGAGCGATAATGAAGGAAATGCAATCATGTCATTCGAGAGTAATCATATATAAAGGTAACAAAGTAACGATAGCCAAAAATACTTGTGGTTTTGTAGGGTCCCCAAATATCAGAATGGACTAGATCAAAGGGAGCATCACTCCGAGTATGATGAGGGGAAAACGTAGACCGGTGTTATTTTTCATAGATACAATGGCAAGAATCAGAGGCCAGGCAACAACAATTGACGGTGGTAGGGGAGATGTGTTGCGAACAAGAGGGTCAGAAGAGCAACTGAGCAACTGAGCGGCAAGAGGACATGCGAGCTCCAGAGAAGACATCCAATGTGTGGCTAGGCGAACAACAACCGCTGATGGCAAGGAGAATTTAGTCCTGCACGCAGATCGCGCGGACTAGGAGAGAAGAGCAGCCAGCGGCCTGACAAGGCACAAAGAGGGCTCGATCGGCAGTAGCAAACGGCGCAGCAGGGAGATCGCCACTGTCATAGGAAGGTCAACGACAAGGCAGGAGATCCGCCAAGGGCGGAAAGGGGCGGGGCCCTAGTGTCAGAGCAGAGAGTCACTTTAAAAACAGAGGAAGAGGCGGGGGAATGGGAAGGAAGAAGCAGCCTAGAGGCTTGCGGCAAGGAAGAGAGAATCAACATAGAACGAAAATCCGCACGTGGTTAGAAATAGGATACCTACGCGCAGTTAGGAAATCAGAGAGCATGACTTTAATTTTTCGGACCTCCTAGCTCTGATACCATGTTGAAAAAGCAGGACAAATTGAGAAATGAAATAATTTTATTATTCTCTCAATCAAATTCTTCCATCCTTGATACATGAATTTGTACAATTATACATTTATATAGGAAAAAAGAGTGAAGAGGGAGTCCCAATCTAAGATTTGGGACTAAATCCTAAAGTTGAAGTGGGCTTTAGATGGGCTTTATATTGGGCTTTTTCACATCTTACATTCAAGAGAATTCTTAAAGAAAATGCATGGGCCTTCTGTCTATCTGACCTGGCCCCTCGTATACTTTGCGACTAGGCTAATAACAGTCATCGATGTCAAGGAGAAGAGAGGTCGCACGCAGTTCACGCGGCTAGGAGAGAAGAGAAGTCGGCGGCCTGACAAGCATACGGAGAGGGCTCGATCGGGAGTAGCAAAAGGCGCAGCAGGGAGATCGCCACTGTCATAGGAAGGCCAACGGCTAGGCAGGAGATCGCCAAGGGCGGAAAAGGGGCGGGGCCCAGTGTCAAGAGCAGAGAGACACTTTAAAAACAGAGGAAGAGGTGGAGGAATGGGAAGGAAGAAGCAGCCTAGAGGCTTGCGGCAAAGAAGAGAGAATCAAACCAAGAAAGGAATTCCGCGTGGTTAGAAATAGGATACCCACGCGGTTAGGAAATCAGAGAGCAGGACTTTAATTTTTTCGGACCACCTAGCTCTGATATCATGTAGAAAAAGTATGACAAATTGAGAAATGAAATAATTTTATTTATCTCTCAATCAAATACTTCCATTCTTGATACGTGAATTTGTACAATTATACATTTATATAGGAAAAGAGAGTGGAGAGGGAGTCCCAATATAAACTGTGGGACTAAATCCTAGAGATGAAGTGGGCTCTAAATGGGCCTTATATTGTACTTTTTCACATCTTTCCTTCAACAGAATCTTTCAGCTTAAATGTGTTGTACGTTTCATGATGCTTAGCATCATATATTAGAGGATTCCTAAAGAAAAAGCACGGGCCTTCTGTCTCTCTGACCTGGCCCCTCGTATACTTTAGGTAGATTAATCTTATTGTTATTAGGCATCTAGGTGAACCAGAGGTTAACGATCTATGGCATATGATTCAGTGAATGATGAACATTTTCTTTGGTATCCAACATCATGTCTGATAAAGTTGATTATAGTACCATAATAAAAATTATTGCACTGTGACATATTTCTTGACCCCAAGCAACATAAAACACCTTCGGTGTAAACAATGAATCAGTGCGTTCTGGTTAGTGTATATTCTCCTTCTTGGAACAACCAACTTGTCATGAGCCATGCTGTAAAATATTTTTAAGGCTCCGTTTAGCACGACTTTTTTGCCCCGGTGACTTGGACAAAAACATCACCATCATATAATGTATGTTTGACGCATGACAATGATTTTGACCGCCACTAAGAAAAATAACTAGTTTTCAGCATAAAGCTGGATGAAGTTCTTTATGTGCGGTCGGACGTTCACGAACGACGTTTCATACATCATGCCAAGCGAAGCCTAAGTAGTGCATTTGTCGTTTAGGTTTCTTGTGTTTTATGCTTATGGCATATGTCAGCTAAAATGTGTTCTGCGTTTCATGATGGTTAACATCATATATTTGAGAATTTCTAAGGAAAAAGTAGGGTTCATTTGTCTCTAATGACCTGGACCCTCGTAAACTTTAGAGAAATTAATTTCAATGTTATTGGGTGAACCTCTGTTAACAATCAAAGGCATATGGTTCGGTAAATGATGATACATCTTTTTTAGGGTAGCAGCATGATACAAACCGTTGCATGATGACATATTTGTTGGGCCCAGATAACCTAATCTCTTTATTATTTTTAAAAAAGACGTCCTTTGTGTAAAACAATCAACTAGTGCGCTCTAGTCATTGCCCATTTTTCCTTGGAACAACCAACTTGTCACGGGTTTTATTATAAACATTTATCAGTAGTGCATTTATGTTTTTGGTTTCTTTATGTTTCATTTATATTGGTTTTACTGTACTATGATTCCAGGTTGGTAGTACTAGATTGTACATATAATGATATAATTAAAATATTTTTAATATGAGCAACTGCTTTACTACTACATTTGTCAACGTTAATATGCTGTACATTTCATGATGCTTAACATCATATGCTTGAGAATTCCTAAAAGAAACAGGGGTCTTCAGTCTCTATGACCTAGCCCCTCATAAACTTTGGGTAGATTAATTTCGTTGTTATTGGGTGAACCTCTGTTAATAGCCAATGACATTTGGTTCATTAAACAATGATACAGATTTGTTGTCCTGCTTTCTTAAGTTCCACAAGCCTGATAAAATTATTGTAGGATAAGTCAAATTAATATACTACGTCATCATTATTTGTGCTTAGCATCATGTTTGAGAATTCTTAATGAAAAAGCAGGGGTTTTCGGTCTCTATGACCTTGCCCCCCCTAAACTTCAGGGAGATTAATTTCATTGTTATTTGGTGAATCTCTGTTGGTAGTCAATGGCACAACGCTCAGTAAACGATGATGCAACTCTTTTGTTGCGGTATTTTATCTTAAGTTCAACATGACTGATAAAATTAGGCGGTTGTTAACCGCACCCCTCATTTGACTATTTGCACCCCATTTTTTTTTTTCAAAAACACTTTAAAATTTAATCGCAACCCTAAAAACTAAAACTCCAAGCCTTCCTTCTCACTGCAGCCGCTCCTCCTGTCTCTTCCTCGCTCTGAAGCTGCTCCTCCTGTCTTTTCATCCTCGCTCTGAAGCGGCTACGAGTTCATCGCCGCCGCTCCTCCTGTCTTTTCATCCTCGCTCTGAAGCCGCTACGAGTTCATCGCCGTCGCTCTTGTTAGACAAAATATTTTTGCCTTTTGGACTCTCCGGCTTGATTTGGAGAGAGCTAGCCTTGCTTACTCTGTATTCGAGGTCCACATAACTGCAACATCTTTCGCTTTTTCCTTCACTCTTTCCTTGATTCTTCATTGATTCCTCTGTTTTCGTTGATTCCTCTGTCTTCGTTGATTCCTTAATCTCCTTTTAACATTGCTCCACCATCTGATTCCAAAAGTAGTGAATCATTTTCTAAAAGAAGGATGATTGAGCGCCCATGAGATGAATCTTCTCAACATCTATTATCATAGTAGCAAGGCTAATCTTTACCGTCGGCTTTGGCATTTTTCTTATGAGTTTAAATGAGTGCATTTGTGCCTACAGCTGTTTTGTTTAAGATTCCTGGAGTCAATGGACCTTCTCCTCTGTTTTTCTGACTGGTGGGGCTCCACCACAGTCCTGGCGGCGATGGCAGCGAATGTTGCGGGCTCGCGGTTTCGCATCCTTTCACTTGCCCCGAACCATGGCTCTGAGCTTCTCATCCATAAAAAACTCATGCAGATCACAAGCCGCCTCATGTGGCAGCTCCATTGTTGTCCTGCTTTCTTATTTTAATTTCATCAAGTCTGATAAAATTATTGTAGGATAAGTCAAATTAATATACTACATCATCATTATCTGTGCTTAGCATCATGTTTGACAATTCCCAAAGAAAAAGCAGGGGTCTTCCGTCTCTATGACCTGGCCCTTCAAACTTTAGGGAGATTAATTTCATTGTTATTGGGTGAACCTCTGTTAATAATCAATGGCACATGATTCAGTAAACGATGATACAACTCATTTTTTGCAGTATTTTATTGTAAGTTCCACATGACTGATTAAATTATTGTAGTATAAATCATATTAATAATACTACCCCGTCATCATAATCTGTGTTATTTATATGAAAGCAGACTGTAGAATAATGAACTAATTCATTCTAGGCAAGGTTGTGCATTTTATGCTTTATCAGTATAGATTCTTTTGTTAAGTATTAATTTGACTTGATTATACAACTAATTGATGTGTGGCTCAAATTGCTTTGTGCCTATTTGGCCCGACAGAGGCACAATGACTTTGATAAGGCTTCAGGTTCAATACGATGGTCCTATTTTTAGACCATAGTCAAGTCAAGTTTTCTTGTTTCTTTAAAAATAGCATATAGATTATACAGTGTAGTCATTTAATCAAATTGCTCTACCATCTACTAATCTTGATATATTCGTGCAGAACACGAGAGAAACAGCGCACGCTCTCCGAAAGTTGCCTTTGGCTAAGGCCAAGCGGTATCTCGAGGACGTCATGGCCCACAAACAAGCGATACCTTTCCGAAGGTTTTGTCGCGGTGTGGGACGCACAGCCCAAGCCAAGGCCCGCCATTCCAACGGGCAGGGTCGCTGGCCCGTGAAATCTGCCAAATTCATGCTGGATTTGCTCAAAAATGCTGAGAGCAATGCTGATGTAAGGCAGAATAAACCCTAGCCCTTCAGACCCATTTACTTTTAGTCAAAATGGATTCTCTAGTATAAGAGAGCATTAATCATTCTCTCAGGTCAAAGGCTTAGATGTGGACGCCCTCTATATTTCTCACATTCAGGTGAACCAAGCCCAGAAGCAGAGGCGCAGGACCTACCGTGCCCATGGCCGAATCAACCGTGCGCACTCCCTATTCCTTTCATACTTTTTTTCCTGTTGGATATTTTTTGGGCTTCTACATAAAAAATATGTTTGCTTAACTGATTGCAGCTTACATGTCATCTCCATGCCATATTGAGCTGACTTTGTCTGAGAAAGAAGAATCAGTCAAGAAAGAGGTGTTTTTTTTTTTCCTTAAAACAAAAAATTGACTCTCATCATACAGTAGATAGTATAATATGTGCTCAATTTATGGTGTTTTGATATCTCTTCATATTTTTGCCTCAGCCCGAGACCCAGATTGCCCAAAGAAAGCCGAAGAAAGCTCAGGTTTTGCGCAGCGGCGCATCTTCCTGATCCTTTGAGAAATAGCTTTTGAACATTCCTGTTTTGTTTTCTCAGCAGTGCTGCAACTGTTTCAGTTCTATTATTACCTTCCAACCCGAATATTGAGTTTGCAATGAATTTTATTCATAAACTAATTTCAGTTCTTGTCAACTGGCGTAATTTTTTTCCATCCCTGCTATTTTGTATATGCACTGTGCCCGTTTCGTATTTCAATGTTATGAATGGCCTTTTGTATTTAAATATTTACATGCGTACCACTATAAAGTTTATTTGTATTTGTTTATATTTGACTTCTAAATTATATTTATTTACTTTATAGTGTTGTATATTCATGTTATGTATGTATATATTTACATGCGTACCACTATAAAGTTTTTTGTATTTGTTTATAATTGACTTTTAAATTATAGTGTTTTATATTCATGCCATGTATGTAAGCCTAAACCCTTCAAAAAATAAATTTACAGCAGATTTATTAAAGGATCAAAAGAAGATAGTAACAGTTGATATTGTGCGAATTATTTTTTTTCCTTGTAATTTTAAGATATCTTTTTTATTTATAATTTGAACACTTTTTAAATTTAAATAATGTTTATCAATCAACTTCATCATTATGAACATTATTGTGTAAATAATGTTTTTATTGTAATTTGAACATTTTTGTTTAGATAATTTTACTTCATCATTCTTGATGCTCTCGTTTTGGCTCGGTCGATTCCTACCCTTGAGTTTTCTTTTGCTGGGTGCCCTTGTAATCGTGTGGCTTATGCGCTTATGTCGGCATCTTTTCTTGGATTTTGATCATTACCCCAATTTGCATTGGATTTAATCCGAATTCACCTTTTCGTTCTCAAACAAAATTTTGTTGTTTTAGAAAAGCTTATGCCCATGTGTGCTGTGGCTCGGGCCTTCAAAGAATTTTACAAAATGGATAGTGGATTTGGATTTCTTTTTTTTGAAATAATGAATTTTGACTGTTTATGCGTTAAAAATGGGCGATTGTTAACCACAACCTGTATTTGGCTCATCGCACCCCAATGTTAACCGCAACCCGAAATATTAACCGCAATCCAATATTTGGCTTGCCGCATCCCGTTATTAACATGTGCATCAATCAGAATTCTTCTGGACATTTAATCAAACACGTGTGTGTGAACCAGCCATGCCTGAAGTAGCATTCCAGGAGATCTTGATATCATTCACAAGAGAAGCATCTTGTTGCATCCACATTTCAGCATCACACGGTTCTTGGGGGGGACCTCCAAACTCTTCATCTTTCCCTCAGGTTTGCCGGAAACGGCCCCTCCGACGGCTGTGCAGCTGCCAGGCAATAGCCACCACCTCAACGGAGGTGGTGGTGGCGGTGGCCGGCCAGGGAGGTGGACGTTTGGCCGGGAAAATGAGTTGGAATGGCTCCAGGAAGAAGCAATACTGGCCCTTGGCTCATCGGGGACGATGACCAGGAGCCGTTGGATCGGCTTGATCTGATATACGCAGGCCGTTATTTTAATATATATAAATATTTCATTTTAGTCAATTATTTCAGTCACTTGGTTTTAATTATTAAAAATAGATAGACGCTTTTTCTTTAAATATGACCAACATAAACAACTTAGCTCTTGGTGTTTACTGTAATACAAAATTGGAATCAATCAGTTTGGACAATTGGATTTTCCTCAGCATACTTTTTGGTGCAAGGTGTCCAAAAGTTAATCAACAATTAGAATAAATACCCCTAGTGGCTCACTCAGTAAAATTGTCTGAAAATTTGACAATAGACTGGTCTGGCCATGACCCCAACATATCCAAAAATTAGAATTTTTGGAGATGATTTTTCTATAATTTTTGTAATAATTTAATAAATCATACATATGGTGAAAATATGGTCTAAGGAGCTCAAATTTCCACCAAACTCTGGTGGATGACCAGAGGGGTCATTATATGCCCATGAAAAAAAATCAGCTCATTTGGAGTTGATTTGGTGGGATAACCTGGTGATCAAAGTTGGTCACCTAGAGGTAATAGGTCCGGTTCTTCAAAGTGCACATAGAGAAGTTGAGTGATAAACCCTTCAACTATCCAAGGTGAAACTCTAGTCACTGCATTATTATTCCACTAAACACTTATGAATAATTATAGGAGTATTTATGGTTGAAATGTCATGAAACCCTAGTTCCACCTTAGGGTTGTCTATTAAGATTAATGAAGGAAATATGGTCACACTCCAAGGATTGACTCAAAACTTTGTAGATAGTCTCATTAGATGGAAAGACACCTTGAATAATTTATTTAGAATTTTATGGTCATTCATCCCCCACAAAACACTTATTACATAGAATATGGATTTTTCTTTCAAGTGCAAAATACAAGATCATACAGTATCAGAAGATCATGAAACTTGGGTAGTGGGCCTATACTGAGGTTATATATCTCTGCAAATTTTATTGTAATTTTTAATTCAAGAATTGCAGTACCTCCTTTGTGATATTAGATATTCATGGTTTGTCGGCACAGAGGAAGAGAAAGAGAACTAGACCTGCAGGCGGGCTTGACGGCGGGCGTGGTGGTGGTGTGTCATGACCGACGACCTCCAAACTCTTCCTCACCGATTTCTCAATCCTCCAGCTAAAGCAATGATGTAAAGATTCGTTTTGATTGCTTGAGAGCTTTTAAAATTGATGAAGGGGTCAGATCGAGGAGTGGGAGGGACAAACAATGAATGACCAATAATGGCCTTGAATCAAGCTTTCAACCACCACCAAACTCTTGTCATTCTTCCCCTAGAAGGTCGGGAAAACCATTCCATCTCCTAGTTGATCAAGGGGGATGAATGAGCCATAAAAAGGGGAAGTTGAGTGCCCCATGACCTTCCAAAGCCACGAATGCCTCTCTTTCTCTCTCCTCCCTTGAATGAACCCCCACTTTCTCTCTCTTAGTCATCTCACCCAGAATTTTAGTGGCATTCTAGGTAATTTTCACTTGTTGTAGCTAGTGAGCCATCATAATTTGGCTTAGCCTAACTGGATTGAATTTTGGCTTAACCTTCCTTGGGTTTGGTTTGACCAAGGTTGACTTGGTCAATTGAGTGGGTTGAGTAGTCAACTATGTGTCTTGAGTCCATTGCCATCACCCAAGTCCAATTGTGACCTGGTGTAATCAACTTAGGTCAAATTAGGGCAATTTGACCTAGGCTAATTCCACCCCTTTGGTTGACCCAATTGTGACTTGGTCCAATTGCCATCACCCAAGTCCAATTGTGAATTGGTCCAATTGTGACTTGTTTGACTCTGGACAATTCCACCCCTTTGGTTGACTTCAATGGATTGTTAGGACGCTAAAGGGCCCTTATAAGATTGAAAGTATTATGGTGGGGCCAAATAGTCAAGTTGGGACCCAAAAGCCAAACCCTAGGGTAAGTGACCAGAAATTGTTATTTGCACCATAGAGCACGATTAATATTATGTGTTGGATAAATCTCAGAATTTCAATAGTCGTTGGATCTACGCCACTCCTCCTATAATTATGTCATACCAGAACCCTAAAAATGCCCTCTACGCCGCACGCAAAGAACTCTCTCCCGACACTCCCAAACCCCCGCGACTCTTACCCGACCTTTATCGCGCACTTCATCCAACCGCTATCGACGACCTCTTGAGGAACCATCCCATCGCCGCCGACCTCCAGAGACCACCTTTTCGCGGCCAACGACCTCGACGACCGTCCATTTTCTTTCCGCCAATCGCCGCTCAGGAGAAAGCCTTCCAGATTCATTGTGAGAATGCCTTATTCGTCTCTCCCTCGATCTCTTTTGTTTTTTATTTTGATTACTATTTCTTTCGTCGGATCTTGGTTTAAAAATCTGGGTTTATTAGCCGTTCAAGTTTCGTTTTTGCTGCAGACTAACTCGACGTCCCGGTCGGACTGGAATTCTTGGACCGTCTTAGCTCTCGGAACGGTCGAGCGCGCACACAGTCAATGAAAATGAAAAGTTGACAAGGTAATTTTTTGACGTGGAAAACCCCGGAAAGAGGTGAAAACCCACGTGGCCGGATCTGTGTCGACCAAACCTCCACTAGATCTGAGTGTTGTTACAGGCTTTTTCAAGAACTTGAGGGCGACATGCCGCCTCTCGTTACAATTACTGGGGAGAGAGAGAGAGAATCTGGAGGGTGACAGGCCACCACTCACAAAGCTAATTATTTGTTCGAGTGCTGCGGGGAGCAAT
Organism: Platanthera zijinensis; assembly: GCA_039513925.1. NCBI lineage: Eukaryota > Viridiplantae > Streptophyta > Magnoliopsida > Asparagales > Orchidaceae > Platanthera > Platanthera zijinensis. The sequence continues at coordinate 121,284,995 of CM077098.1, forward strand.
GCCCTCGTTATATTCTGGAGTCTTCTAATAATTTCTGGAGGCGTGAATAGCTTGTTGTACACGTTCAGATGTCTGGTGCTTCGAATCTCGGAGGCGCGCTCAGTGCACGTTATCTTCCGCTTCTTGTCTCTGATTGTCTTTTGAAGAAGCGTCATTTGGTTATTTTATCGGTAGACTGAGCGCTTGTTCCTGAGCGCGTAGGGCGCTTGTTGGCAAAGATATTGCTGGGCGCTTGCTGGAGGAGAGCGCACGAAGCACTAGATGAAAGAGGGCGCGTGGAGCGCTTGCTGATAAAGAGAGTGCGTTGGGCGCTTGTTGGAGAAGAGCGTGTGGAGCGCTGGGGGAAGAGACCCGTACAAGGAAGCAACTTGTGTGATAACGCGATGGAGCGTGCAGGGGAGAGACGGGCGTGATAACATGCAAGGAGGCGGCGCGCGCTGGAGCGCGCAAGGAGGCGGCGCGCGCGGGAGCGCGCAAGGGGGAAATGTGCGTGAGAGCGCGCAAAGAGGCGACGCGCACGGGTGCGCGCAAGGAGGAGGCGTGCGGGGGGGACGCGTAAGGAGACGATGAGGAGAGAGAAATTCCGAGCGGAGAAGATGAAGATCTTCAAAGATAAAGGAGATCTTCAAATAATGCTTGAAGATCTTCTAAGGGGGAGAAGGAGATGAAGAAGATGAAGGAGCAAGGAGAGAGAGGGAATTCGTAGGATGATTTTTCCCAGAAGGAGAGAATGAATTAAAAGGGGGAAGAGGAGATCATGCGGTTATTCGCAGCTCATAACCACCATGAATGCTATTAATAGGCCCACTCATGACATAATATGCACATATAATATTTAATAATTATACTAACCGCAGACCAGTTTATTTTTAGCCGCGCATTTCCCCACTACGAAAGATCATGGGGGGTAGTTACATGGGTGGTTACCCACGTAATCGATGGCGGCGATCGCGAGCGCGATCGGACGGCGGAGGAAAGTCATGATCGACGACGTCGGACGGCAACGGCGGCGGCGGTGAACGACAGCGGCGGCGGCGAACGACGACGACGGCGGCAGCGGCAGCCGCGGCGTTGGGAGACGGCGGCGGAGGCGGCGGGAGAAACGAACGACGACGGCGGTCGTGGAATTGGGAAATAACGGTCACGGTGACCGCGGCGTTGGGAGACGACGGCGGCGGCAGCCGCGAGAGAAATGAACGACGACGACGGTCGTGTAATTGTAAAATAATGGTGACGGCGGCCGCGACGTTGGGATACGGTGGCGGCGGCGGCCGCGGGAGGAATGGATGACGATGGCGGTCGTGGAATTGTAAAATAATGGCGACGGCGGGCGCGATGTTTGGAGACGGCGGCGGCCGCGGGAGAAACGGACGACGACGGTGGCGGCCGGGAAATAACGGCAGTAACGGTCGTGACATTGGGAGACGGCGGCGGTGACCGCGACATTGGGAGACGGCGGCGGCGGTGGCCGCGGGAGAAACGAACGACGACGACGGTCATGGAGTTGGGAAATAACGGCGGCAGCGGCCGCGACGTTGGGAGACGGCGGCGGCGGCGGGAGAAACGAACGACGACGACGATCGTGGAATTGAGAAATAACGGCGACGGCGGCCGCGACATTGGGAGACGGCGGCGGTGGCGGCATTGGGAGACGGCGGCGGAGGCGGCCGCGTGAGAACCGAACGACGACGGCGGTCGTGGATTTGTAAAATAACGGCAATGGCGGTCGCGGCGTTGGGAGACGGCGGCCGCGACGTCCGCGAGAGGAACGGACGATGATGGCGGTCGTGGAGTCGGGAAATAACGGTGGCGGCGGCGGTCGGCAGTGGTTGGCGGCGGTCGGCGGCGATCGGCGATGGACGGCGGGCGGCGGCGGAGGGTGGCGACCGGCGGTAGTTGTTTAGCGGGAGGCCGCCATGATCTCTCTTTTTGTGGTGGAGATCATGGGAGAGTGGGTTGACTAGTCAAACCCATGATCCACACAATAGTAAGGATCATGAGGGAGATGGTTAAGTGCACTCCCAAGCCTATAAATGGGGTTTCATTGTAACACCCTGAAACTCAAAAGAGGGACGGGTGACGTTTTAAGCCAAGTCTGGGACTTGGAGCGGGTGTCACGGGCGTGACACGGGCGTGTCACACTTGGGAGTTTTCTGAGTCATGTACACGGGTCTTGACACGGGCACAGACACGGGCGTGTCACATGTGACACAGGCGTGTCGGGTGCCGTGTCGCAGGTCGTGTCCTCCTCGGGAAACAAGTGTTGGCAGTTGTACACGGGCCATGACACGGGCACAGACACGGGCGTGTCACTTGTGACACGGGCGTGTCGGGTGCCGTGTCGCAGGCCGTGTCCTTCTCGGGAAAAGAATGTTGGTCGTTGCACACGGGGCGTGACACGGGTCGTGACACAGCCGTGTCGCATGCGACACGGGCGTGTCGGAGGCCGTGTCGAATGTCGTGTGCTGGTTATCGCGTCGGTCGAGACGGCGAATGGGTTACACGGCCGTGTTGCAACCCGTGTTCGGCCCAGATTTTGTAATATCAGGCCTAATCGTGGTCGTTCGTTTCCTTGGCTTTGGATCCAACGGTTGGGGCTGTTCCTAGGGTCTTTTAGCCGGGAATTAGGGTGGAATACCCCATTTTTCTCTTGGGCATTCTCTCTCTAAGGGTTTAGAGAGAAGGGAGAGCTAAGTGGAGGAGGAGACCAAGATCCGGCCACCGAGGGAGCGTCGGAGCTCCGAACCGCGATCTGAGTCCAGATCCGCGAAGGCGAAGCCGTTGCGGTGCTTTTCAACCGCGTAGGTTTTCATGGCGCCGCGGAAGAACGCAAGGGTAGCGATTTCTCATCCTTGGGCATGTGAAACCCTCTTTTCCTTTGCATAGGAAGCCCTCTCTCGCGAGTGAGCGAAGAGTTGGAGCGTTCTTTGGGGTAGATATGTAAAGTCCCCCTTGTGTAGAGTCCGTATGCGAAAACGGACATAGGCATTGTGTGTGAAGCCTATCCAGACAAGTTGGTCTGGATCGGTGATGTTGCATTGCATATGAACCGGGGAAGACTCCGGGTGTTTGGGCGTTTTTCGGGTTTTCTACGTGGTAGATTGCAGCAGGGAGCCTTGGAGATTAACTCTAAGGTGCACCCGGAAAACTTGGCAAAAGTGGGTTTTGCCAACACGGTGGCCGGGGAGCCAACGTGAACATAACCGGGTTATGTGATTATTGTGGTGGAAACAGGATTCGGCGAGCCTTGACCTGCGCATATGGCTTGAATTGTCGTTGCGGTGTGAGCACGGGTCAAGCGGAACCGTACCCGATCTATGTCGTTCGGTGGGACCGTTGGCATGGATGAGGGTCTTCAGCGGTCTATGGCTTAAATTGTCGTGACCAAGGCCAGGAAGACAAATTGCTCATAAGATTGGCCGTCCAAGGGGCGGTGGTGGAACGGGAACGTCTATGGCTTGAAATGACGTGATGTTGGCCGGTTTGCCGTGAATGTGCCCTGTGTGCACGAGGTGTGTGGTTGTGCGTGCCTACGCCTGTGATGATGTGTGTTTTCACTAATAAATTGTCTATACTAATAAAGTGCAGGGAAAGAGCATCGCCGCCCCGATTTTGGGGGCAGGATCGTTATAATTTGGTCAGCATAGCTGACCGTTGCTTTTGTTTGCCACCGGGCGATGGTTTGTTGCTTGCAGGTGCTGCGGAGCCGAGCGGAAAATAGCGGGCTAAAGCCCAAGTTGTTGAGCCGGCCCTCGAAGGCCTAATTTTGAGTGTTTCATTGTAATCATGTGTTGCCGGCCTGCGAGCCGAAGTATGAAAACACTTTTATGTCAAGCAAACTGTGTAAGGCCTTAAGGCCATTTCTATTTCTGTGTATTGAAACATTCCTACGGGTTTATTGTAGTGGACATTTATGCTTTTTGGCTGGGTTCTTTTGTCTTGCAACTTAACTTTAATGCTTCCGCTAGGTGCTTGTGTAGGACGTGTAATTGGTTGAATGGTTTCAACGTGTAACCAACCGGTCTGTTCGTAGTATATGGCGCCGGGCCCAGGCCGGACCTACTGCTATATACTATGCGACATATAGGGGTGTTATAAATTGGTATCAGACTACTGGTTTTGGTCAAACTTAAATGAATTCGTGGACGAATTCACTTTAAGGGGTGGTGAGCACATGTGTGTGCGTCATCGTTATAACATGAAAAGAACCTATGAATGTCCACTTAGGAATGGAAATACACGTGTTTGAGGAACCTGCGTGTTCCTATAATTGCTGTTTGCAATGTTGTTTGGTCGCTTATCGGTGTTTTGCATGTTTATAGGTGACCAGAAGTGGTGCTGGACCGTCAGAACGGCCAGGTTCTGAGGCAAGCAGTGCGCCAAGCGATGCGCCTGCAACACCTCTGTCAGCCGAAACCATTAGGTTGGTGGCAGAAGCTGTTATGGCAATGATTAATGCGCAACCTGCAAGACAGGTGCATCAGCCTGCTCCTGCGGGGGAGCAAGTGCTGCTCTAAGCGGCGGAGCCTAGAAGGGTTGAGCAGGTGGCGGTGGAGCTGGAGTTGCCGCTGTCACAACCCGCATTTTCTCCGAATTAAGAATTATCAGAGTAAGAGAAAACACGCGTCATGATGCCACGTCAAGCAGGGGATAACTGCTGACGCTCAGGCAAATCCAACTACAATCTTTGTGCAAGAAAAGCATGTGCTTAATGAATAGAAAATCAGTTATGTTTAGAGTCTGTATCCCTCGGCTCAGTGGATCATCTAGTCCACAAAAGAAAACTATATTTAAACGCTGCGGAAAAATACTTTAATTAGGTTTTACACCCTAAAGAGCGCATAAGGGTCCCAAGAGAACCACTCATGCTATGCAAGACACTACACTTGGTTTATATAATACATATACGAAAAAGGTTTTCGTACGTGATTTGGAAAATAGTGATTAAGTTTACAAAACATGCTGATCATGAGCTTCAGTTATAATAATAATTATAGTTTAAAAATAACTATCAACCTAGCATAAAACCTTCTCAAAGCAAGTAGACTATCTCCAAAAAATAAATGGTAGCAGCAATAGTATATATCTAGTACAAGGTAAAAACTACTAGTGGGCGCCAACAACCTGACACGAACCCACCAGCACACATATATGTCTGTAAGAAAGTACTGAAAACAACCTCACAAACAAGGTAAACAGAACTCCAAAGGTCCGGAAGTCCACCAACAACACCACCTCCAACTAGCCACCAGACTGGCTACAGCTCAGAACCTGGGGTATTCCAAAAGAAAACAGAATACCTCAGCAAGCAAAAATCAAGGTAAAACTGCATGAAAGAGTCAACCAAAAGGACAAAATAACAGGAAACATGCAGTAGAAAGAGTCACAACTGTCCAAAACAGGACAACAAGAAATGCATAACGTGCAAAGAAACAGCAACGACCCAGCCCAGGAACCACATCCTGCAGGGCCTACTAGGCTACCAAGAGCCAGAACGCTGCAAACTACCAAAGAAGAAACTTCTAACACCCTAAACTGCGGGAAGTGATAGTAGCAAAAACAACAACGAGGAACCGGATCGAAGGCAAACGCAGTCCCCCAATCCACCATGTCCAAGTCAAAAGCTCGAGGGTCAACACGTGAAAACACAAGGGACCTTCCACCCGACATGCCCAGCCCGTACCTGGAGCAAGAAATCCATGGGTGGCCTTGGCTATATCACACAACTCCACCCCCATAAAGAGCTACAACCACCACTACTATCCACGACCCACGATTCGGCCTTTAGGAAAATAAAGAAAACGGCCGACAAGGAAAACCCAGAAATACAACTGGAAAAATCCACTCGGAAACGAAATACAAGGTAAAGGAAGAGTGTTGAAATAAACCAACACGACTAGGCGTTGAGTGAAACGCACTCAGTGCCTACCTAAACTTTGGCGTTGAGTGAGCTAGCCTCACTCGCCGCCAAAATAAAGTTACTACCCACAAACCCACTAAAGAAAACGGAGCTCGACGACAGTCGAACGACCAAGGCAGAAGATCCAGAACTCGAGTAGTTGCCTGCCACTTGAGTATCTAAACTCCCGCACTCGAAACCAGCCAAATTCGCCTAGCAACATAAAATATACAAAGCGCACGATCAGTGACGCACGATCAGTGGTCGTGCGCACTCATCGGCTGATGATCGTGCGAAACGAACCTGGAAAACCTGACAAAAAACCTAGCAACTGCGCACGATCAGTGTCGCACGATCAGTGGTCGTGCGCACTGTTGCCAGCGCTCGTGCGATTGCCCGAGACAGAACTTTGGAAACTGAAATTTATACGCGCACGAACAGAGGCACACGACCAGTGGTCGTGCGCCCTAAAGGTTGATGACCGTGCGCGGTCAACCTGCACCGTTTGGAATTTCCCGAACGACACCGGAACGCGCACACGACTCACGCCACTGCAGTAGCAGTAGACAACTATCAACGTCGCACGCTACTACCATTCAAACTATGCCTAACCATTCGAATAATACCTTAACGAAAATTGGCAACCACACCCCCCTCCTAACTCTCCCTCTCGGCTACGCCCGAACCAGAGCAACAATCAGAGCAAGGGAAACAACGGCTTCACGCCGACAATTTGGATTCCAAACACCACAACATAGGGGGGGTTTCAGTAGGAAGAACTAAGCCCTATAGTTAGCAAGAAAATGAGAACAACAAGGCCTCTAACCTGGGCTAACCGAGATTTCAATTTCAGCAAATAAAATCAAAGAAAACACTTGGCAAGGGCAAGAATACCACTTGCCTCAATTCACAACGAAGCTTTGGACTGCTTTCCTCCTCTTCGCACGGATCAAAACGGCCGCAACACCTAGAACAAAGACTCGGCCATTAATGGCGGAAAACTTCAAAAACCGAAAATTCCAATCCTTCCAAAACTCCACGAAAATCGAATTTCTTACCGCAGGAATGAAGGTCTCGACGAGAGCAATCCGAATCCACTCTCGGAATCGAATTCCGTCCACAAACGCTCCGGGAATCGGCGTCCGAAGGCAAGGTAGGCGATTACTCCGTTTCTCTCGTACAAGGGGCCGGCGGTTTCTTACGGGGAAGAAGATGATGGATCGGCTCCTCATTCTAATTCTATATATATATATATATATATAATTATATAATTATATATTTAATTACAAAATCACATAAAGCACCAAATCGACGCGAAAACCGAACTACCTCGGAATTCGACGAAATTCGCACCGTAGCTAAATACCCACGCTACGAACACAACGGCGAAGTCGAAATTAACTTTCGACGAACAGAACTCGAGTTACACCCAAACAAAGCCAAACACAAACATCCCCCCGAGGGGCCACACCGGGTCACCAAAACGACTCGGTTTGCTAGGGAGATCTTGCCAACAGGCTACCAAACAGGGCACTCAGTTCTAAGGAGCTAAACCGTACTCCACACATGGCACAAGCCACGGAAATGCGTCATCGTAACGCCAAACGAGAATAAAAATAATCGCTGAAAAGACGGGGCGTTACAGTCACTCCCCCTAAAAGAAAGTTTCGTCCCGAAACTTTACGCACAACCCTCCTACAAAAGAAGGAAAAGTAACAAACAGAAGTTACAAAGGGAAACATACCGATCAAATCAGAGAAACAGGTGAGGGTACGCCCTCCTCATGGCCGACTCTAGCTCCCAAGTCGCGCTCTCCAAATCCTGATTTTTCCATAGAATTTTCACCATCGGTATGGACTTCTTTCGCAGCACACGCTCCTGAGTATCCAAAATACGAACTGGCACCTCAACGAAAGAGAGGTTGGGCTCTAACTGGGGCAAAACGTCCAAGAGTTGCCCACTGCTGCGCACACACTTCCGCAATTGGCTAACATGAAAAACATTATGAACACCAGGGAAGTTCGCTGGCAAATCCAATCTATATGCAGACACACCAATCCGCTCCAAAATCTCGAACGGGCCCACATACCTTGGGTCCAATTTCCGATTTTTACCAAATCTCTTCACACCAACCATTGGAGAAACCTTGAGGTATACATGATCCCCTACTAAAAACTCCAAAGCAGACCTACGCCGATTGGCGTTCTTTTCATACCTCTCCTGGGCTAAACGAAGCTTCTCCCGAATAAGCTTCACGACGACTTCCATCTCTTCCAGAGCATCAGGACCCAACAAAGGCTTCTCGCCAGCCTCAGCCCAAAACAACGGAGTCCTACAGCGCCTCCCATACAAAGCTTCGAACGGAGCCATCTGCAAGCTTTCCTGATAACTGTTATTGTAAGCAAATTTCATGAGTCGCAGACGCTCATCCCACGCTCCACCGTGGTCTAAAATATAGCACCGGATCATATCCTCAACAATCTGATTGACCCGCTCCGTCTGCCCATTGGTCTGAGGGTGGTACGCAGTAGAATACCTCAGATCCGTACCCAAACCCTCCTGCAGACTCTGCCAAAAACGAGAAGTAAACCGGGAGTCTCGATTAGAAATGATGCTAACCGGCACACCGTGGAGTCGGATGACTTCATTCAAGTACAACTCCGCTATCTTCTTCATCGGGTAATCAATCTTATAAGGCACGAAGTGAGCACACTTCGTCAATCTATCCACTATAACCCAAACAGAATCATATCCTCTCGGGGATTTTGGCAAACCCGTAATGAAGTCCATAGATATGCTCTCCCACTTCCAAGTCGGGATATCTAGCGGATTCAACTTACCACCAGGCCTTCCATGATCGGCCTTCACACGCTTGCAAGTGTGACACTCAGCAACATATCGGGCTATATCTCCTTTCATACCATACCACCAAGCAATTTGCTTTAAGTCACGGTACATCTTCGTAGATCCTGGATGGTAGGCAACGCCGGAACCATGAGCCTCACTGCAAATCATACTTCTAATGTCCCCAACAGCGGGAACGCAAAACCTGCCGCGGTACTTCAAGGTACCCGCATCATCAATAGAAAAATCTGGCAACTCTCCCTTCTCTGTCCTGGTAAAAAGGTGCAACAGATCCGGATCGTCCTTCTGATGCAGTCTAGTCAAAGAAATCCAGGACGGCTCTTCCACTGATAAGCTACTCCGCAAACTACAGCATCCCACTAAAATATCCATAAGGAGGAACTCCTCAACTAACCGATCGGCGGAGAGGTTAAAGATCTTTTCCGTCTTTCGGCTCAGGGCGTCGGCCACCACATTGGCCTTGCCCGGATGATACTGGATTTCTACATCATAATCCGCCACATACTCAAGCCACCGCCGCTGACGCAGATTCAACTCTTTCTGCGTGAACACGTACTTCAGGCTCTTATGGTCAGTAAAAATCTTGCACTGAGCCCCATAAAGTAAGTGCCTCCACAACTTCAATGCATAGATAACCGCTGCAAACTCAAGGTCATGCGTAGGATAATTCCGCTCATGAGTTTTCAACTGCCTTGACCCATAAGCAATTACTTTTCCATTCTGCATTAATACGCATCCCAGACCTATATGCGAAGCATCCACATACACATCATAATCCATGCCCTCAGTAGGAAGGGTCGGAACGGGAGCAGTACACAATCTCCTCTTTAACTCCTGAAAAGCTTCTTCGCACTTCTCGCTCCAAACAAAAGCCACATTCTTCTGAGTCAGCTTGGTCAACGGTGCGGCTAGAGAAGAGAAACCCTCCACGAATCTCCTGTAATAGCCAGCCAACCCTAAGAAACTTCTGATCTCTTTAGGAGTATTCGGCCTACTCCAATCCGTCACTGCTGCAATCTTTTCTGGGTCAACCGAGATCCCATCCTTGTTCACCACGTGGCCTAGAAAAGAAACCTGAGGCAACCAAAATTCGCACTTGCTCAACTTGGCGAATAACTTGTAGTTCCTCAACTCTGATAGGACCAAACGCAAATGCTGCTCGTGCTCCTCAGTACTGCGAGAATAAACCAACACGTCATTAATGAAGACCACAACGAACTTGTCTAGGAAATCCTTGAACACCCTGTTCATCATATCCATGAAGGCTGATGGTGCGTTGGTCAGACCAAACGACATCACCAAAAACTCAAAGTGCCCATGCCTCGACCTAAACGCAGTCTGTGGAATATCTGCCTCACGGATCCTGAGCTGATGATAGCCTGAACGAAGATCGATCTTGGAGAACACCGTGCTACCACGCAACTGGTCAAATAAATCATCGATCCTCGGCAGAGGGTACCTGTTCTTGATAGTGACCTTGTCCAACTCTCTATAGTCGATGCAAAGCCGCATCGACCCATCTTTCTTCTTTACGAACAAAACAGGAGCACCCCAAGGCGACGAACTCTGCCTGATAAAACCTTTAGCCAACAACTCATCTAACTGAATTCGCAACTCCTCTAACTCACGAGGGGCCATCCGGTACGGCGCCTTAGCAATAGGACGCGTACCCGGCTCCAAATCAATAACAAACTCCACATCCCGCTCAGGAGGGATACCAGGAAGATCATCAGGAAAAAGATCGGCGAAACCACGAATAATAGGAATCTCCTCCAAGCGTGGCACGCTATCAACGGTTCCAACCGCCGAGACTAAACAAACATAACAATCAGAAAGAAACAATCTCTGAACACATACCGCAGAGAGAACAGGAGAATCCCGACACGGATCAGCATACACGCTGCCGGGCTGACCGTCGTCCCTGATGAAGTCCAAGCGCTTTCCTTTGCACTGAATGACCGCATCATACCGAGAGAGCCAGTCCATGCCCAAAATGACATCGAAGTCCTCTAGATCAATCATCTTCAGATCCGCCTTCGCAAGAAAATCCCCCAACAAAACCGGGCAATCCAAAATACCCAAATCTGACAACACAGATTCACCAGAGGGAAACTTAACACGGAAGGAATCCCGAACACGATCTAGAGACAACCGATGACGCTCCACAAAGGCTCTAGCCACGAACGAGTGGGTAGCGTCGGAGTCAAACAGAACACGCGCCCAGCGGTTCTTCACCTTAAATTTCCCTATAGGAATGCACAAAGCTAAGGAACTAGCACAACAGTACCGCAAATAATCTAGCAACTAAACTACCAGGCTAGAAAGAAAACAACAAACTACTAACCTGAGATCACCTGGGTCGAAGTCTGAGCCTCCTCGGAAGAAATCACGTTCAGCTTCCCTTTTCCCTTGTCCACACGCTGAGGTGGAGGTAATGCCTGCAATGGAACTGCAGGAAGAGCTGACTGGACCTGAGGACACCTCGACTTAACGTGACCCTTCTGCCCACACTGATAGCAGACTCTATCCCTGGACCAACACTGGGCTGCATCATGCCCGGATCGCTTGCAAACTGAACAGGAGACATCTCTTCCAGGAGCACCCTGAATAGCATGAACCTGCTCCTTCTTCTGAGCTGCTGCCTTCTTGAAACACCTCTCAACAGGATGGCCTGACCGGCCACAAAAACTGCACACCACCCTGCTCCTCTTTCCCGGAACAGCATCGGGTACCAGGGGTTTCTTCTCCTCTACCAACTTCCTCTTATCCTTCCTCAACTGCTGGCCTCTGCTCTTCGCCGTCTCAATGGCCTCAACCTTAAGAGAGGCCTCTACAACTCCAGCATAAGTCACTGACTCATAAGCACTGGCCAACTGCTGCACCTCACTCCTCAAACCACCGAGGAATCACTTAACTCGATCAGCCTCAACGCTGACCAATCCAGGGGCAAAACGGCTCAACTTACTAAACTCTATCTCATACTCACCCACCGTGAGCTGCCTTTGCTTCAGATAGAGGAAATCATTCATGAGGCGGTCACGCTCGACCGAGGGTAAGAACTTCCTCAATAGCATCTCCTTGAACACTTCCCAAGAGCATCCGGCTACCAGGCTCTCCTTCTCTCTCAACCACCAACTCTTAGCCAAACCTTTAAGCTGATAGGCGGCTATCATCACCCTCTGATCATCTGAAATCCCTGAGTACGAGAACATCTCCTCCATGGAGATCAGCCAGTCGTCTATCACCATGAAATCTGCCTTCCCATCATAAGTGGGAGGGCTCAGCCTCTGAAACTGCGAGATGAAGGCCATCTCTGCTGGCACCACCACTGGAGGCCTCAAGGGTGCAGGAGGAGGAGGAACAGCTAACCCCCCTGCAGGAACTTGCGCACCCTGAGCCTGCCCTGCCACAACTGCCACCAAAGACTGAATCTGGGCTTGCACCTCCTCCAACTGCCTACCCATAGCTTCGCTACTCTGACGCAGACCCTCGATCACCGCATCGTTCTGAGCTCCAGAAGATTCACCCTCAGACAGGGGAGTCGATCGAGTCGCAGGACGCCTAGCCATCCTAAAAATCAATACAACGCAAATCAGATCCAAATCCCACGACTAGAACCGACTACCAGTACAGACAATACATATGTAGATATAGACTTAAAGCTGCTAAACTTGCTCTGAGAGTTTATCTTCTTCACAATAATTAGATGATATGCCCTAACCTAGGATGGTTAATCACCACCTTACTAACTCTTGTGCCTAGATCGGATGCATGAACTTATGTTAGTTTGAAAACTTATGTGTGTACATATGTCATCCTGCAAATCTTTAGCTCGGCGCGTTGTGCTTATGCAATGTTATGATATGCATGATTGTGCTATGCATTCTAAAAAAAAGGCCCTAATGCATGATATGAGCGGCGTACACATGAAAATATTATGCATCTCATACTACATAACATTTCCATGCAACGAAAAAAGAAACGTGCTAGTCGCAGTCATGTGGTGAGGTTATGCATCTCATACTACATAACCCTCACATGTAGCCCCTATGGTGGATCCATATACGAACACATATTATGCATCCCATACTACATAATATGCCCCGTATACTTCATGTTATGCTATGATTGTAGTGTTCGTGCTTTTGCCAAGACGTGCTGATGACATATCGGTGTGTGAATGACATGATGCTGAACTACTAAAAGCATCCAAGGAAGGTTGCCCAACTAACTTGTCAAGCAACCTCCCTCTGATACCAACTATCACAACCCGCATTTTCTCCGAATTAAGAATTATCAGAGTAAGAGAAAACACGCATCATGATGCCACGTCAAGCAGGGGATAACTGCTGATGCTCAGGCAAATCCAACTACAATCTTTGTGCAAGAAAATCATGTGCTTAATGAATAGAAAATCAGTTATGTTTAGAGTCCGTATCCCTCGGCTCAGTGGATCATCTAGTCCACAAAAGAAAACTATATTTAAACGCTGCGGAAAAATACTTTAATTAGGTTTTACACCCTAAAGAGCGCATAAGGGTCCCAAGAGAACCACTCATGTTATGCAAGACACTACACTTGGTTTATATAATACATATAAGAAAACGGTTTTCGTACGTGATTTGGAAAATAGTGATTAAGTTTACAAAACATGCTGATCATGAGCTTCAGTTATAATAATAATTATAGTTTAAAAATAACTAGCAACCTAGCATAAAACCTTCTCAAAGCAAGTAGACTATCTCCAGAAAATAAATGGTAACAGCAATAGTATATATCTAGTACAAGGTAAAAACTAGTAGTGGGCGCCAACAACCTGACACGAACCCACCAGCACACATATATGTCTGTAAGAAAGTACTGAAAACAACCTCACAAACAAGGTAAACAGAACTCCAAAGGTCCGGAAGTCCACCAACAACACCACCTCCAACTAGCCACCAGACTGGCTACAGCTCAGAACCTGGGGTATTCCAAAAGAAAACAGAATACCTCAGCAAGCAAAAATCAAGGTAAAACTGCATGAAAGAGTCAACCAAAAGGACAAAATAACAGGAAACATGCAGTAGAAAGAGTCACAACTGTCCAAAACAGGACAACAAGAAATGCACAACGTGCAAAGAAACAGCAACGACCCAGCCCAGGAACCACATCCTGCAGGGCCTACTAGGCTACCAAGAGCCAGAACGCTGCAAACTACCAAAGAAGAAACTTCTAACACCCTAAACTGCGGGAAGTGATAGTAGCAAAAACAACAACGAGGAACCGGATCGAAGGCAAACGCAGTCCCCCAATCCACCATGTCCAAGTCAAAAGCTCGAGGGTCAACACGTGAAAACACAAGGGACCTTCCACCCGACATGCCCAGCCCGTACCTGGAGCAAGAAATCCATGGGTGGCCTTGGCTATATCACACAACTCCACCCCCATAAAGAGCTACAACCACCACTACTATCCACGACCCACGATTCGGCCTTTAGGAAAATAAAGAAAACGGCCGACAAGGAAAACCCAGAAATACAACTGGAAAAATCCACTCGGAAACGAAATACAAGGTAAAGGAAGAGTGTTGAAATAAACCAACACGACTAGGCGTTGAGTGAAACGCACTCAGTGCCTACCTAAACTTTGGCGTTGAGTGAGCTAGCCTCACTCGCCGCCAAAATAAAGTTACTACCCACAAACCCACTAAAGAAAACGGAGCTCGACGACAGTCGAACGACCAAGGCAGAAGATCCAGAACTCGAGTAGTTGTCTGCCACTTGAGTATCTAAACTCCCGCACTCGAAACCAGCCAAATTCGCCTAGCAACATAAAATATACAAAGCGCACGATCAGTGACGCACGATCAGTGGTCGTGCGCACTCATCGGCTGATGATCGTGCGAAACGAACCTGGAAAACCTGACAGAAAACCTAGCAACTGCGCACGATCAGTGTCGCACGATCAGTGGTCGTGCGCACTGTTGCCAGCGCTCGTGCGATTGCCCGAGACAGAACTTTGGAAACTAAAATTTATACGTGCACGAACAGAGGCACACGACCAGTGGTCGTGCGCCCTAAAGGTTGATGACCGTGCGTGGTCAACCTGCACCGTTTGGAATTTCCCGAACGACACCGGAACGCGCACACGACTCACGCCACTGCAGTAGCAGTAGACAACTATCAACGTCGCACGCTACTACCATTCAAACTATGCCTAACCATTCGAATAATACCTTAACGAAAATTGGCAACCACACCCCCCCCCCTCCTAACTCTCCCTCTCGGCTACGCCCGAACCAGAGCAACAATCAGAGCAAGGGAAACAACGGCTTCACGCCGATAATTTGGATTCCAAACACCATAACATAGGGGGGGTTTCAGTAGGAAGAACTAAGCCCTATAGTTAGCAAAAAAATGAGAACAGCAAGGCCTCTAACCTGGGCTAACCGGGATTTCAATTTCAGCAAATAAAATCAAAGAAAACACTTGGCAAGGGCAAGAATACCACTTGCCTCAATTCACAACGAAGCTTTGGACTGCTTTCCTCCTCTTCGCACGGATCAAAACGGCCGCAACACCTAGAACAAAGACTCGGCCATTAATGGCGGAAAACTTCCAAAATCAAAAATTCCAATCCTTCCAAAACTCCACGAAAATCGAATTTCTTACCGCAGGAATGAAGGTCTCGACGAGAGCAATCTGAATCCACTCTCGGAATCGAATTCCGTCCACAAACGCTCCGGGAATCGGCGTCCGAAGGCAAGGTAGGCGGTTACTTCGTTTCTCTCGTACAAGGGGCCGGCGGTTTCTTACGGGGAAGAAGATGATGGATCGGCTCCTCATTCTAATTATATATATATATATATAATTATATAATTATATATTTAATTACAAAATCACATAAAGCACCAAATCGGCGCAAAAACCGAACTACCTCGGAATTCGACGAAATTCGCACCGTAGCTAAATACCCACGCTACGAACACAACGGCGAAGTCGAAATTAACTTTCGACGAACAGAACTCGAGTTACACCCAAACAAAGCCAAACACAAACATCCCCCAGAGGGGCCACACCGGGTCACCAAAACGACTCGGTTTGCTAGGGAGATCTTGCCAACAGGCTACCAAACAGGGCACTCAGTTCTAAGGAGCTAAACTGTACTCCACACATGGCACAAGCCACGGAAACGCGTCATCGTAACGCCAAACGAGAATAAAAATAATCGCTGAAAAGACGGGGCGTTACAGCCGCGGAGAGCAACTGAAAGACAGTTAAAGCATATGATGGGCTTCCATCCACCGGTGTTCTCGGGAACGGGAACCCCGACCCAGGCTGAAGATTGGCTCTCAAGAGTCAATAGGGTGATGACAGCAACAGACACGGAAGAGTGGCAGAAGACCACAATAGCGACGTTCCTATTGGATGGGGACGCAAGGTTATGGTGGGAAGGTCTAGAGCTACACCAGTTGAGGGGAAGGCCGTTGGCCGAAGTACCTATGGAGGAGTTTTTGAGACTGTTCATGGCTCGATACCTCCCCTCAGCGCAGAGGATTGCACTAGAGAACGAGTTCCAAAAGTTGGTGCAAGGAGATAGCACTGTAGACGAGTACCTCCACGAGTTTACTCGGTTGGGGAGATATGCTAGCGCTACCTTTGCCGACGAGGAGCGAAAGACGAACCGCTTCTATGAAGGGTTAAGAGACGAGCTGAGGTTGCTACTGTCGGGGCCTATGGCGCAGGGTTTCTTAACTTTGGTCAACACGGCCCGGTCCTTGGAGAAGGACATGAGAAATGTGCAAGCTAAGAAGGAATCTAGTGGGAAGAAATCGGAGTTCAAAGCGCCGACTACGTCGAAGTCGGTCTATCGAAGATTCTACAAGAAGGCTAGGACGTCAGGTCCAGCTCCTTCTACAGGTGCCTCGGGGACAACTACCAATCGAACCCCGGGCGCTTGTTTCACGTGTGGAAAGACGGGACACTTTGCCCGCGATTGCTGGAGCGGACGCCTAAAGTCCGAGAGAAAACAAGGAGCTACCTATGAAGAGAAGGGCAAGGCGGTGGAGTCAACCGCGTCCCACTATGCTCCGACTCAGCCTATAGTCTACAACTTGGGGCAGCATGAGGCCATTAAACAAGCTGATGTGGTGACAGGTATAAGTTAATTTATAGCAAGTTAACTTTAAATACTGTTATTTATTGCTTGTTAGCCTAATATTGTTTGCATAGGCTTTGTTTTGATTAGCGATAGTCCGGCATGGGCACTGTTCAACACGGGAGCTTCACACTCCTTCTTGTCTGAAAACTTTATATCGCGCATCGGAGTCCCTTCTTCGATGGCGAAGGACAAGTTAGATGTGCTGCTACCGAATGGGTGCTCGATGCGTGCAGACAGGGTGTGCGCCGTAAAGGTTCACATAGGGAGCCAAGAGTTCGACTTGCTAGCGTCATTGCTGCCGCTAGTGGAGTTCGATGTTATCTTTGGGATGGATTGGCTTTCAGAGTAGAAGGCTTGGATTGATTGCAATAGTAAGGAGGTCAAGCTGGGTGTTGGACGGGAGACAACTTTCACGGGTCTGAAGGGGTCGAGAAAGACGTTGATGTCTGCTCTTTAGGTGGTAAAGGCAGTTCGTGCTGGTGCAGAGCTGTTCTTCGCATTAGTGGAGGCTGCGGAGCCAAAGTCCACGTTGGATAGTATCCCCGTGGTATGCGAGTACCCAGAGGTGTTCCCGGATAGTCTTCCCGGAGCCCCACCGCAGCGAGAGATTGATTTCACCATCGAGCTCGTACCGGAAGGCAAACCGGTGTCACGTGCTCTGTATAGGTTGGCGCCTAAGGAGATGGCAGAATTGAAAGTTCAGCTAGAGGAGCTGATGGAGCAAGGTTATGTGCGTCCAAGCTCGTCGCCTTGGAGCGCACCGGTCCTCTTCGTTAAGAAGAAGGACGGGAGTATGCGGCTGTGTATCGACTACAAAGAGTTGAACAAGCTGACGGAGAAGAACAAGTACCCGATCCCGAGGATTGATGATCTATTCGATCAGTTAGTCGGATCGTCGGTATATTCTAAGTTGGACTTGAAATCGGGGTACTATCAGTTGAGGATCAGGGAGTGTGATATCCTGAAGACGGCGTTCAGCACAAGGTATGGGCATTTCGAGTTCACGGTCATGCCGTTTGGACTGACGAATGCGCCATCAGTGTTTATGGACTTGATGAACAGGACGTTCCGAGATTTCCTGGACCGCTTTGTGATCGTCTTTATTGACGATATATTGGTGTACTCGCAGTGCGAAGAAGACCACTTCAAGCACTTGCATCTGGTGTTGGAGACGTTGAGGAGAAATGAGCTGTATGCGAAATTCTCCAAGTGCGAGTTCTGGCTACCCTCAGTAGCGTTCCTTGGTCACATTGTTAGTGGGTAAGGTATAGCGGTGGATCCGGCGAAGATCGTTGCGATACGGGAGTGTTCTGCGTTGTCTTCTGTCGCGGAAGTCCGTTGTTTTCTCGGGCTTGCCGGATATTACAGGCGCTTCGTAGAGAACTTCTCGCGGATAGCGCTACCTCTCACGAAGTTGACAAGGAAAGATCAGAGATTCTTGTGGATGCAGGAATGCGTGCAAGCTTTTGAGGAGCTGAAGAGACGGTTGACCACGGCGCTAGTGCTTAGTTCGCCGAGTGGGACCGAGGGCTTCGAGGTTTATAGTGACGCCTCGGGTAGTGGTTTGGGCTGCGTGTTGTTGCAGCATGGGAGCGTGATAGCTTATGGATCGCGTCAGCTAAAAGTGCATGAAAGGAACTATCTGGTCCACAACTTGGAGTTGGCGGACGTGATATTTGCACTTAAACTGTGGAGGCACTACCTATACGGCGTAAGGGTCGATATTTATACCGATCACAAGAGCCTGAAGTACATGTTAGATCAGAAGGATCTTAACATGAGGCAGAGAAGGTGGATGGAGTTCCTGGGGGACTACACCTTCAAGATTCATTATGTACCCGGAAAGGGCAATGCAGTTGCAGATGCGTTGAGCCGCAGGGCTCCCGCCCAAGCCAACTGGTTGTCGGTTCATGATGAGAGGCTAGTACGGAAGTTGGAGGCGTTGGAGATTTGTTGGGTGGACAAGCAGTCGAGCGCCAATGCAATATTAAACTGGACAGAAGTTCAGTATGACCTGGCTGACCGTGTTCGGCAGGAATTGGAGTTAGATGACTCCATGAAGGAGCTTATGGAGGCAGCGTTGGATGGGTCAAATTCCCAATTTTCTGTTGAGGATGGCTTGTTAAGGAAGGATCATCGGTTGTGCATCCCAAGCGGGGGTAACCTACAGGCGGAGTTGATGTACGAGGCTCATCATACCAAATACTCAATCCACCCAGGGAGCACAAAGATGTACCGTAACCTCAAGAAGTTATTTTGGTGGTCGGGGCTCAAGAAAGACGTAGCGTTGTTTGTGGCTAAATGCCAAAAGTGCGCCTTGGTGAAGGCGGAATGCCAAAAGCCGGGAGGATTTCTGAAGTGCTTGCCTATATCGGAGTGGAAGTTCGACGACATATCTATGGACTTTGTGCATGGGTTGTCAAGGTCGCAGAAGGGGAACGACGCCATCTGGGTGATCGTAGACCGGCTAACTAAAGTTTCGCACTTTATTCCGCATAGGAAGGATGACTCGGTGGAGAAGTTGGCGAAGCTCTATGTGGATAATATAGTTAGACTGCACGGTGTGCCCCGTAGCATTATGAGTGATCGCGATGGGCGTTTCACGTCAAATGATTGGAGGTTAGTGCAGCAGATGCTGGGGACAAAGTTGAAGTTCAGCACAGCCTTCCATCCGCAGACGGATGGACAGACCGAGAGAGTCAATAGAACGATGGAGGACATGCTACGCATGTGTGTTCTAGACTTCGGGAAGCATTGGGAGGACCACCTGTTTTTGGTGGAGTTCGCGTACAACAACAACTACCAGGCGAGTATCCAAATGGAGCCCTTTGAGGCCCTATATAGTAGGAAGTGTCGCACGCCGTTATCGTGGTTAGAAACGGGTGAGGCAAGGTTGTACAAGAAGTAAGAGGTGGAGAGTGCTACCTCGTTGGTGTAGATCATTCGGGAGCGCTTGTTGATCGCTCAGGACAGGCAGGCGAAGTATTACAATGCCAAGCTCCGGAACGTGGAGTTCGCGGTAGGCGATTGGGTATACTTGAAAGTGAAGCCGTTCAAGGGTGTTTCGCGGGTGAGACGCTTGAAGAAGCTGAGCCCAAGATACCTTGGCCCCTTTGAGATTCTGGAGCGGGTCGGCGAAGCAGCTTACCGTTTGAGGCTATCGGTGGAGTTGAGTGGACTACACGATGTGTTCCACATCTCTGTATTGCAGAAGGCGGTGCAAGAGCCTTCGCAGGTGATCGCGATTGATCTAGTGCCAGTGGACGAAGGGCTGACGACTAGGGTCAAGCCCGTTTGTATTGAAGACACTGAGGTCAAGAGGCTCCGTAACAAGGAGATTCGGATGGTTAAGGTCTGGTGGGATAATTGCGGTCGGGAGGAGCTCTCTTGGGAACGGGAGCAAACTATGTTGGAGGAGTACCCGGAGTTATTCCGCTCAGGTACCGTTAAAAGCTTTCAGTTCCTATTGTCTTCCTTTAGTAAATTTCGTGGGCGAAATTCTTTTAAGGGGGAGAGAGTTGTAACACCCTGAAACTCAAAAGAGGGCGGGTGACGTTTTAAGTCAAGTCTGGGACTTAGAGCGGGTGTCACGGGCGTGTCACGGGCGTGACACGGGCGTGACACGGGCGTGTCACACTTGGGAGTTTTCTGAGTCATGTACACGGGTCTTGACACGGGCACAGACACGGGCGTGTCACATGTGACACGGGGGTGTCGGGTGCCGTGTCGCAGGTCGTGTCCTCCTCGGGAAACAAGTGTTGGCAGTTGTACACGGGCCATGACACGGGCACAGACACGGGCGTGTCACTTGTGACACGGGCGTGTCAGGTGCCGTGTCGCAGGCCGTGTCCTTCTCGGGAAAAGAATGTTGGTCGTTGCACACGGGGCGTGACACGGGTCGTGACACGGCCGTGTCGCATGCGACACGGGCGTGTTGGAGGCCGTGTCGAATGCCGTGTGCTGGTTATCGCATCGGTCGAGACGGCGAATGGGTGACACGGCCATGCACACGGTCGTGTTGCAACCCGTGTTCGGCCCAGATTTTGTAATTTCAGGCCTAATCGTGGCCGTTTGTTTCCTTGGCTTTGGATCCAACGGTTGGGGGCTGTTCCTGGGGTCTTTTAGCCGGGAATTAGGGTGGAATACCCCATTTTTCTCTTGGGCATTCTCTATCTAAGGGTTTAGAGAGAAGGGAGAGCTAGGTGGAGGAGGAGACTAAGATCCGGCCACCGGTGGAGCGTCGGAGCTCCGAATCGCGATCCGAGTCCAGATCCGCGAAGGCGACGCCATTGCAGTGCTTTTCAACCGCGTAGGTTTTCATAGCGCCGCGGAAGAACGCAAGGGTAACGATTTCTCATCCTTGGGCATGTGAAGCCCTCTTTTCCTTTGCATAGGAAGCCCTCTCTCGCGAGTGAGCGAAGAGTTGGAGCGTTCCTTGGGGTAGATATGTAAAGTCCCCCTTGTGTAGAGTCCGTATGCGAAAACGGACATAGGCATTGTGTGTGAAGCCTATCCGGACAAGTTGGTCCGGATCGGTGATGTTGCATTGCATATGAACCGGGGAAGACTCCGGGTGTTTGGGCGTTTTTCGGGTTTTCTACGTGGTAGATTGCAGCAGGGAGCCTTGGAGATTAACTCCAAGGTGCACCCAGAAAACTGGGAAAAAGCGGGTTTTTCCAATACGGTGGCCGGGGAGCAACCGTGAACATAACCGGGTTATGTGATTATTGTGGTGGAAACGGGATTTAGCGAGCCTTGACCTGCGCATATGGCTTGAATTGTCGTTGCGGTGTGAGAACGGGTCAGGCGGAACCGTACCCGATCTATGTCGTTCGGTGGGACCGTTGGCATGGATGAGGGTCTTCGGCGATCTATGGCTTAAATTGTCGTGACCAAGGCCAGGAAGACAAATTGCTCATAAGATTGGCCATCCAAGGGGCGGTGGTGGAACGGGAACGTCTATGGCTTGAAATGACGTGACGTTGGCCGGTTTGCCGTGAATGTGCCCTGTGTGCACGAGGTGTGTGGCCATGGGAGCCTACGCCTGTGATGATGTGTGTTTACACTAATAAATTGTCTATACTAATAAAGTGCAGGGAAAGAGCATCGCCGCCCCGATTTTGGGGGCGGGATCGTTATAATTTGGTCAGCATAGCTGACCGTTGCTTTTGTTTGCCACCGGACGGTGGTTTGTTGCTTGCAGGTGCTGCGGAGCCGAGCGGAAAATAGCGGGCTAAAACCCAAGTTGCTGAGCCGGCCCTCGAAGGCCTAATTTTGAGTGTTTCATTGTAATCATGTGTGGCCGGCCTGCGAGCCGAAGTATGAAGACACTTTTATGTCAAGCAAACTATGTAAGGCCGTAAGACCAATTCTATTTCTGTGTATTGAAACATTCCTACGGGTTTATTGTAGTGGACATTCATGCTTTTTGGCTGGGTTCTTTTGTCTTGCAACTTAACTTTAATGCTTCCGCTAGGTGCTTGTGTAGGACGTGTAATTGGTTGAATGGTTTCAACGCGTAATCAACCGGTCTATTCGTAGTATATGGAGTCGGGCCCCGGCCGAACCTACTGCTATATGCTATGCGACGGATAGGGGTGTTACATTCATGCCCATCAATTGCCCCCCAAATCCTTTGTTGTCAGAGGTTGGCACAAGCGAGAGAACAAGGATTTTCTCTCATTCCTTTCGACTATGACGACGTCTAGCGACAGACCAGAAATGTCTGCGAGCGGTGCCCGGCTAGCGCAAGTAACGTCATGTTAAAAAATCTGTGCGGCAGAGGGCGGACGGTGTGTTCATGGTCGAACGACGTGCGCATGGACGGACGGCGCGACGGCGGCCAATGCGCAGACACGCTAGGGAGCGCGCAGATCGAGTCGCGCGATGCGCGGACCTAGCTGTGCGCACATTAGGCCGCGTGAGTGGCCTGGTGCGCGCACCAGGCCGTGCGCGCGCGGGCAGTTGCGCGCGTACGGGTTCGCGCTCGCGCACTTCTGCTGCGCGCTACAGGGCGCACAACAACGCGCGTGAAATTTGAGCGCCCTGTAGCGTGCGCTGCTGCTGAGTGCTACCGTGCACGTGAAATGTGAGCGCACTGTAGCGCGCTGCGTGTAATATGGGCGCTACAGTGCGCGTGCACTATAGCGCGCTGCAGTGACTGCAGTGCACGCGCGCTTTTGCGCGCGAGCAGTTGTGCGCAGTTGCGCACATAGTTGTGCGCGCACTGCTCAGCGAGCGCACTGTTCAGCGTGCGCAAGCAGTTGCGTGCGAGTAGTTGCCCACACGCTGTTGCGCGCAGCGCGCTGTTGCGTGTGTGCGCGTCGCGCGCGTTGTTGAGATGTCAACCTGCCCTGCCGGCTAGTGGGAGCCCGGACAGCGGAACCATCTTGGGGACTTCTTTTCAAGACAACTTTTTTCAAAGTGTCTCCCGAGAGGTCAACCTGCCCTGCCTGCTAGTGGAAGCCCGGACAACGGAACTATCTTGGGGAATTCTTTCCAAAACAACTTTTTTCAACGTGTCTCCCGGGAGGTCAACTTTCCCTGCCGACTAGTTGGAGCCCGGTCAGCGGAACCATCTCGGGGCTTTCTTTCCAAAACAACTTTTTTTAGCATGTCTCTCGAGAGGTCAACCTGCCCTGCCGGCTGGTGGGAGCCGGTCAACGGAACCATCTCGGGGTTTTCTTTCCAAAACAACTTTTTCAACATGTCTCCCGAGAGGTCAACTTTCCCCGTCGTCTAGTGGGAGCCCGATTAGCGAAACCCTCTCGGGGCTTTCTTTCCAAAACAACTTTTTTCAACATGTCTCCTGAGAGGTCAATCTGTCCTGCCGGCTAGTGGGAGCCCGGTCAGCGGAACCATCTCGGGGCTTTCTTTCCAAAATAAATTTTTTCAACGTGTCTCCCGAGAGGTCAACCTGTTATGTCTGCTAGTGGGAGCCCGGATAACGGAACCGTCTTGGAGACTTCTTTCCAAAACAACTTTTTCCAACGTGTCTCCCAAGAGGTCAACCTATCTTACCGGCTAGTGGGAGCCCGGATAATGGAACCATCTCGGGGCTTTCTCAACCAACATCAATAACTTCTGACTTCTATCTAGTTCGAAACTTACTGATATAGTGCGCCCTGGCCTAACCGGTCAGGGATAAAGTTCATTACAAAAAAGGACTCACCGACACAAGGCTCCTTCCGGACACTTACTTCTGAGGGTCACTCCCTTCCTACTATCATACCACCTCTGGCCTGCTCATGCTCTCCAGCACCTTTCTCACTTCCTTCGGGTCTTCTTTCCAAGAGCTAGTGTTGACGGCTGTGACATAACACTGTCTTGCCACGTTGGGGTCTCCCCAGATCTGGACCTGGACTCCATTGCTGCTGAACTTGAGGCACTGGTGGAAAGATGAATGAATACAACGAAAGGCGCTAATGAGGGGTCGCCCAAAGATGGAGTTGTAGCTGCTAGGGGCGTCCACGATGACAAATTGACAATTTCGGGGCTGCCCCCCTAAGATGACATGAAGTCCAACCCCTTCTACCCCCTTCCACTCCCCTAAGAATCTAAACAAAGGCCCGTACGAGGCAAGCACCCTCCTAGCCTCTACCTTCATCTCATCAAAAGCCTTCTTGAAGATCACATTCACGGAGCTCCCGTTGTCAACCAGTATCTAGGAGACCGTGAAGTTCTCGATGGTCGTCTGGATCAACAAGGCGTCGCAGAACGGGTCCCCATGGTCTGACATATCCTTCAATGAAAAGGTGATCCTCTCCATGGGGGGTGAGGTCTGAGACGTCGAAGAGATGCTCCGGCAGAACATTGTATGGAGGCTCCCCTTACGGGTGGCCTCGACCCCCACTCCCTTGTGGATCACCCCGATCCCTCCTCGGCCTCCTACATAGGCCTTATCCTCGCATCTATCCTCCTCTTCCACCCTAAGTGGGACCTCCTCGATCCACACTTCCTATTGTTGTTGCTGCTGCCCCAGACCTCTCGCCCTCCTTATCTCTAGGAACTCCGGGCAGGTGGTTGTTGTGTGGCCTTCCTCTTGATGGAAGTCACAGTAGGGTAATACCACCATGCCCCCTCTCCCTCCTGCGTGATTCCTTCTTTCTCTTCGGCCAATCGCCACGGCCTCCTATGGTGGGGGTAGGGGTGGCTTCGACCCATGTCTCCGCGCCAAAGGGTTGAACCATCCCTGCCCCCCGGGTAATTCCCCTCATCATGAAATCCTCCTCCTTGGCCCTGATTGGGCCCTCCTTGTTGTCTCCAGGCCAACAAGGAGTTTGGCTCTTGCCGACCCCATCCATGTTGCTGCCCCTGGAACCCTTGCCCCCTGGGCTCATCCCTTCTCCTTGTCTCCTATTACCGGCCTCCTCCCTGCTCCTGCACTTCTTCTCCTCCCAACCTTGCTAACTTTCTGGCGAAAGTCGGGTTTGTCGTCTCTCCTTCTATCTCCCTCGCTGCCCTCTCCATCAACTCATCAAAACACAATGGTGGATTCCTCTTTAATGCCACCCTGAAGAACCCCTCACGAAGTCCAAGTGAGAAGGCCAGCATCAGGGTATACCCTAACACCTCCTGTACTTGGAGAACCTCCTCCTGGAACCTATCCACATAGCTTCCTAATATCTCATCCGCTCTCTACTTGATTGCAAACAAGAACTTCGTTCCCTTCTTCCTCTTCTTCGAAGTTAAGAACCTCAATAGGAACCCCCGACGCAGGTCCTCGAAGCAGTAAATCGAGCTGGTGGGAAGCTGGTGGAACTAGTCCCTTGCCTTGTCCATGAAAGTGATGACAAAGAGTCGGCACTTGAAAGCGTCTGACATCTGCCTAATAGAGACTGCGTCCTCGAACCACGGGACATGCTGGACAGGGTCGTCCCTGCCGGTGTAGTAGGACATCTCTGGATCTCTAAACCCATCTGGAACTGGGGCCGAGACAACCAACTCGCTGAAGGGACTCCCCCCTGCGAGGCGAGTGGGGTGATCTCGCGTCATTATCTCGTTGGCCCGACCAGCACTTGCCGAGCCAGGGAAGAGCTCTCACCCAGCGAGATCATACTCGCTTCCCTCACCCTCCTTTTCTTTCCCGCACTGCTTGACTGGGGCGTTCTCGCCCGGTGTTGGTGGCGCGATCACTAGGATGGCTGGTGTTGAGCACTCGCCACGCGCGGCGAATGCGTAGTGAATGGTCTCCAAGATTTCCATCTTGAAGTCTTCAAACATTCGCAAGGTGGCCAGAGCCGGTGGAGGTGGCGGGTCCTCCCGCTCTGCTCCTCGTCTTTCACCTCCAGTCATGGAACTTGCTTAGGATTCTTCTGTGTTGGTTACTCTCCACGCTCACCGCACCAAAGTGTTAAAACTGAAACTCGGCTTCTTGTGGAGTTCGGGGACCAATAAAGGGTAACCTCATACTTCTTCTGTGTTGTCATGGGTTCGAATCCTGAAAGTAGTCTCTTGTAAATTGCAGGGTAAGGTCTGCCTACATTTCACCCTTGTGGTTGGACCTTTCCCAAACCCTTGCTGTGTGGGGAAGCTTTGTGCATCGGGCTGCCCTTTGCCTTTTATATTTATTTTAGTTTAATTTTGAGTCATTATTGAGTTGGCTCGGTAAGACACAAATACCTGAGGTTAGCTTGAAATTAAGAGGGAGCCGAGTTTTGGCTCGTGGATTGTATCCTTTCGGTTCAATGTCAAAATTCGAGCTGATTTTTAAGTCATCTTTGAGCTATCGTAAGTCATAAGTTTTCATTTTCCGGTAAATTTTACCCTTAAATAGCATGTTCCGCCACTTTTTAATAAATTTTATAATAATTAAATCTTAAATAACTACTTATTTTATGAAGTTCCATTGTTGAACGATAGATTTGATTCAGAGACTAAGGCTCCGTTTGGGGGGACTCATCGGTCAAGCGGTTACAACCGCATGAACCAGGCCTTAAATAAGGCCCGATTCATGCGGATTTAAGGCCTGGTTCATGCGGTCGTAACCGCTTGACCAGTGAAAATAAGTCCTCCAAACAGAATCTTAAGCTCCGTTTGGGGGGACTTATTTTCACCGGTCAACCGGTTACGACCGCATGAACCGTACCTCGTAACCGCTTGACCTATGAAAATAAGTGGTACGGTGGCGGCTGTCATGAACATGAGGGTTAAATTGTCATTTGTTAACGCCCACCTAAAAACCTTCATCAACCTTTATGTTCAAACTGATGATGTTTGTTAGGTGATCCTTAACGAATGACCGTTTAACTCATGCGTTTACAACCGCCACTACCAAGCCAAACTGAGCCTAACTTATAGGAATCTCACAGTCGACGAGAATGAAAGGGAGAGATGAAAATTAGAGTGAGAAAGCCACTGAGAAATTAGGTCCCAACAATTAGGGCGACAAAATTTCAAGTAGTAGTAAAAAAGAAAATAAAAGCTACAAATATATTCATCCCCAAAAGGGTATTTTATAGGATTACAATAAGCCTTACAGACAAGACTCTCCCGATGCCAGACTAAACACACTCGCATACTAATATATTTAAATAATAATAACATACTAAATATCTTTAACAATTTCATTATTTGGGCTTCTCTTGCTTCCAAGAGGTCTGTCCTTCTTGATTAATGAATCTTTGAAGTTCTGATAGTATAGCTTCCTTCTGTCGAATATGCTCCCCCCCTGAAATATTATGATTATAAGACTGTTATTTGATGGACTGAGGGTACTTTTAAAATTCTCATGCTTTTGCTTATTAGTGCAGATTTTTGAACTATATGACACAACCTACTTATTTGTGTTTCTGACAAACAGAAGATGATTTCTACATCTGCAAGACAGACAACATCTGTCTATTTTATTCATCAATTGAAAGATTACATTTCGCAAAAGGGGAAATGCCCAAAAAGAAAAAATTACAAGGGGGCGAGAGCTTCAAGGCGACGATGTCGAATGCTCGCTCTCGCCAGAGATGTCATTAGCACTGTCCTTTGGTTCAGGAATAGGCAGGAAGAGTTCAGTAACCAAGATCACGGTAGTCACCTTCTCGCTCTCGCTGTTCAGAAATCCAGCTTGCCGCATCGTCTGGAGCGAGTGCTTTGCCGTCGCAATGACATTTTTCTACATCATCAGCTCCAGCTCGTGCGACGTATACAACAGAGCCTTCTTCTTCTCGCCAGGGGGAGGAGGGATCAGCGAGTTGATCCATTGATGATTCTGGGCCCTTACCCCCCCCCCCCCCCCCCCCCGATCTCCTCCTCGAGCTGAGCAATACGTGCACCCTTTTTAGCAACGGTCGCGGCATTCTGCAAAGAAATCAAATGTTAGAGCGAGAAGAGTGCTTAACGATCGTGCAATGAATGAAAGAGACTCACCACTCCAGCCTCTCGCACGACGAGATCTTTCTTGGCAGCGACCAGCTCTTGCTTCAGAGTTGTAACTTCTTTGCACAACGCGGATTGTGCGTCGCTGACATTCGCCAACTGTCGCGACATGCGGATGCCGTGGCGAGCCATCATATGGGCGAGTTCAATGGCGCAGAGTTGGGCTCACAAACTTTCATAGTCGAGTTACTGCATACACGCATCATCGTAATAGGCGGCGCTGTCCCGCCCGTACAGCCCGAAGGCGAGACCAAAAGCCTGGCCCGAGACGGTCTCGCCCTCTTGCCAGGAGGGGATCACGGTGGAGACAGAGGTCCTGTTGGCCTCCCGGTCCCATATCAGCAAGGGCTCGCTGGCGTCGTCCAGCGGCCTGTCGCTTAGGCCGAAGTTCCTGTGGCCTCTGGGCTCAATTTTCTCTGACGCTGCTGAGGTCCCGCCGACCTCGCTGACCTTCTTCCCAGCAGTCTCGCCTGCAGCACTCGCAAGAGGATCTGAGATGATCTTCTTGCCCTTGGCAAGATATGCGGTTACGGGCTTCTTGGGAGGTAGCGGGGTTGGAAGCGTGTCGGGCTTCTGCTTCTGGCTGCTTGTTTTCGACAACGACTTCTATTCGCTCATGCATGCCGCAGCGAATGCCTCAGCACGCGCCTTCTCGGAGGCAAGTGAAATGTTATTCGCGAAGGGAAGGCTGAGGGGAAGATCTCGCGCCCCTGCCCAAGTTGTCAAAGTTATTAGAATCCTATAATCTATTGGAATAAGAGCGAGTGCGAGAACTACCATCCCCGACGAGAACTGGAAGGAGCGAGTCGACGTTCCTCATCAGATAGGGAACGTCGAAGTCCCTCCCAAGGAGGAACTAGTGAATCTTGGATTCGTGGCCGCCGAGAGAAGAAGGGTGATAAGTTGACTCCTCCTATTGGATTGGCGATAGGGGAAGGTTGCCGAAATCCCCGGAGACGAAGACGAACTTCCGAATCCAGTGATGGTTCTTATTGGAGAGACCTTTCGCTTTGGTTGTTGCCGGAGAAGAATGTGATCTCGTCCTTCTTGGCACGAAAATTGAAGAGCTTGCGGAATACGGGGAGGCTGAACTCAATCCTCTCTGATCGCAAGTAGCAGGCGAATGCTACTAGCAAGGCTATTGATTAGGGTTGAGTTGTGCGGGAACCACACCAAAGTAGCAGAGGGATTGGCGAATTCAGACCATATGGGTAGGCGGAGTCCTACCTCAAAGTGCTCGGCGGGTATGACAAGTTCGTAAGGCGAGAAGTGGTTGATCGACACATCGTCCGTCGGATGTCGCGCGGTGAAGCCCGGCGAGATATAAAGACCAACGAGCGTGTGGTACTCCTCTTTAGAAAGGTTGCAGTTCATGAACGGGTGGTCGGCGAATGCGGCGACACACTTGGTTTGTCCGTCAGTTTCTCCTGTCATCTCGCTTGAAAGAGGAAGAGAAGTAGAGATGCGAGTGCAAGAGATGGAAGGGTAGCAAGAAGGGTTGGAATCTATTAAAGGTGGTGGTTAATACGGTAGGTGAGGGGCCTATTTAAAGAGAATTTTGGGCAGGAAAGAACCCAAACATGAAAATTGTACGGATAGCCAATTTCCCAGATCCCGCATAAAACCCTGTGAAGATCTCGCACTTCCTCACTCGCCGCCAAGATGAAACTAAGCGCTATAAAGTTAAAATAAGGCCAACAGTAAAAATAAAGCATGTGTGAGAACAAAAAGCAAGAAAGAGAAGCGAGGTTACAAGAATACATCGTCTTAGCAAATCATTCGCATTCGGCATAAGAGGGCCGACAGTTATTATTATAGACATTTAAATAAAAGGAACGGGAAGGTGAGTGTCGGTAGGCCCACGTAGGGTCGTCACCACCGTCCCCGACCTCTCCTTCCCGCCCAGGCATTGCACGAGAATATTGTAAGGAGCGAAGGGTTTACAGTTCCCGCTGAGCGAAGTGTAGTTGATCCTTGGCTCTCGCGATGTGGATGTCGGGGTAGTCCGTCCCGCCACCGGCTTGTCCCCCCAGGCTGGTAATCAGCTGATTGTAATTATTCTCCAAGCCAAGAAGTCGCTCCTCGGCAGAATCTTGGTTCTCTTGCACCCGGTTGGCGATCTCGCGCAGCAGCAGAGATTGCTTTTGGAGTATCTCGGCCAGCTGCCGCTTCAACCCCTCGGCATCCTTCGGGTCGCATAGGTACTCGACAATCAAATTAGGAGATGGGAGAGGCGGGATTAATTTCCTCCTCGTCAATATCAACGTCAGTTGACGAGGCCTCGCAGTAGCCTGCGGCGAATGGTGTTAGATGTGCTTGATCTCACTCTTTTTTAGAAGGCGAGTGTGATTTGTTACCTGGTCCAGTCCTCGCGTCCTTGCCGGATTGTCGGCGAGAAGTGTTGGGCCGTCCTTCGAAGGGAGTGTTGAAGGTTATGGCCACCTTCCCGAGCCCGAGGTGAAAAGTTGCCGGTTCGGCAGCAGGAGCGTTGTCTTGTGGAAGAAGGTTGGGAATAACATCCACCGGGGTGGAAGGCTCGAGGCAGGATCTATGGGCGCCTGGCGAGGAGGGGATTTGGGCGTTGTGGCACCTAGTTCCGTGGTCCCGAAGGCGGGAGCTGTAAAAAAGAACACATGTAAGAAAAATTGGTGAAAGGCGAATGGACAGAAGAGGACTTGCATTTGTCTCACATGAGAACATCTGGTATATGAGGGGAAGTGATCTCGAGGGCCGTCTCGCCGCCCCCTGTCTCGAGCGAGTGCGGTTCAGCACTCGCCTCCCCAGGTCCTTTCCCCTTTGGCGGGTCCTACAAGCGAGTGCGTCGTCATCTACTTTTATCCCAGCAAGGAATGTAAAGCGAGTGAGGATGCCTGAGGGATCTCAGAGTGGGATGGAGTCCGCGAGATGGATTCGTCCCTTGTCGGGTCGCGCCGGACCATTTTGGCCTTCTTCATTTTTGGGGACGAGCCCGGGGCTTTTCGGGCAAGCCAAGGGGCGAATGAGCCCACCGAGGCTTTGTTCCCAGCTTGGACAGCGTTGAGGCGATCTTGAGCTTCCTTCGAGAGCCACATTATATTGTAGGAGAGAATCAGGAAAAGTTGAGTAGGGCAAGAACCACCTGCCCATGTTTGAATATTTATAGAGTCATGGAGGGACCCACGAAAGATTCTCTTTCAGGTTAGCATCCACTCATCAAATTCGTAGGATTGGATGATTCTTTCCAAGCTTTGTGAAAGCTCGCAAAGAGCAGAGATTGTGTGCAATCTCGTATTCACTGAGTGGGCCCTCCCGGGCAGGTTAAGAGCTTTGCGGGGCAAAGGCCCATGAATACTAGATAGGCGAATGAGGCAGACTAACCTACACTCGCCCAGCCCCTAAAGGGGGCATTCACATAAACCAGAGAGAAGGCATTTAGGCCCTCATGCGAGTGCGATCTTCATCAAGCACTCACCCAGATCTCGCGCCTCAGCGCGCATGCAAGACAAGTTCTCGCCCAGCCAGGCGAATGGTTGCCCATGTGGGCACTCGCCCTTTCAGAGAAAATCAAGGAGGCGAGTGCGTTTTTCTCCCGACACTCGCTCCTTCATGCGAGTGGTGCCTCTATGGACCACTCGCACAGTTGGGATCCAAAGGTAGAATTACCTGGAGGCCCTTATAGGTCTGCATTTACCTTCTCAGAATAGCGGAGTTACGCTGTTGTCCGACCCATTTGGGTTGTATATAGCTGTTTAGAATAACGGAGGTAGGCTGTTGACAGATCAATGTCAGAAAACTATAAATAGATTAAAGGGGGTACCTCAGAAGGCATGCTTTCTTATTCTCTGGTCTTCTTGCGCTTTCTGAGGTATCCTTAGTTCGACACTGGCTAAGGAGGGGAAACACTCAAAGATCTTCAAGGTGTGTGGTGAGTTGGGTTAGTTTCTGGTTCTAAGTCTTTGATCGTTCAAGCTTGTTAGGTAGAAGTAAGTGTGCGGTCACCCTTTTCAAAAGGTTCGAAATTCACAGAAACCAAATCTCAGTTTCAACATGAGTACTTTTAAAATTTTCATGTTTTTGCTTATTAGTGCAGATTTTCGGACAATATGACACGACCTACTTATTTGTGTTTTGACAAACAGAGGATGATTTCTACATTTGGAAGACAAACAACTATCTGTGTTGATTTAAAGAACCAACTAGTTAGTATTGCAAATGATCTGCAAATAAAATGAGTTTAAAAATCAAATAATTTATAAGATGCTCCCGATATGTCTCAAAATTTCAGCCACCGTCCGATCTCCCTCGCATCTCCTATAACTACGGCATACCACAACCCTAACCCCGATCGCAAAAAAAATCCTCCCTCGCGGCGCTGGCATTCTCTCGCAACTTCGCCCCGGCCGCCGCGCACTTCATCCAACTTCCGCCGACGATCTCCACGGCCCGCCTTGACGCCGCCGCCGATCTCCACGGCCACCTTCTTTTTCCACCAATCGCCGCTCAGGAGAAAGGCATCCACATCGCCTGTGAGAATGCCTTCTTCTTATCTCCCTCGATCTCTTATGTGCTCTCTCTCGACTTCTACTTCCTCCTTCTGATTTTGATTTCCCCGTTTGTTTTTGATTTACTATTACATTTTGTTTACTATTTTTCGTTTCAGATTTTCTTCGTGATTTCGTTTTTTACTTCCCGTTTTCAATTTCTTTCTACATTTACATTTTTGATTATCAATTTGTCATTAAATTATTGATTACATTTAACATTTTGTTCTTCTGCTTCTTTGCCGTGGTGCAGCTTCTTACAGAGACTCCCAGGAGATCTGTAGCCGGAGAGTCTGCCCTATCCTTTCTACCTCATCCTCGCTTTTTTCACAGGAGACAGCTATATTGAGGTGCTATTCATATCTCTCTCCGTTCATGTGTTTTGCGTGGTGTGATCTGTGGATCGAGAATTCAAAAATGTTTAACCAAAGCATAATAGACAGCTTCATCGTTTGGTATAATTGTCATTAGTCTCTTTTGGAACCATATGATATTATAACATGTATTCATTAGGTGTCCACCACAATTTTTTTTAAAATAAGCATAACATTTACATGTTTAATGGTGTATTATGCGGCCTAACGATTCACTGAGGACATGCCTACTTTGTTTTAGTGGCTAACATTCCAAAGTTACTGAATCTTCATAGAACTCCACAACATATTTGTTAAATCCTAAACTATCTATCTATCAAGCTAGACTACATTATACTTTCAGCAAATCTCTTATGTGTCAAAATTTTCCAATTTATGATGTTTGTGGTTATTGGTGATGCAACATTATTTTTGGTTCAAATAGAAAATTAACTCTGACCAATAGAAATTTAAATTAATTGGGCAGTCAATAGTTGGGTTATCTGATTTTGTTAATTACCACACATATAGCCTTATAAGTTGTATATTACCTGACTCCACATAGCTATCTGATTCATGCATACAAATTACAACTTCATTGGTGTGGTTTTGATGCATTAAATGGTGATTGTTCTTTGGGGTGAATGCTTCTTTGCAGTAATGCACTAAAATGTTTTGGATTTCGTGTTTGAATTTACGTTTCTGATTTAGTGATTTCATTTTTAGTATCGTTTCGCATCCTGTTTTTGATCTCGATTTACATTAAAATTTAGAATAAATTGTTTGTTCACATTGCAGCTAGAAAACTTCACGGATCTGACCATTTTTCGTTAGCAAATCCATATACATAAGCACTAATGATTCTCTGTGTAGTGAACATTTTGTTCTGAGCATGATCTGTAGTGAACATTCTTTGTGTAGTGACCATTTATGATGTTTGTGGTTATTGGTGATGCAACATTACTTTTGGTTCAAATAGACAATTAACTCTGACTAATAGAAATTGAAATTAATTGGGTAGTCAATAGTTGGGTTATCTGATTTTGTTAATTACCACACATACAGCCTTATAAATGGTATATTACCTGACTCCACATAGCTATCAGATTCATGCATACAAATTACGGCTTCATTGGTGTGGTTTTGATGCATTAAATGGGGATTGTTCTTTGGGGTGAATGTTCTTTGCGGTAATGCACTAAAACATTTTTGTTTTCGTGTTTGAATTTACGCTTTTGATTTAGTGATTTCATTTTTAGTATCGTTTCACATCCTGTTTTTGATCTCGATTTACATTAAAATTTAGAATAAATTGTTTGTTCACATTGCAGCTAGAAAACTTCACGGATCTGACCATTTTTCGTTAGCAAATCCATATACATACGCACTAATGATTCTCTGTGTAGTGAACATTTTGTTCTGAGCATGTTCTGTAGTGAACATCTCTGTGTAGTGACCATTTATGATGTTTGTGGTTATTGGTGATGCAACATTACTTTTGGTTCAAATAGACAATTAACTTCGACCAATAGAAATTGAAATTAATTGGGCAGTCAATAGTTAGGTTATCTGATTTTGTTAGTTACCACACATATAGCCTTATAAGTGGTATATTTCCCGACTCCACATAGCTATCTGATTCATGCATAAAAATTACAACTTCATTGGTGTGGTTTTGATGCATTAAATGAGGATTGTTCTTTGGGGTGAATGCTTCTTTGCGGTAATGCACTAAAATGTTTTGGATTTCGATTTTGAATTTGCGTTTCTGATTTAGTGATTTCATTTTTAGTATCGTTTCACATCCTGTTTTTGATCTCTCGGTTTACATTAAAATTTAGAATAAATTGTTTGTTCACATTGCAGCTAGAAAACTTCATGGATCCGACCATTTTTCGTTAGCAAATTCATATACGTAAGCACTAATGATTCTCTGTGTAGTGAACATTTTGTTCTGACCATGTTGTAGCATGTTCTGTACATAAAAAAAAAAATTTATTATCCAAAAAAATTGTATTTGAATTAAAACCACAAAAGAATGCATAGGAATGTACGTAAGTGCACAGGATTCATCGTGTGGTGTAAATTAAATTTTGAGCATCTTAGGCATATAAAGACTTTTTATGAATTTTATTCCAGAATATAGCTATTAGAATGAAAGCTCTAATGTAGTGCATAAGATGCAAATGAGAAATATATGGTAGATGTTCATACTATTGCATTTTTTAACTATGAATACTAAATTAAAGTTGCATAATATTAGATTTCAGTCTGAAATTATAAACCATATATTTTAGTTGTACTGATTTGATTTAAGTTTCATAAAGGATTTTAAATCATATGAGCTTTGATTAAATTTAGGTTTGGAAACTGTGTGAGGCTTTCCAATTTCCCCCAAAAATTGCTATTGTTGTTGCTATCACATGGAAGCAAGTCCCCAAGAAACCTTAAAAAATGTGTTGTTTGACTAATGTTTTGGGGATTAAACGGTTACTTTGAATTGTTAACGAAGTATGCTAACCTAAGTCCCGAAGGCAGATACTTATATGAAATTCAATTTATTGATAAATTATATGAAATTCATGTTCTATTTCGAGAGAGTAATATATACTATGCTTCTTTAACAACCAAGATCATTGTGGTCAATCCACAAAACATGTAACATACCACTTCCTTTTTAACTAAAAACACCTTCAGCTTGTCTCATTCCCTCCAACTTGTCTATTACCCGACCCAATTGTGCTAACTAGTTGCAGATTTCAGTTCTACTACGACAATAAGTATGTTTATAAGTCAATCATGATAATATATATATATTTGTTTGTGTTGTTTATGAGCATGCATAATGTTTTACTAGTTAGGACATTTGAACCTGTAGTGAAAACGTATATAGACACCTTGCCAACGAGGAAGCTCGAGGTACTGTTTGTATAACCCGTAATTTATCGAGATCAAAAATGCCTAAGGAGACGCATTTTTGCAGACCTAGCCACGAGCTTAGGCGAGCAAAAGCGAGCAGAGACAAGCAGAGGCAAGCTTGGGTGAGCAGATGCGACCAGAGGTGAGCTTGGGTGAGCAGACTGGAGCTTGGGCGTGCAGAGGCGAGCTTGGGCGAGCAGAGGCAAGCTTGGGCGAGCAGAGGCGAGCAGAGGAGAGCTTGGACGAGCAAAGACGAGCTAGGGGGAGCAGGGACGAGCAGAGGGGAGCAGGGGCGAGTTGGGACAAGCTTGGACGAGTATAGACGAGCTTGGACGAGTATGAGCGAGCTTGGATGAGTATGACCATGTACCTCTAGAGTATGGGCGATTAACTCCCGAGTATGGGCGAGTAGCCCTTGATACACACTAGTAGAGGCAGGATGCCCGCCTATACCCCCCAGGATTTCTCTATAAATAGCCCCCAGGGGTACTGGAAATAACACTTTTGAAAGAAGTTTATGTCCCCCCAAGCTGGATACTCGTCAAGACCATTCCTGCATAGTACCTCGCCCAGTTTTTGGTTGCGGAGGGGAAGTTTCTCCTAAACTTTCGGGTATGTGGTGAAACCTCCCTGCTGGAGCACTTAGGGTGTGCTTATAGTCATTTTCTCTCTTCTATTTTAGCTGTCCGAGCCGTGGAGTTCGATCACAAGATCAGTAAACTTAGGCTGCTTCGATCCAAATTTTGGATTATGGATTTTCCCGGCTTCAACACTATTGTTGGGGTAGTCGTGGTGATTATGGGTTCAATTTTAAGTGGACGCACATACGTGCTTGTTGTACATAGTGGAAGATTAATGGGGACAGTGTGAGCTTACTGCGAATTATTAATTGGTGAGCTGTGGAGCCTAGTTTTTTTTACGTTTGCTTCATTGTTCTGGTTGAAGAAGAATAAATTTTAGTCTTCATAATATATAATGGGGTAGTATGCCTCCATTGCTTTTCCACAACATCCCTCTGGATTAAAGGTGTCACAGAGCATCCTTATATAGCCTCCCTCCCCCTACTTTGACCCCCGCATGTTTTCATAATTCAATACTTGATACCATCTAACGTCTGTCCGTATCCCACTACCGTTACTGCATAATTTAGCTCCGTATCATAGTTTCCGACGAACACTATCTGTGCAAAAAACCAAAAAAAGATAAGCTTTAACGAAGTTCCGGCGAGAGAATCTTAATCAACCAATAAAAGTGAACAAAAAGATTGTTTTGAGATACTCTGAAGTAGCACTGAAAATCGAGACAATTCAATGCAGACGAATAAAGACTGATTTTCTGTCGCTTTAAGTAGAGAATCCTCATCTTTTGTTGACATCTTTTTATAGCCATCAATGAATACCAATGAACTATTTTTCTGGTAATTTAATGGTCCAAGTATGTTATCATTTTTAGAAAAATATATTTTATAAAAGCAACCATGTAACTTTTGAAATTAGATTAATTATACATTGACGACACATTTTCCTTTTTCGGCGTTATATGGATACGCGGCTTCAAATGTAATTTCGATGTTTTGGATGAAGTCAAATGCACACTCAATGAAGTCGGCATGACAGCCATAGTTCATCATGTCTCAGTCAATGAGGTGCTGCACCGACAAAGAAACCAACTTCTTTGTCTTGATTTGATAGATTCTCTGCACTGTTGTCACCGCCGAGAACGCCAACAACTCTCTGGATTTGCATGTATATAAAAGTACAATTGATGAATTTTTTAAAAATGATTAAGATAAGGAAATATAAGTGGTATCATACTGCATTGCCTTGGTTTTTGATAGGGTAAACCATTCTTGCTGCAGTCAATGAAAGTGGGCAGACTCTTGATGTCGAGTTGTTGATATACGAAGGAGCGTTCACCATCGTGTGGCGGCGTGGAGGGCGCGATGGTGGTGAATGCCAAAGCCGGTGACACCAAGGGCACAGTGATAGTGAATGCCAGACCAGGCGTAGGTGTAGCAGAACTCAACGGATGTGGGCAGACTGTGACTATCGAGACTCTGATACGAGAAGGAAGGGTGGTCATCGTGGGCGGCAACAAAGAGGGAACAATCGTGTTGAATGGTATTGTCAACGTAGGTGGAGTAGAACGCATGGTTTGTCAACATGGTATCAAATCAAAAAAGAAAAGACATGGCTTAGCCTATAAGTAGAGGGAGGGAGAGGTGCATGGCTGAGAAATAAGGAGCGTGGATGGCTCTGGCATTTACAACCACCGTGCCCTCCGTACCTCCGGCTCTGGCATTCTCCACCACCGCACCCTCCACGCCGCCGCCAGCCATTTATGGCTCTCCTTCGTGTATCAGAGCCTCAACACTCACGATCTGCCACCTCCGTTGAGTTCTACTCCACTTACGCCGGCTTTGACATTTACCACCATCGCGCCCTCCGTACCATCGCGTTGCCTACGATGGCCGCACCTCCTTCGCATATCAGAGACTCGACATCAACAATTTGCTCACCTCCATTGACTGACACAAGAACGACATCGTTAACCATATCAAAAATCAAGGTTAATAAAGTATGATACCACATATATTTCTTTCTCTTATTCTTTTTTGAAAAATTTATCAATTGCACTTTTTAAACATGCATATCTAGAGAGTTATTGGGCGTTATCGGTAGTGATAACAGTGGAGAGAATCTATAAAATCAAGACAAAGAAACCAGTTTCTTTGTCGGTGCAACAACTCATTGACTGCGATATGATTAACTATGACTGTCATGATGACTTCTTTGACTGTGCCTTTGACTTCATCCATAACAACAAAATTACATTTGAAGTCGCATATCTATATTACGCAGTAAAAGAAAAATGTGTGGTCAAGATATAATTTATTTTAATTGCAAAAGAAGTAAGGTTGTTTTCGTCAAATATATTCATCTAAAAATCTTGACATACCTTGGTCGTTGGTTCATCAAGAAAATAGTTCATTATGGTTCATTGATGGCTTTCAAAAAGCTCCGACAAACGATGATGATTCTCTACTTAAAGCGGTAACAAATCAGTCTATATCTGCTCACATTGACGTGCATTGTCTTGATTTCCATTGCTACTCTAGAGTATTTGAAGCAATCTGTTTGTTCACTTTTTGTGATTGATTATGATTCTCTCGCCGAAATTTCGTTAAAACTATCTTTTTTTGTTTTTTTATGAGGGAGTGTTTGATGGAAACTGCGAAACAGAGCATGATCATGTAGTGACGGTTGTGGGATACGAGCAAACGTTTGATTGTAACAAGTATTGAACTGCGAGGAACACGTGGATGCCGAAATTGGGGGAGAGAGGAAGGATGCTCCGTTGCGCCTCCAATCCAGAGGGACTGTATGGAATAGCAATATTAGGCCATTATATATTATGAAGACTGCGATTTTTATTTCTTCAGCCAACCAGAACGATCGAGCAAGCTTTAAAAAAATTTCGCTATATCTATTGGTTGCTTGATCCTTCCAACGTCTTTCTCCATAACAAGTCTTATTGTGACACAGTAACAGCTAACACTCTGCTCTAACTTATGGATGGTCTGTCGTTCCACAACTGATTGAAGAGTATATGGGGAAGGAGATCTGACGACGCAGAGGAGATAATGCTAACACTGTGTAGTAACACTTACCGCGATACGGTAAGAGGGGTTTCCTAAATAAAAGATGTCATTTTCTTTCAACAGCCTGAACGATATATCATAGGAGAAGAAAATAATGTAATTAAGTTGAAAATGACTCTATATGACATTAAACAAGATCCAAGGTCCTGGAATACAAAAGATCAGTACTTATATGCAGTATCTTGGTTTTTTGAAATGTTTTGTTGATCATTCGTTATACAAACTGCAAGGAGGTGCAAGTATAGTTCTTCTTTGTTTATATATTGATTACTTAGTTATCATAGGGACTCCTCTTTAGCTGATACAAGAACTAAAGCAATGGTTAGAGAAATAATTTGTAATGCCAGACTTTGGTGAAATGAGACATTTCCCTATAATGCACATTATATAAAGTAAGACACATTATTCTGTCATAAACTTAATATATAAATGTCTGCTAGTGAAATTTCAGCTTGAAGCTTGCAATCTCCCAATTGCGGAACTAGTGATTTCTTGCACCTAGACTCCTCATTAAACCAATCAGATTTATATGCTTGCAATGAACTCTTTATGCATAAAATATCAACTGTTATGAATACTTTTTATATATATGTTTTTTCTACTTTCTTTTTCCTCATTAGTCTAATTCCATCAATCATTTGCTCAAGTCATGGGATTCGAACAACTTTGTTGGGTTCCCCCTAAAGAATTTCGAGTTAAATCAGAAAGAATTTGACCAAAATGCTCAAACAATTTGACCCGACCGAGCAAGCCGAGCACACAAGTCGCGCAAGTCCGAAGGGACCAAAACCACCCTCAAAGAGGGGTCTGAGCTAAGCGCGAATACACACGCACATTACCGCATGCATGACCCACACGCGCATGAGCCTGCGCGCGTACGGCCGAGCCCCGCGCCCGCAAGCGCTAGCACGCGAACGTTAACATGCGCGCTCTCCACTCGCGCACGCGTAGTGCCCATGACCTTTGCGTTGCCGCACGCTCCCTTGTACCTCGCCCAGTTTTTGGTTGCGCAGGGGAAGTTTCTCCTAAACTTTCGAGTATGTGGTGAGACCTCCCTGTCGGTGCACTTGGGGTGTGCTTATAGTCATTTTCTCTCTTCTGTTTTTGCTGTCAGAGTCGTGGAGTTCGATCACAGGATCAGTAAACTTAGGCTGCCTTGATCCAAATTTTGGAGTAATGATTTTCCCGGCTTCAAACACTATTGATGGGGTAGTCATGGTGATTGCGGGTTCAATTTTAAGTGGACGCACATACGAGCTTGTTGTACATTGTGGAAGATTAATGGGACAGTGCGAGCTTACTGCGAATTATTAATTGGTGAGTCGTGGAGCCCTTTTTTTTACGTTCGCTTTATTGTTCTGGTTGAAGAAGAATAAATTTCAGTCTTCATAATATATAATGGGGTAGTATGCCTCCATTGCTTTTCCACACCATCCCTCTGGATTGAAGGCGTCATGGAGCATCCTTATATAGCCTCCCCCTCTCTACTTCGACCCCCGCTTGTTTTCAAAATTCAATACTTGATACCATCTAACGTTTGTCCGTATCCCACCACCGTTACTGCATAATTCATCTCTGTGTCGTAGTTTTCGACGAACACTCTCTGAGCAAAAAACAAAAAAAAATAGTTTTAACGGAGTTCCGACGAGAGAATCTTAATCAGACGAGAGAATCTTAATCAACCAGTAAAAGTGAACAAAAAGATTGTTTTGAGATACTCCGAAGTAGCATTGGAAATCGAGACAATTCAATGCAGACGAATACAGACTGATTTTCTATCGCTTTAAGTAGAGAATCCTCATCTTTTGTTGACATCTTTTTATAACTATCAACGAATACCAATGAACTATTTCCATGTTAATTTAATGGTCCAAGTACGTTATGATTTTTAGAAAAATATATTTTATAAAAGCAACCCTGTAACTTTTGAAATTAGATTAACTATACATTGACGACGCATTTTCCTTTTTCGGCGTTATATCGATACACTACTTCAAATGTAATTT
This sequence comes from Platanthera zijinensis, assembly GCA_039513925.1. Lineage (NCBI taxonomy): Eukaryota > Viridiplantae > Streptophyta > Magnoliopsida > Asparagales > Orchidaceae > Platanthera > Platanthera zijinensis. The sequence goes on from CM077098.1 coordinate 121,326,730, forward strand.
CGTTGTTCTGGATCAAGTCAAATGCACACTCAATGAAGTCGGCATGACAGCTGTAGTTCATCATGTCTCAGTCAATGAGGTGCTGCACCGACAAAGAATCCAACTTCATTGTCTTGATTTGATAGATTCTCTGCACTGTTGCCACCGCCGAGAACGCCGACAACTCTCTGGATGTGCTTGTATATAAAAAGTGCAATTGATGAATTTTTAAAAATGATTAAGAGAAAGAAATATAAGTGGTATCATGCTGCATTGCCTTGGTTTTTGATAGGGTTAGCCGTTCTTGCGGCAGTCAATCAAAGTGGGCAGACTCTTGATGTCGAGTTGTTGATATACGGAGAGGTGACCATCGTTGGTGGCGGCGCGGAGGGCGCGATGGTGGTGAATGCCACAACCGGTGACGCCGAGGGCACAGTGATAGTGAATGCCAGAGCAGGCGTAGGTGTAGCAGAACTGAACGGATGTGGACAGACTGTGACTATCAAGACTCTGATACGAGAAGGAGGGGCGGTCTTTGTGGGCGGCAACGCAGAGGGAACGACAGTGTTGAATGGTATTGTCGATGTAGGTGAGTAGAACATATGGTTTGTCAACATGGTATCAAATCAAAAAAGAAAAGACATGGCTTGGCCTATTAGTAGAGGGAGGGAGAGGTGCAGGGCTGAGAAATAAGGAGCGTGGTCGGTTCTGGCATTTACAACCACCGTGCCCTCGGTACCTCCGGCTCTGGCATTCTTCACCACCGCACCCTCCATGCCGCCGCCAGCCATTTATGGCTCTCCTTCGTGTATCAGAGCCTCAACACTCACGGTCTGCCACCTCCATTGAGTTCTACTCCACTTACGCCGACTCTGACATTTACCACCATCGCGCCCTCTGTAGCACCGCCTACGATGGCCGCACCTCCTTCGTAGATTAGAGACTCGACATCAACAATCTGCTCACCTCCATTGACTGGCACAAGAACGACATCGTTAACCCTATCAAAAATCAAGGTTAATAAAGTATGACACCACATATATTTCTTTCTCTTATTCTTTTTTGAAAAATTTATCAATTGCACTTTTTTATACATGCACATCTCGAGAGTTATTGGGCGTTATTATCAGTGATAACAGTGGAGGGAATCTATAAAATCAAGACAAAGAAGCTGATTTCTTTGTCGGTGCAACAACTCATTGACTGCGAGATTAGAACTATAACTGTCATGATGACTTTTTTGATTCTGCCTTTGACTTTATTCATAACAACAAAATTACATTTGAAGTCGCATATCTATATTACGCAAAAAAAGAAAAATGCGTGGTCAAGGTATAATTTATTTTAATTACAAAAGAAGTAATGTTGTTTTCATCAAATATATTTTTCTAAAAATCTTGACATATTTGGGTCGTTTGTTCAAAAGAAAAATAGTTCATTGTTGTTCATTGATGACCATCAAAAGGCTCCGACAAACGATGATGATTCTCTTTTTAAAGTGGTAGTAAATCAGTATGTATCTGCCCGCATTGACGCGCATTGTCTTGATTTCTAGTGCTACTCTAGAGTATCTGAAGCAATCTCTTTGTTCACTCTTTGTGATTGATTATTATTCTCTCGCCGAAATTTCGGTAAAACTATCTTTTTTTTGTTTCTTTCTGAGGGAGTGTTTGACGGAAACTGCGACATAGAGCATGATCATGTAGTGACGGTGGTGGGATACGGGCAAACGTTCGATGGTATCAAGTATTGAACTGCGAGGAACACGTGGAGGCCGAAATTGAGAGAGATGCTACATAAGGATGCTCCGTGACGCCTCCAATCCAGAGGGATTGTATGAAATAGCAATGAAGGTATCCTACCCCATTATATATTATGAATACTGCGATTTTTTTCTTCTTCTGCCAGCCAGAACGATCGAGTAAACTTTTTTTAAAAAATTCGCTATATCTATCGGTTGCTTGATCCTTCCAACGTCTTTCTCCATAACAAGTCTTATTGTGACACACTAACAGCTAACACTCTGCGCTAACTTATGGACGGTCCGTCGTTCCACAACTGATTGAAGAGTATATGGGGAAGGAGATCTTACGGCGCAGAGGAGATAATGCTAACACTGTGCGGTAGAACTTACCGCGACACGGTAAGAGGGGTTGCCTAAATAAAAGATGTCATTTTCTTTCAACAGCTTGAAGGATATATCAAAGGAGAAGAAAATAATGTAATGAAGTTGAAAATGACTCTATATGACATTAAACAAAATCTAAGGGCCTGGAATACAAAAGATCAGTACTTATATGCAGTATCTTAGTTTTTTGAAATGTTTTGTTGATCATTCGCTATACAAACTGCAAGGAGGTGCAAGTATAGTTCTTCTTTGTTTATATATTGATTACTTAGTTATCATAGGGACTCCTCTTTTGCTGATAAAAGAACTAAAGCAATGGTTAGAGAAATAATTTGAAATGACAGACTTTGGTGAAATGAGAATTTCCCTAGAATGCACATTATATAAAGTAAGAGGTATTGTTCTGTCATTAACTTAATGTATAAATGTCTGCTAGTGAAATTTCAGCTTGAAGCTTGCAATCTCCCAATTGCGAAACTAGTGATTTCTTGCACCTAGACTCCTCATTAAACCAATCAGATTTATATGCTTGCCATGAACTCTTTATGCATAAAATATCAACTGTTATGAATACTTTTTTTATATATGTTTTTTCTACTTTCTTTTTCCTCATTAGTCTAATTCCATCAATCATTTGCTTGAGTCATGGGATTCGAACAACGTTGATGGAGTTCCCCCTAAAGATTTTCGAGTTAAATCAGAAATAATTCGACCAAAATGCTCCAGCAATTTGACCCGACCGAGCAAGCCGAACACACGAATAGCGCAAGTCCGAAGGGATCAAAACCACCCTGAAAGAGGGGTCTGAGCTAAGCGCGAATACACACGCACAATACCGCATGCACGACCCACACGTGCACAAGCCACCGCGCGTGCGGCCGATCCCCGCGCCCGCAAGCGCTAACATGCAAACGGTAACATGCGCACGCTCCACTCGCGCACATGTAGCGCCCATGACATTTGCGCAGCCGCGCACTCCCTTGTACCTCGCCCAGTTGTTGGTTGCAGAGGGGAAGTTTCTCATAAACTTCCGAGTATGTGGCGAGACCTCCCTGTCGGAGCACTTTGGGTGTGATTATAGTCATTTTCTCTCTTCTGTTTTAGCTGTCCGAGCCTTGGAGTTCGATTATAGGATCAGTAAACTTCGTCTGCCTTGAACCAAATTTTGTATTAGTGATTTTCCCGACTTCAACACTATTAATGAGGTGGTCGTTGTGATTGCGTGTTCAGTTTTAAGTGGACGCACATACGTGCTTGTTGTATGTAGTGGAAGATTAATGGGGACAGTGCGAGCTTACTGCGAATTATTAATTGGTGAGCCGTGGAGCCCAGTTTTTTTTACGTTCGTTTCATTGTTCTGGCTGAAGAATAATAAATTTCAGTCTTCATAATATATAATGGGGTAGTATGCCTCCATTGTTTTTCCACACCATCCCTCTGGATTGAAGGCGTCACGGAGCATCCTTATATAGCCTCCCTCCCTCTACTTCGACCCCCGCTTGTTTTCAAAATTTAATACTTGATACCATCTAACGTCTGTCCGTATCCCATCACCGTTACTGCATAATTCAGCTCTGTGTCGTAGTTTCCGACGAACACTCTCTGAGCAAAAAACAAAAAAAAGATAGTTTTAACGGAGTTCCGACTAGAGAATCTTAATCAATAAACAAAAAGATTGTTTTGAGATACTCCGAAGTTGCACTGGAAATCGAGACAATTCAATGCAGACGAATACAGACTGATTTTCTATCGCTTTAAGTGGAGAATCCTCATCTTTTATTGGCATCTTTTTATAGCCATCAATGAATACCAATGAACTATTTTTCTGTTAATTTAATGGTCCAAGTATGTTATGATTTTTAGAAAAATATATTTTATAAAAGCAACCATGTAATTTTTGAAATTAGATTAATTATACATTGACGACCCATTTTCCTTTTTCGGCGTTATATGGATACGCGACTTCAAATGTAATTTTGTTGTTCTGGATCAAGTCAATTGCACACTCAATGAAGTCGGCATGACAGCTGTAGTTCATCATGTCTCAGTCAATGAGGTGCTGCACCGACAAAGAAACCAATTTCTTTGTCTTGATTTGATAGATTCTCTGCACTGTTGCCACCGCCGAGAACGCCAACAACTCTCTGGATGTTGATGTATTTAAAAAGTGCAATTGATGAATTTTTTAAAAATGATTAAAAGAAGGAAATATAAGTGGTATCATACTGCATTGCCTTGATTTTTGATAGGGTTAGCCGTTTTTGCTGCAGTCAATGAAAGTGGGCAGACTCTTGATGACGAGTTGTTGATATACGAAGGAGAGATGACCATCGTTGGTGGCGGCGCGGAGGGCGCGATTGTGGTGAATGCCAAAGCCGATGACGCCGAGGGCACAATGATAGTGAATGCCAGAGCAGGCGTAGGTGTAACAGAACTCAACGGATGTGGGCAGACTGTGACTATCGAGACTCTGATACGAGAAGGGAGGGCGGTCATCGTGGGCGGCAACGCAGAGGGAACGACAGTGTTGAATGGTATTGTCGACGTAGGTAAAGTAGAACGCATGGTTTGTCAACATGGTATCAAATCAAAAAAGAAAAGACATGGCTTAACCTATAAGTAGAGGGACGGAGAGGTGCAGGGCTGAGAAATAAGGAGCGTGGACGGCTCTGGCATTTACAACCACCGTGCCCTCCGTACCTCCGGCTCTGGCATTCTCCACCACCGCACCCTCCACGCCGTCGCTAGCCATTTATGGCTCTCCTTCGTGTATCAGAGCCTCAACACTCACGGTCTGCCACCTCTGTTGAGTTCTACTCCACTTACGCCGGCTCTGACATTTACCACCACCGGGCCCTCCATACCACCACCTACGAAGACGCACTCTCTGGTTAATAAAGTTTGATACTGCATATATTTCTTTCTCTTATTCTTTGAAAAAATTATCAATTGCCTTTTTTTATACATGCACATCTAGAGAGTTATTGGCTGTTATCGGCAGTGATAACAATGAAGGAAATCTATAAAATCAAGACAAAGAAGCTGGTTTCTTTGTCGGTGCAACAACTCATTGACTGCGATATGATGAACTATAACTGTCATGATGACTTCTTTGACTGTGTCTTTGACTTCATCCATTACAACAAAATTACATTTGAAGTCGCATATCTATATTACGCAGTAAAAAAAATGCGTGGTCAAAATATAATTTATTTTAATTGCAAAAGAAGTAAGGTTGTTTTCGTCAAATATATTCATATAAAAATCTTGACATACTTGGGTTGTTGGTTCATCAGGAAAATAGTTCATTGGTGTTCATTGATGGCTATCAAAAGGCTCCAGCAAACGATGATGATTCTCTACTTAAAGCGGTAGCAAATCAGTCTATATCTGCCCACATTGACGTGCATTGTCTTGATTTCCAGTGCTACTCTACTGCGAGGAACACGTGGAGGCCGAAATTGGGGGAGAGTGGCTACATAAGGATGCTCCGTGGCGCCTCCAATCCTGAGGGATTGTACGGAATAGCAATGGAGGTATCCTACCCCATTATATATTACGGAGACTGCGATTTTTTCTTCTTTAGCCAGCCAGAACGATTGAGCAAACTTTTTTTTAAAAATCGCTCTATCTATCGGTTGCTTGATCCTTCCAACGTCTTTCTCCATAACAAGTCTTATTGTGACACAGTAACAGTTAACACTCTGCGCTAACTTATGGATGGTCCGTCGTTCCACAACTGATTGAAGAGTATATGGGGAAGGAGATATGACGACGCAGAGGAGATAGTGCTAACACTGTGCGGTAGCACTTACCGCGACACGGTAAGAGGGGTTGCCTAAATAAAAGATGTCATTTTCAGAATCTTGATTTTTTTAAATTAAACAGGAACCAAGGTCATGGAATACAAAAGATCAGTACTTATTTGCAGAATCTTGATTTTTTGAAATGTTCTGTTGATCCTTCGTTATTCAAACTACAAGGAGGTTTAAGTTTAGTTTCTTTATCATAGGGACTCCTCTTTAGTTGATAGAAGAACTAAAGAAATGATTAGAGAAATAATTTGAATTGCCAGACTTCGGTGAAATGAGACATTTCCCTAGAATGCACATTATATAAAGTAAGACACATTATTTTGTCATAAACTTAATATATAAATGTCTGCTAGTGAAATTTCAGCTTGAAGCAATTGCAATCTCACAATTGCGGAACTAGTGATTTTTGCCCATGTACTTATTAAACCAATTAGATTTATATGCTTGCAATGAACTCTTTATGCATAAAATATCAACTGTTATGAATACTTTTTTTTATATATGTTTTTTCTACTTTCTTTTTCCTCATTAGTCTAATTCCATCAATCATTTGCATGAGTCATGGGATTCGAACAAATTTGATGGGGTTCCCCCTAAAGATTTTCGAGTTAAATCAGAAAGAATTTGACCAAAATGCTCAAGCAAATTTGACCCCACAAAGCAAGCCGAGCACACGAGTCGCGCAAGTCCGAAGGGACCAAAACCACCCTGAAAGAGGGGTCTGAGCTAAGCGCGAATACACACGCACATTACCGCATGCACGACCCACACGTGCACGAGCCAGAGCGCGTGCGGCCGAGCCCCGCGCCCGCAAGCGCTAGCACGCGAACGGTAACATGCGCGCGCTTTACTCGCGCACGCGTAGTGCCCATGACCTTTGCGCAGCCGCACACTCCCTTGTACCTCGCCCCGTTTTTGGTTGCGGAGGGGAGTTTCTCCTAAACTTCCGAGTATGTGGTGAGACCTCCCTGCCGGAGCACTTGGGGTGTGCTTATAGTCATTTTCTCTTTTCTGTTTTTGCTGTTCGAGTCGTGGAGTTCGATCACAGGATCAGTAAACTTAGATTGCCTTGATCCAAATTTTGTAGTAGTGATTTTCCCAGGTTCAAACACTATTGATGAGGTAGTTGTGGTGATTATGGGTTCAATTTTAAGTAGACGCACATACGAGCTTGTTGTACATGTGGAAGATTAATGGGGACAGTGCGAGCTTACCGCGAATTATTAATTGGTGAGCCGTGCAACCCATTTTTTTTACGTTTGCTTCATTGTTCTTGCTGAAGAAGAATAAATTTCAGTCTTCATAATATATAATGAGGTAGTATGCCTCCATTGCTTTTCCACACCATCCCTCTGGATTGAAGACGTCACAGAGCATCTTTATATAGCCTACCTCCCCCTACTTCGACCCCCGCTTGTTTTCACAATTCAATACTTGATATCATCTAACGTCGGTCCGTATCCCACCACCGTTACTGCATAATTCAGCTTTATGTCGTAGTTTCCGACGAACACTCTTGGAGCAATAAACAAAAAAAAAGATAGCTTTAACGGAGTTCAGGCGAGAGAATTTTAATCAACCAGTAAAAGTGAACAAAAAGATTGTTTTAACGGCGTAGCGCCCGTGACCTTTATGCAGACGCGCACTCCCTTGTGGACGCGCGACCCTCGTGCCTGCACATTGCTGGTACATGCATCACATGCTCTTTTTCCGCTTCCGGCGCCGCCGCTATCGGCCGCTCCACCACCTCCGGTCGTTGCTGACGATCGCCGTCACTGGGCATCTTGCTTGGGGGGTCTGAACTGCTGGGGGGAGGGCATGCCCGTCATTTCATGAAAATTAGTCATCCAGGTGACCAAAACTAGTCATGTCATTCGCCAACTCAAGATCCATCCTGACGTAATTATCAGCAAGTCCCTCCAGAAAGCTATAAAAAGGCCCTCACCTTCATTTGAAGACAAACAACTTCATAGACTATAGCTGTGTTATCAAGGCGCGCTTGAGGCGCCGACCACACTCTGTTGCGCCTCAGGAAGGCCTAAGGCGGGCGATGTGCCTCGGGCGTGCTCGAGGCGCACCCGTGGCGCTCCCAAGGCCCACCAGGCGCCCAATTCGCTGAAATTGAGCGAACTGGGCGCCCAATTCGCTGAAATTGAGCGAACTGGGCGCCCAATTCGTTGAAATTGAGCGAACCGGGCGCTCAATTCGCTGAAATTGAGCGAACCGGGCGCCCAGTTCGCTCAATTTCAGCGAACCGGGCGCCCAGTTCGCTCAATTTCAGCGAACCGCGCGCCCAGTTCGCTCAATTTCAGCGAATTGGGCTCAATTTTAGCAATTCGCTAATTTTCCATGTATTGGGTGCCCAATTCACTAATTTTTTCCCCATTTTTGAGTCTCACGTTCCTCAGGCGCGCGCCTGCGCCTTCCGCCTAGGCTCCCTCGGTGCGCTTTGCGCCATTAATGGCTAGAGAGAGCTATGAGGTTTTCTAGCGGTGCCCCAATTCACTAAAATTTTTCCCCATTTTTGCGCCTCACGTTCCTCAAGCGTGCATCTGCGTCTTGCGCCTAAGCTCCCTCGGTGCACCTTGCGCCATTAATAACTTTGGGCTAAGGAGAGCTATGAGGTTTTCCGGCGAGAACGTGAGACTTGATCATGTTTTTGTGAGCCTGGAAGAAGACGCAGAGGAACACTTATGTGGACGCTCTCATCCAAGCTTTGTGGAGGTGGTCAGTCACCCTCCACGGAACTCCTAACACTTGTAATCAAAACTGAATAGTGGATTTGGGCCTGACACCGTTCCAGACACTTGGTTTTTCTCCCTTTCAGGTTTTCACGGTAAAAAAACCTGTTGTTATTGCTGCTGGATTTTCATTGACTATTTGCGCGCTCTATTTGACTCTGAGCTAGGGCGGTCCGATTCTCTGGAGCGGAGGAAAACCGGGCGGCCCGCAACAAGCTTAAATTTATTTCTCGTTAGTACTGAATGAATGCATCAGAGGTCAATTTCAATATTCCATCAATCTTTTCTCTTTCCTCATGTCATAAGATTTCAACACCTTCAATTTCTTGCATTTAGATCCTGGGTTATCTCCACCAGCAACAAATTTATTTTGGGTTGTATGCATAAATTCTAACAAGTTTCCCCCCCCCCCCCTCTTCCACCAATTAGAATGAAATTTCATACATCGGCTCCATTGGGCACGGTGGCGACGGTCATGAACGTGGTGGTTATGTACCGTCGTTCATGAACGCCAAAACACTGTGATTATGAACCAGCGTTTGTAAGCGCCCGACCTCACCTGAGGAACTTCATCCAATTTATGCTAAAAACTAGTTTTCTTCATCCAATTAATGCTATACTCCAAATGGAATCCTAGTCTCCGAGCACCTGACATGTCAATATATATAGACCCTGATCACCACTGTCAATTTATCAGTTTTGAGTTATTATTTGAGAGGGATTATCAGGTAGCATAATAGGACTACATATTATTACTGTAGGCAAACTAGCACACACATTCCATATAGCCTGATTTGGCTTAGGAGAGCTTTACTTGAGTAACAGAATGTAGATAAAGGATAGGAGCACTTAAAGAAAACCACAAGTCTTGGAACATCATTCCTGGTGACAACCTCCCTACTTCCTGCTCTTAATTTTTTCCTGCTGGTTTACCAACTTTGGCCTGCATGACATAAGCCACAACCTCAAGTTATTTGCATTTGAAAGAAATAAATCCACTACCTTGACTGAGTATTCATCTTTTTTTATCTTATTTAGTTTCATGATATTCAAGATATGCTCTTATTTATCCGCTAGAATTTATATGATATACCTGAATTTTAGTCGGCGCACGAGGCTTCTGCTCAACCTTCGGAGTAGGCTTTGCCGGGACGGCCTTAGGTTTTAGGTCAGGTGCCTTAACGGGTTCCTTAATGGGCTGCCCTAAGGGAACCTGAGAAGGCTGGCAATTTGCAGGCTTCTCTGCCTTCATGGATGCCATTTTAGTCTTTTCTTCTCACAGAACTCCAAATTCTGCAGAGGGGTTGTGAGAAACTGGTGCTGTGTGTGGGAAAATTTATAGCAGAAAATCCAACATTAGAAGTGTAGAAAAGTAGTGGTTCAGGCATCAGATGATAAAGGTGATCAGAAATTTAGGGGCTATAGGGATGGCATCAAAATAATGTGAATTGTAAAGTTAGAATTATTGCATAAAGAATTAGATTCATAGGCTTTTCCATTCATTTCCCTTCAACTGGTGGGTGGAATCTTTGAAACTTTGGGCCATCGATAGTGAGGAATACCATCGAATCTACCAACTTGATTTGCGTATTTCGTTCACTGTTTATTCGTCCCTCAAATCCATGTTTCGCAGAGATTTAAAATAAAAGATTAACCAATCGCTAGTTCGGTCTCACCCTTGACACATATTTTGGCTTGGTTATGAATTTAATTATTTTGGGGTTTTGATTCGTTTTAATTTTGGAGATTAATGGATTCTATTGCATCCATTAATTTTGGTAACTCCAAATTGAGAGGCTTGCCCTATTAGAGCCTATTATATAAAACCCCCAAATCATTCCCAAGCCATTAACCGTAAACAGGGCTGAAAACTTCCGAGCTCTCTCCCCCTTTCTTTCGGTAACCGCTGGCCGGCCTTCATCCTTTTGGGAAAAAGTTTTTTGTTCTTCTTTTCAGATCTTCCAAGAGGTGTTGGGGTTCGGATCTTCATCTCTATAGCCGGTGACCTCCTCCTCTTTTCCCCCCTGGAAGGGGATCTGCACCAGTGGCATTCTTCGGTTCAGGTTCTGGAGAAAGATACCACTGTGCGGCCCTAGATCTTCGGTTCAGGGATCTGCACCAGTGGCATTCTTCGGTTCAGGTTCTGGAGAAAGATACCACTATGCGGCCCTAGATCTCCAATGTCGGCAAGATCAAGCCCTCTCAATCGTTGCTGTAGAAGGGATTGGGCGTGAGGGTCAAAGCTACCTCTCCTTCCACGTTGTTTTCCTGCAGATCTGGAATGAGACCCATCTGGTTTTGTTGGTCGAACGCCGTTAAATCAGAGAAAAAAAGGTAAGCACATCTACACCTATACAGATCATCAAATCTTTGACCAAAACCTGGGCTATGAATTGATTTTGGTACATTCTCAATAATAGAAATTTATAAATCACATTGATCTGAATCTTAGACATTAAATTCACTGTTATTTACTTTTGGTAAAAGGTTTCTAAAAGATGTGCAAGTTCTGAATGCCGAAACCCTTTAAACTTCAACTTTTATTGCTTGATCTGGAGTATTTAGCACATTCTCATGTTCTTGTTTCGTTTGGAGAGATTCTTTAATACTGATAATCTCTTGTTGTAGCAAATCAAATAGCTAATAATATTATATGCAAGTTGGATCTGCCAATGCCGTGGAGTTCATAAAGAACAATGCATCACAGTTACTGTGTATATCCATCATGAAGCACGAGCAAGACTTCAAAAATGGTATATAGTAATTTCCGCACTTCAGTTACTGTTCGTTCTATCTTGCTTCATTTTGTGTTCTTAAATTTAGAAAAATAAATTTAGAAAAATAAATTTAGTATAAATTCTAATTAGAGATTAATAGTGTTTAGTTAAACGATCATTGGAACTTCATTAGTCGCTACACTCAGTATAATTTTCGATAATATAAATTTGCCGTAGCGACGCACACTTCAAAAAATTTATAACAGAGTGCATGATAAGTATGACAGAGTGGTAGGCTCTACTTCGCTAAGTTAGATTTTTTTTGGCATGGATGATGTGGAAGTGTGACAATCTCCTACTTTGTTGAGTTTGTCACTTAATTTCATGATTTTGCTTTTCATTCTTTGCTCGATTATTTGTAACATATGGGAAATTGTAGTACTCTATTAGTGCATGTTGTGAATGTTACTGAGCAATGAGATTTTTAGGCATGGCTGAGAAATATTCATCTTCCAGAAGAAAATTGCATGCGGAGAATAGGTGATCAGAAGATAAACTGTTTTTTGTCGTTACATAGAAATGTATACTTAATTTGACCTTTTTTTATCATAAATGAATTTTTTCCATTTATGAAGACAAAAATATTGAAATTTTATTTAATATGTACTTAATTACTCAGAAATATATACTTAATTAGACAAAAATTCATTTAGTTATGATAGAAAAACATTAGAGTATATTAAAAATATATTATTTATAAAGTTAGACAAGTAAAAGAAGAGCGGTGTTATGTGCAAAATTATAATGGCTAGGTGCACATCGTACAAAAAAAAATCAAAATTGATTAAAATAATCAGAACACTCTTATGGCTAGGTGCAAGCCAAATGATTTTTTCATGAGGTTCGGTTTGGCCATTCCACAAAATCTTGATCCACGTAACTCCCCTCCTCTCTTGGAGAGATTATTAGGACCGGGCTCCGTCCCTAAATCTACGTCCGGGTTAAACAACGCGACGCCAAGTGGAGATAAGAACGGCCGAGATTTAGAGAGAGGCAATAAAAGCAAGTCGACGCGCGGAAGATGTTCACGTGGCATGCTCTCATTGGACGCGGACTCATCCGACGCCCGGATGCAAAAATTTCTGCCTCTCTTGTTTTCCCAAGCGGAAATATTTCCGATGGTGGCCTGTGGAAGAAGACCCCTCTGTGGCCGGCGAATTCTTCAGTAGCATTCCCAACTACAGCCGGCGAGTTCTTGGAGATAAGAAGACGCCTCTTTTGTTCAGATTTCTTGGTTCTTGCCAACCGTGCAACAACCAGACTCTCTTGTACTTGCATGTCAATTTAATTTTACATACCTTTCATGGAATCATAATGCCTCTTAACTATTTGTTGAAATGCCTGATTGAACATTCAACATTTTGACATTTTGTTGTTGTAATATACCTAATGGTGATCCAAAATCATGGCATTGTGTGCTAGGGCCATTTTAGCATGCAAAAAACTTCATGATTGATTGTTATTTCTATATTATTTTGTAGCAAAACATTAAGGTTTTAAATGAGAAAGCTCATTGTGATTATGTACTGGGGATTGCTTCGTAGTGCGAAACGAAATGTCTCCGTGTGTTTCCGAGTATATTACAGATGTGATCAATATACTTGCTTGACATGATTTTAAAATATGAAAATGTTGTTTTCTTTTTAAAAAATTAGTGTTTGCACTTGACGCTTAAAATTTTATGGTTTGTGAATAGCAAAAATTGTTTTGCACTTAAAATTTCTCTAAAAAAAGTTAGTGCCAAAAAAGAAATGCAATTTTTTCAATTACAAGCATTAAACCCACTTACACCAATAAAAACATATAATTTACATTTCCATGTTGTGCCCACCCGTGAAGGAGAAACAATTGTTCGAGCTGGCTCCTCTTTCATGGTGAATAAACCAAGTCGAGCTCTGAGTTATGTCTGTTCGATGGCCCGGTTAGCGGTGTCTCTTCCCACATGGAAGCCAATTAAACTCGTGTCAGACAACTGAAAATCTAAACTCATTGCGGACCACAACTAGACTATCAGCCGGTGAGATGCCTAAGAGAGGGAGATCGATGTGAATGAGAAGAAGAGATGAGCAGAAATACATGATGCGGTTAGACGAGTGATTTATAAATTGTTAGGCCTGAGCAGCGGATCTAACAATGCACGACTAATGAAAGAATAATAAATTGTATGGACAACATTAATTTCATCCTGCGATCATTTTACGACGTAATTTTGCAATTGTGGCGAGGGACAGGAATCCTCTTCTTGGGGCTTGGTGGCCTATGTCGAAAGGATTCACATCCAACGCTTTACAATGGATACAAAAAGTTGAAAACATGAAATCCTTACCGCACATCAATGCTAAGTTCAATGTCACTTGCATCAGACGCCATTTGTGTCGCCGTGGCTTCACACAGTGATGTCTGATGGATCTCAATCAGATGTTTCTTGTTAAATATCAACCTTAGCTGCACGAACAAGGCTTGTTTCTCAAACCTCTCTTTTATTTGAGTCTTAAGAGATTCAAGCGAAATCCTCATTATGTATGAGCTCAAATGAGATGAATAAATCTTCATTTTAGCATTTTTTCCATGCTTTGACAGATGTTTAGCTCACACAACCTAATCCAAGCGCATGTTTCGCGCACCCAATGCCACTCGACGTTTCCGCTTCGACGCTCATGTTTCGTTAAACTTTTCCTTAGCAAATCTTGAAATTTTTGATTTAATTGAATGGTGGTGATGTGATACTTGAACTTTGTGAGATTACAGTGAATTTATACATTTCTAGAAATAATGGCTCCGTTTGGCAGGGTGGTGGCGGGTCTTAATTGCCTGGATTAAAACGTCACACTGAGGATCACCTAACAAACATCATCCTTTTGAACATAAAAGTCGAGGAAGTTTAGAAGTGCGTTAACAAATGACAATTAAACTCGTGTTCATGACCGCCAGACAAAGCCAATATCAGCGTAATTCATAATTTTAAATTTTTGTTTACTAATACACAAATAATATATCGCCGGATTTGGGCGTGTGAGAATATTTTCTATCGTCGCTTATTTGTAGCCTCTCCTATTCCTCGCTTTACTTGAATTTATACGCTTTAGCCCATTTAGAATAGTTACTTGGGCCTAAATGTATTTCTATTTGAATGTTCGTAAAAATCTCGGCCCACTAATGCGTTAGTCAAACCAGTTTCTGCCTATTTATTTAATTGTGTATTAGTAAACAAATAGATACGCGTACTTTTTTAAACCAAATTCTATAATTCTTTGCAATATTATTTCTCACTTTTTATTATGTTAAAATATTCAGAAAATATAATGCTAATAATTTAATACATGCATCTTTTGCTTTTGATAACAAAGGGATCCGTGTGAAGTTAGCTGCTGAAAATGGCAAGAATCAACGTAGCAATGCTTACTTCGGCTTCCGTTTTGCCGTGGTTGAGGTTGTGATTTATGAAGGCTTTTTTCCGACCTAAAAAATTGTCCGCTCGGCCAATCAAAATGCGCGATCAAGTGGGGCCGCAGTGCACAGATTTACTGTCACAGTGCACAGATTTATAGTTCATTGTGGACTGTGCCCTGTGGATCCCACAAATTTACAGCTTTCTACTAGTGCGGACCTAAAGAAAGGTGCGCATGGCGGACGGTATTTTTACTCGTGAACATGTGGGTCATGAACCATCGTTTGGGAACGTTCAACCTCACCCAAAAAAAAAAATACATTTTATGCTCAAAATAGTTTTTTTTCTTGGTGACGGTGATCATAACCTTTCTTGCCAAACATACATTCTATGGTAATGGAGTTTTTGGCAAAACTCACCGGAGCAACTAAGCCGTGCAAAACGTAGCCTAGTGCTCCGTTTGGCGCGGTGGCGGCGATCGTGAATGCGGTGATCATGAGCCGTTGCTCGTGAACGCCAACCTCCTCTAAGGAAGTTCATCTACTCTTCTCTTCAAAACTAGTTTTGATAGCAGTTATAATTGTTGTCATGCCATTAGTAGAGCAAAAAAAAGTCATGTTAAACAGAGGCTTATTAAAGAAGTATTTTGAACGTGCATGGAAGTTGATGGAGTTTTTACTATGATCAGTGGATAAGTAATACACAAATGATTTGGTATTATTATTGTAATTTTAAAATAAAATATAAAGCGGAGGACTGGAGGAGGCAGGGGCGCTGGGGGTAATTAATAGAAGGGATTGAAGGGCATTTAACATCATTAATGGGGGAGATGAGGTTGTATAAATGCATCATAAATAGAACTAGGAGGATATTAAAGTTTAAACCCATGGAAATTAACCCGTAGGCCCCCTCTTAATTACAGCAGATACAACACGAGCGCGTCTCTTTCCCGAGGAACCCTAAATAAATACTAAATAATAAATAATAAAAGGGCGAAAATAAATTTTCTATTTTTAAAAGAAAGGATTATTAATGCGGCAATCACCGCTCTATTCTAAGTTCTAACCCCTTCCCTCATTATTATTACATTGAAATTTGTGCATCTTAATGATGAATTGATGATGCTCATCCTAATTGTACACACCCGTTTGTAGCTATCCCATCAATTCATTGTCCCTCCAATTAAATCCAGCGGTTGGGGTTTTTTCGTTTATTTACCCGCCGTCCGTGCCGTCTGCTCCAAACGGAGGCGACGAAACGTCGAACCAAACGAAGTCTTAATAGGGTTGTTTTATATTCATCCAATTTCAGCCACCCGCTCAAATAGGCCCGAAGTTGGAATGGTGTTTTTGGACATGTCTACCTTCTCATGGCTGAAATTAGTCATAAAACGTTAATTTTGGGATCTGCAGTTGCAAAATGAGGTTACGTTGAAATGAATTGTTGACTGTTGAGTTTTGAAGAGCAAAAAAGACCGAGAAACAAATAGGGCTTTAGATTTTGTTAACTCATTCAGTGGAAATGGCAATGGTGAAGAAGTGTATGAGAGTGTCGCTCGAAGCATCCAGATGGTGATCAAAGTGGAATCACCTATCCGTTGTCCCTAGGTGGGTATAAATAGGCAAGCCCTGGAAGTTACTGCAGGTATTGGATTTGCAGTCATAAAACATTAATTTTGGGATTTGCAGTTGCAAAATGAGGTTACGATGAAATGAACTGTTGCGTTTTGAAGAGCAAAAAAGAACGAGAAACAAATAGGGCCTTAGATTTTGTTAACTCATTCAACGGAAATGGCAATGACAAAGAAGTGGATGAGAGTGTCGCTCGGAGCATCCGGATGATGATCAAGGTGGAATCATCTATCTGTTGCCCCTAGGAGTTACTACAGGTATTGAATATCCGTGTATCCGAACTGACCCGTTAAGCCTCTGAACATTATATTTGTCCAAATATACATTAACAGTGGAAGTATATGATTCCGAGCGTCAAATTAGCAAGAAGGTATTATGTGCCTAATGCAACCGCCCGGCCTACTTTTATATTGCTCTACAATTAAAAAATAAATTAAAAAAAAGTAATTATAAGCTAAAGACTCTTCGCTTGAGGCTTATAACATATAGACCATCATGTAACTTTAATATTCACAAAGAATAAAGTTGGAGTTTCCTTCCCCTGCAGAGAAGTTATTAAGAGTTGATATCCATAAATTGATATTTACTTAATGCTTTTAATTGGAGATTTTTATGGATTATGAAAATCATTAAGATAGGTAATTTTTTTATTTTGAAATTTGGGTGTAACGATAAATAGAGATAAAATCGGTATATCCGATTTGGGTGCAACGTTAAAATCGGTATATCCGGGCTTAAATTGGCGTGAATAAGCATAAATGTACTCTAAAAATTAGAGTAATAGGGAGCAACTAGAAGTAACACCATCCTTTAATGCCAATATACATTGTATTGCTTACTCTAATGAAACATTGTTATTGCGGATTGCTCGAGACTCCTGTTGATCGGTTTAAAATTTACCGTCTTAACCCGGAAGCGATCGAGCGTAAACAGTCACAGAAATTGGCTTTCAAATCTGGGCGGCCTGGGGGCCACCTCCCCCCTGCGGCAAAGGCGACTTGTTGTTGTGTAAACGCATTAACACAGAGTGCATGCTAATAAGAATCTAAGGAGATCGTTATGCCTTAGAATGACAAATGGCTTCGTTTGGTTCGGCATTTCGCCGCCTCCGTTTGGGGCAAAGGCCGCCGGACGACGTTTGCTCCATTTGCACCCGCAATAAGGAGGAAACGGCTCTTATTCCCTCCGTTTCGACCCCCACTTCTCCCCCTCTGGTTCCAAAGTGGTGTTTTGACCCACCGGATGCACCCGCCACCTCTGAACCAAATATAGCCTAAGACTTCGGCTCCGTTTGGCATGGTGGTGGTGGTTGTAACCGCATGGGTTAAACCGTCATTCGTTAAGGATCACCTAACCAGGGGCGGATCCAGAGGGGGGCCCGAGGGACACTGGCACCCCCATTATTTTTCAAAATGATTAGTGTATTTGAATTCCTCTCGTCGAGGCAATGAATTTTGACTACTTAAACGTCAAAAACGGTTGCCAGATGAGGGAAATACAGCTCCGATAAGATTGAAACGTTCAAATTTTTTTTTAAAGAAAGTAGATGTCTGGTCCCCCATATTAAAATTTTTAGAACACAGTGACACATTCAAAAAAAAAATTGTGCACCCTCATTATCAATTTGTGCACCCCCATTATTAATTTTCTGGATCCGCCACTGCACCTAACAAATATCATTCTTTTGAATATAAAAGTGGATTAAGTTCTTTCGGTGGACGTTAACGAATGTCAATTTAACCCTCATATTTGTGACCTCCACCACAGTGCCAAGGGGGCCTTCATTTGGCACAGTGTGGCGGTCTTGAACACCCTATCTCACGTAAGGAACTTCATCAACTTCTATGTTCAAAACTAGTTGTCTTGTCAAACATGCATTCTATAAGGATAGTGTTTTTATCAAAACTCGGTGAAACAAAAACACCGCGTCAAATGGAGCCTATATAAGATTATAATATTTTTCTGGTTTGTTAACGGAACAATAATTTTGTACGTATAAAACATATAAAATATTTTGCGGAACTGCATTTTTAGTGTAAAATACAATTGCAATTTAAATGCAGTTGCAATTTAAATGCATTTTAAGTGTAAAATGTAGTTGCAAATGAACTGCATTTTCAGTGTAAAATGCACTTGTAAAAGTAGTAAAATGCAATTGAAAATTTATTTTTTGCATATGTATTTTTAAATTTAAATAAATATATATATATGTCTAATTAAAGTGATCATAAAAATTTAAAGATCAATAATCCATAATTTTTTTGGTGACCCAAAAATCAATATGAAGAAAATTTCACTTTACCCATGATTCTTACATGCGTTTAACGTATTAAAAAATTAGCCCTTTTAAAGAAGCATCTATGCACCATTAGAGCTGGCACTTAAAACCGAAAACTGAACCGGAATCAAACTGGAACCGCAAAGAACCAGATCGAATCGTTCGCGAATTATTTGGGTTCTGGTTTGAATTTTGGAACCGTGAACAACATTGGTCTGGGTGTGGTTCTTTCATTTTATTATCTAGACCGGAACCAGAACAGAACCGCAACATCGAAGTCTCAAGCGGTTTCAGGAATTTTAGACCCGATCCAAACTGGAACCGAAGCAGAACTGAACCACAACCCGTTTATTATTATATATATTATTATAAATTGTTATTTTTTATAATCTATCTAAAATATCTATACTTAATATTAATAATAAAACTAGTGCGATTTGAATCCAAATCACAATCGCACCCAAATGTGTCTGATTTAGACTGAACAAAATGACGCCCATATTTTTTTTAAAACATTTTTTAAAAACCTATAGAGGGTGCAGTTCAAAATTAGTGGGGTCTAGTGCAGTTTAAAGTTTTACTCGCATATTTTTTTGAAATTTTTTTACTCCACAACCAAACTGTTTTAAGCGGTTTAAAATCAGTGCGGTTTGGTGCGATTTTGGGGTTTCTCCGGATTTATATAAAAAAGTACTTTCCCTTATTGTAACGCAAATTCTTGCATTTAGGCCTCGAACTTCAAAGTCCCTCTTACAAAAAAATTGACCGAGCCTACTTTTCCCTTCTGGTTTTCTATTTTTGACCGCCCTCATTCATTATGCAAAATTTGATTTTGATTTTGGTTGGAACTGATTGTAACTAGACCGAACCACATAGAACAAGACCAAACCGTTAATGACCGGTTTGGTTTTGGTTCTTGCAGAACCGTAATCAGAATCGTTGACATGACAGTTCCAAAAATTATGTTAATTAGAACCAAAATCGGAACCGACCGAACAAAATAAGGTTTTGATTCTAATTTGAAGAACCGTCGTTACCTTAGCGGTTCGGTTCACGATTTTCGCAGAATCAGAACCGTGACAACTCTAAGCACCATCCCTCTTTTATAGCTGATGGGGATGAAGCCTCATTTATAGGATTGGGTGTGCACTTAACCATCTCCCCCAGGATGCCCCATATTGTGGCGATCATGGGTTTGACTGGTCAACCCACTTCCCCATGATCTTCACCATAATAGGGGAGATCATGGTGGCCTCCCACTCAACAACTACTGTCGGCCGCGGTCGCCCGCCGTCGGCCCGTCGCCCGCCGCCGGTCACCGCCTCCGCCTCCCGCCGTCGTCGCCGTCGTCGCCGCCGCCGCCGCTTGCAGGATGGCCACCGTCCGATCTAAAGGAAACCACCCACTAAAGCACCAAGTTGGTGGGGGGACCTGCCATATCCACCTCATGGAGCTGGCTATAAAAGGAGCCCCAGACCTCCTCACTTCTCACCTTTTTTGCTCCGGAGTCTTCTTGTTCCTCAAGCCAGAGCTCTGCTGAACTCCTCCCTCGGGGTCATCTTCAAGCCGCCTACGAGCCAAGTTCCAAAGTGCACGGGGAAGGGAAGAAGACGACCACCATCAGCGCTCAAGCACGTCAGCCAGCAAGTTTACATTTAGCACTATTTCGGCGCAGCCTGTTGCCCGTTGCGAGTTTGGAAATTCTCTCTCACCTCTAAGTTATAACAAGGAGCGGTATGTCGCCCTCGATTCCCCAAACGCCCTGTAATCGCGAGCAGATAGTGGACTTTGACCGGCACAGTTCCGGTCACGTGATTTTTTATCCAGTTGAGGGGGGTTTTCACGTAAAAAACATCTTGTGTCAATTCGCACTTTTCACTGACTGTGTGCGCACTCGACCGTCCCGAAAGCTAAGGCAGTGCAGTTCATTCCCGTCCGACCGAGACGCCAAATTTGCCCACAACAATAGCTATTTCTAAAAACGTAACAAAGGCATTGTTAATTTGATTAAAACAATTTTTATTTTAAAAAAAAGCACTTACAAAGTAGGTATATGATATTACTAGTTTTGGTCAATCAATAAACTACACATCAGTTGAGACTTGAGAGTATGCTACCGACAGCGTTGTGGGCCCGTGGCCTCAATTTTAGAAAGTAAATATCAAACACGTGTTCGTTTTTAATAAATAAAAGTATATATAGAAAAAAAACTTAAAACACTTTTAGTTTTCAATAATATCCCCTGGTATAATTCAAAGTAATTTTGCCTGTAACTTTAAATTGCTTGATATACATATACTGATATATATATTATACAAAAAAAAAGAGAAAATTAGCTGGAGCTAAATGAAATATTATAGCTCGAATCATATATTTTAAGATTTTGAGTCCTAAATTTAGCTCTTTTGAAAATGTAATCAACGTGAAAGTATTGAGATCTACAACTTTTATGTTAATTATATTTTGATTTGAATTCGCTTAGACCTCCGATTTAACCACGAAAAATGTCACGCTGAAAATCTACACAGACGACTCGCCGCGGACATGACTTTTTTCGGGGCACAATTCGAGAGCCTAAACAGTTTCAAATCAAAAAAATGATCAATACTAAAGTTGTATATCTCGATGAGATCTTCAACTTTCATATTGATCACTTTTCAAATAAGAAACATTTACGACTCAAAATCCCCAAAAAACTGAACTCTCTGACTTTTTTCATGTTTTAACTCGTGTGTGCGCGCGTCCTGTTTTAATATATTTCAACAAAGTAAAAAAAATCTATTAATTTAATTTTTCCAAAAGTGGTGTACATGGAGTTAGGTTTATATTCAAAAGGTCAATGTCATGTTGGCTCAGCCCACTCAAGTGAGTATTCAGGGCCGACTCACATTCGGACAACAATCTGTTTGCCTCAACTCCTCTTCACGATCGTGTGCAGTCCATACACTCCCAGGGCAGCACGAATAGGTATGAGAAGTGGTGTTAACACCCTCATAAAGGTGATCGGCTGTTTGATGCCCGACCACAACCCATCACAAGCCAATTTAATGTGATCCCGGTATACCCTGAGAGTGTATGGGCTTCACGAGGTCGTGAATAGGGGTTGATGCATGGGGACTATAGTCCGGACGTGGGCCGTCCTGAGATACTCACATGAATGGGTCGAGTCCACTTTGATTTGATAATAATTTTCTTAATATATAATATAGATCTATCTATATTAATAAAAACCTAATTGATTATATATAAATGGATATATTAAATTAATTCTAGGAGTTAAAACATGCAGATTCTCTAATTGCTTTATTTAATTGGGTCATATATATGAGATCGACCGGGTAATGGTTAGGCCTACCTTGCTCAAAAAATATATTAGAGCAATGGAACATATGCATACATTGTTTATTTATTTTACATTAAATCTACAAAAATATTTACGTTTATTTAGGTTAGACTATATAATTCAGTAAGGTTGACCTTTTCTATTGACCAGGATCAATCGATCAAGCACTTATCAAATTGGTTAGGATTCTCGATAGGTTTTCTAGCTTCACAGATCAAATTCATAATTTCAAATCGGTGTAGTAGAAGTTTTCAATGCTATTATACACTATCCTTCGAGAGTCTATGAGAAATTTTAGCGAGTGACTTAAATTTCGTTTGGCACGGTGGTGGCAGTCGTAAATGCACGGGTTAAACACTTAAACCGTCATTTGTTAGGCTCTGTTTGGCATGGTGGTGGCGGTCATGAACACGGGGGGTTAAATTATCAATCATTTGTTGGGGTTGTGTAACACTTTCGGTCCTCTTGTTTCTCACACCGGGTTAGCCCACGTGAGCTTAGATGAATCGAAGTGTGATCCCCCTCCGACATATCTGGCGCCGACGACAGCGGGGGTCCGGGGGCAGCCGCCCCCGACGGAAATTTTTCTGAAGGTTGTTCAGTGGTCGAACGGGGTTCGGAGATCGTCGAACGGCCTTGGTCGCTTTTCGTCGACTGGTCTTGCTCGTTCGACGATCGCCGATCGTCGACCCCAGCGATCGTTCGACGATCGCCGATCGTCGATGTCCACGGATCGGTCAACCATCGTCCTTCGACGATCGCGGTTGCCGATCGTTCGACGATCGCCGATCGTCGATGTCCGCGGATCGGTCGACCATCGTCGTTCGACGATCGTAGTTGCCGATCGTCGAACGAACTTTTCTCGTTCGACGATCGCGGATGCGGAAGTCTATTTATATGTTTATTCCCCATTTAGGGATACTGACGAAACGATCTTTTACAGACTTGCGGCGGCGTATTCTTTTGGAGGCGTGTACGAGGTTTTTCCGTCGGCGTCGATCCAGAAAGTATTCTTCTACGGTTTTTTCTTGTCCAGGAAGAAAGAAGGTAGGATCGGGTTTAGATCCTTGTAACCTTTGGTGTAATCTGTAACTTTCTAGTGAATACAAGAAGGGAGAAGAAAGGGAGAGAGGACGTAACCCGGTTTGAGTGAACCTCTGTATATCGCTATGTTTGTGATTGTTCTGTTTTTGTGCTTTGTGTTTTGTTATTCGTATTCGGATTTCTACTTCTCGGCGCTCCGGATTTCCTACATCATTAACCCCCCACCTAAGAAACTTCATCCATTTTTATGTTGAAGCGGATGATGTTTGTTAGGCGATTCTTAACGAATGATGTTTTAACCCATGTGTTTAAGACTGCCACCGCCATGTCAAACGGAGCCTTAAGCTCTATTTGGCGTAGTGTATTTGCTCTGGTGAGTTCAAACAAAAACGACACCGTCATAAAATATATGTTTGGTATGAATCGCAAGATTGCGGTTATGGCTGCCACCAATAAAATAAAACTTATTCTGAACATAAAAATGAATGAAATTTCTTAGTTCAGATCAAGTGTTCCCGAACGGCGATTCAAAACTAATGAGTTCATGAACTCCACCCCGTTGCCATAAAGAGTCCAAACCTATCAAATAAGCTTATCTATTATAAACCATTCCAGGAGCTAGCCTGTGTGAAATTTTAGCTGCTCACTTGGGCTCGATTTGGCACATTATTTTTGCTCCGGTGAGCCCAAACCTATCAAAAAATGTCAGCGTCATAGAATGTATGTTTGACACGATAGCGGTTATGACCTCCAGCAAGAAAAGAAAACAATTTCTAACATATTAGTGAATGAATATCCTTAAGCGAGGTCGGGCTTTCACGAATGACAATTCTTAACCATCGCGTTCACTATCGTTACCATCGTGTCAAATAGAGACTTAGGCTTCGTTTGGAGGGACTTATTTTCACCGATCAAGCGGTCACGACCGCATGAACCTGACCTTAATTAAGGCTCTATTTTGGACGGCGGTGGCGTTGGAAAATAAATTCTTGAATTACTCGTGAATTACTTGTGAATCATTTGAATCCGAATTTGAAAAAAATATATGTTGATCGAATCTTCACTAATCAATTCTTGAATTACTCATCAAATATTTACGATCATTTAATTAACATTAGATCTGATTATCACGATTGCATAAACTCTACCAAATCTCAAGACAAAAAAAGGTTTTCCTGATCATGAGCACGCATGCAAAATGCCTCATTAACTCCGATCTCGCGTTTAATGAATGAATTAATTAATTAATTAGGCTGCTATCGTGGAAGTTTCGAACCACAGCCATTCAAGTATTAATTTATAGCTAGACCATCATTAATGCATAATTATTCAACTTAGATGGCCTGCTGCCAGTGATTATTATGTTGACAAAAAGGGAGTTTTATTACTGCTGCACGAAGAGGCACTAGCCATTATTAGACCTTTACGTCTACAATTAATGCATGCCTATATTATTAATTAGTTTGTGACTTTACGAACTCTTTTAGGACGTGTTGAAATTTCTCAAGGCTATCAACTGAAAGTTCTGATATCAAGCAAATACTTTCAGAATTATCAAGCTGATCACTTGAGCAACAGGAAAATGAGAACTAGGCGCAGGAACACTCTAACCATAAACTGAGCTAAGTAATCAGAAACAAAGGAGAGCAACCACAGTGGAGTAGGGATTGAAGCCACTCAAAAGACAAGCCTCCATGTGATGTACCGACGGAGCGTCGCTTCGACATCCCAGACCCCCGCCCCAGGAGGAGATCACCTTCTCGGTGAAGGACATGCCAGATCATGAAGATCCGTTCTGCGATGCGCTGGTCATCCAGACGGCCATCGAGGGCTACACCGTCTCCCGGATTTTGATTGACAACGGGAGTTCCGTCAACGTCGTTTTCAAGAAGGCGTTTGACGAGATGAAGGTAGAACCTAGGAGGGTGTTGGTCTCGGACGGACCCCTGTTCGGATTTTCAGGGGAGAGGAAGGAGGTAGAAGGTGGAGTAGGACTCCAAGTAAAATTGGGGGGAGGGGGGACTTCAAGGAACTGCCGGTTCGTCATTGTTGACGCTCAAAGCAGCTACAACGTCATCTTCGGAAGGCCTCTCATCAGCGTCTTCCGTTGTGTGCCGTCATCATTCCACCAGTGCCTCAAGTTAAGCTCAGGAGGGATCTAGGTCAAAATCAAGGGAGACCTTAGGATGGCAAGGCAGCGCTACATCACGGCTGTCAACACCATCTATTGGTTGACCAAGGCGGAGGAGATGGAGAAGATCATGGAAAGCTTGAGCATGATGAAAGTTTCCGACGAGAGGGAAGCGGATAACGACCATCATGCCCAGGCCCCCTGAAGAGGCCTCGCCTTGGTGGAGTCGAGTCAAGGGATCATGTAACCCAAATTTTCCCCCGTTTGAGGATGATGGAAGTGGTAAAGTTCAAGTGATATACCTAGTTCCCAACCCCCGAGAGTATCTCCTCATTCCAGGCTCTGACTAGCTAGATGGGTCGAATGTGTCTCGGGAAAAGCAAGTCCTTTTTGCTTCGAGACGGTCCCGCTGTCCAGGCTCTCACTAGCTGGCAGGGCCGGTTGACCTCTCGTTTATGCCAAGCCCTTTTTGCTCTGAGACGGTCTCGCAGTCCAAGCTCTCACTAGCTGGCAGGGCCGGTTGACCTCTCGTGGATGCCAAGCCCCTTTTTGCTCCGAGACGGTCCCGCTGTCCAGACTCTCACTAGCTGGCAGGGCCAGTTGACCTCTCGTGGATGCCAAGCCCTTTTTGCTCCGAGACGGTCCCGCTGTCCAGACTCTCACTAGCTGGCATGACCGGTTGACCTCTCGTGGATGTCAAATCCTTTTTGCTCCGAGACGGTCCCGCTGTCCAGGCTCTCACTAGTTGGCAGGGCCGGTTGACCTCTCGTGGAGGCCAAGTCCTTTTTGCTCCGAGACGGTCCCGCTGTCCAGGCTCTCACTAGTTGGCAGGGCCGGTTGACCTCTCGTGGATGCCAAGTCCTTTTTGCTCCGAGACGGTCCCGCTGTCCAGGCTCTCACTAGTTGGCAGGGCCGGTTGACCTCTCGTGGAGGCCAAGTCCTTTTTGCTCCGAGACGGTCCCGCTGTCCAGGCTCTCACTAGCTGGCAGGGCCGGTTGACCTCTCGTGGAGGCCAAGTCCTTTTTGCTCCGAGACGGTCCCGCTGTCCAGGCTCTCACTAGCTGGCAGGGCCGGTTGACCTCTCGTGGAGGCCAAGTTCTTTTTGCTCCGAGACGGTCCCGCTATCCAGGCTCTCACTAGCTGGCAGGGCCGGTTGATCTCTCGTGGAGGCCAAGTCCTTTTTGCTCCGAGACGATCCCGCTGTCCAGACTCTCACTAATTGGCAGAGCCGGTTGACCTCTCGGAGGAGGCCAAGTATTTTTTAACCCAGAGGGGATCTCGTCACCCAGGCCCCCATTGTTGGCATGACAGGTTTACCCCTCGGGGAGGTTAAGTGAATCCTACTCGGAGAGGCTAAGTATATTTTCGCCTGCTAAAAGAACTACGCTTAGCGAATACGTTGGGTTGGATTTTTCTTTCCGACCGTGGAACTCGCTCGAAAAGATCGGGGATTGTGTACAATCCCGTATTCGCGGAGTGGGATCCCTCTAGCAGGCGCGGGGCTAGCAATACATTTTTAAGATTTTCGAGGGGTTTGACACTCTTGATGGCCAATTTAGGCTCAACCTGCATAATATAATAGTAGGGAGATGAAATATTTGTCTCCCCCCGGCTCCTTTGAGGGGTCGCCCAGGCCGAATACTCGCCCAGGCCGTGTCTCGCCTAGCCGCTTCTCGCTTAGCCGCAGCTCGCCAGCCTCGGTCTCGCCCAGTCCGCTTACTCGCCCAGACCCCGTCTCGCCTAGCCCTTCTCGCCTAGCCGAGGCTCGCCAGCCTCGGTCTCGCCCAGGCCGCGTCTCGCCTAGCCGCTTCTCGCCTAGCCGCAGCTTGCCAGCCTCGGTCTCGCCCAGGCCGCCTACTCGCCTAGGCCGCGTCTCGCCTAGCCGCTTCTCGCCTAACCGCAGCTCGTCAGCCTCGGTCTCGCCCAGGCCGCCTACTCGCTCAGACCGCGTCTCGCCTAGCCGCTTCTCGCCTAGCCGCAGCTCGCCAGCCTCGGTCTCGCCAGGCCGCCTACTCGCCTAGGCCGGCTACTCGCCCAGGCCGCGTCTCGCCTAGCTACAGCTTGCCAGCCTCGGTCTCGCCCAGGCTGCGTATCGCCTAGCCGCTTCTCGCCTAGCCGCTTCTCGCCAGCCTCGGTCTCGCCAGGCCGCCTACTCGCCCAGGCTGCCTACTCGCCCAGGCCGCGTCTCGCCTAGCTACAGCTTGCCAGACTCGGTCTCGCCCAGGCTGCGTATCGCCTAGCCGCTTCTCGCCTAGCCGCAGCTCGCCAGCCTCGGTCTCGCCAGGCCGCCTACTCGCCCAGGCCGCGTCTCGCGCGCTCGGCCTGTGCTCGCTCAGCAGCCAGCCTCGGTCTCTTGGCCATGCTTTTACCGTTTTACCCCCGGGGTGGAATTACTTCTTTACCCCATGGTGTGGATGTTTTCTATTGGCCAATGACCTATTTGTTTTAGGGGTATTTCTTACCTTTTAGTCCATAGGTTTAGGAAAACTATAAATAGACCTTTGAGGGTACCTTGGAGAGCATTGCTTCTTAGCCACTTAAATCCCTCTGCTTTCTTCCTCCAAGGCACCTAGCTCAAACATTGGAAAGGGAGGGGGAGACCTCAAAGGTCTTCCAGGTGTGAGGTGGGACCTCCACGCTAGAGCCGAGAGTCTGTTCCTAGCTTCTTGAGTCTTTGGCCTGTGACGTTCTCCTGAGTGTAGTAGGGCTTTAAGCCGGAACCAACCGAACCTCCAAACCGAACCAAACTAAACACAACCGCATGGTTCGGTTCGGTTTTAGTAACCCACGGTTTGATTATTGTTTCATTTTGTGAAAAACCATGTGGTTCGGTTCTGTTCACGGTTCGGAATGTCAAACCGAATCAAGTCGAACCGAACCGAACCATAGCTCTAATACAATTCAAATAAAGATAATTTATTTCATATGATCAGTTAATTCCAAGTTATTAAAAATAAACGATATATAAATTATTAAGACTAAATGTTATTACTTATTAGTTATGAGTGAGTGACAAGCAGGATAGGGGTTGATTGCTCTTTCATATCCCTTTATTAACTTTATACAATTTTATAGCATCCTTAAGTCTTGCAGTTACCCAAAGACACTCAATTATTTTCAGAACTTTATAAAAATCAACATTTCAAGTTACTTAAAAAATCAAATACCCTTCAACTTATGTTGTTTTAAATTGATCCTTCAATTGAAAGACGAGCACCTTGTTCGATTTTACTTTATAAATATAACAATAAATAATGAACAAACTTCTGTTCTTTTAAGTATTAAACCACTCAAACCGAACCAAACCAAACCAAACGGTTCGGTTCGGTTCTAATGATGTTCGCGGTTTTGTTCGGTTTCGGATTTTTGGAACCACACGCGGGTGGTTCGGTTAGCGGTTTTGATAGAAAACCGAACCAAACCGAACCGTTACAGCCCTAGAGTGTAGTAGGTGTGAGGTCACTCCTTTCTTGAGACCCCGAACTCCACGAGAGACCAAATTTTTGATTTCAACATCAGCTATATGCAAACTTATTTTAGCTATATGCAGGCCGCACAATTTTATAATGAATTATATGTCTTCTACGGTCTTATAATATGTTTATCAATGCCTGATCAAATCATACTTCATTAAAATTTGAAGATCCAATCAAGCTATATTCTATGCTTTCCAACATGACAATTAAAATATGCATAATTGAACTGCTTAGAATTGATTATAAACACGAGAATTTAATTAGTGCATGTTGCAGAATCAACTATTAATTAGTTGCTTATGAGATTTGCATGACCTGTAATGTTTCATTTGCATTACTTCGAATTATATATATAGATATATATTATTAAAGTTTAAATTAAATTGTTAAATAATCGGGTTAATTAATAAGATAATACAAACATGAAAAACGCATGCAGTACAGGAAGGCAAATCGATTAAAGATGGCATATTGAAGCCAATTATAATTGAAGGAGATTATGCAAGTATTGAAAGAAATGTGATGTATACGACGACAAGTTTGATCGGACGCTTGCTGAGGCTCATGCATGCAGCCCGCTCGACGGACGACAGTTGAGGTGGTGGGCAGAGTCTGGTTGGACCTGTTCGTGTTGCTCGAAGCATCCGGATGAGGATCAAAGTGGAATCCCCTACCCGTTGCCCCTAGGTGGGTATAAATAGGCAAAACCCTTAGGAGTTACTACGGGTATGGGTTAACCGTGTACCCGACACGACCCGTTAAGCCTCCGAACTCGTTAATTGTCCAAATATACACTAACAATCTCCTCCTATATTTGTGACAAATAACGTATACATTTCGGAGTGCAGAAAGTGGAGAATATTAAAAGAAATTTCCGACTTAACACATTATCATAAGAGTTAGCACAGTTTTTAAAGAAAACATAAACATGAATTTTTAAAAACAATAACATAATACATGCAAAGAAAAATGTGCTACTCAACAATAAATAAGTCTGGAAAAACAATAAAATGACTACAGATAAACGTGTAATAATTCTACTCAGAGAGTAGATCATCATCATCTATGTCAAAATCCACTTTAATTTCTCTCCTTCATCTTCACCAGTGCCTGCAAGGAATTTCATGAGTCAGACTCTATGAATTCATAAACATATGCAGTGACGTATCAAAGTAAACTAGCTCTACCTAAATGAGCTTAATACTTGTAGCAGTAGTGAAGTAACACTGTCAGCATCTCTATCCAGTCTAGCTAGGACCAGTCAAGTTTTGATTTTAATAAATCAAACGTTGTTATCTTACTCATTAGTGACCACTATGTGCCTCACCATATGACTTGACACACCGTCATTTGCAGCATTATCAAATGTGGAATAATGTGTTATGATCACTAATGTTAGATTAATTCATACAATGACTTTCTATTCCCATTTGAATAATTCTCAAATCAACTTACAATGAGAAAGATGGTAAGTCATCAGGTGTGGAATGACTAGCATCTAACCATCTTGGGTTTTCATCAAGAAATTATTTAGGGTTTTCAGTCTGTTATTAGATGCTTGAATGTTGCGACTATAAGTTCTTACCATAAAACATAAACATTGGAGGAAGTTTCATATTTTTATGAACTTTAATCTCAT
Organism: Platanthera zijinensis; assembly: GCA_039513925.1. Classification (NCBI taxonomy): domain Eukaryota; kingdom Viridiplantae; phylum Streptophyta; class Magnoliopsida; order Asparagales; family Orchidaceae; genus Platanthera; species Platanthera zijinensis. Next base: position 121,357,100 of record CM077098.1, read on the forward strand.
CTCCCCCGATGTTTTAATTGTGAGAACTCTATTCAAGCTCTTTGTCAAGGCGTCTGCAACATTATCTTTTGACCTCACATCAACGAGGTTCACAATCTCTTGACTCGTAAAGGAGGTCAACCAGGCTTGTTTCATCCGGAGTTGCCTTCTTTTGCTGTTGAACAAAGTGTTCGTAGCAATCGTTTTCGTAGCCTGATTATCGCAGTAAACTGCAATAGAACTCAACTTCAGGCTCGACAATGGAATGTCCATCACCAAATCTCTTATCCACTCTGCTTCTTCTCCCACTGAAGCTAGAGCGTAGAGTTCGGATTCCATAGAAGATAGCGCAATACATGATTGTCTCTTGGACTTCCAGGCTACAGCTGCTCCTCCTAGGGTGAATATAAACCCACTAGTGGACTTGCTGTCATTTAATTCTGAGCACCATGATGCATCAGAATATCCTTCCAAAACTGGAGGATGACCATGGTAATATAAAGCATACGTTTGGGTGTGCTTTAGATATCGCATCAACCTATCGAGGGCATCCCAATGGTCTTAGCTAGGATTACTAGTGAATCTGCTTAACATGCTGACTGTAAAGGCTATGTCAGGTCTTGTGCAGACCATAGCATACATGAGACTACCAATCAGTTTAGCATAATCTAACTGTCTTATCGCAGCTCCATCATTTGGCTTCAAGCGATTGTTATAATCGTAAGGTGTCTCCACTGCTCTACGTTCACTGTATCCTCATGTATCCAATATGGACTTGATGTAGTGGCTTTGACTTAGGGAGATGTCATTTTTCCCAAAGCTCACTTATATGTCTACGATAGTCTCAGTTGCACCTAGGTCTTTAATGCTAAACTCTTTCATTAGTTCTGACTTAACGTCATCCACTACGGATTGATAAGAACCAAGTATCAGCATATTATCCACATACAAGCATATTATAGCGACTTTGTTCGATCTATGACGTATGTAAAGACATTTGTCTGAAAGACTCGACATGAATCTCATGTTTCTTACACTATAGTCAAACTTCTTATGCCATAATTTTGGTGCTTGTTTTAGTCCGTATAGCGACTTGATCAACTTACAAACCTTATTTTCGTGACCTTCTACTATGAAGCCTTCAGGTTGGCTCATGTATATTTTTTCGGTCAGATCTCCGTTCAAGAACGCAGTCTTAACATCCATTTGATGAACAATAAAGTTTTCAATAGACGCAATAGCAAGTAGGATCCTAATAGTTGCTAAGTGACACACTGGTGAATATACATCAAAGTAATCCACCCCACTAACTTGTGTGAAACCTTTAGCCACCAGGCGTGCTTTATACTTAGCTACGCTACCATCAGGATTGAGTTTTTTTTTTCAGAACCCACTTACACCCTATAGTTTTAGCCTCTCTTGGCTTATCAACCAACGTCCAGGTGTTGTTCTGAAGTAGAGAATTCATCTCTTCATCAATGGCTTCTTTCTAGAGTAGTGAATCCCTTGATCTCATCGCATCCTTATAGGTGGATTGATCAGCCTCAACGTGGTAAGTGACAAAGTCACTACCAAAGGTTCTGAGAGTTCGCTCTCTTACTGAAGTCCGACTAGACTCTAGGACACTATTGTCTACCGGGACTGCATAGGATGTGCTCGGTACTGATTCAGGTTCTTCCTCAGTAATAGTTGCTTGCATACCTGGGATTGTCAGGTTCTTATCCTTAAGGAATTTATCCTCAAAGAACACAGCATCCCTAGATTCAATAATTATATTATTAGACAGGTCTAAGAATCTATCTGCAGCACTATCTTCAGCACAACCTAAGTAGACACACGTGTTAGTTCTAGGTCCAAGTTTAGACCGTCTAGGGTCAGAAACCCTGACATAGGCTATGCAGCCCCAGGTCTTAAGTCTAGTTATTGTCGGGGGTCTCTTAAACCAAAGCTCGTATGGTGTGACATCTAATTTAGCATGAGGTACTTTGTTCAGAATGTTATTTGCAGTTAAAACTGCTTCTCCCCAATAGGCAGTAGGCATGTCAGCAGTGAGGAGCATAGAATTCAACATCTCTGTTAACATTCTATTCTTTCTCTCGGCTATACCATTCGATTGGGGTGAGTAAGGAGCAGTGGTTTTTGCTATGATCCCTTGAGAGGCAAGGAAACCCCGGAACTCACTGGACATGTATTCTCCTCCTCTATCACTTCTAAACCTCTTAATTCTCATGTCTAGTTGGTTCTCTACCCTGGTTTTGAAAAAACAGAATTTTTCAAACGCTTCATCTTTAGTTTTAAGAAGATAGATGTGACAAAACCTAGAGCAATCATCTATAAATGTGATCATATACTTCCTTCCTCCTCTGGTGACAAAACTTTTAAAGTCACATATATCGGAATGTATAAGCTCTAGCGGTGTTGTGCTCCTAGTAACCGCACTAAAAGGTTTCCTAGTGATCTTAGTCTGAGCACACACGTCACATTTCTCAGGCGGTGACTTAGTGTCTAATGTGATCTGGTGAGTTCTAGCTATTTGGAACATCTTACTATAGTTCACGTGTCCTAGTCTCTCATGTAGAGTCTTAGGGCTAACTAAGTTTGTTTGAACTTGTTGAACTAACTCGTTTGCTAGACTTAGTCTGTACATCCTATTTTGGACGTATGCACATCCAAAATAGTGTGAGTTAACTGACAGTTTTACTCTACCGCTACAAAAAGTAAAAGACATACCAACATCACATAATAAACTTATAGACACTAAGTTAGCAGCTAGAGAAGGAATAAACTTAACATTTTTTTAGAGTTAGAGTCTTACCTGAGGATAGCAGCAGCGTTGCATTCCCCACCTTCAAGACGTCAGCTATCTCGCCATTTGCAACCGTAACAGACTCTTTTACAGCAGTGAGCCCTGTCATAAGATCAGCATTGTTGTAAACGTGGCACGTCTCCCCTGAATCCAAGTACCAGTCCGTACTTGCCTTAGCGTTTCCGACCATCGCAACAAAATCGGAAGACTCAGCTAGGCTAACCATATTGGCTTGGTTGCCATCCTGTGGTGCTTTGGTTCTTTCCCGTTTAGGGAGCCTACAATCAGATGCGCTGTGCCCCCACTTGTTGCAGTTAAAACACTTGCCCTTGAACTTTTTGGCGCGTTTGCTAGGGCCTGCAACCTGGGAGCTACCATGGGAGGGTCTGGTCCTCTTAGGGTTCGGCACGCGTTTAGAACTGATAACCATGTTAGCCGCAGCCTTCTGCTTGCTAACAGTTTCTAAAGCGTGTCGAGTCCTATTCTCATCCTCAATGCGAATAAATCGCTTGAGGTCATTGAGACCAACCTGCATCTTCTTGCGGTACATTTCAGTTTTGAAATTGTACCACGTAGAGGGCAGTTTAAAAATAATCGTGCCAGCAATAAAACTGTCTGGCAGGGAAATATTCTCACTATGTAAAGAATCTACTAATGCTTCAAAATCCGATACCTGCGGGAGAATCGCCTTCTACTCGTCGAACATGAAGGAATGGAATTTGTCCACCAGGTGCGCCTTGGACAGATCCTCCTCTTGCTTGAAGTGCTCCTCCAGTGCTTCCCAGATTTCCTTGGCGGTCTTCAGCTTGATGTACGTCTTCGTCAGGCTGGAGGACAGGCAGTTCAGCAAGTAATCGCGGCAGAAGTCTTCATAAGCGATCCACTGGGCCTCCTCTTCAGTTCCCATAACGGCAGCACGATCAGACTGAACTGTGTAAAACAAGTTCAGATACTTCATTCCAAATTGCGTATTCAACTTCTAATCGGTGAATTCGGTCGCCGTGAATTTCTCCAATTTGATCATGGGAACCGGAGACGAAAGATTGTTGTCCTTCATCATCTTTAGATCACGTTTCCAGACTCTAAACAAATCAATTTGTGCACTCCCTCAAAATGTTTGTTCTCCAACCTTGCAACACTCTTTCAAAATTTCAAGGATCCTCTGAAATATTTTAGATGGCTGATGTAAATGTGGAGATAGTAAACTAATCCAGATTTTCTCCTAAGAAAATGAAAACATATCCTCCTGAACTACTTCTCAAGCCAGGATTTCCTCTGCCTTCTGTCTCCAAAAAACTGTTGGCCGCAACTTTTGCACCACCACCAAATCAAAGAAGAAGAGCGCAAGGTTTTAAGTTAACCCTTTTTTTTCTTTGATTTTAGCAATGCACGGGGGAATTCAAAAAAGAATGAACTGGCGAATTCTTCCTGCACAGGAAATCCCGATTAAAAATTGCAAGAGCGGCGAGATTTTATCCCTCCTTACCAACGGTGAAAGCAGGAGAACGATAAGTTGTGGATCTTTTTCTCCCGATCGGCAACAACGCACAGGAGCGGCGAACGGCAGTGGCGGACGGCAACTGCGAAGGCGGCGGCGGCCAATTTCTTCTTCTCCTGTGCAAAAAACCGGGGACGGGATCGAGAGAGACGGCGGCGTGGTTCCGTGAGGAAGAGGCGCAGTGCACGAAACGAAAAAAAACGGTTACGAGCAACAATGGGGGCGTAACTTCGAGATTGTGGAAGTTGCTCGAAGCATCCGGATGAGGTTCAAAGTGGAATCCTCTACCCGTTGCCCCTAGGTGGGTATAAATAGGCAAAACCCTTAGGAGTTACTACGGGTATGGGTTAACCGTGTACCCGACACGACCCGTTAAGCCTCCGAACCCGTTAATTGTCCAAATATACACTAACAGGACCTCCATGCTGGTGGAGGGGGATTGCGCTACGTTGATTGAGCATTTGGCAACGATGGTGACACTTTTTTTTTTCGTTGGATCACTCAAGTATTATCCATAACTTAATTGCAATTGGCTATGGTGTTTTCGCAGAATGATTTCGTTTTCTCGATCCGGTTGTTCGTCTAATTGGGTTGCGCATGCGATCTGGTCTGCATCCAGCTTCCATATGTCCTACTCTCTATACCATTACGTAGATGTATTGAACTTGATCTATTCTGACTCTCTTGATTAATGAATACTTCCACTGTTTTTATTAGGAAAGCAAACAAAATTAGATATCCATCCTTCCGGATGTCATAGGGCTTGTTCTCATCTTTGATAGGGGTGTTGCGAATTGAAAATCTGCTGGTCAAATAAAGCTATTAGCATAGAGCTCTTTGATAAGTTGATTTGAAAAGCTGCAGGGTATTTTGATCTATCTCAAATCTGGTAGAGTAGGGCTCGGAATCTGCTCGGAATCGAGCCCATCAAGAGGAGGGTTTGGAATTAAGCAGATCTGGGCAGGATGTTGGGTCTCGAGCCCATCGAGAGGAAGGCTAAGAATCGATGGATTTTTGGGTCTCGTCGCCGGATAAGACGGCATCCAGTTCAGATCGTCAGAGGAAGGTTCTAAATCGCCGGAGAAAGGCTCATAATCGACGGGATGTTGGTGTTAGATATTTATATATATGTCCGCACGTGTGTTAGGCCGACTCGGAATAGGTTACGGGTTTGTATCATACTAGGGTCGTGCTCTACGCTGGAAGTACTATAAATACCTATTCCAAACTTGATGTGATATTCGTAGAATACTTTGAGCGGAGCATACCCAACAGTTGGGTCTCATCGCCGGAGAAGGCGACATCCAGTTCAGGTCGCCGGAGGAAGGCTCCAAATCGCCGGAGAAGACGATGGTTGGAAGAAGAGCGGGCTATCTGCTCTGACAGGTTTTCGATCGTCGATGGCATCGTGATGGCATCGAGCTTGGAAATGTCATTGCCTGTGAATCGGGAAAAGGAGATGGAGATAGATCAGGACCTTCTCGCTTTAACTGAAATCGGGAAGAAGAGCAACTTTGAGAGCGCGGAACGCGGGGTTGAGACAAATTCCGGAATAGAAACAGTAACAATGCTTTCAAATTCACGATTTTGAAAAAGCGATAGAAACAAACAGCCCTAAAATTAGCTTTGGCGGCTGAAATATAGTTTTTTCAGCCTGCAGAGCTGTCCCAAACAGAACCTTGGGGTCATGCTCTTGCTACATCCTCTACAATTTCTCCAACTTTCAACTAGGGAGCGAAGCTGCTCCATCTTTAAATAATTGCCAATTTTCAATCCTAATTTTAATGATTTTGTCTCAAAAATATATATTAAATATGATAGATGACACTTTAATTTCGGTCGATCCAAGACACCAAAATAGAATTCAAACTTCAAAGCTTTGTTTGCTTTGTATGGACTATGTATGGATGAATGAATGAATCTTTTAATTTTACGTCAACAATTAGAAACAATTAAGCTCTAATTTTAAATAATAATAATAATAATATTAATAAAGATTAAAAAGAGGGGAACAAGCCTAGGAGAAACAAGCATTCCACTCCGTCCGACAGAGCCTTGATTGTAACATATTATTTTATTTTGGGTGGAATAATTGTGGTCGGGATTTTGTTTGGGGTTGCAATTCTGTATTTCGATCTCTATTTTGGGATTTTTATTATTATTATTTTAATCACGGATCTATATTTTGGCCATGTGCAATTAAAATTACTGTTTGCACGTCGTGAGCGGGCTGCGTAACACGCCTTCCTTCCACTCGAAAAACAAAGGGAATATATTAGTTTAGATATACAAATTATCAATTTGGGGTGAATTAATTAATACCGCCTTAATTTCTTAATTAGTTGATGGTTTTGATTAGATGACAAGACAACTATGATTTCGAAGCCTATAAAATATATGCATTGCATTAATAATAATTAGATGCACGGATCAAGTTGTTTACACTTGGATATGTTTATTTGAGCTAAACTAAACTTTCAGCATTTCATTACGAGCCACCCCTCTCTCTCTCTCTTCCTTCCAGGGGCGGATTCAGGGGGGGGGGGGGGACACTGCCCCCCTACCCCTCAGTGTTATTTTTCAAAATGGTTAATGAATTTGGATTCCTCTCGTTGTTACAATGAATTTTGACTGCTTATGCGTCAAAAATGGTAGGCAGATGAGGGAGAAACAACTCCGATGAAATGGAAGCATTCAAATTGTTTTTGTTGGAGAGCGTTAATGTCTGGCCCACTTGTTAAAAAATTTAGAATTTAGTGGCACATTCTTATGGTGAGGAACAGATATAGGGAAAAAAGTAAATACCACATGAGCTGAATGGATCGAGCACAATCCACTACATTGCTGGATCTAAACCACTGCATTGCCATTTTTAAAAATATTATGTGCCCATTATCTATTTTCTAGATCCGCTGGTTCTTCCCTCTTTTCTCATTTTTAAGTCATGTTTGTTTTAACAATGGAAAAGAAATCCTACAATTATGTATGAAGATATATAAATTAACATATATATGTCACAAGCACTATTTATCTCTCATATTTCACTATGCACAAAAGTAAATACCTATAACACAATATCTAACATTGATATACTTTTTCATCATTTTTTTTTATTTCTTAAGAATGTATGTAAGCTGTAATCAAAGCCCAAATGCTTAACAATCATTGCATCCACAAGGTAATTAATTAACTATACAATATCAATATATAATCAAGTGCGCGCACCTAGCTAACAAATCAATGAAATTTCAATGTTCTTGAAGGCTTATAAAGTGTGATGCTATAAATTCGATCTTCTTGTTCTCTATGCCAACAAAATTCAAGATATTCATCTATAAAGGTCGATAAATCTACCTATATATTTTGAATGCAACCAATGGTAAACTAGACCAGATTAAAATATAAATATTCCTCGCTATTTCTAATGCAAACTTTCACATTATTTGATTTTGAATTAATTCAACTTAATTACTAGACTATATTTAATTGTAAATTGAATGTGAAATAGTATATTAATTGCTTTCTTTAAATTCCTCAAATATAAAATCAAAATGATCAAATTTCTCAAATATGAAAACAATGTGATCAAATTTATGTATATAATTAACCAAAAATTTGTTTGAGCGGAGGTCTTTAAAAAATAGTACTAAATCAAGTGTAGTATTAACCATAGTTCTATTTCAGTGGCAAGAGCATGACAAAAACGCTTCCCAACGTTTTTGACATTGCCAAAGTTGTAATTTTGTTCACGAAAAAACTATCGTGACAATAGAAATCTACTTTCTTGTAGTGAATTAAGCTCAAAAGTGAGCTAAAAAAACATTAAAGCAACAAAAATTGAAAACCCAAAGTTGTGTGTGTGATCTTGTTGAAGCAATGGTTCAATTAAATCACCCAACAAATCATATTTAATTAGTTCGATCTTAATTTTATGACTCCTTGTCAAGGTTTATGCTCAACTTTATACACTATGCTTGGGCAAAAAGGGTTCTAATTAACTAGCTCAACAATTAATATAGGGGCTAGAGACATGTTAAATTCTAATAAAGCATGCACTACCAAAATATAAATAAATTTGAACAGGGCCCAATTAATGAAGGGAATTAATTATTGAAATTAGCTTGAATAAATTTATTTTATATCATTAATTATAACATAGAGGACATATAGCTTCACTAAATAATTGTTATAATCTTGTGCATTTATAGGCTTTGTTTGGCTCCACGTTTGAAGAGCAGTCCACCGTGACTGGGCAATAATCCCCGCCAAACAGGAATAGACGCCCCTGCTTCTGCGGACGCCCCCGCTGCCCTGCCGCGAAATATCAGCGATCCGGAGTCGTGAAAATTTTTCACGACTCCGGAATCGCGCTTCTCCTCCAGAAGCCCTAACGCGCGGCGATTCTCTTCCCCGACCGACGAATCGCCCCGACGCTTCTTCTCCGCCGTCCCTCTTCTCGCTGCCGTCCCTCAACTTCGTGCCTTCGCCGCCGTCCCTCCTCCCTCGCACATCTTCTCCCCTCCTTCGACGCCGCCGGAGAAGTTCTCCCTCACACAGCTTCTCTCCTCCTTCGACGCCGCCGGAGCCTTCTTCCTGCACGTTTGCAGAGCACCTTTGAAGCCGGCCCTTCTTCCTGCACCTTCTTCCGGCTTCTCCTCCACTGCAGGTACCCTTCCCCTCAATTTCTAGTGGCTGGATCTATTTCTAGTGCTAAAAATCTATATGCAAACTTATGACTGTTATTGATGTGTTGTTTATGGAGCTTGATCTTGCATCTCCATCACATGTTCATGCTCATATTGCAGTTCTATTTGAAATTCAATATTTGCTCCATGTTTGTGATTGCATCCATCGTCTTTAGTTGAATCATTCTTTAATCAAGAGAACAAAATTAAAGTATATATAAGGGGATGAAGAGCTTATGTATCGAGCTTTCCATGAGATGTCTCCAAAGGATTGATGGTAATAGGCTTATATCAGATGTCTCCAAAGGATTGATGATAATACAAAATACACTCTCAATGTTTTTTTTAAATGCCACCAGTCCTCTTGAAGACAGTATTAAGTTGAGATAGTTCCATATCTAACTTTTGTTATCTACTTCTTCTTTTTGTTGTTTAAAATGTGTTCATAAATGCTAACAGTATTAAGTTGAGATAGTTCCATATCTAACTAATAATCTAATTGTTGCGCAATATGCTGATGTGAACGCTAGCTTGTGTATTGTAGCATTTGGGCTTATTTAAATTTTTCACGTAGATGGGCAAATCAAAAGATGGTGGGATTTGTGCAAATTGGGAGACACAACATGTTATGTTATTTTGTGATCTTTGTATCCGGGAGATCGATTTAGGAAATAGACCTACTACTCATTTTAATAAGGAAGGGTGGAGCAATCTAATGAAAAACTTCAAGGAGCGCACGGGTTTTGACTATAGTCGTGCACAAATGAAAAACAAGTGGGATCAATTGAAACGTGATTGGAAACTATGGCGCGAACTCAAAAGAGGTGAGACGGGCCTTGGTTGGAACCCTATAAAACGCACCATAGACGCTTCTGATGATTGGTGGAAAGAAAGAATTGAGGTTAGCTAATATTGTTTTGTTTTTCTTGAAACATATGGACAATTTGTTATATGTTCTAATAATTGTTTTTGTGCTTTCACATTTTAGATGATCCCAAATGCCAAGAAATTTCGTTTTGGTGGAATACCTCCCGAGCTTGAAGAAAAATTAGAGAAAATGTTTAGTTTAGTTGTTGCTACCGGAGAAAACGTTTGGATGCCATCTTCTGGAGAGCTGCCCTCTATTTTCTCACAACCTGACAATGTGTTTGAAGAGGTTGAGGAAATAAACGAAAGCAATAACACGCAGTCAAATGCAGGTGAAGATATTAATTCAGCTCCCACTGGCCAAAGCTCACAAAGTGGAGTGGCACAAAATAAAAAAAGAAAGGGGAAGAGGCAGGAGGGAGGCACAAAACAGATCATGTTAGCTCATGTTGATAAATTGTTTTCATCATCAGAAACTATTATGCAGCGCGTTACGGCACCAATTATTCCGCCAAGTATTTATATGTTGCGAGAGGCAATTCAAGAACTTGAGAAGTATCCCGAAATCTTCGAGGACCGCCTGCTATACCATTTTGCTACTGTTCACTTTCAAACTCCAGTGAATCGTGTGACCTTTCTAAGTATCCCAGAGGATAGAAGGGTGGAATGGCTGAAGACGCACTACATGAATTCAAATATTTGATATCTACTTTTGTGTTTATGAATGCCTTATTTTGTAGTCTTATATGTTTTTAATGTCTTTTCTGTACTATGACAAACATGTTCAAGCTTTGATGATCATCTTTGATGTTATTTATTGTGTTTTGGACATTTTATTACATCTGATTAATATAAATTGCATCTATGTAATTGTTGTTATTTAATATTTCACTACAAGAAAAACTTGATTTAGTAAGGGAAATTTGGAAGGCTTGATATTCCTTCCTAATTAGCATCAAATTTAGCTAGAAAAATACTTTTTTATTTTACCTACAAAAATAGCAAGGAATTTTTTTGTTGCAAAATTAGCAATAAATTTTTTTCTTGCAAAATTTTTGTTGCTAAAACAGCAACAATTTTTTTTGTAGCAAAACTTTTGTTGCAAAATAACAACGAATTATTTTTTTATAAAATATTTATAGAGATAAAAAAAATTCAAAAAATTGTATCTCTTTTTGACTTCTTTTGGTTCGGCGGGAGCAGACAGGTGTGTAAAACGCCGCCGTCGTTCGGAACTAGTAGGGGAGGCACAGATTCTAAAATGAGAGTTTGCGATCCGTTTCTCTAGCACGGCGGGAGCACATGCCGCCCGTTTGTTTTCCCTCCGTGCGGCGGCGTCTGCTCCCGCACCGGCATGAAAATGTCTCGCCAAATGAAGCCTTAATTGAAAATAAAATTTTTAATTTCCTATTCTCTCTTATAATTTTTTTGTTTATAAATTATTTATATATTTATAAATAATTTATATATATATTTGCATAAATTATATAAATATATATTTCTGTAAATAACTATATGTATATATATCTTATATGAGTATATATAAATATTATATATATATATATATATATTTCTTTATTTTTATAATTTTATAAATTACATAAATTTTATAATTATTTAAACATTTTCTTATGTATTTATATATATATTAACGCATTTTAAGAACAGATTGGTTAGGTAAGTGAGTTGGTTAAGCATCATTTGTTGTATATAAGTGGTTGTGGGTTCGAATCACATCAAACACAAAAGTATCTTTTTTTAGTTTTATATATTTTATTATTGAATAAATCAAAAAAATACAAAACATTAGCAACGAATTAGATTTCCTTGCTAATTTAGGAAGGATGGAATACCTTGCTAAAAAATCCTTGCAAATTAGCAAGCAATAAATTCCTAGCTAAAATTAGCTAGGGCCATATTAGCTAGGTATTTTGTTTGTTCCTAAATTCATAGCTAAATAAAATTAGCAACGAATTTTGTTAATTAGCAAGGAATTTTGTTCCTTGCTAATTAAGAAATTTCTTGTAGTGTTTTTAGGCCACTATAATGTCTGCTGTGAATGTTGATGATGATGTTAATATTGATGATGATGAAGAATTGGTGATACAACATTGTGCTACTCGTCAGCAAGATTGCGCTCAATTTGTTACACTCTTAAGATCGAGCGTATGTGTCATCAACGACTACGTATCGTTATTTTGTGATAAGACGCCTTGCATGACATCATCACAAACCGGCCAGAGATGGCTTCGTGAATTGTTTGTCGGGCATCCACGAAGGTTTCACAATATGTTTCGAATGACAAAAGTAATCTTCTTTGATTTTTTAGCATTGTTGGAACAAGAGCATGGTTTAAAAGGAACACAAAGGACGCCGGCTAGCGAGGTGTTGGCAATAACTATTTACATTCTGGGTCACAACGAAACTTTCAGAAAATCAGGTGAACGATTCCAGCATTCCACTGAAACCTTAAGTCGGCTGTTTATGATCGGTCTACAGGCCCTGACTAATTTATCCATGCATAACATTGCTCCCACCGACCGGCATTTTCGTTCAATTCCTGGGCACATCCAAAATGATGAACGATACATGCCTTTTTTTAAAGATTGCATTGGAGCAATTGATGGTACACATGTTGATGCTCGTATACCCGTTGAAAATCAAGTGCCTTATATTGGTCGTCATGGCAGCACGACTCAAAATGTAATGGCGGTTTGTGATTTCAATATGTGCTTTACATATGTTGTTCCTGGTTGGGAAGGCTCCGCACATGACACACGCATATATCATCGTGCTGTAAGGGACCCACAAAGTAAATTTCCATTCCCCCCAGAAGGTACGCACATACATTTATAGGTTTATTTTGTTTAATTTAAATAATATAAAATTTTCAATTGTTTAAAGTTTTTTAATAACTTGTTGAAGGTAAATATTATCTTGTCGATGCTGGTTATCCTATGGAAAAAGGGCTCTTGAAACCTTACCCGGAAACCAGATATCACTTGCCGGACTTTGCTCGAGGGAATCGCCCAATTGAAGGTCGACGTGAAATATTTAATAAAGCACACTCTTCTCTACGCAGTGTGATCGAAAGGAGTTTTGGTGTGTGGAAGAAAAAATGGGCAATACTGAGCAAAATGCCACAGTTTGAATTCTCAAAACAGTGTGTCATTGTGGTGGTTACGATGTCACTTCATAACTTTATCAGAAGACATCCATCCCGATCAGACCCAGAGTTTGATGTATGCGATGAAAACGAAAGCTTCATTCATCCAGAGGCATATGAGTTGCGACCAAACAATCGTCCAAGGACTATGGATCCAAATCCTAACAGTGCACCATCTTCATTTGAAGGAACGGGAGCTACTCAAATGACCAATATCAGGGAGTACATTACAGATCAACTCACGCAATATCACAGGTAAGCTACATAATGACGTTTAAAATTGTAAAGGTTGTTACAAATTTCCTGATATTGGTATTTATTCTTCACGTGCAGTTAACAACCGATGATTGAGGGACAAATTTCATCAGCAAGACGACCCGCGATTATGTTTTTTAACAATGAAAAACTCTTTTGAGAACTATCTGTTACTTTTTAATATTGTTGTTGGACACTTAAAATGAATTTAGTTAACATGTTTGTTTTGTGTTAGTGTTGCTTGTAAAAAAATTATGTACCGCACAGCTGTTTTACCAAACAGCTCCGCCAAACAGAACCTTAAACAGCTTCTGCGTTTGAAACAGCTCTGCAAAAGCTGTTCATCCAAACAGCTTCACAGATTCTGCCACCACTCTGCTAAACAGCTGATTATTCCACCACTGCTTCCCACCACTGCTTCTGCAGTCGCTGCAGCTGAGCCAAACTGAGCCATAATATATAAATCATGGAAATTCTATACCTATAGATAATATTTTTTGGATATGGATGCATGCATATATTTTGATATGACATCCTAATAAGTTGTTACAAAAATATTCCAAGTTCTGGAGGGCAAAAAACTTACAAAGCATAGAACATACACTCTAAGAATGCTTATAGATCATACTTTTGAAAAGATTATATGTAAAATACTACATAATGTATGTATTTATACTATATTAAGAGAAATTCTTTGAGGTCTCATGGTCCTCATGATAAACGACCATTAAAAAAACATCAGTCAAGCAATTTTATTATCACTATAATTTTAATTTCCTACATTAATATGAATTCACCACTTTTTTTTGAATTCAAACATTTAATTTCTTGTTATTAGTAAGCAAAAAAATCCCATATATTTTCTTGCATGTTTTTTGAGTTTAAGGTTATTATTGGATATATCAAGGGAAGAGTGCTAGCTCAAGGAAATTAATAGTGTAACAAGGTCGTGGATCGACTTTTTTGCGAGATGGGGTCTTACAGAAAACAAGGTTCGCACATGCTTCGACGTGCACAACATCCCTCAAGCGGTCTACTCTAGGTTGATCAGCTAGATCTCCCACGACGGGTGTCATTGTCTTCTTGATCGCTATTTGTGTCAAATTTTTGTTTGATGATGGTTAGGGTGTCCTTGAAATTTTCTCTCCTTGGGTTTTGGAGCTCTCCCTCAATCCATCTCTGCATACATGCTTTCTTTTATAATTAATCAAATTGATTTGATGCAAGAGCGACATATTTGGTCTTCTCCTTCTTCATCTCACCATCCAATATATATTGTTGCGGGTTGCCCGACTTTTTCCCCAGTCCGGAAAATCGAACTCCGTTAGCTCGGAGTTGAACAGGGCGCGCAAACAGGTAAAGAAAAACGCAGCAAATGACAAGAAGGCTTTTTGACGTGAAAAATCCGGAAAAAGTGAAAAAACATGTGGCTGGATCTGTACCCAGCCAAATTCTTCTAAATCTCGTGTGTTTATAAAGGTTGGAGTTTGATCTTAGAGGGCGACAGACCGCTACTGCGTTACAAGCTTAGAGAATGAAATGCGACAAGGAGGAAATGACTAAGTACTCGGAGCCTCGATGGAAGCGCTTCAGCCTTGAGATGACGTTGAACTGACGGAACGTCAGCGCAAGCGTTCCGACTAAAAAATCTTCAAGTACACGGAGCTTCTGCAGGGAGTGCTCTCGTTGTCGCGAAGCCTATATGGGAGCGCTCTCGCGGAGGCGGATGACGTCACTTGAGGTGTGAGGCCGGACGCCGTAGCGCAAGGAGGAGAGCGGAGTGAATTCCTGGGCAGAGAATCGGCCTAAATCCATGATCTCGCCAGAAAATCTCAGAGCTCTCTCTTGGCTCTGGAGTTGCTTGTCCTCCAATGAAGGTCTGGGGGTCTACATATAGTTTTCTGGAGAGTCATGGTGACAATTGCACCGGGGAGTAATTTGCATTGACGAATAACGTTGCTCCGTTTTGATCACCTAGATCACCAATTTTATCAAAGTGACGAGAGTGCCCTCCTTCCTTCCGGGTGGTTCGAGCAGCTCAGGCAAGGTGCCCGAAGGCGGCGGCGGTGGCCGGAGGCAGCCGGCGGCTAAGGAGGTAGTCGGGAACGGCGAGGGTCTCTGCATGTGCACAGCCGCATGGAGCGCGGCCGCGGCCGCGCGCTGGGAGCGGTCGCGCGGTGCACGACCCTGCTGTCGCGCAGACCTGCGGCTGTGCAGGGTGCGGCCGCACACACGCCGTACGTGGGTAGGCCGCGCACAAGCAGGTCAGCCTTCGTCTTGGGTGTTTTGGGGACTTCCGGCTTTGCGTGCATCTGGCTTTGCCGGATTTGCTTGCCCCTGTGTCCTTGACCGAAAATCTTCCCGGTTTAACTTAGAAAATTCAGGGAAACCCCATCATATATATATATAGAGAGAGAGAGAATTGATTACTCAAATCTCCGTTGAAAATTAGCATAAATACATGCTGCCCCTCTCTTTTTTTGAAATTATGTCTACATTTCATAACATGCGTGTTTATAAATATCCCCGAGACCATAATTTCTTAAGGGGTTATATCATGAATTGTAAACTTACATAAAAACTTTTTCTAAAATTAAAGATAGTGATATACAATCTTTAATTCTTACAAACCTAGCTACATGAAAAACCTCCAACAAAAAACACATTTATACACTAAAGGAACAAAATAGAAATCATGGAGCAAATGCCTGCACATATTCATTTCTGGACTGCCAAATTATTTCCAGTAAATATAATTAACAGATCAAAAATCGATCATTAGTACTTAATTAGAATGAGAAATATATATGATCAGCACGTACAATATATGGGATTTATTGATTAACCTTACATGATATAACTACCATCAGCATACACTCTACCACATGAAATATCAAGAACAAATTAAACTACATTAATTTTTTTAAAGATGATGACGGACGAAGATGAGTTGCTTGCTAGCGCGCACGCGGGCGCGCGCTAGTTCCTCCGGCCGCCACCGTGCGAAGATAATATGGCGTCGATAGCATCCTTCACCTGAGAGACCTCCGGCGCTTTTCCTCCTTGGGCCGGCCAGAACTCATCTGTTGCCAACACCTTCACTTGCAATTGAAGAAACTTCACATAGCTGATCGCTTTCTCTAACATCGTCACCAAATCAACCTGAATTTAATTAATTACATTTCACAATTAATTAAATGTCATACAATTCATGCAGAATTCACATAGTTCATTTTTTTTTCTATTCCATCTTTATATATTTTACATCTTCCAAGCAAAATAAGTCTAAATAATGATCATTTTAAAATGAATTCTGAATTAAAACTACATTAATGAATATATAAAGAAATGTTTTACAGTAAAAGTAATTATAATTTTATATATTTTTTATTAGAATTTAGAATTAGTAATTTAGGGTTTAACCTTTTTAAATTTGTCTAGAATTGCTAAATAAGTTTAGTCATTTTCATAATTGTTTATTTATACTTTAAGATTTCAATACTATTCATTAAAAATATTCTTAAAAAAAACATTTTGAATGAGACTTGCTTGAGGTATATATAACTTTTCCATTTGGCATGGTGGCGGCGGTCATGAACATACATGAGCGTTAAATTGTCATTCGTTAACGCTCACCTAAAAAACTTCATCCATAAGACCATAAACCCATGCGTTTAGGACCGCCACCACCATGCCAAACGGAGCCTCATTGAAAAGGGGGAAGAACACTAATTACCTTCGTGCCATTAGGGACAAGGTCTTGCAGTACTTTGAGCCTTTCACTTATCTTCTCCCTTCGAATCTGCCAAATGAAATCATAATTCGTAACTAATTTATATATTGAGCTTCAATTCAATTCGACCGTTATATCTAATTATTTTCAAGAACGAAAAAAAGTTAATAATTTGATGTAATTTAGGCTCCGTTTGGGGGGACTTATTTTCACCGGTCAAGTAATCATGACCGCATGAACCGGGACTTAATTAAGGTCCAGTTCATGCGGTCATGACCGCTTGACCGGTGAAAATAAATTCCCCCAAACGGAACCTTAGTCTTCCTCTGGCACGGTGGCCTTAATGCATACCCTTGCTGCAACACTCTGTGGATCTTTTGATGCTGGAGGGCTCCTGACTTTGTGCTGCTTCCTGTTATTAGCACCGCACTGTTTTTTTGATGCCTGAGCGTCACCTCCCTTCACAAACATAATCCCACATAGCTCTCTATTCAGTGATTATACATAGAAAATATGTTCATTTAAAGTTGATTCATTTATGTGTGTTGATCGAATAAAAGAAATTACCAGGAATTGGCGCTTTTGAAGAAGGCCAAGCTCCTTCCTGCCGCCACATTCAAGCTGCTCATCACTGCTACAACTTATGCTCGGATAGAGGATCTCAAACCGGTTTTCTCCCGGTCGATTATCCAATAAACCATAACCCCGGTTCAGGTTCTGAAAACCGACATTCAACTGAAACTCATGTTCAATTGAATCAGCATTCCAATTCACACAGCCCTCCCCTGTGCTAATCTTCTGCTCGAAACTAAGAAGCGATGAGTTGGAATGCATGCTCCAGTGATCGGCGCCGGCCTTGAAGCTGACGACGGGAAGCTGGGCGAGTTCTTGCGGCGATGGCCGGAAGTTCTGTTCCAGAAACAGAGGAGCTCTGCTCATAAAAATACTGTTTTGATCATAAATAGGAGATGCTGGAATAAGGGGAGAGTAATTCTGAGAACGTTCTTCTTCTTCTTCCTCCTCGAGAGTGCTCAAGCCTTGCTGGCTTTTGAAGACTAAGTGCTCAAGGCATGAGAGGCTGCGGCCCTGCGCCTTGTCCGCTTTTTCCTTCGCGAGCGCCATGAGTGAAGATGAGGCCGAAGCAGAGAAGAAGGAGATGGAGAAAGCGAAGCAGAATCTTCAGTTTTTTTTTGCATGGGAGAAGCTAGGGTTGTGGATATATAAGAGGAGGAGTAATTAAGAAGGCTGAATAATATGAAGAACAGTGGCCTTTTTGTCAGCACTCTCCAATATTTTTATGGAGTGCTGGAGAGTTAGGTGGCATGAGACAAATAAATGTATGGAGAAAGAAGAGAATTTTATAGGGATCGAAAGAGGGGAGTGGCCCGGCAGGCTGACAATTTTTCAGAAACTATCTCAGTTTTTTTTTTTTAATGTAAAGAAAAAATTTTGCTCCACTCACTTAAAAAATATATTCTATGTGTGTGTATGTATGTATAAGAGTGTCACATAGCTAGTGATCATGTGATGATTTTAGGGTAGAAAAATTGACATTATATTAACTTAGGCTCCGTTTGGAACGGTGGTGAGGGTCATGAACGCGACGGTAATTATGAACGGGTGTTCGGCCTTACATAAGAAATTAATTAACTACATCTACTTGTTTGTTTAAAACTAGTTTTATCAATCTCTTGCCTACATTGGTCATTTGTTCCATTTAACAGAGGCAGCTCATTTTGGAGACTTGATGCGGTGAATTATGAGTATGATCGGGCGTTGACGGACTCGATACTCCGGATTTTCAAGGGCTTCCGGGGGCGCACTAGACGCCGCTAAACATGTGGCGCTCTTCCAGCGAGTGGACCCTACCTCCGGCTGAACCGTTTTCAGGACTGGCGGGCTGTTAAGCAGAAAAGTTAACTCTTCCTGAGTCCCCAGTCAGCATCTTCGGACGACTATCGAATGTTGTCATCAACCGTGACATCCCGGCTTGAGAATTTTTAACCGACTCCCTTTTAAAGCTCGTGTGAAATGACGCTCTCAGACGGATTTCTCCCGTATTATTTTTTGGCTGGCGGTCGTAGTCGTTGTCATGTAAAACGTACATTTTATGATTTCGACATTTTTGTACAAACTCGCTTGAGCATAAACGTAGCGCCAAACAATGCATTAATCTAAAAATAAAATTAAAAGATCGAGATGGAACTGTTTTAAAGAAAGTTTTGAACTAGGATGTGTCAAAAAAGAAAAAAGAGAGAGACACTAATTAGGGCGTATATTGGGTGAGAGAATAGAAATTTATATGCATGTTTGTATATGACCATATAATGAAGTCATATAGAATATAAATAATCTACTTATAGTGTATATTATTCCTTTATAAAAAAGGTTTTCTTTTTAGAATAATTCTATACACACCTAAAATTCACCTAAATACCACAAAAAGTGGGCCCCACACCATTATTTTCATAACAAAAACATCTGCTACTGTTCCAAAATCTGAAAGTCGGGTGTTTTTTTTATGAATTTAGGGGTGTGGGCCCCACCTTTTTGTGGATTTTAGGTGAATTTTATATGCTTGTAGTCCCGTCCTTCTTTTTATTTATTGAACTCAAAAAATTTAGTATAGATTTCAAACTGATAGGTCATCACATTGGAAGGGCCACGTTTTGCCTCTGGGGGTGGTTGTAACATTATAGAAGAAATGGGAAGTTATTAGTTGAGTTTACTCACAAATAAGCATGCATGCATTTGATGAGTGCATTGTTGTTGAATTTGAGGTCTTAAGAGATGGGTTCAAATTAAGCTACACCAAATAGAATTTAAGTGTAATTCTATCCTTTTATATTCTTTTTTTAATCAAAAATTAGGCACCTTTGGATTAAGTGGGAATCAATCCTAATCATGAAATGAACATCCATTTAGAGTCCAAGTACTTGGCCAAATTTCTGGCTCTCCCACGTGTTTTGTCTTCTGTCGAGCCGGGTGACCCGCAACAAGCTAGTAAGAAGAAAGGCCATCTGTGCGTGATACTATATTCCCACTCCTTGGATCGATCCCGCTGGTGGAAGGACTTACGACAAGATATCTTCAGGAAACTCCGTTTCCGTCTTTAATTTCTAGAATCTGTGGAAATTGTGGAAGAGGGAAGAAGAGGCTGCTTTCTTTTTAGATCTACCGGCGGTGGGCGGTTGCGAGTGCGGCGAGGCCGGCAGTGATGACAGTCGGGATCGTGCTTGCGGATCGCGCGCGAGGCAGTTTGGGCGGTTATGACGCTAGTGGTGTCGACTTTTGTAAACCCCACCTTCTCCACGAAAGGGGGTGGGCCCTTCCGCTATCCGCAGCGCCGATGATATTAGGGGGTCCCTATCACATATATTAATTCAAATAATTAATTAATAATCTTGAGTTAAATCTGTTTAGAATATATATATAAGGACCCCCCAAGAGATGGACTTGACGGTAGAGCTCAGCAGGCAAAAGAGCCGGGTTGACCTCCGGCACTTCCACGTCGAAGATTCCCATCCCCCTTGGCCATGTCTCTTTTATTTCCTCCTCCTCCTCCTCCTCCTCACGTGGCCTTAATCCTTCATTAAAAACTTATGTTGGGTCTCTCCTTATCTCTCTTATCAATCACATAAACAAATCTCTGTTAAGATATTCGAAGCTTTCAATGTTGATCTTATTATATTGTCTTATCACTTGGAAGGAATAAATGATCGACCTTCTCTCTTCCACAAGATGCTTTGACACCCACAATTAATTAAATCTATAAGTAAAGAGCAATCTTATTAATTAGCACTTTGAAATGTTATCCGCACATCAAAATAACCAAAAAAAAAATCTAATTTTTCTCCTCCTATATAAGATCCGATGAATTCATGCGGTCGTAACCGCTTGACCAGTGAAAATAAGTTCCCCCAAACAGAACCTTAATCCCGTGGGACGCTCCATTTCATCCTTGTTCCCGGATGTGCCTCAGTTGTTCTTGTCGCCGGCAAAGGTTGCGATTACCGCGTCGACCTCCTCTTTGCTGGAAGCGTTAACGGTGGAAGAGAAGAGGCAAACACTACGTTCGCGGTAGCCCGTCCAGCGCTGATGGTAAGGCGGCAAGTTGTATGTGGTAAGGCCGGTGGTAACTCTAGCGTGAATGCTGCGGATAGCAGAAGGTGAACTCAGCGGCTAGCGTCCGGCGGTAAGGCTAACCGCCAGCAGTAACCGTGGTTAGAAGAATGATCAACTCTCGGCGATCTCCGAGCATAGGCGATCAAGCGTGCTGCCTCCTCTCTTTAAATGTGTTTGTGCTCACTATTAACTCTTCCTGTTGAGATTGTGCCACCTCACCGATCCGTGTGCCCTCTTTATTCCTGTTTTGGGGGAGTCCTAAACATGGAAATGCTTTATGGGGGGAATATAATCTAGGGGATGTTCTTCCTATTTGGTTGAGCCCTGTTTTGGCAACCCCCTCCATATGTGTTCATCTCCATATTTTGATGACTCTTGATACTATTATAAATAGGGGTCAACCTCCTTTAGCCATATGATGATTCGGTAATATACAACACTAGTGAGAATTCAGAGAGGGAGAGCTTTGAGCTTTTCAGGCGGTTCTTCCGGCGAACGGCGGCAGCAGGCGGCGGCATCTGGCGCGCAAGGTTGCGGCGCATCCGGTCACCTCAGGCGAGGCGACATCCGGCCGGCCGTCTGCAGTAGGCCCCAGAGGTTCGGCGGAATCAGGCGCGGCGACGGCGGCAGCAGGCGCAGAGGCGGCGATACAGGCGGAGGTGGAGTTTGTCGTGTGAGGAGTCAAGGTGGAGATTGTTAGGATTTTGACACCTCACATTCCCGGAGCGTCATGATTGCGCCAAGTCACCGATCCGTGGGATCATACTTTCCTAAATCAGAGGAGCCCGGTTTTTTGGAAATAATTAGGAGAATCAAATCTGGCCGGATATCCTATTCCTTGGCCTATTCCTAATCTGTATTATTCTCCTAATTATTGGGTGGTTTCAGGAAAGTCGGTCAAATTTGTTTTGGCAATCTCCTATTTTGGAGATCATTTCCCCTATTAGCCATGATTCCTAAATTAGGAGATAATCTCCTTTTCGGCCATTGAGTTTACAGCTATAAATTCATGACTGCTACAAGCCTTAGGTACCACCACACCTGCAACCCTTCACATCCAGAGAGAGAGCATCAGGCGGCTCAATTCCGGCGGCCGGAAAAGGAGAAGGCAGCGGAGGGACTCGGTCCCGGTGGTTGCTGCGACGAGCTCCAGGAGGTGACATCGGCGGGACTTGGTCCCAGGCTTCGGCGACAGGTGGCGGCGGCGGCAGTGCTCCGGCGGCGGCAGCAGCAGCAGGCGGCGGCGGGTATTCTCCCGTCCAGGCTGCAGAGGCTGCAGTAGGCGGCTTCGACCGGCGATCCAGGCACACGGCGGCGGCGGGACTTGGTCCCGGTGGCAAGCGGCGGCGTGCGGTTGTCCAGAGGTGACATCAGGCGGGATCGGCGAGGCAGCGGCGGCGGCGGCAGCAGGGAGTCAGGCGGCAGCAACAGGGTCGGCTTTGGTGCAGACGCGATATCGCCCGGCGATATCGCCGGCGACAGCTCCGGCGACAGCTCCAGGAATTGTTTTTTTTTGTTCTTCCAATTTCTGATCTTTTGTAATATTGTAACCTCCGTGATTTTTAGTGGATCTTCTCCGGCGCGCTCTCCCCGTGGAGTAGGAGCTTCTCTCCGAACCACGTAAAATCTCTTTGTCGTCTGTGTGCCTGGAATCTCGTTCTGTTATTTTTTATTTTGCGCGATCGTTTTGCTCAGATTTGAATTCCGTTGCGCTACCGCGGTACTCGATCCGATTTCACATCAATTGGTATCAGAGCCAGGTTCCGATCCTGGGACCTGTGGGTTATGGGCCCACCACGCTTCCGCTGCGCGATATTGGTTCCGTATTTTATTTTGCGCGATATTGGTTCTTGCTCATTTGTGAAATTCCGTTGCGCTACCGCGGCTTAACTCGATCCGATTTCACAACAATTGGTATCAGAGGGAGGTTCCGCGGGGGTGATCGTCTGGGCGTTCTGGTTCTAGATCTGGGTCAACGGTAGGTGACGACAAGGTCCACTCCCTACCTTCTCAAGATCTGATCCGAGAACATTTTTCTGATCACTCAGTAGCACTGCGAGCAAATCAATGGCGGCAAAATTCGAGATTTCCAAGTACGACGGCAAAATTGATTTTGGTCTGTGGCAAAAACGGATCAAAGCGGTGGTCGAGTTCGCGCAGAGAAAGGGCCTTGGCGAAGACAAAATCTTCGCAGCCGTGGAGAAGAAGGGCAGAGTGTCATCTCAGAAGTGCCCAGGCACCGCAAGGGGAGCCATCTGGCTCAGGAGTCCCACCAAGGAACTCAGGTTTACTCAGGAGAAGGTGGAGCTGCTCAGTGCTAGTTGTCTTGCAAAAGACATGGTCTATCGTGCAAGGATAAAGCAAATCGGAGTGCGCCACCAGGAGTCGAGGGAGTTCGTTGGAGGTGGAGGCATGGAGTTGCGGAAGATCTCTACGGAGGATATCGGTGCGAACATGCGGACAAAATCCGTGACAGGAGTCAAGTTCAAGAACGGTCTTGACTTGACTCATTCTGAGGCATATTGATCGAGGTGGACCCCAGGGAGAGGGGGTTTGTAGTCGTCAGTAGGGGAGATCCAGGTTGGAGGTAGAGTTACGTTCGTTAGGCTTCGAGGTGGAGTTCATCGCGTGAGGTGTCAAGGTGGAGTTTGTTGAGATTGTGCCACCTCACCGATCCGTGTGCCCTCTTTATTCCTGTTTTGGGGGAGTCCTAAACATGGAAATGCTTTATGGGGGGAATATAATCTAGGGGATGTTCTTCCTATTTGGTTGAGCCCTGTTTTGGCAACCCCCTCCATATGTGTTCATCTCCATATTTTGATGACTCTTGATACTATTATAAATAGGGGTCAACCTCCTTTAGCCATATGATGATTCGGTAATATACAACACTAGTGAGAATTCAGAGAGGGAGAGCTTTGAGCTTTTCAGGCGGTTCTTCCGGCGAACGGCGGCAGCAGGCGGCGGCATCTGGCGCGCAAGGTTGCGGCGCATCCGGTCACCTCAGGCGAGGCGACATCCGGCCGGCCGTCTGCAGTAGGCCCCAGAGGTTCGGCGGAATCAGGCGCGGCGACGGCGGCAGCAGGCGCAGAGGCGGCGATACAGGCGGAGCTAACGGAGGCGGCGCATCCGGTCACCTCAGGCGAGGCGACATCCGGCCGGCCTCCAGAAGTGGACTCCAGGCGTTCGGCGGCTTCAGGCGGCTGATCCAGGCGGGATCGGCATCAGGCGGCGGAAGCAGGCGGTGATTCCAGCAGGGAAGATAGACAGTGTTTTTTGTTTTCTCTTGTTGTATCTTGTAACCTCATCTGTTTTAGTGGATCTTTCTTGCGCGCTCTCCCCGTGGACGTAGGAGCCCATCTCCGAACCACGTAATCTTTTGTGTCGTCTGTGTATGTTTGAAATCTCCGTTATTTTATTTTGCTGATTGTTTTGCTCATTTTAATTCCGTTGCGCTACCGCGGTACTCGGTCCGATTGCACAACATCTTCCAACACTCTTCAACTCATCCTTCCCTTGTGGTGAAACTAGATGATTAATAAGGAATAAGCAATCTAGAAGTTTTTTTTGGGTGAGTGGACAAGAAAATACATGTTCTAATAACATTTCAGTGTATATATCTCTCGCCACCACCGCTTGATTAATTAAGACGGAGAGGAAGATTTGGATGGTCATCATTGAATGTGGGGATTAAATTAAACGTCGTGGATTTTAATTTTTATGAGTAGGTTACAGCTTCTATATTTATTAGAACTTATTGAAGAGTTCAGAAGATTAATGGCGGAGAAGGAGTTAGTCATATTTATGTGCTTCTTAAATTAAATTTATGGCCGCAGAGATATATATTTTTGAGAAGGGGGTCACTGTCGCTGATTAATAATGAGTTGACAATGATTATATATATGCATATATCAACATGGCACAATTAACTTGCTCGCATCACACGCCGTTTGATCAAACGGCTGACGGCTGTTAAGAATCTTAATTATGTTAGGGGATTAATTAGCTTAATTAAGAATCTCTTCTCAATCATCATCCACTTAATAACTTCCCTGTGCTTGCGAAGAACGCCCGGGATGGCAACTATGATGCACGACGGAAATACTAATTATATGAACACACACATGGCGCATAATTCTTTACACAATTTCTTGACTCATTTTACATGTATATTTAGTCATCTTATAAACTTATTTATAATATATAAATATATATATATACTATAAATGTAAAGAAATACTTTATTGACATACCGTGTAACTCTGGCATACCATAAGGGGCGGACCTAGGTTAGGGCGAGTGTGGGCGTCCGACCACACTGGATAAATCGAATCGCCGCTAACCCGTCTTCCTTCCTCCTCTCCACGCCACGGACACCAGCGAAAAGCAATTTCGCGGGATACTTATTCTCCCCTACTTTCGTGTCTTCGCCCCTTTCTCTCCCACAGCAAGAAACCTCAATCCCCATCCTCTAGGGCATCGCAAGCCAAGCTTCAACCAACGACGAGGATTCTTTCTTTGCTCGCTTCCCAAATCGAGACATCGTCGCACTCTAGGGCATCACAAGCCAATCTTCAACCATCGACAAAGATATCGCCGCACCCCTAAAGAACTTTTCCCACATGTCATTCACGCTCCATTTTCACCACACCTCAGCCCTGGATCACCCTTTACAAGCTCCTCCGCCAACAACAGGTAATCCCTCTTCTTGAAGTGCATTTTGACTGACTTCACCACTTCCTTCTATACTTTTGCGTTCCCCTTTTTGGGTGAATGTCAAGATTACATCAGTTCTCTTTGTTTTCATTAATCATTTTCTCACTCAATCATTAATTAATTAATTAATTTTGAATTATGTATGCAATTGGAAATCCACCGGGAGAAACCGAGAAAGAATGTCCCAATGAAGAAGAGTTTCAGATTTCACTTATGTGATCAAGGTAATGAATTCCATTCTCTTAAGTGCATATTCCAGTTATTAATTGTATAATGTTCTGTATTACATCCTATTCTAAATATAGTTCTATTTAATTTGTATTATATCCTATTAAAGATAGTCTTCCTATCTTAAACATTCTACCTTGAAATTGGCCTCTTATACTCCACCCGAACTCCAAGTATTTGGGTGAATATGGGTTCGTTTGGCATAACATTTTTGCTCCAATGAGTTTGGACAAAAATGCATTTGACATAAATATGTTTTTGACATACCAACGGTTATCACCGCCACCAAGAGTCTTCATATCTAGCTTGGTTGCATTTGTAGAAAAAATAGAAAGCACTCAAAACACGTAGTAAGTACAAATATTGGAGAATTGCTCCTTAAAATTTAATTGGAGTATACAATGAATCATTATTATGGTTTCCTCAAAAATTCTTATTGTGAAAGATTGTAGTGGGTTCTAAACCTTTAATTCTAAATTAAGACGGTCCACTACCCTACGATAGGAAATTAACATTTTTCCCTAAAGAATTTTTAAAAGGTCAAACATGTGTTTAATAGAGCCCGCAAGCTCTATACAAGAGACCGATTTGCATACATCACTACATGCTCTAGCAAAACCCAATTGCATAAAGCCCACAAGCTCTAGCCAACCTAGCCCGCATTATGTCAAGTTTCAAATGAGTCTTTTCTCTCCTATGTTTTAAATACAAAGAAGCTTTTAAAACCAAGGATGTGGGACTAAATTTAGGAAGTAATAAAAAAATTTAAAACAAAATAAAGATATACGCTGGGCGGGACTCAAACCGGAATCACAGGCTTAGAAATCAAAAGCCTTATCCATTTGACCATTAGCGCTTTTTTGTATGCAATATTATCTGTCATTCAACACATATAGCAAGCATTGAGTGTTGTTTGTTGTCATGCACTATATTTCTTTTACAAAGAGCATTGGCCACCACCTCATATAGCAAGCATTGAACAATCAAAAGAATTGTGCAAACAGAACACAAATTTGAAGCGTCATCTATGAAGTGAAAGGTTAAGATATGAAAAGAAGAATTAATGATTTGTAAGATTGAATTGACTTGTTGCTGCCAAGCAACTTGTCTTTACCTTAGAAATTGAGAGGAGGTTACCGCTCCGTTTGGGGGGTCTTATTTTCACCTGTCAAGCGGTTAGGACCGCATGAATCGGACCATAATTAAGGTCCGATTCATGCGATCGTAACCGCTTAACCGGTGAAAATAAGTCTCCCCAAACGGAGCCTAAATGTGCCATTATAATCAGAATAGTGCGCCAATACTCGTTACAATCAAAATATTGTCTTTGTAATATTTTGAACAGGCTTCTCTTTGTAATATATGAAAGACCTATTTATAATATGACAGTTCTATATTTATTGCCCCCATGGCCTCATGAAGAATGTCATAAATGTCCTTCGTGAACTTGCTCCTTGAAGATAGAAACATAGAGAGAATTTCGTTCGGAATATAGGATCCGTTTGAAATAGCGTTGTGTTAACGTTCCGTTTACACTAAACGTGCCGCCAGCCATTTTTCGGTTTGTTTTTCCGCCTTCATTTGCTGCAGCTCGCGTTTCACATCTATTTCTTCCACCGTTAGCAGCCATTGGTCGAGCGTTCTGTTCTGTTATCCCAAAGAAAAGGCAAGTAGATCGGAGGCAGCCATTGGCCCGAAGAGAGTTCCACCGCTTCCAGCACTACAAACAGTTTTTCTCCATTATTAGTAGAGAAAGAGAGAAAGAAAAAAGAAAGAGAGAGAGAGAGAGAGTCTCTGTATATAGAAACTGGAGAGGTGTTGATTGTGAAGGATTGGGCAGGGGAAGCGTTAGCAGGTGTATAATGTTCCTAAATTTGAATGAAGATTGAAAAAATAAATCCACATGTTGATAATAATTCGAATAAATTTTATTTTATTTTATTTTACAAATGAAGGAAAAGTTAAAAGTTGTTTATTTTTCAAGATAATAAAAATGATAATGCCTTGAGCATATAGATCAGTCAAACAAATCCCCTATTGCCGTTTGCCAAACAACAACAGGAACACTCAAGCCTTTATCCCCACTATAGTGGGGTCGGCTATATGGAACCTTTGTCGTCATTGTGTCCTATCTTTTGTCATACTCTCACTAATGTTTATGTACATCATGTCATTCCTTATAGTTTTATTCCAAGTCTTTATTGGTCTACCCCTCCGACGTTTAACATGCCTGGCGACTAGACACTCACAATGCCTAACAGACCTCTTGTTAGAAGTAACAAAAGCGATTGTATTCATGTATAAAAGGAGGACCCTTGGGATCTACATTTACGAGAAGAGGAGGAAACACCACAGACGGTGTGGGGCTAAACTAAAAACAATAAAATATACAAAAGTATATTTAATATTAACATCTCCCCTTAAACTCACGGTGGATCATGAACCGAGAGCTTGCTAATAAGATGTCGAAATCTTGCAGATGTGAGGGACTTGGTGAGGAAGTCCGCTATTTGTTCTCCAGAGGCAATGAACGGTAGAGAGATGGTGTTGGCGAGGAACTCTTGACGAGTGAAGTGACAATCAACTTCGATGTGTTTCGTCCATTCATTAAACACCGAGTTGGAGGCAATTTGTATAGCACTTCGATTATCACAGAATAAGGGAGTGGGCCCGGATATCGATACACCAAGATCACAGAGTAGATGGCGAAGCCAAACGATCTCAGCAGTGGTGGAAATCATGGCACGATACTCGGCCTCAGTGCTGGAGCGCGCAATGGAGTCATGTTTCTTGCTACGCCATGATATAAGAGAGTCACTCAGGAAGATACAGAAACCAGTAGTGGGGTGACGAGTTGTAACATTCCCTGCCCAGTCAACATCTGAGAATGCTCGGAGGGTGAGTGTAGAAGTGGCAGAGAGAAATAGAGACCGAGTGACGGAGGTGCACAGGTAGCGAAGAATCTGGAGGACGGCGGCGTAGTGAACTGAGCGCGGAGCTTGGACAAACTGACTGACAAAGCTAACAGCATAGGCAATATCAGGCCTAGTCATGGTGAGATAGACCAGCATCCTGATGAGGCGCCGATAGCGGGAGACATTTGGAAGAGGTTCATCGTCAGTGGGGAATTTTAGATTGAGCTCGATTGGAATATCAACTGTCTAGGTGTCAGTGAAAGCTGCAACAGAGAGGATGTCAGAGATGTACTTCTGTTGGGAGACGAAAATGTCGTGTTTGGATCGGGAGATTTCCAGCCCAAGGAAGAAGCGGAGGGGTCCCATGTCCTTCATTTCGAACTAACTACGGAGGTGTTGTTGAAGAGAGGCAATGGTGGCATGGTCATCGCCAGTGATAATCATTATCATCCACATAGAGGAGGATGACACACCCCTGAGAAGAAGTGCGAGTGAACAAGGCATGATCAGTCGGTCACTAAATGAACCCAGCCTTGAGAACAGCCGTGCGAAATCGCTCAAACCAGGCCCATGGGGCCTGTTTGAGACCATTGAGGGCCCGACGGAGATGACAGACGTGGTCGGTGGGAACGGAGAGACACGGTGGAGGAGCCATGTACACCACCTCTGCAAGATCACCATGAAGAAAAACATTAGTGACGTCCATCTGATGTAATGGCCAGTCTCGGGCAGCAGCAACTGCAAGTAAAGTGCGCACGGTTTTCATGCAGGCAACAGGTGCAAAAGTCTCATCATTGTCGATTTCATGCTCCTGCGAGAACCCACGGACAACCAAACGGGCTTTGTGTCGCTCAATAGACCCGACCGACCGGGTCTTAATCTTGAATATCCATTTGCAACTGACAAGAGTGATGCCAGGGGGATAGGGGACAAGGTCCCAGGTATGGGTCCGGTGGAAAGCCTGAAGTTCAACTGTCATGGCTTGCTGCCATTCGGGATGTGCAACTGCTTCTCGGTATGACTGAGGCTCCCGGTGGGAGTGGAGAGCGGTGAGAAAGGCCTGAAAATAGGGAAATATGAGATACCTGTGGTAAGAGCAGATGGGTTATACCTGTCAGGGTTGTGGTCGTAGCGAGCAGGCGGACATCGAGGGTGAGCAGGGTTACGTCGAGGAGCAGGTTCCACGTGCGGAGGAGCGAACGGAGCGTCGGACGGAGCTGTATCAAGACAAGCAGGAGCGGGAAAGGGAGCTGTTGTGGAAGGAGAATCATCGTCCGGTGAGCTATCTCGTAACGGAGTAGGAGGAGCAATGTGAGTTCTGGGACGAGTGGGTATAGGAGGAAGCAGATGAAGGGTGAGTGGTGGAGCAGCAGTGGTTGGTAGGGGACGTGTTGTTGGATGGGGTATGGAGGAAGAGAAGAACATCTCATGTTCAATGAAGGAGACATGATGGGAGATGCGGACGCGACGAGTCATTGGGTCGTAGCAACGATATCCTTTGTGGTGGGGACCGAGGCCCAAGTGAAAACGAGCCGAGCGAGCAGAGAGTTTGGTGCGCTCAGGGCCAGGAAGGAGAACAAAGCAGGTGCACCCAAACGTACGGAGAGGTGCGTAGATTGGTGGGCGAGAGTACAGTCGTTCATAAGGAGTGACTTCTGAGATGACCGAGGAGGGAGAAATGTTGATAAGGTCAACAGCGGTGAGAACAACTTCGTCCCAAAGGGAATGAGGAGCAGAGGCAGAGATGAGAAGGGCACGTTTCGATGATGTGATGATGTTTCCGTTCGGCGACCCCATTTTGTTCGTGAGATTGGATGAGGTCGCGCATGGTGGAGAGAAACTCCTGAGCGCAGTCGGAACGAAAAATTTTAATGCGACGACCGAACTGAGTGTGAATCATTGCGGTGAATGTGTGATTCACAGTGGGTATTTCAGAGCGATGTCGTAGAAGATAAATCCAAACGCAGCGAGAGAAGTCATCAGTAAAACTGACATAATAAATATATTCAGAATAAGAGGCAATAGGGGTCGGGCCCCAAATGTAAGAATGCACTAGATCAAAGGGGACTATTGTTTGAGAAGCACTGTGAGAAAATGGTAGAGCGAGGTGTTTTGTCAAACGACAGCCCGTACAAACAGAGAGGGGGGAAGAAGAGACACGACCCAAAGCTCCGGAGCGGATAACACTTCGGAGTCGGTCCCCGGACAAATGACCTAAACGTCTGTGCCACAAGTCGGCATCAGAGGTAACACAAAAAGAACATAAGGTAATGGAGAAGAAGATGGTGGAACGTGAAAATACTCCAGCTGATACAGACCACCAGTCCTACGGCCCCGTCCAATCCTCTGAGCCGTTCGTGAATCCTGCACAACACAATCAGACGAAAATAAAACAGTTAGTCCAAGATCACAAAGAGAACTAACAGAAATAAGGTTCATGTAGAGGCGAGGGGCATGATGGATGTTGGAGAAGGTAAGGTGACCAGAGGGAGCAGATGTTGGGGTGATCGAGCCAGACTGCATAATGGGGACAGAACCCCCGTCAAAAGGTGGTGACCTGAAGGTGAGTTAGGTTTGAGGTACAGTTGGTGAGAGTGTTTAAATCGTTGGTAAGGTGGCAGGAGGCCCCAGAGTCAAAATACCAAGGCGCAGTTGGTGAAACCTGAACAAAAGTAGTACCAGGAGCGACGGACAGGCTGTGGGATGCAGAGGTGGCGGGTTGAAGAAGTGGTGACTGAAGAAGTAACTCCTCAAGATGTTGTAGTCGATCTGTAGCAGCAGCAGCGGTGGGATTAGAAGTTGGGCCCCAACCACGCCCCCGACCACGGTTGTTACGACGGTTTTCATCAGGGCGTGGGGGACGAGTGGGCATTCAAACTTCATGTGACCCACCTTTTTACAATAGTTGCAGGTGATAGTGTTGTCCCACGTTCGAACTACAAGAACTGTGTCGATCCCAGGAGGAGGTGGAAGGTCCACGGGAGGACAAAGGCGAGTCTTTTCATCAAGTAGGGCAATCAGGGGTGGCTCCATCCAAGGTAGGAAGAGGAACCCGATGAAGAAGCTGGGCTGCTAGAAGAGCAAACTCGGGGCGCAGGGCAGCGAGGAACTGTTGGAGATCACCCTCAGAAAGATGGCGAGGAAACTCCAAGGAGCGAGCAGAACCGCAGGGGTAAAGGGATCATGGAATCCAATTCGTGCCAGAAGGTGCTCGTCGCGGTGAAGAAATCAAAAATAGATCGTCCTTCCTGTCGTGTAGACTGAGAATCGCAAAAGAGACGATGACGTTGTGCTCCACCGCGCGGGGAACAAACCGATCCTGAAGATATTCCCACATAGCGCGGGCTAAGGAGAGGCGGCCAATGGAGGTGAGGAGCGGACGAGCAACAGACTCCAGGATGTAAGCCTGAATGGCCTGATCGCGACGTCGCCAGAGAGTAGCGCCATCAGGAGTGGTGGCGACATCGATGGTGCTGGCAGAGTTGATAGTTTAGACCTTGCAGAGGTGGGGGAGCAACGATGATATCCTAGAGATCACGGGTGGAGAGAGTGGCTTCAACAGTAAGAGACCAGTTCGACTAGTCGCTGGCGGTGGCCAGTTAGAAGGAAGTGGCCTTCAGAGGAGGCGAGATCAAAGGGGCGGCCATGAAGACGGGCGGCAACCCGCTGTTGGATGGATGGCGGACTAGTGGCTAGCGGGGCAGGTCGCAGCGGACAGAACGGGTCACTGCGGGAAGTGTGTTGGCTGAGCGGAGGCAAGGTGCGGGTTGTCAAGCTAGCGGTCAGAGCAGGTCGTTGATGGATGGCAGACTGCGGCTGGCGGACAGAGTGTTGGCTGGCAAACCGACGGCAAGGTGCGGGTTGTTGGCCGGGCTGAGCAGGTCATAGCGGGAAGAGGTGGCGGGTTCTCGAAAAGAGGGTCGAGGGCGCGTACAGGATCTTGCGGGTGTGGCGGCTTCTTGGGAACAGGTCGCAGATAGAGCAGACAGGTCGCGGGCAGAGCGGGCTGCAGGTCACGCGTGCAGAAGGTCGAGGGCGCAAACAGGTCGCGAACGGAGCGCGCGAGCTGGGGTGCGAGCGCGGAGAAAAAATAAGGAGAACCTGGCTCTAATACCATGTTGGAAGTAACAAAAGCGATTGTATTCATGTATAAAAGGAGGACTCTTGGGGTCTACATATAAGAGAAGAGGAGGAAACACCACAGGCGGTGTGGGACTAAACTAAAAACAATAAAATATACAAAAGTACATTTAATATTAACACCTCTAATGGTCTCCTTTGTAGGTGTCCAAACCATCTTAGTCGAGCTTCTTGCATCTTCTCTGCAATTGGTGCTACTCCTGTCTTATCCCTGAAACATTCATTCCTAATTTTATCCAGTCATGTGTGGACTAAAAAAAATTCTTTGTTCTAAACAGCTAATGTTAACAAAGATCATCCAAACAAATCTCCATTTGCAACAGGCAACAGCCAAATTCCTACAGCTCCATTTGCAATCCTCTATTTACCACCACTCCTTCACTCAACGGTCACCGCTCTCCCAAACAGAGCCAAAGTCTCTCAATTGAAAACTCGTAAAGCCTTCCGCACTTAATATAGATAATGAGCTCTTCTACCTATAAGCAATTGGTTATAGATTAGATACTCTTTACATGGTATTAGAACACACTAGGCCCAAGATCCCACTCTCATGTCATTCATTTTTCAAGAAAAAACAACCTCTAATCAGCTCGTTGGTCATTCAAATTTCCCAAT
Source organism: Platanthera zijinensis (assembly GCA_039513925.1). Classification (NCBI taxonomy): domain Eukaryota; kingdom Viridiplantae; phylum Streptophyta; class Magnoliopsida; order Asparagales; family Orchidaceae; genus Platanthera; species Platanthera zijinensis. The sequence continues at coordinate 121,390,828 of CM077098.1, forward strand.
TACACTGAGTAGGATTGTAGTTGCAACTTATAGACACATGGAAGTCTGGAGCTTCATGTACTGGGTACACCTTTTTTTAAAGTTGACAGTCATAATCAATTTTAACCTGGAAATTAGCACTGTGAGACAATCCGCATTGTGTTATTCTGTATATCAATAGAAACAAACTTCTTAAGCACCTTTGCTTAGTATTAAAGTCGAAGAAAGTGGTGGGACTTCAAGCAACAAAAACTAAAGGCTGCTGGATCCATTTGAATGACCCCTCAAATGAAGACGAGGAGGAAGAGGATATGGGAGACCCAAAGATCTATATACATGCTATGTCAGGCCACCATGTTTCGGATACAATCCAGTTCCTGATCTCAGTGGCGGGCCAGCAGTTGGTTGCTCTCATGGACTCGGGTAGCACACAATTTCCTTACCAACCTCACCGTGCAGCGTATTCACCTCCCAGTGACACCCCATTAGAGCCTTCGCGTGTCTATGGCCAACGGCGTTGCAACGTTTTGCACCGGGGTTTGCCGTGTTGTGCATATTGTGGTGGAGGGATACCATTTTTGCATGGATTTCTTTGTGTTTGCCTCGGGGGCTTTGAGATCGTCTTGATAGTTCGGTGGCTCCGCACCTTGGGCCCCCTTCTGTAGGACTTTGATGAGCTAACAATGACATGGGGTCGTGGGGCACAACAGACTGTGGCGGGGCAGCTCGGCGGCCACTGACCGCCGAATTTTCCTCGCTCGGGCCGACCCGGCCGAACCCGCAGACCTTGATGCTCTCCTGAAGGAGTACAATGATACTACGAGTGCCCCAACGGGACTTCCTCCTCTGCGACGCCTGAATCATTGCATCTGCCTCATGAAGAACACGGCTCTCGTGGTTGTCTGTGTTTAGCGTTATCCTTTCTTGCAAAAAGATCATATTGAGCGGCAGTACTCCACCATGCTGCGACAGAGCATCATCTGTCACAGCATCTCCCCGTTCTCGTCTCCCAGACTTGTTGGTCCACAAGAAGGATGACTCATGAAGATTATACGTGGATTACACGAGCTGAACGCATGGACAGTGAAGGAGAAGCTCTCAATTCCGATAGTTGAGAAGTTGCTCTCAATTCCGGTAACTGAGGAAAGCTCTCAATTCCGGTAGTTGAGTTGCTCGATGGGTTACGCGGCACCCGGTATTTTTCCAAATTGGATCTTTGCTCGGGGTACCATCAGGTGTGCATGGCCCCGTCGGATGTGGAGAAGACCGCCTTTCACACCAACCATGGACACTTCAAGTTTCTCGTGATGCCCTTCGGGCTCACCAACGCTCCGTCCACCTTCCAAGCTCTCATGAATGAGGTATTCCACGGCTTACTGCATTGTTGTATGTACATATTTGGTCGATATCCTGATGTACAGCATTATTTGGGAGGCCCGCCTTGTCCATCACAACACCGTATTTCAGCTGGTTCACGCTCACCGCCTGTTTCTGACCTGTTTCTGAAAAGGGACAAATGTTTCATTGAGACCGATCGGGTCGCCTATTTGAACCACGTCGTCGATAGTATGGGTGTGTTCGCCGATCCCATAAAAATTCAAGGGGTAACTGAGTTGCCCCTTTCTCAGTCCCAGCGGGAGCTACAATGGTTTTTGGACCTAGCGGGCTATTACCAGTGCTTCATCCAACCATCCAGGGGTACATCATGACTGTGGTACCGTTTTAAATCTTTATAATGAATTTTCTAAGTAAACGAATCATACACCTTAACCTGCATTCCTCTGAGAGCAATACTTAAGAAAATTCACCCATTTTATGTTTCTTGAGCGACTGGTGCACTTGTTGTTTGCACACAAAATTTTTGACGCCGTTGCCGGGGCATACGGTCGGTGTTGTGTTTTGTTTGTTAAGAGAATTAGTTGTAAAAAAAATTTTTTGTTTATTTTGAAATTTTTTTTACATCGTTTTCTTTTTCTGAACATAGGTTCTTTTGTGATTTATTGTTGAGTGTAGTAGATTATTCGAAGTTTTTGATCTATTTGAATCCATCTTTCTTTGCACCATGTATTTAAATTATTATTCTCGTTGTCGAAGGTGTGAAGATTCCTATTACACTAGTGATGAATGCTATGGAGGAGATCGTAGCTATAATTCTTATGGCTCAACGTACGGAGCACTGCCATCTTACAGTACTTCATACATTATGCCCAAGTCTTATGGCTACGCACCCTCTCCGTAGGTACCGTTTTCTTATTCCTCTCCGACCCCGCAAGGATCGAGAATAAATACAAAATAGTGGGGCTGTAGCACTCGGTTTTTGAGTTGGATTTGAGATTTTTTTGCCACGTATCTTACTTGATTTCACGGATCAAACTTCTATGAGCTTGGATCTCTTTTCCCTTACGGTTTTTAAGAGAAATTTTTTAAAAAATGGATTTGGGGGAGATCCGGCGGAAGGGGAAGGAGTCCAGTCCGTCACGCTACCGCGCGGCGGTAGCCCCCAGAAACAGTTTTCTTAAACTTTTGAAGAGTGGATTTTTCGTGTTTTGTAGATTATGGCTTCTTCCAGCTCAACCATCACAACGGAGTTTTTCCAAGCGATCTCGAGTACCCGCTTCCACATTCCCAGCGATAGACGAGGCCATCGTAAGTTATGGAAAACAGTGGGGCCGGAGAAGAATAAGAAAACGGTACCTGCGGCGAGGGTGCGTAGCCATAAGACTTAGGCACAATGTATGAAGTACTGTAAGATGACAGTGCTCCGTACGTTGAATCATAAGAATTATAGCAACGATCTCCTCCATAGCATTCATCACTAGTGTAATAGGAATCTCCACACCGTCGACAACGAGAATAATAATTTAAATACATGGTGCAAAGAAAGATGGATTCAAATAGATCAAAAACTTTGCATAATCTACTATACTAACAATAAATCACTAAAGCAACCTATGTTAAGTAAAAGAAAACGAAGTAAATAAATTTTCATAATAAACAAACAAAAATCTTTACACCTAATTCTATTAACAAACGAAACACAACACTAACTGTATTCCCCGACAACGGAGCCAAAAATTTGGTGCGCAAACAACAAGTGCATCAGTCGCTCAAGTAATATAAAATGTGAGAGTTTGCCCAAGTATCAAGCTCAGAGAAATGCAGGATAGGGCGTACGATTTGATTACTTAGAAAATTCATTATAAATATTTAGAAACAATGATTTGGGGTAGATTTGTTGGTGGTACTTAGAGCTAAAAATAAATAAACTAAATCAGCCTTTTGCCGAACACGGCTCCTATGGTTGTCCGTTTTTACCATTATCCTTTCTTGCAAAAGGATCAGATTGAGCAACAGTGCTCCGCCATGCTGCGACATGGCATCATCTGTCATAGCGTCTCCCCGTTATCTTCTCCCATCTATTTGGTCCACAAGAAGGTTGACTCGTGACGATTATACGTAGATTGCACAAGCTGAACGCGTGGACAATGAAGGGGAAGTTCTCAATTCCGGTAGTTGAGGAGTTGCTCGATGGGTTACATGGCGCCGGGTATTTTTCCAAATTGAATCTTTGCTCGGGGTACCATCAGGTGAGCATGGCCCCGTGACCACCTTCTGCACCAACCATGGACACTTCAAGTTTCTCGTGATGCCCTTCAGGCTGACCAACGTTTCATCCACCTTCCAAGATCTCATGAACGAGATATTTCACGACGTACTGTGTCATAGTGTTAGTTTTTTTGACGATATCCTGATATACAACATTATCTGAAAGGCCCGCTTTGTCCATCTCCACACCGTATTTCAGCTGGTTCTCGCCACCGCCTGTTTTTGAAGCGGGACAAATGCTCCATTGAGACCGACCAGGTCGCCTACTTGAACCACGTCGTCAATAGTACGGGTGTATCCGCCGACACCCTAAAAATTCAAGGGGTAACTGAGTGGCCCCTTCCTCCATCCCACTGGGAGCTCCACGGGTTTTTAGGCCTAGCAAGCTATTATCGGTGCTTCATCCAGCCATCCAGAGGTACATCGTGACTGTAGTACTTTTTTTTCCCACTTGAAGAAGCAATCCTTTGCATATGGAGACAACGCGATTACTGCTTTTCAAGCTCTTCAGTAGGCTTGGTTTCAGCACCTATCCTTCTCCTCCAGACTTTGCGCAGGAGTTCCAGGTTGAGTGTGATGCACTGGGACAGGGTTGCGGCACCGTGCTCTAACAGGAGGGACACCCAATCGCATATTTCAGTCGTCGGACAACGATTCATCATCAAAAATTCCAGGATTATAAACAGGAACTCATTGGACTCACCAAGACAATCCAACATTGGCAATCATACTTGTGGTGCAGCACCTTCATGATTCGTACCGATCACTTCAGCCTCAAATATCTCAAGAGAAATGCCTCACCATAGCCTCAAATAACTTTTTGGCTTTGATTTTCGTGTTTGATTTTCCTAACCTAATGTTAGGTGCATCTACATTAAAGTATTTTCTTGCATCTAATGTTGGGTGATTTTGTTCTCCTAATGTAGTGTCAGGTAGTCTATACTTAAGTTACAAATGTGTTGTGTCAACTATCAACATTCATTTCTAATGCACATCCTTTAGTTGATGTTCTATCTGAAGAGTCGAAGACTGTCCTTGACAATGCAAGGGTACTTCCACTATTCAGGATACAAAAACTCCCGCAAAATATAACTCTTTTGTATATTCTTGTGTGGTCCTATAGCAGGGAGAAAGAAGCATTTTTACTAGGCCAATACTATGTATCTCTAAATGCAAATGAGATGGCCCTCATTTTGGGGCTACAGAATAACAGGCTTGAATTTAATTTTGATAGACAGTCATTTGCACACTCAACTCAGAAAAATCTAATTGAAGAGCTTAGGAGACTTATTACGGGGGAGTGGTCTCTAACTCTGGAAAGACGGAGAGTGAACATTATAGTGAAGTACCTAGTAGTTGTTTTCTTTTTCCCGCAGAAGGAGTTGAAAATTATTGTTTGCCTGATCAACATCAAAGGACTCACATGCTTTCGAAATTACAATTAGCCAAAGGCCACACACAAATTCTTGCATGCATAGATTGCCGATTTGAGCAGAAGTAGTGTTCTACAAGAAGTTGGAGAGAATTAGGGTTACTTGGAAAGTTGCCCCTTAGTATTACTGCTAAGTGATGCAGAGTTACGTTATTTAGTAATTAACATTAGTCTTACCATACTATTTTGCAGGTATGGCTCTACGAGCATACAAAAATTCAGTTGATGGTTGATTACATAACAAGACCCGAAATTTGTCAATAGTCTTCGAAGATGAGTTATAGCGTCAAATTTTGCTTTAATCTACAAAGGCGACATAGGATGGACGATCAGGTTGCTCAAACTTATCTACTAAATATGATTTATTGTTTGGTGTGACAACTCTTATGTATTTTTATTATGCAATGTAGGTAAGAACCAAGTTTGAGAATATTGGAGAAGAGGACGAGACACTATTAGGGGAGGAGGAGCAGGAAGAGTCTAGATTTCGAGACAATTGAGAAATGAGAGGAAGGTTAAAAATAATAACATAATTACTTCAACTTATCCAGTGCAATTAATACTAAATGTTTCTTAAACTTAACAATCTTAACATATGTTATGTGTTGCTTTGTAGATGAGGAGCAAGAAATGAGAGTCCGGTTTCGACAATGGTGGAGAGGAGGACGGTGATAAATTTGAAAAGAGAAATGAGATGGATGGTTGTTGGACACGTATCTGAACACATATGTGATTGTCCTAACTCCTAAGTGCAAAAAAGAAGAGAACTTCAAAAGCCTTAAAGAGCTTCCTATTAGAGCTGTCACTTAAAACCAAAAACCGCAAATCGAACCGGAACTGAACCGGAACCGCAAAGAATCGGACCGAATCGTTGGCAAATTATTCGGGTTCCGGTTTGAATTTTGGAACCGTGAACAACATTGGTCCGGGTGTGGTTCTTACATTTTATTATCCGGACCGGAACCGGAACCAGAAGCGCAACATACAACTCTCAAGCAGTTTCAAGATGTTTAGACCCGATCCGAACTGGACCGAAGTAGAACCGAACCGCAACCCGTTTATTATTATTATTATATTGTTATTATTTTATAATTTATCTATAATATTTATACTTACTATCACAAGTGAAACTGCTGCAGTTTAAACCCAAACCGCAATCGCACTAAAGGTGGTCGATTTTGGACCGAACAAAACTTCACCGCATAAAATCTGTATGACATGGTTTGACATTGGTGTGGTTTAGAGTCAATTTTTGCAGTGTATTTTTTTATTTTTATACAGTTATATATTATATTTTTAATTTTACTTAAATATTTTTTTGAAATATTTTATTTAAAAAATATAGAAGATGTATTTATTAGTAATCATGAAAGACAACTAATTGTAGGCGATTGTTACGGTTGAGCATGTCGATGAGGCGTTCGCAAGCCAACTAGAATTCGTGGCAAGTCTACACGCGTAGGAAGACAATTGATACTATCTCACCGATCTCGGAAAAGACCGTAGAGAAGTGCGCAACATAATTATTTCTATTTCGATGTTGTTTTGAGTTTTACTATTTGTAACCCGCTTTTATTTCATTCCCCAAGCTTGACCTTGGTTTTAGTTGGAACCGAACCGAACCGCATGGAACCGGACCGAACCGATAGTGACCGGTTTGGTTTTGGTTCTTGTTAAATCGTAACCGGAACCGTTGACACGACGATTCCAAAAATTAAGCTGGAACCGGAACCAGAACCGATCAAACCAAATAAGGTTTGCTTCTAATTTGAAGAACCGTTATCTTAGTGATTCGGTTCATGATTTTAGTAGAACCGGAACCGAACCGGAACCGTGACAGCTCTACTTCCTATATATTTCTCTAGATCATGTTGTAAGTACAACTGCAAACATTTTACCAATAAGTTGCTATTCAAGATAAACGTCATAAAGTCTTTGTTTGCAGTACTATAAGAGAAGCAATGTTCTGAACTTTAAATGCTTGATCAGTCATATCAGACGTATTACTCATGTCGGCCCACTTTGGTAGCCTCTGGAGTTTGTTAGCTTGCAACGTCAAGAAGTGTCATTGGGATTTCTATGATTCTCTGTCAAGTAGCCGTCCTCGTGCAGTCCTACATGGTTTGGTATGCTGATGTTTACTTTGATTGTAATGTAATTCACTTTTGTTAACTAATTTCTTGAAATATATTTCAAGCAGGACGCAAGTGCTGTCTTGCCATCAATTTTTTTAGATTGGCCAATAAGGAAGTCGATGGAGTGTCACAGCAAGAAAATGGGAACGATTGCAGTGTCTTTGTTATTAAATACATGGAGGTCGTGCTATCAAAAAAAATTATCTCACGGGAGGGCTGCATGAATTGGCAATCCGAAATGCCATGATTTCGCGCCAAAATAGCGGCGGATATATTTCGTATATTTTATAGTATAATTTCAACAAACATTCAATAGTGTAGGGTGCTATGTGGATTTATTCAGCATTTGGTATTTGGTGTATTATGTGCAGGTAATAGCAACATTGTGGATGTGGAGGCCCTGACGTTGAAAGCTGTGATATGACTGATCAAGCAATCGGAGTTCCGAACACTCCTCTTATAGTACTGCAAACAAAGAGTTTATGACGATTATCTTAAACACAAATTATTTGATAAAATGTTTGCAGTTGTGCATACACCACGATCTGGAGAAACATGTAAAAGCTCTTCAAGCCTTTTGAGGACCTCATCTTTTTGCACTTACGACAAGCGTATATGCGTTCAAATGCGTGTCCAACAGCCATCCATCTCCTAATAATTTGTTGACTCCCCCTCCTTTCAATAAAATATTTTCGCTCTGGAAAATTGTTTGATTGCTGTGACAAGAAAAATTTATTACTCAACATAAACATTTAAGACATTTTTGTGTAGAAGAAGATATCTACCTGTCTAGAAAATGTGAATGAAATCTATGATTTCACACTGTTGAGCTGTAATTAGTGCTCTTTCAGGGTAACTAGGCTCCAACTTCACCTTGCCTTCATCTTCCGGGGTACCCAAATTTTTTTCTTCTTGCATACCCTCTACTAAACATTCTTAATCAAGCTATGTTATAGGACTTCACTATCGCTCCCCGGCTGCTTAGGGCAACTAGGCATAACATGGGGTGCGGTGATTTGTGTAGGATCGACCAGTGTAAGCTCGATTGTCGATGCAGGGGTGCATTGTGTGGTCTGAATGATTGTTGCACAAGGAGTGGAAGGTGAGGGTGATGGTGAGGGTGATGGCTTCAACAGTTAGGGTGATGGTGAAGGTAATGGTGAGGGTGTGGGATGGCAGGAATGTGATGCACTTGCGTACTACAACTGAAAATTCTCGAACCAAGATTCACAGAAACTTCCCAGAGACTGAACTTCCCTAAAAAATTTATCTATTACGGACCCCAGTCGATCCTTCATACCTCTCCAACCTTCATCTGACTACAACAGTTCCTCCTTCCTTTGCCTTTTAACCCTTCTCAATAACATCTTCTCCTTCTTTTCTCCTTCTCCCCATTTCTCTTCTTCTCAATCTTATCACCTTCCTCTTCTCCAGCACTGTCAAAACAAGACTTCCCTTTTTACCTCCTCATCTATAACACAATACATAACAAATGTTAAGATTGTTAAATTTAAGAAAGATTTAGTATTAATTGGACTGGATATGTTGAAATACTTATGTTCTTATTTGTTAACCTAATCTTTTTTTTCCTTAATTTTCTCAAAATTGACTCCTACTCCTCCCCTAATTTTCTCAAAATTGACTCCTACTCCTCCCCTAATTTTCTCAAATTGACTGGATATGTTGAAATACTTATGCCTTCTGTTCGTCAATATTCTCAAACTTGGTTCTCACCTACATCACATAATAAAAATACATTATAGTTGTCATAACAAACAATAAATCATATTAGTAGATAAGCCTGAGCAATGTGATCATCTATCCTAAGTCTGATTTGTAGATTAAAGCAAAACTTGGCGCTATAACTCATCTTTGAAGACCATCGACAAATCCTGAGCCTTAATGATGTAATCAAAACCACCAACTGAATATTTGTATGCTCGTAAAGCCATACTTGCAAAACAATATGGTAAGACCATTGTAAATTACTAAATAACATAACTCTGCATCACTTACCAGTAATACTACAGAGCAACCATCCAAGTAACCCAAATTCTCATCAACTTCTCGTAAAGCACTACGTCTGCTCAAATTAGCAATCTGTGCATGCATGAATTTGTATATGGCCTTTAACCAATTATATTTTTGAAAGCATGCAAGTTCTTTGATGTTCATCAGACAAACAGAAATTTTCAATAACTTCTGCGGGAAAAGAAAACAACTACTAGGTACTTCACTAAGATGTTCACTCTCCGTATTTTTAGAGTCGGAGACCACTCCTCCGTAACAAGTCTCCTCAGCTCTTCAATTAGATTTTTCTCAGTTGAGTGTGCAAATGGCCATCTAACAAAATTCAATTCAAGCTCAGTATTCGACAGCACCAAAATGAAAGCTATCTCGTTAACAGTTAGAGATACAAAGTATTGACCTAATAAAATTGCTTCTTTCTCCCTGATGTAGGACCACACAAGATCATACAGAAGAGGTATATTTTGCGGGAGTTTTGGTACCATTGTATCGTTCAGGGCAGCCTTTGACTCCTCAGATAAAACGTCAACTAAAGGATGTGCATTAGAAATGAATGTTGACGCAGCACATCTGCAACTTAAGTATGGACTACCTGGCACTACATTAAGGGAACAGAAGCACCCAACAATAGATGTAAGAAAACACTTTAATATAGATGCATCTCACATTAGTTTAGGAATTTTTTCTTAATTGCTGTATAAGTGTTTCAAAGCTTCAATAAATAGACCTGGAGTTTTTTCAAAATAACAACTGTAAAGATAAGCACTAATCTACCTATAAAACAAGTATCAAGATATAGGTTTGTAAAACTGCTTATTAATAAAACTAAAAAACCGAAATAAGACTCTAAAAATGAATTATAAAAAGGCTGTGTACAATTTAAGCAAAAATAAATTAAGATGACATTTAAAATGTTACATCATATACAGCAGTACAACACTAAATGTACTAATTTTACTTAGTAGATGTCAAAGAGTATTTATAAAACTAAGATTTAAACGAAGTTCAACAAGCAAGAGAATTTGTAAAAGCAACTGCTCATAAAACCAACTATAAAATCTCCGATAAATGCTCATGCACAACAAAAAGAGTCTGTTTGAGGCTGGTTTGGCGGCCGAATTTACAGCAGAATCGACTTCCAAACGGAAGGGACCACCAATGTGTTACTAAAATGCCTCAGAATTGCAGAATAACAGCATTTTAACAATCAGTCCCGAAAGATGGTTGAAGTTACCTGATTTATCCTCATAGGCCAAATATTTATGCATTTAATATTTAAATATTAAAAATCATAAAAATCTGAAAGTGGATGTTGATAGACTTCTTTCAGTGAACAGGAAAATTCATATTTCATAATAGCAACATTTCAATAATCAGTCCCGAAAGATGATGTGTGTATATTGATATATCCACACAGGCAAACAAATAGGATTTGAGAAGGCAATTCAACTAAAGCCATAAAATCCAATTAAAACAAAACAGAGTCGATCATTTTCTTCATATCAAGAAGGAAAAAAATAATCGATGCATATCAGAGATCATTTAAGAATGGAGCATGAGAATAGAGCTAATGAAGAAATGATTTTGTCCATTTATCAAATGTTACTTGAATCAGGAAGGAAAGAACAATTTCAATCATAACAGAGTCCATCTATGAAAGGAACAGCTGAAATATATTTCTTTCCCCTCGAAGGATTCAGGAAAGGCCCGGCCTCAGATGAGACGCATGCCCATTTCTTGATGTCTGCCTCTGTCTGAACCGGACATGGAAGATTTAAGCCATCATCCAGTTATTCGAGAGGCAACAAAATCATTGAGACCAAGGAGAAGGAATTGAAGAAAAAAAAAGATGAAGCAGAAAAGAGTATCCGATGCAACCTGTTGGAAGCCACACAATTGAAGATCGAATGAGATCATATTAAATGGAGTCCACTCAAAAATGCATCGATTGGATCTTTGTATGCCTCCTAACTAAGCAAGATGGCGTAGTGTTGGAAGATGCCGACGGCATCGACGAGATCACCGTCTTGCTACTCATAGAGGCAATCGAAGTAATAGACAGCGAGAAAATGATAGGACCTAAAGACCAAGAAAACACTTTAATATAGATGCACCTAACATTAGTTAATAAATTTTTTCTTGCTGTATAAGTGTTTCAGCGCTTCAATAAATAGACCTCGAGTTTTTTTTTCAAAATAACAACTGTAAGGATAAGCACTAATCTAACTATAAAACAAGAATCAAGATATAGGTCTGTAAAAGTGCTTACTAATAAAACTAAAAAAAACGATATACGACTCTAAAAATGAATTATAAAAGGACTGTACAAAAAAACCAAGAACAAATTAAGATGGCATTTAAAATCTTACATCATATACAGCAGTACAAACGCTAAATGCACTAATTTTACTTAGTAGATGTCAAAGAGTATTTATAAAACTAAGATTTAAACGAACTTCAACAAGTGAGAATTTGTAAAAGCAACTGCTCATAAAACCAACTATAAAATTTCAGATAAACGTGAATGCACAACAAAAAGAGTCTGTTTGAGGCTGGTTTGGCGGGCGAATGGAACAAATCGACTTCCAAATGGAAGGGACCACCAATGTGTTACTAAAAGGCCTCAGAATTGCAGAATAACAGCATTTTAACAATCAGTCCCGAAAGATGGTTGAAGTCTCCGGATTTATCCTCATAGGCCAAATATTTATGCATTTAATATTTAATATATTAAAAATCATAAAAATCTGAAAGTGGATGTTGGTAGACATTTTTCAGTGAACAGGGATGGTAGACATTCTTTCAGTGAACAGGGAAATTCATAAATATTTTGATGATGCGGACATAGAAAAAAAATTTAATGTCATTGATAAAATTGCCTCAGAATTTCATAATAGCAGCATTTTCATATTAAAAATCATGAAAATCTGAAAGTGGATGCTGGTAGACATTTTTTCAGTGAACAGGGAAAATTCATAGATATTTTGATGATGATTATGATGATGCAAACATCGGAAAAAATTAATTTTAATGATAAAATTGCCTCAGAACTTCATAATAGCATCATTTTAATAATCAGTCCCGAAAGATGATGTGTTTACTGATATATCCTCATAGGCAAACAAATAGGATTTGAGAAGACAATTAACCTAAAGCCATAAAACCCAATTAGTACAAAACAGAGTCGATCAATTTCTTCATATCAAGAAGGAAAGAATAATCGATGCATATCAGAGATCATTTAAGAATGGAGCAGGAGAATAGCTAATGAAGAAAAGATTGTGTTCATTTATCAACTGTTAATTGAATCAGGAAGGAAAGAACAATTTCAATCATAACAGAGTCCGTCTATGAAAGGAACAGCTGAAATAGATTTCTTTTCCCTCGGAGAATTCAGGAAAGGCACGGCCTCAGAAGAGACGCATGCCCATTTCTTGATGTCCGCCTCTGTCTGAACCGGAGATGGAAGATGTAAGCCATCATCTGGTATTTCGAGAGGCAACAAAATCCTTGAGATCAAGGAGAATGAATTGAGAAAAATACAAAACAGAGAAGAGTATCCGAGGCAACTTGTTGGAAGCCACACAATTGAAGATCGAATGAGATCATATCAAATAGAGTCCACACAAAAATGCGTCGATGAATCTTTGTATGCCTCCAAACTAAGCAAGATGGAGTAGCATTGGAAGATGCCGACGGCATCGACGAAATCACCGTCTTGCTACTCATAGAGGCAGTTGAAGTATTAGACAGCTAAAAAATGAAAGGATTGCCAGTTGGAAGGGACCACAAATGTGTTATTAAAATGCCTCAAAATTGCAGAATAACAGCATTTTAACAATCAGTCCCGAAAGATGGTTGACGTTACCTGATTTATCCTTGTAGGCAAAATATTTCTGCATTTAATATTTAATATATTAAAATTCATAAAAAACTAATAGTAGATGCCGGTAAACATTCTTTCAGTGAACAGGGAAAATTCAAAGATATTTTGATGATGATGCAAACATAGAAAAAATAATTGATGTAATTGAAAATTTTGCCTCGGAATTTCAAAATTGCAGCATTTTAATAATCAGTCCCGAAAGATGATTCCCGCAGAAGATTAACGGCGCGCAACGACCGACACACGTGTATTCCCGCAGAAGACGGTGATCTGCTGCCCAGACATACGATCAGAGCCCGAGGTTGCGTCCAGATGATTATTCTGAGTCAAATTCATATTTCTATTTTTATTTTTGAGTTGTATTCAGTGTCTGATCGGCCAAAACAATATATGTCATCCAATTTGGGAAAGTTGTGATATGGTTATGCTGCAGCAGTTATTTCAGGGTTTATAAAAAAGGCAGGCAAACAGTTCATGGGGGGTATCGAAGGTTTGCGTGAAGAATTGCAACCACTCGGTCTTGGAACGGTGCGACGCTGATCCCTCCGCCTCTCCTGGTGCGACTCCAGGAAGTGTTGAATTTTTTGAAGTGAAAGTGGCGGCCTGGGCGACCTGTTCGCGCGGCCTGTGCGGACAGAACTGGCGGCTAGCCAGGTCGGCTTGTGTTCAGCAGGCATTCCCAGGTGGTAACCGGGCGGATAGGATGGTTATCCGCGCAGTTTGCCAGTTTGTGCAGACTTGTTCTGGAGTCGCCGGTTTTGTGGGGACTGGTCTTTGTTTCCGCTGGTGCTGTGTTCGCACCAGGGATGGCCGGTGGTGTGGACTTGGTTTGGATCTGGACCGAGTCCAGGTTGGCTCAGACCGGGAGGTTGCGCGGACTGATTTCTCTGTCCGTCGAGTTCAGCAGGTGTCAGTCTCGTGCTGGCTGCAGGCTCGGGGTATGCGGACTAGAGTAGTGTCCGCAGGCGCGTGCGGACTGGAGCTGTGTCCGCAGGTGTGCGGACTGAGGCGGTATTCGCAGTGTTCGCCTGTTTGGGGTTAATGTTCTGGCTTGTGCTTTGGCGACAAGGCGGATTGGCTAGGTATCCGGCCTTAGTAGTGCGACCTTGGCGGTCTGGCTATCTAGCCTAGTCGCGGAGGTCTGATTTTGTATCTGCGGCTTTGCGGATATACTTGGTGCTCGCCGCGAGATAGGGTGGTGATTCTATCAGCTAGGGTGGTGATCACACTTCTCTCCGCGCCTATAAATAGGACCCTCTGTCACATCAATTTTACATATGAATGAACAGTAAGTGAGATCAGGTAGTTGCTGCGGACAGGGTTTTCAAGTCGCGCGGTTTGTGGAGTTGACCGGTTTGTGTTGTACAAGTTGTGCGGATAGCGCTGGAAAGTCAGGGACTTGGTTCTGACTTCGGTCAGTGACAGTGCGGACTCTGCAGTTAGCAACCAGCGTTTAGCAGCAGGTTGCGGCTTGCGACCAAGCAATTTTCTCTTCTGCGACTCTTTCCCAGTTCAATAAATTGTCCGCTTATGGCAGCTTGTTCAGTTCGGCAACAGCAGTTCGCGGGATCAGGCGACTAGGCGACATTCCGATTAGGCGGCTTACAGATCAGCGGACAGTGCTCCTTTTCAGCATTTGAATAACGGGTTGTCCGCGCGGCTTGGTTGCGGTCTTACGACTAGGCGGCTTCAACGGACTCCCTAGGCAGCTCGGCAGGGTCGGCGGCTTCTCCTTGAAACCGCGTGGATTGTTTATTTCTTGTTTTTTGTGCTTCCATCGGATACATCGGCGAATCATGTCTCGTCATGTATGTTTCGCCTTGTAAAGATTTTTAATAGTACAAGGTTTCTTGCTCTTCTTGTGCATCTGATTTACTTGTCTTCAAATAGGTTGAGTGTTTCTACGCCTAGTTTGTTGGCTTCCGCGGTTCACAAATTTTTTCAAGAAGTCCCTCCTCCGCCTCCCTCTTCCTCTCAAGTAAACCCTCCACCGCCTCCCTCTTCCTCTCAAGTAAACCCTCCACCGCCTAAGCCCCTTACCGCCTCCTACTTCCAGCCCGTCGATCTCCTTCCACCATTTTCCCAGGCCTACAACTGGCGGAAGTCCCCTACCAGTTGCTCCCGTTCAGCCCAACACTGCCAGAAAACACTCCCGACCTCCTCCTCTGTTGGACCGCCCTAAAGCCACTTCCTCCCTTAACAAAATCTCCCCAATCGCTCCAGCACCCCACCGCCTCCATAAGCCCCCACTTCCACGCTTGTCGTCCCCTGAAGTCCCCCACATCAGCAACTCCTTTGTAATCCTTCATCCATCCCACTATATTAACTCACCAGCAACTACCTTCCCTCTGTCTCCCTCTACTCATTCCTCTGTCCTGTTACCTCCCCTACACTCACAACCTAATCCCATTTCCCCACCCATTAGCCTGATTCCTTCCACAAAGCCGTCCAAGTTCCTTATTTCATTTCTTCGCGTCGTGGATCCACTACAAATCAACCGGCCATAATGCTACTGCAACCCTGGGAGCCTCCCACACCCATCCTCGTCGCCGCATGCCTGTGTAAATTGTGGTATACAATAGTCTTATCTTTTATTGCTGTTTATTTGGCACTTGTACTTGTAGTGGATGTTTGTTTTGTTTCTACTTGTATTAAACATAGTATGATTTGCGGGACTTATTTTGCTTATGCCAACTAATATTTGTGCCTCACTTGTTTGTGAGCATTACTTGTTTCCTTTAATTAAAATTTTGGGATTGTTTGCGCTCCTGTTAATTCCTTTTATAGTAATAAACTACCACTGCAAATTTTAATACGGATCCACTCTTGCAAATCCATCCTTCTCATTTAGGAGTGCATTTAGTGGGTTCCTTGAGTAAGCCTGCCACTGCATCATATATCCTCATAGGCAAACAAATAGGATTTAAGAAGACAATTCAACTAAAGCAATAAAGCCCAATTGAATATCATAGATCATTTACGAACGGAGCAGGAGAATAGCTAATGAAGAAAAGATTTTGTCCATTTATCAAATGTTACTTGCTTAAGTGGATGTGTGGACACACGAGATTGGATAAAATTAGGAATGAATGTATCAGAGATAAGACAGGAGTAGCACCAATTGTAGAGAAGATGCAAGAAGCTCGATTAGATGTTTTGGAAACGTACAAAGGAGACCATTAGAGGCACATGTTAGGCGTTGTGATAGTCTAGTCACTAGGCATGTTAAACGAGGGAGGAGTAGACCAATAAAGATTTGGAATGAAACTATAAGAAAAGACATGATGTACTTAGGCAACAGCAAGATTATGACAAAAGATAGGGCGGCACAATGGTGACAAAGGATCGATATAGCCAACCCCACTATAGTGGGATAAAGGCTTTAGTGTTGTTGTATCAAATGTTACTTGAATCAGGAAGGAAAGAACAATTTTGATCATAATAGAATCCATCTATGAAAGGAACAGCTGAAATAGATTTCTTTTCCCTCAAAGGATTCAGAAAAGGCCCAGCCTCAGAAGAGACGCATGCCCATTTCTTTATGTCCACCTTTGTCTAAACCGGAGTTGGAAGATGTAAGACATCATCCTGTTATTCGAGAGGCAACAAAATCCTTTAGACCAAGGAGAACAAATTGAGAGAAAAAAATGAAACAAAGAAGAGCATATGAGGCAACTTGATGGAAGCCACGCAATTAAAAATTGAATGAGATCATATCAAGTGGAGTCCACTCAAAAATGCGTCGATTGGATCTTTGTATGCCTGCTAACTAAGCAAGATGGAGTGGTGTTGGAAGATGTCGACGGCATTGACGAGATAACCGTCTTGCTACTAAAAGAGACCGTTGAAGTAATAGACAGCTAGAAAATGATAGGAACGCTAGTAAGATCATGCGTGGAGAGTGATGCAGCTAATAAGCAGCAGCAGATCACTTTCCAAACCTTGGATTTTGATTGCAACGCTTCCCATCCCAAACGAACTCAAGGTGAAGGGACCGCGGCAAAACAAGTGGGGAAATCTTGGAAGCCCTATATCGAGATTATATAGATATGAATGCATTTCTTTTAGTTGCGGCAAACCTGTTAGATCAAAATTAAACAGCGAAAATTAAATAGGCAATCATGATACTTCTTCTGGCTTGTTAAAGACTACGTTCGTTTTACATTAATTTCAAAATATTATGGTATAGGTGCAATTAAAGCCCAGCCTACCCAATTCTCTAGCAGTTTGGGGGATGCTACGGACCCTGAACTACCTCCCTCTCAGAGGGAACTTCAATACTTGGTGGAAAGTGGAAATGATAGCCCAATATTCGTTGAGGGAGAGGTCTCCCAAAGATTACGTTGCATCTGTTGGGTGCATCTATCACTAGGAAAACTTTCTGCCTTGATATCTCACACATTTTTACTGAGAGGTCGATACTGCCTTCGACCTCCTTCCTTTTATCGGAGAAGCCATACAGAGTCCCATCACAAGTTTTTAGGACTTACATGTACCCATGGCATCATACGCCGGCTTGAATAGCACATTGAAAGAGCTACCCGCATCAATTAGAATCCTCGATATTGTGTAGTTGTCTGTGGCTACTTTAATCACGACCGCATCGTGGAAAGGGTTTGTCTCCAAAAGTGACTATTCCTCTGGATGGTGCTCTCAGAGATGTGGAAGCAACCTCCCTTTCTCGGAGACGCTTTATACTTGCCTTCTTGGAGTATTCGCAGTCTGCCCCCCCCCCCCCCCAGATACAGTTGATATAACCGAGTTGGCCAACATTGTCTGTCTCTACGCATCATTCGTTCCCGATACTTCCATAAGAACCTCTTGGTCTATGCATTCACATCAAGGCGTCCCCAATCCTACCACCTCCTTCCCTTTCCCAGAGGTAGAAGCGTCTTTAGTCTTGCCGGCCAGGAGGTCCTTAAATTTTTCTTCAAAAATTTTTCAACTAGGTCCCGGAGAGCCCTACAATTCTCTGTGTCAAGCCCCACGTCACGGTGGAACTTGAAATAAAGAACTTGGTTTCTGTTTTCAAAACATGTTTTTTGAGTTTGAGGCCTCATGAACCTGGTTGTCTATGCAAGATCTCTACCATAGGCATTTTTATGTGTCCTCCTAATCATCCTCCCATTGTTGAGGATAGGTCAGAGTTGCGGTCAAAAGAAGAGGGGGCGTATTCCCACCATGTTGAGGGAACTAGGGTTGCGCGGGCCTCATTTGCTTGATCTGAAGATCGCGTGTTCAAAATGTTGGTGCCAAAAGTGTCACCAACCTTCAAACATTGTCGCGGACCTTAAGAGAATCCAAATGGAAGCTTCAGTCTTTCCAAAGTGTGTTCGGAGAATCCAAATGGAAGCTATGGCCTTTGCACGTAGTGTTTGAAGAATCAAAATGGAAGCACCGACCTTTCACAGAGTGTTTCAAGAGTCCAAATGGATACTCCGAACTTTCCGCAGAGTATTTGGAGAATCCAAATGGAAGCTCCAACCTTTTCATGGAGTGTTTGAAGAATCCAAATGGAAGCTCCAACCTTTCCACAAAGTGTTTGGAGAATATGGAAGCTACGGCCTTTCCACGGAGTGTTCAAAGAATCCAAATAGAAGCTTTGGCCTTTCCACGGAGTGTTACGAGAATTTAAATGGAAGCTTCGACCTTTCCACAAAGTGTTCGGAGAATCAAAATAGAAGATCTGGCCTTTTCGCATAGTGTTCGAAGAATCCAAATGAAAGCACTGGCCTTTCCACAATGTTCGGAGAATGCAAAGGAAATCTCTGGTCTTTTTGCATAATGTTCGGAAAATCCAAACAAAAGCTCCAGACTTTTCACTGAGTGTTCGAAGAATCCAAATGGAAGCTCCGACCTTTCCGGAGAGTATTCGGAGAATCCAAATGGAACAAGGTTATCCACCTACAAGTCCATAACCACTATAAAAACTCTGACCATTTTAAAGGACCCTAAGTCTCAAGGGAACCACGTTCCCCTGCTCTTCACACAAACATGACTCTACCATACTGTCGGTTGGGAACCTTCACCCAAAACTTTATGTGTGTACCGCCCTTCAGCATGATTGCGAGCACACAAATCTCCCTCTTATTTGCACACACGTTGTTCTATAGCGCGCTCGCGCACATGTAGCTTTTCAAAGCATTTATACAAACGTCGCTCTACATCAAATCCACGTACACGTAGCACCGCAACTCGTTCACGTACACGCAACTTTCTAGTATGCGCTATGTAAGACCCTCTTTGATAACTTGGCACGACCAGGAGATCTTATAGCACACCACTGTCAATCCACAACAAAGAAGGGAATAACGGAAGAGTAGAGGTATGAATGTCTCAACCCTCTCACATCATTCTCTTCTAAAGCTACGAACTGACGATGGTGTTAAGTGAACAACCATCACGCCCCAACTAGGGTACGCTATGAGCAGTAGCAGAAGACTAGTAGCCACGTAGTAGGCCACAGAAATATATGAGTAAATAAAGACAAGACAAAAATAGCCACAACAACGACACGATGGCCTCACAGTCCAAGTACAACAGTCTAAAGAAAATTCGGGGGTTCACAAATAAAAAGTCAAGCCAGATAAAAGCTGACATGTAAGTGTTGTAAATATGTAAATCTAACGAGCTAACTATATAACTAATAATGTTGTTAAGGGTAGCAACGATCATTATCATGTCTTCTATCTCTACGCCAACTCCACGTCAACCTCTGGAAGCACCCACGATTTTGGTTGTGTTACCACCGGAGGAGTCTCCGCCTAAAATTAGTTCAACGAAACACGTCAGTCATACTGACTGAGTGGTTTTTCTCGCTCCCTCCCCCCAAAAGCCCTAACGCTTAAGGGAGGGAAATACCACACTGCAGGAAGTGACAGGCGATATAATATGCAAGTATAGCAGATGAGTATAAGTATCATAACAATATAAATACAACTTGCAAGCTTCAATATATGAGCAAATAGACTAAATAATGTACAAATAATAAATGAAGGTATAGGTAGTAGGCTATCAAGTATAAGTGCATAATAAAATGAACAATGATTATAACCTACTATGTCAAACATAACGATGTCCACATTCACTCACCCAACGATGTTAAGCTATTGCAATAAGGAAATGCTAATACAATAAAGAGATAATGCTAGTAATAAATAACTGCTCAACCAAACACTCCACAACATCTTCACAAGTACAATTGATTTTTATGTCGACATAGACTTAACAAAACACATAGTGTCGAGACGCAAGCACTCGATCGAAATCAAGTACAAACTAACGACTGGAACGCTTATTTGTGGGGTAGCTAAACTCGCAGGCACCACCGTGGTGACCAAACGGTGGCAATGGCACGTCATGGCCACTTCTAGAGTATTTAAGCACAATCATCCCTAGGTCATACGTAGGACTATCCAAGCCCATACTCAGTCTTCGCCCATACTGGCAGAACAAACAAAAGAACTGAGGCATAGCTCAGGTCAAACTCTGAGTGGCTAACACCAACACAAACAACAAACTAAACTAGGGCGCACGTTGTTGTTCGACCATGAAGTTATCCTACAGTCATTGTACTAACCCTCCTGAGTGTGCCACCAGCGGAACCAGACGACACTCCACATACATTCAAACAGTATTTTTCATAAAAGTAGAGTTACATACAATGTAGGGCACGCCAACTAGGGGAGGCGAACAACTCACAACTCTACACAACCAAAACACTACACAAACCTCACCTCTGCTAAATTCATAGAACCACTAAGTGGTTACGTATAATCATATGCTTTAAGTGTGATAAACGCATCAAATTAGGGATCTTAATCACTCCACAGTCCTAGAATAGAATTTAGGTTAGACACCTTATGATTGGTAGCGCGAACATGATTTAACAAACATCGTGTCGTTAAATTATCTTGAAGTGGATACTGCTAACGGCGTCCATTCAGTCATTCTACCTGATCAAACAATGATCAATCATCGCCTCTGCCAAGGTCATGGAATCACTAAATGGTTATGTATAACCATATGAGTTAACTGATTGGATTTGAGTTTGACGACTCATATGGTTGGCAGCACAGCCATTATTTAACAGACATCGTGTCGTTGATAAATTATCTTGAAGTGGGCAACGCTAACTCTGTACAACTATTCTACCCTAAGTCGACAAGGCATTCCACAGAGTGGGAATCTTCACCATCGAAGGTCTCTGCCTCAAGCTTCGCGATTTACGCCAATGCACGATCGTCATTGATTTTGCACACGATCGTGGGATTTACTTGTACAGTTCTAGGGTCAATATCTTTGAATCAAATCAAGGGTTGGGGATTGTCTACCTCATACACATCAATTGTTGGTGGGTGCGACTACGACCTATAAGACATCGAGCCATTATTAAAGTATTATTTAAATCGGCGATGCATTCTAAATTTGACGATTTTATCATAAGTCCAAACTATGTAATGACGTGCTCGATTCCATCATTGTCATAAGTCTTCGCTGCAACAACACTGCTTATTTCATCACACAATCTCCGCGGGTTTCATCACGAGATGCACCGTTGATGTGACCGCATAATTTAATATTATTTATTGACGAGCGAGTGTTGTTAATTTGACTGTGCGCATCATTATCATTCATCAACGTGTGACCGCCATTATTGGATCGTATGCCTCAATATTATTTATTGTTGCACGATCGTTGTTATTTTTACAGCGGGCGCATTAATATTTATTTACCGTCGCGCTATCATCGTTGTTTCGACCGCGCTTGCATTAATATTTATTTACCGTCGTGTTATTGTCGTTGTTTCGACCGCGTGCAAATTAATATTTATTTGTCGTCGCGTGCTCGTCGTTTTTTTGACCGTGCGTGCATTAATATTTATTTATCGTTGTGGGCTCATCGTTGTTTCGACCGCGAGCGTGTTAATATTTATTTAGCACGTCGCACCCGAGACTCGCAAAGAGGGGTCGCAAGGACCCACTCAAAATTATCTGCGGCCACGCTGAGCACAATTATACTCGGGTGTCCGCGGGTTCGCCGGAAAAATGGGGAATTTGCAAACCTAAGATCTACGTGGAGGGAGGAGTCGAGGAAGAACTCACGGGGTGTCCATGCATGGAACCAAATAGTCGGGTATGAGGCATTTGAACGTCACTCCCGGCCATAGTCGGATCTCGTCCACGTCTCCTTGGAGGGATGCTGGTATCTGAAATGGAGATAGTTGTTGTCAAGCCATAGAGAAGTGCAGCGGGCTGCCATGGGAGAGGAGGTATTCGCCGGGGTTAAGCTCTCCGGAGTTGTGGAAGAACTCGCCGGAGAAAAAAAAAAGGGCGGCAGGAAATGGAGCTGTACGGAAATACGCCGGATCTTGCGGGTAGGAGCTTGCCCTAACCGAGGAAGGAGGAGATCGGCCAGATGAGGAGGAGCTCAGATCTGGAATAAATGGAGAGCTCGGCCATGGATGTTGCAGAGAGAGAGAGATAGCTTGGAGGAGGTTGCGGCTTGGTTTAATTGAGTGAGTCGCGACCCGGAGATAGAAGAAGGGAGAGCTCGGGTTCTTTCATCCAGAGGAGATCTCACCGGCAACAATGGCGGAGCTGCTCGGATCTGGAAAGGGGCGTCAGAGTTGACAGGCGACCAGAGCTTGGATTCGGCCATGGAGGTTGTAGAGAGAGGTGGGGAGAGAGAGCTTGCCGGGGAGAGGGAGAGAGATCAGAGCCGGAGCTTGGGATGAGAGATGGTCGGCGCTAGGATCCAGTCGGAAATGGAAGAATCGAGCTGAGACTCTCTGCGTGTATGTGTGTGTGAGAGAGAGAGAGAGAGCGGGGCGGGGGGGGGTGACGGCTGGGAGGAAGAGGGGAGTTCGGCACTTCTAACCTAACCAACATTTATGTTTATATAGTATATATATAATATGAGTGGCAAGTACGGGCCTCCAACCCGATGGCTACGCGGCACAGTACCCGGCCGGCGACGGCGGGATTCGCCCGCCCCCCAACCGTCTGCTTTTTTAAATTAAAAGCATTAATAAAATAAATTAAAAATTAATTAATTAAAAATTTAAATTGAAATGGTGGAAAAATTAAATTGAATTAATTAAAAAAAATTTACATTGCTCTTCGAATAGACCGCTCATATGTCTAATGATAACCTTCCTTGAATAGACTGCTCACATGTCTAATGATAGCCTACCATAATAGGTGTAGGAGCTCTAATAAATAGTTTTTGAATTTTAATGGATTTTCATCATTACTCTAAATTTGGGAATAATACAGTTACTTGAATAGACATTATATTTTATTTTATTTGAAATAGATTGTAATATATATCAAGTCATTAAAATTTAAAAATAATAGTATACTTGACATTTTTGAATGTTGCACCAAAGGCAAGTTTTCTTATATAGTAGTGAAAGATATAATAACAGTAGTAATAATAATAATAAATTTTAACTTTCAAACACTAGTACAAAGTCCTAGAAGATCGGAAAATTATCCCGGAAGGGCTCGTCGATACTTCATGGATCGGGCTTGCGGATTTCGCGTGTGGCGGTTACTCGCGTAACTCCCATGACTTTAATGGGGAGATGGCGGTTCGGCTGTGTGCAGCCCGGTTTTCCTATAAATTGGGGTTAACCCATCATTTGCCCCCCCCCCAAAGACTTCGGAGTCCAAAGCCGAAACGAGTGGAGTTTGTGGGATTTTACCCTTGTGCAGATCTGTACCATAATGACGGGTTTACAGTGAAAAGGTATGGTGAAAGGTTGAATCGTAGCGAGAACCACGATGGGCGCATGAACGGGGGCGACCAGACAAAGCGGGATGCCAACCTTCGTGTGGGGTATGCATGTGGGTCGCTCCCCGCGCGTGAGGAGTGCGTGCGCGAGTTGCACCCTGTGCGATGCACGTGGGTTGCGCCCCGCACACGGTGCGCGTGCGCAGGTTGTGTCTCGCACGGTGCGCGAGGGTTCGCCCATGCGTGGTGCGCGGGGGTTGCTCCTGGCATGGTGGGCGCACGTCGCGCCCCGCGAGCTATGCGCGGGTTGTGTCTTGCGCATCGCACGCACAGGGTGCGCCTTGTGAGCTGCTCACACAGGTTGCTCCGACGCGTTGTGCGAGTGCGCAGCTTGTCTTTCTACTCCTGACGCGTGGTTCAGAGCTCCTGAGGTGTCCTCTCGACTAGACTTTAACTTGTTAATTTTCGCATGGTTTTCCCGATTCTGAGGCGTGTTGTTCGCGGTAGGCCGATGCGTATGCATTCCACTCTCACTGCAGAGCAAATTATTTCTTGGAGGGGGCGCTACAACATTCCCTCCAGTCTTGAAGTCAAGATTCCTTGGGGCGAGCAGCGGGTGTAGAGTCCCTCGATGGGCTGAATGACTTTATGTGAATCGTCTCTTAAGGTCGGTCTTCGGTTACCACCGTGCGAAGAAGTCACAAAAATCTTGAAAAATTGCGGGGTTCCGGCGTCGCAGTTTACCCCCTTAGCGATGACGCGCATTATGGGACTGATTGTCTTTTCCACGAACATGGTTCACGGTTCTCGCTGGAGCTTTTCAAGGAATTGTGTGATATTTATGTCGACAGTGGTGTTCGTATCAAGCTTCATAACAACAAGACTTGGTTGGTGTCTTAGAGTCGGACGAGCAGGTGCCACGGGAACACAGTGTATGGATACATCTAAAATCTCTGGGAGTGGCTCAAGCTTTGGAGCTCCCTTCTAGACCGATACCGTCGAATGAAGAGTCGTGAGCGGGACTTTACACCAATGCTCGGGGTTGGGGCTCCTAACAAACTTGCGGGCCATCTGTTCATTTTTCATTTCTTTGTTCATGTAAGGAAAGCGTTTGCTGCTATGTGGCCTTTCTGCGGATTCAGATCATTTTGTCGCTGCTCCGTCGGGTCGTGATCGGATGAGAAAGTTGGTGTTCGAGAGCCATGGAGATTTTTCCACGGCGCATCGCCATGCTAACCTGCAGAAGGGCGTTCGGGCGCGACCCCTAGCAATTCCTGGGTCGGCAGTGGGGGGCCACTAGGACGTGGTCCCGAGGAGGCGGTGAAGAGCGGATCTTCCAACTGGTGGCGAGCAGGGGCGCAGTCCTTGGCAATGATGCAACGTACTGCGGAGAGAAGGACGGACCTTTGATTATCGGTAGCGGGAGGCCGTTGAGACATGGTCCCAAAGAGGCGGTGAAGACCAGATCTTCGAACCGAATTCCAATATGACCATTCATACATTTGTTATTGATATAAATTGAGGTGCTAATAGTTAAATGAAATGCGCGGCATTTTCTCGTAAGTGATTTTCACGTTATAAAATCATTCACAAAATTGCATTAAATCTCCTATGATGAAACGAATGAGAAAGTGTCACTTTGAATTCACATTCTTTTGAAAGTTTTGTGATGTCGTACAATTCATATGAGAAATTTTCAAATCATGAAATTATTAATATAATTAAAGATCCCCCATGAGTTTATTTTTAAAAAACTCTAATTTCATTGTTATATACCTTGCGCCTGTTCTGCACTCCATTAACTATTGTTATATATTATGAGGATTTATTCCGGGTAATCGTATGCTTAAAAAGAGGCGGTGGGGGAAATATTTTTTCTCTTAATGCTTATCTGTTGCCGCTACCAACTCTTCTCCTTACATCGGTGTTGCCGCTACCAACTCTTCTCCTTACATCGGTGGTGTGACTGGTGTCGCGGATAGGGCTCATGGAGCAGAACTTCTTTTCTACTCTCATCATCTCCCTCTCTTGATTTTACCTTATCGAGCAAGATCCCCGTCGTTGCTGGTCTTAAAGCTTGGCAAGGTTTTGCTTGGCCTGGGATTCGTAGGGCTTGTGTTTCTGGGCGGAATCGGTGCCCAGAATGGTTTTAATGTGCTGTGAGTTTTCTTTCTCTCCCCCTCACCTCTTTCGTATCAAATTTACTGCATATAATGGGTCATCTAGAGTTGAGATATGGGATTTTTCTACTATTGCCTTGTTTTCTACATGGATTTGGGGGAGTTCTTTTCGCCCCTTTTTGCCGGCAAGCTGTACTGGGGGTTTATTGTTGTTGACTGGCCATGGTTACCCACATGTTAACATGATTTGTGAAGGTCGGCTGTGGTTCGGTTTGGCCTAGTTTTGCAATAGATTCTAGGGGTTCTCCCCTGTAGGCCTACTATTTTGATATCTTAAATTTATTGGCTATCTTGTTCAGGTTGGCCGGCTGTTAGAGCTATTATTTAAGAGGGGAGATTTGCCGGCTGTTTTAGTAACTGTTGTCTTTTTGTTACCATATATAATGACGGCAATAGTAATATGAGAAATCAGTGTGGTTTTGAATTGATGAATCAATTGGTAATGCTGATGTTTTCTCTTTTGATGTTGATCATTACATCAAATTTTATAATTTTAGAGAGATTGCTTTGCATATTGGTCAGCAATTCCTACCCGAACTAACATGGAGTTAGATGGGTTCTCTGGATTTATTCCTTGGTACAGTGCTTATTTTCCTTTTGGATTATGCTTTCTTGTATTTGAATGTTCGTTCATGGGCTAGTTGAGTAGCTTCCAAATGATGTCATCATCTTAATGAACATTGTAACTATAGCAAGGTGCAGCCCCGATAAATGATATGAATTCTATACAGATATCGTGGAGGACGGCATCTCAAAAGATATACGACAATGACATGTGTTGCGATGAAATAATGGCTGATGGTGAGAGCTATCTGTTTACGTTTATGCTTTATTGCTCTCTTTTTCATTATGTGCCCTCTTATGATTAGCATGTGAAACACATGATTACCTGTTTATTATTTGCATGGAATACTTGTACATCACTGATAGTGATTACTCGTATATGTGTGGCCTTATAAAGGCAAGCAGGCGATTTGCTTCCGAGGGGATTAAGAAATATATGAACCCTAAGTATAGAAATGAAATGTACAGTAAACAGAAATAAGAATGCATCGATGCAAGGTACTGATAATGGTATAACTGAACATGAATGCGCATACAAATACTGATGAATTGCCAAACCAGTCGAGCCTGAGGGCATAAACGTGTGTTGTACGTACTAGTTTTGGTATACTGATGACCCGGAAGGGTCGGGCCCAAAGAATGAAATACTGAAATACGGATATGAATATTGATACGGTGGCAGTTACCCTTATCATGACCTAAAGTAAAATATACCATAAGATTGATAGTTATACAGATAGAACTGAGATAGGGTTACAGTTACATAGTTTTACAGTTACATTGCTTACATAGTTTTCATGATTACAGTTATATTGCTTGCATTGCTTCATGATTACACTGATACTACTACTGCTAATATTTCCCTATAACTGTTTATATAGTTTTTATGAATACTAATACGACAGAGATAACATTGATACACAGTTTTAGGACAGGTATGTAAATTGGTTAGTAAAGATATATGTTTATGACATTGTTATAGCTTTTACATGTGTTTATGTATACATCAATTAAACAGGTATTCACGTCACTTAGTCATATTGTTATGACTAAGCTCGTCGTCATTTTGTACAGGTAATTGATATGACCTTGGCTACGTAAAGAAAAGTGAAGTTGAACTTGAAAGAATAGAACGGACTCATGGAATGCTTCAATTTATGAGGTACGTCTTATTATGTGTTTTATTTTATACTCACTAGCCTTATTTCATCCTAGGACAACTGTCTTGAAAGTAGCTTAGATACGGAATAAAGTGAGGTCCAAAAATGGAGGCCTTACAATTGGTATCAGAGTCAGGTTTTCAAGAAGTTCGGCTACAGTGAGTACTGAATAATTACATATGATAAGACGTTAAGAGAGTCGCACAATGAATTAAGGCAAAGAGTGCAAAAAATGAACTCACGATGAATTAAATGTTAGATGTCTACAGAGTATAAGAATAAGTAACTGAATTGGATACGGACATAAAAAGAACTATATATACGGGAAGCCAAGTAGAAAGTGATATTGGTTTGCATACACGAGGCATATTAAAAAAAATTTACAGTCTTATAAGTAGAAATGATTGAGATGAAAGATCATATGAACATAACTGTCGAATTATGTTAATACATTTTAAAGAAAGATAGATATATGCAAAATGGTTGAACATGTAAGAATGGGTGCACAAATGAGGAGCTCTAAATTAACTATTTTCAATAGAACCATTGTTTGTAAGAATTATAAAGAAGATTTTGATAGGAAATGTTATCATGGTACGTCGTCTTGGCATCAAGTTATTACCTACATCGGAATAGGAAATGATGGATAGAAAACTGCAATAATTACAAGTTAGTAGTTGGTAAGACAAAGATAAATCAGATAAATGGTGAAATTTACATGTGATAGCAAAAACAATAAACGAATTGAAAATGATGCAAATAACTGTAATGAAATATGACTTCGGCATTGAACAAAAATATGAACGTCGTGAGGTGACATGACATGAAAAGGTTCAAAGAACAAAATGACACAAGTATACAATATTGGGTGTAAAACCCAAATTGATGCACATCGCGATAGGGTGGTGTACGATGGCATATGAGTCGGCAAGATAAATATATGAGGGTTCATATTGTCCATTCGTTAATATGATGATGAAATTGTGATGTAATGCAATTGACTTAAGTATCCCTTTAATGTGAAAAGTAAGGTTGATCGAAGAATAAAAATATAGTAATTTAGAAAACAAAGTAATAGATTTCATTCGAAGATATATGTGATATACGAATATAGATCAAAGCACATCAATGTAGGTAAATCGAAACGATGCGAACAAAAGTTATAGATTTAGATAAGTATTTTGTGAAACAGTTAAAAGAAATGTGTATGGAAAATAAAATTCAACATGATGTACGGATCTATGATGTGACTTGTGATGACAATAAATTTAAATTGCGTATAATGAAATTTTAATGTCATGGATACATAAATTCTTCAATTACAAACAATATTTGGTATATGCAAGCATATGTAAGGCATTGTCATATGACAAAAATCCGACTCAACACTTTATGCATAACATAGGAAATTGTTTGTATAACGAGTTTCAAAGACTAGATATGGTAAGCCGACGACATTGAAAGAAATTGTATGGGATAGGTTCGTTGCATGAAAGCACAAACTTATGACGATGTTACGAATAACACAATGTTATAAAAGTTTTAAATTAAAGACAACATTGATGAATGGGTCCTGAAGGTTACCTCGAAAATGATGTCTAGAAATGTTTTCATAGTTAAATAATTCGCTCAATTAATGATCAAATCGAATTGACCCATCGCAACATTGATTTTGTATCATATTTTCGGGGACGAAAATCTTTATAAGAGAGAAAGAGTTTTGTAACGACCAAAATTCCAATATGACCATTCATACATTTGTTATTGATATAAATTGAGGTGCTAATAGTTAAATGTAATGCGCGGCATTTTCTCGTAAGTGATTTTCACGTTATAAAATCATTCACAAAATTGCATTAGATCTCCTATGATGAAACGAATGAGAAAGTGTCGCTTTGAATTCACATTCTTTTGGAAGTTTTGTGACGCACTACAATTCATATGAGAAATTTTCAAATCATGAAATTATTAATATAATTAAAGATCCCCCCATGAGTTTATTTTTAAAAAACTCTAATTTCATTGTTATATACCTTGCGCCTGTTCTGCACTCCATTAACTATTGTTATATATTATGAGGATTTATTCCGGGTAATCGTATGCTTAAAAAGAGGCGGTGAGGGAAATATTTTTTCTCTTAATGCGTATCTGTTGCCGCTACCAACTCTTCTCCTTACATCGGTGGTGTCGCGGATATGGCTCATGGAGCAGAACTTCTTTTCTACTCTCATCATCTCCCTCTCTTGATTTTACCTTATCGAGCAAGATCCCCACCGCTGCTGGTCTTAAAGCTTGGCAAGGTTTTGCTTGGCCTGGGATTGGTAGGGCTTGTGTTTCTGGGCAGAATCGGTGCCCAAAATGGTTTTAATGTGCTGTGAGTTTTCTTTCTCTCCCCCTCACCTCTTTCGTATCAGATTTACTGCATATAATGGGTCATCTAGAGTTGCGATATGGGATTTCTCTACTATTGCCTTGTTTTCTACATGGATTTGGGGGAGTTCTTTTTGCCCCTTTTTGCGGGCAAGCTGTACTGGGGGTTTATTGTTGTTGACTGGCCATGGTTACCCACATGTTAACATGATTTGTGAAGGTCGGCTGTGGTTCGGTTTGGCCTAGTTTTGCAATAGATTCTAGGGGTTCTCCCCTGTAGGCCTACTATTTTGATATCTTAAATTTATTGGCTATCTTGTTCAGGTTGGCCGGCTGTTAGAGCTATTATTTAAGAGGGGAGATTTGCCGGCTGTTTTAGTAACTGTTGTCTTTTTGTTACCATATATAATGACGACAATAGTAATATGAGAAATCAGTGTGGTTTTGAATTGATGAATCAATTGGTAATGCTGATGTTTTCTCTTTTGATGTTGATCATTACATCAAATTTTATAATTTTAGAGAGATTGCTTTGCATATTGGTCAGCAATTCCTACCCGAACTAACATGGAGTTAGATGGGTTCTCTGGATGGATATATTTCTTGGTACAGTGCATATTTTCCTTTTGGATTATGCTTTCTTGTATTTGAATGTTCGTTCATGAGCTAGTTGAGTAGCTTCCAAATGATGTCATCATCTTAATGAACATTGTAACTATAGCAAGGTACAACCCCGATAAATGATATGAATTCTATACAGATATCGCGAAGGATGACATCTCAAAAGATATACGACAATGACATGTGTTGCGATGAAATAATGGCTGATGGTGAGAGCTAGATGTTTACGTTTATGCTTTATTGCTCTCTTTTTAATTATGTGCACTCTTATGATTAGCATGTGAAACACATGATTACTTGTTTATTATTTGCATGGAATACTTGAACATCACTGATAGTGATTACTCACATATGTATGACCTTTTATAAAGGCAAACAGGTGATTAGCTTCTGAGGGGATTAAGAAATAAATGAACCCTAAGTATAGAAATGAAATGTACGGTAAACAGAAATAAGAATGCATCGATGCAAGGTACTGATAAGGGTATAACTGAACATGAATGTGCATACAAATACTGATGAATTGCCAAACCAGTCGAGCCTGAGGGCATAAACTCGTGTTGTACGTACTGGTTTTGGTATACTGATGACCCGGAAGGGTCGGGCCCAAAGAATGAAATACTGAAATACGGATATGAATATTGATACGGTGACAGTTACCCTTATCATGACCTAAAGTAAAAGATACCATAAGATTGATATTTATACAGATAGAACTGAGATAGGGTTACAGTTACATAGTTTTACAGTTGCATTGCTTACATAGTTTTCATGATTACAGTTACATTACTTAACATTGTTTGCATTGCTTCATGATTACACTGATACTACTACTGCTAATATTGTCATATAACTGTTTATATAGTTTTTATGAATACTAATACGACAGAGATTACATTGATACATAGTTTCAGGACAGGTATGTAAATTGGTCAGTAAAGATATATGTTTATGACATTGTTATAGCTTTTACATGTGTTTATGTATACATCAATTAAAGAGGTATTCACCTCACTTAGTCATATTGTTATGACTAAGCCCGTAGTTATTTTGTACAGGTAATTGATATGACCTTGGCTACGTAAAGAAAAGTGAAGTTGAACTTGGAAGGATAGAACAGACTCATGGAATGCTTAAATTTATGAGGTACGTCTTATTATGTGTTTTATTTTATACTCACTAGCCTTACTTCATCCTGGGACAACTGTCTTGAAAGTAGCTTAGATACGGAATAAAGTGGGGTCCAAAAATGGGGGCCTTACACTGGCAATGCCGCGACCTACTGCAGAGAGAAGGGCAGACCTTCGATCGTCGGCAGTAGGACACTGCTGGGACGTGGTCCCGAGGAGGCGGTGAAGAGCGGATCTTCAAACCGATGGCGGGCGAGGGCAAATGCCCTAACAACGTCGCGAACTACTGCAGAGAGAAGGGAAGACCTTTGATCATCGGTAGTGGGAGGCCACTAGGACGTTGTCCCGAAGAGGCGGTGAAGAGTGGATCTTTGAACTAGTGACGAGCGCGGGGGGCAGGACCTGACAACTTCGCGACCTACTGTAGAGAGAACGATATACCTTCGATCATCGGTAGTGGGAGGTCGTTGTGTCGTAGTCCCGAGGAGGCGATGAAGAGCATCTCTTCGAACCGGTGGTGAGCGAGGGGGGCAAACCCTGGCAACACCGCGACCTACTGCGAAGAGAATGACAGACCTTCGATCGTCGGTAGTGGGAGGCCGCTGGGACGTGGACCCGAAGAGGCAGTGAAGAGTGGATCTTCGAATCGGTGGCGAGCGAGAGGGGCAGGACCTTGCAACGTCGCGACCAACTAAGGAGAGAACGGCAGACCTTCGAACGTCAGCAGTGGGAGGCCGCTGGGACTTTGTCCCGAGGAGGCGATGAAGAGTGGATTTTCAACCAGTGGCGAGCGAGGGGGAAGGCCCAGGCAACATCGCGACCTACTGCAGAGAGAAGGTCAGACCTTTGATCGTCGGCAGTGGCAGGCTGCTTGGACATGGTCCCGAGGAGGCAGTGAGGGGAGAACCCGGGTGTTGTTTTGACCCACTACTTGGGAGAAGGACAGGCCTCTGATTTGTTGTAGTAGGAGGCTCGCGAGGGATCGCCTATGTTGCTACGTCGAGGATTAGACCATGGATGCGTCCCTGTAAGAACAATGTTAAGAGCAATCATAACACTTAATAGTTATAGAAAAAAATGGTTTGTGCACGAGAACTGGCTTATGACTTTATAGAATTAGTTGTTGCGCACGAGAACTGGCTTGCGACTTTATAAAGTTAGTTGTTGTTTGCTTAAAGAAAATTGTTCGGCGATGTTCAGAAAATAAAACATGAAATGGCATTGTGGCCCTTTTGTCCCGAAGTTTCTCCTAGGGCCCTCCTGACCCACTTTCTTGTATCTTGATGGTATACGAAGCCGCTCCTTTGCCTGTGATGTAGGTAGCACATTTGGGCTGCTTCTTGGTTTCCTCTTGCGACTGCGGCTCCTGCTGGTGTGGCGAACTTCATGGACAAATGGGGAATTGACGGAATTGATCCAAATGCAGCCTGAAGTGGGAGCCCGAAGATCCCATTGTATGGTGACTCTATCTCTACTGCCATAAACTGAACCTGATGAGTTGCTTGCTTTGGAAATTCTCCTAAGGTAACTAGGAGGGTGATTGTTCTCTTGACTAGCACTGGTCCTCCATTAAAACCGTAGATCGGGCCAGCCGCTGGTTGGAGTTTCTCCTTGGGGATGCACATTCCTCGAACTGTCGGCAAGAACATTATATTTATCGAGCTTTTGTTATCCAGTAATATCCGCTTAACGCGGGAGACTGTGTCTCTGATCTCGGCCTTTATGACGAGTGGACCCTGGTGTGGTGTTAACAATCCCTTGAGGTACTTGTCTCCGAAGCTGATCTTTTCCTTCGCTGATGCACTTGGATCGGGCGTACTCTGAGCGAAAGAATTTATCGTAGCAAACAGTGACCCACTGTGGTCTCCATTATTCCCACAACTTGTCTGCCCCCCATGTGCTTCTTAACATGCAAGTGGCTGCTCCCTCCTTTGCTAAGCTGGCGGGCCTCTTGCTTGGTCCTGAAGAAACCTCCTTAGGACCCCCCTGCCAGATGAGTCGTTTGATCTCATCCTTTAACCTGACACATTCTTCCGTTAAGCGCTCTGTCCCCTTGTGAAATTTGTAATATTTTGTTCGATCTCCTTTTCCTACAGGGACTTCTCGAGGCATCCATAATGTTGGGTCATCACGAATTGCGTAAAGCATGTTAGCACGGGTGGTTTTAAGCTGGGTGTACTCCTGGTATTTCCTGGGGGGGCCAGTCCTCGCGATGATCCTGCTGGCAGGGGTTGTCTACAGGCTCCTCTTAACGTCTTGGGGGCGGTCCTTCTCTTTTCCTCTTAACTCCTCCTTCAAACTGTCTTTGATGAGCCTCAATCGCCTTGTCGGCAGCAATCTGCGCTTCGACTTGGTGCATAAAGTCCGGATAGTTGGGGACCGTTTCCATCATTAACGTTGAGTATAATCCTCCAGACCGGAGCCCCCCGAGGATGTCCCCGCGTAGGAGTCCCGGGTCCACCCCTGGTATCTGTCTAGCTTCTGTGGTGAACCAATAGAAAAACTCCTTGAGGGTCTCTCCCCGTTCTGGCAGATTTAGGAGAGATGGGAGGGATCCTTTATAATATGGAGGTTTGTTATGAATTGGTACAGGAAATGCTGGGTGGGCAGGGCAAAGTTCCGCACGGTTCCTTCTTTGAGCGAGTGGTACCACGTTCTCCCCTGTCCTTTCAAAGTGGCGGGGAAGACTTGGCAGAACAACTAGTCGGGCGTGTTTTAGATGTGGTGTGTTATGGTGAAGTGATTCACATACTTTAAGGAATCTTTGGTCCCGTCGCATGATTCGATGATTGGAACCTTGAAACCTGTGGGGCCGGCTATGCTAGCACCTCTGGCACTAAAGGTGATCTGCTCCTTATCGGGCGGTGGATTTGCGCCCCTTGACGACCAACTTGGTCGAACTCTTCTTCAAACAGTTCTCTTACTTCTTCTCGGGTCATCCCCTTGTTAAACCCTCAGGGGCTCCCATCCCTGGGTGCTGGTGGAGGAGACCGTCCCTAGAAACCCTGGTCTGACGGGAGGGATGCTCAGTGTTGGCTTCTTGTGAGGATTCAGGATCTTCCTTCTCCTGAGCTTATGGTACATTCTCTGGGGCCGACACTCTTGCGAGTTCCTAGGCGACAGTCATCCCTCTGAGGAGGGAGAGCATTACAGCAAGGTGCTCCTCCAAATGATCGTTTCTTCCAGCGAAATTAACATTCGAGGCGGCGACGTCTTCCTCTTACTGCGGTGCGTTGACAAGGGAGTGTGACTCGCCAAGCTCGGCACACTCTCGATGTGTTGACCCCTGAGTTGTTCGAGTGATGTGCACGTGCCAGATCAAGTAATAAACTACGTAAGTGCACGTGTCAGATCAAGTAATAAAGAGTGAGTGAAGATCGTTCCCACGGAGAGGTGATTAATCTAAGGCTCACAAATACTAGATAGTCCTCTTCTTTAAATCCAAGTTAGATGATTTGAATGAGTTTAAAAATAAATAAAATTCTAAAGGAAAATTACTAAGACTTTCTAAAATTACTATTTATCAAGTTTTGGGAAAAAACGGTCTTGTATATATTTTGATTTCCTAAGTCTATAATGATGGATCAAAAGGAGATATTTATGAGAGTTCTAGTTGTACTTTCCTGTAACGATTTAAAGGTAGAGATCTGTATCTCTCGATATCGGAAATCACTATACTCATTGTTCTCTTGTCATCTCTAACTCAGGCGAACAAAGAATACGATAATAATAAAAATCAAAGTTGATAACGGAGAGGTGAAATCTCTTTCTCCCTTTCTGCTATATCGATTTGATGATACACTTACGCCTCTCCTCTCTCGAATCTCGAAGCACAGTAAAACGAGCCGAAAACTTTGGTTAAAGATTTACGTGACTCCTATCTCG
This sequence comes from Platanthera zijinensis, assembly GCA_039513925.1. Taxonomy (NCBI): domain Eukaryota; kingdom Viridiplantae; phylum Streptophyta; class Magnoliopsida; order Asparagales; family Orchidaceae; genus Platanthera; species Platanthera zijinensis. The sequence continues at coordinate 121,426,541 of CM077098.1, forward strand.
AATTCCGCCACGTAGTTAAATATGTTTCATTCAAACACTCACAATTCTCCTCTCTCGAATCTCAAAATAAAGTATCGAATGAAATAATAATTTAAAGTTTTATCACAAGATCATCAACTAAATAAAGAAATCACATCAATCTTCTCATAAATCAAAATAAAAACAAAGATCTCATCACATAGAACACAATACTTTCAAAATACAAAACCTAGGGAATTTAGTTCATGCTTGTAGGAATACCAAAACAAATTAGAAAGATCTTACTACTCATGTTATTTAGAAATCTAAACAACACAGGAAAATCCTCTCTAATTCCTTCTTGATGAAGATCCGGTGAAGCCTTCTTCTCTTCTTTTCCCCAAAATCTAGATCTAGCAATAGGAATTCAAAATTATGAAAAAGAATCCTTTTTCTCTCTCACACCCCCTCTTTATACTCCTCCCCTCCAAAAAGAATAATTTTATTGCTGAAAGGTTGTCATCTATGCACTTGTAACTGCCAAAAATATGGAGGAATTCGGAATTCAAAATTTGAATTTCCGCAACTTGTTATAACAAATTTTCTGAAATGCAAAAATTTGTTATAACAAATTTCTTGTTGTCTAGAAAATTAAAACTGCACCAAACAGCCCCAAAACTGTTGCAACAATGTTGTGACAACTTTCTGGATTTCCCGTGAACTTGACCTGTGCCGCATCGAGGTGAATACATCAAGTTTCCTATGATGAAAACATATTCAAATGACGTTAATACCCTCAATTTTAAAAGATGTAAATATATTTAAATACAATACTTTTTATACGGATTCAATAAATTTTTTCATCAAAATTATATTATTTAGAGCACAAGATAACTTCTTTTTGAGAAGTTGTCACACCCCCACACCTAAACCTTTGTTAATCCCTAGCAAAGATGAATCATTACTAGCTCTTTGAGTGCGCGATTATCTAGCAACATAATTAATCTAAGTTTTTTTACCCTTTGCATTATGAATCAAAACTGCACAAGAGATTTGAATTGATAAAAATGTCAACCATTAAAAATTTCAACTATGCATAGATTCAGTAGTGTGATACAAGTAAAAGCTCTATAATGATTTCTAATGGTGTGTGCGCTCATCCTTAAACTCATCTATTCTCATTCAAACTAACTCATTAATTCTCTCATAAGAAGGAAAAGATAACAATAAGCTAAATCTTTGAGTTGACCTCCACAAGGGTTTAGTAGTTAAAAGAAAATCATAAGGACTTGAAATTTGATCGGCTTTGGCTTGATGTTGAAGTCGTAGTTTCATTTTGATGGGGTAAAAATATTCTCCTAGCCACAATTCTTAATAACTTAACCTATTATGGGGTTTACAATCACAATCATACATTTTTTAAGTCCATAGTTGGGTTCATTCCAAGCAGGTGCAAACACACTTAGGCCGCATATCACTATGACTTTTATCTATTTTTTTTGTAATTGTAATTATAATCATAGTTGTGATCATTTCAAGTATGAGTGCACATACCTAGGCCACATATCACTATGACACACCTTTTTTTAAAAACACCCATAGTTGGAAAGACTATCAAGATGTAACTAGTGAAAATATGGGAGAATTACACATGGTGATCATGAATCAAAATGAGAAGGCTCTGGCTCAAAACGACAGTGGAGAATGTAATTCAATTTAGAAGGTGGCCTTAATCATTGTATCAATGAATTATCCAAACCTACTGTCTTGGCCATCATCATTGACCCAGTTCTTGTTTACCCTTCCCCTTATGTTCGAAATTTAATAAAATTATTTTATAGGGTGCAAGTAAATTTAAGGAGTGGTGTGCATGATGGAAATACAAAATGGAGCTCTACATATCTTACTAACTTCAAAAGCAAACATTTAGAATTTTTAAGTTTGATGAATCTATCAATTCAATTAAATTATGTAAATATAAAAGTTTACTAAAGGTAAGACTCCACAGATTAATCATCAATAAATATATAATTCGCCACTCAAAAGGTGAAGGTTACTTCACATCACCCCCACACCTACACCTTTGCTAGTCCATAGCAAAATGCATATTAATATTGGTGTCTCTCAAGTAGTGCCTCTCACAAGATTTAGATCATGTAATTGAAGGCAATAAAAATAGATGCACTGAAATAAAATACTCCCCTGAAGTCAGTTGTTTCGAGCATCATTCATTATCAACCTGAGTGCCATATGATGTATGCCATGGTGGAGGGATTAACTCAAAACTTGGGGCATCCAAAATAATCTGCAAGAAGGAAAACCAGTACGGGAGAAAAGTAATCTTCAAGAGTGGATTAGTACCAATATAGAAATGACATTCTTATACTCCCACAAAGTTATGTACTACTATAAAACTTACAGATAAGATCAAAATATTGCACACTGTGTCCATGAAAACACTACAACAAATATGTCAATTAGGAACAAAAATTATGAAGGCATTATAATTTATTGCTAATTGGCTATAGATTTAGCCATGTAAATGATTTTTGTCTTTTGATACAAGATTATCAACGAATATTTTTGTTGATGATTTAGAAACAAATATATTTGTTGCAAAATATCATATGATAGTTAAGAAGGATTTATTTTGTGCTCAAAATTCATTGGTGAATAGTGAATGGTGAATACTCTCCCCCCTCCCTCAAATGTATGGAGGGAAAATAAAAAATTCCCCCCCAAAATTTTAACACCAATTTATAAATATATATTTACTTTATAATCAGCCCCAATTCATTTTCACGAACACCCAGTTCTATCCCGCGTCGCCCTCACTCCTCCAGTCGCCTTCCCGGCGTCGTCCTCCTCCCGCCAACCTCCCGTCGCACTCCGTCTGCCCCACTCCAAGCATCATCTTCCCATTGCCCTACTCCGGCCAGTTGCCCTCCTCCCGTTGCTCTGCTCCTGTTACAGCGCGTGCCCTAGATAGATCGCCCAGCTTGCCGGAAGATTATCTCCAGTGCCGCCATTCTTAGTTGGACGATCTCCCAAGGTAAGATTTGATGTTTTGTGCAAACTATTTCTGGGTTTGATTTCTCCCGTTTCTCCCTTTTCACCACTTCAATTTCATGCAAACTATTTCTGGCTTAAGAAGTTGGAATCTGTCATCCCTTTTTCATGGACCAGTTTTTGAAGATGTCCTCCGTTTATATATTTGTAGTTTCATTTGCCAACTTCTTACTTCACCAGGTTCTCTCTTTTAAAATTTTGTTTGATTTCTGATGTAATTGATAAAATTATTTGGGCCCTTATGAATGAAATAGGAGTTTGTCCGCATGTATGTTTCTAACAAAATGATGAGTATCTTCACTTCTGATTAATTTATTTTGTTATCACTTAGTTTAATCGGTCCTTATTGCTAGGAACATCATTCCTTTTAATGCTATACTTTAGTAGGAATATGAACGCACTCATTATATGTGAGAAAAGAAGCTTCAAACTACATTATAACATCAAATGTTGAATTATTTCAAAACAAGACAGTAAAATTTTGGCTAGGATACATCCACCTCAATCCTGCTCATGAAGTCACATTCCACCATATGAACAACACAATGTATTCACCTCATTTAATTATGCATAAATCCTTCTTTTACATTTAAGGCACAATCGACCATATGAATAACACAATGTATGCACCTCATATAATTATGCAATAAAAAATCGAAAGATGGTCTAAAGAAAAATCTCTATTTGAGAAAGACACATTCCAGAGCATATAAACACAATGCACTCATGTCATATAATTATGGATAAAATGCCTTCTATTTCAATTAAGAATGAAAAATTCCAGAATGTGAACAACACAATGTATTCGCGACCCTCATATAATTATAAAGAAATGTATTCTTTTTCAAATAATGAAGATACATTAATCCACCATAGAAACAACACAATGTTTTCACCTCATATAATTATGCATACATTACCTTCATCTTCAATCAATAAAATTATGCTCCCTATAAAAGGTAAAAATGATACAAAAATAGCTCTTTTCATGACAAGTTTTTAAACATTACCTCTGGACACAAAGGTTGTAAGAAAAGATCCTTCTCTGTGATTTTTTGAGATGTCTTACATTGGGAGACTATTTTAGCACCATTTCCATTGACCTTAAATCCCTCTCCATTCTCTATAGCCTGAAAAGAGATTACCACAAATAAATACAAAATTCATATATATTCTAGATCACTCAGGAATCAGGATAGTAGAAGTACCTCTATACGACCCCTCCAACCACATTCACTAGATCTGAAGCATGACCACAAGGCCAGTTTTCTGAAACATGGGATAGTGATGCAATGTGATTATCACATGATAGTTGAATACAAATCAAAATACCTGTAATTAGTAGTCAATAAAATATAAATTACCCATCTCCACGAATTTAAAATCTGTTACAAGCTAGCATGTGCAAAACTATAATCCACTAGTTTTACTTAAGATGTTATAATTGCATATATTTACTTCATGTATATATATAGATATATTTAGACTTTAATATGTTTCCATGGTGGTGTCAATTGGTAAGATGTTATAATTGCATATATTTACTTCATGTATATATAGATATATTTGGAAATTATATTACAGCTTTATGTGATGTTTAATTGAAGTTGATGGCTTGTATACATGTTTATAATAAATATGTAGTGAATAATAATTTTGTATGTTGTATATGCAGAATAACAATCATGCATTCAGATAGGAGATGGATTAAAAATCGTGTTTGTACAGGAGGATATGGTATTACAGATGAGTACAAAATGGGGGTGAGGGGATTTATAGAATTGTGCCAACAATATCCCGATTATATGGATCAAGGAAAAATTTGATGCCCATGTTGTGATTGTAGAAGCTTGAAATTTATTGTGCCTGATATGGTTAATTTTCACCTTATCTCTAGAGGATTTGAACGTGATTATATTAATTGGGTCAGGCAAGGGGAACCACCTTGGGATGAACCATCCATTAAAGTCTCTACTATTCATATGCATGAGCAGATTGTGTTTGAGCAAAGAGTCATGGAAGAGCAACAAGATTTTTTGAGGGATATGGTTGTTGATGTCGCTGGTCCAGAATTTAATTGGAATATTAGGGATGAACCACAAGATCCTAACCCGATGGCAAAGAAATTTTTTGACATGAAGGATGCTGCTGATAGTCCTCTTTGGCCTTGTTGTGAGAATTATTTAGTGTTGTCAGCATTGACAGAACTCTTAAATATCAAGTCTGAGTCAAATTTAAGCACAAAACATTTTAATCAATTTTTAAAGGTGTTTGGTCGGATGTTGCCTAAGGGACATAGGTTACCTGATAGCTTTTATTCATGCAAGAAGATGGTTGCTCCACTAGGTCTTGGACTTCAAAAGATTGATGCATGCAAAAACGATTGTATGTTGTATTGGAAGCGTGATGAAGTGTTACAAGAATGTCGGATATATCACCACCCTAGGTTTAAGCCTAGGAATAAATGTGGGAAAAGAAAGCGTAAATCTATACCATTTAAACAATTGAGTTATTTACCACTTACGCCAAGGCTACAAAGGTTGTATATGTCTAAAGTCACTGCAGAACATATGAGATGGCACAAGGAAAACATTAGTGAGGAGGGAAAATTATTCCATCCGAGAGACGGCGAAGCTTGGAAGCACTTTGATCGAACTGAATCTATATTTTCTGCCGAGCCACGAAATGTTAGACTTGGGCTTTCTACTGATGGTTTCAATCCACATAATCAAGGATCTAAACCTTATTCTTGTTGGCCGGTTATTCTCACACCTTATAATTTACCTCCATGGATGTGTATGGATAGACCTTATTTGTTTCTTACCTTACTCATGTCGGGTCCAAAGAGTCCAGGTAATAGCTTAGATGTATATTTACAACCTTTGATAGATGAGTTGAATACACTATGAAGTTCTGGGGTTGAAACTTATGACGTCTCTACAAAACAAAATTTTTTGATGAGGGCAGCACTAATGTGGACAATCAATGACTTTCCTGCATATGGAATGTTGTCAGGTTGGAGTACACATGGTAAACTAGCATGTCCATATTGCATGAATCATATCAAGTCATTTAGACTCAAACATGGTAGGAAACCATGTTTTTTTTATTGTCATCGTTTATTTTTGCCTTTAGATCATCCTTATAGATATCAAAAAGACAACTTCACTAAGGGAAGGATTGAGACAGATACACCTCTCATTTGCTTAATAGGTCATGAGCTTGAGGCAATAGTTGCAACATTACCATGCATTGAATTTGGTAAGACAAAGGACAAGTATAGATTGGAAGGGTTTGGTGAATCCCATAATTGGTTGAAAAGAAGTATTTTTTGCGACTTGCCATATTGGAAAACAAATTTAATACGTCATAATCTTGATGTAATGCACATTGAAAAAAATGTGTTTGATAATGTATTTAACACTATTATGGATGTAAAAGGTAAGACCAAAGATAATGTTAAAGCTCGTCTTGACCTCCAAAATATATGTAAGCGTCGAGATCTTGAGCTTAATGAGGTGAATGGAAAATATTTTAAACCTAAGGCAAGTTATGCATTATCAAAGGATGAAAAAGAAATTGTTTTGAAATGGATAAAAAACTTGAGACTTCCAGATGGGTATGCATCCAAATTAGGCAGCTGTGTTAATTGGGATGATTGTAGTATGTATGGAATGAAGAGTCACGACTGTCATGTTTTTATGGAGAGATTGTTTCCTCTTGCATTTCGGGATTTATTACCAGAATTTATATGGAATGTCTTGACTGAATTATCACAATTTTTTAGAGACTTGTGTTCAACTATTCTGTATGAATCAAATAAGAAAAAAATGGAGGAGAACATAGTCGTAATATTATGCAAGCTTGAGAAGATATTTCCTCCAGCTTTTTTGATTCAATGGAGCATTTGCCAATACATTTGCCATACGAAGCTAGGGTTGGTGGGACTGTTCAATATCGATGGTGTTGAAGCCAAAATTGACCGAAGTCAAAATTGACTTCCGTGGAGTTCGGGGTCCCAAAAAAGGGGTGACCGCACACCTACTACACTCAAATGAACGATCTAGGCTCTAGACTAGGAACGTAAGGGACAGACCCAAGGTCTCAGCGTGGAGGACCCACCGCATACCCGGAAGACTAACGAACTCTTCCCCTCCCAAGCCAAAAGCTGAGCTAAGACACCTTCGGAGGGCGCTTTTGGCTGACCGGAACATCTAAGGAGGGTCTCAAGACCGACTCTCTCCTATCCAGATGTATCTCCTTGGGTCTATACAAAATGCTCCTCGCCTGCCCTACTAAAGGCGCAACATCGCCGAGCAATTCTACAACACGCTGCCCAACTGGGCTGCAAACAGCGCGACTCCGCTGCCTTAAAAGGCTATCAACAGGCCAACAGGGGCTTCCCGGCATAAACCTCGGGGCTCCCACGGGACGAGCGGTTCGCGAGCACACCGCTCGCCCAAAGCAAAAAGAGTAAATCAGATATTCACAGAGCATCACAGATTATAAATTATTACAGGAATATGAATTCCGTACATCGGCACGCAGGCTGGCAAATATAAATAAAAATAGGCCTTCGAGGGCCGGCACAAGCTTGGGCTTAAGCCTGATATTCCCCGCTTGGTACTGCAACACCTGTACGCCAACGTCTCGACGAACGACTGCCAAATGAACGACAGTCGGCTAACATAAGCGGGCCAAACATATTTCGTACACCCCTTTTTCGGGGCTACGGTGCGCATTCCCTGCAAATAGACAATATCCAACTTCCATGGAGTCTTCTCCGGGAACCCCAGAACATCACTCATCCGGCTCATACGTCCGGACGGGCTTCACACAGAACATCACCAATTCGGCTCGTACGTCTGAATGGGCTTCACACAGCACATCACCAATTCGGCTCGTACGTCCGAATGGGCTTCACACAGCATGCCTAAATCCGTATTCCCGCTTCCGGATACTAGATGCAATTAATAGCGGGGACGTACACGTCAACCCGTCGGAGAGCTCCCTTCCCCCACCCGTTGGTGGAGAGGGCTTCCATGCAAACATGTAAATTGAGGGCTTCACCTGCCCGAGAAGAAACATCGTTACCCTTGGCGCGTGCTTGGCGGCTGTACCGGTGGCCGTTCTCCCTTTTAGGCCGAGCCTTGCTCGAGGCGGCGATGGCGATGGTCGACCTCTCTTTTAGGCCGAGCCCTTGCTCGAGGCGGCGATGGCGGTGGCCGACCTCTCTTTTAGGCCGAGCCCTTGCTCGAGGCGGCGATGGCGGTGGTCGACCTCTCTTTTAGGCCGAGCCCTTGCTCGAGGCGGCGATGGCGGTGGCCGACCTCTCTTTTAGGCCGAGGCCTTGCTCGAGGCGGCGATGGCGGTGGTCGACCTCTCTTTTAGGTCGAGCCCTTGCTCGAGGCGGCGATGGCGGTGGCCGACCTCTCTTTTAGGCCGAGCCCTGGCTCGAGGCGACGATGGCGGTGGCCGACCTCTCTTTTAGGCCGAGCCCTTGCTCGAGGCGGCGATGGCGGTGGCCGGCCTCCCTTTTAGGCCGAGCCCTTGCTCGAGGCGGCGATGGCGGTGGCCGACCTCTCTTTCTAGGCCGAGCCCTTGCTCGAGGCGGCGACGAGAAGAGGGGGCCGAGAGGAGCTCGGCCCCGCTGGAGGCGGCCTGGACGGAGGGAAGGAGGGAGGTCGAGCTTTGGCTCGGGCTTGCCGGCGGCGGCCATGGCAGAGAGAGAAAAGGGGGGCCGAGCTTTGGCTCGGGCTTGCTGGCGGCGGCCATGGCAGAGAGAGAGAAGCGGAGGAGCGGATTGCGTCGGGCTCCTCTTGGCCGGTCGACGAGAGAGAGGAGGAGCGGAGCTGGGCGGCGTCGGGCTCCTCTTGGCCGGTCGACGAGAGAGAGATCTGGAGAGGGGGCGTCGGGCTGCTGGCCGGTCGACGAGAGAGAGATCTGGAGAGGGGGCGTCGGGCTGCTGGCCGGTCGACGAGAGAGAGATCTGGAGAGGGGGCGTCGGGCTGCTAAGGCTGGCCGCTGGATCGGTAAAACCCTAAAGCTTTTTTTCTTTCCCCCTCCCCCACCCGTACCCCCCCCCCACACCTGTTATCTCCTTTCTTTTTTTGTTTTTACTTTTCTTTTCCCCTCTTTTCTCTTTCCCCGATGCCAGCTCTTCCCTTTTTCTTTTTTTCTTTTTTTGTTCTCTATCCGAGCCCCTTCCCCCCACCTGCTCTCTTTCCTATTGCTTTCTTCTTTCACCTCTTATACTTAATATATCTTCTATCATATATACCTATTATATTATATATATAACTCCCCCATAACTCCATCCCCTCTTATGCTTATATAATATATATATATATATAATATAATATATATATTATAATATTTAGCAAATATATATGTATTTTAAGCCTACGCGCACAAGGCCTCCGCACGCACGCACGAGCACCCGCACGTCCCCGAACGGGGCCACACCAAAACGTCGCTCGTAGCTCGCCCCAAGTCTGCCACTTGGGGAGGATCCCGCTCGGCCGAATATGGGGTTGTACACAATCCCCGCTCTTTTCGAGGTTGGTACAAGCTCGGAAAGAAATGGCCAATCCCAAATATTCGGCGAGCGGGAGCCGACCCAAAAGAAATTTTTTGAGAAAATCCAAAAAATTGCGTTCAAAACGCTAAACTTTTCGGGCACCTTTTGATCATTCTGAACCACTCGATACTTATAACGCTCCCTGCTACCGAACTGCCCTTATACACTTACTTACAATAAGTATACCTGGGGCCGAGCCCGGCTCGAGGCGTCGATGAAGTAGCTAAACCGAAGCGTCTCAAAAGCCAACCTTTCCCCCACAGGCGAGCCTTCGGACCTGCCAGCTTGATGGGAGCCTGCGCAGCGGGTCTACCTGGGGCCGAGCCGAGCTCGGGGTGTCGTAGAAGCGGCTAAACCAAAACATCTCAAAAGCCAACCTTTCCCCCACAGGCGAGCCTTCGGACCTGCCAGCTTGATGAGAGCCTGCGCAGCGGGTCTACCTAGGGCCGAGCCCGGCTCGGGGTGTCATAGACGTGGCTAAACTGTAGCATCTCAAAAGCCAACCTTTCCCCCACAGGCGAGCCTTCGGACCTGCCAGCTTGATGGGAGCCTGCGCAGCGGGTCTACCTGGGGCCGAACCCGGCTCGGGGTGTCGTAGACGTGGCTAAACTGTAGCATCTCAAAAGCCAACCTTTCCCCCACAGGCGAGCCTTCGGACCTGCCAGCTTGATGGGAGCCTGTGCAGCGGGTCTACCTGGGGACGAGCCGAGCTCGGGGTGTCGTAGACGTGGCTAAACTGAAACATCTCAAAAGCCAACCTTTCCCCCACAGGCGAGCCTTCGGACCTGCCAGCTTGATGAGAGCCTGCGCAGCGGGTCTACCTGGGGCCGAGCCGAGCTCGGGGTGTCGTAGACGTGGCTAAACTGTAGCATCTCAAAAGCCAACCTTTCCCCCACAGGCGAGCCTTCGGACCTGCCAGCTTGATGGGAGCCTGCGCAGCGGGTCTACCTGGGGCCGAGCCGAGCTCGGGGTGTCGTAGACGTGGCTAAACTGAAACGTCTCAAAAGCCAACCTTTCCCCCACAGGCAAGCCTTCGGACCTGCCAGCTTGATGAGAGCCTGCGCAGCGGGTCTACTTGGGGCCGAGCCCGGCTCGGGGTGTCGTTGAAGCGGCTAAACCAAAACATCTCAAAAGCCAACCTTTCCCCCACAGGCGAGCCTTCGGACCTGCCAGCTTGTTGGGAGCCTACGCAGCGGGTCTACCTGGGGCCGAGCCGAGCTCGGGGTGTCGTAGACGTGGCTAAACTGAAATATCTCAAAAGCCAACCTTTCCCCCACAGGCGAGCCTTCGGACCTGCCAGCTTGATGAGAGCCTGCGCAGCGGGTCTACCTGGGGCCGAGCCGAGCTCGGGGTGTCGTAGACGTGGCTAAACTGTAGCATCTCAAAAGCCAACCTTTCCCCCACAGGCGAGCCTTCGGACCTGCCAGCTTGATGGGAGCCTGCGCAGCGGGTCTACCTGGGGCCGAGCCGAGCTCGGGGTGTCGTAGACGTGGCTAAACTGAAACGTCTCAAAAGCCAACCTTTCCCCCACAGGCGAGCCTTCGGACCTGCCAGCTTGATGAGAGCCTGCGCAGCGGGTCTACCTGGGGTCGAGCCCGGCTCGGGGTGTTGTTGAAGCGGCTAAAACAAAACATCTCAAAAGCCAACCTTTCCCCCACAGACGAGCCTTCGGACCTGCCAGCTTGATGAGAGCCTGCGCAGCGGGTCTACCTGGGGCCGAGCCCGGCTCGGGGTGTCGTTGAAGCGGCTAAACCAAAACATCTCAAAAGCCAACCTTTCCCCCACAGGCGAGCCTTCGGACCTGCCAGCTTGATGGGAGCCTGCGCAGCGGGTCTACCTGGGGCCGAGCCGAGCTCGGGGTGTCGTAGACGTGGCTAAACTGTAGCATCTCAAAAGCCAACCTTTCCCCCACAGGCGAGCCTTCGGACCTGCCAGCTTGATGGGAGCCTGCGCAGCGGGTCTACCTGGGGCCGAGCCGAGCTCGGGGTGTCGTAGACGTGGCTAAACTGTAGCAACTCAAAAGCCAACCTTTCCCCCACAGGCGAGCCTTCGGACCTGCCAGCTTGATGGGAGCCTGCGCAGCGGGTCTACCTGGGGCCGAGCCGAGCTCGGGGTGTCGTAGACGTGGCTAAACTGAAACATCTCAAAAGCCAACCTTTCCCCCACAGGCGAGCCTTCGGACCTGCCAGCTTGATGAGAGCCTGCGCAGCGGGTCTACCTGGGGCCGAGCCGAGCTCGGGGTGTCGTAGACGTGGCTAAACTGTAGCATCTCAAAAGCCAACCTTTCCCCCACAGGCGAGCCTTCGGACCTGCCAGCTTGATGGGAGCCTGCGCAGCGGGTCTACCTGGGGCCGAGCCGAGCTCGGGGTATCGTAGACGTGGCTAAACTGAAACGTCTCAAAAGCCAACCTTTCCCCCACAGGCGATCCTTCGGACCTGCCAGCTTGATGAGAGCCTGCGCAGCGGGTCTACTTGGGGCCGAGCCCGGCTCGGGGTGTCGTTGAAGCGGCTAAACCAAAATATCTCAAAAGCCAACCTTTCCCCCACAGGCGAGCCTTCGGACCTGCCAGCTTGATGGGAGCCTGCGCAGCGGGTCTACCTGGGGCCGAGCCGAGCTCGGGGTGTCGTAGACGTGGCTAAACTAAAATATCTCAAAAGCCAACATTTCCCCCACAGGCGAGCCTTTGGACCTGCCAGCTTGATGAGAGCCTGCGCAGCGGGTCTACCTGGGGCCGAGCCGAGCTCGGGGTGTCGTAGACGTGGCTAAACTGTAGCATCTCAAAAGCCAATCTTTCCCCCACAGGCGAGCCTTCGGACCTGCCAGCTTGATGGGAGCCTGCGCAGCGGGTCTACCTGGGGCCGAGCCGAGCTCGGGGTGTTGTAGACGTGGCTAAACTGAAACATCTCAAAAGCCAACCTTTCCCCCACAGGCGAGCCTTCGGACCTGCCAGCTTGATGAGAGCCTGCGCAGCGGGTCTACCTGGGGTCGAGCCCGGCTCGGGGTGTTGTTGAAGCGGCTAAAACAAAACATCTCAAAAGCCAACCTTTCTTCCACAGGCGAGCCTTCGGACCTGCCAGCTTGATGAGAGCCTGCGCAGTGGGTCTACCTGGGGCCGAGCCCGGCTCGGGGTGTCGTTGAAGCGGCTAAACCAAAACATCTCAAAAGCCAACCTTTCCCCCACAGGCGAGCCTTCGGACCTGCCAGCTTGATGGGAGCCTGCGCAGCGGGTCTACCTGGGGCCGAGCCGAGCTCGGGGTGTCGTAGACGTGGCTAAACTGTAGCATCTCAAAAGCCAACCTTTCCCCCACAGGCGAGCCTTCGGACCTGCCAGCTTGATGGTAGCCTGCGCAGCGGGTTTACCTGGGGCCGAGCCGAGCTCGGGGTGTCATAGACGTGGCTAAACTGAAACATCTCAAAAGCCAACCTTTCCCCCACAGGCGAGCCTTCGGACCTGCCAGCTTGATGGGAGCCTGCGCAGCGGGTCTACCTGGGGCCGAGCCCGGCTCGGGGTGTCGTTGAAGCGGCTAAACCAAAACATCTCAAAAGCCAACCTTTCCCCCACAGGCGAGCCTTCGGACCTGCCAGCTTGATGGGAGCCTGCGCAGCGGGTCTACCTGGGGCCGGGCCGAGCTCGGGGTGCCGATGACGATCAAACCAACCCTATCCCCCACAGGCAAGCCTACGGACCTGCCGGCTAGATGGGAGCCTGCGCAGCGGGTCTACCTGGGGCCGAGCTAAGCTCAGGGTGCCGATGACGATCAAACCAATCCTATCCCCCACAGGCGAGCCTACGGACCTGCCAGCTAGATGGGAGCATGCGCAGCGGGTCTACCTGGGGCCGAGCCGAGCTCGGGGTGCCGATGACGATCAAACCAATCCTATCCCCCATAGGCGAGCCTACGGACCTGCCAGCTAGATGGGAGCCTGCGCAGCGGGTCTACCTGGGGCCGAGCCGAGCTCGGGGTGCCGATGACGATCAAACCAATCCTATCCCCCACAGGCGAGCCTACGGACCTGCCAGCTAGATGGGAGCCTGCGCAGCGGGTCTACCTGGGGCCGAGCCGAGCTCGGGGTGCCGATGACGATCAAACCAATCCTATCCCCCACAGGCGAGCCTACGGACCTGCCAGCTAGATGGGAGCCTGTGCAGCGGGTCTACCTGGGGCCGAGCCGAGCTCGGGGTGCCGATGACGATCAAACCAATCCTATCCCCCACAGGCGAGCCTACGGACCTGCCAGCTAGATGGGAGCCTGCGCAGCGGGTCTACCTGGGGCCGAGCCGAGCTCGGGGTGCCGATGATGATCAAACCAATCCTATCCCCCACAAACGAGCCTACGGACCTGCCAGCTAGATGGGAGCCTGCGCAGTGGGTCTACCTGGGGCCGAGCCGAGCTCGGGGTGCCGATGACGATCAAACCAATCCTATCCCCCACAGGCGAGCCTACGGACCTGCCAGCTAGATGGGAGCCTGCGCAGCGGGTCTACCTGGGGCCGTGCCGAGCTCGGGGTGCCGATGACGATCAAACCAATCCTATCCCCCACAGGCGAGCCTACGGACCTGCCAGCTAGATGGGAGCCTGCGCAGCGGGTCTACCTGGGGCCGAGCCGAGCTCGGGGTGCCGATGACGATCAAACCAATCCTATCCCCCACAGGCGAGCCTACGGACCTACCAGCTAGATGGGAGCCTGCGCAGCGGGTCTACCTGGGGCCGAGCCGAGCTCGGGGTGCCGATGACGATCAAACCAATCCTATCCCCCACAGGCGAGCCTACGGACCTGCCAGCTAGATGAGAGCCTGCGCAGCGGGTCTACCTGGGGCCGAGCCGAGCTCGGGGTGCCGATGATGATCAAACCAATCCTATCCCCCACAGGCGAGCCTACGGACCTGCCAGCTAGATGGGAGCCTGCGCAGCGGGTCTACCTGGGGCCGAGCCGAGCTCGGGGTGCCGATGACGATCAAACCAATCCTATCCCCCACAGGCGAGCCTACGGACCTGCCAGCTAGATGGGAGCCTGCACAGCGGGTCTACCTGGGGCCGAGCCGAGCTCGGGGTGCCGATGACGATCAAACCAATCCTATCCCCCACAGGCGAGCCTACGGACCTGCCAGCTAGATGGGAGCCTGCGCAGCGGGTCTACCTGGGGGTCTCCTCTCCAAACCAACTCCAACCCCCGAGTGAGCCTACAGCCCTGCCAGCTTGATAAGAGCCTGGTCAGCGGGTCTTCTCGGGGGTCTCCTCTCCAAACCAACTCCAACCCCCGAGTGAGCCTACAGCCCTGCCAGCTTGATAAGAGCCTGGTCAGCGGGTCTTCTCGGGGGTCTCCTCTCCAAACCAACTCCAACCCCTGAGTGAGCCTACAGCCCTGCCAGCTTGATAAGAGCCTGGTCAGCGGGTCTTCTCGGGGGTCTCCTCTCCGACACAACTATAAAGGAAACATAAAGATAATCCAAGAACTCAAAAGAAACTGTTAACCCGATCAACCAAGTAACAGTCCGACACGAGGCACCTCTACCCGCTACGTCCACCCTCTTGGGAACCAGAGGGGAGACGAAACGCTAGGATGGTTAAGATCGACTAAAGAGGAGTGGGAGGGGACTTCTTTCATCACATGACCCTGGTCGTCACTTGGTTCCTCCTCTATAGCCACGACGTTCGCATGAGTTCTTCCGTGCTGGTCACTCTCCACGCTCACCGCACCATAACTGTTGAAGCCAAAATTGACCGAAGTAAAAATTGACTTCCGTGGAGTTCGGGGTCCCAAAAAAGGGGTGACCGCACACCTACTACACTCAAATGAACGATCTAGGCTCTAGACTAGGAACGTAAGGGACAGACCCAAGGTCTCAGCGTGGAGGACCCACCGCATACCCGGAAGACTAACGAACTCTTCCCCTCCCAAGCCAAAAGCTGAGCTAAGACACCTTCGGAGGGCGCTTTTGGCCGACCGGAACATCTAAGGAGGGTCTCAAGACCGACTCTCTCCTATCCAGATGTATCTCCTTGGGTCTATACAAAATGCTCCTCGCCTGCCCTACTAAAGGCGCAACATCGCCGAGCAATTCTACAACACGCTGCCCAACTGGGCTGCAAACAGCGCGACTCTGCTGCCTTAAAAGGCTATCAACAGGCCAACAGGGGCTTCCCGGCATAAACCTCGGGGCTCCCACGGGACGAGCGGTTCGCGAGCACACCGCTCGCCCAAAGCAAAAAGAGTAAATCAGATATTCACAGAGCATCACAGATTATAAATTATTACAGGAATATGAATTCCGTACATCGGCACGCAGGCCGGCAATATAAATAAAAATAGGCCTTCGAGGGCCGGCACAAGCTTGGGCTTAAGCCCGCTATTCCCCGCTTGGTACTGCAACACCTATACGCCAATGTCTCGACGAACGACTGCCAGCTGAACGACAGTCGGCTAACATAAGCGGGCCAAACATATTTCGTACACCCCTTTTTCGGGGCTACGGTGCGCATTCCCTGCAAATAGACAATATCCAACTTCCATGGAGTCTTCTCCGGGAACCCCAGAACATCACCCATCCGGCTCATACGTCCGGACGGGCTTCACACAGAACATCACCAATTCGGCTCGTACGTCCGAATGGGCTTCACACAGCACATCACCAATTCGGCTCGTACGTCCGAATGGGCTTCACACAGCATGCCTAAATCTGTATTCCCGCTTCCGGATACTAGATGCAATTAATAGCGGGGACGTACACGTCAACCCGTCGGAGAGCTCCCTTCCCCCACCCGTTGGTGGAGAGGGCTTCCATGCAAACATGTAAATTGAGCGCTTCACCTGCCCGAGAAGAAACATCGTTACCCTTGGCGCGTGCTTGGCGGCGGTACCGGTGGCCGTTCTCCCTTTTAGTCCGAGCCTTGCTCGAGGCGGCGATGGCGATGGTCGACCTCTCTTTTAGGCCGAGCCCTTGCTCGAGGCGGCGATGGCGGTGGCCGACCTCTCATTTAGGCCGAGCCCTTGCTCGAGGCGGCGATGGCGGTGGTCGACCTCTCTTTTAGGCCGAGCCCTTGCTCGAGGCGGCGATGGCGGTGGTCGACCTCTCTTTTAGGCCGAGCCCTTGCTCGAGGCGGCGATGGCGGTGGCCGACCTCTCTTTTAGGCCGAGCCCTGGCTCGAGGCGGCGATGGCGGTGGCCGGCCTCTCTTTTAGGCCGAGCCCTTGCTCGAGGCGGCGATGGCGGTGGCCGGCCTCCCTTTTAGGCCGAGCCCTTGCTCGAGGCGGCGATGGCGGTGGCCGACCTCTCTTTCTAGGCCGAGCCCTTGCTCGAGGCGGCGACGAGAAGAGGGGGCCGAGAGGAGCTCGGCCCCGCTGGAGGCGGCCTGGACGGAGGGAAGGAGGGAGGTCGAGCTTTGGCTCGGGCTTGCCGGCGGCGGCCATGGCAGAGAGAGAAAAGGGGGGCCGAGCTTTGGCTCGGGCTTGCCGGCGGCGGCCATGGCAGAGAGAGAGAAGCGGAGGAGCGGATGGCGTCGGGCTCCTCTTGGCCGGTCGACGAGAGAGAGGAGCGGAGCTGGGCGGCGTCGGGCTCCTCTTGGCCGGTCGACGAGAGAGAGATCTGGAGAGGGGGCGTCGGGCTGCTGGCCGGTCGACGAGAGAGAGATCTGGAGAGGGGGCGTCGGGCTGCTGGCCGGTCGACGAGAGAGAGATCTGGAGAGGGGGCGTCGGGCTGCTAAGGCTGGCCGCTGGATCGGTAAAACCCTAAAGCTTTTTTCCTTTCCCCCTCCCCCACCCGTACCCCCCCCCCCCCCACCTGTTATCTCCTTTCTTTTTTTGTTTTTACTTTTCTTTTCCCCTCTTTTCTCTTTCCCCGATGCCAGCTCTTCCCTTTTTCTTTTTTTCTTTTTTTGTTCTCTATCCGAGCCCCTTCCCCCCACCTGCTCTCTTTCCTATTGCTTTCTTCTTTCACCTCTTATACTTAATATATCTTCTATCATATATACCTATTATATTATATATATAACTCCTCCATAACTCCATCCCCTCTTATGCTTATATAATATATATATATATATATAATATAATATATATATTATAATATTTAGCAAATATATATGTATTTTAAGCCTACGCGCACAAGGCCTCCGCACGCACGCACGAGCACCCGCACGTCCCCGAACGGGGCCACACCAAAACGTCGCTCGTAGCTCGCCCCAAGTCTGCCACTTGGGGAGGATCCCGCTCGGCCGGATATGGGGTTGTACAGATGGATGTATCCTTTTGAGAGGTAAAATCCTTTAACTTATTTTTTATTTCAATATATATGTGTATATTAATTTTATATCCACAGGTGTTTAAACACATTGAAACATAAGGTAAAGAATAAGGCACGTTGTAACGCCCTCATCCGTCGTATGACATATAACAGAAGGTCCAGCTGGAACCCGACGCCATATACCACGGACAGTCAGAGGGGTTACAGAATAATACCAAAGACTCAACTACTCGTCCTAACACAGAGCATTCTAGCGGAAGCTTTTAAACAGTTAATAGAACCCAAAATTTGCACAAGCATGACATGAATGTCCACTAACCAAAATAAGAATGAAATAAAACGAATACACAGAAGAGTACATGGCCTTATGGCCTTACAAAGTTTCTCTTAACAAAGTAATGTCTTACAAATATCGGCTCGCAGGCCGACCATACATGACAGAAAGTAAAGATAGTAGTTCACTACGGCCTTCGAGGGCCTGCACAACATCTTAGACTTCAATCCGCTACTTGGCGCTTGGTTCTGCAGCACCTGCAAGCAATTATTCCACCGCATGGTGGCAAACAGAGCAACGGTCAGCTAAAACTGACCAAATTATAACGACCCCGCCCCCTAAATAGCTACGGTGGTGCTCCTTCCCTGCATATCGTTAGCTCAGCTAAAAAATAAAGTGCATATAAAGACTTTCGCCACAGGTGTAGGCTCGTTCGGCCAAACACCCCGTGCACTCAGGGCACATTCACGGTGAATCCGGTCAATTCTATGGCTTCACCACCATCCTTAGGATGACAAGCAATGTGAGCATTTTTGAGTCTTTCCGACCGTAGTCCAAGGCTCCCGACTATGCCAATGGCCAGTTCCACTTTAGGGCCTCTAGCACCAAACCACATAGCCCAGGTCTGTATCCACCTGCCTGTTGCTCACGCCGCCTAGTCACTTTAAGACGTACGTGCGAGCCAAGTTTCACCCGGATCCTAAATCATTTCCAAACAACATATAACCCAGTTATGTTCAAGGTTGACTCCCCGGCCGCCAAGTTAGCAGAATTACGTTTCTGCCCAGTTTTTCGGGTGCGTCTTGGAGTTAATCTCCATGGATCCCTGACAATCTACCGCGTAGAAACCCGAAAATAACGCACAGAGTCTTCTCCGGCTATTCATGCAATGCAACATCACCGATCCAGACAAATACGTACGGGTAGGCTCCACACACAATGCATATGCCCGTACTTCGATTCCGGACTCTAAACAAGCGGGACTTCACATATCTACCCCAAGAAAGACCGCGCACTCACCGCACACTCACGGGAGCGGGTTTTCCCATGCAAAGGAAGAAAAGCTTCAAGTGCTCAAGTTGAAAATCGTTACCCTTGAAGTCCGCTTCGGCGCCATGAAAAACTAGTTAGATAGAAAGCTTCGCAAAGGAATTCTCTCCATGGATCCGATCTCGGTTCTCAGATTTGTACTTCGATGCTCCGCTGGCGGCCGGATTCCTCCCTTCCTTCTCCTTTGACCTCTTCTCTCTCTAACTTCTTAGAAAGAGGGAGTTAAAGATGAAAATGAGGAATAAAACCTCTAATCCCGGATTAAACACAAGTAGGAACTCATCTGGGCCGTTGGATCTTATTTAAAGAAAACGAACGGCTCAAATTAACCCGAAAACTTTCATCCTGGGCCGAACACGGCTTTGCACACGGCCGTGTTCCAGGACGTGCGCCTCGATCCAGCAACTCAAATCGAGCACAAAAAAGGACACTGGTTGCGACATGTCTGTATCCCAACCTGACACGCTCGTGTTGGGTCCTCGACACGCCCGTGACCAGGGGTCATGTCACGGATAACCGCCACGCCAACCACCACGTCGCTTGGTGGACACGGGTGCCGACACGCCCGTGTCGGATTTGACACGCCTGTGTCAACCAGTACACGGCCGTGTTCGACAGTCGATGCAAAACTCAAAAAATTCCAGAGAAGTACACGGCCAAGAGACACGCCTGTATCCCATGCCGTGTGCACTGACATGCCCTGGGACACGCCCGTGTCCCAGGCCGTGTCCTTCACTGGACGACCTGAGCATGACACGGCCGTGTGACATGCCCGTGTGACACGCCCGTGTCACAGGCCGTGTTCACCCTACCAAGATACAAACTTGGTACAAACACCACCCGTTTCAACTCTAAATTTCGAGGTGTTACACACGTATTGAAGGATCAATTATGGAAGCTTACTTGATCGAAGAAACTTCAACCTTTTGCTCTCATTTCTTTGCTCCTAATGTGGAAACAAGAACTACAATTATTGGGTGTAATGATAATATGATCAATCAAGTTGAACCATATGGTCACATATCTATGTTTAATTCTTCTAGTAGACTCTTTAGCCCAAAAGATCACAAGCGCACTTTAACTTCAACTGAAAAGGTTGCATGCACAATCTATATAATGTTGAATTGTCCAGAGATAGCTGAATATGATGAGCAAGTAACATCATAATTACTATTTCTTCATAACATTCGTTGTTATTTAAAATTTATCACAAGATATGCTTTGAAGACTTTATGATGTTAAACAACGAGATCAAATACCGAATCTAACTCCTAAGGCATTAGGAGTTATGCGGGATAAAGAGTTTGCCAAATGGTTTGAAGAATATGTAAGTTGATATGTTATTATAAGTTATGTGATTATTTACTATATATTGTTCGTGCTAAGATAAAAAAATCATTTTTTTGCTTAATAGGTTGAGAATCCAGTCAACCAAATAACGGACAATGAAATAAAAGTCTTTGCACGTGGATTTAGTAGCATTGCCAAAACTTGGAATGGGTGTATAGTGAATGGATATAGATTCCATACACTCGAGTACGGAGAAACAAAATCTACAATGAATAGTGGCGTCTGTGTTAATGGAAGCTATTATGATGATCCTACTGAAGACTATTATGGAGAATTGATGGAAATTCTTGAGTTGAGTTTCTTAGGGTCCATTTCCAATACTATAGTGATGTTCAAGTGCAAATGGTTTGATACCGGAAAACGAGGAACAAAGGTTCATCCAAGATATAAGATTATTGATATTAATAATGATCGTAGCATGGCCGAAGATAACCCCTTTGTGCTTGCTTCCCAATGTCATCAAGTATATTACACATCATATCCTTGGAGAAAGAAAGCACTTGATCGTCATTGGCGCACTGTTTTTAAGGTTAAAGTAAGAAGCACATATGAGATAAATTATACTCACATGCATTGTCAACAAACACCACCAGAGGAATTCTACCAAGAGGCATCAACTAATAATCCAACCCATATTGTATTAGATGATGTTCCTATTCTAAGCAATATTCATTATCAAGCGGAAGAAGTATGCCCAGATGAATTACAACAATCAAGGAGGGATGTTGAAAAAAATGTTGATTCTGATGAATTAAATAAAGTGAACTCATCGGAGGATGAAGACATTGATCATTTGTGCTTGATCCAAGCTTTCTTGTTCCTTTTTTGTTAGTATTCATATTTTGCTGATCTTCTATTCTATTCACTGATTAAGAGTGCTATTTCACTATTTAAGAGCACCATTTCACTATTTCACTCTATTTATGCAAATATCTTCTATTTCTTCTACTGTCAAAGTACATGCAATGAATATCTCTATCATGTCTACTATATTGTTCACCATGTTGTATTAGATGATGTTTCCACTCCATGAAGATAGGAATATATTGTTCTATTTCAAACATTTTTTGCTCTAAATGTTGTTGTATGTTATTTCTAGCATCTCAAATAAGATTTACACCATTCTTCGAGCATGATGAGAACTAGAGGAAGGGGAGGTAGATTATTATCTAAAAGAAGCCACGAAGATCCTTTTCTAAGTCTTTTAATGCAAGATGTGAATCATCACTCGACCTCTGATTCCGACTCACAAGATGAGGAGCATGATATATCTAAAAAAGTGAGTATTGAACAAGTCATATCCGAAGAGGTGAATATTGAACATGTCATATCTGAAGAGGTGAATAATGCTCAACATGATTGCTTGGATCCTCCTTTGGACCAAATAGAGTTGACTAATTCAGATTGCAAAGATGAGGTTGAGCGTGATGAAGCCGGACGAGAGATATTGATCATCGTTGGAAAATGGTAAATTTTGTCTTTATAATACATTTTTTTCTATTCATAATATTCTAATATATTTTTTATATTTGTAGTTTCATTAGTATTGCAGCACCTAGGTCTATGTTGAACTGTTTAAGAGGTTGGTTCAACGGAGTTTGGCCCACATTTAGTAAAATTCCAGATGATGTAAAACAAAACTTCTTCAATATGTTCAAGGTAAATCTTCCATTTCTTTCTTGATTTATTTGTCAAATTAATGTTCATAACTTCAAATTTTATGATAATTGTAGGAGAAATTTACTTGGCGTGCTCCAACAACAGAACAACAAATCTATAAAATTTGGAAGAGTTATTTTAGTAGAATAATGACTTCAGAGATGAGACGCATTCGAAGAGTTACAAAGTCAAAGTCTGCACCTCCGCCGACATGGATACGAAAAGAAATTTTTGAAGAATTATGGAATATATGGGTAGCTGATAAATACAAAGATCTTCAAGAAAATAATCGTAGAAATAGAATGTTTGATAGAGATGGCCTTGGGGTAGTTAAAAGTACAGCAGGATCTATTTCCATTCGACATCATGCTTTTAGAATGGTAAGTGATTAAATCTTTGGACATTGCAGTTTTTTATTTGAATTTTTAATATTGACATTCAAAATCTTCTATTTCCATTCCAAATCATGCTTTTAGAAAGAGCATAGTATTTCACATCCAAGTCCTAACATATGTCCACATATACTATACATCATTTTTCATGATCATGGAAGGCCTAGGCAGGATTATAAATAAGATCGAGGGTAGAAACAGTAATATGTGAGCTCAGAAGTAGTAATTTTCAGATCTGAAACAGAGACTGCGGTCATTCAAAGAATCCTCTTTGAAGTGCGTCATGATTTAAACAGTAAAACGTGAGCTTAGAAGTAGTACTTTGAAGTGATTCATGTTTTAAACTTCGTGCACAATCTATTGCAGCCCAGATCACTATAATTCAAATATTGAAGTCACTTCCACATCATGAATGTGCAATGCATAAAAGCTAAATAGAAAATTTATTTCAAAGATTGTTCCAGATCGGACCAAAGAGAATCTAACAAGCAATTCATATAATGAAATAGAAAAGATTAAACTCTAGATATATTGATGAGACCAGTAAATTCATTAGATCACGAAGTTTTTCATAGTTGGTTGGTTATTCATTTATAATTTATATATTATATGATACATCCTATTAAGGTGTAATTTTGTATGCTTATAATAATGATTATTCAGCTACAAATTCATCTCACATGATATTAGATTTGGATCATGGGTATGACTTTGTGCTAGCAAATAATAAAACATTTGAGCTGATGAACATGGTTTACTTGCTACAGAATTATGGAAATTTGATTGCAATTAAAAAAAAAGCTTACTCTTCTTTAGGAAATCTTGTGAAAGCTCGCATTTTGAACGAAAACTTCCTTGGCGATTTGGCTAGTGACATACTCGACATGTGTTCCTCCCTTGATAGTGTTGATGCAATTCAGAAAACTCACCTGTTGAATGTCATATAAAAAGAAAATCATCACTTATTTGTCTTAAAGGAAGATGAAAATGATAAAATAATGAGTTCTTCCGGCAAGAAACCTGTTGAAATTGCCCATCGCTGAGGCTTACACATATCTCCCACCTGTCATTGACTTTCTCTGGAGCATTTTTCGGTCAAGCCATGTCTGTCTCACTAGTTTGAATATATTTCTTATTCTCTCTAATCATCATCTATGTTAAATACAATGCAGGCTCATGCTAATGCAGGGTTATCGGTTCCTCATGAAAAGGTTTTCAACAGAACTCATAGAACCAATAAAGGGCGAGGACCATTTGTCGATAAGAAATCAAAGAAAACATTTGAAAGTATTTTTTCCATTAGTTTTTAGTAAATGCTAATATTTTAATTCTTAATGTCATTATTGCTTATAGTTTTTTATTTTCTTTATAGGAGTCTTACACCCTGAAGTTAAATGAGAAGCAAGCTCAAAGTAATGATACAACGATATTGGCTTCTACCAATGCTTCTTCGACATATTATCCGGATTTATGGATTGAGGCTTCTGGTGGTCTTAAAAATGGTCGTTGTTATGGATTTGGCAATTCATACGATGAGAGTGTCATTTTTGGTACGAGTTCAAGGACCAATGCCCAAATTGTAATTGAGAAGTACAAGGATCGTGTTGAAGAATTAGAGAAACTTCAAATGGAGATGAATAATAATTTTGAACAAAGGGTAGATAATGTTGTTAAAAATATTGTTAAAAATGTTGTTTTTACTGCCTTAGAGGTGCATGGAATTTATCAAGGCCATCACTTTTCTCCTGGACATTATTCCTCTCCTAGATCATATACTTCTACTCAATTCTCTGCTCTAGGTTCCAGTTATTTTTCAGCTCCAGTTCCCGGCTACTATGCAACTCCCAACTATTTTTGAATACCAAGTCATCATCCGCAAGCTCAATATCAAGCTCCAAATCAAGATTCTTCTCCAGTTCAACGTCAATCTTTTGACAACGGTCATTGTCCAGATCAGCTGATTCCACGCTCATAGTTACATCATATTTTGTTTTGTTTAAATTTTGATACATGTTATCATATTTTGGTGGATTTACTTTTGATCAAAGTTTGTTAATATGCCAATTTTTGTGTATATGTTGGTTGTCAATTTGGCTATCTAATGACAATTTATATTGGTTATTTTGTTAGGTGTATTATTATTTAATAATTGAATAATTATGCAAGAATTTTTTTAAATTTTAATTGTTGTTAAAAATATGAAAATAATAAATTATTACTAATTCAATCATAAAAAAATTTATTGTCAAATAATTTTTTTGTGTGTGTTTGACATTTATTAGCAACGAATTTTGTAACAATTTTATTACTAGCTAATATTAGCATCAAAAATATTTGATGATGATTAGGTTCAAATGTTTTGGTAGGTAGTCTTCCTTGTTAATTTAGATAACCAAAAATTCGTTGTTGATTATTTATTGTTGATTAGCAAGGAAAATCACCATTGCTAAATTTAACTAGGCTCAAATTGGCAATGAATTGGTTTTGTTCCTAAATTCTTTCCCAATATAAATTAGTAACAAATTTCATCATTTAGCAAGGAATTCTCCACCTTGCTATTTGATGTTTTTGTTGTAGTGAAAATAACATATAACGGGTCATCATAGCACATGATTAATGTTGAAATCTAAAAATATTTATGGGGGTGAAAATGCAGAAATAATCACATGATAATCAAACAGTGATCAATTCAAAATAACCACGCAGTCCAAGCATCACATCAATAAATAGTCTATGGTCATAGTGGCCTCCCAGCATTGCTTTAGATTAATACAGGCATAATTAGTTTATGATAAAATAAGTGGGGGGAAGGTAAAATAAGTGCAAAGAGGTGCTAGAGTAGTTATTCGCCATCGTCATCATCATCATTCTCACGATCTGCATCTTCCTCCGCATCCACGATGGTGGGATCCACACTCGATCCATCAATTCCTAGAAGATATCCCTCTTCATCGAATTGGCCCCCGAGATTGTAGGAAGGTTCCATAACTGGAATTTTGACTTTATGCATAATCAACACCCGCTCCTACATAATCTTGATTTGCCTCCCAAAAAACACCTAATTTACTGAAAGACTAACAAAAACAGACAGAAAAATTAAAACAAAATATGCAGAAAATGAAAGATAACTACTGAGTTTATTGTCTCCCCAGCACGACTTATTCAAAAATTTAAAAATTCTAACTCATTGGACGATGAAAATAAAAATGAACAGGTAGTTGTTCTAATATCCGTGTCGGTAGGCGGGTACCGATATGATGATACAACAGTTACCCCTTTACCTAAATAATAATATTTGCACCTCATAGGTAGAGGGAATAAAAAGTAAGAAGATGAGGAGCGTTCCTCATTATTCTCACCAAAATATATATCCTTGCCCAACAAGGTATCATCGTCAACAGGTAGGCTGTAAGGAGAGACTATATTGATGGGGCTTCCCCTATGGAGGAGGAATGAACTTCCTCACATAAGAAAATGTTTTCCTCATTGATCTGAACAGAACGATCTATGCCCTCTTTGAGTGCCTGTGATAAATCAACACTCACAAGCTCAAATATTGGAAGGGGGTTAGGAAATAAAATGGAGGAAAGACATAAATGATCTCTAATCATGGGAATGATCCCGGTTTCACTCCCAGCAGGTTCTAAAAATTGATCGATGCCGGTCTCATAGTCATCATAATAAGAGGGACTCGAGAACTCAAAGGTCTCAGTGGTGAGTTGAACCGTCTCATCTAATAAAGAAGTGTAAACCTCCTCATCAGAAAAGATATCCTCTTCATCCCACCGTGATGCGTCATCATGCTCCAAAGAATCATTCCCTCCATCGGAGAGATCAATATCTTTGTCCCATTTTGGTGCAACCTCGGGTTTTGGATCCTCAGCCTGCGCACAATCTTCGACTGGATCGATAAACATATGCGTAGAAATGTTTTGCAAAGAAGATTGAGGAACATCATTAATATTTAATTCAGAAAACATATGTTCAAGTTTCTTTGCGGGTGGATCAAAACTAGGTGATGATTATGGGTGGGGAGGTGATGCATTAATATTTATATATGGGCTCACAATTATAAGGGGCTTATCTGCAATAGTCTCACGCAAAAATGGTGGTACTACATTAGTAGATATGGTCTGGATGCCCAATTCGTAATTTTTCTCCCTCTCTCTTTTATAAGCGACACAATCCTTCAAAACGTGATTCATACTATGACAAAATAAACACTTCCTAACATTACTACTCAACAGCCAAGAAGTCGGGTCATAAGGTCAAGGAACCATTTGACGTGAGGACATAAAATTATAATGATTTGCCGCACAATATTGGGGACCTAAATATTCTTTATGTTTTGCGAGCCACGAATGATATCTAGCAGTCCCCATGTAACACACATCAGTAGTATGACTAAACGAATCACACTACTCGCATCTCACATGTGTATACATTTTATTTTATTTGGAACGGATGCAGATAGAATAAAATCAACTTTTCTTTGCAAAAACAAAATACACACGAAAATTATTTCAGACACGAATAACCTGCTTAATAAACTTTTAAAATAGATTAGGATAAAATAAAACTAAAAAATGCTATTTAGGAATTCTAAAAAAATGGCATGCACTGGACAATATTACAAATAAAAATAAGAATAAAATAAAAACTTAGTCTGTAAATACTCAGGGTTTACTAATATTGCGAGAAAACATAACAATAGATCAGTCGTACCTCCCCGATAACGGCGCTAAAAACTTAATACACCCGAAATAGGTATACGTAAACTACGCAAGTGCACGTGTCAGATCAAGTAATAAAGAGTGAGTGAAGATCGTTCCCACGGAGAGGTGATTAATCTAAGGCTCACAAATACTAGCTAGTCCTCTTCTTTAAATCCAAGTTAGATGATTTGAATGAGTTTAAAAATAAATAAAATTCTAAAGGAAAATTACTAAGACTTTCTAAAATTACTATTTATCAAGTTTTGGGAAAAACGGTCTTGTATTTTGATTTCCTAAGTCTATAATGATGGATCAAAAGGAGATATTTATGAGAGTTCTAGTTGTACTTTCCTTCAACGATTTAAAGGTAGAGATCTATATCTCTCGATATCGGAAATCGCTATACTCATTGTTCCCTTGTCATCTCTAATTCAGCCGAACAAAGAATACGATAATAATAAAAATCAAAGTTGATAACAGAGAGGTGAAATCTCTTTCTCCCTTTCTACTATATCGAGTTGATGATACACTTATGTCTCTCCTCTCTCGAATCTCAAAGCGCAATAAAACGAGCCGAAAACTTTGATTAAAGATTTACGTGACTCCCCTCTCGAATCCCGCCACATAATAAAATATGTTTCATTCAAACACTCACAATTCTCCTCTCTCGAATCTCAAAATGAAACATCGAATGAAACAATAATCCAAAGTTTTACCACAAGATCATCAACTAAATAAAGAAATCACATCAATCTTCTCATAAATCAAAATAAAAACAAAGATCTCATCACATAGAACAAAGTACTTTCAAAATACAAAACCTAGGGAATTTAATTCATGCTTGTAGGAATACAAAAACAAATTAGAAAGATCTTACTACTCATGTTGTTTAGAGATCTAAACAACGCAGGAAAATCCTCTCTAATTCCTTCTTGATGAAGATCCGATGAAGCCTTCTTCTCTTCTTTTCCCCAAAATCTAGATCTAGTAGTAGGAATTCAAAATTATGAAAAAGAATCATTTTTCTCTCTCACACCCCCTCTTTATACTCCTCTCCTCTAAAAGGAATAATTTTATTGCTGAAAGGTTGTCATCTATGCACTTGTAATTGTCAAAAATATGGAGAAATTCGGAATTCAAAATTTGAATTTCCGTAACTTGTTATAACAAATTTTCTGAACTGCAGAAATTTGTTATAACAAATTTCTTGCTGTCTAGAAAATTAAAACTGTACCAAATAGCCCCAAAACTGTTGAACCAATACTGTGACAACTTTCTAGATTTCCTGTGAACTTGACCCGTGCTGTATCGAGGTGAATACATCGAGTTTCCTATGATGAAAACATATTCAAATGACGTTAATATCCTCAATTTTAAAAGATGTAAACATATTTAAATACAATACTTTTTATACGGATTTGTTAAATTTTTCATAAAAATTATAGTATTTAGAGCACAAGATAACTTCTTTTTGAGAAGTTATCAGTATTTTCCCATGCAACTCTGAGTCTGTTGATCCCTCAAACAGACGCAAGAATTTATGTGGGGCCCAACCACAAAAGATGCAACATATTGAACGCATGTTAACCTACTGTGTGTCCTCTTGCGCAACGGACATGCGTGCAACTCCCATGAGTGCAGTACCCTCGTGCGTCCCGCCGCCGACACCGTCTCTCGCTCACACCTTTCTCATTATCACCGCCCTTCTAGAGAGTTTGAGTTTGGGTTGCTTGAACTACCCTGGGGCAAGGTCATCATATCCCAAAAATTTTTATCTGAGGGACCTCAATCATGCTTTTTTTTCGACAGCGCATGTGCAAATAGTGTTTGTGCATGTCTCGCCTCCATCATCGTCCCCCTTGTCATCGTCGTCGCATGCCTCCTCCTCCTATCGTTATTGTCTTTAGACGAGCTTGACTGAGTCGGGGGGGTGGGGGGGGGAGGTCGTTATATCCAAAAAAAATGGTGATCTGAGGGACCTCTTCGTTCCTATCTGTCGCGACGGTTCTAGTATGCCTTTCCCGCCCAACTCCGAGTTAGCTTGAATCCCCAAACTGACGCCAGAATGTGAGGGATGCATGATTGTGAAAGCTGCATGTATATCGAACACGTATCGTATTATTGTACTCATCCTCTAGCACAACGCTAATATGAGCAGTTCACATGCGCATCTCGTTGATGTTCCCATCATCTCTCGCATGCCCCCGCCGTCATCGTCACTGATACACCACGATCACCGCTACCACTGTCGCCCTTCCGACGAGCTTGACTAAGCTGGTCGAGTCACAGGGGGGTTGTTATATCCAAAGAAAAAGTAATGATCTGAGGGACCTCAGTCAAGCGTTCATATGTGTTCATTCAACAGCAAAAAGAGCGCAATTACTTGCACCCCCTCCCCACGAAAAACTATAAAAGAGGGCCTTAATCCTTTATTTGAGGGGGCAAGAGAAAGAGAAGGAGAGTGAGCTCTAAGGTTTTCCTACAAAGAGTTGAAGACTTAAGCCTAGATTCAACACCCAAAAACCTTACTTTGCGCTCAAACTCAAGCCCAGCACACACTTCTTGCATGCCCTCTCTATCATCAAGTCTGCTCAAGTGCGCTCCACTGTGCTCCGCTCTAGTATGCACTCCACCACACTCTAATAAGTGGTGGTGTGTCACCCTCTAAGAATTTGATTATTGTACTCGACTGCCACCATTGAATTTTGTAAAAACTGTGTTTGACCCCGTGTTTTTTTCCTTTCCTGGTTTCAATGTAAAAGTCGTGTTGTCTGTTGTTGGTGTTAAGGCTCCACTCAAGATAGTCCATAATAGCTCATCGAATGTGAAATAATTATTTATAGTATCTTCAACGTAGAGTCATGCCCTAAAGTTACAGGAAACTCAACGGGTTGGTTCGAGTCGGTCTCGACACACGCATATATATTATTAATTCCCTAACAATCTCCTCCTATGTCCGTCGTAAACCCGACGTCGGAAAATGGGTGATATGTGCAGTGTTCAACCAAACATGAAGCACTCATAACCGTGTCTGTCACGCTTATCAGAACATATTGGACGTTAAATAAAACAGTTGTATGCATGCATAAGAATAAACATAAGCTCAGCAGCAGCACATCAAAGTCAAAAGTACAATTACAGCATAGGTACCAACACACTTAGTGTCTCATGACCAACTAAAGAGCAAAGTAGTCCAAACAAAAATAAGTAAAATAAAGAGAGCTAAACAGTGCTCTAAGTAGAAGAAAACCAAAATAATACTCAAGAAATCATCATCCATCAGATCATCCTTGTCAGGATCCCAATCTGCACATACTCCTCCATCAGTAATAGCTCCTGTAATTTCCAATAGAGAATTTTATTTAGAAAAAATTCTAACTTTTGAAAATATACATGTATCTAGTTCTCTCTCAGAATCCATTATCTATTTTCAAAAAAACGATCTTATGGACTTTTAGCCACCGTAGCTATATCTGTAACCCAATGTGGAATGTCACAGTTACTATTTTCTAAAGTTAATTGGAACTCATCAAGTATCGAATAGAACCAATAAACAGAAGAAGGGTCAAACCGAGTCAGACCGTGTTATCAAACGTGGAATAACACTCTCCTTCAAGGTTAGGAAGACGAATCTCGTTGAAGTTGTTAACATCAGATATGGAATGAAACAACTCACTAGATTCGTGCTCAGCAACCACGAACATCAGTAGAGCACAACAAACTTGTTTTGACAAAGGAAAGTGGAAATAATCAAAACATTTGGACTAAGGCTGAACTGAATCACCTATCCTTGAACTAATGCTGAGCTAAGTTGCTTTGAGTCTCATTTCCCCCACTATTTTATTAATCGGTCTTTGAGCATTCCTTTTATTAATAGATCAGTCAGATTATCCTTCGATCGCACATTGATCAAGGTGATAATGCATTGTTCTTTCAGATAATTCAATAGAGCATGTCTCAATCATACACGTCTTCTCTTAGTATTAAAGAGGACATTCTTAACGACTTGAACTACTGCCTGATTATCACAATACAAGCTCAAATAATTGACTTGTAGCCTAGACAAGGGAATGTCTAGAATCAAATTCCTAATCCAGTCTGTCACTTCACCAGCGAAGCTAATACAAACAACTTGGATTCCATAGACGACAAAACTATACAAGTTTGTTTTTGGACTTCCAAGCAGCAACAACTCGACCCATTGTGAATATAAATCCATTACTAGACTTACTATTATCAACTTTTGAACACCACGAGACATCGTAATATCTATCTACAGTAGGAGGGTAACTAGTGTAGTACAAAACATGATCTTTAGTACCTCTTAGGTATCTCATCAGCTTGTCTAGGGCATCTCAATGCTCTTTGTCTGGGCTACTGGTAAAGCGGCTCAACATACCAACAGAGAAGGCAATGTTTGATCTTGTACAACTTGTGGCATACATGAGACTACTAATGATTTTTTAGTACTTAACTTGGTCAATGCTGGTCCCTACATTCTGATGCAACTTAATATTTGGATCAAACGATGTTTCTACAAACTTATAGTCTTTATAACCTCCGGTAGAAAGAATTTGCTCTATATAATGATCTTGACTAAGAGTAACGCGAACTTTGTCTACTCTAACTTTCATTCCTATAAGGGTATCAATAGGACCAAAGTCCTTCATGCCAAATGCTTTTGCAGGAGTGCATTTTATATCGCTCGTTGCAGCTAGATCTGACCCCAGAATCAACTGATGACTATTTTATTTGACATCGAGTGGTGATAGAGACACTTGTCGGAGAGATTGGACTAAAATCCAACGCTCTTTACCACTTAATCAAATTTTATGTGCCACATCTTAGGTGCTTGTTTAAATCCACAGATTGATTTTTCTAACTTGCACACTTTCTCTTTTAGATCTTTGTGTACAAAACTTTCAGGTTGTTTCATGTAGACCTCTTTATCAAGCTCTCCATTAAGAAGACTGTCTTTACATCCATCTGAGAAACTATAAAGTTCTCGATAGAAGCTAAGACAAGAAGAATCTTAATAGTGGATATGTGACATATAAATAAATAGATGTCACAGTAGTCAATTCCCCTCTATTGTTTATAAGCCTTAACTTTAATTCCTAGAACTTTAGCTCCTTTTGACAGGTAAACTAGATGTCAAGTGTTATTTTGTAGTAACGAGTTCATCTCATCATTGATAGTTTCTGCCCACATTAACGAATCTTTAGATCTTATTGCTTCTTGGTAGGAGAATGGATCATC
Organism: Platanthera zijinensis; assembly: GCA_039513925.1. Taxonomy (NCBI): domain Eukaryota; kingdom Viridiplantae; phylum Streptophyta; class Magnoliopsida; order Asparagales; family Orchidaceae; genus Platanthera; species Platanthera zijinensis. Next base: position 121,459,090 of record CM077098.1, read on the forward strand.
CTCTAAGTGGTAGGTGACAAAATTCTCACCAAAGTTTTTAGAGATTCTATCTCTTGTAGACGCTCTAGTAGGAATTAGTTCCACCTCTAAAGGTTGGGGAGCTGTATAAGATGGGTCAGCTTCAGGTTCTACAATAGATTCTGCAATCATGTCAGTATACCTGGAGACGGTTAAGTTATGATCTTTGATAAATTTTTGTTCAAAAAATAGTATCTTTAGACTCTATCACTATATTAATATATAGATCTAGAAACATGTCAATTACAATATCTCTTGCACTACTTAGAGGTTATTATTCTAGGTCTTTTAAGGTCTTGTATTCTCATATAAGTAATACAACCTCAGGTCTTTAGAGTGTCATATATACAAGAATGGTCGTGTCATAACTCATGCGGAGTAGAATTGAGCTTTGAGTTCAGCCCCTCAGGGGCGAGTACAGGCTACCTAGGAGTGAGATCAGACCCCACAGAGGTGAGTTTAGTCCTTCAGGGGCGAGTGTAGGCTACCCAGGGGTAAGACCAAACCCCCAGAGGCGAATCCATCCCTCCATGGGTGAGTGCAGGTTACCCAGGGGCGAGAACAGACTCCCAAAGGAAAGTTCAACCCTCCAGGAACGTGTGTGGGCTACCTAGGAGCATGAACAAACCCCTGGAGGTGAGTTCAGCCCTTCAGGGGTAAGTTCAGGCTACCCATGGGCGAGACCAGACCCCCAAAGGTGAGTTCAGCCCTCCAGGGGGGAGTGTAAGCTACCCAGGGGTGAGAACAGACCCCCTAGAGGCGAGTTCATCCCTCCAAGGGTGAGTGCAGACTACCCAGGGGTGAGAACAGACCCCCAGAGGCGAGTATGGGCTACCTAGGGGCGAGACCAGACCCCTAGAGGCGAGTTCAGCCCTCCAGGGGCAAGTGCAGGCTACCCAGGGGCGAGAGCAGACCCCAGAGGCGAGTTCAGCCCTCCAGGGGCGAGTGCAGGCTACCCATGGGCGAGAACATTCCCCCTAGAGGCAAGTTCAACCCTCTAGGGGCGAGTGCAGGCCCCCTTAGGGCGAGATCAGCTCCCTAGGGGCGAGATCCAGGATCAGGGTGAGTGGCGAGTGCTGGCTTCACCAGGCACTCGCCACCCCCATGATGCCCATTTTGGTCTGTTAATAACCACTATAAACAACGGAATTTGGCTATTGGCATACCACTTTGGGGTGTTTGTAGTAAAACTATAAAGCAAAATTTCGCTATCCGCAGACCAGACTCGAAAAACCAAGGTGCTTAACTTGACATTGACTTAGGAGGGGAAGCATTCTAAGATCTTCCGAGTGTATGGTGAGACCTCCGCGTTGTAGTCTAGGGTCTATTCCTTAGTTCAGCTAGACCTGACAAGAGCTCTTGCTCTGTAGAAGTAGGTGTAAGTTGCCCTCTACTTGGGTCCCGAACTCCACAGAGACCGATTTCCGGTAATAAGATACTTCATTCCCCCTCTAGTGACATGACTTTAAAAATTACAGAGGTCAGAATGTATTAATTCAAGAAGTTGTGTGCTTCTAGATGCTGACTTGAAAGGATTTCTAGTAATCTTAGTTTGAGCACAAACCTCACACCTATCAAATCAAATAGAAAAATCTAACGGAATGATGTGACTCTTAGTTAGATCTCGTATTTTCTTATAGTGCACATGTCCAAGTCTATTATGCAATAGCTTAGGATAAATTAGAGTTGAACTCACTTGATTAATGCACTCGTTATCTAGACTAAGTTTATATATATCATTGATCATATAAGCACAACCAAAATAATGTGAATTAACTGGTAAAGTTAATCTATCATTTTGGGCTGTGAAAAAGATTCCAGTTTTATCTAATAAACTCATTGAGTCTAAATTTTTAGTTAAACTAGGTACTACTCTAACTTTCTTTAAAAATTAAAGTTTTACCTGGAGAGAGGACCAGCCCCGCTGCCCTAGCGTGAGTAACATCGGTCTCTCTTCCATTATAGTTCTCAACCTTATCCTAGACTGCTCTGGCCTCTAAGAGAAGACCTCTGTCATTAGTGACATAATAGGTAGTACCGCTGTACAGCCACTACTCAGAAGATGCACTATGATGACCACTCTCAATCATAGTCACGAAGTACTTGGGATCAGAGTTGTCGACCACCATGTTTCCCACATTTTGTGAGGCTTCCTCCTTTTTCTTCTTCAAACCCTTGCATTTAGTGGCACAGTGACCCCACTTGCCGCAGTTGTGGCATTTGCCCTTCTTCCTTTTGAGAGAAGACTTTTTGACCTCCAACTGTATAAAGGTATCACCCATATGTGTCAGGGGTTTCTGAGAAGGCTTGTTAGGTCGAGAAACAAAGTTGACTATTTGTAAGGGCTGAGCAACTTGCTCCAAGCTTTTCCCAGCAATGTTTTGGTACTCAATGTGAATGAATGTTTTGAGTTCATCCAAAGTGATCTTCTCCATCAGTTTGTGCATTTCAGTCTTGAAGGCAAGTCACCTAGGAGGTAGCTTGCTCAGAATCAGATATATAAAAAGATTGTCGTTCATATTTGACTAATTATCCACTAGCTTGAGACACAAGTTTTCTAGCTCTATGATTTATAAGGTAACTGATGAGTTTGCTTTGAACCTAAAGTTGAAGAACTTCCTTCTAATGAGCGACTTTGACAGTCACTTCTCCTTCTGAAAATGTGCGTTCAAGCGATCTCATATGTCATTTGTATATTTATATGCATTGTAGGTCAACACAAGATGAGGATTCATGGCGTTCAGAAGGTAGTCCCTGTAGAAATCCTCATCCTTGTTCCACTGGTATTCGTCCACATCCTCGTGGGTAGTGGCAAAATTGTTATGAATGGTATAGAAAATTTTTCATTCCACAATTCCTAGTTAGACTTAAATTTTCCAACTGAGGAAGTTAGCGGCGTCGAATGATTGCAACTTGACGGCGTCAAACACACTTTTCTTCGATATTTTGCTTTGGTTCTAAAACACAAAAATAGAACAAAATCACCTGAACCATGCGAGAACGAAACGATGTCTTCGAATCCAATACAAGAATTATTTGCCTGTCCTCCTTTGTTTTAAGATAGCGCCAAAGAAGGATCCAATTTCTAAGCTCTCAATAGAAACAAATTCAGAACCGAAGTTTCTGATCTGTAACAAGCAATCAGATTTGGAACTGCAGAGATCGACTGTTCACGGCCTTGAAGATGATTGGGTATCCATCTCTACAAATCAGAATCGCAGGAAAGATATTGGTTCAAATAACCAAAATTTGGAGGCTATCACGGTCTGAAAACAACGGCCTGAAAACCTAGATCTGCGACGTGCTTAGACCCGGGTGGCAAAAACACTATGATAAAGATCAGAAGAAGCATCGGGCTTAGAACGATAAGGCAGCAAAAAAAATCCCGGCGACGCAGAAATTCCGGCCACAATCTTTTGATTCCGGCGGATCATCGATCCAAAAATTGGCTTCAGGCGGTGGAAAACTTTCCATCTTTTTTGATCTTGATCGGTGCCGAAAACAAGCGATAAGAAGAATGAAAACGAGATCATGATTCCTCCTTTCTGACGACTCTGCGCAAAGGAGACATGGCTCGGTTTCTTTCTGGCGGGGATCGATACGTACCGGAGATGGGGTTTTTTCCTCTGCTTGTGTGGCTACGAGATTGATTTCTCCTTTTCGACGACACAAACCGAAGGAATGCTGATCAAGAAAGTTTTTCTCGACGACGACTTCAGGAAAACGAGAGCAGAAAACCTAACCAAATATTATCTTGTGAATATTGAGGCTCCCCTCAAGATAGTCCACAATAACTCATCGAATGTGGAATAACTATTTATAGTATCTCTGGTGTAGAGCCCTGCCCTAGAGTGACACGAAACTCAATGGGTCATTCTGAGTCTGTCTCGACACGTGCAGACATATTATTAATTCCCTAACAGTTAACCCACCTCGCAAGGTATCCGGGTTTCTTTCCTTAAACTCGCTTAGAGGGCTGCAACCCAACCCCTCTCCATTATTGTTCTCATAATGGCGGGTTGTTGCTGTGGAGCCTCAACCCCCCCCCCCCCCGACCTTGATAAGAGGCTCTCCAAACAGCCCTCATCACCCATCTACGCTACAAGATTAATGGGTTAGGGTATACGGACTGCAGTCCGACTGTTAGTTCGCCATGTTTGGCTTCTTGCACATGAGTGGCGCCCTGGTTGTGTTGTACTCATGTGGAGTAGTTTGGCCCAACTTTCAACAAAAGTGCACTTTTGTTGAAAGTGGACCCGACCGACCGACCTCATGTGGTCTTGGCCTAGGCCTATGTACTCACTACTGGACTGTAATCCATACACCACAACCTATTTATCTCCACACTTAGGGAGTTTCTCTACCCGTGGTTGAAAGTGGGCCCAACCGACCGACCTCATCTGGTCTTGGCCCAGGCCTTGGTATACACAGCAGGACTGCAATCCGTACACCCCAACCCATTTATCTCCGCATCCAGGCTTTTCTTTCTGGTGTGGCTGGTTGTTGAAGTCGGGTTTCGATCCCTTAACATATTGGGTTAGCTACTTAGCTCCGCTCAAGATATTTCATATCCCTATCAAGTTTGGAATAGAGTTTATATAGTATTTTCAGCGTAGAGGTGGGCATAAAAACCGGGCCTGCTGGGCCGGCCTAGGCCCGGTCTGGAAATATCCTGAAAGCCCCGGGCCCGGGAAGGCCCGATCTAGGCCCAGGCCGAGCTTTGAAGGCCTAACCATGCCCAGTTTTCATCTTGTAGCCCGGCCTGGTGCCCAGCCCGGGCTAAGCCCGGGCAAAACCCGGGCTTTAGCCTGGCCTGGGACAAGGCCGGTCAAAGCCTGGGCCAGGCTTGTAAAAGCCTGGCCTATGCCCAATGGCTGCCTTAACGGCTTTTTAAAAAGAGCCGTTAAGAGCCTTAACGGTTATTTTTAAAGAGTCGTTAAGGCTCGGCTTTCCTGGCACCTTGTCAGGAAAAAGCGACAGCCTATTTGCTGCCTAGGCTGCTTTTCATTGAATGTTTAAAAAAAAGTGTGTGTGAGCGCAGAATTTAAGACGAAGTGCAATCACTGCTCCAAACTTCTGACCGTTAGCGGGAATTCTACGCTCGCGCGACATATCAAATCGTGTCTGGCTAAACAAGCCCCGAAGACAAGTCAAGCACAAATTGCGGCAGACGGGCAAATTTGGACGTACAATCAAATGCATCAACGAGAGCTGCAAATGGAGAACGTCATCAAACGAGGATTGTCGTTCGGACACTATGACAATGAGGACGAGACATACTACATACATGCATGACTTCAACCAAAATATCAGCAGATAAGTAGATCTACACTTAAGCGTGATGCATATAAAGCTTATTTACAATCAAAGCAATATTTAATTAATTATTTTGAAACTTTTGACGGTAGAGTTAGTCTAACGATTGATATCTGAAGTAACAATATTAAAGCAGGATTATCGTATATGTGTATTACGTATCATTGGATCGATTCCGATTCGTTGGAGCTAAATAAACGTATTATATGTTTTGAATGTTTTGAATATCCACATACAGGTCAAGCTATTTATCACGTAATTACTAAATGTATTCATGAATTTAAAATTAAAGATAAAATTATTATTATTTCTTTCGATAATGCTACTAATAATACAGTAGCAATCGAGTATTTAAAACGAGATTTGAAACCAATATTAAACGGAATTTTTTTATACTATTTGTGTATGTCATGTTTTAAATCTAGTTGTGCAGGATAGTTTAACATATATGAAATCTTAAATTAATAAAATTTATATTATGTTAAAATACATTTACAGTTCTAAAAACGAAAACAAGATTTTAAAAAAATTATAATTGCATAAGGTCATAAATTTTTAAAACCTGAATTTGATATGCCTATAAGATGGAATTCAATTTATAAAATGTTAAAACGAGTCGTGCGACAAAAAACACAACTGATGGAATTTTATACTATGTCTGAAATGCATGATCTTCAAGATTCTGTTTGGGATGTGATTGAAAGTTATATGGATTTGCTAGAAGTTTTTTTAGATCAACAACTATTTTATCCGGCGTTTATTATCCGACGAGTCCACTGGTTATCGAAAATTTTGTATTAATTGCAGAAAAATTTAGTGTTTATAACAAATATGAAAGTTGACGTCCGTTAATTAAAATAATGGAAGAATTTTTTAAAAATATTTTAGAGAAATGTCTGCTATGTTTTCATGCGTCGCTGCTTTAAATCCTTTAATAGGTATAGATGACGTAGAAAATGTTATAGAACAAATAAATAGTAATATAAATTTAAATCAAACATCCATGTATTATGATAATATAAGCATTTCAAAATTTAATAATAATTTTACCAAATTTTATAATTATTACGATCAACTATATGGATTGCGACTTAGAGAAGAAAACACACAACCTAAAACAAAAGATAGTTTTAAAAATTAAATTTTCGAATTAGCAACCCGCAAAAAACAAAGAACGTCAAGTACTTTAAATGAATTAGGATTATATACGAAAACACAATTTCAAGATTTTATGAGTTCAAATGAAATAGAAAATTTTGATATTTTAGAATGGTGGAAAAATAAAGTTAATACATATCATGTTATGACCTTCATGGCCCGAGATTTACTAACAGTCAAAGCAAGTACAGTAGCTTCGGAGTCTGCATTTTCTTTAAGTGGCAGGATTCTGAACGAGCGAAGGAGCCGCTTGAGCGACAAGTCTTTGGAAATTTGCATATGTTATAAAGACCACCTGGATGCTATGAAGAGGAGACAACACGTCGCATCGATCGAAGATAGCTCGTCTGAGGTTGAAGACTGTTGATGCGCGAAATGCGGTTCCAACCAGTTAACGGGTGTTCGATCTCACAGGCTAAGGATGAAGGAAGAAGGGTTGCGGGGATAGAGAGGAAGCTTGCTTGAGCAGAGGAGAAGCTTGCTCAGGTACTGTCGAGCAGAGGGCTACTTGAATGGTTAGCTTTACAGGTTGACGCCGAGAGAGGAGAGAAGAAGAGAGGTGGCCGCTAGCAGCGGCAACAGCAGACTTCACCCGCCGCGGCTTGAATGCCACTCTTGCGACGGGCTTTTCCTTTATTCAATAAGAGTTACAACTTGCTATTGTACCATTACATAAAGAGCATTAAAGGGTACAATGGGTGAAGCTGGCGGCTGAGTAAGGAGGTGCCAGAAACTAAGTAAAAGAGGCTGCAGGAAATTGGAGAACTGAAGCTGCAGATGCTGCTGAAGCTGCCTGCTGCTGGTAGAAAAAACTAAGTCCACAATTCCTGACGACCTGGGAAAACTGGAAATCGGAGGCTGCGGAGGCTGCGCAAGCTGCTGAGAGCAGAAAAAACTAAGTCCACAGCCCTTGACGACCTGGGCGGACTGGAGATTGGAGTCCACCGACCTTGCTTGATCAACCTTGACGGACTGAGAAAATCGAGTCCGCAGCCTTTGATCAAGGTTGCAGTTCTCCTCCTCCTCTCAGAATGAGAGGTCTTGGGGGGTATTTATAGGCCCGGGGAGAATCTTCTTGAAGCGGGGCCCAGCGACGTCATCCTTGACGACCTCGGCGACCTCGGCGGACTGAGAAACTGAGGTCGACGACCTCGGCGGAATGACACTTTCTCTACTGGGGCAGACTTCCTGCTGGCTGCTAGAAGGGGGGGGGGCAGGCAAGCTGTGCGACCTGAGGAGCAAGCAGGCGGATCTGGAGCAGGCAACTCCGGGCTAATTGGGGGGACTCCAGGAGGAATCCTCCCTTGCTGGAGCGGAGGCCGCCCCCCTGCGGGCGGCCTGGGGCGGACTCTGGGTGGAGTCCGCCCAGCCAGGGCCAGGCCGCCCCCTTGCGGGCGGCCTGGGGCGGACTCCTGGTGGAGTCCGCCCAGCCAGGGCCAGGCCGCCCCCTTGCGGGCGGCCTGGGGCGGACTCCTGGTGGAGTCCGCCCAGCCAGGGCCAGGCCGCCCCCTTGCGGGCGGCCTGGGGCGGACTCCTGGTGGAGTCCGCCCAGCCAGGGCCAGGCCGCCCCCTTGCGGGCGGCCTGGGGCGGACTCCGGGTGGAGTCCGCCCAGCCAGGGCCAGGCCGTCCCCTTGCGGGCAGCCTGGGGCGGACTCCGAGTGGAGTCCGCCCAGCCAGGGCCAGGCCGCGCCCTTGCGGGCGGCCTGGAGCGGACTCCTGGTGGAGTCCGCCCAGCCAGGGCCAGGCCGCCCCCTTGCGGGCGGCCTGGGGCGGACTCCGGGTGGAGTCCGCCCAGCCAGGGCCAGGCCGCCCCCTTGCGGGCGGCTTGGGGCGGACTCCTGGTGGAGTCCGCCCAGCCAGGCTAAGGATGAAGGAAGAAGGGTTGCGGGGATAGAGAGGAAGCTTGCTTGAGCAGAGGAGAAGCTTGCTCAGGTACTGTCGAGCAGAGGGCTACTTGAATGGTTAGCTTTGCAGGTTGACGCCGAGAGAGGAGAGAAGAAGAGAGGTGGCCGCTAGCAGCGGCAACAGCAGACTTCACCCGCCGCGGCTTGAATGCCACTCTTGCGACGGGCTTTTCCTTTATTCAATAAGAGTTACAACTTGCTATTGTACCATTACATAAAGAGCATTAAAGGGTACAATGGGTGAAGCTGGCGGCTGAGTAAGGAGGTGCCATAAACTAAGTAAAAGAGGCTGCAGGAAATTGGAGAACTGAAGCTGCAGATGCTGCTGAAGCTGCCTGCTGTTGGTAGAAAAAACTAAGTCCACAATTTCTGACGACCTGGGAAAACTGGAAATCGGAGGCTGCGGAGGCTGCGCAAGCTGCTGAGAGCAGAAAAAACTAAGTCCACAGCCCTTGATGACCTGGGCGGACTGGAGATTGGAGTCCGCCGACCTTGCTTGATCAACCTTGACGGACTGAGAAAACCGAGTCTGCAGCCTTTGATCAAGGTTGCAGTTCTCCTCCTCCTCTCAGAATGAGAGGTCTTGGGGGGGGGGTGTTGACGATGCGGAAATCTTCTTGCTTTCCTAGAGAGAGATGGAAAGTCTTTCCGAGGGGACCTCGGAGGCTGCCAGTGAGAAGAAGAGTTTTTCTCCGATACAAGCCTGGAGACGAAGCTGGGGTTGCTCTTTTCACCGCGGATATATGAGTTGGCTAAACCAATCAACTCTTGATAAGTTCTTGGCGCTCGGACGTTTGCTTCAAACTTTAGCGGACCTTCACGCAGGCCGTGAATAAGAGCTACTCGATACATTTCTTGATCAACGATCTCAATGTCTAGGATTTCTTTCTGAAAACGATCCACAAAATGAGACCAAGTCTCATTATCTCGCTGCCTGATCTCAAAGAGGGCTTCCGGGCCTCCCTTCCTCTTTGAAGAGGTAGAAAACCTGAGCAGGAACTCCCTTCGCAAATCCGTAAAGGAAGAGATTGACTGAGGTCGCAGTCCATAGAACCAGTCTCTTACTTGACCATCAAAGGTCGTTACGAGGAGCTTGCTCTTGGTAGCATCGGAGAGGGTCTTGAGAGCAACGGCTGATTCAAAAGCTTGAAGATGCTTGACAGGATCAGTCTCCCCGGTGTAAATGGGCAACCGTGGCTCCCGGAAGTTGACTGGAGTTGGTTCATACCGAACACTCTCCGTAAACGGCGATGGCTCTTCTGGCTCTACTGCATAAGGAAAGTAAGGAGCATGAGCAGTAGTTGCAAAAGGAGCAGGAGGATAGGAGTAAAAGGTTGCTGCGGGAGGAGCAAAGGCAGGAGCTGAAGAGGAGGGGTGACTTCCCTGAAAGTTCAAAAATCTGGCTGGACTTCCCCGGGCAGCCTCCCGGAAGAAGTTTTGACGAGCTGCAAACTCATCATCTTGAGATCGCAAGGGAGCTGTTGGCCCCTGCGGAAAGGTTGGAGTATAAAGAGGAGGATAGACCGGCGGATAAGCCGGTGGGTAGACTTGAGGAGTCTCTGATGCTGGTGCTGGATTGATTGGAGGGATTGGCGCTGCTGAAGATTGAGCGGCCAATTGCTGCGTGAGAGCTGCTAGAGTTCGGTTGATGGCTTGAAACTGTTAGGCAGTTTCTCTGCGAGATTGCTCTAAGGCCTCCCAAAGAGAATCATCACTGGGACTTGGAGAAAGACTCTCGGCTGGTTGATGGTCTGTCATGAGTAACCACTGCTTTCACTGTCTAATCGAGATCTGAAGGTCGCGTGTTAACTGTTGATGCGCGAAATGCGGTTCCAACCAGTTAACGGGTGTTCGATCTCACAGGCTAAGGATGAAGGAAGAAGGGTTACGGGGATAGAGAGGAAGCTTGCTTGAGCAGAGGAGAAGCTTGCTCAGGTACTGTCGAGCAGAGGGCTACTTGAATGGTTAGCTTTGCAGGTTGACGCCGAGAGAGGAGAGAAGAAGAGAGGTGGCCGCTAGCAGCGGCAACAGCAGACTTCACCCGCCGCGGCTTGAATGACACTCTTGCGACGGGCTTTTCCTTTATTCAATAAGAGTTACAACTTGTTATTGTACCATTACATAAAGAGCATTAAAGGGTACAATGGGTGAAGCTGGCGGCTGAGTAAGGAGGTGCCAGAAACTAAGTAAAAGAGGCTGCAGGAAATTGGAGAACTGAAGCTGCAGATGCTGCTGAAGCTGCCTGCTGCTGGTAGAAAAAACTAAGTCCACAATTCCTGACGACCTGGGAAAACTGGAAATCGGAGGCTGCGGAGGCTGCGCAAGCTGCTGAGAGCAGAAAAAACTAAGTCCACAGCCCTTGACGACCTGGGCGGACTGGAGATAAGAGTCCGCCGACCTTGCTTGATCAACCTTGACGGACTGAGAAAACCGAGTCCGCAGCCTTTGATCAAGGTTGCAGTTCTCCTCCTCCTCTCAGAATGAGAGGTCTTGGGGGTATTTATAGGCCCGGGGAGAATCTTCTTGAAGCGGGGCCCAGCGACGTCATCCTTGACGACCTCGGCGACCTCGGCGGACTGAGAAACTGAGGTCGACGACCTCGGCGGAATGACACTTTCTCTGCTGGGGCAGACTTCCTGCTGGCTGCTAGAAGGGGGGGGCAGGCAAGCTGTGCGACCTGAGGAGCAAGCAGGTGGATCTGGAGCAGGCAACTCCGGGCTAATTGGGGGGACTCCAGGAGGAATCCTCCCTTGCTGGAGCGGAGGCCGCCCCCCTGCGGGCGGCCTGGGGCGGACTCTGGGTGGAGTCCGCCCAGCCAGGGCCAGGCCACCCCCTTGCGGGCGGCCTGGGGCGGACTCCTGGTGGAGTCCGCCCAGCCAGGGCCAGGCCGCCCCCTTGCGGGCGGCCTGGGGCGGACTCCTGGTGGAGTCCGCCCAGCCAGGGCCAGGCCGCCCCCTTGCGGGCGGCCTGGGGCGGACTCCTGGTGGAGTCCGCCCAGCCAGGGCCAGGCCGCCCCCTTGCGGGCGGCCTGGGGCGGACTCCGGGTGGAGTCCGCCCAGCCAGGGCCAGGCCGCCCCCTTGCGGGCGGCCTGGGGCGGACTCCGGGTGGAGTCCGCCCAGCCAGGGCCAGGCCGCCCCCTTGCGGGCGGCCTGGGGCGGACTCCTGGTGGAGTCCGCCCAGCCAGGGCCAAGGGTCGGACTCCTGGTGGAGTCCGCCCAGCCAGGGCCAGGCCGCCCCCTTGCGGGCGGCCTGGGGCGGACTCCGGGTGGAGTCCGCCCAGCCAGGGCCAGGCCGCCCCCTTGCGGGCGGCCTGGGGCGGACTCCTGGTGGAGTCCGCCCAGCCAGGGCCAGGGGGCGGACTCCTGGTGGAGTCCGCCCAGCCAGGGCCAGGCCGCCCCCTTGCGGGCGGCCTGGGGCGGACTCCGGGTGGAGTCCGCCCAGCCAGGGCCAGGCCGCCCCCTTGCGGGCGGCCTGGGGCGGACTCCTGGTGGAGTCCGCCCAGCCAGGGCCAGGGGGCGGACTCCTGGTGGAGTCCGCCCAGCCAGGGCCAAGCCGCCCCCTTGCGGGCGGCCTGGGGCGGACTCCGGGTGGAGTCCGCCCAGCCAGGGCCAGGCCGCCCCCTTGCGGGCGGCCTGGGGCGGACTCCGGGTGGAGTCCGCCCAGCCAGGGCCAGGCCGCCCCCTTGCAGGCGGCCTGGGGCGGACTCCGGGTGGAGTCCGCCCAGCCAGGGCCAGGCCGCCCCCTTGCGGGCGGCCTGCGGAGGCGAGCGGAGGCCGCCCCTGGCGGGCGGCTGGCGGAGCATCCAACCTCGGGCGATTTTGGACCCGACAGTCCGCCTTGCGCAGACTTGGTGATCACCATGGGTAGCCTACTCCTTGCGGGTGGGAACCTGTAGGAGAAAAGCAGAAAAAATGAGCACCTTGGAGAGGATCGCTGATTTTTGGGTTAACATAATCCCCGCACTTTTTCAAGTTCCGCAGGGAACTTCGAAAAAGTAGGAGACCCACGAAAATCGTGATCCACTCCGCAGAAATCAGGAGAGAGAAAAAATTTGAGAGTAGGAGAGATAAAACCTGATGTCTCTCCTCTGGAAAAATATGTCAGTGTCTATCATTTACCTGTGAAGAAAACGTTAATGCAGGCAAAAGGGAGGTACATCTTGCGTGTACCTGAGCTGCTTTTGTGAATGAGGAAGAGGATAACCGTCTTCCATTGAACTCTGCCAAAGTACAGATGAGAGAAAATATAGTTGGATAGTAATCTTACAAGTACCTGAAAGGGGCTTGCTGGTATCTGCTGATCCCTGCCAAAGTAGGGTGAGTGAGCAGATAGAAAAAGAAAGTAAGCTGCAAGTACCTGAGAGGAACTTGCTACTATCTGCTAGCTTCTGCAAAAGTAAGGTGAGCGAGCAGATAGAGAAAGGAAAATAGACTGCAAGTACCTGAGAGGATCTTGCTACTATCTGCTAGCTTCTGCAAAAGTAAGGTGAGCGAGCAGATAGAGAAAGGAAAATAGACTGCAAGTACCTGAGAGGATCTTGCTATTATCTGCTAGTCTCTGCAAAAGGAGAGTAAGCAGGCAGATATGACAGGAGAGTAAGGTGCAAGTACCTGGGAGGAACTTGCTACTATCTGCTGGTCTCTGTGAAAGACAGATAAGCAACAGATATGATAAGAGAGCAAGGTGCAAGTACCTGACATACTCTGCTATCAATTAAATAATGATTAAATTGTGATGATGATTGTCTCGCGTGATCAAGGTATACTGTCAACATAAAAACTCAGATCCGCAAGATAAGAAAATCCGAAATTTGATTTACGATGGCACGGTTTGTCAATCAGGAAGTTCCATATGCCTTAAATGCTGTATGATTAACATTTGATAGGAGAACTTGTTGATCATCATCTGATAAGAACTTATGCAGGTAGTGTATATAGGATGATCATAAACCAAGAGAAATATTGCAGATCCTCAGAATAGGTTGTATTCAACCTGCTAACCTGCAAGAAGGTAAAACAAGGAGAGAAGAGAGGCTACACCCCGAGGATGAACTAAAAGGTTGAATGCTGCCACAGGTGTTCCCCGTGGGCATTATGCATCACTTGCCAAAGTCATCCTGGGTGTAGTCTTAACCAAAGCGGGCTGGCCGCGCATCCTTTAGAAGGGCACAAATAAACAAGAAATAATCCTAAGAAGGATCGACAGATGCACTGCTCTCTTGCCTCGGGTTACAAGCATCGCTGATCAATTAGACTAGTTACGCCAAGTGGCCTATTGCTTGTCTGCGGATTGATCAGCGGAGTTGTGAGTCCCGCGGAGGCACGGATTGAGAGTACCATAGAGTATTCGGCCGTCACAGTTGTGAGATGATCGAGGAGACAAGGCTACACTTGATTGCCATTGCTTGTCATGCAAAGATCATCGTAACTGTAACGTATCCCTAACGGAGCACGATAGAAATATCACAGGAGGCCTCCCCTAGGCACTCACACTGCTCTAGACATCGGCCGGGATCCGAAGCCCCGTCATCCTCCGCATGAGAGTTGAACGGCCCCCACTACACACATATGAGAAAAACTCCTCATCATATGTGGTCACTGTGGTTTTATGCCAGAGGACAATCTCGAGGGGGCACTGAGCAAGACTTGGCGATATCTCGTTGGTTTTAGTGATCTCTTTGGCAAAGAGAAAAGTATGGAGAAGAAGCATCACAAAAAGGGAACTGTGTCAGTATGAGATCTCTGACGTAAGCTTTATTGAATGAAAAAATGAAACACTTAGAAGTGCTGAAAAGTAAAATGTTTGAAGAGTAAAGTAAAGGCAACCAGTCACGATCGTGAGGGGCTTTGAGGAACTGCGATTGGTCATAGCTGATGACACAAGAACCGTGTCCTCTTTACTTCAAAATAGCCTTCCAAGGGGACCTTCGTCAACGACATCGATGCACTCACTTGGGATATCAACGAGCCCCAGCCGGCCCTCATCATGTATCTCTATACACTCCTGCTGCCCCTCAGCCACCTCCTTGCCCTTGGAGGTGGAAGGTTTTGCAGAATCAATTCTCTTGACCAGGTCATCGATCTTGCCCTCGATAAGTAATCTTTCAACTAATCGCCGAAGGGCCTTGCAATTTTCAGTTAAATGACCTTTCTCTTTGTGGAATTCACAGAAAGGGTCTGAATTTCTTGATCTCTGATTCACCGGTTGGTAGGGCTTTTTGGAATATGCCCTATCCTTCATGATTTGGCAAACTTCCTGCATGAACTCATCTAGTTCAGAGTTAGGCGAGCCATCATCTTGCTGATGAATCGACGCTGCTAGCGGAGATGATGCTGACAATGGTAGCAGCCGTTCTTGGGCACGATCTTGGCCTTGGAAGGGGTGTTGACGATGCGGAAATCTTCTTGCTTTCCTAGAGAGAGATGGAAAGTTTTTCCGAGGGGACCTCGGAGGCTGCCTGTAAGAAGAAGAGTTTTTCTCCGATACAAGCCTGGAGACGAAGCTGGGGTTGCTCTTTTCACCGCGGATATATGAGTTGGCTAAACCAATCAACTCTTGATAAGTTCTTGGCGCTCGGACGTTTGCTTCAAACTTTAGCGGACCTTCACGCAGGCCGTGAATAAGAGCTACTCGATACATTTCTTGATCAACGATCTCAATGTCTAGGATTTCTTTCTGAAAACGATCCACAAAATGAGACCAAGTCTCATTATCTCGCTGCCTGATCTCAAAGAGGGCTTCCGGGCCTCCCTTCCTCTTTGAAGAGGTAGAAAACCTGAGCAGGAACTCCCTTCGCAAATCCGTAAAGGAAGAGATTGACTGAGGTCGCAGTCCATAGAACCAGTCTCTTACTTGACCATCAAAGGTCGTTACGAGGAGCTTGCTCTTGGTAGCATCGGAGAGGGTCTTGAGAGCAACGGCTGATTCAAAAGCTTGAAGATGCTTGACAGGATCAGTCTCCCCGGTGTAAATGGGCAACCGTGGCTCCCGGAAGTTGACTGGAGTTGGTTCATACCGAACACTCTCCGTAAACGGCGATGGCTCTTCTGGCTCTACTGCATAAGGAAAGTAAGGAGCATGAGCAGTAGTTGCAAAAGGAGCAGGAGGATAGGAGTAAAAGGTTGCTGCGGGAGGAGCAAAGGCAGGAGCTGAAGAGGAGGGGTGACTTCCCTGAAAGTTCAAAAATCTGGCTGGACTTCCCCGGGCAGCCTCCCGGAAGAAGTTTTGACGAGCTGCAAACTCATCATCTTGAGATCGCAAGGGAGCTGCTGGCCCCTGCGGAAAGGTTGGAGTATAAAGAGGAGGATAGACCGGCGGATAAGCCGGTGGGTAGACTTGAGGAGTCTCTGATGCTGGTGCTGGATTGATTGGAGGGATTGGCGCTGCTGAAGATTGAGCGGCCAATTGCTGCGTGAGAGCTGCTAGAGTTCGGTTGATGGCTTGAAACTGTTGGGCAGTTTCTCTGCGAGATTGCTCTAAGGCCTCCCAAAGAGAATCATCACTGGGACTTGGAGAAAGACTCTCGGCTGGTTGATGGTCTGTCATGAGTAACCACTGCTTTCACTGTCTAATCGAGATCTGAAGGTCGCGTGTTAACTGTTGATGCGCGAAATGCGGTTCCAACCAGTTAACGGGTGTTCGATCTCACAGGCTAAGGATGAAGGAAGAAGGGTTGCGGGGATAGAGAGGAAGCTTGCTTGAGCAGAGGAGAAGCTTGCTCAGGTACTGTCGAGCAGAGGGCTACTTGAATGGTTAGCTTTGCAGGTTGACGCCGAGAGAGGAGAGAAGAAGAGAGGTGGCAGCTAGCAGCGGCAACAGCAGACTTCACCCGCCGCGGCTTGAATGTCACTCTTGCGACGGGCTTTTCCTTTATTCAATAAGAGTTACAACTTGCTATTGTACCATTACATAAAGAGCATTAAAGGGTACAATGGGTGAAGCTGGCGGCTGAGTAAGGAGGTGCCAGAAACTAAGTAAAAGAGGCTGCAGGAAATTGGAGAACTGAAGCTGCAGATGCTGCTGAAGCTGCCTGCTGCTGGTAGAAAAAACTAAGTCCATAATTCCTGACGACCTGGGAAAACTGGAAATCGGAGGCTGCGGAGGCTGCGCAAGCTGCTGAGAGCAGAAAAAACTAAGTCCACAGCCCTTGACGACCTGGGCGGACTGGAGATTGGAGTCCGCCGACCTTGCTTGATCAACCTTGACGGACTGAGAAAACCGAGTCCGCAGCCTTTGATCAAGGTTGCAGTTCTCCTCCTCCTCTCAGAATGAGAGGTCTTGGGGGGTATTTATAGGCCCGGGGAGAATCTTCTTGAAGCGGGGCCCAGCGACGTCATCCTTGACGACCTCGGCGACCTCGGCGGACTGAGAAACTGAGGTCGACGACCTCGGCGGAATGACACTTTCTCTGCTGGGGCAGACTTCCTGCTGGCTGCTAGAAGGGGGGGCAGGCAAGCTGTGCGACCTGAGGAGCAAGCAGGCGGATCTGGAGCAGGCAACTCCGGGCTAATTGGGGGGACTCCAGGAGGAATCCTCCCTTGCTGGAGCGGAGGCCGCCCCCCTGCGGGCGGCCTGGGGCGGACTCTGTGTGGAGTCCGCCCAGCCAGGGCCAGGCCGCCCCCTTGCGGGCGGCTTGGGGCGGACTCCTGGTGGAGTCCGCCCAGCCAGGGCCAGGCCGCCCCCTTGCGGGCGGCCTGGGGCGGACTCCTGGTGGAGTCCGCCCAGCCAGGGCCAGGCCGCCCCCTTGCGGGCGGCCTGGGGCGGACTCCTGGTGGAGTCCGCCCAGCCAGGGCCAGGCCGCCCCCTTGCGGGCGGCCTGGGGCGGACTCCGGGTGGAGTCCGCCCAGCCAGGGCCAGGCCGCCCCCTTGCGGGCGGCCTGGGGCGGACTCCGGGTGGAGTCCGCCCAGCCAGGGCCAGGCCGCCCCCTTGCGGGCGGCCTGGGGCGGACTCCTGGTGGAGTCCGCCCAGCCAGGGCCAGGGGGCGGACTCCTGGTGGAGTCCGCCCAGCCAGGGCCAGGGGGCGGACTCCGGGTGGAGTCCGCCCAGCCAGGGCCAGGCCGCCCCCTTGCGGGCGGCCTGGGGCGGACTCCGGGTGGAGTCCGCCCAGCCAGGGCCAGGCCGCCCCCTTGCGGGCGGCCTGGGGCGGACTCCTGGTGGAGTCCGACCAGCCAGGGCCAGGCCGCCCCCTTGCGGGCGGCCTGGGGCGGACTCCGGGTGGAGTCCGCCCAGCCAGGGCCAGGCCGCCCCCTTGCGGGCGGCCTGGGGCGGACTCCGGGTGCAGTCCGCCCAGCCAGGGCCAGGGCGCCCCCTTGCGGGCGGCCTGGGGCGGACTCCTGGTGGAGTCCGCCCAGCCAGGGCCAGGGGGCGGACTCCTGGTGGAGTCCGCCCAGCCAGGGCCAGGCCGCCCCCTTGCGGGCGGCCTGGGGCGGACTCCGGGTGGAGTCCGCCCAGCCAGGGCCAGGCCGCCCCCTTGCGGGCGGCCTGGGGCGGACTCCGGGTGGAGTCCGCCCAGCCAGGGCCAGGCCGCCGGCCTGGGGCGGACTCCGGGTGGAGTCCGCCCAGCCAGGGCCAGGCCGCCCCCTTGCGGGCGGCCTGGGGCGGACTCCGGGTGGAGTCCGCCCAGCCAGGGCCAGGCCGCCCCCTTGCGGGCGGCCAGGGGCGGACTCCGGGTGGAGTCCGCCCAGCCAGGGCCAGGCCGCCCCCTTGCGGGCGGCCTGCGGAGGCGAGCGGAGGCCGCCCCTGGCGGGCGGCTGGCGGAGCATCCAACCTCGGGCGATTTTGGACCCGACAGTCCGCCTTGCGCAGACTTGGTGATCACCATGGGTAGCCTACTCCTTGCGGGTGGGAACCTGTAGGAGAAAAGCAGAAAAAATGGGCACCTTGGAGAGGATCGCTGATTTTTGGGTTAACAAAGACGAGCTAAGCGGCCTAAATTTGGTTGGTGAAGATCAAACCTGAACGACACCTTCGGGTTTCGAGTGATTGAGACATCGAGTATTGTATTTTTCTTAAGTACAATTTTTTTGTATTTTTAGATTTGTATTTTTTAAATTTTATTATAAAATTTTTTGAACTTATTATAAATTTGTAAATTTATTATTATTATTATTTTGGCCTAAATTAAAAATGTTAATTTTATTTTAAATATATATATATATATATATTTAAAATAATTATATATTTTATTTAGCCGGGCCTGACCCAGCCTACAGGGCCTAGACAGGCCTCCTCCTGACGACGAGGCCTAAGCTCGGCCCGGGCCTGGCACAAACCAGGCCCGGGCCCAGGCTTTTTTGAAAAGGCCCCGACTTGGGTCTGTCAGGCCTTATGCCCACCCCTGTTTCAGCGAAGAACCTAGCCCTATAATGACAGAAAATTAATTACATCACTCCAAGTCGATCTTGACACACGCTGACATATAATTAATTTTAAAAAAAATCATTTTTATTAACTTTAATTAACTAACATGCACCTGAGTTACACAAGAATCCTAATTCTACCGCCATATGCATATAATAAACGAGATGACATGACAAAATTCCGCCGAAAAATGTGACGACCAAAATACCGCAGCCTTATCATGATGTCGAAGACAAATTAATAATTTCAAATATCGTGAATGCTCCAACAACCACGCGGGGCCATGCATGGAGATGTATGCTTTGTTTGGCGCACGTGATGTCGGCGGTCGTGAACTAACGCAAAGGTCGTGAACCGTCGTTTGTGAATGCCCGACCTCACCTACAAAAATCCATGCACTTTATGCTCAAAACTAGTTTATTTTCTTAATAGCAGCCATAACTTAACATTTGTCTTGTCAAACATACATTTTATTATAATGATGTTTTTGAACAAATTCATCAGAGCAAATAAGTCATGTCAAACGAAGAAACTCAGCAACCTTGTTAATTTTTATATACGTATTTTAAAGCGGCAAGAAACCTATTAATTTAAATAAACTTCTTAATTAGGCTCCATTTGGCACAGTGTTGGCGGGCATAAACCCATGAGTTAAACTGTCATTCGTTAAAGATTACCTAACAAACATCCATTTCAAATGATGAAATGGATATCAGGAATCCTCACCGTGCCAAACGGATATCGGGATTCTCTTCATTTCAAATGAAATGAAATTTGAAATGGAGGGGATCCATTTCACGGTTCATATTAAAAGTTTTTTGATCCGACGGATTCATAATTAATTTTTCACCTTTTTTTTAATTTTTTAATCAAAAAAATCTTCACCACTAGATATCTTTCAAATTTCTAGTATGCATTAATTATCTCTGCATGTAAGAAGCCTTATTGTGCTTCGAGGAGATGCCAGCGATTCCATATATGCCGGCCGTACAAATGTCATGCTCATCCACAGCTCTCCCTCCCATGCCTACTTCTCTGCATATCCCGGCCCCCACGTGTCTCCTTCTCCCAACAAGACTATAAAATGCACCACTTGTCACTTACTATCAAAACCACCTCTCCCTTCCACCAGCAGACCCTATAACTAAACCTTCACGCATCCTAGTTTTCTCCACCCGCACAAAATTTCAATCTCTCTCAAAAGATTCTTCATGCATGACAACCTACGTGGACCCTTTGGTGGTGGGAAGAGTGATCGGCGACGTGATCGACCTCTTCGTCCCTATGGTCACCATGTCCGTAAACTTTGGCTCCAGACACATCAATAATGGCTGCGAAATCCCGCCATCGCTCGCCGCCAACCCGCCGACGGTCAACATCAGCGGCCGCTGCTTCAACCTCTTTACTTTGGTCAGTTCATATATACACCTTTAATTAATTTCAATTCCCTTGGTACTATTATCGTATTTCTATATTGTGATAATGATTTTATTTTTAATTTTCTTAGCGTAATTCCGGATCCGGATCCTCTCTATTTGGGATGAAATGGAGGGGGTCCATTTCATCATTTAATGGAGAGGATAAGTTCACATGATATCCAGTGCTATGAAGCACCGACACTTCAAAATGCCCAGCGTGTCAGTGTCGGACTCTCCGACACTCGTCCGACTCTCCGACACTCGTCCGACTCTCCGACACTCTCTGACACTCGTGTCGGAGGTACTCGCGTGTCCCGCTCAATCGGACACGCGTGTCCCTAAGCTAGCTACTCATGGTGAGGCGGGAAGCAATTTGTCTTGAAAGTGCAATTATTGTGAAAAATATTTTATAAGTTTATATACAATAGTGAGAACACATTTGATAATGATTGGTGGAAAAGAAATTGCAAAGTGTGTAAAAGTCTCAAAGAGTGATCTATTTGAGATAGAAAAATAGAAGAAATGATGAATGCTAGAATAGTGAGTCTTGCTCCTAAAAAATGTCTTTGCCCCCTTCTAGCATTTCAAGTAGTGATGGTGGATTTATTAGTGAGGTGGATATTTTTTGTAGAAAAAGAAAGATTGAAAGTGGGGAGAAATGTTTGCTTGAGAATCCATTATTTTTACTACTAATAATATATAATTGTAATATGTTAATGTTTTATCATTTTTTAATCTTTTGTTAAGTTTTACATTTGAATATTTAATGAGTAATATTTAAACATGACTTAGTTTATTTGAATATTTGTTAATTGTTCATTTTTTATTTTTTGTTAAATGTTTTAGGATTTTCATAATTAAAAAAAATAAAGATTTAATATACGTGTCCCAACGTGTCGGAATATGGTACTTTTTGATTATTGACGAGTCGCGTGTCGGGTCGGGTCGTGTCCCGTGTCACGTGTCTGTGTCGGTGTAACATAGATCCAGTGGACAGGATTTTTTTGATTAAAAAAAATATAAAAGGAGGAGAAATAATGAACTCATCAGATCAAAAAGCACTCAATCCTGGCCATGAAATGGATCCCCTCCATTTCATCCGAAATGGAGAGGATCCTGATTTTGTAATTCCGCGCAGAACTGTAGTACTGGATAATCTCTTTCTGAAATTGGAGAGCGGGTTTAGTATGAAAAAGGTGGATGCGGTTTAATTGAATAGGTTAAGACCAAGATCGTTATTGTTCAAAAATATATAGAAGTTGTTTTTTTCGGTCAAAACTCTACCACAATTATATATTCATGTGCGTGCAGTCAAACTTTAGCAACGGTGAACACCAAGATTTTGTTAAAATTATTGAAGTGGGAGAGGTGGTGTGAGCGGTCTGATTGGGCAGACCGCACAGATCGCAGAGTCCGTTGCGGCTTGACGGATAGTCATTGGCGATTTGCCGATCTCTCTTGCGGTCTGGCTCGGCAAGCACCCTGGGTTGAAACCGGACAGTTAGACTTCTCTAACCGCGGCTGTGGCGGTCTTGTTGGTGAGACCGCACAGTCCGCTTGAAGCTTCAAGTTCTCTGGCTTGCAAGAAGACTGGCGGTTAGTGCGGACTGTGGTGGCTAACCGCGCAGTTCGCTGGAGCCTTCTCGGGCAGATTGATAGGCAGAGTCCGCTAGTGTTGTGGATTTGGTCCCGCGTGACAAGTTCGGGGTTGTTGTCTATGTTGGATTTGTGGAACACTTCCGGTCATCTTGTTTCTCACACCGGGTTCGCCCGTTTTCCCACACACCCTATTTAAGAACTTTTTCCGTGTTTAGGGTTACGTTTCTTAGGTTTTCGCCTGGGAGGCTTTGGAGGCGCATACGAGGCTATTCGTGGAGGTGCGTTTCCGGCAGTGGTTCCTCTAGTTCTTGTCCAAAGGAGATTGAGAGAAGGTAGGATCGGTGAGATCCTTGTAACCTTTGTAATCGTTTTTTTTGGTGAATACAAGAAAGAAGATGAGCAAGGGAGGGAGGACGTAGCCCGGGTTTTGGGTGAACCTCTGTAAATCTTGTTGTTTGTGGTTGTTTGTTGTTTGTTTGTTTGGTTTTTTATTTGTTTTTTCGTTCGAATCGATCTTCTCGGCGCTCCGGTTTTCCCACAGTTTAGCTCGTCGAGATCGCCTGTTTATGCAGACTGCTTCTGGAGTTCGCCGAGCTCGGCAAGTTGACGACACAGTCAATCACGGGCTGAAGCATGCGCGGATTGAGAGTTGTGTCTGCAAGACAGTGAGATCTGGCGGCGGTGTCCGGTAGCCCGCAAGTGATGTGTTCGCCATCGTTGTTGGATTGGTGATGGACTTCTCAGCCTGGCGGACTGGTCCTTTCCACTTTTGCAGACTGGTCGTTCTTTCTGCTCTTGCGGACCGAGAGTGGTGTCCGCACTTCTTTGCGGACAGTTTTCTTCAGCGGCGGACTGATCCTGGTATCCACAATGTACGAATACGTGATGTTAGCTGCAAGGTTGACGGGTGACTATTATATCGCTATAGGTGGTGACAGCACTACTGCTCACGCCTATAAATATGACTCTTCGGCTCGTCATATATTATTACAAAAAATTAGAACTGTGAGAACTTGCTTGTGTCTAAAATTTGCGGTTACGGTTTTCTAACCGCTGGGAATAAGTGAAGTTGACTTTGTGCAGGCCGTGCGACTAGCATCAGGTGGCTAGACAACTAGTGAAAGTTTGGTGTGGAATAGTACGTGGATACCAGTCAGCGGATAACAGCAAGTCGAGGTCTCTGGGCCTTGAAGTCTCTTCTTCTGAGTTGCGATTAAGCAGAACAGTTCGTCCGGTCTATCGGCGGGTTCTGTTATAATCCTTCAGTTTTTTCAATAACAAGCAGTCTGCGCGGCTAGTTGAGGTTATGCGACTTCGGCGGTCTCGGTGGACTTAGCTTGCGGATTGGCGACTTGTGCGGTTACAGTTTGTTGTCCGCGGTTAACTTCTTGTTGCAGATTTATGCTTCCTTTGATTACATTGTGAATCATGCCTCGCAATGCATACCTCGCTCTGTAAAGAAGTTTTTAATTTCAATTGCAGACTTTTATGCTGTTGTTGCTACTGATTTCTACTTGACTTTAGTTGTGGTTAAGTGTTCCTGTGATCTATTACAACTTCTTTCATAAATTTTTACAAACCTCAAAAAAATGGATCTAAAATATATCACCAATTAGACTCTATTTGGCATGGTGGTAGCGATTAGGAACACGGGGGGTTGAATTGTCATTTATTAACGCTCATCTAGAAAATTTCATTCACTTTTATGTTCAAACGGATCGATGTTGTTTGTTAAGGCGATACTTAACGAATGACATTTTACTCCATGCGTTTACGACCGCCACCACCATGCCAAACAGAGCTTTAGGCTCTGTTTAGCGTTTGGGGGGACTTATTTTCACCGGTCAAACTGTTATGACCGCATGAACCAGACCACCTTAATTAAGGTCCAGTTCATGCGGTCGTAACCGCTTGGTCGGTGAAAATAAGTCCTTCCAAACAAAGCCTAAGTGTAGGAGGTTGACGAATGATAACCAGTGCGCTGATCATGACTACCAACACAGTGCCAAACAGACCCTTAGACGGATACAAAGTAGGTGTGACCGGTCAAAGCTTACAAGTACAACCATGAAAATTCATAAGAAGTTAATAATTATAGGGCGCTGCTATCCGAACCGTAGTTTTGGCTATTCGCACCGCACTTTCTCCTAATTTTGTGTGTCATTTGAAAATACGCCTTGTACATGCATTTTTAGAAAAAGTGTTCAAAACGAAAGTTGTAGATCTAAGGCACGAAATCTGGGCGTATTTCCAAAGTACGCCTTGTACATGCATTTTAGGAAAAGTGTTCAACACGAAAGTTTCGTCGAGATCTACAACTTTCATGTTGAACACTTTTCCTAAAATGCATGTACAAGACGTATTTTCAAAAGACACGAAAAATTAGGAGAAATTGCGGTGCAAATAGCCAAAACTGCGGTGCGGATAACAACACCCTAATTATATCCGAAAACAAGAAAGAAAAACAATATGTTCATTGTTCACTGAGATTTGTGATAATTATAAATATTTTTGTTAGATTATATATGTTTTACACTATAATAATAATAATAATAATGAAAATAATAATGTGCAAGTGATGACGGATCCTGATGCACCAAGTCCAAGTGAACCGACCTTGAGGTATAATCTTATGGTATAATGAAAAATCTTATGGTGCAAAACAGGATCGATTAGTTTCATAACCAATGATCTATTGCAGTGATGACAGTTGTAATCTGTAGAAAGAAATTTCAGTTTGGCATGATGGTATTTGAGATGATCAGGGACAGCATTCAGGATCTCAAATTTGCAAGGATAATCTCTTTATTGCTGAGTGAGATTGATCCAGTCACTTTCAAACTTTCCAAAGGCACTCCAGTTCACCACCTGAAAAAGATCTCATTGGCTTCCATCCATAGATGAGAACTCAAGCTGAAAAATCCAAAACAGTTAGCTAAAGAAATTGCAGCTTCTGCCTCTGAGGTCAGGACCCCATCTCCCTCCTATCATCATGTTGTTGAACCATCTGGTGCAGTAACTCAGGGGGAGCCTGCAGCCTCTATTTCTGTTTTCAGATCTCCTCCTCCCTCTCCAGTAAGATCAGCAAGCAAATCTCCCATCAGAAGTCATAACAGCTCTCCAGCAAAGTCCCCAGTGACACTTTCTCCAGAAGATACCCTTCCAAATGCTCAAGTCTAAGAAACCCTCCAAAACACTGCAGAAGCCATTGACAGAATTGTGGAAGAACTAACCTCAGATGTTCCTCCCCTCTTCAAGGGACCAGCTGAAGAACATCCAAAAGATCCTTCTCCAGCTCCCTCTCCTTCTCCTATCAGATTACCAGAATCTCCTCCTGCTCAATCCCCTATTGCCAAGCAAGATATCCCTGAGACTGTTCTTCTTTCTGATGAAGACAGAATATCTCCTGAGCCTGCTGATATTCCCTTGAGGAAGTTAGATTTCTCTATCCCCTCATTCATTGATCAGGCTGATATTACCCCTGTTCAGACACCCAGAGCTGTAAGCTCAGTGATTCTTGAAGAGATACCTCTATGGAAAGCCCCGCCTCCTGCTACTATTTATGCTTCTGCCTCTACTTCTTCTACTGCTGTTGCTATTGCTGCTACCCCTTCCAACTTAGAACTTCTTATCCAGATAGGCCAAATGCTCTCTGATCAAAGGGAACATTTTGACAATTCTCTGAAATTGATGCAAGATAAGGTGACTGCCTTGGAAACAGAAATGAGTCGAGGATTTGCTGAGATCCAACACAACACTGACTCTCTCAAGAGCTTATTTCAGATTGGTGGAAAAGCCATAGATCACACTATTACTAGTGTCGGTCAGGTTATGGAACAATCTCTAACTCTTGCTAATAATCAGATTGAATTAGAAAAGAATGCTCAAAAACATGTGATGAAGGTTTGTGAGGAAGTTGGTACTTTCAAGGAAGAAGCCATAGAAAAACTCCTTGTAGAATTCAGAAAGGGGGAAAGCCTGGTGAAAGAGCATGTAATCAAACTTGTGGATAAGTTTTCTACAGATGCAAACACTCTCGGGGCTGAGAAAATTTCTGAAATCAATAAGAATGTTTTAGCTCAAATCCAGTCAATGAAGTTCTATACTTATGATACCACAGTTTGGATGTACAATCAGATTTTCCCTGACTTTCAGGCTGATCCCAATATTATTTCTCATCATCTGAATCCTCTGGTTGAAGGACAGCACAGTTAGGTGCCAGCTCAAATGCAACAACCTCAAATGCCCTGCTTCTCTCCTAGGCCAGAAGATCAGGATCCTCCTCCAGCCTTTTATGACCAGGTATGGGATGACATTATTCCTTAGGATTTACCAGAGATCAACACTTCTAAGAAGAGGAAATATGGAGAAGGGACATCTGCCAGCAAAAGCATTCCCAAAGTTGATTCAGATAAAAGGAAAGTAAAGGAATTTGCTGAAGTTTGGAGCCCCACTTCTAAGAGTTTAATTCTTGATACTCTTAAGTTGGTAATGGACTATAATGAGAATAGAAATCTCCACTACAGCTCAGTTGAGTAGGAATTATATGAAAAGTCCATGACCAAAAGGAGGATATATGATAGGGAATATAGAAAGAATAATCCTAAAGCTCCTCCAAAGCCCCCAAGGTATTATCCCAAACCATTCAGCTATCAGAGAAGGCAGCAGGAAAAGCAAGACAGACAACCTTAGAGCAAAGAATGTACTTTTGTTGAGCTATTCTTGAGAATTTTGTTGAAATGGTTGTTGATTAAGAAATCTAAAACATTACTTATATACAATTTTCAGTTTTGCCTAATTGTGTTCAATTAATCTCTTTTGCCTTAGTTTAAATTTTCATTTTTAGTTCTTTATTAATTATCATAATTCACCTTAGTGTAGATGTTCTGACTTCTACAAATAGAGGGAGATTATTGGGCATTGCATCCACAATAACCCAGATTTGCATGAAGTCACCCTTGAACTAAAATGAATTAAGTTGTATTTGATATCTTGTTTAAGTTGGGTGTTTGCAGATCATCACTACTAAGTGTAGATCAATACCATACTACAGTGGGTCATGAACACAGGATCATACAGTGTAATCCCTCACTGTGTGATCCAAGGTGTTGACTCATGTGTAGCCTCTCTATTGGGATACACTTCATATTCAAATACTTGGACCATGGAATGAAGATTGGACCCTTGAAGAGAAGAAAAAGTTCCTTTCTAAAAAGTTCAAAAAAATTTCTAAGTCCACTTCTCGAGAAGTCCTTTCAGTTCTCGAGAAGTAGAGTTAGAAGTTCTTGAGAAGTATCTCTTAGTTCTCGAGAAGTCCTTTCAGTTCTCGAGAAGCTCGGCTCTTAGTTCTCGAGAAGTCCGAGAGCAGTTCTCAGGAAGTTCAGAAAGATTCAAGAAATTCTTTCTAAGTCTTAATTCTCGAGAAGTATCTCTTAGTTCTCGAGAAGTCCTTTTTTAGTTCTTGAGAAGTATCTCTTAGTTCTTGAGAAGTTCCAGAGTAGTTCTCGGGAAGTTCAAAAAGTTTTAAGAAATTCTTTTTATGTCTTAATTCTCGAGAAGTATCTATAGTTCTCGAGAAGTTCAGGTTAGTTCTCGAGAAGTTCTTAGTTCTCGAGAAACACAGCTTCATAGTTCTCGAGAAGTGAGGCTATAGTTCTCGAGAAGTCCATATTGTTTTTCAAGAAGTATCCTAAAGTTTCGAAAACTAAGTTCTATTCCAGACAGTTAGTTCTCGAGAAATTCAATCAGTTCTCGAGAGCTAATGCTACTTCTCGAGAACTGCAGAATAAATTCTTTCTGAAATTTGTTTAAGTCAAGATCGGCCGGATTTCTTAATGACTTGACGTGATTGGTCCACGTGTCGTCATTAATGTCTTTTCTAACCGTTAGGAGTAATCCTATATAAGGTCTTGTCAAACCGACTAACCCTAACAAGCTGTCAAATAATATTCTAAGTCTCTAAATTGATTTTCTCTTTCCAAAAACGGAAGCCATCGTCGATCTTCATCGTGCAAATCGCCTAGGGCTTGCGTTCAAGAAGATTCAGATCAAGGTAGACTTACAGATCAAGAAGGTCTTTCAACTCTTCATCATCTCTCGGATCGTGTGAGTCAAAGAAATTTCAGATCCAGATATTGCCGAATTTCTTCTTCAACTATTTCTGATAAAGCCGCAAGTTCAAAGAAAGAAGATTTTGACCGAGATTTTCCAGATCTGAGAAATCATTGTTTGTATTTCTACAAATCTTTTCTTATATCTTGTAGGGGATTTCTCTCCGAGTGTAGGAGCATTTCTTTTGTCTCCGAGTTATAGGAAGTTTAATCTTCCGAGTGTAGATCCGTGTTGGGGATCGAGATTGTAGGAACTTGGTTCCGAGACGTAGGATTGTTTTCAATCCGAGATAGTGGAGTAGCTGAGTCTAGTGATTTGCTAGATCGGCGAGGTAAAGTGGACGTACCCAAGATTGGGGAACCACTATAAATCTTCTTGTCCCTTTGTGATTACTTTATTTTTTGTGCTAGATCGTTAAAAATTTTATTCCGCAAATAGACGCACGATTCACCTATTCACCCCCCTCTGGGTGATTTAGGTTGACAACTTTACACTTTCAACCTTGATAAGAGGCTCTCCAAACAGCCCTCATCACTCATCTACGCTGCAGGATAAATGGGTTAGGGTGTACGGACTGTAGTCCGACTGTTAGGTCGCCATGTTTGGCTTCTTCCACATGAGCGGCGCCTTGGGCTTGTCGTACTCATGCGGAGTACCATGTCCCAACTTTCAACAAAAGTGCACTTTTGTTGAAAGTGGGCCCGACCGACCGACCTCAAGTGGTCTTGGCCTAGGCCTATGTACCCACAGATGGACTGTAATCCATACACCTCAACCTATTCATCTCTGCACCTAGGGAGTTTTCTCCACCGGTGGTAGAAAGTGGGCTCGACCGACCGACCTCATCTGGTCTTGGCCTAGGCCTTGGTACACACGGCAGGACTGCAATCCGTACACCCCAACCCATTTATCTCTGCACCAAGGCTTTTCTTACCGGTGTGTCGGGTTGTTGAAGTCGGGTTTCGATCCCTTAACATGTTGGGTTAGCTACTTAGCTCCGCTCAAAATAGTCTACATCTCTATCAAGTTTGGAATAGAGTTTATATAGTATCTTCAGCATAGAACCTAGCCCTATAATGACAGGAAATTCATTAAGTCACTCCGAGCCGGTCTCGACACACGCAGACATATAATTAAATTAAAAAATCACTTTAATTGACTTTAATCAACTAGCATGCACCTGCGTTATGCAAGAATCCTAATTCTACCGCTATATGCATATAATAAACGAGATGACATGACAAAAGTCCGCCGAAAAATGCGACGACCAAAATACCGCAACATTATCATGACGCCGAAGACGAATTAATAATTTCATGAATGTATGATCAAATATCGTGGATGCTCTAGCAACCACGCGGGGCCGGCCATGTATGGAGATGTGGGATTTGTTTGGCATGGTGTGCGGTCGTGAACTAACGCAATGATCATAAACCGTCGTTAGTGCATGCCCGATCTCACCTAAAAAAATCCATGTATTTTATGCGCAAAACTAGTTTATTTTCATAATAGCAATCATAGCCTAACATTTGTCTTGTCAAGCATATATACATTTCATGATAATAATGTTTTTGATCAAATTCATCGGAACAAATAAGCCGTGCCAAACCGAGAAACTCAGCAACCTTACCTTTTTCTATATATATATACATATGAATATATATAATATGCGGAATTCTTTATATGCGGCCGTACGGAATCGTGTTTTGGGGGATCAAGATTGCTTCAAATCGAAAAGTGATCAACATGAAAGTTGTAGATCTCTACGATCCGAACAACTTTCATGTTGATCATTTTTTGATTTGGAGCCTACTTGACTTTCGATTTGGGATCCGAAAATCGGAAATTCCGCATATTACTGTAGCAGTCTCGCCGCCCCGATTTTCGGGTCCCAAGTCGAAGGTCAAGGAGGCTCTAAATCAAAAAATGATCAACATGAAAGTTGATTTAAAGTCTCCTTGCCCCTTGTCCGTACGCCCGCACAGTATATCACCCCTATATATATATATATATATATATATCTTTACCATATATAAAGATATATGATATGACTTTTTAAATCATGCATTTAAAAACTGTTGGAGTGATCACAGCCGTCCGATCATGGATGTGAAATTCAGCTGCCGTCCGATCAAACCAACCCTCTCTCAAGCTTTTTTTATAGGACTCCTAAACCTACTGTA
This sequence comes from Platanthera zijinensis, assembly GCA_039513925.1. Lineage (NCBI taxonomy): Eukaryota > Viridiplantae > Streptophyta > Magnoliopsida > Asparagales > Orchidaceae > Platanthera > Platanthera zijinensis. The sequence continues at coordinate 121,489,159 of CM077098.1, forward strand.
AGATAGCACTAAACCTATGTTAGGTATTTTAAAATTTTATAGTAAGTTCATCAAAGCAGCACCGCGAGCCCGCCAACACACGCCCGCGAGCCCGCCAACTTGCCACGCCCGCAAGCCCAAAACCGTCAGCCCGTCAGTCCGCTAAAGCAATGACTTCAATAATATACTGCACCGAACTATATTTAAACCCAAAGAACTTTTTTATACAGGCAGTGTGGGACTAAAAGGCGGGTGAACAGTGCGGGCGAGACTGTTACAGTAAAGACACGGAAATCAGGTTTTTTGGGGCCCAATATGAGGGTCAAGATGACTCCAAAACTAAAAGTGATCAACATGAAAGTTGTAGATCTCGGCGATCCGAACAACTTTCATGTTGATCACTTTTTGATTTGGACCCTCCTTGACCTTCGATTTGGGACCCGAAAAGTTTGGGCGGCGAGACTGCTACAGTAAAGACACGGAAATCAGGTTTTTCGGGGCCCAATATAAGAGTCAAGATGACTCCAAAACGAAAATTGATCAACATGAAAGTAATAGATCTCGCCCATCAAATCTACTAATTAAAATAAACTTCTTAATTATCTTTACATGATGTAAGAAGCGTTATTTGGCTTCGACGAGATGCCAGCGATTCCTTATATATATGCTGGCCGTACAATTGTCATGCTCATCCACAGCTCTCCCTCCCATGCCTACTTCTCTGCATATCCCCCCACGTGTCTCCTTCTCCCAACAAGACGATAAAAAACACCACTTGTCGCCCACTTGTAAACTCGTAATTAAACCCGCCTACCTCTCCCTCCCCAGCAGATCGACCCTATAACTAAAACTTCCGCACTTCCTACTTTTCTCCACCCACACAAAATTTCATTCTCTCTAATTAAAATATTTCTTCGTGCATGACAACCTACGTGGACCCTCTGGTGGTGGGGAGAGTGATCGGCGACGTGATCGACCTCTTCGTCCCTGTGGTCACCATGTCCGTAAACTTTGGCTCCAAACACATCAATAACGGCTGTGAAATCACGCCGTCGCTCGCCGCCAACCTGCCGACGGTCAACATCAGCGGCCGCCGCTTCGACCTCTTTACTTTGGTCAGTTCATATAAATATATGCCTTTAATTAAATTTTAATTCCCGTGGTACTATATATTATCGTATTTGTATATGTGATGATGATTTTATTTTTAATTTTCTTAACATAATTCCACGCAGAACGTAGTACTGGATAATCTCTAGTTATAGCTTCCATGTCTCCCTAAAGTATTATGGTCGTAGATAGTTGACTATGATTTTGTTTGGGAAATCTATATTATATATAGTTTAAATATTAATTGAGCTAGCTAGTGACGGTAACTATGACAGTAAGCACAGCAGCAGAGGTATAATTTAGTTTGAACTAATTTGGTGTTGACCTAAGCTCCACCAGAAGAAGACGACGAAGGAGTTATCCACCTGGCCAAGACAAAGCAAAGGAATGATTATGATAGCAGATCATATATATCTTCTATGTAATATGTAAACAAGTTATGAGTCACATAACAAGTGTCGTGGGCCTGACCCACTTCAGCTTTATATATATATATCCAACAGCAGCCTGTTTGTAAGACAGGAAACCTGTAAAATCAATATCCAAAGCAATAAAACGTTTTGTTAAAATCAAGATTCAAAGCTCCTCAGTTAGATTATATTTGTTATCATTTGGTGATATTTTTTAGATCTCTTTTTTTGAGGTGTGTAAAAATTTACGAAGGAAGTCGCGGGAGGTTGCAGAAACATTCAATCACAATCAAAGTCAAGTAGAAATCAGTAGCAGCAGCAACACAAGAGTCTCCAATTTGAATTAAATATTTTTTTACAGAGCGAGGTATATGTATTGCGAGACATGATTCACAATGTAATCAACGGAAACGGGAATCTGCAACAAGAAGTTAACTGTGCGGACAACAAGTTATAATCGCACAAGTCGTCAATCCACAAGATGAGCCCGCCGAGACAGCTGAATTGAAGTCGCCTAACCGCAACTAGCCGCGCAGACTGCTTCTTATTGAAAAAACTGAAGGACTAGAACAGAACTCGCTGATAGATCGGGCGAACTGCTCTGCTTAACCGCAACTCGGAAGAAGAGACTTCAAGTTGCAGAGACCGCGACCTATTGTTATCCGCTGACTATTATCCGCGAACTATTTCACACCAAGCTTCCACTAATTGCTTAGCCACCTGATGCTAGCCGCACAGCTTGCACAGAATCAATTTCACTTAGTCGCAGCGGTTAAAAAATCATAACACAAGTTTTAAACACGAGCAAGTTATAACAGTACTAGTTTTTTTGTTGTATGTGACGAGTCAAAAACTCTTATTTATAAGCGTGAGGAGGAGTGTAGTCACCAACCATAGCGATATGATAATCGCCCGTCAACCCTGCAACTAACGTCACGTATCCACACAGTGTGGATACCAGGATCAGTCCGCCGCTGAAGAAAGCTGCCTGCAAAGAAGTGCGGTCCGCAAAGAACAAAAAGAACGATCATTCCGCAAAAGTGGAAAGGACCAGTTCGCCAGACCGAGAAGTCCAACACCAATCCAACAAGGAAGACGAACACAACACTTGCGGGTTGTCAGACACCGCCGTCAGATCGCACTGTCTTGCAAACACAACTCCCAATCCGTGCATGCTTCAACACGCGACTGACCGTGTCGTCAACTTGCAGAGCTCGGCGAACTCCAGAAGCAGTCTGCACAAACAGATGATCTCGACGAGCCAGTCAACAATCCTGGATTTGTCACACGGGACCAAGTCCACAACACCAACGAACTCTGGCTATCAACCTGCCCGAGAATGATCCAGCGAATTGTGCAGTTAGCCATCATAGTCCGCACTAACCGTCAGTTTTCTTGCAAGCCAGACCGCAAGAGAGATCGGCAAACCGCCAAATGCTATCCGCCAAAAACTATCAGTTATGCCGCGACAGACTCTGCGCGCGGTCTGCCCAATCAAACCGCCCGCACCACCACTCCCACTTCAACAATTTTAACAAGGTCTTGGGGTTCACCATCGCAAAAGTTTGACTGCAAGTACATGAATATATAATTGTGGTAGAGTTTTGACCAAAAAAAACTTCTATATGTTTTGGAACAGTAGTGTTCTTGGTTTAGACCTATTCAATTAAACAGTATCCACCTTTTTCATACTAAAACCGCTTTCCAATTTCAGAAGGCTCTATTTGGCATGGTGTTGGCGGTTAGAAACACTGCGGTTGAATTGTCATTTATTAACATCCATCGAAATATTTTCATCAACTTTTATGTTCAGACAGATTACTAATGTTTGTTAGGGTGATCCTTAACAAATGACATTTTAATTCATGCGTTTACGATCACCACCACTATGCGGTCGTAACCGCTTGACCGGTCAAAATAAGTCCCCCTAAACGGAGCCTAAGTATAGAGGGTTCACTGATGATATCCAGTGTGTTGATCATGACTGTCAATACAGTGCCAAACAGACCCTTAGAGGGATACATAGTAGGTGTGACTGGTCAAAGCTTGCAAGTACGCTCCAGGATCCTCTCCATTTCTGACGAAATGGAATCCATTTCACTGACAGGATGGAGTTTTTTTTGATCCAATGGGTTCAACATTTCCCAACCTTTTGTATTTTTTTTAGTCAAAAAAATCTTGTCCAAAAAATAACTTTTGGACTTATCTTGTCCACACAATACTTAAATGAATCCTCTCTATTTCAAATAAAATGGAGAGGATCTGAATCCTGCAAGTACAACTACGAAAATGTATAAGAAGTTAATTATATCGGAAAACAAGAAAGACAAACAATATGTTCATTGTTCACTGTGATTTCTGATAATTATAAATATTTTTGTTGGATTATATATGTTTTACACTATTATAATAATAATAATAATAATAATGTGCAGGTGATGACGGATCCTGATGCACCAAGTCCAAGTGAACCGACCTTGAGGGAGTTGGTACACTGGTAAATTTTTCTACAAACCACCAGCTACATAAATATTTTTTAATTAACTGTTTTTTTTATATAAATTTTCCTCTTGTTTATGTTCTAATAATAATTTACTGTGGTGAAGGGTGGTGGTAAACATTCCAGGCAGCACCGATGCCTCACATGGTAAATGTTATTTTTGGTGAAATTTTCTAGTAATTTTTTTAAGCTGTAAAAATATATGTTTGCCATGAGATAGTCTACATCGAGGGATGAAGATTCTCTTCATTTGGAGCAAATAAATATTGGGCTTGGTTGGCGAGACTGATCCACTGCGAACGCGCAGACGGCACCGCCCAGTCACGACCGTGCGCCATTTGGTGGTGCAGCGGTCGGACGTCGGGGATCAACACCGCCCATTAAAACTGTTGTTTTCCGCCTACGGATTTCATCCGAGAGGAGGTGATCGTAGTCGTGGTCGCCTCCAAGCGGATTTCATCCACAAGAAAACCGTCCCGCCAAATTAGCCCATTATCTCTTTAATAATCAAGATTAATCCTTACTTATCCAAAATGTAATTTTTTTTGCATACCTGTTGGATTCCTTAATAATAGATATTGACCATGAAATATAGATAGTATTCATTTAGTCCCAAATGGAGAGGCTCCTAGACTATATAGGACTCTATTGATTAATTTGATTTTCTTTTTAGGACAATTGATTACTTGTGAAAGAAAATAATTTTTAATTAAATTAAATAATAGCACGTGTTAAATTATTTGCAATTCAACTTAACAATTGAATTAATTGGAGGGCTCAGGAATACTTTTGTAATTATGTTCATGACAGTATTGTATGGGTTTTTAATTATAAGGATAATATTGAACTTGTATTAACAAGTAGAGCTTTGTTTGATGAACTTTAGTCTCCAGTTTGTCTTAAATTATCATAAAGTATAATTTATGTCATAAATCAAAATAAACATTATTTATAGGTATATATATACTAGATTATAAGCATAATAAAACATATAATTTTATAATCTTTATTAATTTACACGTGAAATCTTTAATTATGCTCTAAAATTTTAATTATTCATAACCAAGCATTAGCATCTTGGGCCATGATCGTCAATTGCAAATAGTAACATCTTACACGTGTCCTGCTTTGAGTGCAGGACAGGAGCTGGTCCCGTACATGGGTCCCAAACCACCGTTGGGTATCCATAGGTACGTTTTGGTTCTCTTCCACCAGCAGTCGGAGTTCCCGGCAGTGGCGCCGCCGACCACCCGTGCTAATTTTAGCACACGGGACTTCGCCGTTCAGTGTGAGCTTGGCCTGCCGGTCGCCGTCGCCTACTTCAACTCCCAGAAGCAGCCGGCAGCCCGCCGCCGATGAGGAGGAAACGATAGTTTGTCTTTCTCACTGTTAAATTATAGTTTTTAGATCAGCATTTGTCGTGTGGGTTTGCCAATGTTTTAATTTGTATGGTGATGTGTGGCGGGGATGTGTAATTATTTGGAGTACTTTTACATGGTGGGGATGTATAATTATTTGGAGTACTTTTACATAAATAATTATAGTTGGGGAGTGATTAAATATTGTGAATATATGCTTGATGTTGCGCGCAATTTGGTTTCTAAACATATTTCAAGTGCTCGATAAATTGGAATTAAATGTGATTTTTAAAAGATATTTGACATATTGGATTTGATAGGGCCCTTCGAATTGTCCATCTCTTTTAGGAGGAAGTGGGGTTGACAAAGTCTAAGGCCGAAACTGCCGTCGTCATCGCCATCGTTGTCGCCATCGCCGCGGCCAACGCCGCTGTCTCGTCTTCATCACTGCCACCGTTGCGTCAACCGTCATCATCGTCGCGGCAACCGCCGCCATCACCGTTGTCGTCGCCGCCGTCGTCACGACACCGCCGCCGTCGCCGTCATCATCTTCATCACAGCAGTCGTCGCCACGGCGACCGCCTCCATCGCCGCAGCAAACGCCGTTGTTGCTCTTCTCATCCACCGACGCTGCCGCCTTCGCTCTTCTCATCCACTGACTCCGCCGATGTCGCCCTTATCTTCCCCCGCCGCCGCTATCGTCGCTCCTCTCTCCTGCGGCCACCGCCATCATCGCTCCTCTCTTCCTCGGACGCCACCGCCATCATCGTTCCTCTCTTCCTTGGACGCCACCGCCATCGCCGATCGGATTCCGTCTCCGGCCGGGTTCAATTGGTCGTCATCAATTCTCCACCATCCAATCACGCTCTCGCCCTCATCGTCGTCGGTTACATGGGTAACCACCCACGTAACCTTCTGTTATGAAATTGGTCCTAGTCCGTAACACGTTGTCACGGACAACGCAACGGAAATGAGCGAACAATAGTAATAGCGCAATAATAAAAGAGCGAGAAACCAAGCACACAGACGACACGGATATTTTTACGTGGTTCGGAGAGAAGCTCCTACTCCACGGGGAGAGCACTGGGAAGATCCACTAAAAATGATAGGGAGTTTGATACAGAGTTACACTGAGATCATAAAGATCGGAGACGCGCCAAAATTCTGTCCGATCACTGTCTGGAGGCTATGCCGCCGCCTGCCGTCGCCGATTCCTGGAATCCTCCGCCTGAGATTTCCACCGCCGATGGGTCGACCTCCAAGGTCGTCGACTTCGCCGGAGCCACCTGCTCCCGAGCCGCCCGTCGGAATGATGGCCGGTCGCCGCCGCTTCTCCCTTCGAACGCCGCCGCCGCTGCCTTGGACAACCGCCGCCTCTGAACTCTCTCTTCCTCTCCTCTTCTCCTCTTCTCGGATCTGGTGTGTTTGAAACTCATTGGGGTCTCTCCTTTTATAGGCTAGAAGAGGTGGTGGTTGCCATAACCACATGGAGGTGGTAGGTGGTTGCCATAACCACATGGAGGTTGTAGGTGGCGGTTGGCAAGAGTGGTGAGGACCAGTCAAATTTGTTGAACAAATTGAATATCAAGTTTGACTTTGACTGTGAGGTGGCATTTTACATTAGCAATCTCCACCTTGACGCCTCACGCATGAAGTACTCCACCTTGAGCTTGGATCTTCTCCCTCCGAAATAACTACCCCCTCTCCCTGGGGTCACCCTAATCAACATGCACAAATATGAGCCAAGTCAAGGCAGTGCTTGAACTTGACTCCTGTCACTGGCTTGGTCAACATGTCTGCAACATTGTCCTCCGTGGGCACCTTCAGCAACAAAATGTCTCCACTTCTAACAAACTCCCTCAACTTGTGGTAGCGCACATCAATATGCTTTGTCCTTGTATGGTAGACCGGGTCTTTGGCAAGACAAATCGCACTCTGACTGTCACAGTGCACCTTCACCACTTCATGAGTGATCCTGAGTTCTTTAGTGAGACCTTTAAGCCAGATGGCTTCCTTTGCGGCTTCCACTGTAGCAATGTACTCCGCTTCTGTCGTCGATAGAGCAACGATGTCCTGAAGAGTGGCTTTCCAACTGATGGGACCTCCACCTAGAAGAAAGATGTACCCGGAGGTAGATCTTCTCCTATCGAGGTCACCGGCGTAGTCGGAATCAACGAAGCCCTCTAGAGCACCAACATCCTTGCTCCTTCTGAATAGTAGTCCGACGTCTGGAGTTCCCTTCAAGTATCGCAGAATCCACTTGACCGCTTCCCAGTGTTGTCGCCCTAGATTCCCCATGTATCTGCTGACCACGCTCACAGCCTGAGCGATATCTGGTCTGGTACAGATCATGGCGTACATCAAGCATCCTACCGCATTAGCATACGGCACCCTGAGCATCTTTTGACGTTCCTCTTCTGAGTTTGGGCACTGCTGTGAAGATAATCTGAACTGCTGTCCCAGAGGAGTTGAAACTGTTTTCGACTCCGTCATACTGAACTTCTCCAGCACTTTCTTGATATAACCTGTTTGAGAAAGCCAAAGCATACCTCGTTTTCTGTCGCGCTTGATCTCCATCCCAAGGATCTTCTGTGCGTGACCAAGATCTTTCATCTCGAACTCAGCATGTAGCGTCTGCTTCAGAACTTTAATCTCCCGAGCTGACTTGCAAGCAATCAGCATGTCGTCGACGTAGAGCATCAAGATCAATATATCTCCATTTGCTAGAAATCTGTAGTAGACGCAGCTGTCGTACTGGCTCCTGCTGTAACCATGTGAGGTCATGAAGGTGTCAAACCTCTTGTTCCACATCCTTGGAGCCTGCTTCAAGCCGTAGAGAGATCTCTTCAGCTTGCACACCTTTTTCTCGTCACCGGGTCGAACGAACCCGTCAGGTTGCAGTATATAGATCTCTTCGTCTAGGCTGCCGTGAAGAAAAGCCGTCTTCACATCCATCTGCTCCAGCTCCATGTCCCACATCGTTGCTATAGCAAGCAGCATCCGTATGGAACAATGCTTCACCACGGGTGAGAAGATTTCATCGAAATCAACACCTCTCTTCTGCGTGAACCCCTTTGCAACGAATCTGGCCTTGTACCTCCACTGGTCCTTGCCTGATGTAGACTCCTTCTTCCTGAACACCCACTTGGAGCTTATTGCCTTAGCTCCTTTGGGTAGATTGACCAAGTCCCAAGTCTGGTTCTTCTGAAGTGAGTCCATCTCTTCCACCATAGCAGCTTTCCACTGAGAACAGTCTCTGCTCTCTACAGCTTCTCGGTAGGAACTTGGATCTGAGGAGATAACCTGAAAAGCATATGCCACAGTGTCTAGTAGCCTGAGAGGTAGTCTAACCTCTCTCCTTGCCTTTCCTCTAGCAATCGTGTACGGTTCCGCATCAGTAGGTTGTGCAACATCTGTATCCTCTGAGTCGGAGGAATCATCATGGTCGTCAACTTTGTCACTTTCTTCCAGCTCCACCTGCACTGGTGAGACTGGAGTCCTTTCTGCTTCTCTGGTATGAGACTGAGACTTCTTCAGCATAGAAGCCCCATCGAAGATGACGTCACGCTTCACCTCCACCTTCTTGGTTTCAGGATTCCACAGCTTGAACCCTTTTGTGCCGGCCTTCTGGCCGAGATAGATGCACCTTCTGGACTTAGCATCCAGCTTTGTCCTCTCCGAATCCTGCATCAGTGTGTACACAGGACAACCAAAAAGGTGAATATCGGAGTAACCAACGGAAGTACCTGACCAAACCTCCTGTGGAGACTTTAGATCTAGTGACATTGATGGAGATCGATTTACTAGATAGCAAGCCGTATTGATCGCTTCGGCCCAGAAAGACTTCGGAAGATCTGCAAATAGACGCATGCACCGAGCTCTCTCCAACAAGGTTCTATTCATCCTTTCTGCGACGCCGTTCTGCTGCGGTGTACCAGGAATGGTGAGATGACGAGTGATTCCCTCTTGATTGCAGTAGTTCTGAAACTCCGTTGAGGTGTACTCGCCGCCATTATCAGATCTGAGGTATTTCACCTCCTTCCCAGTCTGCTTCTCCACTTTGGTCTTCCAGATTTTGAATTTCTCGAACACCTCAGACTTGTGCTTGAGAAAATAGATCCATACCTTCCTTGAGAAATCATCGATGAAGGTCACAAAGTATCTGGTTTCTCCAAGTGATGGCTCTGGGGCTGGCCCCCAAACGCCTGAGTGTATGTACTCCAGTACTTGCTTGCTGCGCTTGCTTGACGTCACGAACTTTACTTTGCACTGCTTCCCGAGAACGCACGTCTCGCAGAAATCTAGCTTGCACGTCTTGATCCCTTTCAGTAGACCTTTCTTGTGCAGCTCCAGCAATCCTCTCTCACTCATGTGGCCAAGCCTGGCATGCCACAATAGAGAGGAGTCTTCGTCTGACGTCGTAGAGACTGCTGCGTCGCCAGTAATGGTGGAGCCGATGAGCCTATAGATGGTACCACAACGCTCTCCTTTCATGACCACCAGAGCTCCCTTCTTGACTTTCAAATAGCCGCCATCACCGGTGTAGGAGTAGCCGGCCGCCTCCAGAGTACCTAAAGAAATCAGACTTTTTCTTAAATCTGGTACGTACCTGACATCGGTGAGCGTTCTGACTGTTCCATCGAACATCTTGATTCTGATGCTGCCAATCCCCATTGTTCTGCACTCTGAGTTGTTCCCCATGAGAACACGTCCTTCATCATGTTGCCTGAAGCTATGGAACCATTCTTTGTTCGGGCACATGTGATAGGAGCATCCAGTGTCCATGATCCAGGAGTCGCAAGAGTCAGTAGTGGAGCGTACATGAAGTACATCTGCTTCACTCTCTGAGTCTGATGCCACGGCCGCCTGCTGTGGCTCTTGATGCTTCTCCTTAAGCTTTTTCTTTGGACAATTATTTTTTCAGTGCCCTTCTTCTTTGCAGTAGTGACACTTGTTGTTCTGGGTCTTGGACTTGGATCTGAATCGATTTGCTTTCTTTCCTCTGTCCCTTGATCTGTCTCTAGCCGGCTCGCTGCTTTTCACAAACAGTCCTTCGCTGGTGCTGGGGCCAGATTTGCTCCTAGTTTCATTTGAGAGCAAAGTTGTCATCACCTCCTCCATCTTCAGAGTATCTTTGCCGTAAAGAATTGTGGTGACCAGATGATCAAATGACTTCGGTAGAGAAGACAGCAACAGAAGAGCCTGGTCTTCTTCTTCGACTTTTATCTCCATACTTCGCAACTATGAAGTGAGCTTGTTGAACACGTTCATATGCTCCAACAACTGAGTACTCTCTGACATCCTCAAACTGTACAGCTGCTTCTTGACGTAGAGTTTGTTCGTGAGCGACTTGGACATGTAAAGCTCCTTCAATTTCTTCCACAGATCTGCTGCAGTCTCAGCATCGACTACATTGTACATGACTTCATCCGCTAGGCATAATTGGATTGTACTGATGGCCTTCAGATCCAACTCCTCCCATTCGTCATCCTTCTTCCCGGATTTCTCCTTGCCGAGAAGCGCCTTATGGAGATTTTGCTGAACGAGAACTGCTTTGATCCTTTTCTGTCATAAACCAAAATCGATTTTTCCGTCGTACTTTGGAATCTCGAATTTTGCCGCCATTGCTATTGCTCACGGAGGTCCAAGGTTGGAACCTGCCTCTGATACCAATTGTTATGAAATTGGTCCTAGTCCTTAACACGTGTTGTCACGGACAACGCAACGGAAATGAGCGAACAATAGTAATAGCGCAATAATAAAAGAGCGAGAAACCAAGCACACAGACGACACGGATATTTTCACGTGGTTCGGAGAGAAGCTCCTACTCCACGGGGAGAGCACTGGGAAGATCCACTAAAAATGATAGGGAGTTTGATACAGAGTTACACTGAGATCATAAAGATCGGAGACGCGCCAAAATTCTGTCCGATCACTGTCTGGAGGCTATGCCGCCGCCTGCCGTCGCCGATTCCTGGAATCCTCCGCCTGAGATTTCCACCGCCGATGGGTCGACCTCCAAGGTCGTCGACTTCGCCGGAGCCACCTGCTCCCGAGCCGCCCGTCGGAATGATGGCAGGCCACCGCCGCTTCTCCCTTCGAACGCCGCCGCCGCTGCCTTGGACAACCGCCGCCTCTGAACTCTCTCTTCCTCTCCTCTTCTCCTCTTCTCGGATCTGGTGTGTTTGAAACCCATGGGGGTCTCTCCTTTTATAGGCTAGAAGAGGTGGTGGTTGCCATAACCACATGGAGGTGGTAGGTGGTTGCCATAACCACATGGAGGTTGTAGGTGGCGGTTGGCAAGAGTGGTGAGGACCGGTCAAATTTGTTGAACAAATTGAATATCAAGTTTGACTTTGACTGTGAGGTGGCATTTTACATTAGCAACCTTCCACCCACGTAACCTTCGAAAATCTTCAAACACTCCTTGAAGTTCTCATTTGTCTTCAAAACTCTCTTCTAAGATCTTCATCTCTCTTCTCCGCTTGAAATTTCTCTCTCCTCAACTTCTCTTCCTTGTGCGCTCCCAGGCGCGCCGCCTCCTTGCGCGCATCTCTTCCCTGCGCGCGTTCGCGCGCGCCGCCTCCTTGTGTCCATCTCTTCCCAACACGTCTACGCGTGCACCGCCTCCTTGCGCGCACATATCTCTTACTTGCACGCCTCCTTGGGCGCGTCTCTTCCTTCTGCGCTCCCACGCACTCCGCCTCCTCGGGCGCGTCTCTTCCAGCACGCTATGCGTCCTAGCGCACACTCGTGTGTTCCGCCTCCTTGCACGCTCTCACGCTTATCGTTTCCCTGCGCACTCCCGTGCGCGCCTTTTCATTGCGCGCGTCTCTTCCTTGCACGCTCTCGCATGCTCCGCCTTCTCGTGTGCTTTCACTCACGTTGCTTCCTTGCGTGCGCCTATTCCCTTCGCACTCTGCGCCCTCCCCTTCAGTGAGCACTCCAGATGAGCGCACCGCGCGCTCCCCTTCAGTGAGCACTCCAGTAAGCTCACCGTGCGCTCTCCTCCTGCAAGCTCCCCGCGCGCTCTCCGCCAGCAAACGCCCCGCGCGCTCTTCGCCGGTAAGGGCCCCGCACGCTCTCCTCTGATAAGGGCCCCGCGCCCTCTTCTCCAGCGAGCGCCCCGCGAGTTCTCCTCCGACAAGGGCCCCGTGCGCTCTTCTCCATCGAGCGCCCCGCGCGCTCTTCTCCATCGAGCGCCCCACGCGCTCTCCTCCGGCAAGGGCCCCGCGCGCTCTTCTCCAGCGAGCGCCCCGCGCGCTCTCCTCCGGCAAGGGCCCCGCGCGCTCTTCTCCAACGAGCGCCCCCCCCCCCCCCTTCGCGCTCTCCTCCGGCAAGGGCCCCGCGCGCTCTTCTCCAGCGAGCGCCCCACGCGCTCTCCTCCGGCAAGGGTCCCGCATGCTCTTCTCCAACGAGCACCCCCCCCCCCCCCCCCCCGCGCTCTCCTCCGGAAAGGGCCCCGCACGCTCTTCTCCTCTCCAGCGAGTGCCCTGCGCGCTCTCCTCCTACAAGGGCCCCGTGCGCTCTTCTCTAACGAGTACCCAACACGCTCTCCTCTGGCAAGGGCCACATGCGCTCTTCTCCAACGAGCGCCCCGCGCGCTCTCCTCCGTCAAGCGCCCCATGCGCTCTTCTCCAACGAGCTCCATGCGCGCTCTCCTCTGGCAAGCGCCCTGTGCGCTCTTCTCCAACGAGCGCCCCGCACGCTCTTCTCCAGCAAGCGCCTCACACACTCTCCATCAGTCAGTTCTTCGCGCGCTCTGCCATCAAGTTTTCTCCAAGCGTACCTATGTGTGTTCCTGTAACGCCCCAAATTTAAAAGAACTATTTTTGGGGTGCGTTCAGAGGTTGTGGTGTGTGTGTAAAAGTTTGGGTTGCGGATAGAGGGTTTGGGCTAGGGTTAAATATAAAACCTAAACCTAACCCTCCCCCCCTCTCTCAGCCGTTTTTCCCTCTCCCTCTCTCCCGACCAGTCTCCATCTCGCTCTCTCTCCCTCACTCGGCGAAACTGGAAGGAGGAGCATCCCGATCTCTCTCTCACTCTCCCGGTTTTTCTCTCATGCACATCAAAACAAGCCTGCCTCCTCTTCCTCTCCCGTCGACGTCGATAGAAGGAGCATAGCCCCGATCGGCTGCCGGTTGGAAGGAGGAAGGAGTTCCCTCATCTTCCTCTCCCATCGCTGCTGGAAGGGGGCCGAGCCCGCCCTTATCTCTTCCGTTGCCGCTGAAGGAGGGGCAGAACCCCAACTTCCTCCTCCCTCTGTCCTGACAGCCACCAATAAGGTGGAAACCCAATCCCCTCCTCTTCCCTGTCCTGACCACTCGCTGTGGTGTTGGGTGCTAGTGCGTGCACAGCCGCAAATCCCTAGAGTGGAGCTCACTATTGGCCGACCCAGAATGCGGGTGGAAAACATCAAGAGTTTCCCCCGCCACCGTTTGTGACCGAGCCATGCCTCAGAAACGCGCATCAAGGGTAACGACTTTTATTCTTGAGCAGGTGAAGCCCTTAATTAGAATATTTGCATGGAAGCCCCTCTCCACTGACGGGTGGGAGAAGGGTGCTCTCCGACGGGTCGATGTTTACATCTCCGCTATTAATTGCATTAGCACACGGAAGCGCGAGTACGGTTTAGGCATGCTGTGTGAAGCCCATCCAGACATGGTCTGGATTAGTGATGTTTTGGGGTTCCCGAAGAAGACTCCATGGAAGTTGTATGTTTGGAATTTGGGGGCCTGCACGGAGCTGTAGTGAGTATTGGAGGTGTGCTCCAGGAAACACCCTAATGTTTGCACGATGTCGTTGGATCGTCGGCATTAACTCCCAGGGAGTTTTGTCGTGTTTGTGCGAAGCCCGTCTCTCGGAGACCGTAGGGCTAGTGTGTGGAGTTGTGCGCCTTGAGTGCCCAACTCAAGTGGCCACGAGTGCCACCCTTGTTATATAACAATCAATTATGTAGGCGTTAACAAACAATGGAAGGTTGACCCGCGTCGTGCATGTTGTAACACCTCCATCCGTCAAATGAAATATAATAGAGGGTCTGGTCGGGGCCCCACACCATATTCCACAAATAGACGGCGAAGTCACAGGTTAATATCAAAAGTTACTTGAATCCTAACTCAGAGCATTCTAGCGGAAGCTTTAGGGTTGCATGAACTCATACCAAACGAATGTCCACTATATATAAACCATATCATTTATATATATAACAGGAATGTCATTTCCAAATACACAAAAGTTGTGGCCTTAAGACCTTACAGTTACACTTCACAAATGTGGCTTACAAACATCGGCGCGCAGGACGGCCACACACGAAAACATTAAAAACATTCTCACTCAGCCTTCTAGGGCCAGCATAGCAGCAAGGGCTTTTGTCCGTTATTTCCCGCTTGGCTCTCCAACACCTGCACATAGACAATCCACCACAAGGGTGGTAAACAAGGCAACGGTCAGCATACAGCTGACCAATTTATAACGACCATACCCCTTTCCCGAGGTAGCGGTATTCCTTCCCTGCAGGCATAACATTATCAAAAACATGTGCACTCACACACAATTCAACATATCACAAACGAATGCCTCAACGACCAATCGTTCTGTGCACTCAGGGCACATTTTTGGTGTACTTGTTGTCAGGCTCCCACCACCGTTCAGAGGTCCCAGACATAACATTCAACTTTTAGCATTCGCAGTCTCCACGGCCCCCCCGGCTTGAGACTTTAGTCTTGACGGCGTACAACCTAAGACTATCACTATGCGATCCTAACGATCGTTAATAACTTAGGCACTCGAGTTAGATAACCATAACGCGGATACAGTTCAGCCATTGCCCGTTGATCAAATCGTCAATTCAAAGTTTAGACTGACGTTGGTTGGCTTCCCCTTATCCGTTCGGCTCACTGGCCTTTAGGAGCCCACAACTCACAAATTAGTCTCACAGTCTCCCATAGACAGGCTTTACAATCAAAAGGGAGTTATTGTCAGCGTTCATCACGATTGCTTGGTGGGACCAATAGAAGCACTCTTTCTGTGCCCAAACTCAACTCAAAACTACAACATCCTACAATGCCAGAAATACTGGTCTTGTCATATCACACAACACAAATAGCTCACCAAGAGCTATCGTCATTGGTGATACTCACTGTCGCCCGACGATATCCAACTGGTCTTAAAACCGTGGAATTTCTAGGGTATTTTCCTGGAATACAACTCCAATACTTTATGCTATCTTCAGTTCATAGGTACAACCCCGCAGACCCCGTATATTACTCGTTTATACTTGGAGTCTTCTTCTGCACGCAAAATAAACATCACCAATCTAGATCAACCTGTCCAGATGGGCTTCACACAACATGTCTATTCCGTACTACACATTTCCGGATCTATATGCAAGACTTACTAGAGATTTCAAGAATCGACCCAAAGAAATTCCCTTCGCTTTTCCACCTTTTGGTGGGGGATTCCATGCATATGCCAAAAGAAGGATTTCACTTGTCCAAAAAAGAAGATCGTTACCATTGTCGTTTTCTTCAGAGCCATGACCTTGATCTCTGATCCGAATGGAGTCGATTGTCACAACTTCCTCTCCGCGGATCTAGCGTCGACTCGTGATTCTGATCACAAGCTCACCTTGAGATCGATCTCCTCTTGAGCTCATGGACTTTTCCTCCTCTTACTCTCCAGAACTAAGCAAGAGTGTGTGTGAGAGAAATGAGAATGAATTCTCAAGTCCAACTTTTATCTGAAAGCTACAGCCACGCGGTAACTCCTACCGCCGCGCGGTAACATAGGCGGTGACCGCTTGGACCAGCCAGCACTGATATCCAGAGCTATCGCCCGCGGTAACTCTCTTGCCTAGCAGTAGATCGGTAACTCGAGAAATCCGTCTCGACATTCGTCGAGAGGCTAGCGCGGCGCGGTAACGTCTATCGTCTGGCGATTACAACTCGAGCCCTGTGTCTTTTAATTCCCTGAGCTATCGTCAGCGTCAATCCTACCGCCGCACGGTAACCTCTAATGAACGCTTCTCAATTTTTGGGGTGCTACACCCCCCCCCCCTACAGAAATTTTATCCCAAAATTGTACGCATCTATAAAGAAAACTAGCAACTAGTATGTTAAAACATATTTTCTTTCACAGAACAATGATACAACATCACTTTATAAATAACTCGGGATATTCTTCACGCATGGTTTGCTCTCGCTCCCATGTCAACTCTTCACGACCACAGTTGTCCCAACAGACCTTGACCATCCCGATAGTCTTGTTCCGCAGTTGTTTGATCTCCGTATCCTCGATCTGAATGGGCCTAACCTTCGTCGTTAGCCCATGATCGACTGGTACTCGATCATTTGCAATCACTTGCGTCGGCTCTTTCACAGCTTTTCTTAGCACTGATATGCGAAACATATTGTGCAAGCCACTTAGTTTCACTGAAAGAGCTAACCGATAGGCAGTTTCTCCAACGCGTTCAACCACTTCAAACGGACCAAGATACCTCGGACTCAACTTTTTCAAGTGCCGATCTTGGACACGCCTTTGAATGGCTTGATCTTCAAGTATACCCAATCGCCAACCGAAAATTCCACATTTCAGTGCTTAGCGTTGTAGTACTTCGCTTGCCTGTCTTGGTCTATCAGTAGCCGCTCTTGTAAAGTATGTATGGTCGAATTTGCATCTTCGACCTCTTTATGCTTATATATCTTTGACTCGCCTGATTCCGCCCAAGCTAATGGTGTACAACACTTCATATCGTATAACGCTTCAAAGGGCGTCATTTGTATATTAGCTTGATAACTATTATTGTAGGCGAACTCAATCATATAGAGGTGATCTTCCCACCTCTTCCCAAAATCCAGGGCACACATACGAAGCATATCCTCCATTGTTCTGTGGGTCCTTTTGGTCTGACCATCCGTTTGCGGATGAAAGGCCGTACTGAACTTTAGTTTAGTTTCTAACAATTGATGGATCAGCCTCCAATCATTTGAAGTATAGCACCCATCTCGGTCACTAACGATGCTACGGGGCACGCCATGCAATCGTACGATATTATCCATGTACAACTTAGCTAGTTTCTCAACTGAATCATCCTTCCTATTCGGTATGAAGTGCGACACTTTTGTTAGCCGGTCAATAATTACCCACACGACATCGTTTCAGCTCTGAGATCTCGGCAGCCCATGCACGAAATCCATAGAAAGGTCATCGAACTTCCATACCGGGATTGGTAATGATTTCAGGAACCCTCTAGGTTTCTGGCATTCAGCTCTCACCAAGGCACAAGTTTGACATTTTGCCACGTAATGAGCTATGTTTTTCTTCAAATCTGGCCACCAAAACACATTTTCATGTCCTTGTACATTTTTGTGCTCACTGGATGAATTGAATATTTTGTAAAATGTGCTTTGTACATCAATACCTCTCGATGTTTACCCACATTCGGGATGCACAAACAATCATATTTTCTCAAAAGGTCGTCAACAAAGGAGAATTGGGAATTTGACTCATTCGCTACATAGCATTATAGACTCTTATCTAGTTCTGATGCTCGTCGAACCCTATCCGCGAGGTCATATTGAACCTCTATCTAGTTCAGGCACGAATTTGCAGTGACATTCTTGTCAACACAAGAAATGCCTAAGTTCTCCAATTCTTGGATCAGACGTTGATCATGCATCTGCAACCAATTTTCCATTGCCGGAGTCCTAAACTCAATGCATCTGCGACCACATTTTCCTTCCCGGGTGTGTAATGAATCTTGAAGGTGTAGTTCCCGAGGAACTCCATCCACCTCCTCTATCACATATTTAGATCTTTTTGATCCAGAAGATACTTAAGGCTCTTATGCTCCGTGAAGATGAGCTCCGTGAAGATGATAACTTTCACGCTGTACAACCCCGTGTTCGCCGAGTGGGTCCCCCACGCTAGTTGCGCGGACTAGGGCAGTCTGCCCATATCAGAAAAGCGAGCGAGCTCTGAGCGACCGGCTCGCCCTCGCCGAGGCTAGGTGGACGGGCCGGGCGAACCAGTCCGCTCATGCCGCACCCGCCCAAAGCTCCTCGGGCTGAGCTCGGTTCTCGCCGAACTTAGCCCCGGGCGGGGTTCGCCGGCCTAAGTTCTCCCCGGTTGGATGATTCTTTCAACGCCCCTGGTTTGTCAAAGGGGTGAGTGGGGAGGGCTGGCTTGCATTTGCCTCAGGGAGCTCGGCCTGAAGCCGGCGAGAAAGGCCAGCTGGGCCCGTGCTCGCCAAAGTACGGATAGAAGCGGCTAGTGTCAGCTCCATCAAGCACTCGCCGTCAATTTTATCCCCGCTCTCGGCGCCCTCATGGCGATAACGTCGAGTTATGTCATCCTACTCGACGCCCGCATCGCCATCCTAGCTGGGGTTCCTTATCGCCCGCCCGAGGTAGGTAGACCGGCTCGCACCCGCCCGGTCTGCCTCTAACCGTCCAGAACGGCGGCTCGCTCTCGCCCGGTCGGCTCCTATGAGGTACCTTTTACCATTTTGCCCCTATTGGTCTGCCCCCAGCCGTCCAGAACAGCGGAGTTACGATGTTGGCAAGCCAACCTGGACTGCACATAGCTGTTCAAAACATCAGAGGTTGGTTATTTGCAAGCCGTCTTCAGAATCCTATAAATAGACTCAAGGTGATACCTCAGAAGACAGATTCTCTTATTTCCTGATCTTCTTGTGCTTTTTGAGGGAGCCTTAGCTCGGTTCTTGGTTAGGGGAGGGGAAGCGCTCTGAGATCTTTCGGGCGTGTGGTTGATCCTCCACACCGAGCCCTTGGGTCTGTTCCCGATTTTTCTTGCTCAGTCCTTCGGCTTGCAAGAGAGAAGTAGGTGTGCGATCACCCCTTCCCCAAGGGCGAACTCCACAGTGACCGACTTTCGGTTCCAACACACGCCATATAAGTAATGACGTCACAGTTTAAGTGCAAATATCACCGCTGCCAACTCCAAGTCGTGGACGAGATAGTTCCGCTCATGCACTTTCAACTAGCATGAGCCATAAGCTATCACTTTACCAAACTGAAGAAGAACGCAACCTAAGCCGCTCCCTGATGCATCACTATAAATCTCATATCCATCCGTACCACATGGCGACGTCAAAATGGCGTCGTGGTCAAACGACTCTTTAGCTCTACGAAAGCTCGCACGCACTCCGACGTCCAAACGAACTTCTGATGCTTTCGCATCAGTGTGGTGAGAGGTAAGACTATCCATGAAAAGTTCTCCACGAAGCGCCTGTAATAGGCGCAAGTCCAAGGAAACTTCGGAATTTAGCCACAGAAGACAGAATAGGCCACTCTTGAATTGCCACTATCTTCACTAGGTCCACTGTTATACCTTCTCCACTTATCACATGGCCCAGAAAAGCCATTAATGATAGCCAGAACTCACATTTTGAGAACTTGGCAAAGAGCTTGCTTCTTCTCAGGGTGTGCAACACCATCCGTAAATGATTCACATGATCTTCTTCAGACTGAGTGTACACTAAAATGTTATCAATAAAGACAATTACAAATAAGTCCAAGTACTCTCGAAACATTCGGTGCATTAGGTCCATGAACACCGATGGCGCATTTGTTATCCAAAACGGCATTACAGTGAACTCGTAGTGCCCATAGCGTGTACCTAACGTTGTCTTTGGGATGCCACATTCCCGAATCCTCAACTGGTAATAGCCAGACTTCAAATCTAGTTTTGAGTATACCGTTGATCCAACCAGCCGATTGAACAATTCATCTATTCGTGATATTAGATACTTGTTCTTCTCCGTCAGCTTGTTCAATTCCCGATAATCGATGCAAAAACGCAAGCAACCGTCCTTTTTCTTCACAAAAAGAACCGGTGCGCTCCAAGGTGATATACTTGGGCGTATATATCCTTGCTCTAGTAGTTCTTGCAATTGAACATTTAGTTCTGCCATCTCCTTTGGTGCTATACGGTACGGTGAGTGGGCCACAGGTTTCGCACCTGACACTAACTCAATAGAGAAGTCAATCTCTCGTTGGGGTGGTAACCCTGGAAGATCCTCGGGGAACACATCAGCATACTCCGATACGATAGGAACATCACTTACACTGGCTTTTGGCTCAACGACCTTTATAAGCGTGAAGAATAACTCTGCGCCCTTCCGAATAGCTTTGACGACTTTGAGAGCAGACATCAATATCTTGCTTGATCGCCGCATACCAGCGAATTTAGTCTCTAGCTTGGTATTCTGTCCCAGTGTGATCTCCTTTGAGTTGCAATCTATAAAGTCATGCTGCTCCGAGAGTCAGTCCATACCAAAGATTACATCAAACTCCGACATCGACAGCACATATGCTTCCAATTCGAAATCTCGACTTCCTATCTGCACCTCAATACAACAAGACTTATTTGCCTGTATCACGCATCCATTAGGCAGCAATATTGATAGGCTATCTATTGCCACACACGTAGGCACTCCAATCCGAGGCACGAAGTCCTCAGATAGAAACGAATGTGAAACACCCGTATCAAACACTGCCCTCGCCGGGTAGTCCCGAATAAGGACAAAACCTAATATAAACAAACATACATAAGCCACACACAAGGTATGGAGTATGGAAAGCAGAAAAACAATAGCTTAACTCGTACCTGTGACGACGTCACTCTGCTTTTATGGCCTCTTGTTGGCCAAGATTGTACACCCTTGGCTGAGCTGGGGCATACTGAGATGTAGTGGATTTTACTGCCTTCCCCTTTTCCGCATAAGTTGCTCCTACTTTCTTATCACCCTTCGGAGGACCACTCTGACAGTCTCGGGCAAAGTGTCCTGGCTTGCCACAGGTATAACATGTCTGAGGGCCTTGTCCAGACGTTGCTACATAAGCAACAGTAGAGGGAGTCTGTCTAGAAGATTTGGACTTTCTAACCCATTTCTTTCGGTAGCTAGATTTTCCCGGGTGTGGCACTTTGAACTCGGGCTTTGTAATGGCCAAGTCCCTCTTATCATTCACCATCTTCAAGTCTTTCTCCAACACACGAGCCGTATCCACCAATGCTTGAAACCCTTGGTTCACCGAGCTCGAGAGCAGAAATCTCAGCTCAACACGCAGCCCTTCGTAGAACCTATTAGTTTTACGCTCTTCTTCAGCAAAGATAGCCCCTGCATAACGTCCCAACCTTGTAAACTCATGTAAGTAGGTATCGACACTACTTTCACCCTGAGTTAGACGTTGAAACTCATTTTCCATGGCTATGCGCTGTGCCGACGGCAGATGCTTCACCAAGAACAGTCTTGAAAACTCCCCTATCGAGACTTCCGATAATTGTCTGCCTGCTAAGTGGTGCAGCTCCATTTCATCCCACCAAAGCCGAGCCTCTCCTTCCAATAGGAAAGTGGTCAAGGTGACTTTTTATTCCTCCTCAATTCGTAATGCCATCAAAATTCTTTTGACTCGTGCAAGCCAGTCTTTTGTCTGTATTGGGGATCCCGTCCCCGCAAACGTAGGAGGACTGAAACTCATGAACTACTTCAGTTGTTGTTCTGATGCTCGTATATCCACTACAATCTTAATAGTTTCTGGCCTCACACCAATATGTTCTGGCACCATTGTAGGTTGTGCTTGCCCAGTAGGTTGTGCGTGCATCATCTCAAACAATGCCTCAGTAACTAAGCACACTGTCTCCGCAAAAGAAGGATGTGTGAGCATCTCAATTGGCGCCACACTTTCAACAGAACTTTGGGGCTCAGACTGCCCCGCACCACTGCGAGTCACCTATATGTGTAAAAGACACACTTTAGCGACTTTGTAGAAGCAACAATGACGAGTAGGAACGCGCAGGTTCCTCAAACATGTGTATTTTCATTCCTAAGTGGACATTCTTGAGTTCATTTATGTTATAACGGTCTGCACTTACACGTGCTCGCCACCCCTTAAAAGAATTTGACCACGAATTCGCATGAGAAAGACCAATACAAGTTGATACCAAATTCTAACCCCCTTCATCCGTCAAATGAAATATAATATAGGGTCCAGCTAGGGCCCCACACAATATTCCATAAACAGACGACGGGATCACAGGTTAATATCAAGTTACTCGAATCCTAACTCAGAGCATTCTAGCAGAAGCTTTAGGGTTTCATGAACTCATACCAAACGAATGTCCACTATATATAAACCATACCATTTATATATAACATGAATGTCATTTACAAATACACAAAAGTTATGGCCTTAAGGCCTTACAGTTATACTTCACAAATGTGGCTTACAAACATCAGCGCGCAGGCCGGACACACATGAAAGCAGTAAAACATTCTCACTCAACCTTTGAGGACCAACATAGCAGGAAGGGCTTCAGCCCGCTATTTCCCGCTCGACTCTCCAACACCTGCACAAGGACAATCCACCACGAGGGTGGTAAATAAGGCAGCGGTCAGCATTCAGCTGATCACTTTATAACGACGCCGCCCCTTTCCCGGGACAGCGGTATTCCTTCCCTACAGATATAACATTATCACAAGCAGATGTATCATAAATATGTGCACTCACGCATAGTTTCACATATCACAAACGAATGCCTCAATGACCTAATCGTTCCGTGTACTCATGACACATTTTTATGTACCTGCTGTCAGGGTCCCACCACCGTTCAGAGGTCCCAGACATAACAGTCAACTTTGAGCATTCACAATCTCTATGGCCCCGGCCTGAGACTTTAGTCTTGACGGCGTACAACCTAAGACTCTCATTATTCGATCCTAACGAATGCCAATAACTTAGGCACTCGAGTTAGACAACCATAATGCGGATACAGTTCAGCTATTACCCGTTGCTCAAATCGTCAATTCAACGTCTAAACTGACGCGGGTCGACTTCCCCTTGTCTGTTCGGCTCACTGGCCTTTAGAAGCTCACAACTTACAAATTTACCTCACAGTCTCCCTGAGACAGGCTTTACAATCAAAAAGGAGTTATTGCCAGCGTTCATCACGATTGCTTGGTGGGACTAACATAAGCACTCTTTCTGCGCCCAAACTCAACCCAAAACTCTGCAGCATCCTGCAGTGCCAGAAACACCGGTCTTGTCATATCACACAACACAAATAACTCACCAAGAGCTATCGCCGTTAGC
Organism: Platanthera zijinensis; assembly: GCA_039513925.1. NCBI lineage: Eukaryota > Viridiplantae > Streptophyta > Magnoliopsida > Asparagales > Orchidaceae > Platanthera > Platanthera zijinensis. The sequence continues at coordinate 121,512,629 of CM077098.1, forward strand.
GATACTCACTGTCGCCCAGCGATATCCAACTGGTCTTAAAACCATGGAATTTTTAGGGTATTTTCCTATAATACAACTCCAGTACTTCCTGTTATCTTCAGTTCACAGGTACAACCGCGCAGACCCCGTATATTACTCGTTGATACTCGGAGTCTTCTCCGACACGCAAAATAAACATCACGAGTCCAGGCCAACCTGTTCAGATGGGCTTCACGCAGCATGTCTATTTCGTACTACACATTTCTAGATCTATATGCAAGACTCACTGGGGATTTCAAGAATCAACCCAAAGGAATTCCCTCCGCTTTTCCACCTTTTGGTGGGAGATTCCATACATATGCCAAAAGAAGGACTTCACTTGTCCAAGAAAGAAGATCGTTACCCTTGTCATTTTCTTCGGAGCCATGACCTTGATCTCTGATCCGAATGGAGTTGATTGTCACAACTTTCTCTTCGCGGATCTAACATTGACTAAGCAAGAGAGTGTGTGAGAGAAAATGAGAATGAATTCTCAAGTCCAAATTTAATCTGAAAGCTACCGCCGTGCGATAACTTCTGCCGCCGCGCGGTAATATAGGTGGTGACCGCTTGGACCAGCCGACGCCACTATCCAGAGCTATCGCCCGCAGTAACTCTCTCGCCTGACAGTAGATCGGTTACTCGAGAAATCCATCTCGACATTCGTCGAGAGGTTAGCACGACGCAGTAGCGTCTATCGCATGGCGGTAATAACCTGAGCCCTGGGTATTTTAATTCCCTGAGCTATCTCCAGCGTTAATCCTACCGCCGCGCGGTAACCTCCAATGAACGCTTCTAAATTTTTAGGGTGTTACACGTGTTGGGTATGATGATTTGAGCAACAGGCTTGACTGAACTGTACCTGCACTATGTGGTGTACTGCAACTACCTAAGGAAACTGGTGGGTTGCTATGGGCATAGGAGAGAGTCGAAGACCTTGAGTCACGACTAGCGAATGCTCAATGTATTGCCATCCAGTCCAGGACTGAGGATGGTGGTAGGACCCGGGAAGTCTGGTACACCGATAAGGTGCCCTGAGTGCACATGTCATTGGACCGCTTGCGCCAACGTTTGTGGTGTTTGGTGCTTGAATGACACATTCTAGTTTTATGTGATTATGCTAATCCGCTTGCAGAGAAGAAGCACTGTTATCCCAAGAAAGGGGTGAGGTCGTTATAATTTGGTCAGCTCTTGCTGATCGTTGCTTTTTTTGCCACCGTTTGGTGGAATGTTTTCTTGCAGGTGCTGCGGAGCCAAGCGAGAAATAGTGGGCTGAAACCCTTCTTGCTGAGCTGGCCCTCGAAGGCCCACTTTTTTGTTCAGTTATTTTTCATGTGTTGTCGGCCTGTATGCCGATGTATGCAAACCATTTTATTTGGTTAAACGCTATTGATGTAAGACCTTAATGCCAAATCTGTGGTTGTTGTAATTCATTCCTAATGTCGTGGTTAGTGGACATTCTCCTATGGGCGTGGTTTTTATATAACTCCTTTTATTCTTCCGTTAGAATGCAACTCTGTGTTAAAATGCGTATTCAAAATTTTAAGGGTTTATGGTTTCATTTAGTAAACCTTTCGTCTGCCCGTTTCATATGATGTGGGGCCCCGACCGGACCTTTTGTTATATTATTCGTGACGGATGAGGGGTGTTATAGTTCCGCTCTCAAAATCACTGTAAGTATTCAACTTCTTCATCTCAGCAACAAGCCCACCAAGCATCAACAAGTCAACAATTCTCATCTCCTTTATGTACAACAGGAGACAATCCACAAAGGATTGGACGCGCTCAGTGCGTCACGCAAGATTTCAAGCCCCAGACATCAGAACAAATGCGACAAGCTGCTCCCGCCTCCAAGAACTATCAGAGGCCTCCAATATACAACGAGAGTATAGCTCCCCGCAGCACACGAAAAAATGTTAGCTCTGCGAACGGTGGTCTGTCACCCTCTGAGCTTTTCTCTCTCCCCAATAATTGTAACGAGAGGCGGCCTGTCGCCCTCAAGTTTTTGGAAAAACCCTGTAACAACACTTAGATCTAGTGAAGGTTTGGTTGGCACAGATCCGACCACGTGATTTTTTACCCAGTTGACGGGTTTTCCACGTTAAAAAAATTGCCTTGTCAGCTTTTCTTTCTCTGTTACTGTGTGCGCGCTCGACCGCTCCGTGTGCTAAGATGATGCAAGTTAATCCGGTCAGATCAGGACATCGAGTTTGACCGCAATAATAATAATAATAATAATATTATTATTATTAATTTTAATATGAGTCTGAAGACAAAAGTAAAGTTGAGGATTTTCTTAATACATCACTATCGTATAATATGAGGATCCCTCAATGATGTGGGTAACCGAAGCTCATTTTTGGAATGACACAACGTGGCTAGGGGTGCAAACGAGCTCGAGCCCGAGCTAATTATTTTGAGCTCGAGCTCGATGAGCTCATTTTATCCTGGCTTGGGCTCGAGCTCAATGCCTAATTATCGAGTTCGAGCTTGAGTTATTCATGAGCCTTACTTCCTTACTTTAAAAAAAATCAAAAAACTTTCTCATCTAGTGCACAATTTCCTATTGCTCTCTCAAACACCTATTCGTTAATGATCAACAATCAACAATTGGCAGTCAATCGGTCAACCGGTCAGTAAGTCAACAAGCAGCTTCAATACATGAAGACTCGATCAACATTCAATGGCCAGCAGGGGGCGCAAGGGGACCTTTAGGCACAAACAAAGATCATACTCGCCAGGCCGCGCGACCACACAGTAGCGCGGGCTAGCTTCGAAGATCATTCCATTCAGGTGAGTTCCAAGCAACAATAGTGGCGAACAACGGTGATACTCGCCTAGTAGGCTACCTCCGACCAATCATGCTGAGCATCATAGATAGTCGCAGGCATACTTGGCAGCAACCGAGCTAGGTCGCCAGAAGGGTGCAGCCAGTGATCACTGGGATGGGTCTGGTCGCCTAAAGATCCTCTTCACCCAAGGTTTTGCCTATAAATAAGACCCTAGGGGCATAAGAATATGGACTTCGAAATCTTGAAAAATATTCTTACCACCTCTCTTCTTGGACTTTTAGCTGAGTCTTTGGATCATTTCTCCGAAGAGACAAGTCACCAACTAATGTCCACCTTGTACCCTGCTCAACCTCATTTGGTTGTGGAAGGAAAGTTTTTTCTAGGCATCTGGGTACGCGGTGGGACCTCCCTGCCTCAACACATGTGGTCCTTTTAGTTTTCCTTTTGTTTTCGTGTTCCAGTCTGCTAAGTCGTCGAGCCCGACCGCTGAACTGACACCTTAGGTTGCATTGATCCGAATTTTGGACTAGCAATTTTCTCGGCTTCAACACTTTGGTGCAGTGAGCGTGGATCGTAGTCAAGGAGGAAAGTTTCGCGAGCAGGCGAGATGACGAATACAGGCGAGAATGGAGAGATAGTCGGAAATTTACCGGAGGAGGCAGTTTCGTGCTCGTGGTAGTGTTCGAAGAGTTCATGAGAAGGATCGAGTGGACGATCCTCACAGGGTTCCTTCCTCGCCCCGATGTCATGGAGGCATTGCCTCGTCGCGTGACACCGTCAAAGGAGGAACCACTTAGGAGACCAAGGAAGGAGCGAGTGGAGGAGGAGTCAAAGCGACTAGTGCAGTCGAGATACTGCCCGACGAGCAACCAGAGCATTAAATTTCGAGATGTGGAGAACCCGACGAGGTTCCAAGATACTTGGCACTATGGTGAGTATGGCTGGATACTCGCCAGCATGAAGTCCATCATCAGCTGGGAGGGAGGAGCCCCTTTAACGATGAGGTGTTAGCAGTCCTAGTTTCTGAAGGCTTTAGAGAGCCCGTCCTGAACTACTACTCCGACAGAGATGATTCGGTCGGACATCTCTAATGGTTCGAGGACGTGGTATCTATTTGAAACATGACAGACGCTTTCAAGTGCCGGTTCTTCTCCATTACCTTCGAGGGGAAGACAAGAGACTGGTTCCACCAGCTGCCAAGAAGTTTCATCTACTGCTTTGAAGGCCTGCGCCGGAGCCTGATGGCGAGGTTCGCGACGTCCAATAAGAGGAAGAATGAGACAACCGTCCTCTTCAAGATCTAACAGGGAAAGCATGAGAGACTGGGCCACTACATCGACTAAGAGGAGGTGCTCGAAGTTGAGGAGGTCAATGGCTTTACCTTGCAGCTGGGTCTGACATTTGACCTGAAGCAATGTATCTTCAGCATGGAGATTGACTCGAAGCCCCCCAGATCTTACGCAGACTTGATCGAGAGGGCCAACAAGTTTGTCCAGGGGGAGGAGAAGAACGTCGACTTCTTAGCTATACTGAATAGAGAGAACCTGGGAGGCAGAGAAAGAGGAAGTGCCCCCCCCGGACGGTCCAGGCTGCCCGAGCAGGGTGCCCGATGGCGGCGGCGAGCAGCGATGGTGGGAGGTGGTGGCAGCCGACACGTGTGCGCGTATGAGGTCCGTGCGTGCAGCTCACTTGAGTGACTGCGGTCCGTGAGTGCGGCTCGCTCGATCAGGTTGGCTTGCATGAACTTTTTAGTCGAAGTTCTACAAGTTTGACTTGAAACTCTTTAGAGGGAAACTCCACCAATATCAATGTATTTGTGTTGAGGTTGACTTGCTTGAGATTTTTAGTCGAAGTCCTACCTATTTGACTTGAAATTCTTAAGAGAAACCTCGTCAATATCAAATTATAAAAGTATTTGTTTTGATATTATTTTGATTCATTTAAAATTTAATTTCAAAAAAAAAAATTGTGTGATTAACAAATATGTTTGAAAATAATCATTTGAAAAACAATTGTTCGCAGGATCAAAATTGATAATAACAATTTCTAATACCCATAGCAAAAGTATGTTGAGAACCCACGCATCACATCAAAGGGATGGCTGCCACGTGTAAAAAATTATACGTGTTCTCATTTTATTGGTGCAGTGACGTTCTGTATACGACGTCAGGTTTATGTTTTATTTTAATTAGATTCGCATTCGTCCTATATTTTATAGCGCCCAAGAAGCAAATCGTCCATCTCACCGGCCTGTTCTCCTTCTGCTACTCTCCCTCTTCCCCGCCGGAGTACAATCGAGAAAACTTTCTAAACCCCAAGGCTCCGCTCCTTTGCACGGTTCTCACAGCCGAATTTTGTTTTTAGTTTTCGCATTCCCAATTCAATTGTTCGTTTGTCTGTTTTGATCTGTTTCGATTTTGACACTAAAACGAAGCAGTTTTCAACTCCTTCATTAACCCCTCTCAAAACAGACCTAGCCCGCTCTTGTTTTGGAATATAATTTTCCGCTTCTTCCCGACGGAACGCGCGAAACAGGAGTTTTCTCCCTTCCGCGCGGTAAATCCTCCTCGACCAGCATCTGCGCTGCGCTGCTAAGAGCTCGATCTTTGTGTTTAGGGTTGAATCCTTCTTTCACTCTTCAACCTGCTGCCTCTAAACTTTGTTGTATCCTCCGTTCATATCGTAATATCGGTCGCAGGGTGTCAAAGATCCCTCGAAAATGAGATCCGGAGGCCCAGTGTTTCTTCTTCTTCCCCTGGCATTGTTCTTCGTTTTTTCTTCGGCTCCGGCAGAAGCTGCGGTGGCGAGCATAGATCTAGGCTCGGAGTGGATGAAAGTAGCGGTAGTGGACTTAAAACCCGGTCAAAGCCCCATCTCCATTGCAATCAACGAGATGTCGAAGCGTAAGTCTCCGGCGCTCGTGGCCTTCAATGCTGGCAACCGCCTCGTCGGTGAGGAGGCTGCAGGGATCATTGCACGCTACCCCAACAAAGTGTATTCCAGGTCAGGGACACGATTGGAAAACCCTACAAGTACGTGAAGGATATGATCGATTCTCTCTATCTCCCCTTCGATCTGGTGGAGGATTCCAGAGGAGCGGCCGGATTCAAAGCGGATGATGGGGTCGTGTACTCTGCGGAAGAGTTATTGGCGATGATCCTCCGGTATGGAATGAGCTTGGCGGATTCACACACGAGATCGTCAATTAAGGATGCGGTGATCACCGTTCCGCCTCATTTTGGCCAGTCAGAGCGGAGAGGGATTCTTCAGGCTGCCCAGCTGGCCGGAATTAACGTACTGTCTCTTATAAATGAGCATTCTGGTGCTTCTCTGCAGTATGGCATTGACAAGGATTTCTCGAATGAGTCTCGGCATGTAATTTTATATGATATGGGCTCCAGAAATACATATGCTGCTCTAATTTACTTTTCTGCGTATCAAACTAAGGAGTTTGGAAAGACAGTGTCGGTTAACCAGTTCCAGGTAAATTCTGCTTCGTTTTTTGTTAGGTAGTTATACCCATTTCAAAATTTATGATACTCGCAAGTATTATGCTCTTTAGTGCACTTGTAGAAAAGTATTTATAGTTGTGTAATCTGTATAGTGATTTATACTGATTTTTTAAAATATTTATGTTAGTTATTTGTGCTTCTTTGTTGCCATGTATTGTTCAATAATTCGTAGCCAGCCTATCCTTACATACACCGTACTTTAAATTGTCTATTACTCTCTCACATTATCCTGGAAGTCAATAAATGCATATAGTTTGAATTCAATCAGAAGATCGTGGAATTGCACCTAAAGCGGAGAACAAGTCACTTGAAATCACTTTAGCTTATTTTAATTCCTGGGCGAAAAACTTTATATATAATGGAAAATCATGGCTACTTATAGTGTTTGGAAGCATCTGCACTTGATTATAAGTGTTATTGTTGATCAAGCTTTCCACCACACCTTTTTATGGAGAGCTGACTATTGGATCTTTTCATGCTCCTATAAGTTTGTATTCTTGACACAACTCACTCTTCTATTCATGTCTCATTTTGAAGGTTTGATTAACAGAGAATGCTTGAGCTCAAACTTATTTTCTTCAGAAGTTGGTGGGTTTGAACATGGCTTCTTTTTTAACTCAAGCACTTAGATCATGGAATATCTAAAGTTAGTTACTAAATGACCACTTAATAGAGGTTTTATGAAAATGCAATCAATGAACATTAATAAATTTTTATGATACTTTAAGCACTTTTTAATGATCTTTGAGTATAATAAACAAGTAAAACATCAAATTTCCTTTGCCTAATGTTTATTCAATCGCATATGAAATAAAATGCTATTGATGAGCTCGAGGCCTAATGTTTCCTTTGCCATTAAATTTGATGTTGGACAACATTGCAAAATGCCCAATGGGTTAAAATTAGGGTGGTGTTACTAGCAAACCCATTTTGGATGTTAGCAAACCATTACTATTAGTAAACCATAAAAATAAAAAATGGCTATTTGAAAACCAAGTTGTTGCTAACAAACCATCGGAAAAAAATTTAAAAAATCTTTGTTGACTCCGATAGCCTCCATGATTACAAGCTATGAGTAGTCCACCAAATGTAATGGCGTTTGGTTTCAGTTTACTCCTTAATGTCATAGAAAAATTGAATTGCAGAATGGCTGTAACCATCTTCCCTCCTCAAAAGCTCCCAGAGCTGAACAAGCTTTCAAAGCACTCACCAATAGTGATCCATTAAGATTCATAGATGTAAAAACCTTCACCTTGAGAAACAATTCCATGGCTTCCCCTTGCCATTCATTTTGTACGTAACTCGCAATCATAACACTTCAAGAGACATCACTCTTCTTAGGCATTTCATCAAACAACTCCCGCGCTCATCCAAAAGGGCATGGACACGCTACCCAATGATAAGACTTGCCCAACACACAGTATTCCTATTAGAGCATTCAACAAACACCTTGTCAGCAAGATCCATCTCCCCGAAACTGGAATGGCTTCTGACAGCGAAGGGGAAGTGCAGTGGCAGGTCGACTCAGGGTCGGATTACTAAATGCACCCTATATGAGACAAATGACTGGTCCGAATTAATAATTGCAATCGTAATTTGTTATTATAAAAATTGCAAGCACTTGAGCTTTTGCCAAAAACTGCGTTAGCGAAACCAGTAACGTTCACAAACTAATCGAGGCGCAATTAACTAAGCGAGCACAGAATAAACCCTGTAAGTGTATGAAGAGCGGACTAATAACACAATAAAATAAATATCCATCACAATACAAGTTCTGCAAAATAACCAACTGAAAGGAAATGACTGTATGCCACAATTTACGCATGCATGCAGCGGCTGTGGCGGTTGTTCGCGGGCATCTCAGGTTGTAGTAGGCGGAGAAGGTGACGGAGGTGAGAATCGAGGCTGTTAGTGGGGAGGGGAGTCTAACTGGAGGAAATGAAATGGGGCTGTCGGGTTAGAGAGTGGAAATCCACGGAGAAGGTTTAGGTGGGGTGGTTTGGATGAGAGATTTGGGTGGAATCCACGGGTAAGAGGGCTCCGGTGCGGAGAGGGCTGATGGGAAAAGGCTGTAGATGGGGCTTAGGCTGAGAAAAGGGGCGGCGACCTGAATGGAGTGCATAAGAGGAATGGGAGGACGGTGGTTGGTGGTGGCGGGATTCCTGCAGGGAGTGGCATGGGGCTTGCGGGCTGGTCAGAGAAAGAGGAGGAGGGCAAGGATGGCAAAGGAGTTCCAGGAGTCGCACTTGGACGAGAAGGAGTCGGGAAGAGGGGGGGGGGGAGGCGCCCGACGTCACACCAGCGGGAGGAAGAGGAGAGGCGAAGGAGTTCAGCTTCACACCGAATCGTGACCGACGGTTCCAGGAAATAACTTCAAAACCTACGATACTAGGAACCCCCCGCTTGCATCCATATATAAGCCTTAACCTACAACTGCTTAATAATTGCACTAATAAAACCAAAATCAAACCACCCGGATTGGAGGGCTCACAACGTCTGGACTGATCGTGGGCTAAATACAACTCGAAATTAAAAGTACAAAATATAAAATTGATTGGAAACACACATCCGGCCGCGACTATGGTCTTTGATCGCTTGTCCGGAGAGCGGATCACCGCCTCTTGCGGGTATACACGCGCGTCGGTCGTGGCGCGTCGTCAGGAAGGAGTGCATGTTGGGCTCCATGGCGTTGCGCCTCATTTTGACGTACACAAAGATCCCCCTTTTAGGCAGGGGTTCTTAGAGAAGCCCCTGATCATGGTGTTCCAGTTGAAGATAGCAGGAGAGGTAATACTACCGAATAATTGGTGGGAGCCGTCCATGTGGCCGACATCGGTGTAACGAGCGAGGATCTGGCTTGTTATGTAGGCAAAGTGGGAGAGGGCGGCGGTGATGGCGTGGGCGTTGATCTTTCTCAGGTCTTTCGAGCTTGAGCATTTCTCAAGGAGGAAGAGAAATGAGTGGGAAGAAGATGCGGAGGAATACATCGGGATGTGAGCTATTGCAGGTGGAATGCGGGAGAGGAGGGAGGAGGGGAAGAGGCTGGTTTACTAGTAGCTATTTTTTAGAAGATGAAAAACTGAAAAAAAAATGCCAAACCAGATTTTTTTGGTTTGCTAACATCGATAAATGGTTTGCTAATAATACCACCCTAAAATTATTGATGATATATAGAAATTATGATAATCATGATGAGATGGAAACAAGAGTACTAATTAAATTAGAAGGGAAATGAGAAATGAATGAGAAGTCAGATCACGATGAGGCGGAAAAAATTCTTAAGCATCATTTATCTCAAAATAGTTTGTATTTATATCGACGACTACGGATCTCGTATTAAGTTCATTAGTACCCTTAAAAGATTTAAAAAATGACGTGATACATGTAATACCCATCTAGAATACATGAATTGGGGCATGGCTCAATTGAGGTGTGCACAACATCAAAAAGAAAGAATAAGGGGGGGGGGGACTACTGAGGATATACTAAATTGAAGGAAATGAATGATTGGTATTGTGAATGTATTCTTTATTGTTCTATGATATAGATATTAGAAATGTTAGATTCAAAGTTGTGGATTAAATAATTTCTTTACTGATACGAAATAGCTGTAATGTGTTGTGTGCTTGCCAGAGTAGTGGCTGAAGGCGGAGGGGATGCTTCAGAGCCAAAACCACAATTGTCTAGGTGGGGTTCTCTTTGGAGGAGAGAGCTACCAAAAATCTTATGCACAAAACAAAGGGAAGAGAATAACTTTTTTCATGACATTACTGGATCCACACTACCTTTAAATAAGCTACACGACTATTCATAAATGAAAACCTAAACTAGAACAATTAATAATAATAACTACACAAATTAGATAAACTAGGTCCTTGGCCCGTGATCCATAGCATCTCTCCCGCCGTGCAAAAAGATGCTGACCTCAAGCTCAAGGGAAATCAACGATGTTGCCCACTTCATCCGACCCTTTCGTCCTCAGAGTCCTCCACATGCAGATAAAAAAGTTTTTTGCACCGATCGCCACAAGTAAATTGCTCGTCGTAGTTGCCCCTGCACACACTGGTCAGACATTTTTGTACGATACAGACGACGGAACTGTGGGCTTTGGGTGCCCTTGTTGTGTCCCTCCGGAGTCCTTGTACCGGTGGAGATGTAGGACCCTTGCGCCGATTAAAGTCGACTGTCACACAATCTTAGTAAACTCATAACAATCACAAAGTCCGGGGGGGACTCGAATTCGACGACCAACGTAGTCGATCGCGCAGACCGACGGTAAAAATGACGACCTACATTTCAGGGGGATTTTCAATTAAATAATTATTTACAAAATTTAATTATAAAAAGAGTGATAGTATTAAATTTATCAGTAAATTAGTAATATTGTTAATTTAATTATAACGTGTTAATGTAATTAATGATTTATAATGACATTATTCATTAATTATTAACAATATTATTTATTATAAACATTATTCATTAACGACGCAATAGTTAATTCTATTAGTACTTATGCTAATATAAAATTTATTGAACTGCTAAAACTTTCCAGTTTCCTCCGTAATAGCGCTAGCGTTACCGGAGGAGGGGTGATAATGGCGAGGGATACATTGAAGCCGAAACCGTGACTGACTAAGCGTGGTGTGCTCGCTAGGAGAGTTGCCTTCTTAACCCACATACTTCTTGCTTACTTCTTCATACAAACCCACATATCTCATTAAGGGAAAATGAAATATATTACCTTCTTGTTTACTTCTTCATACAAACCCACATACCTTTAAATAGACTTACAAGAACATAACACTCCTAACTTGAAACTACGACACTCTAGACTGCTAACTCCCATCAACTCATAGATGTAAGCAAATTATAATTAATAAAACACAAAAGACAACATAATACAAAATTCCACTTGATAACTGGGTGTGAAACCCATAACATCAAAGATAACAAACCCCGTCGCTCGAGGCCCGTAACATCTCGCCCAACCTGCAAATCGAGCTTGTTCTCAGGCTCGAACGTAACTCAGACGACTTGATTATTTGGCTCCTTGATTTCGCGCCAAAATAGATCCTTGTAGTGCGTCGCCATGGCGGGGACTACAGAGGGAGATAAGCCTTTTTCGTACTCATTGACGTCAAGGATCTTGGTGATGGGGTCAACATGTCATAATGTGGGTGGCGATAGGACCGAAAAGTAGCCCAAACACGATCTTGAAATTATTGAAGTAGTGGCGGAGAATAATCTGCAAATGCCCGAGAACTACTTAGAAACATCACAAAGTTCATGCGAGTGAGAGGAGTGTTTGCAACTATCTTTGCACTGTCAATGTATGGCAGCGAAGAATCCGTCAAAATGAACACAACACTTGGTGTCAGTTTTTGGAGGACTGCTGGACTAGACAAAATATCAACTGGGTTCGATGGATTTGTACGTATAAGTGGCGGTGCAGACACTTGATTGCTACAAGCTTGACCATGGATTAGAACAATGGTGGTTGTATGATCACTTATTGGAAAGGGTGACAATGTCTTCCTTGCGACGTGCATCGGCTTATTGAAGGCCCGCGTCTAGGGATGTTAGGAAGGTTTGCATCATGTTTCTTAATATACTTAGTTGACGAGACTAGTCCCCCATAATTTAGCATATAAATTAATCAAGTGCACCGAGCTCGAGATGAAAAACAATGAAAGCTCGAGAGTTGTAGAGTTAGGAGGCTCGAAAAAGAGATGTCTTTTTTACTTCCCATAAAAAGGTGCTAGGATCGAGTTGTGCAGAGAGTTGACGATGATTAATCGATGAGCCTGCAACTTGTCGACAACGGTCATTGGAGCTTCACGAGAGGATGTTGGGCTTCATGAGAGGACGTTGGGGCTTGATCGTGCAGAGAGGCGTCGAGTTGGGTCGTAATGAACAACGATATGATCGTGAGGGAATGACAAATCAACACACTGACGTTGCGGTTCTGACATGTTTTGTCGTAGTCGACAAAAGTTTTCCGTGTCGAATGGAGCTATTTTGGAGGAAGCGCAGTCGTTATGGGCTGGACGTCGGCAAGGATTGGAAATAATATATTTATGGGACAATATATTATAATATATTGTAAGCAATATATTGTATTGTCTAATTGACAATAACAATATATTGTATTGTATTTTGACAATAACAATATATTGACAATAATATTGTAAATTTAAATTAAAAAAATATAATATATATATAACAAAAATATAAAAAAAGATTTAGGAGCTAGAGCCTAGACGTCCAGCCGCACCTCTCAATCTTTTTTTCAATTCATTTACAACGGCTTGATTTGATTATAGCCACACCTCTCAATCTTTTGTATTAGAATCATTAGATGAATCTCAATCACATGATCATGGTAGATCGGATGGAGCTCGATATTTTTGATCTGTAAGCCCTTATTCTCCCTCTTCCCTCGCTTCGCATCGAAGGAGCCTCTTCTGCGATTCTGCGCTAGCAACGAAACCAACTCTTCTGCGCAGGTGACACGATTAAAAATGAGTTTGCATGGGCGACCAAGGGTTCCACCTTCTTCGAAGGTCATATGTCGCATGTTCTTTGGCAATGCTCCCATATGTACATAATCAAAAATGTGGAAATGCACTTGTGGTTTGGAGCGCAAATGTGATGTCATCAAAAATAGCTACAACAATTTGATGACACAAATCAAGACAAAACATCCAAACTTCTTGGATATATTCGAGGCGCATTCCATTGAAACTCCAGTGGCCGGTCAAATGACTCTTGAATACATTATTGATAGCAAATCAACCAACATCTACAAATGGTTTGATTGGGTTATCATGGATGAACTTGAAACTTTTGAAAAAAATACAATATATTGTATTAGCATTTCTAGCACTTACAATACAATATATTGTATTGCTAGCATTGCAATACCAATATATTGTATTGTTAGTATTACAATATCAATATATTATATTGTTTATTCTCAAAATTACAATACAATATCAGATAGTATTGTTCCAATCCCTGGACGTCGGGTGCATGTTGAATGTGATGAAGCTGAGGGGCTGCACGATGTTGCTGGATCGGGCGGAAGGGAGGAGGAAGGATAGGCTATTGGTGGCAGCAAAATGAGATTGAGGATGAATTTGATACCAAGTTGTTGCAGGTTCCCCCGTAACAGCGGTGGTGTCGCTGGAGGATGGCCGAAGACGGGGAAGACAACGACGAGGGATACAATGTAACCGGAACCGCGAGTGCCTAAGCAGGGTGTATTCGGGAGGAGAGAGCTACCATAATCTCATTAACGGGAAAAGAGAATAGATTAACTTCTTGCTTGCTTCAAAATTCCCAACAACTTACATACAAGACAATCATATTTAATAAAACACAAAAGACAACATAATAAAAATTCCAGTGATAATTGGACGCGAAACCCATAACATCAAAAATAACGATAACTAGGCCCGTCGCCCGAGGCCCGTAAATCCATAACAGCTTATTTAGGAGTTAATATTTTATTTATTGTTTTATACTTGCTACTATTATCAACAGTTAAAATATTATCCACAATTAGTTAATGTGGCTTTATTAATAGCCATATATATATATACCCAAATCTTGCTGACCCTTTAATAATTATTTTAATAATATTAACATATTTTCTCCAGGGGAGATAATGTGGCTCACCTTCCGCTTTCCAATTACAACAGCACACCATCCTCTTTGATGGAACTAGTGGCTGCAACCCCTCTCCAAAAACGTTGTTTGGGGCGGATTTCTAAAAAACCACAGTGTGCAATTCTCAGAAATCCGCCCCTAACAGAGCCATCCCAAAACAACAGCACGCTATCCTTATTGATAGTTAAGTCTATTAATAAGTGCTGAATAAAAATTAGTGTTTAGATTGAGGCATTGAGCAAATGGGACAGTGTTTTAGCTTTAAGTCTTAATTCTGTGGCATGATTTTACCTATTCAAATGTTTTATAGTTTTCCATGTTTGCTTTTGTCCATTCCCGTCTACCATTTCCTAACAGTTAGGTTAATGCGTGTACTTTAACCTGTTTGTAAGGAGAATCCCTTTCCTCTCCAATCTTCCTCCTCTCTTAAGTATATATGTTGCATTTCTTCATTTTCTTTAATGTTCTTGAATCAGGTCAAAGATGTAAGATGGAAAGCAAATCTTGGAGGTCAAGATATGGAATTACGTTTATTGGAGCATTTTGCTGATGAGTTTAATAAGCAGTTAGGGAACGGAGTTGATGTGAGGAGTTCTCCTAAGGCAATGGCTAAATTGAAGAAGCAAGTTAAACGTACAAAAGAAATCCTCAGTGCAAACACTGTGGCTCCTTTATCAGTTGAGTCCCTTTATGAAGATCGGGATTTCAGGTTAGAAAAAATGATACTAGTTAAATTTTAAATTGCATTATTGAAATATAATTTTTATCATAGATACTTATTATTGCACTGTTTAAAATTTAGATTGTTAACATATTTTAAGAATATTACCTCTGGCAATGTAAATATGATTTTAATTTTATCTTATTAGTATGTGTTTACATCTTTTTATTCCCATCCAGTTGAGTCATTTTCCTTTGATAGTGAAAGTTTTTTTTTCTTTTGCTATTTATCCTTAGTGGCTGAATATGGCACGCAAAACACCGGCTCCCAAACGAGCCTGATGTGGCATTGGCTTCCAACGGATGCTGTGAGCTGCGGAAACTGTACCCTCAAACGGAGCCTTAGTTCCTCACTTCCTCCATAGAAACTTTTTTTTTTGCTTTCCATTTTCAGCCTTATTTACTTCTCGATTATTTCATAATTCTGCCAACTCACATTCGTTGAATTAAAGCAGTGATATAGTTATCATCATTGCAATAATGGAAACTTAAACAAATGATCACATTCTTAAAAAAAATTGTAGCATTTGAAGGTTCTTTTCATCCACAGCATACTGTCTCCTATAAAATGAATGTTTTCGATTCTCTAGTTATTTTATCGTCATTATCAAAGATTAGTTTTTCAAACTGTCTTCTGATCAATAACCCAATTTAGTGTTGTAAACGCTAACTACATATGTAGTATTTACACCAATTGTTTATTGGAATAATCATTATAATAAACTATATTCTTCTGGCAAATCATAGCTTTTGAGGTCTACATAGCACCCAAATACTATGTTATAAAACATCATCAATGGTTTTATCATCTAACATTATTACATTAACACTCTTCTTTATCCGCAATAATTTGACAAATAAATTGATCAATAGCAACATTTAAGGTAAATAAGCTTTTAGGATTTTCGATATCTCAACCAAATTGGAGCTTATTATGAGTTAGTATGACATATCTTTATTCACAATTATCCTTTTAATCTTGTCCTTCCTTGTTGTGGATTTTCTTGTTCTATTTAGTTTGTGGGAAATTTCCCTTTCTATTTAGTTTCTGCTATCTATATTAATGCTTTTATCAATATGTCCAACAATTAAAATCAGGCCTCCCTCTTTGACTTATTTAGCAAATCTAGTTTGTTTTGAGACTTGAGCCTTATTTTGTTTGTCCTTTTACTTGCATATTGATAGATGAGGCTGACAGAAAGATGGCGCATTCTTTTTGTAGTAGTGAAGTTGGAAGGCCTTTATAATGATTATTTTGACAGCAAACAGAGATTGTTGTCTATTGAAAAAAAACCCTTTTATAAACCTGCTACTAAAATATAGAAGAACAGGAACTCAAATAAATAAGGTCTTAGCCACCTTTGTTTAAAGCCAAAATGATTAATTTGTGATATGTCATCTCTTAGTTATTAAAGACTCAAGGCGCATTAAGACTCAAATGGGTCTTGGAGCGTAGGCACAAAACTTTACACACAATTCATCTTCTTGATCAAATTCTTTATCTATTTTACTCATTAATCGTTTATTACTATTATTTATCTCTTAAAAGATAAAATCAATGTACTCACTTTCATGATATCTATATCTCAATGATTGATTATGTTTCACAAACACTAAGACTCCGTCTAGCGTGAAGTTTTTGCTCCAATGAGTTTGGACAAAAACGTCACTTCCATAGAATGCATGTTTGTCAAGAGAATGGATATGATCACCACCAAGAAAAGAAAACTAGTTTTGAACATTAAGTGGTTGAAGTTCTTTAGCTGAGGCTGGGCGTTCACGAACGACGGTTCATAACCACTGCATTTACGACCGCCACCGTCGTGCCAAACGGAGCCTAAGTCATGCAAAAAGTATTGAGTTTTTACATTATTTGTTTCTTTATTTTGAAAAAACAACCAGAATCTAACGCAGGCGCGACTTTTCTACTCCAAATGCGCAAAAAAGGCGCACGAAGGTGCAAACCTCTGAGCCTGGTGAGCCTTGTGTCTTAGGCGCGCCTTTAACAACATAACGTCATCTATTAGTGATCCCCTACCTAATGCTTTCCTATTTCACGCCACAATTGCATATTCAGTGCATCAGTACAAATATTTTCTTTGTTAACCCTTACCAACAAACAATACACCATAATAGGAATTAGAGATAACTATAGCTATAAAGAGTTATATGATTAGTAAAGAAATTGAATTCTAAATTTCTATAAAAGAACAACTCATAACAACACATCCAAGTATAACTCCAAACAACAAAGAAAATGGCATCCTTCTTGGAAGCCACTCTCCATCTCTTTTGCATCCTTTCTTAGTTTCCGTCACTCTTCCCTATCTTATTTCTCTCTTATATCTTGCATAAACTTCATGTGCACCCCATCCCCAGTCCATAATTTTTTTTCTCAAGTTGGGTAGAAAGGTGCAGACCCGATCAACTTTCCCAATTCAACTGTCTTATCACTCTCCTTTTGTTACCTTCTATTTAATTAGATATAATTCGAAGATATATTTATCTATGTATGCAATTCAAGTCAATTTTGTCAGTTCGAGAGCCATCCCAAAACTGTTTTTGTATGCAACTCTTTTCAAGAGGAATATGAGAAGTTTTGACACAATGTAGGCTGTGAGAGGTGAGTGCTAACTCTAATGCAAGTCTATGTGAGTGATGTCGGGTTGACTCAAACAAATCTAAATTATATGATGCATGCTTGAATTGAGTTGATTGGAAATAATTTTAGCAAATACAATTCTAAAAGTTTAGCAAACTATCACTGTGTGCACTACAACTTCAATTAAACAAGCGGATCTGTCCTCCTTCGCATGAAGGCTTCAAACCACGCTTCAAACTAGGAATATAGGAAATGAAAAAATTACAACAAAACACCACAAATACAATCTCCAAGCGTAAGTAAATATTCATCCACATAACCAATAAAGAGAAAAAGAACACAACGAACACACTACTATGAAATACTCACAAACACAAGGCCAAACTGTGGAGTTAAAGCCAGTTGCTGTAGAGGGGAGGTTGTTGCTGTACACGATAGGAGGCGGGCAGATGCTGGTGTGGTGGCATGACTGTCGATGCTGGAATGGGAGGCGGGCAGTGGAGGGCTTCCCGTTTTTGCTGGAGGCGCCTATGAAGGTTTTGTGGAGGGGTGGCGGTTTACTGTTGAGGTTGTGCAGCGAGAATATGGTCGACGGGTCGCGGCTCTCGTGCGAAGAAAACTGCTCGTACTGGGGCGGGATCAAGGTAGGATGTCTTTGTCATGTGCAGATGGGGAGGAGGAGGGGATGGGAGGTGCTTGCGATGGATTTAGAGGTAGCTTGAGGTTTTCTCGTGAGGAAGGAGATCGACAATAGCGGTTTGGGTGGTTGTTTTGGAAGTGTGCGGTTAGGGATGAGTGAGTGGGAATCGGGGAGGAATAAATGCAGGCTCACGGGGAATGTAAGAAAAAAACCCAAAATAACCGTGTCGTCGCACCTCGGGGTCTCGCGGCATCGCACCACAATTTGATTGTTGGCTTTGGAATCTCTCACAAGGCAATCAATGCCTTAAAATGACATTCCTCCCCCTTATTTATAGCGAAAGGGAGGCTAGGGCCCCCGGCGTGTATGACTATGATTGACCGCTACTCCCAAACCCAAATAACACTAACATTTCAAAAAATAACAAAACAAAATACATAGAAAATGTAGAAACGACGCTTTGAACGCTCTCGTGGTGTCGTATCGATGTTTTGATCAACGCCTCATGCACGAGTGCACAAATGCGGGCCCCGCCGAGTGGTGGCCCCAAGTCGCGTGACGATCCTGCGGCCGACCCCCATCAAGTTCTCTCTATAGAAATTGTTGTAATTATTTGCTTAAGTTTAGTCTTTTTCCTGTATAATTTAGATTTCTTCATGAATCTAATACTTTACTCGGGGAAAATATGTTGGTAAAACACTGCAGTTATTTGGAATATGATACGATTTTTAATCTACCTGTTATCTTACATACTAGCCTTATTTTTGTTCATCAGTCCTGTTGAAAGTGCTGTGCATTTATTTCTTCCACAGAAGCACTATTAGTCGTGAGAAATTTGAAGAACTTTGTGATGATTTATGGGAGCAATCTCTATTACCTGTTAAGGAAGTTCTGAAGCACTCTGATTTGATGGTTGATGATATTTATGCTTTAGAGCTTATAGGTGGAGCTACCCGGGTGCCCAAATTACAGGCAAGTTCACTTATTTTATGATGCGTGTATGATTATATATACAAGAATCCTGTTGCTTATGTCCTCTATGTTGAGATATGAAATTTTATTCACTTGTTTTAAAACTATCTGCTGCATTTGTATGTGTTAGAAAAGTCCACGTAAAGGCCCATGTTTGTGGCCTATTTAGTCTTTTATTATTTCTCTTTATACATTAGTCCCCCACCTTGTATAGGGGACTCGTCTCTCTTTCTCCCTCCTATATATATGTATTCATACATTATATTTGATAACAAAGAAGTATAAACAAGGTTCAGGTTTTTTCTACATGGTATCAGAGCGACCAGTCCTACCTACGGTTTCGGGCGGACACGTCTTTTTCTAACAACCCAGCTTCCGCGGTTACTCCCTTGCCATCCGCCTCCTCTGTCTAACCGCCTCCTTAGCGGGTTTCCTTGTATTTACCCGGCTTCTCCTCTCCTCTCGTGGAACCACCTCCCTTTGTCTCTCCTGCCCCGCTTTTATAGCCTTCCTCTCTCCGGTGGGACCACCCCCTTCTCGCGCGATCTTCCACTCCTAGCCGCGTCTCTCCTCTGCTGTAGTCGCTGCTATTCTGTAGCTGGTCTCTCTTCTAGTCGCGGCGACCTCATCTCTTCTAGTCGCGACGACCTTGTTGCCGGCCTATCCGCTGCGGATTTTTTGCCGCTGCGATCTCTACTGGCTTAAACCGCGGCCTTCTCTTACGCAGTTTCCTCTTCTAGCCGCTTCTCTTGCTGGGATTCTCTACTGGCTTAAACTGTGGCCTTCTCTTGCGCGGTTTCCTCTTCTAGCCGCTTCTCTTGCTGGGCTTCTCTTCGGGCTGTGACCTCTTCTCTTCTTGTTGTCTAGCCGCCATTTCCTTGCCGTGCGGTCTGTCCCTTTGCCGCGAGATCTTCCCTTGATCTGTGACCGGTTAGCCGTGCTGTTTGTCCCAGAGTTCCTCTTGTTCTCTCTGCGGCCCGTCTCTCTGCCTGATCTAGCCGCTTCTTCTTTGTCGTGCGGTCTGCCTTTGCCACTTTAGTCGCCTCGGATTCTCCATAGCCGCTGTTCGCTGCGATCTTCCTCGTCTTCTCGCTGCGTGCTCGCCTTGCCGCCACGATCTCTGCTAGTCGCCACGGTTTTACCGACTACTCTAGTCGTTGCTTCTCGCGACACCCGCTCTTGTCGAACTCTCTAGCCGCGCAGTCTGGGCGCATTGTGCGACTTGTATCTGTCCGGTTCTCCTGCTTTGCCGTTGTGACCTTGCCCTTTGTCTAGTCGCTGCTTAGCCACTGCCTTGCCGGTCTAGCCGCTGTGACTCCATGGGGTCCTCGATTTATTCTTCAGAGCAGCCCCCTCCTCCTGCCCGATTGCTCTCTGCTCCGGAGATGCGTGATGAGTTGAGAATCTCCAGCATTTCGCTCACTAGGAAGAACTTCATTGAATGAGTGCATTCTGTTGGATGAGTTCTTCAGTCTAAGGGCCTTCTACAACATCTCACTACGGATCCTCCTTCTTCAGTCACCGATGACTGGCTTCGTCATGATGGACGTGTTCAAACGTGGCTCGACTCCATTGCTGATGAACCTTACCACATGGCCATGTATCACGAGACGGCCAAGGCAATGTGGGAAGAACTCCATTCCCCATACTCCGGCAAGGACAGTCTTCAACACCTATATGACATGATCACAGATCTTCAGACTCTTGACACTGGTGGTGCTGCTGACTTGGCCTCCTTTGTTGCTCAGGCTAAGACACTGGCTGAGGCCTGGATCGGCATCAACCCCCTACTGCGGATCTAGTTACCCAGCGTGCTCAGAAGGAATTCGTCTGTAATGCCATGATGATGACTCGTGTCCCTCTTCATCTTCAGAGCGTTTGGGCTCAGATCTTCTCGTCAGTTGCTATCCCCTCACTCACAGATGTGCTCCATGCTGCTAAAAGTATCACCGCCTCCTGATACTACTGAACCCCCTTCGCCGGCCCTCCTTCAGCGAACTTCTGCGCCCTTACTACCTCTCCCTCCTCCTGCTCGTGGAGGGCGTTCAGGATTTCAAGGAAGGGGTCGTGGTGGCCGACCACGTCTGAAGTGTTCTTTCTACGGTAAGGACAACCACCTTGAGGCGACCTGCTACCGGAAAAATGGTCTCCTCCTTGTCCGTCTGCGTCTGTTGCGGCCGACAACACCTCTGCCACTCGTGCTGACCTTGAAGAAGTTCGCCTTTAGCTCCAACAACTTCACGGCATGCTCAGCCGCCCGCCTGCCTCTGTTGCCTCTGTTGCCTTGCTGCCTCCATCTCCAATGAAGGTATCGCTTGTCTCTCCACTAGTCCACGCTGGATAGTGGATTCAGGTGCTACTCACCATATCATCTCGCTAAAGCCACATCAATACTTGGATTCTCCGCATCTAAAGCGTATCACAGTGGCCAATGGCGACACCGTTCCTGTCTCCGGCTCCGCTGATATCCTCCTCAATTAATCTCTCATTTTCCGCTCGGCTCTTCATGTCCCGGCTCTCCGTTTAATTAACTTTCTGTCAGTCGCCCGCACACAATTTCAGATCTAAAGATCTAGCACTAAGGGAGAGGGGAGGAAACACACTTGATTTGCGACCATGGATCGTGTTCTGCTCGGCAGCATGGCGACGTTCGGCTTCTCTCGGACTTCTTCACTAGGCTCGACCTTCTCAGAAAAATCTTTCTTGAGGGCTAAGGAAAAAGATGAAGAAAGCCGAATCGGGGAAGAGGAGAGGTTTTTATCCAGGAAAAGCTTCACGTACGGGCTTCCATGGATGAACTGTCGCTTCCTTGCCTTCACCAATAAATTCTCACCACGTGTCATTCCTTTATTAGCTGTTTGGGCGGTTTCATGCCTTGGAAACCGTCAACCATTAATCTTTATCTTCATTAATTAATATTTGCCACGTGTCAGTCATCTATTTGACTAACATGTCACTCCTATCTTGAAATGAGCAAAGGTAGGTCATGGGGTTAAAAGAGGGTCATGCCGCGTGACACAACAAAAGAAAATAATTAAAAAGAAACTCCCTGGAACCTTTACTCTACGCTGGGGTCAAGTACACTCGACGCTTTCGTCGAGTCAAGATTCACTCAACGCCGGCGTCGAGTACACTCGACGCTTTCGTCGAGTGAAGATACACTCGGCGATGCCAGCATCGAGTACACTCGACGCACTCGATGATGGCGTCGAGTTCACCTGATGCCCTCGACAATACCATCAAGCGCACTAAATTTCTTGCACAGATTTTGACGTACTGGCCGTCAGGCCACCCCCGTGTCTTTTGAGCTTTCTCTCCCAAATTTTCTTCAAATTTGACCGTGACTCAATCTTATCCACCCTAAAATCCTAGGGCTTACCGAGACCGAGTCAACTCCCTTGACACAAAAACACTCACAAGGTGTCTAACGCAAATCGAGACATCCCCCTCCCGGAACACAAGACACGGCCGATGGGAGCTTTATGCCCAGAACAGTCGTCTTGCGATAGTGTCAGCACACGAGCTAACCTGTACCACAAGACGCTTATCCTGCCGGTCATAACCAATATCATATTGCCAACCCATCAAAAAAGGAAAAGCAAGTACAAGATCCACAATTAGTATATAAAAGTTCACAACAATATAATATAACTGGTACAACAAACGATCCTATAATAACATCCGAGTACGACAAAGTGTTTCCCGTAGGCTACATCACAACTCCCTCACTCGCATGTCACCGACGGTAACAAAGACAACTATGCATCATACCTTGTCTCTCTGGCCTGACTGCCCTCCTGCACGGGGTGCTCCTGCTGCTCCTCCCGCGGGGTGTACTAAAAAAAGTGTGTGTAACAACCGTTAGTCATAAAGATTAAGCGACTTCACATTCTCTCCCCCGACGACTCTTAGGCACCGGGCGGAAGGAAAGAAAGAGGGGACACAATATAATCAGTAAGTACAAGTATAGCAGGTGGTAAACACTAAGCTAGCAGTTAATAATGACTTCAATAGTAATGGTAGCACAAGTAAAAATAAGTACCAACAACTTGTGAGTAAGAGCATAAAAGACTAGCAATGTAATATCATAACTACAAAATTGAACTTAATTTATAAAAATGCCCATACAAATAGTCGTGGGCAAAAAGCCCGGGCCCGCCCTGCCTAGGCCCGACCCGGGCCCGCCCTTGCTAGGCCCGACCCGGGCCATGGCCGAGCTTGGGCCCCTTACCGGGCCCCCATTTTTGCCGGTTGCCCGTCCCGGGCCGGGTCGGGCAAAGCCCGGGCGCCGGTCTAGCCTGAGCCCGGCACCAGGCTAAGCAGAAATCCCGCTAATCATAGGAGGGATTAATCCCGCCTATGATTAGGCAAGATTTTAATCCGCCTAATCATAGACGGGATTAAAATCCCGACTTTTGTATTAAGGCCGGCCCGGGACCGGCCTGAAGGGCCTAATCGGTCCCCCTTTTGAGAGGGAGCCCGACCTCGGCCCGACCCAGCTTAAACTGGGTCCGGGCCGAGCCCGGTCCGTAAAAAGACCGGCCCGGCCGGGCTGGGCTAAGCCCGACCCGATCGAGTTTTTTGGACACGACTACATACAAATTTATAAGTTAAGAATCAGATACAACAAAAAGTAACTCTTCATATAAAAGTGTTCATACGAATTTATATGATGAGAATCTTATGTGATGCAATGCAATGCAATGAATGTGTTATGATGACTAACCTATGCTTACCCACACACTCTGATTTGTTATGTCGACATAGAGCTTTAGTTCCCACTTTTCGAGGGTAACGAACCTCTCAGGCATCACCCGCCGTGGTCAAACGCTGATCATGAAGTGAGCTTCTCCACTACTAGACGGACATACACACTACCAGACCTAGGACTTCATACGCCTCAACGTTAACAAAACCAAACAGCGGAGCCCCCACGTACTACGACACAAAAGGTGTCTTGGGAAGTAAACACACAAAGCCCAACCCAACTGACCCAAAAAGACACGAAAGGGGTCTTTGGGAAGTATGCACCAAAGAGCCCAGCCCAACCGGCCTGAGTCTATCTACCAGTTTCCATCGGCGTGACGACCGGTAAGCCTATAGACTCGCCACACGTAATCCTCTCACCAGGATCACAATGCACCGTGTATCAACATGCACACCATGTAATTCCCATGTAACAAACGTGCAAAGAAGCACCCAAGTCCAACCGCGTCCTTACACAATACACCGAACGTGTTATCGAGCACCCAAGGACATCTAACCACGTACTTACACAATACACCGAATGTTCTATCGAGCACCTAAGGACATCCAACCGCATCCTTACACAATACACCGACCGTGTCATCGAGCACCCAAGAATATCCAACCGCGTGCTTACACAATACATCCAAGGATACAACATATCCTACAATTACCAACAAGACATCACGCGTTGAGTGGTGTGTTGCTATAACACCTTGCAATAGTGCAAGCAAAACATGAGAATACTATTTATAAGGACCCTACAGGACAATCTGTCTTAACAACATGGTGAGATCATCACCTTACATATGCCCCGCAATCTAACATGTTATTTTCGTCATCTTTTATCTCATAAAATTATTAGGGCATATTTATAATTCTAATAACACAATCTTCTGAATGTGAGACAATCAACTAATGTATTTTTTTGAAGGATCATACAATATTCATATTCGCTGAGATTCATACCATAGATCAAGCCTGTCATTTTAAACATTCTCTCAAAGTTTCAGCTCATTCAAACATCATGGTAATCATTTACGACACAAACATTTGTAATACTATATATCATTTCAAGTTTTCAACAAATATTTATCCAAAAATTATGAAACTCAACAGGGGTGATAATAATATCATTAAGTATGTGACTACCAATTTTCATAAGTATTAGACGATTATTTTAAGAAAAATCCAAGTCACATCAAAATCTGTACGTTTACGACACAAATTATGAAAACTGGATTTCTCGGAGCTACAGACCACCAAAAATTATGTTTAACCTCATTCTGGAAAGGTATTTCCTCCCAGAACACAAAATACGATCGAGGGGAGTCTTATGCCCAAAACTATTGCCTTGCGGTAGCATCAACACGCAGACTAATCTGTACCACAAGAAGCCTATTTTGTCATTTATTTCTAATATCACATTGTCAATCCATCAATAAAAGAAAACACTGAAGCCAAGATCCACAGTAAGTAAGAAAATCCAAACATAATATAAGAAAATGGAAGCAACAAAAGCTCCTGTATAAACATCAGAGTATGAAAATGCCCGAAGGTACATCAGAGCGCTCAAAATCTCTCAACCGTGACAGAAGGAGGCGACAGTAACGTAACATCAGACCCTGTTTCCCATGCCTAGCTGTCTTCCTGTACGGGGTGCTGCTGTTGCTCCTGTGTGATGCGCTCCTAAAAATGATCGTGCAACAACCGTTTGTCATAAAGACTAATTGGCTTCACATCCTCTCCCCCATTGACTCTCAGGCACCTGGCGGAATGAGGGAAAAAGAGGTACAATATAAGCAACAGTATAACAAGCAGCTAATATGATGACATTCTTAATCTAACAGTTAATATATCGACACAAGAGCACAAGTAATAGCTAAAAGTACCAAGAATTCTAGCAGTGTAATAGGCAGAGTATAAGTAAAAAACATATAAAGAACTGAATTGAACTTAATTTATAAAAATTCCCTTCTAAATTTATAAGTTAAGGATCTGATACATAAATATTAACTCATCATATAAAAGACCCATACAAATTTATATGATGGGGATTTTGATGCGGTGCAATGCAATGCAATTGAGCAGCTCCCGATTCGCTGCAATTGAGCAAAATGGACTAATTGGGCAATGGATTGGGTAAAGACTTGGTTGAAATCCTTGAGTGCTTGTTAGCATGGCTTGACCATGAGAATTAAATTGGTGTGTATGGTTGATACACGGTTGCATAACAATCCTAGTGAGAGAATTACTTGTAGCAGGTCTACGGGCTTGTCGGTCGTCACACCGATGGAAGCTGACTGACACAGTACGGTTAACCTGGGCTCTTTGGTGCTTACTTCCCAAATACCCCTTCCATACCTTTTTAAGACTCAGATGACCGAGCAAGTATGCAAGGACTCCGCTGATTGGTTCTTAGCGTTGAGACGTATACGAGGCCTGGGTCCGGTAGTGTGCATACTCGCCTAGTAGTGGAGATGCCTGCTCCACTATCTCCGTTTGGCCACGACGGGAGGTGCCTGAGTGGTTCGCTATCCTCAAAAATTGGGATCTAAAGTCTATGTTGAAACAATAAGTCTGAAAGAGTGAGTAAACATGGGTGAGTTATCATACATTCATTGCATTGCATTGCACCACATCAAAATCCTCATCATATAAATTTGTATGATCACTTTTATATGATGAGTTAATATTTATGTACCAGATCCGTAATTTATAAATTTGTATGAGCTTTTTTATAAATTAAGTTCAATTCGGTTCTTTATATGTTTTTTTACTTATACTATGCTTATTATACTGCCAGTGCTCTTGGTACTCTTAGTTATTACTTGTGCTCTTGTGCCACTGTTGATATATTGACTGCTAGATTAAGAATGCCATCATATCACCTGCTTGTTATACTACTGCTTGTATTATACCTCCTTTTCCCTCTTTCCGCCCGATGCCTAAGAGACGCCGAGGGAGAGGATGTGAAACCACTTAGTCTTTATGACTAACAGTTGTTGCACCACCATTTTTAGGAGTGCATCCCACAGGAGCAGCAATAGCAGCACCCCGTACAGGGGACAATTAGGCCTGGGAGACAGCCTGATGTTACGTTACCTTCTCCTCTTTCCGTCATGGTTGAGAGATTTTGAGTGCTCTGATGTAGCCTTCAGGCATTTGATACTCTGATGTTTATATATGAGCTTTTGTTGCTTCCACTTTCTTATATTATGTTTGGACTTTCTTACTTACTATGGATCATGACTTCTATGTTTTCTTTTATTGATGGGTTGACAATGTGATATTGGAAATAGCCGGCAGAATATGCGTCTTGTGGTACAGATTAGCCAGTGTGCTGATGTTACCGCAAGACGACTGTTCTGGGCATAAGGCTCCCTCGTCCGTGTTCTATGTTCCGGGAGGGGGGTCTTACAAGACAATGTATGAGTATGAAATGTGGGAGAGAGCCATCAACAATGTGGGAGAGAGCATCATCAATGCTCACTTTGTCTCGGCCAGACAGGGGGTGTAGGACACAACCTGTAGCTGACCCAATCATATGGTCAGTAGCTCCGGAGTTAATGAACCACTGTGAGGACAAGATTGTGGAAGCAGAATGAGCACCTTGAGGGTCCTGGTGGGCATAGGAAGAGGATGAAGAACTGGACTGCTCAGTAGATGGACCATGCATCAAGCGACGAAAAGGTAGGATTTCTTCAGCTGCAATGGAATCCAGAAAGGGTGGAACAAAGGTGTCCGCCATAGCTAAGGTCCAAGGCCGCCTCTGAGAGATGGGAAGCCATGAAGCTTGGAGCAAATAATACTCGAAGACATAGAAAACCTCGAATAGAAATCGAGGGCACAAAAGAGATCACAACGGATATCAGAAGTACGCGGGCAAAAAAGCCCCCTGGGCCCAAGCCGGGCTCGGGCCCCCTGGGCCCAGACTTTTTTGTTTCCCAGACCTCGCTATAATATGGGGGCCTGCCTGAGCCCACCACACAGGGCCCAAGCAGGCCCCCAAAGGGTCGCCCAATATTTTAAAATGCTGCCTATCATTTTTTAATCTTGGGCAGCGCTGCCCAACATTAAAAAATACTGGGCCGAGCATTAAAAAATGCTAGCCCAGCATTTTATTAATGCTGACAAGCATTGGACAACATTAAAAAATGCTGGGCCAACATTTTTTACTGCTGGGAGCAGGGATTTCAGGCCGGGCCTGGCCTGGGCCTAGCCCGGGCCAGGCAATAGGCCGAGCCTTAGCCAAATAAGGGGGCCTGGTGAGCCCTCTCATGCCGGGCCCGAGCCTGGCCCGGGTCTAACCAGACCCAGGCCTTACCGGGCAGACCCGTGCCGGGCAACCGGGTCCGGGCCAAATTTGCACCCCTAATCGGAAGATATGGGTAGCCCGTAGCCCTCATAGAAAGAAGGGACGATCCAATGGGTATGAAGGAGTCTCAAAGAAAGATGGACACCAGAAATGCCATTAGTTTAGCGTTGCATTTCTGGTGCCAAGAAAGGAGCCGCAGCAAACCCGCAAGCTGCGGAGGAGGGTGATCGCTGCAGAAGAACAACAACGACGGAACCTTGCGACTGCGGAATTCTGCGACTCGCTGCGGAGGGCTGCGGAGGAGGTCGGTCGCTGTGGAAGAACTGCGACTGCGGAACTCTACAACTGCAAAGGAGGGCGTGCGGGAACGAACGCTGCGACGAAGCCCTAAGGCTGCGGATGCGACGACGCTCTGCGGCTCCGCTGCGACGAAGCTATTCGGCTGCGGATGCGACGACGAGAACAAATGCTTCGACAAAGGTTTGGTGGAAGCGAAAGAGTGGGATCGGAGAAGCTCTAATGCTTTGATACCATGTTGAGAGGGAAAAAGAACTGTGATATTCAGCACCACTCCTAAATATATTGGAGTGGAAAAAAGTACAGAGGAAAATACGGGCAAAACATAAAAATTAACATAACAACACAAATACGGTATCTCCAACATAGAATGCTTTCTTATATTGGGAAACTCATGCCTTTTGCTTGATATAGATTATGGGTCTCTCCTTACCGCACCTTGAATGCATAGGTTCTAATTTGGAATCTTACTGGAACAGCGACCCAGTTTCATGTCACACCCAATTTAGAAAAAGGAATTCACATACGGAGGCCAAATACCCTACACATGAGGGGTGTGTTGAGAAAATAGGTTAACTTGAAAATTATGTAGTTTTCTTCACTTAATATAGATCACGAGCCCCTTCATCTACTATCAACTAGTTTTAGGTGGGATGCATTGATTTTAGCAGTGTCACATATGTAGATTCTACCTCTAGGCTCTACTCTTAATAAATCACAAGTCTGTGCTGCAATGCACTTTAAGAGTATTCTATTATCCATTTGGTAAATAATTATGCTTATAAATTTACAATCTCTACTGTTTGTGTTTTACAGTTTTACTTAGGTAGATGGAACACTTGGGGGTTTATTTATTTAGTAACCCTACATGCCACTTGTGTGAGATATGATATACAACGAATGTTAGTATTATTGAAAACGTTTGAAGAAATTTACCACATAAAATGAGTCAATGCTAAACTAAGGCATGTTTCTCATTCTCCATCATCTCATGCAGGCCAAGGTCCAGGAATTTCTTGGAAGGAAGGATCTGGACAAGCACCTCGACGCTGATGAAGCAATAGCTCTTGGTTCAGCATTGCACGCTGCTAACTTGAGTGATGGAATAAAGCTGAACCGCAAACTGGGAATGATTGATGGTTCACCGTATGGATTCATGGTTGAATTGGTCGGTTCTGATCTTGTGAAAGATGAGAACACAGAGTTTTTACTTGTGCCAAGGATGAAGAAAATGCCGATAAAGGTAAGGCCGCTCTCCTTTGTCCACACTTTTACTGTCACTCGGATTAGGAAAAAAAGACCAGATCTCCCTATCTCATGGGTGTCTTGGTATGCAGCTGTTCAGGACAATTACGCATAATAAAGATTTTGACGTCTCACTTAGTTATGAAAGTGCTTACGAATTACCAGCAGGCGTATTTTCTGCCAAATTTGCTGAGTTTTCGATTTCTGGCCTAACGGAAACCACAGAAAGGTACACACTAAAGAAAGCTTAGTTACTTTTTTATTATCACTAACTTTGATGTGTTTTCTCAAAGATCATGTTGCTAATGTCGATTTGAATGAACTGCAATACCTTCTTTCTTTTAGGTACTCGGTTCGTAATTTGACCTCTCCTATCAAGGCAACCATGCATTTCTCTCTTAGCCGCAGCGGATTGATTTCTCTTGATCGAGCAGAGGCAGTGATTGAGCTATCTGAATGGGTAGAAGTTCCTAAGAAGAACAAAACTATAGAAATTAATGCAAATGTTTTGAACGTTACTGAAAATTTGAATGTATCCACCGAAGGAAGCCCGCATATTGAAAGTCTAAATACTGATAATGAAACACACTCTTCTGATGTCAATACAGAAGCTGACAAAGTTGAAATTGAAACAGAAAAGGTCTTGAAGAGGAGAACTTTCAAGGTTCCTCTGAAGGTGCAATAATAATCTTTTCAATACATCACCATTAACTTAGTATCATCAACATCTGATGGATTTCATTTAAAACTGACTATTATATCTGCATGGTCCATTTCTTTAGAAAAAGAATGTTTCATCTTCTTTCAGTAATTTCTTATACATAATTCTGTAGATATTAGAGAAACCAATTGCCCCTGGAATTCTTTCGAAGGAGATGCTTTTTGAAGTTAAAGCTAGACTGGATGAACTTGATAAGAAGGATGTTGAAAGACGAAGGACAGCGGAGCTCAAAAATAGCCTGGAGGGATATATATATTCTACAAGAGAGAAGGTTAATAACCATCACTGGAATCTTATAATGCATGATTTCCTGCTAGGGCATACCTTTTGATTGAGAACTGGGCTTCCTTTGTATTGAGTTTTTTTTTACTTAAACATATATCTTTAATCACCATCATCACTAGTCATCGTCAATAACATTATTCCTACTATCATGTTAGTATTCATCTAATCATTCTCCATTAATGTCATTCTCATTATTTCTTCAGCATAATCATTTCTTATCTATCTTTTCTAATTTATTCATACATCTATCCTAACATTCTTATTTCTACCACAATCATTTTATTTTTTCTCCCCAACACTTAACTTGAGCCATGCAACGTTGTTAGCCTAATAGTGGTTTAAATTTTCTTTCTAAGTTTTGAAAGATCCTCTTATCACATAGTATTCTTGAGACACTTCTTCATTTTGACTTGTCAGCCTTAACTTTAGAGGTTATATGTTCATCTATATCCCAATATTTCTGAATAATTGATCTGATATACACCTAGATATCTCTTTGTACTTTAATAAGATATATTTGGTAGTTGCTAATATCAACCTCTGCAATTATATATCTGTACAAAAACTTTGTTACTGTAACATGAACCCGTCTTATAATTTCTTTTGTTCTAAATTTTCTCCTAACTCGACATGTGTCCCATTGATTAGAATTATGTTGTTCGTGAAAAGCCTACATTAAAATCCTTCCTGAACTTCAATATAGTTTTTTCACATGATATGTTTTCACTTAGTTCGACATTTAGTTAATATAACTGTTATTTGCTTATTTGTATGAGCTATACCTTCTTGTTAAGTATTACTGTATTTATCAAGTTAGATAGCTCTTTAACACGATCAAACTATTACTGCAGCTTGAAGATAACGAGGAGATCAAGAAAATTTCTAGCCATGATGAGCAGCAATTATTTGAAGTGAAACTTAGCGAGGTGTTTTTTAGCACTCTTACAGAGCAAATAAATCAGTAAAGATGTTCTACTTCTTTAATTATTTACTTTCTAATGTAGGTTCAAGATTGGTTATACACTGATGGGGAGGATGCTTCAGCTAATGAATTCAAAGAGCGGTTAGACTCTCTAAAAGCTTTTGGGGATCCCATATTTTTCAGGTACGTAATATGGTAATTGGAAATTCTATATAATATGTTTTGGAAATTATCTCATGCCTTAACTTATTTCTTTAGGTTGAGTGAGATAAATGCTCTTCCTGCTGCTTTTAAAAGTGCTCAGGTTTATCTTGGCGGTTTGCAAAAGGTATGTTTATTGCAACCTTCAGGGAATATTACTGGTTTATTAAGTTTTGCTTGATTTTACTTCCACTTAGAAATACAAGTTTGTGACT
This sequence comes from Platanthera zijinensis, assembly GCA_039513925.1. Lineage (NCBI taxonomy): Eukaryota > Viridiplantae > Streptophyta > Magnoliopsida > Asparagales > Orchidaceae > Platanthera > Platanthera zijinensis. The sequence goes on from CM077098.1 coordinate 121,544,506, forward strand.
CCTTTTTTGCATGGTGATAAAAAGATTTACACAAAGATCTACACACGCAAGAACAACTATGATGACTGAACCTAAAAAGTCAGCGATTGCAGTCCCAGACTGATAAGTACTTGGGCATGAATTTGTAAACCTTTCATTTGACAATAGTAATGTTAGCTTAAGTTTACACCCGATATTAGATAATCCTTTGAATCTTTTAATGGAACATTGTATAACATTCAAATTGTCCTATAACAAAATTCTTCATAAAAATACCAATCATTTTATACTTTTTATTCAATATTCATACCGAAACATAGTTCCGACTCCAAAATGTGCATACGAAAATAATAACAGCAAAAATATATCTCCGAAAAGAACTTATTGGGTTCTTTATTATAAGATAATCAACCTTCCTTTATATAGCTACCTTGTTATTGGGCAGTTATGGGCAGTTTTTGTGAAGTTATTTGGAAATCATGGTAGTTCTTGAAGGTGGAAGGGGAGATGAGGCGGTGGCTGGCCGATTCTTGGAGAGTTTGTTCCCGGCGGCTTATGGAGGAGAATGAGGGAACGGAAGGCAGTTGCAAGGGGAGGAGAGGGGCTTGGCTTTGGCACCTAGATTCCATGACCGGAACCATAGAGAGATCAGAAAATATGAAAATAAAATATTTATTGGCTAAAGGAAAGTAACGAATGGCTATATATATGCCAAAGGAAAGCAACGGATGGCTATGATTGGCCGGTACAAAATACACGTAAAAGGTACGTAAATAGTTTACGGGAAATATGAAAATACATAGGAAAATTCCTGTCGACACTTTGAACATAACTACGAACTCGGATTGTCCATACGCCGATTTTAACTCCTATAAGTGTAAACCCGAGCGGGCTCCGATATGGGTCAATGCGCTCGAGAACTGTTTCCTCATCACCATCTATCTTGTCACTGCCAATATTCAATACCAACATTGGTGCATGTATCTCCCAATCCCAGATAAGAAAATTTCATAAATGCATAGACTTAGAAGTGATCCTCAGAACTGGAAGCCATCATGAAGTATAAAGACATGAAGTAAATGGATGGTATTGGACAATGTATTTTGTATCTCGTTGAAGATTGTACAGGAGACAGTCCTTCAGTTTGGAGAACTAGGCATTGAAATTTTGCACAGTAGTAAATGGAAATAGATAAATATGGAAACAACTTTATTATTAACTCCTGCATGATGTTTGAGAACAAATGTGTGCTTATGAAGAAATGCAACTCATTTAACATGTTTTGCTTTATTTTTTTTTGGGCATGACATCACCGTCATATTTAGTTGTGGATTTAGAGTACAATATCTTCCTCCCTGCCCGGTGCTCCAAATGCCTACTGATGAGGAATACTAGTTATGTAGGATCAAACACTTATTATTTTAACATAAACTTGAACTTACTGTAAATGCACAACTTTATTTCCATATCAAATAATATTCCGGAGCCTCGTGCTAAGTGACATGTGGATAGGGGTGTGCATAAAAAACCAAAACCGACCGAACCGTATCAAACTGTTCCAACCGAATTGATTTTCAAACTGAGCCAACTGGTTCGGTTCAGTTTTGGTTTCAAGTGGTTGAAAACTGATTTCATTTTGAGAACAAATGTGTGCTTATGAAGAAATGCAACTCATTTAACATGTTTTGCTTTATTTTTTTTGGGAATGACATCAACGTCATATTTAGTTGTGGATTTAGAGTACAATATCTTCCTCCCGACTCGGTGCTCCTAATGCCTACTGATGAGGAATACTAGTTATGTAGGATCAAACACTTACTATTTTACCATAGACTTGAACTTACTGTAAATGCACAACTTTATTTCTATATCAAATAATATTCCGGAGCCTCGTACTATGCGACATGTGGATAGGTGTGCGCATAAAAAACCAAAACCGGCCGAACCGATCCACCCGAACCGATTTTCAAACTGAGCCAACCGGTTCATTTCAGTTTCGGTTTCATTTTGGTTCGGTTCGGTTTACACATGGTGCAAACCGAAAAAAACCAAACCGAAATATATGATGCTACTTCTTTAGAATGTTTCACTTTCAACTATAAGTGAATGCTTTGTGGTGTCTCATATTACTAGTTTAATAGTTTTTTTAGTTCTGTCAAGTTCCATTTTTGAATAGTTCTAAATTTTTTTGTGCACTAGTTAATCTAAATGTTGTTCTTATAGTTCAAAAATCTCATAGAATTTAATTATAGAACTTATGCACATAAAAAACATAAAGCAACTTCGAAGCAAATGTTGAAAACCGATCCAACGGGTAAAAAACCAAACCGAACTAAACCGAACCGAACCAAACCGCTTGCAGGCCTACACATAGACATGAGGTGTTGCTTCTTTCAAGCACCGTGGGATGGGCGGTTAGTCTTGTTCAAATCAAATGGTGGATTTGCAAATATATTGTTTGTCAAAACCTAACAGGTTATATGATACTCATACCAAATGGACCCTCCTCACAACTACAAGAGTAGGGAACCAACATATTCGCATAACAGAGCTTACAACGATATTTAAGAATAATGTGTTTTATATTAGAGAAATAGAACATAACAACTACAATTACTATGTTCGGAATTATGTGTTTTATATCAGTAAATGTATTTACTTCTTATGGAGTTGCAGCCTCAAATCCTTTTTTTATCATTATTTATTCTAATTTTTCTTCTATCTTATAATTTTCTTTTCTTATTTTAAAAGTCCTCTCCTCTTCAATTCACTTAGAGCCTTTTTGATTTCGTCCTCTTAGAGATGATCTATAGGAGGGTCATCCCGATCATAAGATAATTTCATGAGTCATTATTACGTCCCCTTAGATCTCAGTTGTGCTAGTTAAATTTCATAGCTTATTCAATTATATATTAGTATTTTGCCTGCGACTGTGGTACTTTTTCCATGTAGCATCTTGCCTAGTAGTACTTGTTCCCAAGGTATCCCCAGACTCCATACTAATACATAATTTTTTGGGTTATGAAATCCTTAACCAATGCTTCTTACATCTTTTGGGTTGGCTTTAGCCACCCATGTATAGAGCTTACGAGCAGTAATCCAGTGGTGTGATACCAAGAGCACACACATGTGTATCATCTCCGTAGGCACAAAAATTCTCTAGGCTCCTTTTCTCCGAAGAGGAGGGGAAGACGACTACCCACTATTCATATGAAGAAAAAGTAACGAAATACTTACAACCCACAACAAACGAAAAATATTTTACTTACAAAGAGAAGCACACTACAAGTCTCACAAAACACTCAATGACTTTTTATTTTCTTCTTCGTGTGTCCTTTAGGTCACTTTGGCCCTCTTTATATAAGAAGAGGAGATAGCATCCGGGGGATAATCACGGGAAAAAACTATTCCTTCACTCACAAAAGTAAATCAATAATACATCCACTCACTAAAAATAAAGTAATAATAAAATAAAGAAAACTTCACTTATGGAGCAAAAATACAAAACTCCAAAAACTTGAAGAAATTTTTTAAAAAGGCGAAGATTCTTTTATGGCTAATTGTTGATGTGTTGGTAAACTATTCTGGATGACTATACTAGTAAGAAATTTCTCACAGTTTTTCAAAAAGCTGAGGCTTCGGTAGTGGCTAAAGGAAAAGATTTTCTGCCAAGAGGTCCCACCCACGAAATAAGGGGTGGAGTTTGGCCTTTTGCATGACTAATGCTGCTAGCTACTTGTATCTACTTGTATTATCTGCTGGTTGTCTAACCCAAAAAATTATGGGTCATGGTTCAGACCTTCTTCTTCCATGGGCTTGTCTTCTCTGACTCCATATTCGTTGATAAAATGTTTTACGTGATTCTTATAAAAGTAGTTGGTCAGTCTGCTTTCTGCATTTTTAAAGCTCAAGTTTCGCAGTTGAAGCTCTAAATTTTCATTCATATGAAAATATATTCCAAAATTAAATCTTCTATGACCAAAACCCCTACGTCAAGGAAAGAGAGTTCTTCATAAGATTTAACATATACGTGATATACGCTTACTTGCTGGCGGAGAGGAAAATCTTCTTCACTTACTATAACATCCTTGCCTCCTTGGGGATGCCCAGATAGTAAATGATGGGCTTTTCCTTCCATGTCCTCAGTAGGATTTCATACTTTGTATTTTTCTAGAAAGTTCACATCAAAGCATGGTGGTACTGATCGTAAGGTAGCTTCAATAGCTCTTTTTGGAAAAAAAATTTAGTAACTGAAATATACTATGTGTTATACTAGTATTTTTTAGGTTTAGAGAATTTTAGCTGGAATATTAATCTCAGGTCTATCATATCCAAAATATTTTGATCTACTATGTCTAATGTAATATCCTGTCATCTAGAGACATCTATTTATAATAGTAAATATGAGAACAATAACTGGCTATTATTCTTGTATGTTGTTCATGCTACACTAAACCCTCCTATTTTTTCAAATGATGGAAAGACTAATTGTCTAAATATCTTTTGATATTTTGTAAATGCTATGATTTCTCTATCCAGTACTCTATCTCAAACCCCTTCTTTGTGTAGAAAATAGAGCCGAACCTTGTATATACTTCCTCATCATCAAAATACAAGAGTGAGTACAAATATATAGGAGAAGAGAAGGAGAAAGAATCATATACAAGAGATGTGAGACTAATCGAAGAAAAAAGAAGCGGGCCTATAGATGGGCCTTATACATGGGCTTTTACATTGTTTTCCCTCATATTCTCTAACTCTCCCGCAAGCTGGAGCGTACAAGTCGTAGGCACCAAGCTTGGATAGGAACTGATGGTACAATTTTCTAGGTAATGCCTTGGTAAGAACGCCAACAACTTGCCCAGAAGCAGGAACATGCTCAAGCTTTAGCATCTTCGATTGGACCTTTTCTCGAACGAAGTGACAGTCAATTTCAATTTGTTTGGTCCGCTCATGGAACACATGATTCTTTGCAATATGGATTGCAACCTGACTGTCACAAAACAAAGTTGACAGTGAGGAAAATTTAACTCCCAAATCCATAAGAAGACTTTCAAGGCAGGTGAGTTCTGTACAACAGCTGTCATCGCACGGTTCTCAGCCTCAGCAGACGTGCGAGTAACCACCGACTGCTTCTTACTCCGCCATGTGATAAGATTTCCTCCAAAGTAAGTACAAAAACATGTTGTAGATCGTCGATCGTCCAACGAGCCCACATAATCCACATCAGAGTAAGCAATAAGAGAAAGGGAGGAAGATGGTTTATACACAAGTCCTTGTCCTGGAGCAGTCTTCAGATATCTGAGAATGTGTTCCACTGCCTGAAGATGAGAAACCCGTGGAGTATGCATAAAGCGGATGGCCATTCCAACCACAAATGAGATATCTGGTTTTGTAATTGTTAGGTATATCAGTTTTCCCACAAGACGCCGATAGTATTCCAGATTTGGAAGTAGATAGTCAGACTCAGATCCCTGAGCACACAACTTATGGTTGACTTCCAACGGGGTCTCCGCAGGTTTGCACCCTGAGAGGCCAGCATCTTGCAGAAGGTCAATGCAATACTTGCGCTGGGATAAGACAAGGCCATCTGGTCGCCGTGCTACCTCCAGTACAAGAAAATACCGAAGGTTTTCCAGATCTTTGATTTGAAAAACAGAATTTAAATGTTGTTTAACATGTTGTATCCCAGCGGAGTCATCACCAGTGATCAAGATATTGTCCACATAAACCAGAAGTATTACAGTCTCGGTTGATTGGTGACGAGTGAAGAGAGAGAAATCAGTCGAGCTTTGGTTGAAACCAACCTCATGAATGACCTTGCTGAATTTCTCAAACTATGCCCGAGGAGACAGTTTGAGACCATAGATAGATTTTCGAAGCATACATACACGAGACTCCCCCGTGGTCTCAAACCCGTGCGGTTGATGCATGTAAACAGTTTCAAGAAGATCACCATTCAAAAAGACATTTTTGACGTCCAGCTGATAGAGGGGCCACTGACGATGAACATCTAAGGAGAGCAGAACCCGAACCGAATTTAATTTTGCGACATGGGACAAGTTTCATCATAATCAAGGTTGTATTGTTGAGTAAACCTCGTGCCACAATCCAAGCTTTCAAGCGATCAACTATCTCATCCGCCGCGTGTTTGATTGTAAAGATCCATTTGCACATTACACAACTGTGGCAAGGAAGAAGAGAGACAAGATCCCAAGTCTGATTACCCCACAAAACAGTCATCTCTTCATCCATGGCTGCACGCCACCCCGGATGCTGGAGAGCTTCCTGCACAGAGTTAGGTATAGAGATAGAGGAGAGAGAGAACAAAGGTAAGAAGAGGTGGAGAGAGCCGATGTAAAGAGACATAATTGGTCAAGGGATGAGCCGTCGAGGGTGATGCCGAATCAACAAGTCGCGAGGACACAGGTAGAGGGAAGCTGCTGCAGGGCATCTGAACGTGGAGGAAGACGAGTGTAAACTTCAATGATAGGAGGTTTGGATGGGACTAGTATTGAGTTAGGTGTTGGAAGCAAAGGAGTAGGTAGAAGAGAAGGAAGCATGGACGTAATTGGAACTGTGGGCTGAGGTAGCGGAGGAGGAAAAAGAGGATCAGTAGGACTGGTGTGATATGGTTGGTCTTCATGAAAGGAGACATCAGCAGATACAACCACCTTACCAGTGGTAGGATAATAACAGACATACCCCTTCTGAGTGTGAGAGTACCTAACAAACATAGCTTTGGTAGCACGAGAGACCAACTTGCCATTTGAAGGACAAAGATGATGGACATAACATGTACATCCAAACACACGAGGTGTGAGAGAGAAGAAAGACTTGGATGGGTAAAGGAGAGTGACGGGAGACACAAAGTGGAGGATAGACGAAAACATGCGATTGATGAGGTGGCAAGCTCGGTGACTAGGTAAACAGTCCGAGCAGTTAGAGAGGAGCAAGATGCGGAAAGTCCGCGGTGACTTGGAGAGCGCAGCGACTAAGAAAGCGCAGAACATCAGGCCGCTGCGGCTAAGAGCGCGCGCGGTGAGTAGCGATTAGGGTAGATCACATCGATTAGAAGAGATCGCTGCGAGCCAAGGGCCAACGGTTAAAACGAGACCGCGACGAGAAGGATAAGGAAAGAGAGGCAACAACAAAGAGAGTGCGCGGCGAGCAGAACACCAGACCACTGCGAACAGAGACCGTTGCAACGATCAGGGTAGAACGCAGCGAGTGGAAGATCGTAGCGAGCCAGAGGGACAACGGTTAAGACGAGACCGCTGCGAGGAGGGGCCGGACGACCAAACGTACCGGCCAGAAACAGCGGACAGAAGCAATGACAAGAACCCACGGTCAGAAGCAGCGGGTAGACAACCCGCAACGACTAGATAACCCACAACGGGTAGAAGAACGAACAACGGGTAGAGCGAAAAAAGGGAGGGTCCCACTGATGCAGTGGCAGGTCGATGGGATTCAGGTGGAAGGGAACTCTCTCTCTAAATGCAATTCTAAATGTGATGCAGTGGAATTCTAGTGCAAAGAGTGTCCGCCTAAAATCACTACAAATAATTATTTATTATACAATTAATAGCAGGGGCACTTGCAGTTGCAAACAATTAATTAACGGAGAACAGACTATTAATTTTGCAAAACGAAAGAGGCGCAATTACTTTCAAGCAAGCGCATGAGGAACCCTGCAAATTGCACAACGTATGAACTAGTAGCACAATGAAAAATAAACATCCACCACAATATAAGTAGCTGAGATTAAACAACAATAAAAGGAAATAACTTTATACCACAATTTGCGCGTGCAGGCGGCGATGGAGGAGGTTGTGGACGGCAAGTGGATGGTGTTGGGAGTAGAGTGGGGCAGGTAGTGGCTCGGGTAGAGTGGAGGACGGTTGTAGGGGAGGAGATGGTCGACTGGAAGTCTGGAAGTGGTCGACAAGGTGAGGGAAGAGGGGCAGCGACTCCGTGGGATGGCGGCTAGGACGGGAAGAGAAGGGACGACGACGAGGTTGCAGGAAACTGGGCGAGGAAGGAGGAGGTGCTTACGGGCAGGCGAAGATCAGCGGGGAGGAGATTGGCCGGGATAGGGGGTTGCTGCAGCGGCTAGGGTAGATGACGGCGATGTTGCACCAGTGCAGGGTGGGGGAGAAAGGGGAGGTATCGGGAAGCAGAAGGGGATGAGTCGCGGCTTATGGAGGAGGCAGCGAGACCGGGTTGTAGGCGGTGGTGGTTGCACGTAAGCGGAGGAGGCAGTGATTGGCGAAGGGTTTACCAGAGGGGAGGGTGGAGGAGAAGCTTGTCGACGTCGCACCAAAAGGAGGAGAGGGGAGCGGCGTCGCACCGATCCAAAACCGACGGTTTCAGGATTTTCCCAAAACTCACGATCCCTCTTCCCCCAAACCGCTGGGCATAAATAACCCCAATTCGGAATTGCTGCCTCATGTGAACCGCAGCTTGCAGAGTACAAATCAAATAAAACCACCCCGATCGGATGGCTAAGATTGTTTGGGCCGGTCGGTGGTTAAATACATCTCAGAATACCAACGATCATTCGGACGCGACTACGGGCGGTCGTGGCGCGCCGTCACCAACCGGTCAGAGAGAAGAGGGCTATAAAAGAGAGGGAGGGAGAGGAAGAGAAGTGGAAGCCATGAAAAGAGAAGAGTAAAGGTGGTCAGAGAAAGAGAGACCGCGGATCAGAGGGGCGGGTAAGGGAGGCCGCGCGGATAGTCGCGGTTACTAAACATATAGCCGCCCGGAATCGAAACCTGACTCTGATACCATGTAGAAAATAGAGTCGAACCTTGTATATGTTGAATAATGAAAAGCTTAACTCCAAATTGGAGCCTTCCTCATATATATAATCTCAAGAATATAAATACAATATTAACACACTAATATAATATTAACACTAATAACAAAATGGTAACTCCAATACTCCCCCTCAAGCTGGAGCAAAGATGTCAATCATGCCCAGCTTGGAAATGGTCAGATCTGAACGAGTAGGACCGATAACTTTAGTGAAGGCGTCAACAAGTTGTTCAGTAGAGGGGATGTAAGATGGAAGGACAGTCCCAGTACGAACGTGGTCACACAGAAAATGAACATACATCTCGATGTGTTTGGTGCACTCATGTAGTACCGAGTCCTGTGTAAGTAAGAGAGCTGACTTATTATCACAGTAGAGCGTCAAGCCATCAACAATAGATAGGCCAAGTTCAGTCAGCAGCGATCGAAGCCAACTCAATAATGTCGTGTGCCATGGCGCGGTACTCTGACTCAGCAGACGAACGAGATACGATGGATTGTTTCTTAGTCCGCCACAAAACAAGATGATCACCATGAAATACACAAAAACCTGACGTAGAGCGTCGATCCGTCAATGATCCAGCAAAATCTGCATCCGTGAAGCAGGAGAGACTGGTAGTACTGTCAGCCCGATAGAACAACCCAAGACCTGGAGCGCACTTAAGATAGCGAAGAACACGTCGAGCAACCTCTAGGTGAGATGTCCTGGGAGAATGCATAAACTTCTCAAAATACCCACTGCGAAACTGATGTCAGGCCTGGTATTGGTCAAGTATATCAAACGGCCAACAAGTCGCTGGTACTGAGAGGGGTCTGAAAGAGGATCACCAAATTCAGCATGGAGGCGATGGTTGATGTCCATAGGAGTGCTTGCAGGACGACGCCCAAGTAGACCCGTGTCCCGAAGAAGATCTAAGGTGTACTTGCGTTGCGATATAGAGATGCCCTGTGGTGAGCAAGCTACTTCAATCTCAAGGAAGTAGCGGAGTGGTCCAAGTTCTTTCACCTCGATGGCGAGCGAAGTGTAGCTTTCACCTCAGAAATGCCAGAGTGATCATCACCGGTGAGAATAATATCATCAATATAGACCAGGACAATGGCACGACGTCCCTCAGGAGTGACACGAATGAAGCAAGTGTGATCGACACGACACTGAGTGAAGCGAGACTGAAGGATGACAAAGCTGAACCGTTCGAACCAGGCATGCGGTGACTGCTTTAAGCCATACAGAGATTTGTTTAGTTGGCAAACTCTCCCCGAATACTCCCCCTTAAGGGCAAACCCCGGAGGAGGAGCCATATATACCTCCTCCTGTAACTCGTTGTGCAGGAAGGCATTTTTGACGTCAAGCTGGTATAGAGGCCACACCCGAGAGGCCGCAAGCGAGAGCAGAAGGCGGACACTGGTCAACTTAGCCACGGGAACAAACGTGGCACCAAACTCGTCCGGAACCTGCGTAAAGCCCTTGACCACCAAACGAGTCTTGTAGCGGTCAATAGTACCGTCAGCAGTGTACTTCACAGTATAAATCCATTTGCACGCAACTGTACGTTTCCCGGGAGGAAGAGGAACCAGAGACCATGTCCCAATACAACGGAGAGCAGACATCTCCTCTTCCATGGCCTGAACCCACCGCGGGTCAAGCAGAGCCTCAGCAGTCGAGGTAGGTAGCTTGACAGAATCAGCAGCAGCCACAAAAGCCTTGTAAGAGGGTGAGAAATGCTGGTAGGAAACAACACTAGCCAACGAGTGCTCAGTAATCGAGGAATGAACACAAGTACGCTTGCCCTTGCGAAGGGCAATAGGTAAATCAACAGGAGAAAGAGAGTAGAGAGGCTCAAGAGAGATACCTGCGACCAGAAGGAGCTGCAGATCCGGGACTGGAGGAGAAGGGAGTACACCGTGTGGAGATGGCGGAGGGCGGCGAGAGTAAGTCAGCAGAACAGGCGGAGCGACAAAAGGGGTTGCATCTGGTGGAGGAGAGACGGTTGGTAGAGGTTGTACAATAGTGGGAAGCGCAGGAGGGGTCGAATGTGTAGGAAAAAAGGGAACCTCCTCATGAAATGTCACATCCATAGTGTGAATGACACAACACAACTGGGGATCATAACAGCGGTAACCCTTAGTGGTAGTCGAGTAGCCAAGGAAGAGGCAGCAAATGGCCCTATCGTCGTGTTTAGTCCGAGAGGGGCGCCGATTCTGGACAAAACACACACAATCAAAGACCCGGAGAGGGATGAGAAATGCGGAGACAGATGGATGGATGAGACTATATGGAGTAACGCCATTGAGATGACGAGAGGGAGTCCTATTAATAAGAAAAGCTGCTGTAAGAAGAGCAGCGCTCCAATAGGACTTGAACATTCATTCCCGAAGAAGGCAACGAACAGAGTCTAGGAGGTGGCGATTTTTGCGTTCTGTCACCCCATTCTGCTCGGGGGTCCCTGGACAAGAAAATTGATGTATAGTGTCCTCATCGCGGAGGAAGAGATCAAAGGGACGAGAAGTGTACTCACCTCCATTGTCAGAGCAGAGGATATGAACTGACGTACCATGCTGAGTTTGTATCGTACGTGAAAAATGGGAGTAAACCGATAGGCGATAGAACCTCAGATTTATGTTTGAGGAGATAAACTCATAAGCAGCGAGAATAGTCATTAATAAAAGTTACAAAATATGAGAAACCATCAAATGACATAACAGGGGCAGGGCCTCACACATCAGAATGAACTAACTCAAAACAAGAAGTAGCACGACTAACAGAAGGAACACACGTGCTGCGTGTGTATTTGGACAGCTCACATACATCACAGCGAAAAGGAAAAACAAAAGACACATTAGGACAAACAGACAACATCCGTTGAGGGCTGACATGGCCGAGACGTGCGTGCCAAAGCGAGCTCGACGACAAAGCAGGAGAAGCAGCAGAAGAGGTAGGCGGGAAGGTAGTAGTGGTGGTGGTAGCAGCGGTGGTAGGAGGTAGCTCCAGGTAGTACATCCCACTTTTCTCATATCCCGTACCAATAGTCCTCCCGGATCTCAGGTCCTGAAAAACACAATGATTAGAAAAGAAAGTTACTGAGCAGGTCAAAGTACGAGTAATAATACTAACAGACAAAATGTTGAGAGCCAACTGAGGGACAAGAAGAACAGAGTCAAGAGAGAGAGAAGAAGAGGGAGGGACGTGGCCCCGGCTAAGGACATGAATAACTGAGCCATCCGCAAGGCGCACATCGCGGTGGGAGCAAGAAACAACCTGAAGCAGATGGGAAGACGTACCAGTCATATGATCGGTTGCACCAGAGTCAATCACCCAGGGTGACGCATCCTGGTCAACCATGGTCGCGGAGCAAGCAAATGGAGTACCTGAGGAAGAAGAAACAGTGGAGGCAGAGACGGTCGTGGAAGTCTGAGACTGCTGAAATTGCTGAAACTGCTGAAACTGGGCCATCATCTAGCAGAAGTCGAAGGAGTTGACACCCAAGATGTGCTCAACGGTCTCGGAAGACTCAACAGAAGCAACAGTGTGTCTACGTACACTGTCAGGAGTAGGATGCTCAGAGCCTCGTAGGTGTGGGTAGAGTTGATAGCAACGACTGTGATCATGGTAGAGACGGCCACAGTGAGAGCAAGGGCCAGGAGGACCCGTAGAGCCACGACCACCAGAAGAGCCATGACCACCCGACTGAGTAGAAGAACCCCGACCACCACGACTACGAGTGCTGGAGGTGGGAGGGCGGTGGGAAGCAGCAAGGGCCATCTGCTCAGTAGGGAGAGAGGAGGTTGCACGAAGGCCGAGAAGACTAGATTGCCTCTGCAGACGTTTCTCATGCTCTGCAACAATGGAGTAGGCCTCAAGGAGATCTGGCAAAGGTGACATCCCCACAATCTGGGCACGTGTAGACTCATATTCGGGGCGAAGACCCATCAAGAACTGGTACGTCTCCCGTCTCTGGCACTGTTTCCGAATAAGGGTGATATCAGTAGGAGACTTTGGGGCATTGAGAGGCTCAAGATTGTTAAGCTCAAGAAAATGGTCTTGAAGGTAAGTAAAGTACTCATGAACAGAGCGCTCCCCCTGTGCGGAGGAAGCAATGTCCTGAATGTACAACCCCGCATCCAGCGAGTGGGCTAACAGGAGCCAAACCGGCCGGCTCAGACCGCCCCAGAGCCCCAGGCGAGTTCAGCAGAGCATGCCGAGCCCAGCATGCCGAGTACGGGCTCGACAATCGTCGAGCCGAGCTCGGAGTTCGTGGAGCCGAGCAGATCTGGCCAAGGACAAGCTCGCCAGAGCCAAGGGGTGGGCGAGTGCCAGCACGCCCGCGAGCAGGGACTTCAGAGCCAACTCGCCCAGGCCCATGGCGAGGCGAGCCAGGCCTGCGGCGTTGAGAGAGGCGAGCTCACTCAACGCCTTCTCCCGTGGCATTGAGCAAGACGAGCCAGGCCGTGGCGTTGAGAGAGGCGAGCTCACTCAACGCCTTCTCCCATGACGTTGAGTGGGGCGAGCACCCTCACCGTCTTTCACCTCGGCGTGGGGGGAAGTTTTCCCGCGTCTGTACTCGCCGCCCCCGCTTAATGGACCTTCTTCTCAGGGCCGGCTCGCCCTTCGGCTGTGGTGTATTTTTACCATGTTACCCCCTTTGGACTACCTATAGTCTTCGAAAACAGTGAAGTTCGGATATTTGCAGACCGCCTTTTCCTATAAATACGACCCAATGGGTACCTCAGAAGGCACGCTTTCTTGTGCTCGGTCTTCCAGCGCTTTCTGAGGTACCTTAGCTTCAGCACTTGACTAAGGAGGGGAAGCGCTCTAAGATCTTCCGGGTGTGTGGTGGGACCTCCGTGCTGGAGCCTTGGGTCTGTCCCTGGTCCTTTTTCCTTGTCACTTGGGCTCGTGAGGAGAGAAGTAAGTGTGCGACCACCCCTTCCCCAATGGTCGGACTCCTCAGGGACCGATTTTTCGATTTCAACACTGAAAGATCCCAAAAATCTGGGCATCAACACGCGTGTGGCCAAAAGTGCGCTGGAGAGCGGACCAAAGCTCGTAGATATCCTCAAACCGCATGAACTGACTGAAGATGCGAGGCTCCATCGAGCACTGAATCCATCCCAGAACCATGTACTTTTCAGTCGACCATTTGACTAACTCCTATTTCTTGTCATCTTTGCCAGTCGGTTTGGGCATCGACGGGCCGCCGGTCAGCCAGGAAAGCTTATTCCGGCCGGCAAGGGCCACTTTCATCGAAGTCGCCTATGAAGGATAATTTTTCTCATCGAGAAGGACGCTAGTAATTCGTCCTGTAGTACCATAAGTATCCTTGTAATCCATGAAGCACAGAGAACAAAAACTGAGGAACGAGATCCCTCCCGCAAAGGATACCGGAGACCGAAGGACAAAGAAGGACGAGGAATCACATACAACACATCAAGAACGACAACGAGCAGCAGAGGGCTCGGACAAGGCAGCAGCGGCTGCAGGCGCACCGCTGGACAACACCGGCTGGACCAGGCAGCAGACAGCAGGGCACGACAGCGGAAGGGCCCGACAGCAATGTCGGAAGGGCGAGCGGAAGGGCTCGACAGCGGAAGGGCGAGCGATGCAGCAGGCTCCGGCGGGAGACGATGCATTGGGCGATCACAGCGGGAGAAGGCGAGACGCGGCAAGGCGACCGACGCAGCAAGGCGACCGACGCAGCAGGCCAAGGTCGAAGAAGTGGAAGTCGGCAAAGCAGCGGATGTCCCGATGCGGGAGTCGGCGAGACGCGGCAAACCCTAGATCGTGCGGAAGACCCGTGCCTCTGATACCATGTTGAATAATGAAAAGCTTAACTCCAAATTGGAGCCTTCCTCATATATATATAATCTCAAGAATATAAATACAATATTAACACACTAATACAATATTAACACTAATAACAAAATGATAACTCCAATAGTATATACTTCCTCATCATCAAAATACAAGAGTGAGTACAAATATATAGGAGAAGAGAAGGAGAAAGAATCTTATACAAGAGATGTGAGACTAATAGAAGAAAGAAGAAGCGGTTCTATAGATGGGCCTTATACATGGGCTTTTACATCGTTTTCCATCATATTCTCTAACAAACTATTTCTAATGACATTGGATATATTTCCTAATTTCTCATGTGTCTGGTTGGTTAATTTTTCAAAATATCTAATTATCTCTGTTTGTTTCTAATTTTTTTTCTACTTAACTAAGTGGTGTTTTTTTTGCATTTGGAGTTGGCTAGTACCATTAGGTCGTTGATTTACATGACTACTGCTTGCATAGAAAGAAAGACTATGTGGCTGACAATTTAGATATGCAAAATGTCTTGCGACACATTCAATAATCATTGAAATTTTTAGCCTTTTTACTAAATGTCAATTTATATTTAATTTAAGACTGTCATGTTCATACAGGTGCCCTAAAAATCATGACTAGTATATTCACGTGCATTATCTCAGAAAATTTCGAACGAATAATGCAAACTCTGGATGCTAAAAGCATCAAAGCATCACTTAGTCAAGCACAAAAAATATTACAGAACAAAAATAGATAATTGGATATTTAGAACAATTAGCTAAGCAGACACATAAGAAATTAGCATGTGTAGTAGAAAACTGGCAATTATATCCATTGACATTAGAATTTGCCAAAGAAATGGTTTTAAACAGAGTATTGAATAAAGAAATTATAACATTTATAGAATGTCCGAAGATATTTAGACAATTAGTCCTCCATCATTTGAAAAAATACAAGGGTTTAATTTTGCATGTACAACGTACAAGGAAAATACCAAGTTATAGTTCACATATTTACTATTACAAATAGATGCCTGTAGATGGCAGCATGTTACGTTAGATAGAGTAAACCTAAATATTTCGGATATGATAAACCTGGGATTAATATCCAGGCTAATATTCACTAAACCTAGCCAAGAAAAAATAATTAAAAATACTAGTATAGCAAATAGTATTTTTCGGTTACTAAAAAATATTCCAGAATGAGGAGTTGTCGAAGCCACCTTTTGATCAGTATCACCATACTTTGAATCAAACTTTCTAGAAAATACAAATCATGAAATCCCACTAAGGACATGGAAGGAAAAACCCATAATTTATCATCTTTTCATCCCCAAGGATGCTATAGTCAGTGAAGAAGATTGCACTCTCCGCCAGCAAGTAAGCGCATATCACGCATATGCTAAAGCTTATGAAGAAGAACTCCCCTTCCTTGACGTAGAAGTTTTCGTCACTACAAAATTTAATTTTTGAATATATCTTCATATGGACGAAATTTAGAACTTCAGCTGCGTAGCTTAAGCTTTAAAAATGCAAAAAACAGGTTGATCAACTGCTTTTACAAGACTCGCATTAAACATTTTATCAAAGAATATGAAGCCAAAGAAGATGTGCCCACAAAAGAAGGTTCGAATCCTGACCTATATGGGTTAGACAAATAGCAGATATTATAAGTAGCTAGCAATATTATCCATGTAGAAGGTTAGACTCCACCCCTGATTTTGTGTTTCGGACCTCTTGGCAGAAAATCGTTTCCTTTAGTTACTATCAAAGGCTCAACCTTCCGAAAATCTGTGGAAAGATTCATGCTAGTATAGTCATCCAGAGTAGTTTTCCAGCACATCAATAATTAGAGACGATAGAATCTTTATCTTTATAAACCTTGCTTTATGCATTGGAATATTGTGCTTTTGCTCCATAAGTGAAGTTTTCTTTATTGTATTATTACTTTACTTTTAGTGAGTGGATGTATTATTGCTTTACTTTTGTGAGTGAAGGAATAATTTTCTCATGTGATTTCCCACCGGATGTTATCTCCAAAGCAACCTAAAGGACACAAAGAAGAAAAAAAGAAGTGAGTGAGTGCTTTGCGAGACTTGTAGTGTGCTTCTCTTGAAAGCTCTTTATAAGTAAAATATTTCTCTTCCATTGTGCATTGTTAGTATTTCGTTACTTTTTCTTCATATAAATGCCACATAATCGTTTTGCCCTCCTCTTCGGAGGAAAGGAGTCTATGGAGGTCTCATACCTATGGAGATGATCCACAAGTACGTGCTCTTGATAGCACATCAGTGGATTATTACTCGTGAGCTCTATCCATGGTTGAGCGAGCCTAACCCTAAATATGTAAGAATCATTGATTAAGGATTTCATAACCCAAAAATTATGTATTAGTATTGAGCCCGGGGGCACCTTGGGAACAAGTACTGTCAAGCACGATGCCACAGGGAAAAAGTTACCACATCCTTAGCCAAAATACTGATATATAATTGAATAAGATATGAAACTTAACCAAAACAATTGAGATCTTAGGAGACGTAGTAAGGACTCATGAAATTATCTTACGACGGGATGACCCTCCTACAAATCTTCTTTAAGAAGACGAAATCAAAAATTTTATCAGTTAAATCGAAGAGGAGGGGATTTTTAAAATAAGAAAAGAAAAATATAAGAGAAGAAAAATTATAATAAATAATGATAACAGAAAGGATTCAAGGCTCCAGCTTAGCCGGTTGGGCTATTAGAGTAGTAGAATAAGAAAGTAAATGGTAAAAAATGAACCTCTCTTAAAAGGGTATCAGAGCTAGGTTTGCTCTACAAAAACCTCTCTTAAGCATGTTTTCCCTTCTATATAAGGGAAGGCCTAGATACGTGTTGGGCATCATTGGATCCTTTGTCTTTTTGGCTCTCATTTGGAGTGTCTTCGGAGAGCCCAACCTCCGAGAGCTTTGTGGGAGCTTGTTTTCCGATTATATCTTGTTCTTTTTAAACCCTTTCTTGAAATTAGGGAGATGGAGGACTAGAGTTTCAATCACTCTTGTTTATTAAATGTAAACATAGCCTTGTTGAAGATGTTACCATTATGCTAAACAGTTCCAATAAAAACATTTGTAAAAAAAGTCGGGTGGCATAATTTCCCATTATGGGAAACAGCTCCATAAAAGTATTATTGATAGACCTAGCGATAGGGCATGCAAGCCTGAATGGACTAGGGCTCCGTTTGGGGGGACTTATTTTCACCGGTCAAGCAGTTTCAACCGCATGAACCGGTTCATGCGGTCGTAACTGCTTGACTGGTGAAAATAAGTCCCCCCAAACGGAGCCTAGATCTCAATGGGATCAGCATAAACTATGGAAAGAGATAAATACACATTGAAATGGACATTTAGTTCCAAAAAGGTACATTTTTTCATGTTGATCTTAAGCTTTTGAGAACAAAAATGGTTTCTGAAACTATACGAATTTGGGTGAAATGCGATGTTCATTGTTGTATATAATGATGTCATCATTTTGAAATTGGTTGATGAAAGGATGGGGTTATCTAGTTCATAACTAGCATGAACTAATCACACCATTTATAAAGGCCATTCAAGTTTTTGAAGGAAAACCTTCGCTTATACTTGAGCAAATCTGGATTGCTTCCAATATCAATTTTGCTGAAGAAAGCTGACAGGTATAATGTAAGCTTGGAGTGAGGAATTGATACACTACTGTGATCATATTGGTGGCTAGGCTGTAGACAAACATGTGTCAAGACCAATACCTTACGGAATACGACAGAGACAACAATTCTATTTCTCTTAATGAAAGCATTTGTGAGTGAGATCAGCGGTGTTAACAAGAGTATCTTTGAACGATTGCCAGTCATGAAAATGGGAAATTATGCTACCCTCCGAGTATTAATTGATAACTTTTGAAATCCAATTTAAAGAATTGCCAAGTTATGACCATGGGAGTGCTTAACTGAGCAAATAGTTTTATTTTTGACACACATTTCTAAATTAAAAAAATAGTTAAATCATTGTTTTCCATTACATGGAGGTGTATATTGGTAGCCATTATCAAAATAGTTAATAGACTACCTAGTCCTATGTGAATAATTGATTGATTTAGATTATCATTGATTGGTTTTAATGTTTTATATCTTTCAAATTGAACCTGTGCAGATTGTTGATAACTGGGACAAAAACAAGCCGTGGCTTCCTAGAAGTAGAGTTGATGAGGTGATTATTTCTAGCATGGAAACGCCACAGAACTGTTAATGTATTCAAGGATACTCCACAAAACACACTCCAACCTGCCCAATTATTTTCCTCTCTAAAAAAACTTCTCATCAAAAGATTCACTGGCACAGGCATGCCTAGATGCATGTTCACTGTGCATACCTTAATAAAATGTACTTCGACCAACCATCACAACACTGTACTTAGAATGAAACCACCATATAATGTTTAGTGCATTTTCTGACCAGTTTCACCTTTTTAAAAACTATGTAGATTCTAAGTGAAGCTGACAAACTCAAAAACTGGTTGCAAGAGAAGGAGGCTCTCCAAAAAGAGTGAGTTGTAATTTTGAATCTTCTGATGAGCGAAGTCATTTATTTTAATTGACTTGGTATACACCACCAGCCTTTTGCTCTTATCATATAGCATAATGGCTGGCTGGCATTTGACATTTTTTTTCCTTCTTGACATGATACAGAATCTCATAAAATGGTCAATACTGAATCTAATTTGGATCTGATTCTGATTAAACTAATTAATTAATTTTTTAGTGGATATTTTAATTACCATTCAAAATTATTATGTATTACTGCCATTGAATTCATTGTTGAAAAAGAATAATATATGACATTAAGGGTCTGTCTGGGAGGGTTTTTTTAGCTCATTTTCGTTTTCTAAAAAACACTACTGTACTTTACAAACCGTTTGAATTGTCTATCGGTGGGAAAGTGTTACGGGTCTTTGAATGTTGCCTGTAGAGAGGCCAAAGGTGGAGAAGATGGCGGTGGTGGAGGATACCGTGGAGCCTGAACCGCGGCTGTCTAAGCATGGTTGCTTGTTAGAGGAGAGAGCCACCAAGATCTCGCATTCAAGGGACGAGAACTAAAAATTCTTTTTGCTTAATTCATACACCACCACCAATGCCTTTATATATGCTATAACATATAAACAGACAAAACAATAATAATGACACCTAGTAGTAGATAGATAATAGAGATAATTATAATAACACGCAGTCCATAACATTACTCCTGCTGTCCAAAAAGAGCTTGTCCCCAAGCTCGAGGGAGATCACGTGAAGGCAAGCGTCATATGATGCCTTCCTCATCCGAGTACTCGACGTCTAGGTAGAAAAGATTTTTTGCATCTATGTCCGCGAGTGTACTGCTTGTCGCAATTAAAACATAAACCCTCAGCGCGGCGGTCCGACATCTCGGTTCGATATAAGCGACGGACCGGCGGACGGGAGGGCCCTTGAGACATCCTTGTGGAGTGCCAATGTCGGTGGGCAAGTAGGCCTCCCAGGCCAACTGAAGGCGGCGGTCGCATAGTCTGGCCGGACTCATAACAATCACTAAGTCGGTCGGGGCCTCAAATTTGACATCTAGTTGTACGCGAGGTTGAAGTCCAGCTGTGAAGATGGAGACTTGCATTGCTGGGGGAAGTGTGACGTGTGCCAGGAGGAGTTGAAACTACTTCAAGTGAATATCATCCATTGTGCCTGTTTGACAGAGTGATGTTAGAACATCGAAGGGATTGTTGCGGATGGGAGAGCCAAAACATAGGTTGCAATATCGCTTGAAGTCGTTCCATGCCAAGCTTGGTCGGTCGGTGAGGAGACATGTGGCCCAAAGCAGAGCTGAGTCGAGTAGGTGAAAAGAGGCGAGAGGAAGTCGATCAACAACTGTAATTTGTTGGTGGTCGAAGAATTGCTACCTGGTGAAACAGGTCAATGGATCTGTTTTGCCGTCATAGGTGGGGAAGTCTAACCTAGTGTAGCGTGGCTGCATAGCCACGTCTTGTCGGAGAAAGGCCGACGGCTCGTGGCGGAGAAGCTACGGGGGTGGAGGCGTCTTACTAGAGTTGGCGTGATCTGTAGGTGGAGTGGTGAGCATGAAAAGTGCGACGGTCAACTCATTAAGCTTTACGGTGAGGGAGGCAATATCGTTCCGATCGCGTGCTTCAGCGTCCAGATGATGTATTTCATCGTCTCGAAAGCGGATCTTGATGGAGGTTCTGAAATCTTGGAGAGCCGCCAAGAAATCTGAAGTGTCGATCATCGTGCGGGCAGAAATAACACGTGAGAGAGAACGGGTGATGGGATGACTAAAATCGGCTGAGACGGCTGATTGGAGTTTCCACGGGAGCCGCGTCGTCCCTCAATATTTAAAATAGGCATGGGAGAGGGGAGACGTGGCTGTGACTTTTTTAGTTGTAATAAAATATAGGCCTTACTTTGGAAAGGGGAGGCAACTCATTTAATAGGGATTGGAGTAATCCAAATGATGAATAAATGAGGTGTGGGTTGTGGTGTGGGTTAATAGGGAGTGCGGCGCTGGGCTAGTAGTGAGTTTTTTTAATAAGAAGCGTTGGGCCCGAAAGGCGTGTGGGAAGCGAATAGGGTCCGGTTTGACGCCGCTTGCAAAGTTGTGGGGCTCGATGAAGAATGGAGTGAGAGAGGCGTTGGGCTTGAGAGGAGGGGCGCGAGCGGCTCGAGGAAAAAAGGGTGTAAAATTGAGGAATGGGCTATGAACGCAGCAAGGGAGAAGGTGGTGACGGAGGAGTTGCGGGAGTTTGCTGGAACTCGGGTGTGGCGATTTGCAGTGTTGGGAGGTGCGTGGACCAACGATTGAGTCGACGAACAGTGCTGGAGGTGCGTGCGATGCAGGCGTCGTGGAAGATGGAAGTAGACAGCGTCGTGGAAGATGAGGTAGACAGTGGTCGTGGAAGATGCATGCGCCGTGGAGGTGCATTCGCTGGAACTCGAAGCTGGACTGAGAAAGGATGAAAAAGAAAGCTCGAGGTTGATGGAATTGGAGGGATGGCATGCTGAAGAGGATGGCTGACTCTGATACCAGATATTACGGGTTTTTGAATGTTGCCGGCAGAGAGGCTGGAGGTGGAGAAGATGGCGGTGGTGGAGGATACCGTGGAGCCGGAACCGCTGCTGCCTAAGCGGGATTGCTCGTTAGAGGAGAGAGCCACCAAGATCTCACATTCAAGAGATGAGAACTAGAAATTCTTCTTTCTTAATTCATACAACACCACCAATGCCTTTATATAGGCTACAACATATAAAAAGACAAACAATAATAATGAAATTTAATAGTAGACTCTGAGCTCGAGCCCCCTATATAAAGATAGCAACTAGACACCTAGATAATAAATATAATTATAATAATACGCAGTCCATAACAGAAAGCAACAGCCCAAATATGCGTTTAATGCTCCTTTTTGAAAGTCACGGGCCTCCTCCTTTTCAACTTGCGGAAAAGCCTTTTCTCCTCCCGATCCCTAAACTGATGCACAACGAAAACTATCCTCCCGACGACGATCCATTTCAACGACGTCATATCTTGTCTTGACACGACAATCCAGGTCGTGAGGCTTTCTCCTCCAAAGTTTCCGTTCGTAAGTCGATCCAGTTCGACAACGCCCTATCCTCTTATGACGACGATCCTGTTCGTGATTCCCGTCCTCTTCCGATCGTTTACTCTGATTGATAGTATGAATAGCATCTCCCTCTCCATCTACTTTAAAGAACAAAAAGCGATTTTTAGGGTATTCAGATGGTTTTGACTTTCGCAAAGACGAATGGAATAATCTGATAAGTAATTTTCGCTAATGGAGGGGGAAATCTGTTATGGATCCTCGTTGGGGGATCACGTACAAGCGTCGCGAGTCTCAAGTGGCGCGCACTTGACCACCGTTATCTGTATTCATATTTTATGCATGTATAGTCTTTTTAACCTCACCTCTTGTTAAACCTTTTGACGGAGCATTTGATTTTTTGGATTGGATCTTGGTTTATGTTGTGGGTTTGGGCTTGAAGGAAGTAAGAAGGAAATTAAATCAAACATCTCTCTCTATCTTTCGCTCGTCCGCCCGTAACTGTACCCGGCCCTCTTAGCCTCTCACCAGTTGACGCTCTCCTTCCTCCTCACCATAGCTCCAAAGGGTTCCAAGAAGGGATCCACTTCCCTCATCCAGGACTTCCCTCTCCATCCTCCTTGCACGAGATCGCGATCTAGACCACACATCAACTTGGTATCATAGCTAGCAGTCCTTCTGATGTGACCCTGCCTAGGGCACCTTAGTTCGATTTTATTATTTCTGTGCTTATTTATTTTTTGTCGCAGATGTGTAGTGTTGTTTCATATTATTGTACGAACTTTTGTTGTTATGGACTGGCGCGTGAAATTGACCGCTTCACGTGACCCTGAAGGGATTGGTCCGGTTTGGAATGGGCGGGGTGGGGCAACATGTTTTCTTTTCTTAGTTGACATTGCTGAAATTTAAATAGAAGTTAATATGTTATATTTTGAGGGGGGGGGGGGGGAGAGCATATATAATGATATCACTGGTTGCCCTAATTTGGTGGCTGTGGGAACGACTGAAAGAAACTTTTTTCTTTTGGAAAAACCCAGTCGTCAGTCCCGACGCTCCTGTTCTCGCGATCGCCGCTCCCGATGGCTTCGTCCAGTGGCTGCCCTAGCACCGCCGCCTCCAGGTGAAGCTGTTCCGCCGGTCTTCCGCAGATCCAGGCCGTCCTCACGCTCGTCGTCGCCCCTCCGCTCCCGTCTTCTACCTTCCGTAGAACCAACTCCCGACCGCCGACACCCACCTCTTCTCCCTACACCACCATTCCACCCTCGCCGCCCCCCGTATTCCTCTTCCAGTCGTTGACATTCCTCCCACTCCTCAGTTCCGAGCAATCCCATCTCGTTCCTTTTCTCCCGCACAGTTTTCCACCCCGCCTACCTTTGACCACCATCTCCATCGTCTAGTGTCACCACAGCCTCCGCCTCCTGCACAAATCCTAACTTACCACCAATACCCGACCTCTAGTCGCCTCCTCTACCCACATAGCCAACTCCATCCACCCTCACCTCATTGCTACCACTTGCCGAGCCCTGACTGCCCGTGGACAGAATTTGTGCGCCGCCGTTGGGGGTACCCGGTGAGAACTCTCCTTTCCCTCCCCCAATCCTTTTACTAGTAGTTTATTAAAATTAATTTCAGCAAAGTTGTCAATTACAAGCGTAGCGCGCGCTTACCCTATCCATGTCTTGTCGTTATTTTGTCATTGTACTTGTTCTCTTTGTTTAGAATGTGAATTTGTTGCATTTCTCTATTTGACCGTTAGCTTTGGGAGACGAAAGGATTGTTTATTCTGTCTAGGAGTGGTGCGCTTGTTTAAATAGAAATTTAATTTTTGTTTCAAGTGTTTCTCTACTTAAACCTAAAATTTTACGAAGCCCAGTTTGCATCTATTTGGTGTGACTGCTGGGATATCTCACTCCTATTGTGAAATAGTTGAGTGCTTGGTGCTTCTGAAATTTTAAGTTCAAGAGTTTTTAAATTTATCCATGGAGTCGAGAGTTGAACACCTAGAGGGGAATTTAGGAGACATGGGCAAGCGTATGGAAGAACTTATGACCGTTGTCATCGCACTCATTCTCTCTGTGAGAGACACCAACCAAGTCATGTTAGGGTTACACATTTCAGTCAATAAACTTGAAGCACAATTTCACTTAGGGGGTCCTCATGCACAGCCCCCTACACCTCCACCACCAAAACCCTTAGTTATTAAAGGCGCAAGGCGCACCAACGCGCAAAGGGGTCTTGGAGCCTAGGCTCAAGGCGCAGACGCGCACCCGAAGAAGGCAAGGCGCAACCACATTCATTTTAAACAATCAACATCAAACATCAGTTCATCTTTTTGAAGATTCTATATATATTCTACTCATTAGTCATTCATTACTATCATTTATATCTCTTAAAAATAAAGTTTAATGGTCGCTTGCATCATATCTAAGTCTCAACGATCGATTATGTTTCAAGAACACTAAATTGTATAAAATTTAACGAGTTCTTGCATTATTTTTTTATTATTTTGAAAAAAAGATTTTAAACAAAAATGACATTCATGCGTGTCTTTAATGTCCAAAAGCGCAAAAAAGGTGCACGAAGGCGCAAATCTCTGAGCCTGGAGCCTTAGGCGCGTCTAAGGCGCGCCTTTAACAACACAACCAAAACCCTAACTGGCAAATCAAGATAATAGGAATCCACCTAGGTGGGATGCGGGTATTAAGTTAGATGTTGGGGATATTGAGGGCACACTAGAGCCTGAGCTGTGTCTAGACTAGTGCAACCGATTAAAATGATTCCTCAGCTGGAAGCGCACACTTGCCTGCCCGCAGGTGGAGTATGCTACCTTAAAGCTGAAGGGCCCCACACTCACATGGTGGGGGCAGGTCGAGCGGATGCGATACGCAATGGGACAACCACCTATCACTACTTGGGTTGAGTTCAAAGCTCAACTCAAGAGAAGGTATGGCCCCGCTGATTTCATGCAGACCCAACCTACGACAAGACAAGCAGACCATCAATGAGTACACCAACGAGTTCCTTGTCCTCCAATCACGTTTAGATCTTTTTGAGGAAGACCACATGGTCGTGCCCCGTTATCTTAATGGACTACGATACGCGATACTCCACCTGCCTACCCGCAGGTGGAGTATGCTCCAAGAAGGGATCCGCCTCCCTTTTCAGGACTTCCCCCTCCATCCTCCTTGCACGAGATTGCAATCTAGGGCACACATCAAAATCCTATGACCAAAAATAAATGAAAAAATGGGACCCATTAAAAAAAGAATGGAAGGTTTGGCGAGAGTTAAAACGAGGAGAAACTGGTATGGGTTGGAATCTCTCACATAAACCTATTGACGCTTCTGATAAATGGTGGGACAAAAAATTGATGATTAATATAATTCTTTTGATGTTTTTCTCACTATTACTGTCTTAATTATATTATGACTAATTTGATATGTACTCTTAGGTGACCCTTACTGCAAAAAAATTTCGCTACTCAGGTATAACTCCGGAGTTGGTGGAAAAGCTAGAAAAGATGTTTAGCCAGGTAGTTGCTACTGGAGATCTTGCATGTGCCCCAAGTTCACGAAATCTGGGGCATGAATTTGTTGATGAACTTGACATTTCGAATGATGATGATATTCGAGATGTTGAAGATTTATCTCCTAATACAACATACACGGGAGTGGATGCTACCTCCACTCGACCCTCTAGCTCATCGAAAGTTATGAAAAAAAATAAAAGACAAAGTGATGTAGGGGTAGGCTAGTGGTGCTCGGGCGCTAGAACTCTACGTGTAGGTGCGGGGGATATGCTAATGCAACACCTAAATGCAATGCAACAGTCGGATGACGACAACAATTAATTTAAGCAGTGAGAATTAACAACACCACGCAGTTAATCAAAATAAAGAAGCAATTAAATAATTTTAGCAATTTGACAACGGCTTCCTCCGCTCGGAGGGCCTAAGGCAAGCGGTGGCGAATACTTCCACAGACAATTATTAGCATAAAGGAAACAACTGCTACATAACCATAATCGCAGCACAATATAGATAAACAACCAAATGAAAATGTCAAGTTACAGAACACAATACCACTAATACTCACGACGTAGTGGGCTGATCCGAGGCGATGGAGGATTTGAAGGGTCGGATGCAAAACAAGCGATCGGAGGTGGAACCGGTGGAGCGGTGGCGGTGAGGTGGCTGTCCAAGGCGGAAAACAGGAGAGACGGGCCAAAAATGGAAAGATCCGGCCACTAGGGAATAGATCCGGGCGTAGGTGGATAGATCCGGTGTTTTGATGGCGGATCCGGGATACGGGAAGAGGAATACGGAAGAAAATGATGGATTGGAGGGTGATAGCACTAGATCAAAATAGATCTAGGGTTTTCGGAGCGGTGGGAGGTGGATCCACGTAAGGGAAGACGGAGGGAGGGTCGGCTAGGGAAAATATACCCTTGGGGGGTGCTGGACTGGTTGTTGTAGCGGAGGAGGGAGGGCGGTGGAAAGGGGAGGAGCGGCCTGTAGAGGGGAAGCAAGGAGGCGGTGGCCAGAAGGGGGGGTACTGTTCAAACTATAGGGATGAACAGTAATTTGCATAAATGAACATTGACTTGCTGTGAAATTTGGGTTGCTGGACTGCAGGGAAACGCTGGCCGTTGGAGGGTTTTCGGTGGCTGAAAATGAAGGAGGAGAGGGGGAAAATGATGGTGGGGGTAGGGGTTACCTTGGGGAGGAGTTTGGCGCCCTAGGAGTCGTCACCTAGGGTTCCACGGCGTCGGCACCGAGGAGGGATCGCTGAAATCCGGGAAAGCTTTTCTCCAAATTCAACAATCGCCTCAAATCATCCCCCTAGCATCCTATTTATAAGAAAACACAAACTAGGGCATCCCCATCAACGGCTATGATTGGCCGGTGGGTTAGCCATTTAAAATACATCAAAATAAACTCAAAAATATAAAGTAATATAGCGTTTTGACTCGCGGCGACGTTCCGGACGCAATCGCGGAGTCCGATCGTCGATCTGGGCGCGCCAAATATGGAAAGTTGCCAAATCAGCCCCGAACGGGCCCAAAACGCGTCCTCGTCTCTGCTCCACATCACAAAGGAAAGAAGAAGAGTGTTGGAAGAAAGCAAACAATGTGTTCCACCATGGAGGACATAACAGAGACATCTCGTATAATAGACCGTGTTATGATGGAACCTTCAAAATCTCAATTCTCCTCTGCATTGTTTACAATCTCAGAAACAGCCGGAGAGCTTGAAAAACATTCATAGATTATGGGGGACTTTGACTTTTATGACTACTGTAAGATGTTTCTCAGAGATAAGAGCAACGCGATATTGTCATAGCAATCATGACTTTGCATAACTATATTTGTAAGCATACATTTTGTTCTGATTCAGATTTCATGGCCTGCGATGATGACAGGAACTTAAATATCCCGAGGCACATGTAATAAGAGAAAATCATACTGTAACATCAAATGCAGACCATGTTAGAGATGTGCAAGTGGGTGTTCAAGAAATGATTGCATTGTGTGACCGCATTGCAGAACAATTGTACCAAGCTAATACGTAGTTTTGATGCTTTAAAATTATTAAAATTATCATGTATTTCAATGTACTATTAACTGTTATTTCGAAATGAATGTAGTATTATTTTGTTTTCATAATGATTTTAAAAAATTATTTGACAAAGTATTTCACAGGTTTTCCTCAAACAGACACCGCAACAGAGATTTGCCAAATAGTTTATAATGTGTTTCTTCGTTCTAAAAAGCTCTACAAAAGGAGTTCACTTAAACAGATCTTTATTTGTAATAGACTTTTTTCCAATAGCCCAATTTCCTACCCTCTTTTTGCTATCACTCCTTTTCCAACCGCCACCGCTCTCCCAAACAGGCCCTAAGCTATGTGTGCCCTGGGCCAGCTGCCCCACACGACATCCTCCAGCAGTCTGGCACTAGACGTAGGCCACACCACTGTCTCATCAGGTCCCGGGACCCCTAGCTGTTACCGTCCAATCCTCTTGCCATCACCTCATCATTTCCTTTGCCTCCAGCACTTTCGCCACCGCCAGCTAGGTCTCTAGACATCGCCTCCTCCCTTCCCCGCTCTTGTCTAGCCTCCAACCATTAAAATACACCTCCACAACGACACACTAAAGACGGAGAAGACTGCGAGTTGTCAGTTACTTATGGCCAGGCGAGTGCAGAGAGCAAGCACAAAGATCACAAAAAACAAGGGCCGCCGGAGCGGCAAGACCAGACTGACTCGCCGCGACAAATACCACTTACGACAAGCTATTTACTGATTGAGAAAAGAACAGTTATAGTGGTTATGAGAAAAAAGACCACTCGAGCAGGAGACCGCAAGGCACAAAATTTGAGACCGTAACTCACAAAGGGCATACTCGAGGATTTAAATCAGCGTGCTTTGAGAGTGTTGCTCCTCCCTATTTATAGGATCAAGGGCGTTTCCAAACGGGTAGGGCTAAAATTATCGGTTGCCCGGGGTACAGGAGAACCTGGCGGCAGTGGAGGGATACAAGGTGTGCAAATAAAGAAAAAATAATCTGACCGCGCGGCTAGGTGGTCAGTCTTGAGTCTGGACTGGCTCTCCCTGGATCGCTGCAGTCTGGCGACCAAGCGGCTAGTGCGATCAGTTGAGGCTTAGCCACACAGATTGAACTTGGAGAAATTCTCTTCGCGGGCTTCCGAGTAAATACCAACGATCCACCTCCAGCCTCCACAAGCCTTGTAGCCTCCACATCGTCCCTGATTTCCTTTTGATGTAACCAGGGAAATAGGATTTTATATTAAATCTCCGTTTGCCGCGGCGGCAGCGGTGTGAATGCGATGGTTATGAACCGTTGTGGCGTTGTTCGTGACCGCTCGACCTCACTTAAGGAACTTCATCTACTTTTATGGTCAAAACTAGTTTTTTTTCTTGGTGGCGGTCATAATATTGTCATTGCCAAACATACATTCTATAATTGTGACATTTTTGTTCAAACTCATCGGAGCAAAAACGTCGCGCCAAATGAAACTTAAATCATAAATTTTAGATCGATTTAAATTATGCGACACAAACGAGGCTTTCACGAATAACATCATGCGACAATCGACCTAGGGTTCTTAAACCCGCATTGAGAAGCTAACATTCATTCACACTCAGCATTATGCCAAGTTTATCCATAGGTATTTTAAGGAAAGAATAGCAAGTAAGGATTTTTAATTAACAACAAACAGATATAAATGAAAACTAGTGCAAGCTCTCTTGTTTATAGACCAAATAAAATTAAGCATATAATGTAAACTAACATGATACGAGCTTGAGAGAAGACAAAGGTATATTGTGGGCTCATAAGTATGGCGCTGGATCCTGTCCAATTGGAGCTATTGCACAGAATGGAGACTGAATGAATGGGAATAAGGCTCAGTATGGAAAGCTTAATAGAGGAAGGGATTTCTCATTTCTCTCTTGTTTTTTCTAATTTGAGATATTTGCAATTAATTGTCCATATTTGTGTTGGCATTGTTCATAGGCTTGCATGTGTGTGCTCACACCATCTTTTTGGAGATCCTACAATTCTATTTATATTTGTCATGTGCTGACCTGCATTTATCTAGGAGTTAGGACATTGCATGTCCATCTCCTATAAATTCGTCCTACATCGCAATTGCTGAATTCTTATTTTTCCCCTTTTACATTCTGAAGGCTGTCAAGAATGAATATTCACCTTTGTAATCAAGCTCCAATGGATTTAAATTTTATGCAGATCTTCCGCCTTCATAGCTCCTGCCATCACTTCAGAGGATGTATATGGCAAGGTCTCTGAACTTCAGGAAAAGGTAATTTTAGTTCATTCTCTAGTAGAATCAATATTCCGGTTATCATAATCAGACTGATATGGCCGTCTTTCTCTTACACAGATCTCTAGAGTCAACAGAATCCCGATGCCTAAACCAAAAGCCGAGAAAACTCCCACCAAAGAATCAGCGAGCAAAGAAAACACCGCCGATGCATCCAACTCGACCCCGGATGAGAATCCTACTCAACATGGACAGACGACGCCCGAGCCATACAGTGCCCCCGATGCCCAGCGAGTGAGAGAAACCGAGCTTCACGATGAACTGTGATCGATAGAAATGCCACGGGCATGAATCTCGTGTTTTTGATAGACAGTGGCACAGCATCTTCGACGGATACGCAGGCCCCAGCAGCTACTGTTGGTATCCACCTGAGAGCTAATTCAGAACCCTCCAAGCCGAAATAGTTTATTTTCCAATTATTCCTATTTGAATTGAGCGAACCGTTGGGCCTGGTTGGGTGTAATAAATAAAAAGTTTTGTTAGGCAGCTTAAAAGTTTCCAGATAAACCGGCTCATTTGCCCATACCCCTCCCATTATATTATTATAAAATATATAAACGCAACCTTATTTATCTTCTAAGATATAAGTAATTATTACACATTTATATTAGAGAATTAGGGTATGTGGTAAAAACACACAAATCCGCTGATCATAATAGCTGACGAAATGCGCTGCTACTCGCTGCTTCTTAACTGTCTTACAATTTCAATGGTTGCGTGCAATACTTCTCAGCTGATTGGAATGTTACTGTATTTATTTAGGAGCGGTAATGTGGATTTTTAGCTCAAAATATTATTACTATATTGCAGGTGCGATCGTGTGTATTTATAGGTCTCACCATTATCAATCATGTAGGTGTGATTGAGCTTTACCCGTAAATGCTAGTAAGTAGACTTTTATCCAAATAAGTAGTCTGAACTTTCAAATGCAAATAAACGTTGTCGCTACTTATACTATTCTAGTTTCATTAATATTGCCATTGTTTAAATGCTATAGCTTTCTCAAACAAAACTTGGGCTTCGTTTGACGTGGTGGTGGCGGTCGTGAATGTCCGACCTCGCCTACAAAAAGTCTTGCATTTTATGCTCAGAATTAGTTTATTTTCTTGGTAGTGATCATAACTTTTGTCTTGTTTATATGATAATGATGTTTTTTTATCACATTCATCAGAGCAAATAAGTTGTGCCAAACAAAGCCTTAAAGTACAAATTTAGCTGAGTGATGCTGAGGCTAGTGTTCTACACGCTAAAGTTATGGTTGTTTTCATCCTGTTTTTTTTTATTTCAAATGGTTGGTGGCGGGAACATTATTGCATTAAAATTGAATTAGATAGATGCCGGTTCACACCATCTTTAAATCTTCTCTCACCCTCCCATAGGATCTGTGATGCCCTAATCGAAGATCATGCGTGCATGGATGAATTTGCAGAGTGAACAGCAGATGAAGAATGCCTAGTGTTCTATAGACTATAGGGATTGGGCGGTTTGGATGATTTTGTTGGTGTCACATAAATTATTATTATTTAATAGTTATGGATTATAAATGTTTTACTATATAGCCAATTTCTACTTAAATAATCCTAGGAAATTGATTTTGGCGGCCTAAACGCTTGTGAGCAATTGTGCCTGTGGCCGTGCCCGTGAATGCGCGCGGGGATGACCTGTGCGTGCTGGCAGCCGCCTCTCCCGTCGGACGCCTCCACCGCCTTCACCGGCCAACACCAGACGCCACCATCATCAGGCACCTTGCGCAGATGCCCGGGATGCCTGTGGGGCACGTCCGTCTTTTCATGAAAATTGACGATTCAGGTGACCGGAAAAGAACGATGTCATTCACCGACTCAGGATCCAGTCTGGAGCAATTACCAACACGTCTCTCTAAAAAATTATAAAAATCACATGTCTTCATTTGAAGACAAGCAACTCCAGAGACTAGAAATAACTTTGAGGTTTTTCAGCAAAAACGTGAGACTTGGATCGTTTTTCCGCTTGAAACTCGCTCTGCTCCCTTTCTAGTGTGCATAACACTCGGCGCTCACTTGGACACTTTTGTGAGCACGGGAGAAGGTATTGGAAAGCGCTCCCACGGATGCTCGTGTGAAGACACTACATGACTTCAAGGACATGTATTTCTTTCCACGTGGACGCTCTCATTCAAGCTTAGTGGATGTCATCATTCAAACTTTGTGGACGCTTTCATTCAAGCTCCGTGGATGCCCTCATCCAAACTTCGTGGACTTATTTTATTTTTTTACATTTTTCCTATACTCAGAGCTTGTAATGGAGAGGTGACTTGTCACCCTCCGATAAGACCTCCAATACTTATAAACTCAAAGCTAAATAGTGGATTTTGACCCGGCACATATCCGACCACCTGTTTTCTCACCCTTTTTGAGTTTCCCACGGTAAAAATAGTCTTCTGTCATTATTGCTAAATTTTCTTTGACTGTTTGCGCGCCCCGTTCAACTCCAAGCTAAGACGGTTCAATTCTCTAGGCCGGAGGAAAATCAGGTGACCCTCAACAGATCTGTTATAATCAACCCATCAAATTGATGGGTTATTTAATTGACATGTCATATTGTTTTAATGGTCCTCCACAATTAACTCATAAGCAGATATCTTTATATGCGAAAATTGAAAACCGACCCAACCACACCGAACCACACGATTCAATATCAGTTCGATTTGGAGCACGAAAACCGACCCTATATTGATTCGAGTCTGTTTTAAATTTTTAGAAACTAACCAAACCAAATAGAACCGACAATTTCAATGACTCAATGAAATTTTAATTTCATATTTGTGCAATTGAAGTGCAGATTGCTGCAATCCAAGCTATCCGACTGGCTTAAGTACATGCGACACTTGTTTGTCTTCGCGTTCTTCAGGCATACCTGAGCGAAGAGCAGCTTCAGACCCTTGCTTTGAAGTTTTTCTACGAAAACTTGCACAATCTCTTGGTGGTAAGAAACGAAGAGAGTAAAATATTCTAGTTGAGAAAATTTGGCAAAAATTATGGAGGAAATGAACTCAATTCGCTCCTTAATGCAGTTGGTGATCCACTCTTCCTCTAGAAATCAATTTTGTATGCATCCTTTTTATGATTTTTTAATGTTAACATATAAAATTTCTTGATATATAGTTTGTCATTAAAAGAAAAGAAAAGAAAAATAATTGTGAATCTTTGTGATTAAACATAAATACTACTTTACCTCATTCTGTAATCATACAGAATAATAAAATGATAATTGCATATTAAATTATGTGATGTAATGATGTCATGACACTATTATTTGCTATCCTTATTTACAATAAACTCAAGCCCATTATGTTGTTACAGTAAAGGCCAAATTATATGTTGCACATTTTCCTTTGTTATTTTGTTATTGTGATATATTAACATAATTGAAGAGTGCAAAGAGCGAAATAAAAAAATGTGCCAAAGAAGGTGGCTGAAAGGTGCAAAAGCACGGAGAATCTTGAAAATAAATAGCTTTTGGGTAACGTCAGCAGTTCTATGGCTATTCGCACCCCGAAAAAACCTAAATTTTTTCATTTTGTTCAAAAACATGAGAATCATATACGAGCCTCTCCGTGAAACTCCTCTGCATTTAAAATGCATCATGTTTTAACACTTCAACGCGATTCATCTCTTGACACGTAAACTAGATGATGCTTCTCAATTTTGCTCTCACATTGTAAATCTGCGCCCAATTTATAGACCCGGAGTTAAAAAACACTTTTTTTCTCTCACGGTGAGAAAAGATAGAAAAGAGGAAGCACACTTGTATCTGCTGGTGGCCGGCCGGCATGACACGGACGA
Source organism: Platanthera zijinensis (assembly GCA_039513925.1). Lineage (NCBI taxonomy): Eukaryota > Viridiplantae > Streptophyta > Magnoliopsida > Asparagales > Orchidaceae > Platanthera > Platanthera zijinensis. Next base: position 121,578,413 of record CM077098.1, read on the forward strand.
GGATATGACTTCTGCTTGCCACCAAGGATGAATCTGGATATGTATTTTTTTCATGGCTGATACGCTATTTTTTCAAAGCAGATGCTCTATTTTTCTGCCTAGAATGCTTTGTTTTGGAACTACTTAGGTATTTGTATGCATATTCATTTGCTTGTCGTGCAAGTTCGACAAAACTTTGAAACTTGGGTGGAGGAAAATGCGATAATCTTAGTGGTGAAGAAGTGTTGACTTTATGATCATTGGTTGATTGCACTCATGAGTTGCATACAAAGTGGATGACTTTCCGGTTCACGACGATGCTCTCTAAGAAGAATTTTCGTTTGTGGTGATTTGACACCATGACATGACGGCATCAAGTTCGTATAACTCAGTCCGGATTCGGGGGGTGTGCTGTATTTTATGGTGCAGTGCACAATCTAATGACTGCAAGTGCAACACATCACGATTTGAGATGTGCACGCATCTCCGCGCGAGATGTGATGCACTCACAACTATTGGATGACTGCACTGCACGGTAAAGTGCAGCTTCCGCACTTTACACCCCCGCCTCCACTCAATTCACCATGAACTCCGCCGGGAAAATGGACTGCTTATAACATTCTTTTATTTTTATTTTTTACCACTTTTTTTTTTTGTCGTATAATTCTCTTCCGGGAACTCCCAATGAAAGTGTTATTAGGGTTTCAGTGGGGAGTTCGGATCCAGGCGATCAATGGAGTCCAACGAGGAGGATTTCGTCTTCTACGGAACCCCAATCGAGCGGGAGGAGGATACCTCATCTCGCAAGCGAAAGGTCATCGCCGCTGCTGGCAATCTCAGAAGTCTCCCTGCGTGGAAGCAAGAGGTCGGTCTTCCTCCTCGCCGACTCCTCATTTCTTCACACTTTTTTATGTTCTACTATGAATTTTACCACTAGTAGGACACATTCACACATTTCATTGCATGTTTTTTTGCTCATACAACGGAAAACCCCGGGATTCTAATCAATTAGGAACTGTAAGGATTGCCAACTTCGACAACTAGAAGATTTGGCAATTGTTGGAAAATTGATTGAAGTCTTCAAAATAGTATTCCTGTTGAGCTGCCACTAACTAAAGCATGCTGTAAGCTTGTCTTCACATTCACTATTTTTTTTGCAGTTAGTCCATCATCAAGTTAACACATCTTCCTTGACAGTTGACTTGAGTGATAACAGACAAGTTTGGCTCCGTGAATGATTCTCACTTTGTTATGATGTTTATGTGTATTTTCTAAAAGTAATGACCTGCACTACCATCAGTGTTTCACTGCCTTCATGTGTTAATATGTTATTATAGTTAGTATGTCTATCATTCCTTTGACTAATCACCTTTGGTGGATATTTGATTTTGCTGCCCCTCAAACTTCACTCTTTTTTTTATATGCGAAATCCCATCACTTGTTGTCATGCCTTAACTCCCTAGGTTGAAAAGTGTATGCCATTCTAGGTTTGCAGCATTTTGCAACTTTATTAGGTCTGTAAATTTAGGCTCCGTTTGGCACGGTGGTGGCGTTCGTAAACGTGTGGGTTAAACCGTCATTCGTTAAGGATCACCTAACAAACATCATCCATTTGAACATAAAAGTGGATGAAGTTCCTTAGGTAGGTGTTAACGAATGACAATTTAACCCCCATGTTCATGATCGCCGCCACCGTGCCAAACGGAGCCTTAATCATTGATGAATGCTATTTTACTTTATTTTGTCTAAATCTTTTCATTACAATATCCTTTTGCTGTTTTAGCATTTTATCTTTTAAACAGCCTTCGAGTCTCAGTATTTATTCCTAACCTTTACTATGATAATTTCCACAAATTTCCAACAGTTCTTGGAACCTAATTCGGGAATTTTTTATTTTAAGAGGAATACACAGATTATATGGCATGAAAAGCATTTTGAATTTCTTGTCAATATTAGTAGTTGTGTTTTCTGAATAGTCAACCATTAATCAATTATTATGTACTTTGGCTTTATTTTTCATGCACGTTCTAATAAAGAATATGCATAGTCATGTACCAAATTATTCAAGCAATGCCAATCCAGTTAATTAGATAAAATATACGTCATGAAAGTCTAGTCCAGAGATTGATGTCATGAAAGTCTAGTCCAGAGATTGATGTCATGAAAGTCTAGTCCAGAGATTGATGTCATGAAAGTCTAGTCCAGAGATTGATGTCATGAAAGTCTAGTCCAGAGATTGATGTCATGAAAGTCTAGTCCAGAGATTGATGTCATGAAAGTCTAGTCCAGAGATTGATGTCATGAAAGTCTAGTCCAGAGATTGATGTCATGAAAGTCTAGTCCAGAGATTGATGTCATGAAAGTCTAGTCCAGAGATTGATGTGGAATAAGTTTGTGCAGTATCGAACCTAAAATTTATCATCTTTTCGTTATATGATAAGTAATATTGTACTTGGATGGGAGGTCATCCCCAGTAGGAAGTAATGCATCATAACTTAATTCATTAGTAATGGAAGGTGCACAAAACGTTTCTTATAATTAAGATTTATTGCACAATCCCTTAAGCCAAATTAAGATTCCTAAACATCGAGGCATCTTTTAGTGTAATGGATGGAGTTTCATTAAGTACTTTGAAGTTCAACATGCGTGTTCTGATACTCTCGTAGGATGTGTGACCTACTGATGTTGCACTAAAGACACAAAACTATAAGTTCTATTAGGTAAAAATAGATAAGAAAACTGAGTTTGGGATATTACAAATGATATCAGAGCTTTGCATGAGCCGAACAATGAAACAACGCACAATGCATGGTATTGATGCAAGAAATGCGCCTTCTAGTTAACGGGTTGTTCGATCTCACAAGCTAGGTAAAGAAGAGGGTTGCGGGGATAGAGGAGAGGTTTGCTGGGAGCAACTGAGAAGGTTGATCGGGTACTGTCGAGCAGACAACTACTTTTGTGGTTAGCTTTGCAGGTTGATGCCGAGAGAGGAGAGAAGACGAGAGGGGGCCGCTAGCAGCGGCAACAACAGACATCGCCCGCCGCGGCTTGAATGCCACTCTTGCGACGGTCTTTTCCTTTTATCAAGAAACAAGATTATAGCTTGCTATTGCACCTTTACAGGAGAAAGCAGTAAAGGGTACAAAGGGGAAAGCGGCGGCTAAGGAGAAGAATGCCAGAGGCCGCGCGGGTTGACTAGGGAAGGTCGGCAGACCGCGCGGTTACTGATCAGGCAGCTCGCTGGACTAAGCCAGGCGAACTGCTTAATCGAGCAGAGAGAAGGGGAGTAGGTCGCGCGGACTGAGAAACAGAGTCCGCAGGAAGCCAGGAACTGATGTCGGGACCTTGACGCCTCTGTCGTGCCCATGAATGAGAGGTATGGGGGCTTATTTATAGGCCTGAGGAGGTAACGGTCTTGGTAACGTCACCCCCGGTGAGTCGGTGAGTTGTGCGAGTACAAGTGCTGGGTCCGCGGAGTCCGCGCCAGGCCGCGCGGTCTGGGACTTGTCTGAAGCTGGTCTTGCTGTTGGCGGACTGGGACGAGTCCGCCCTTGCTGTTGAGCGAGCTCGCGCCGGTTATGCGAGCTGAGGAAGAGTTCGCCCGCTGCTGGGAAGAAGCGGACACGAAAACTGAAGGGCTAGCCGGCGGACTGCTGAACGAGTCCGCCCAGCCCGCTGCAGAGAGGAGGCAGATCGCGGGCTGCCGAGCTGGGGTTCATCTGGCGGACTGCGCAACGAGCCCGCCTAACTCGCGGCGGACGGATTGAGCAGGCTGCCTGCTGGTGGCATCATTTGTTTGGGGACGAGGGTTGGCGACTTGGCGGACTGAATAGTCCAGGTCGCGCGCTGCTGACTGGAGGCTTGGAGCTGCGTCAGAGGTAGGCGACCTGGCGGACTGAATAGTCCAGGTAGAGCACTGCTAACTGGAGGCTTGGAGCTGCGTCAGAGGTAGGCGACCTGGCGGACTAAGGACGAGTCTACCTATTGCTGGCGGACAGGAGGGTTGGTTGCCAACTTGCGACCTGGCGGGCTGTAGATGAGTCCGCTGGATGTAGTGCGGGTTGGAGAGCTGGAGGGAGGAGCGAGTCCGCCTCCCTTAGGCGGACTGAAGACTGAATCCGCCACCTGCTGAGCACATCGCTATCGAGCGGTCTAGGCGGATAGGAATGCGAGTCCGCCACGTTGTTGGGCAGTTCGTGCCAGAGGTAAAATGAACTATTGCGCGGTTAGCCGAACAAACCGCGCGGTCTGCACGGGCGGACTGAGGCATCAGTCCTCACCCCCTGCAGAACGAGCGGGAGCTGCACGACCTGGGCGGTCTGGCTAGAGAGACCGCCCTAGCCGCGCAGACTGAGCGGACTGAGAGGTCAGTCCGCCCACCCTTAGAAGGAAAGGCTGACAGGCTGCGACCTCCTGGAGCAGGCCGCGACTTGCGAGTTGGCTACCTTAGGAGGGATCGTCGATTTCTGGGTTAACACATGGCAATGCTATATGATGGGAGCCACCAGTTGAATTACTGTGGTACAAAATGCTGTGGTGGGAGTCACCTGTTGAACATACATGAGCCACCTATCGAATCCTATGCACATGGTGGATGATTCTTGAATTTGTGTGGGGTTACTAATAATGATGTTAGTTTCTTAAGTGGTTTGTAAAAACTTTTGTAGCAAAGTAGAGCACTCAAACATCTGGTGCCTTGTGGTTAAAATGTCTAGACTTTCATTAGGAATCACAAACATAAACATACTTATGATGGAATCCTGGGGTGGGGACCCCCTAAGAAGTTGCACCAAGGTGACACAATCATAAGCTCTATTTGGCCAAAGATGGCAGTATCTTTAATTTTAAGAGTTTGGGGCTTACAATTTTACTAAATAAAATTTAAGGAATTCAAATGGAAGACAAATTAGTGACAAAACAAGTAAAAGGGCGATTTCTTAGAAGGAACTAAAGTGAAAATGGAAGGACTCCAAGGACATTTGGAATTGTTATAAGCATTGTATGTTAGGAATTTTAACAATATAAGTGGGGTAGAAATTGTAGTTGCTAGAGAATTGGAAGATACAATTGTTGTGTTGGATATGATAAATTATAGCCGGTGATGTTTATTAACCTAATTATTTACCAGGACATGAAATCTGGTTAGTGCCTCCTCAGGTCTACTTTGAAAGAAATTTTGAAGGTTTATTTTGGGGTTATAGTTATTACGAAGCTTACATTTGTAAGTGTTGATGGTTTGTGTTTTATTTTTACGGAAGTAGCTATTGAGGATTCATAATGGGTGAGGACAAAGAGATACGAATGCAAAAAGAGCCATTATTCTAAAAATGGGATCTCTAAATCACAAAAATACTTCTTTTTACTTGGATGGAAAGAAAAATCTTTTTGTGAAGCAAAGTGATTCTAGATTACTGGAGAGCGTTTGAACTTGAGGTAATTTCCCCTTATGTCTAGGAAATTATCTAGATCTCTCGTGCAAACACTAGCCGAAAGGGACTACGGGAGAGATCTGAAAGGTGAGGGAATTTTTTTTGCTTAGTGTCCCGCCCAACTGTGAATGGGAGCCTTGGCGCACCGGTTGAGGTGTTGCCGTGTGACCTTTTGGTCACGGGTTCGGGTTTTGGAAGCAGCCTCTTGCTAAAATGCTGGGTTAGGTTTGCTTACATTTCACCCTTGTGATGGGACCCTTCCTCGGATCCTCGTTGCGTGGGGATGCCTTTGTGCACCGGCGTGCCCTTTTTTTTGTCCTGCCCAATTGTCTAAATCTTGATCTGAGACCCTGATGACTAGATTTTGAACTTGAGGGAATTTTTTGCTCTATGATGCCGTCATTCTTCTAGATCTCTTACTCAACGAGAAACTCTGGCTAAATTTTTTTATTTACCAGTCAACTCTCTTTGCACTTAGTGCTACTAAGTACTAAATGTACTGCACAAATAAATTGAAAAAAATTTGTATCATGATTTATGATATCATTATACTAATTCCCATCATCCTTTTTTTATGTGCATGTGTTCCTCTTAAAACAAAGTTGTTGGATTGATTTAGTGGGACACCTGAATTATTAATAAGCATGCTCATTGTAAATTGTATCTGGGTATCCTAATTTAATAATAGTCAATCTTCTTTTCTGCAACTGACCTACATTACTCTGGTATTGCTACTGAAGTACCTAGAAGGTCTCTGGAATTTGAAATAGTTTCCACTAAATCTCCAAGATATATCTATATATTCCCATTTCAACAAGAAGCACTGACTAAATTCCTTGTTTGTCGGTCACACCCCCCTCCTCTGTTGTCTAGCGGCTCTAGCCCACTCAATAGAAGTCAACCCGCGCACTCAAAAGAAAAAGATATTTTATGCTGTCAGTTCTCTGTTTCACCATTGAACAAAACTGTATAATTAATGACCATATAATGAATATTCTTCTGGCACTATAGTTTTTCTGCATGGGTCTTTCATATAATAAATCCTCATCTCGTCTCATTTTCTCTGTTATTTGTTTCACCAAGCTTTTCAATACCTTTACTGTCGTTGTGAACTTAATTTCTTTTCATCTATTATCTTTTAAAAATATATATACTAACTTCTTTCTTATAATCACTTTGATGACTTAGCTCTATGTTTTTATTTATAGTCTATTGGCATAAGTCTATCAATTTTCAAACCTATATGAAAGTTTATCCATAATATTCCTTCATGCATTAGTGTGTGCATTTAATATTTATTTCCTAGTTGCTCCGTTTGGTTTGATTTCTTCCTTAAATATCATCCTAGGTTCTTCTGCTACATTTTTTCTAGTGTAGGAACTAAAATATGCGAGATTCAGGTGACAGATGAGGAAGGCCGAAGACGTTTTCATGGAGCATTTACTGGTGGTTTCTCTGCTGGCTATTATAATACTGCTGGCTCGAAAGAAGGTACATTTAACTTCCATAGAGAGATTTCATGTATAAAATGTAAGTTTGCTGGATCTTTTTGTGTGTTCACTTCTTTTTCATGTCCTGCAGGGTGGCGTCCACAGACATTCACATCTTCGAGGAAGAATAGAGCCGAAGTGAATAAACAAAGTATCTATAACTTTCTTGATGAAGATGATATTAAGGTAATAGTTGTCGTGCACATGTCCCGCCAATATGGTTTAGCCTCTCCTATTTTAAAACACATGATCTGGTCTGCTAGGTGTTTATTTCCTCCTCCCCATATGCAGTTCTTTTTATTTTCTATATGGTAGGGTCCAAGTTCTTTTTCCTGTGCTTCTACCATAGGATATGGGTGGGCAACCATTGGAGACCTCTCTCAAATTTGATACCTTTGGATTCACAGCCACAGAAGTTGCTCGTAAGCAGGCCGAGAGGGAACAGAAGAACAGGTTTCATTTATTTTTTTGCAGCATGCATATTGGTTAGTGAACAATAGGTTTTTTTTCACTCTAAATGATGCTTTATTGTTGTATTTTGGCATCTTCAATTAATATATTTCTATTTTGTGTCTATAGTTGTTTCCATGAGTTGATTATGGAGGTTTCGGTCACTACATAAGATGTATAATAATCCTTGGCTTTTCAAATTGGAATGACAATCTTTTGAATGAATTTTTGATTTGGAATTTATTTGAATAATATAGCCAAACCTCATACATGTTAAGGCAAGAGATACCATCAAGGAGCTGAGACCAGTGAGATAAGATGCAAGTATTTACCTATTTTTGGTAAGGTGTTCATTTACTCAAAACTTAATTAATGTAATCCTAAGGGTGAGTCTGTGTAATAATTGCATTTGCAACATATTCTGCATAGAACTTTGAACTTTATTTGTCATACTAATCTAAGGCACATTTTATATCAAGAAATTAATGGCTGGGGTGTGGGGTGTGGAATGTCCTCGTGTCATCCTTACGAGGGAACGCCTGACAAGAGTAGAGAGAGATCAGTGTGGGCTCCCACATACTCCTTATCATTAAAGTGTACAACGATGCTCTCCTAGTGAGATCAAGAGCCACCCTTGTGGAGGGGCCAGCAATATCAGGGAATACGTGAGAATCTCAAAGGGCTCCACCAGGTTTTACCAAAACTTGTCGGGGTGTCCTTTTGCTGGATGCATAAGTGCGATTAATATACAACGTCCCTTGCAACATCCTTTGTGAAAACATTTTTTTGTAAGTGCCAGAGAAATCATGTAAGGTCCCCGAGTAGGTCTGCTTGTGTCTTTTTGGCTGCCTTCAACCGCCAACAACTACCTGATAGGCATGATATACTTGGGCCTATAAATTTGATTGTCATGGTAAAAAGTAGGGGGATAACTTGTTGGAGCTCTCTCTCCAAATTCCCTCACCTCTCACTAAACTTCTACTTAGATTTCATATGGGGAGTAGTTTGCACTTTGGGTTAGCAGAGGGACTTCTAAATAAAGTTGATGCATTTTTAATTTCCTCTCTTTAGCGAGTACTCTCCTTGCACAGATTCTCAGCATATGCATGTGAAATTTTTTTTTTGGCTTCAATAGAACGGGCATGCATCTTAGATGCGGCCAAGGGTTAGAAAGGTCTTGATGATGGGACAAGACGACAGCGAAAATTCTTCGAGGGACGTCAGCCCTCCAAAGTTTTTGAAGCACCTGACTACTTGTTTTTGAAAGAACACCTGAATCTTCTTCCTCTTCATCTTCTCTGCTTCCGGTAGGATTTCTGGTCTTTGTTTTTAACGGAATCAGCCCTCGCCCGCTTGCGAAGAATGGGGACTGTCCTCGACTCCCATTTTCTAGCGCTCACGACCATCGTCACGGTACTTTCCTCGCTGACTCTTTGCCGCATATTTCCCCATGATTTATCTTTTCCCGCTTAATCTGTGAATGCTTACCACGGTCGTGCTTCACAGGCAGGGTTTCACCTGTTTTTCTTCTTCGTCACAACACTTCTTAGGTTCGATAAGGTCACTGACTTTGCAGGTAAGACGGCGTCTATATGTTCTTGTTATGTCTATGGCTTCATATGTTCGTGTTATCGTATTACGGTTTGACCTAATGAACTATCCATACTGATTGTTACATAAAACTGAAATTTATACGATGTGATTCTTATCTAATTTAGTTATTTGATCATCATGCTTATATTTTTTTTATTTTCTGTGAATATTCGTACATGTATTTGAACAATTGAATGTAGTTTATTATGTATTTTGACTTTTGGACATGGCTTGTGTTCTTTTTGGTCTAGTTGTGAACACAGTAGTGAACTGTGGACCCGCGATTCATGAATGTACGACCTCATCGCTAGAACTGTGGACTTGTTGTTTTAAAATTTGTGTTGTCGTTAAGCCTGCAGATTTTATACTTCTAATTAGAATTTTTAATTTCATGCGATTCCTGTGGACGAATTTCATCCTGCAACCGAACAGCAGAATTGTCCAATTCCAATTCCTGCAGCTCAAAACCTTCCTGCAGTCGAACAACAAAATTGGAGTTCAGGAAAATCAAAACCTGCTGGTTTTGATTTTTACCGAATTCCAATTCTTCAAAACCAAAACCTGCGATCCCCTTGGGGTTTTCCAAATTATTTTTGCACACTACAAGGAATTGGATGAAAGAATTTTGCAAAATGGAGTTAACCCTTTGTGCAATAATGATACTGATAATAGGAGGATAATGCCCTTTTTCATGCACTAGTTTCCTTTCTCAATTGAAGTATATGCGGCTTGATTCTTTTTTGTATGCCATCTATTTTCTTATTGTTTTGTAGGTCTTCGACAATTCCCGGTCCTGTTCCCGATGAATTAGTTGTCCCAGCATCAAGTTCTATAGGTAAATTTTTTTTTTCAGTGCTGCTGCATTTGTTTTTTGAGCTGTAATGTGTTGCTGCATTTATTTTTTGAGCTATTATTTTAACAATGTTTCGATTCATGATATTTTTATAGGTGCAAAGTTGTTACTAAAAATGGGTTGGCGACGTGGCCATTCAATCAAGGAGACTCAAGCTACTTCACTGCACGGTGTGGCTTTTTCCTGTAACTTTTTGTTGTTTCTCAATAAAATTTTAACAGTGTTTTGATATTTCAGTTAGATATATGTAATACTAGCAGTCGTTCACAAGATCCGTCTTGTATTCAATTGTCACTCGAGCAAAGGCCGAATACTATTGCCGCAACACACTTCACACAGGTGCCCGATGCACAACCGCTTGTAATTATTGGCATATATTTATGCGCAGTATGTTGCGATGGCGACCGTAATTTGCCCGTCACTCAACATCCCATCATAGTCCAAATTATTTGATGTAATTTCAAAATTTTGCACTAAATGCAAATAAAACTTTTAAGATAAATATATCAACCAGTTTAATTTAAAAAATATAAATTTTGCACGCAAAAGAAATATATATAGATATGCATATATATATATATAGATATATACTTCACAAAAATTTATTTCTCTCGTGCACTTTATATATTTTAAAAAACTTAAATTTAAAACAATTTCCTTCAATTTCTCAAATAGTTTGGTAAAAGGAAAAGAGTTAATCTTAGTAACCGTATAACTGCAGTAACCCTTAATTTGAGGAGATAAAAATGCATAGCTATACTGAAAAATAAAGGGCAGAAGGAAATGATATATTTCTTTAATATATAATATAGATGCATTAACATTTGTATATATTAAGCAAGCTTGCCAGTTTTGATTTTTTTTTTTCATGTTGTAAACTCAATTGGTTAAAGTTTTATTTTTCTATTTTTTTTTTGTATCTCTGTGAGCTTTTTATTAGTCATCTCATACAATAAGTTAATGGGCTTGGATTTTCTTAGATTTTGATATTGAATATCTTGTTTCCTTTTAGATGCACGTAGGGAAGCCAGAAAGGCTTTACTTGCATTTTCAGTTAATGATGGAGGAAAGAGTCTCTCACATACTGAAATCAATCAATCTGATACGGGAGATTCGACCGGAAAAGAAAATGAGTCAACCTTTTCATCTCAAAGTACCCCTGTAAGTAACTCATATGAGGTTCTTTTATTTCTTTTCATTTTTCCCTAGCACATATCTGAATCATTTTTTGTGTGCGAATAAGGTGTTGATATTTCCACTATTTTTGGCATTTAAATATTAATCTTCATGTGAGTTAATAAACTTCTTTTCACTCTACCAATTTGTCATGTGAAGTAAAGCCAATTATGTTTAGTAACGGCTTGTTGTGGTACAAAAATTAGCACGATACAATGGAGCCTTTACCGCCGGAGTCCGATAGCAGGATGTTCGAAGGAGAGCAACCAAATCCTTTAAAGATAGAGTTTTTGAGAGAGCGATATCAGAAGTTTCAACATGCCTTCGTTATATCCCCAAGGAGTTTTAAATAACAACTCACTTGTACATTTGCAAAAGAGGACCAGCAATTGATTACTTACAAACGCACCCCCAACATAATAAGAATGATAGCAAAATATAAATTATATTTAAAACACTAAATAGACACTTTTTTGTGAGCTGGTCATCTCGACTACCACCATAATTAATCTTCCCTTTTTCAAATCGAGCTTTTTGTCAAGCTCGGAAGGGGAGTTTGATTGTTAAATTATCTGGTTCTTCTATCTCCCAATTGAAGAGTTTTGTGTAATGATGCCTTGAGGCAAGACGTCATTACCAAATAAGCACAATCTTTTTTCTCTATAGTGTGAAAGTGGTGATGGTGACGAGCCACTTGTCACTTGAGTAGAGAGGGGATTGACATGTGTGGATTGATCACATCAAAAGTGGGTGCTCAATGGTTGGACACAAAGGGTTCCCCATGGCCATATAGGGGCCCTCCAATTCTGGACAGTAAGGATTGATCCCTATAAAATAATGGTCGGGGGATAAAAGTCTCGAAGGCCAATAAAGATTGTAGTTCTTCCTTTTAATCCTCGCTAGTAATGATGTGTCGGCCGACTGAGGCTTCAGAGCAGGCTGAGTGCTCTTGTTGATGTTTACCTACTCATGTCCATGCTCAATGACGATGCTTGTGGAGGAGCTCGGAGACTATTACTTAAGCTTGACTTAGCTGGGTTATGACCATTAGTCGTTGCACATTTGTGGCTTTCTGCCATGCCTCGACAAATCCTAACTTAAATTCAAACTACTTTTTTTTTGAGTTACCTTATTTGATCCGCAGAGTTGCACATAGTTGTTGTTGGGAATATTGGTGGCCCAATCAGTTTGATTGAGGTCTTATACAACCAGAGAAATCTAACACGCCTTGGTCGAACTATTGGTAGAGTGGTTTGCTTTGAAGAAAGGAGGTTGCCCAGTGTATTCCTGGGTGATCGCTGGAAAGTGGAAACCATGCTAAGAAGGAGAGAAAGTTCGTGTTGGAGGAGGTTACTGTAAACTGAGGAAGTGGCTCAGAATTTGCTCAAGAGATGGGTTAAAATATGCATGTAAAGGTGTTGAGAGGATTAAAGGTTGCGATTGAGAGGCATCATTGATCATGGACGTGAAGTTCATTTTAGAGGTTGCGCGGCTAGGTGTCGATGGAGGAGACGAGACCTAAGAAGCACATAGTATGCATTTGTGTTGATCGCAGGCTACTTTGATCACCTTCAATCTCCAGAGAAAAAGAATCGAAACTGCGTTGAGGCAGCTTAGATCATGCACAAGTGGTGTGTTATAGTCACAGTCAAGAAAATCCTCTCGCAATTATCTAATGTGGTCTTTAAATTATATTTTTTAGTTCATGGCATTGTTTTAGTTTGTTGCATTTTATTATATCTAAGTAATTTTGGAACCAGCCCACTTGCGGGGGCTTCTCTACAAAATGTCGTTCCTAAACTTATTTTAGGAGCCTTAGGGTCATGGAACGAGGAAAGAAAGAATTATCCCTTGGATTTTATAGTTGAGGGTTGATGCTCCTCTAGAGCTACCACATATGCAGTCACAATAAAAACATTGCAATATGCCCTTTGCCTATCTCCAACTTGGAGAAACTTCTAGCGAGTTACAAAATTTGCCATGTGACAACTTGATATTAGAGCTCTTTAATCCTTTTCCCTACGCTTTGCACACTCAGGGTTCCCCGTCGACTCCACCGTCACCTCAAAGCTCCTCGTCCTTCTGGATCGATCTCCGCTTCCTTGTCCATCGACCAATGAGATTTCCAAGCAATTGCCAATCGATATTGTCGATCGTCCAACGATCGCTTCCCGCATTTTCTTGCATAAGCAACTGAGCGGAATGTTGATCCCCAACATGATTCTCGTAGGGAGCTGATCGAGCCCTCCTTCATAAAGGACATTGTTCCTCTTTGCCGCAGAAGTACGCCAGTCCTAGATCTCCCACAGAACCAGCGATCCTCCTTCCATTCGACGATATCTAGGTCGATAATACAACATAGCCTCCCTTGCAAACGTCGTTGATCTCTTCCCATGGGCTAGCACATTGACTCGTGCGGATCGAAGGCTAAGTGTTGACTGATGCAACGCGCATCCCTTTCACATATTTTACCTAGATTCCTCCTTCTCACACATTATTACTTTCTGTAAGTCGAGGTGTTGAACATGGATTTTCCTATAGAGAAAATGCTATCCGGCTCATCTACAGTTGCCCCAACGTCAACAATCCTTCCAAGATACATCACTTCCAACTCAGTCTGTGATATCGGCTCGGCTATACACCCTGAAGGGATGACCTATGTAGACGCTATGGGCTATTCAGGAAGTCGTCGCAGAGCAACAACATGCTAGTTTCATTGGTCTTACTGCTAAGCTCGACAAATTCGTGGAACCGTTGTGTCGTTCCCAATGCACTAGTGCACGTGCAAGCCGACAACATCTGTGGCATTACCTATGCCCATACATGCTTAATGTTCACTTACAACTTGGATTCATAGAGGACTACAGGGAGGAAATTTCTACCTCCGCCAGCCCTCGATACTTCAACGGCTTTTCTTCTCCATGTTGTCTCCATGCAGTCAACCCCTCAGCCACCGATCTTGGTGATTTTGACCAAAGAGCCCAATTGTTATCATCTGACAGGCTCTGCAATAGTTTGCCCTTACTGATCTCACCCATCGAACTCCCCGTCCATGACTTCACTTTGTGAAGAACCAAGCTCGCTGCTACAAGTCACATTTCTGCTCAATCTACAAGCATCCTGTGGTATTACCACCTTTCGGTCCATTAGTATTTGTGGGTTGGGCTTACTTAGTGACGGCATCTCAACTTTGGATTCTCGTTACAAGAAATCTTTTGGCGCGAGATAAAGGAACTGAAATATTAGCAACCAGATTCCCCTTCGAGCTTGAAGACAAGCTCAATTTGAAGGAGTGATGAGTTGTTATGGTCGCGGTTGAGAAGACCTGCTCGCAATTATCTAATTAAAGTTACCTTAATTGATATTTCGTGGCATTTTATTATATTCATGCAGTTTGGGAACTAACCCACTTGAGGGGGCTTGTATGCAAAATGATGTATGTAACCTATTTAAAGAGCTTTAAAGCCATTAAATGAGGAAAAATGAATTATCTCTTAGGCTATATTTGGTTCGGTGGTGGCAGGTGCATCCGGTGGGTCAAAACGCTACTTTGGAACTGGAGGGGGAGAGGTGGGGGTCGAAACGAAGCGGATCAGGGCCGTTTCCTCCTTGTTGCGGGTGCTAACGGTGCAAACGCCGGCGGCAGCCGTTTTTTTACCCGCCGTCCGACGGCGTTTGCTCCAAATGGAGGTGGTGAAACGCCGAACCAAACAAAACCTTAGTTTTTCTAGTTAGAGTTTTATGCTCCCATAGATCCCCCGCATAGGTAATCACGATAAAGGCTCCACAATATCCATGTTACCAGCATCTCCAATTTTGGCGAAGCATCTGACGAGTTACATAATCCGTCCATTAACATGGTGCTATGGCAATATTGGAGTTGCATGAAACAAAGTTTAGAGTTGTGGATTCTAGGGACACATGCATTGGGGTTCCACTGGCATATATATTACTGCTTGTTGGACTGATCCTTAGAGAATATTGGTTGGAGTTATCGCTGGGAGGATATGCAGACAGTGAACATTGATGCAAAATCCTAAGGCTTTGATACTAAATGCGTCTTTTGTCCGATATCGGGGTGATCGATGGAGAGCTACCAAATTTTTCTTAGCTAGGGTTTGTGAGGGAGGTAGATAAGAAGATTCAACTTTTTTTATTTCAGTATATCCCTTAGGGGTTTCTAAATAATTACTCACACCAGTTCATTTGCAAAAGGTTTTCAACAATTGGACTAATTACAAAAATACTCAAACTTAGCAAGAATGCATACAAAATACAAATACATAAGTTGTTGAAGCTGGTCGTCTCGACTTGACCATAATAGGACCATGGTTCGGTATGCTTGAATTTTGTTTAGTTGAATATGAGAACTCATGTCTCTTTAGAACATTAAATGATTTGGTAGGGACAATCTCTAAATCAGTCCTTGAATCTTAGCCTAAGTTTGAAATAGGTCTCTGAACTTTTAATTTTTTCATATTATTTCTAAAATTGTATGTTAAGTTTTAAATAAGTTCTTGGATTAACTTTCGTTAAGTTTTTAACGATTTGATGATGTGGTGCTGCTGTGGCGGTGAGATGGCGCTGACGTAGATATTTAATAATATTATTATTATTTTAAAAATGATAAAAATGATTTAATATTATTATTTTATTCCTAATTAGGACCGAAAGTTTATACATGTCAAAAAGTAGTTATATTAAATCATTTTAATTATTTTTAATAAATTAATAATATTAAATATCCACATTTGCGGCACATCACCAACCCAACATTACCACATCATCTTAAACCGTTCAAAACTTGACAGAATTTAGTCCAAGTACAAATTTCAAATTTAGCCTAAAGTTCGGGGACCAATATGAGAAAAATAAATGTTTAGGGACCTATTTCAAACTTATGCTAAAGTTCAGGATTTGATTTATGTATTTTGCCTCCCATTTTGTGGCTCTTTATTAATTTCATCGATCTGATATGTTTATTTTTAGTTGGTAAACTTATAAGCATCTGGTGCACTATATTCTTGTTAGTTTATTTTTGTCTTCAAAGTTAAATCAATGAATTTTAATCAATATATGATAGTTTTTTATTTACACTCCATTTTTTTGTTTTAGTCCTTTGTTCTCAATCCAAAGCTGGACTTATATGGCTTGGGTTATGATCCTTTCAAGCATGCTCCTGAATTTCAAGGTGATTGAATGCTCTCAGAGAGGTTAAAAGTTTTCCTAGCCAAGTTCAATGTATTGTCAAAATTTTCTAATAGTTTGATAAATTTCTTTCATTATTCTTAGCGAGAAAGATGTTGCATGAATCCAGAAGTAATCTTGGTGTCAAAAGAAGTGTTTTTATGAAGGGGGGCCATTTACCTCAAAACTGTAAGATGCCCTTGGACTGCACTTTTGTTGGCAAGACAATAGTTTCTTTTTTCTGACATAAGTTATTCTTATGAACCAGTGATTGGAAATTATTTCTTTCTTCTATTTTTTTGAACTTCTGTCTTAACCTTTAACTTAATCATCAGCAGGAAAATATGCCCCTGGCTTTGGGATTGGGGCTTTGGAGGAGCTTGATGTTGAAGATGAGGACATTTATACTTCTGGTGAGAATTGTTAATAAATTTCTTCTTGATTATTAATTTTTTTAAGTTACTTTTTTCATATTGGAATCTTCTAGTTATTGTTGGCTCTTGAACTTGATTTTTCCCCTTATTGTAGCTTAGCTAATCATATGTTACCCCAAAATCAGGTTGTTCTAATGAGTGGGTATTGAGTCCAATTAAGTTGGCTCAACCTCCAATTGTAGGGGAATAAAAAGTGCAGTATGGGTATCAATTTGGGTTAATGTATGGATTTAGTTTCAATCCAAAAATTACGGGACACAGATACAACCAACCCAGATTCAGCTTAGCTAGATCGGAACTCAACCCAAAATGATGCGAGAACCAGTTACTTTGTTTTGTGCGAACCCAGTATCAGATCCAATGACTACACAGTACACGCCCAAAAACTTGCTAATAGAAATGAGTTCATAATGGAAAATAAGATCCTATTCATTAAATGCGTAATAGTTAGGTTTCCGGTTCCTGAACTTGACCTGAATACAACCTTTTTTATTCGGGTCTCTTACATCTGAAACTTAACCCAAATCATATGCACTTTGAACACAAAATATTCATGTTTTGTACGAACTGTGTTTTCATGTCAGTCCATATTTGAATTTTCTACTTGACTTGCTCTAATTGATTAACAAGGTTCAGTTTGATATCTGGATCTAAAGCACATGACTTGTCTCAAATTGGCTCAATTGAGCTTTTGGTTTAGGCTAATCAACTTTCCTAATTATGTTTGAGGCCTATCTGCTGTTCATTAAGAAAATAGACCAATTATACAAAGATTCAAGTTTGTTTAAAAGATGATTTCTTCATCTTCATACTTTCAAGCATTTAAAATAGGTTTTGAAGTTTTAAGGGGTTGAGTTAAGGCTTACTGGTTTAAAACTGTCCGAATTTGACCAATTAAAGAGCTTAATTCCCTCTTCTAATGTTCAGATTGTAATTTTCTGCAACAATGCATGCTCACGTGCTCAACGGACACCCACATGCATATCATTGGAACAGTAGCAACATGTGTTTGTAAAAGGCCCATCATTCCACTCCTGCTCACGCCGCCCAGCCTCGTTCATGTGTGCACACCCTCACTATCCCTCGCTTACTTAGAAAACCTTGCTCCAACAAGCACGCCCACTCTCCCTCGTGTTCCTAAGCTAGAGGAGGACTACTCTTACATGTATTTACTGAACAACAATCCTTACATTCTGCCAAACCCCATTCTCTAGAAGATCAAAATAAACACACTTACCCACTCATGTGCACTCCCTGTTTTTACTGAACAACAATCCCTTAGACAACCTCTCGCTCATTCTCAAGTTGGCCTCACACGGACCCAAGAAACTGTTGTGTTGCGTTATTCAACACAACAGTTGGCACTTGGCAGTAAAGTTTCTTGCCCAGAGCACATAATTTCTTAGGGAATGTCAAAGCTTGATTACCCCTTTCTAAAGAAAAGTGAAAAGGGTACCTTGCACATCTTAGAGCATTAGCAACATCATTTGTTGCTCTAAAAATGTCCTTTAACCTACATTCTGTAGTAGATTGTTCTTTTACTGTCATGCATTTATGCTGATACTGTTTTTTTATATTGTGATGCATTTTGCTCTATAGATCTTGGATTATTAGGAACCGAAATTGAAGAGGACGAACCTTCAAGAATCATCACCATAGATGATAAACTCAGGGTGGAAGGCACAAAGAAGGGTCTACTTGGGTTTAAAGTTGCATCAAGTTCTGACTATACTTTAAAAAGGTAATACTGCCTCTTTAATATGGTTTACACCGTGACACCTTTCTCTTCATTTTGGCCTTTAAATATGACAGCCATTTATGAACCTGTCTATATTTTAGTAGTTCATCGAGTTTTTCCCTTCAGCATGTTTGATATCCTATTGAATCCAAAGAAATGTACATTACTTGAAAGTTTAGACAATGTGCTTAATGAAGCATGCTGAAGGGAAAAAAAGAAGAGAATTCTCAGTGATGATAAATAGGATATCGAGCATATAAAATTGAACAACGTTATTAAAGTTTATGGCATTCTTCTCTTTTCTTTTAAATTTAAATATAAAGCCTGTTTAGTTCGTTTTATTTATTTTACATGTGTTTCCAGAACGTTCATTTTATCAAGACACTGTGAATGCAATATACAAAAGTAATGCTCTGTTCTATGATCAAAACCATGGCACTCTGTTGCGGTCATAATGATCATCAAAGTTGTCTTGTACCCCTATTTGGTCTCACTTTAATAAATCTTCATTTGGTCTTTTTCCTACTGACATGAGGTAATTTGATGAATTCTTATAAAAACATGAATTACCTTGATTTCTTTAAAAAGCTATCATGGTCAACTTCTGAATTTTTTTGTATTAATTTATTCCAAATTTGAACGAATGGAAGTGTACCAAGGAAAAATAAGTTTTTGATTGAAGGAATAAGAGTGTTTTCAATGGATGCGAGGTGTTGGGAAAAATCTCTTTATCATTTGACATATCATGTTATTAAAGTAATATAGGTTTAAAATGCTTGTATGTATAGATGACATCTTGTCTAGTGTAAGTCCAAAATCATTCAGTGGCTAGGCAAAGAATCAGTGCACTCAGGAAGCCAGAGTAAACAACAACACTTAAGCCTTTATCCCACTATAGTGGGGTCGGCTATATGTATCCTTTGTCGCCGTTGTGCCCTATCTTTTGTCATAATCTCAGGAAGCCAGAGTAAGACTAAGTAAAATTCTGTGCTTTATGATATTGATGTACGACGAGAAGTATACATAAAGATGTTGACGTACGACAAGAAGATTACTTTGTACTTCAACTAATAGTCAACACATGAATGACTGACAGTTATACTTCTTTGTGCCAAGATCTCTTATAGAGAAGTCAGGGCATAAGTATATCTGCATACTTTGAGATATCCTCTCTCAATATAGCTCAATTTACGTCAACAAGTTATCAACGTTCAAGAAGCTTTACGTCGACTTCTCTACAAAATAATTTTGAATGAAGATTGAGCAGAGTAAGGCAATGATTTAGATCTAGTTGTGATCGTTGATGATCCAATTTAAGGAAGGTCTTCATTTTGATTGAGTCACATCTGACAAGAGATTTGCAGCACTTATATATATTCCTATTCTGATTGAAGACAAGAAAAGGACATATAGGATAGAAGCAACCTGAAAAATACAGTCTCTCTCTCTCGCCTCTCCGGTCTTCTTCTGCTTCTTCCTCAAGAAGTTCAGAGAGAACAAGTGCAGTTGACAAGATCATCATCTATAGATCTGAAGACTCTCATTGATGCGGAGCATAGATGAGGAATTGCAGTGGATGATAAGTTTTGGGCCCATTCGAGGTCAATTGACGACTTTCCATATATGGCGTGCCTAGATCGACGATCGGACTCCGTAGATGTGTCCGGATTCGCTTTGCGAATCGATTTGATATATTACTTTATTAGTTTGCATTATATTTTGATGTATTTGGGTGAGCCCACCTCCGGCCAATCATAGCCGTTGAATGTGGGATGCCCTAGCTTTTATTTCATTATAAATAGGCGTGTAGTGGGCTGGTTTAGGGGATTGCAGAATTTGGACATTTGTATTCCCGCAATCCCGCAACGGTGCCGACTTCGTGGAACCCTAGGTGACGACTCCTAGGTTGGTATCTTCCTTCCCAAGCCTTCCCCTAACCCTAGCCCTCTTTTCCCCCTCCCAAATCCTCTCCCACAGCCACCCTACAACCCCCAAATCAGTCGCCAGAGGGCTGCCAGAGACAGTCGTTTTCTACTCAATTCTATTATTCATAAATGAAATAAACTGTTCTTAACATATAGTTTCCCACTCACGTGAAACATGCCCCCTCCTTCTGCATCCGCCGCCCTTTATTATCGCTCCCAGCAAACTGCCAGCCGTCCAGGCCTCCCCTCTTCCACAGCACCACCAGCCGGCTCCTTTCAAGCCGCCTGCCTCCCTGCTCCAATTCTACCCCCCGACCGACCACTCCCCTCCATCCCTAGCCACCCCAAGCTGCTCCTGTCCCAGATTCACCGTCGTCTCCATTCTAGACCCTCACCCGTCCAAGCCACCAGCTCCCCATACACGTCAAGCCATGAACCCTAACCTTCACCCTTCCGGATCAGCCCCAATCTGGGATTTTCAGCCCGAATCCAATCTATTATTGTCGGATATACTCTTCCCCGCCCAGATCTCTACCTACGTGGACGAATCTACCCATTTCTGGTCTGATTCCACCATCCACCGTCGAGGACAGCCACCGCCATCATTTCCACGCCATCGGTTCCACCTCGGATCATCACACACGCATCTCCGGCTCCGGATTACTCAGTGCCTTGGTCAACCCACTATTTGGTGAGATTTGTTGTATTGGTGTATTATTTTCAGCATATTTATATTGGATTGAATCTTATACTCGTTTGGATATCTTGTATGATAGTTGTTTGTTAGATTATTATTGTGATTTGCAGGATTTATTCGTCGTGTGCTTTTGCTTTGGCCCTCCATGCGGAGGAAAGTCTAAGCTTGTTTTCGCCATAATAAAATATTTTGTCTTGTCTTGAATTATCTGTGTAGGATGTTTAAATTTATTATCTAACTGTGGCTTAATCCGTTGGGCTTTGTATAGCATGTTGGGTTGGTCGCAGATTATCCTCCGCCTATAGATTCCGCTCTGCGTCACTCATTCACTGAAGGGTTCAATTGTTCTTCATCAGATATTCTTTCTCAACAGATTCAAATCTTTTTATTGAATTTGTTCTCTCAAGAGGAATCTATTGTAATTTCAATCTTCTACAATAAGTATCCACAAAGTGCTTACAAAGAACCAAGTCCTTAGAGATTTGCTGAAGATGACAATATTGTGGAAATCCAAGATCAACCACTCTCACAAAAAGAGTTTTTAGAATCTCTCTGCAAAGGATTCAGATAGTCTTTAAAATTCCTCTCACAAAAATTCAGTGGTTATTGGGCCTCCTTATCAAAAGGCTCTTGGTCCTTAAAATCCTCTTATCAAAGGATTCAGTGATTTGAAACACCTTATCAAAATTTTCACTGGTTCTTAGAATTTTCTTATCAAAATACTCACCACTAATTAGTCTATATCTTGTCAAGGGGCAGAAGAGTGGAGCACCCAAATATTTAAGGGAACCACTATAAATTTCAGTGTCTTTTGGCCTCATAATTTTCTTTACATAGCTTTCTTATTTTTATACTTGCGTTGTTTTAAAATCTGTGGCATATACTGTAATTAGTTGCGTACAATTTGAATAACTCTATTTACCCCCCTAAAATAATTCTTTATTGTGGTTTATCTACTTCACAATGTACTTTAAAATGAATAAAAAATCCATTAATATCTTATGTAAATCCTAAAGTAACTATGTTGTTTTCTTTTCACTTGTATACAATATCTTAATGAATCAACAAAATCTTAGCCTAGATTGTAACACCACGTCCTTTTTTAATAACAAATCAGTAGTTCGGTTGTATCCCGCGATAGGCGGTAAACTAAAAAACTGTATTAAAAATTTAAAACTGGTACATAGCAGACATAAATGAAGAGTACTGAAAGTAAACTTACAGCTGAAGTAGAAAGTGTAACTAAGGGTAAAAGTGTACCTCATCAAGCTGATTTCACAGAGAAAACTAGATAGATAAAGAACTAAACTACTAAATATCTGAAATACTACAAAATGTCTGATACAAAAAAAAACTCTTAAACATTAATATTACACTGAGTCCGTGAAAGGAAAACAGTACAATATTGAAAAGAAGAACTGAAAGAAAATAAACTATAGGAGTAACTCCAATAAACACGCTCATCCTAGGCGCAACTTCTCGCCTGGGTCTTCTATAAAAACATGTCCAAAAATGAGTCAGCACAGTGAGAGAGTAAAAAAAGTATTCCTCCTAATGACACTGAAGTTAAAAAAGTATGAATGCATTTTTTCTAAAATAAGTATTTATACTGAAGAAAATTATGTGTTTGAATAATATGTATGTTTTACATTCTGAAAATTCTAGGTAGAGTAGCTTCTAAAGCACAAATCTAATCTAGCGATCTGAGTCCCAACGAACGAACTCAGGTGTTCTTGTGTCTCACGAACACGAAGTCAAATATACTACATTTCTAAAAAGAAGTGATATCTCCACAAGATTTACGACTCATAGGGTATACTACGCCCCAAGAGAAAGATAGTGTGCTTCTATCTAGCATAAGAGGAGATCTCAAACATGCCCACTAATCATAATCTATCTTGTGTTACTCTGCTTAAGTATTAATCTACGTATCTTAGGTGGTGCCTCTTATTAAGTATACAACTAGAAATTTATTTCTAAATGATCAACATCTCCCACATTCAAATATTTTTAAGTTTTGTATAACCATGCTAATTTTACTGAATTTCAACGAACATTACTATGCAAGTTATCTGATATGTCTAACCAGAAAGAATAAGAGTTTCTTACAACGGTATTGTACCGCTCGTACACCAGACGCGGCGGCATGATCCCCCCTTATTCTGATAACACAATTTTCTCCAATTTATGTTCACCCGCACCGCACCCCAAAATCTTGCTCCCAAAAGAGGAACCCCTCGAAAGTCGACTCGAGAATCTGGGTCCTGGAAAGAGGGCATTCAGTGCATAAGACAACTAAGGAATATTAATATAATGCCCAAGGGTTCACTATACGGAGGGTTTTCAGTGATTACCTGATAGGATTGAGGGAGGACAGCCTGTTACTAGAGGGAGTCGACTGCCGGAGTTTGTTTGCTACAGGAACTCCTCTAATCGGAGGCAAAAGGGCTGATCTTGTTTCTGAACAAGTGATATTGCCTTCAAATAAACTAAAATCTGTCTAGGGATGAAAAAAGAAATCTTGAAATAATTTTTAATGTTTGATTCTTGCGGATTATCTAGAGTAACAAAGGAGGAAGGACCAAACAAACCCCGGATCTGCCGGAAAAGAGTCTATCGGGGTTTGAAAACGCAGAGGGGGCGTCAACTAACCCCCTTGATAGAGAGGACGCATCGATTGGGAATAGTCGCACACCTAACCCTACCGCTGAAGCTCCCTGGCGGAGGAAAACACGCCTGCAGTTTGCGAGGAAGAAGGAGACTGCGTCGGCGAGATCGATGGGTCTCCGCAGGAGGAAGAAGGAGACTGCATCGGCGAGATCGATGGGTCTCCGCAGGAGGAAGAAGGGAAGCAGAGCCTCTACTCTTGCTGGGGGCGAGGGAGAGAGGCGGTTTCTTCGATCGGCTCAGAGTGAAATAGCGTAGGGTTACGTGAGGAAGAAATGCGGGCTTTTAACTGAGCGGATAAAGGTGTGTTGAGCTGTTATTAAAACCGCAGAAGGGGAAATCGGGTCATTTAACATGAGGGGAAATTTGACATTTCTCAATTATTACCAAATTGCCATTATACCACTAAAATTTTAATGTTAGGCTTCCCGTTCTCGTGAACCTCTAAACGTGCCAAAGTAAAAAATTTTAATATCTACCTTTAAGTTAGCAATTAACATGCGACGACTAATTATGACATTCTGTACCTCGACTATACGTCAGATTGATCAACTCCCTTGGCGGTCGGACCCTGAAATTTAAGTTTATTTGCAAATTAAATTAAGGATGTTACATAGATACGCACTTTTCCTAGCACAAACTATGATAACATTTTGATGTGTGTAAGCTCTTTTAACAGATTTCAGCCTCCTACTATTCCACCTGATTATAAGCCTGTGCACAAGTTCACATCTCCTCTTGAAACCACGGAAATGTTTTTGGAGCAACCTCCTCCAGAAATTCCTCCACCAGAAGATGGCAATTTAAGATTGTTGATTGAAGGATTTGCAAACTTGGTCGCTCGTTGCGGCAGATTATTTGAAGATCTCTCCAAAGAAAAGAATAAATCCAATCCACTGTTTTCATTTCTTATTGGTGGAAGTGGTCATGGATACTATGCGAGGAAGTTGTGGGAGGCGAAGAGTAGGCGTTCTGATCAGGGAAAGACTGCAAGTGTTGAACCAACCATATCTGACCAGAGGATGACAGCTGGCACTCGCGGGAAAATATTGGGCGAAAGGCCTCTTGAGAGGAGTTCAAACGATTCTCCAAAATCTGCAAACACAACTCCAGTTGTCCACTTTCAATCCAACCTCTCTGATACTTTTACCAATTCTGCAGCACTTGTGAGTAACCAAAGAGTTATATGATGGTTTTTCTGTATATTATAAAATAATGCTGTCATAAATTGTCACATGATTTCTATAGGCTGACTCATCAGAATGTCCTAAGCCTTTTAAAGAGGATCCTCCAAAACAAATGAGGTTTGAGCTATTTCTTAAAGAAAAGTACCAGGGTGGACTTCGTACAACGTCTTACAGCGGCGCAGATAAGTTGTCAGAAGCCGAGCGAGCTCGTGAGAGATTGGATTTTGAGGCTGCGGCGGAAACAATCACGAAAGAGAAATGGAATAAGAAAGATGGTCTTCAATCCATTCGGCAGAATATTGAGTTCTCTGGATATGGAGATGAGCATTTTGTATCAGGAGGACTGGTAGGAAATATTCTCTTATTTGGCTAGCTGAATATGTCATCATCATCATGAACTTATCATTTCTTTTGAAATATATGTTTTCACTAATGGCGTTTTATTTCAGACGCATGGATCTTCTCAAGATGAAGTGAAGTTGGCTGATAAAATTTTACCAAAGCGAGAAGAATTCCAGTGGCGGCCTTCGCCCCTACTGTGCAAACGCTTTGATATTGTTGATCCCTTCATGGGCAAGGTACTTCTTCCAGATTATGAAACTTTTTTTAATCATATTACCCGAATGTAGATTCTAATGTTCATTTTGAAGTTTTTGAAGTTTTTGAAGTGATATCTTTCTCCATGTTAGTGGATCGGGCTTCCCATTGAGAGGAATTTGTTTTACATGTTTTACTACTATGAATTAATGAGATTATAACGGATCTATTTCTCCTTATCCACATATGTTATTAGGGCTCATTCAGTTGCTTGAAATTACAACTCGCATTCTAAAAGTCAATGAAGTTTGTTAGGACCATTATTTGGTTAGATGTATTATAAATATACTTAATTTTAAACCTCTAAGATCTCTTATACTGGTTTCATTTTAATAAAAAAAAGAATAATCTGAAATTTTGATTTATCTAAAACATTTATTTTTAGGGTTATTTATAGGAACCTCCCTCCTACTTTGCATAATTACAGTGACCTACCCTCTACCTCTTAAAATTATCGAGACTTCCCCCTCTAAGTTTACACTGTTAGAGTGCATGTACCCAAAAAAATAACCCGCTAGAGAGGAGATATTAGTAATTTTAAAAAATAGATGAGAGGTCTCTATATTTATGCAAAGTCTGTTGCGACCCAAATACAAATCTCAGAATCAACTCACCTTATCAATACAGATTACAGAATAATAGTTGATGCCAAACTCAAGAAACAATCAAATTGAATTCACACAGAGAACTGTAAATTCGAATAGATCAATAGCAAGAACAGCTCAAATGTAACGCAAGATTTCAAGCATACACACAAACAATTGATCCTGAGAGGTAAGTGGTAACACCCTCTGAACAGATCAATGACACTTGCTCTTTAGAGACACTTAAGACAGAAGAGTTCAGATAACACTCAACAGTAATGACATGCCCCCAACCTCAGCCTCCGAGCCTTATTTATACAATAACAATTCAACAAAATTACAAAACTACCCCTTCCCGCCAGCAATTTATTTAAAGAGCCCTGCTCGTATTTTCTGCTCGCAGCAAGGCCTCCCTGATCATAGCTTCCTTGCCCTCAAGGAAGAAAGTCAGGATATTGCTGTTGAATCACGCCCAGGTCCTCCCACATGGCATCCTCAGGTGAACTATTGTCCCATCAAATAGAAGAAGTCGCGACCTTACCTTGTCGGGGAACCTCCTGCGCTTCAATACTTCCATAGGCTCTATCATCACATTACCATACTTATTTATCATGGATGGCAGCGGAATGTAATTGTCAGGAGCTTCTCCATGATGTTCTCGATCTGAGTTGGGAAATATGAAAGGTGTTGTGTATTTTGGCACTCTCCGATAATTCCAATTTATAAGACACTACCCCCACCCTTTCCAATACTCGAAAAGGTCCAAAGAACTTCGGTGCAAGCTTATGAAACCCACGGGGACGAAATCTTACTTGCTTTTAAGGTTGAAGACGAACATATGCCCAAGACCCCACCTTCAATTCTCTCTCTTCTCTTATTGTTAGCTAACACCTTCATTCTATTTTGCGCTTGTTGTAGATTAAATTTCAGAATAGAGATTACTTTTTCCCTAGCTACCAAGGATCGATCAACCTCTTCTACCATCGTCAAGCCGCGGCTCAGTTTGTGATGACTGATGAGAGTTCGGAAGAGCCTATCTCATCTAGGAGGGACCGGGTTCGATTCCCGGCCTCAACAATCCATCGATGCGGACAAGGGTTGGGGGTGTGCGGGCTGCGGCCCATGCGATCCGTTTAGGGACACCTTAGAATCGCAGAAAAAGTGCACTTTTTTGATCTCATCAAAGTCGTAGTGTAGTTTTATTGTAATTATTCCTTTTATCTACAATTACTGGTAACCAAATGTACTATTAGGTACATGTTATTCGACCACTCATAAATTACTCGTTGGACTAAGGCCTTCTCCTCGTTCATTTGTATTTTGAATTGATCAAGAGTTCTTGAATACTTATATAACGCTGTGAGAATATCCGAGTGATTTCTTGAATACTTAATTTAACGGCCCTGCAATCATTTTTTTTGTCCTTTTATGTTTCCAAAAGGTTCATGGTCTCGTTGTTCTTGCCTTCCATAAATGGTTTATTTTTATAAACAGCCGCCTCCAGCACCAAGACCAAGAAGCAAGATGGAGGCCCTCGCATTCACAACGGACTCTATTATGGATGCTAAGAATGAAGCAATTATCACCGGAAATCAGAAGTCGTCTTCCCCTGCTGCGAATAAAGACTCGTTGGCAAATTCCATCTCAGAGGCACAGGGGGACATGAAACTGGCAGAACAACCTAACACTGATCCGAGCACAAGTGTTGCGAGGCCCGTTGATCTGTACAAGGTGAACTTTTCCTGTATCTGTCGACATTCTTTTGATATTGAATCTCAAATGTTAGGGATTATCCTTTTTTATGTTAGGGATTACAGTTAGTATACAACATTAAAAATACATTTACTGGCATAAACTGCTAAATTTATTGTGATTATTCATATTCTTACTCGTTCACAATGTTTTTATCGTATATAAATTAATAGTGGAGTCGGAACTAATTTTGGGATTAGAATTAGTCACACAAATGCCATGCATGCTTTATTTTATAACATAATTAAGATGATTTTACAAAGGAGTCCAAAATTTGACATATAGTGAATGTCCTAAAGTCAAGATCCTGTTTGTTGCAGAATTTAGTTCACGTAACTTTTAATTGGCTGCAAATAAACATTTTTTATATAAAAGGGCAACCCGGTGCCCAAAGCATCCCCTGCGCAGCGAGGGTCCAGGGAAGGGTCCCATCACAGGGGCAAAATGTTGGCAAACCTTACCTTGCATTTTTGCAAGAGACTGCTTCTAGGACTCGAACCCCGTACCTCAACGTCACACGGCAGCACCTAAACCGATGCGCCAAAGCTCCCCTTCTCGTAAAAGAAATAATATGGTTTCATACATTAAGATTTACTTATCTATATATCGCTAGACGAAGAAGAAATTCCTAAGATTTTCACGCAAATATATTGTTTTCTAAAGGCATTTAGCAGAGTATTCATTAAGGTTATGTTTTTTTTTTGTTAATTAATTACTAGCAGTTGTGTGAGTGGCTCTTTGCTTTCTTCCCTTCTCTTGATATATCTTATTTCTCCTCTCTCATATTCATGTGATTCACACCTAATCTTCTCTTGATATCTCTTCCTTCTTTCTCTCTCCTGTGCACATGATCCTCGCTTGCTCTCTCTCCCTTTGTTGATCTCTCTTTTTTTTCTCTCTCTCTCTCTCTTCTATGCACTTGAAGATGGTAAAAAAGATATAAATAAGAATAAGAATGAAAAACCTCAATGTTGCACTATAAAAAAAGCTCTCTTTACTAATTGATGATGTTATAACTTATAAGGGCTAAAAATAGGCATCATACCCCAAATTATATAGGAATGGGTGTTATACCAGTAAATATAAAAGTGCGGTGTGCTGCTGTTACCGTAAAATTCCTTTTTTGGTGCGAGAGGTTCCTCATCTGATATGCTACTTGGTGCAGGCCATATTTTCGGATGATTCCGATGACGATGGTGATGATGAACTGAATTTCAGTTCAGCGGTTGAACCGGAGAAGGCGTCTAAAGGGGCAAACACGACTTTGAATCGCTTGATAGCAGGAGATTTCCTCGAGTCATTGGGTAAAGAGCTGGGTTTGGAAGTTCCCGAGGCTCCTTCGTTCTTGGACAAGGCTAACTCGACTCGGTTAGCGTCCTCGACTCATGCCAAACCCGCTCCAGCTCTTGAAACGGAGAATCACTTGAATGATAAGGAGGCCAGAATACACGAATCCAGAATACCTGAAACTGCAGGAGCCGGCAGTCCAATCAAAGCATGCAATTCCAGAACCGGAACTGCGAGCATTTTTTCTGGCGACCATATAAGAGATGCAGATAAAAAGGAGCGAAAACATAGTAGAAAACACAGGAGCAGGTCTAGGAATCGTCGGAGAGGGTCAGAGACCGACTCGTCGAGCGGCCGGGGATATCATGATCGTTCCAGATCCGAAAAGAAGGCTTCGGAGTCGAAGAGAGAACACAAAAGGCGGGTAGAAAAACACGAGAAGCGAAAGAAGAGCGCATCTTGCAGTCGATATTCGAGCTATGAAAGTGATTCGGAAGATGATGGCACAAGGAATGGGAAGTCGGGAGATAGAAGAAGACATTCTGGTGGTTCAAAATCAGGTGGTGGCAGAAAGCACCGTTAATTACTTGTTTGGGGTTTGAATTCTAAGATATAAACATTTGGGATTAGTATGCCTGAAGCTCAGCAGCTGTTAGTATACGCCATGGTATGCTCCCATTTTATTAGTTCCTTTTTGATATATATAGTATATATATAATAATGATTATAATTTAATGTTTCCTTTTTTCTTAGATTTTCAGACCTTGTTAGTGTATAATAAAACATGTATTTTGACATAGTTACTGAGCCATTGGTTGTCGTGGTGGTCGCAAATGCTGATGTACCACTGCCGTGATTGGTCGCGTAAGGCACGGAATCTGCGGTTTTGCACCCATTGTGTTTCGGGGGGGGGGGGGGGGGGGGGGGGGGGGGGGGGGGGGGCTGAGTGTGAATGACTTGGACCCAAAAATATCTGTGAGGCCTCCAAATGGTCACCGCGCTGCATTGGGATTCCGTGGAATCATGCAAAAGAATCCTCTGTTTGAAGTGAAATGAATTGTATCCATTTCACTGTCCAGATTTGTTTCTGTCGGATCCAACGGGTTCACTAATCTGACGTCGGTGTCCAATGCCCTACCTTGGATAGGTACATGCCACCTCTAAATTAGAGTGCACCTGCTCATCTGTAATCTATTCTACTTTAAGGCCGGCTTGAAGTAAAATGAGGTTGAAAATTGACTCCTGCTCAAATGAGTCTGTGTTTTGATTTCAAGCAGGCTCAAAATTACTATGACAGGTGAGATTCAAGAGATTGAGCGTGAGAAAATCCTGGACGAAGGATTTGGATCCCCTAGAGTTTGTACGAACAACTTCAGGGTGGAGTTCAATCCAACGCTCGAGATTTTTCGTTTTTTAAAATTATTTTTATTACTTTTTACTGTTCATTTTTTTGTCTGTTAACGTCTGGATTTATGTCGCCGTAGGATTAGCGAGATGAATCACTCTTGCGCGTTGGATTGAACTCCACCTGGACGAAGTTGGATTGATGAGAAATCACTTTTTACTTGTTACTTTTTGTCTTTTAACGCGTTGGATTCAACTCCACCCTGAAGTTCTCCGTACAAACTCCACGGGATCCGGATCCGACGAAGGAAGACGAGAAATCAAGTGATAGTTGCATCAACAGAGACATTGTAGCACAGAGTAGCGGCATGGAGGCTGAGAATCTCAAAAATCTAGAGATTGAAATATTATTTTGATGTGCGGGTTTTTAGCTTTTGAGCTCCTTTTGGACGAAAATTTTATCAGATTTTGGAGCAATCTTCAATAACCATCATAGCAGCCTTAGGCTCCGTTTGGCACAGTGTTGGCTGACGGTCATGAACATGGTGATTAAATTGTCATTCGTTAACGCCCACCTAAGGAACATCATCCACTTTTATTTTCAAATAGATGATATTTGTTGGGTGATCTTTGACGAATTACGGTTTAACCTATGCGTTTACGACCGCCATCACCGTGCCAAATGGAGCCTCATACTACTCATTGCTCGTGGGAGCTTCACAAACTTCGGGCCACTTCGTAAATTTTGGGCCATTTGGATACTGTTTAACGGCCATGGTTAGCGTTGATATATATTAGTGAATGCAAATTAATCGTTAATAGTTGATAAAAGTTTAACATTGATGTATTGATGATTAATAGAAGTTTGCTTTAATTTGTAATGTTAATAATTAATAATATTTCTTCATTGGTTTACTACTCATCCGCTTAAACAGAATGGAACATATTTGTTCATTTTGGTTCTCACGGTGGTCGATTCGATCCTGGATTCAAAATTTTCAGATTTGATTAATTGATTCCGCTTTTATATTCGGGTATCTAGAACTTACCTGAATGTATCAAAAATGTGAAATTCATTCAATATGAGCCTTCTAATTCAGACCAGAGTTAAATCTAAAAGCTTCACTCTTCCTACAATCAAGAGTCTCTTCAATATGAGATAGTGTTGTATTTTAAAAATAGTTCACAACGAGGGTTTATTTTTTCCTTTTGTTATTAGTATAAATTGAAAAAGATTATGTGAATTTTTTTTTTTTGCTAAGTTAGACATACAGTTGTTTGAATATATTATTTCTTTTATAAAAGATATTGTGCTTGCTATTTGCTTAAATGAACACAATGATTAATATTGTTTACTAAACACAAATTTATTAGAAAAAGATTATGATACATGAGAGAAACCAAGAATCAAATTGAAATTGAATCAAATTGAAATTGAATCGGAAACGAACGAAGTTTTTGTTGAGGTATATTTATATACGTGTTAATGAGCTCCTTAACGGGTCGGTTAGGATCCGATAGGAATCCAAACCCGTAGTCGGGGATTTAGGGTTTCGCCTATAAATACCCTAGCTAGGGGCAACGAGGAGACCATTCCAAACTTGATGGTCACGCGGATGCTTCGAGCACTCTAACATTTTCGAAGGTTTTTTCGTTTGCCCTAGCCGTGCTCCCGTGATCTAGCCGATCGGAGGATCGCTCTAGCCGCCGCCCTCGTGCGTTTTCTCCGTCTTGCGCCGCCCTCAATCGCGAAGTAGGAGCTTTCCCGTCGCCGATTGCAAATCGCAAGATCGCCGCCGTCATCACTGGTGGAGTTTTCCTGCCCTAGCCTGTCGCCGTCCGGATCTGCTGTCTGCTTCTCCCGTCACTGATCCAGATCGTGAAAAGGAAAAAAATTTCCGCCAGCGCTGCTTCTAAATCGTGAGCCTCTTCCGCCGCTGTGCAGAATTTGCAGTCCGACGACCTCTCGTTGAGAAGGAAGAAAGTGAATCACGTGTGTGCGCGAAGGAGTTTTCCTCGTCGCCGTATGTGCGTGAAGGAGGTCAGATCCAGTATTTTTTTTTTCCTGTGAGGAGAAAGACTCCACCGGTGGACACTTCTGCTTTGATCTCTTGTTGTCGTCAGAGGAGATTCTGCCATTTTTTGCTTTCTCACTCGCATGCTGCCACCACCAGTAAAAGGGAAAACGTGGTCCTTTTGTCTCTGTTGATGGACAAGCTCAGCTTCTGAGGGATTTAATCTCAATAATATTAATAAAAACCGAGAGGAAGATCTGATCTTTCTCCATTGATCAAAAGATTCTTTCATTTCAGATCTTGTAGATCTCTCGGAAATCACCATCTTTACAGAGAGCCGCCTAAGTTTAAAGTTTCCTACAGGAAATTTTATTTCAGCAAGATCAAGTCAAAATTGTTTGCTTAACAAGGGCCAATCAATTCATCCAGTCAGAGAGGAAGGAGCAAACAAATCTCTGGATTGGATCCGAAGATCACATCGTCTCGCTCAGGTGATTTCTTTCTAGTATTTTCTGCTTGTGATTTAGGTTACTAGTAGAATACTATCGTTTGGAAAGAGGCACGCAATGTCAAAGGCGTTCAATCACTCGTCTCCTGTGCCGATGATCAAATTGGAGAAATTCTCCAACGCCGAGTTCAGTGCCTGGAAGCGCAACACTCAGTTTGGCATGAAGTACCTGAACATCTTCTACACAGTACAGACTGTCTTTGAGGACGTCAAAGGAAGCGAAGATGAAGATCAGTGGGCCAACGACGAGGACTTCTGCAGAGACTACATCCTGAATTGCCTCTCCAACAGGCTTGCAGAGACGTACGGCAAGATGCAAAGGGCCAAAGAGATCTGGGAAGCTTTAGAAGAGCAATTCAAGGAGGAGGAGAACATATCCAAGACGCACCTGGTGGACAAGTTTATGACATTCACCTTCACTGAGGAAAGGGAAATTCTGCCACAGGTTGCTGAGTTCAAAAATCTGGTGGACAAGCTCAACAGTGAAAATATCCCTCTGCCAGATGGTTTTGTTGCAGGGGCAATTATTTTCAAATTGCCCTCGGCCTGGTATTCCTTCAAGACTGAGATGTACCGGAAGAAGACACAGGTGAAAGACCTCAAGCGCTTCATCTGCATTGAGGATGAGAACCGGACTAGGCACGCTATAGAGACGATCAGCAAGCAGTCCTCTACTGCTAACATGATCACTCACCCTAAGCGAAAGCCTAAGCCTGGGAAGACTCGCCCACCGACCAGTGCACCCGCAGTTGCTGCCACCAGCAAACAGATAAAGAAGAAATTCAAAGGCAAGTGCTACAACTGCAACAAGTGGGGTCACTGCGCTTCCGAGTGCAAGCAGCCCAAACGGGGCGAATCGAGCACACCAAGGACTGAAAATCAAGCCAACATGGTTCATCAGACTGCGCCTACCGACTTTGTTGCCATGGTCGGTAACGGGACGGCCAGTTCAGAGTGGTGGCTCGACTCAAGTGCTACCTGCCACGTCTGCAACAATCCAAAGCTTCTGGAAGATACAAAAGAGGTGGAAGAGACTGTTACTGTTGCAAATGGAGCTATAGCTGACGTGCTGAAGGTCGGCAACGCTACCCTGACTCTCTCCTCAGGTAAGACTCTAACTTTAAAAAATGTTAAATTAATATCGACATTAGCTGCTAATTTAATTTCGATTAGTCTGTTGTGCGATGCGGGTATGTCTTTTAACATTAGTGGTGGTCGAGTAACCCTTATGATTCACTCGCATTACTTTGGTTGCGCATATGTCATTAACGGGATGTATAGGCTGAGTCTAGCACACGAAGTAGTAAATCAGGTTAGCTCCAATTTGATAGATCCTAAGACTTTACATGCAAGACTAGGACACGTCAATTATAGAAAACTACTCCTGCTAGCTAGAACTCACAATATACCCCTCGACACAAAAACCAAATTTGAAAAATGTGAAATTTGTGCTCAAACTAAGATAACTAGAACACCTTTTAGTCAGGTTTCTAGGAGCACACAATTGCTAGAGTTAATACATTCCGATATTTGTGACTACAAAAGCTTTGCCACACGTGGAGGTCGGAAGTATCTGATAACTTTTATCGACGACTACTCTAGATTCAGTCACATTTATCTCCTTAAAACCAAAGATGAAGCTTTTGATAAATTTCGTATATTCAAAAATAGGGTTGAAAATCAACTTGACATGAAAATTAAAAGGCTAAGGAGTGATAGAGGAGGCGAATACGTCTCGGGGGAGTTCAGAGACTTTCTTGCCAGCAATGGCATAATTCCTGAAACGACTGCCCCGTATTCACCACAATCTAACGGTATCGCTGAGCGGAAAAATAGGACTTTAACAGAGATGTTGAATTCCATGTTGCTGACTGCCGGCATGTCTGCGGCCTATTGGGGTGAAGCCGTCCTCACGTCAAATCACATTCTTAATAAAGTTCCCCATGCTAAGTTGACTAAGACACCCTACGAGCTTTGGTTTAAGAGGCCTCCTAGATTTGACAATCTTAAGACCTGGGGCTGTATCGCTTATGTTAGGATACCAGACTCTAGAAGAGCAAAGATTGGACCCAGGACTAATACCTGCGTCTACCTAGGATGTGCAGATGATAGTGCTGCAGACAGGTTTCTGGATCTCTCCACAAATACTGTAATAGAATCTAGAGACGCTGTTTTCTTTGAGGATAAGTTCCTTAAGGACAAGAACCTGACTCTGCCAGGTCTGCCAGCCACTAGTACTGAGCCTTTAGTTGAGCCAGGACAACGTAACTCTGACACTGAGCCTGTAGACACGATTGGTTTAGATACCAGAAGGCTATCTAGTAGATAGAAAATGCCTAAAAGCTTCGGTACAGACTTTGTGACTTACCAAGTTGAAGCTGATCCATCCACTTATAAGGAAGCGATGCGATCTAGAGACTCTCTATTATGGAAAGAAGCTATAGACGAAGAGATGAACTCTCTTATGCAGAACAACACATGGACTTTGGTCGATTTGCCCAAAGGGGCTAAAACCATTGGAAATAAGTGGGTTCTGAGGAAGAAGCTAAATCCTGATGGGAGTATCG
Source organism: Platanthera zijinensis (assembly GCA_039513925.1). NCBI lineage: Eukaryota > Viridiplantae > Streptophyta > Magnoliopsida > Asparagales > Orchidaceae > Platanthera > Platanthera zijinensis. Next base: position 121,613,872 of record CM077098.1, read on the forward strand.
CAAAATACAAAGCACGTCTAGTTGCCAAAGGCTTCACTCAAGTGAGTGGTGTAGACTACTTTGATATATACTCACATGTATGTCACTATGCGACAATTAGGATTCTTCTCGCACTAGCATCTATTGAACACTTCACTGTTCATCAGATGGATGTCAAGACTGCATTTCTTAATGGAGATCTGACTGAGGAGATCTACATGCACCAGCCTGAAGGGTTCGTCATAGAAGGTCTAGAAACCAAGGTCTGTAAGTTGATTAAGTCACTATACGGATTGAAACAAGCACCTAAAATGTGGCATGAAAAATTTGACACCTGTGTAAAAGGCTTGGGTTTCAAATCCAGTCTATCAGATAAATGTCTGTACGTAAGAACAAGTGCAAATAAAGTAGCCATCATATGCTTGTATGTTGATGACATGCTAATTCTGGGCACTGATCAGTCTGAAGTGAAAGACGTGAAAGTTGCCTTGACGGCACAATTTAGCATGAAAGACCTAGGTGAGGTGAAAACCATCCTAGGAATGGAAGTGAACTTCACAAAAAAGGGTATTACCCTGAGTCAGAGTCACTACATTAAGAATCTACTGGAAAAGTGGGGTTATGATAAGAGCAAAAAGGCTGAGACTCCATACGATTATAACAATAGACTGAAACCGAATGAAGGTTCAGCTATTAGACAGTTGGACTACTCCAAACTCATAGGAAGTCTCATGTACGCTACTACTTGCACTAGACCTGACATAGCTTTTACGGTTGGCATGTTGAGTAGATTCACCAGTAACCCTGGGAAGGACCATGGACGCCTTAGACAGGCTAATGAGATACTTAAAGTATACTGAAAAGTTTGCTTTATGTTACAGTGGGCATCCTCCAGTGCTTGAAGGGTACTCTGACGCATCTTGGTGCTCGGAAATAGCTGATTGTCGATCCACTAGTGGTTTTGTGTTTACACTAGGAGGAGCTGCAGTAGCTTGGAAGTCTAAGAGGCAAACGTGCATTGCACTATCCTCTATGGAATCGGAACTCTATGCTCTTGCTTCAGCTGGAGAAGAAGCAGAGTGGATAAGAGATCTGATATTAGACATTCCAATGACGAGTCTAAAAATGAACTCTATTTCGATTTATTGTGACAATCAAGCCACCAAGACCATTGCTATAAATACGTTGTTCAATGGAAAGCGAAGGCAACTAAGGATGAAACAGGCCTGGTTGACCTATCTCACCAGTCAGGGGATAATCTCCCTATTGGACGTGAGATCAAAAGATAATGTAGCAGATGTCCTTACTAAGGGCTTATGTAAGGTTCTCACATCTAAAACATCGGGGGAGATGGGATTAACGTCCATTTAGGAGGACTTAATACCTAGCTTATGTTTTAAATCTAAGAACCGTTGTCTGCTTACATTCAAGCATCTACGTTGAGCACACTAAAGTATTTCAGATGTTATCTGATGAAAGCTAGAGGTGAGATAGTTGTCAGTCATTCCAAACTTGATGACTTACGTAATTATTCTTTGCCAAAGGCTGAATTGGGTATCATTCCAAAAAGGAATACTGAGGTTGCTGATATGTGTCCTGATATTATGATTATTAGTTATATCATTCCAAACTTGATGATATAATAGTCACAGCTTGTTGTATCATTCCAAACTTGATGATATAACACAATTGTGGAACGTCAATAATAATCTTAATAATCGAAGGAACATGGTTTGATTCTATGAAATCAATTAATCTAATTTTGTGTAAATTAGATAGAGATGCTGTTTTGAGATTCTTTCCTCCTAGTCAGAGTATTAAGTTCACCCGTTGTTAGAACTAATCACTTTATTTCTACAAGTGTTTGAATTCATAGAGATTTATCTCATGACATTCTTGTTGTAATTATTTGCAGGCAATATGGAGATTGGAGGAGAGACAGTTGATTTCGACCCAGATGATGATGATCTGCTGTTCGCCTAGATCAATTATCAGTTTGAGCTTTCCAGTTTCTTGCTTTATTTCATGTTTGGAATATTTGGTTTGAGTTTAGCATTTTGTTATCTAAAACTCATATTTATAATTCTGGAAAAACTCTTTTGTTTTGGTCATTATTAACTATTGATTAAGTAGCCCATTTTTCCTTGCTAACACTTATATACAATATAGGAGGAGATTGTTGAGGTATATTTATATACGTGTTAATGGGCTCCTTAACGGGTCGGTTAGGATCCGATTGGAATCCAAACCCGTAGTCGGGGATTTAGGGTTTCGCCTATAAATACCCTAGCTAGGGGCAACGAGGAGACCATTCCAAACTTGATGGTCACGCGGATGCTTCGAGCACTCTAACAGTTTTTAGGTTTGGATATGGTTCTTGAATCTTGATAGGGTCCTCATGAAAATTCCAGCCAATTTGGTCCAAGTGAAAGTGAGCTCAACTGGTCCAACGACACGCAGAGAACCGCATGCACCAGGAAGAACCAGACGAACGCGCCAGCACGCGAGCCTGCGCCGTGCCAGGCCGTGCGGCCTGCGCGCGCGCAGCAGGCCAGGCCGCGCCCGGCCAGCCCAAGCTGCCGCCCCTGCGCGGTCGGGCCCGGCCAGCCCGCACGACCCTCTGTTAGGCTCCCACGCGGCAGCATCCCGCGCTCCGTCGCCGGCCCCCGCCGCCGTCGGGCACCTCGCCGGGGGCGCCCGAACTTCCCGGGGGTAAGGAGGGGTACTTTCATCATTTAGGTAAAAATAGTGATCTGCGTGATCAAAATGAAGCAACGTCATTAGCCAGAACGAATCAATCCTCGACGCAATTACTGATGCGTCCCTCCAAAAAACTATAAATAGGCCCCCAAGCCTTTATTTCAAAGCAAGCAACTTCAGAGGCAAGAGAGAGAGCTCTGAGGTTTTCTGGCAAGAATCGTGAACTTAGGACGATTCTCCGCTCAGAAATTCGCTCCACCCTTCTCCTTACGACACGGACTTTTCACGCCTCAAGTGACGGCAACCTCCTTCGTGAGAGCGCTTCTATCCAGGCTCCGCATCACCGAGAGCACAATTTCCTAAAGCACCGAGGACTTAGAAGATTTTCCAGCCGGAACGCTCCGACCAAGGTTTCGTGAACTCGACACCGTCTCAAGGCCTGAGCGCTTCCATCGAGGCTCTGAGAACTTAGTTATTTTTCCTCATTTTTTTTTACTTGTAACGGAGTAGCGACCTGTCACCCTCCGAGATCAAATCTTAGGTAAATGCGGTCCAGCTCGACTCCGAGCAAATGCGGTCCAATTCTATGGACCGGAGAAAAGGTCGGGTGACCCGCAATAGTTTGAGGTTAGAGGTTACACGAGCTTTTCTTTAAGAGACTCCCAAACATAATTAGACCTAAGATCTCGGGTTGGATAGCCTATATTAGGGTTTCCGACCCAAGAAGATGTATGATTAAACCTAGGACCAACACATGTGTCTACCTAGGTTGTGCTGAGGATAGTGTTGTAGATAGATTTTTAGATACTTCCAATAATATAATTATAGAATCTATGAATGTTGTGTTTTTTGAAAATAAATTTCTTAAAAATAAAAACATGTCACTCTTAGGTATGCAAACAACTGTTGCTAAGGAAGATCCTGAATCAGTACCGAGCACTTCTTATTTAGCTTCAGTAGACAACAGTGACCTAGAGTTTTTGAGGACTGCTGTGAGAGAGGGAACTCCCAGAATCTTTAGTAGTGATTTTATCACTTATCACGTTGAGGCTAATCCATTTACCTATTAGGAATCGAGGAGATCAAGTGATTCACCACTCTGGAAAGAAGTCATTGATGAAGAGATGAACTCTCTACTTCAAAACAACATCTGGATGTTGGTTGATAAGCCAAAGGGACTAAAACTATATGTGTAAGTGAGTTCTGGAAATGAAATTAAAGTTTGATGGTAGCGTAGCTAAGCATAAAGCACGTGCACGTCTTGTGCTAAAGGTTTCACACAAGTTAGTGAAATAGATTATTTTGATGTATACTCACCCGTGTGTCACCTAGCAACCATTAGGATTTTTCTTGTCATTGTATCTATTGAGACTTTATTGTTCATCAAATGGATGTTAAGACTGCGTTTTTAAACAAAGATCTGATCGAAGAGATATACATGAGTCAACTTGAATGTTTCATTGTAGAAGGTCACACAAATAAGGTCTGTATAACTTCATTTGCCATTAATTAAGGGCGTTTATATTGACAACTCATCTTTAACTATTGACAGTCTCTAAAAAGTCAAAATAAACTTAAAACTCCTCTTTCTCTCCCTTTAATGACAGTCTGCTCCATATTTTCACCCCTCTTTCATGTATGACACCGCATTCCTCTACCCCCGACTCCATCAACAGTTCTCCCGCCGCTGATCGTCGTTCGTCGCTAGAGAAGACGCCAGAGAAGGTATTGTGTGATCTCCTTGGTTCCAGGGCCGCCTCCGTCACGCCATCTCCTTCCACCGCCATCATGGGCGGACCTACCTTGGGGCGAGTGTGGATGTAACGATCCCGTGATTCAAAAGTAGAAAGGTGAACTGTGAAGGACAAGGAGTTGGCTGGAGGTGAGGAAAGAGGAGAAAGACGAAGGCCTAGGCGGTGGCCGGAGGAGAGGGAGACGATGAGACAGGGATAAAAGAGGAATTCTTAACCATTTCATAAATCTCATAAAAAAAATTAATTACAGCCATAACAAGCTATTTATAGTAATTATTACATAAGACCGTTAATTACAACGGTTTAATACTTTTGAAATGTTCCTAACGGCTAGAAGATCTGCATCGTTGCTGGCATCCTGTGGCTCACGTTCCTAATTGGTTGATGGTTTATTGTGCCCCCTTGATCCGGTCAATGATGAATCTCATTCGTTGGAGTTGCTTTTGTCTCTCCCTGCTGACCAGCTGTCATTCAGTGTAAAACGTACAACCGGCTTTTATGCTGTCATCAATCCTGGCCACTTGATAATGATGAAGAAACTGAGACCGTTGGATTTCTCTTTTAACCCTAATAGTGGATAAATCGCAAATCGAGCTAAGTGCCATCAGTTCCTCCCTCCGACTCGACTTCCTAGACAGTGAGATGAGGCTGCGGCATGGTTGTTGCATTACTGACTTCGGTGAAAAGGGGGATGGATGAAGCCCTTCGAGCAGATGGGAGTCCTCAGATTCTTCTTATTAACCTTCGGGTCCTGCTTGTCCTGCTCTGTTTCTTTTGCTCAGACTGCGGCACAGAATTAGCTTACCGGACGGCTGCCGATGCCGGCGAGGGCTGATTTCGCCGGGTACTGGTTGGGATTTGGGTGTGGAGGATGGGTTGAGGGCTACGGTCGATGGCGATGGGGACTGCGATTTGTTCGAAGGGGAGTGAGTTTGGGATGAAAGCATCTGACCGCCACATCAGGAATTGTCTTCTTCGTTGTCAGGTGTGCGGATAATAAAATATATGATAACGGTTGTGTATATAGAGAAATTCCTATCGCGGGTGTGCGTATAACGAAATTCTCATCATGAGTGTGTGTATTGCGAAATTTTCATCATGATTGTCAGTATAGCGAAATTCTCATCGTGAGTGTGCATATAACGAAATAGCACAACATCAGTATGTGTTTATCGAAATTCTCATCATTAGTGTGCGTAGAGCGAAATATCGTATCATAAGTGTGCACAAGCGAAACACCCCATCATAAGTATGCGCATAACAAAATATAGGGTTATGGGTGTGCAGATAGCTGGGTTCCTAGGCGCTTAATTACTAAAATGCGCCCACAAAATCTATAAAAAGGGCTCATGAACTCACCTTGTTTTTTGTCTGAGAGAGCTCCAGAAGATTCTTTCGATGACCACCCTTTGTGCTTAAAGATTTCGTCAAAGATCTTTGATGACTTCGAAGTTCGCTTGAAGATTCCCCACGAGCGCTTAAAGATCTCCTTTAGTTCCTAACATGTGTTTTCGGGAACCAGAGATCCATTTCTGCTCCAGACTCTGTCGCTCGGGTTCGGAGCACTAGTTGTTGCCCCCGCCATTCCAGAATGCTTTTGAGCACACTACTCCCGACTCAGTCGCTCGAGTCTAGAACACACGCTGATGCTTCTGCTATTCTAGATTGCTTCTGAGCACACTACTCCCGACTTCACCACTCGGCTCCTAACCACCAGTTGTTGCTCCTTCTATTCCAGATTGCTTCAGAGATCATTACTCCCGACTCCTAACCACCCGTTGCTAGTTGTGCGTGTCCACGCGCTGGCCGGGTGCTCGTGCGCGGGTTCGGTTCTTCTTTGAGGATCCTGGGGCTTGCGGCTTTGATGGGCATAATCGTCCGATCGAGCACATGCGTACTTGGTAAGCGTCTTGGCGGTTTGATTTAGAAATTTAAAGAGGGAGTCAGGACCCATCAATTATATTATAATTATAAAATTATATTTGAGAATTTTGAATGTTTGTCAATTTTTTTTCTTTTTAATATTTTAAAATTATACGTAAGAAAAGAACATCTTTTTTTGGTCAAACTAATTTACCACTTATTTATTACAGATTTTATATTATTTATAATTGAATTTATTTATACAATATATATGCAAAACTCAAAAAAGCATTTTGTTAAACCTTCATCTTTTCAATATTAGGACTTCTTTATTGTTACATTTGCAGCTTTTTATAATTTATTTAATTTGTGTGTTTTTATTTAATTTTAAGAACACCGAGACCAGGCCTGCCCGGTGCCCTGTCCTGCCCAGTTTGAACACGAAGACTGTTACGTATATAATAGTATAGATAGATGTGATCATGCAAAGCACGGTTCAAAATATAAGACAGCTGTGCCACTGTTATCCTTAATTTATATAGAAATATAAATGCAGGTGATGAGTTTCATGGGTAAAATTAAGGCTCCGTTTGGAGGGATTTATTTTCACCGGTCAAGCGGTTACGACCGCATGAATCAGACTTTAATTATGACTCGAGTCATGCGGTCGTAACCGCTTGACCCGAGAAAATAAGCCCCCCCAAACGCAGCCTAACTCTCCCACTTCCTTTGTCTCTGACTTTTTAAACACAAACTATTTATTTATCTAATTATGGGTGATAGGCATGAGACTCTATCCCCCCGATCAATCGTGATAGTATTCCAATCGCGACAGTACATGGTACGGGCCTCAATGCCCTGCACGACAGTACTTCGGTCATGATATTGTCCCAATGTGACGACGCTCCCGTCACTCGCAAACCCCCGAATGCCTTATTTCACCCGTCGCTCGTTTTTTCCTATGCATGAGGGTTGGCGAGCGTTGATGAGAGCATATTTTTTATTGTGTGTGAGAGATTTTACCTATTTGAGAGGACATTTTTTAAATATATGAAAAACTCATAAAATTTTAAAAAAAATAAAATTCTTTTTTTTAATAAAGAGGGATAAAATCAAAAATAAAATGTTTTAAGGAAAAGGTGTTTTTTTCTAGATAAAGCAACTCCGTCCAGCTCTTACATTAGAATAGAAAACTCTGTTTTTATAATGTAATAACTACGCCTTGTAAGTTGTAACCCTGCATCACTGGCGCATTATATTTTATTTCTCCGGAATGTCACGTTGACATGCTACCTGTTTTTAAAGTTTTTTTTCTCCATTATTCATGGAACGAACCTCACTTTTGGCTCGGGATGTTCACGGCCGCTAATTTATCGGCAACGTTAAGCTCTATTTGGCTCGTGATGCTCACTTAAAAGAGAAGTTTCTTGCGGAACAAAAAGAAAAGCACAAAAACATAGAAACAGGAGAGACACAAATTCTAGGCTGAAACCACGGTCCACCCCCTTCTTCCTCTCGTTTCTCGCTTAGCGAAGTCACAAATTCTAGGCTGAAAAAGAGCTAAGCGTCGAGCTCGACCAGCGAAAGACTGTGACGATTGTTCAGTACTTCCAAAGAACAGTCAAGAACTCAGGCTCCACAAACGAACACCACTGTGATCGTGATTGCCTCCTCACTCCCCAGTGTGAATTTCCATGGGAAATTCCTTGACGGGGCACATCAGCTCGGCGGCAGCAGCCCGGTCGTGCCAAACAAGGCCCTAACTAATGACTATGGTAATATTTTGGCTCAAAATGTCACTTTGCATGTAACATTTTTACTTAAAACGCGATCAAAGGAATTTAACGTTGTGTTCAAAGTCGTCACCGCTCACCCAAACAGAAATCACTAGTGGTTTGAGAATTGAGGTAATCTTCAGTCGCAATCACTGAACAATTGCTCGAGCACAATTGTCATCTGAGCTTGACATATCCCACACAACCCTTCTGTTTATAGAGAAGCATTTAATGAACCATTTATATTTTAAATCAGCTTATAATTAAACACAAAATTCACATATTTTCTATTCTCACGCAGTCCCCCATTCACGAAAATCTGATATTTTATTTAATGCAAATCTGATATTTTATTTAATGCGATAGTTATTTTCTTAATTATTGTTTGTCGTACTCTTTTATTTTTTTTCGCTTTGCTTGGATGAATTTGATCAAAATGGGCATCATGTTATATGCAAACCGACAAAAAAATCTCTTTAAAGATTTATTTCTTATAGCCTACAAAAATGTTAGGTGCAACCCAACTTCAAACTTCTTTGACCAGCCGCAGGTCTGGTCAGCCAACCGCAACGTGCTTGTCAGCCTCAATGCCACCGTCCTCTTCTCCACCGACCAATGCCCCCGGCCATGGGGCAATATCTTAATCATGTCATGTTCCGGAAATCTCTTGATCCTCAACCCCGTAAGAAGAGACTTTTGGGTCTCCATCGACAACCCCACAGAATCGTTGTTGTTAGGGAGAGCTTGAAGGAAGGAAATAGGCTTTTGTTGATTCGTCGCATCCCCGGTTTTATTTCACGCATTGATTTTCAAACGCCCCAAACAAATCGGAATTCGCAGCGTTTTAAAACTATTCTAGTTTAATGGACAATGCTCATGCCCTCAAGCGGCTAATGGACATTCTAGTTTCTTCAAGCCCATTAATGCAACCAACTTTTGCTACACATTAAAACTATTTAATTTTTTAATCTAAGAAGTTGGTATGCACATAATTTTTTTGGCGATTGTTATTAGCACTACAGTTTTGGTAAATCGCACATTGTTTTCTCCTAATTCCTCGTGCTTTTTGAAAATACGCCTTTTACATGCATTTTTAGGAAAAGTGTTCAACACGAAAGTTGTAGATTTTGTCGAGATCTACAACTTTCGTGTTGAACATTTTTCCTAAAAATGCATGTACAATACGTACTTTGGAAAATACACCCAGATCTCGTGCTTTTTGAAAATACGTCTTGTACATGCATTTTTAGGAAAAGTGTTCTACATGAAAATTGTAGATTTTGTCGAGATCTACAACTTTCGTGTTGAACATTTTTCCTAAAAATGCATGTAAAAGGCGCGAGAAATTAGAAGAAAATAATGTGCGACTAGCCAAAACTGTAGTGCTAATAACAATCGCCATTTTTTTTGGTTTATACAACAAAATTAGTTTGCATATATAATTACTTAAAAATATATGTTTGACAGGACAATGATTATGATGGTTGGCAAGAAGAAAAAAAACTAGTTTTGAGAATAAGAGTGAACAGAGTTCCTTTGGTGAGGTCGGACATTCTCGAACAACAGTTCATAGCTATCGCATTCACCATTACCACCGCCACGTCAAATGGACCCTTATGTGACCAAAATCAAAAGAATTGGAGGAAAAAAAGAAAACAGGAATACAAGTTAATGAATAGTAATCTAGAGGCTGATTTGATTGATAAGCGGAATCAGCCAGCGGAGAGAGTTCAGAGAGTGCGTGCACTGGCTGTCTCCTGGCCTCCGGCGGAAGAAGCCAAACGCTTCTCCAATGACTTGGCCGTTTGGGGCGGCGGCAACAATTTTGAACCGGCGTTGTTCCTCATGCCAAATACTTCTCTGCTGCACGAAACATTTTAGGCGAAACAATGGTAACTTTTTCGATTCCTAGGTAAACAGAATATTTTTCAAAAAACTATATATTTGACGAAAATTATTAGGTACGTATACGCAACTAATTTTAGGTGCGATACGGTTGTATTTAGGACATTAAATTTTGATTTATCTTGATTTCAACGGCTTCGATACGGTTGTATCTAAGCTGTTGTACATCCGATTGTATTGAGATCAAATAACGGCTGTATCTCAGCCGTTGGAATCCAAATCCAACGACAGTGATCGTATCCCACCTAAAAATAGGTGCAAATACGTACCTAAAACAGACTCTTTTATTTGATGCAATTCATAGTTCCAACTGCCAACAACTGGAATAAATAGCATCAAATCATGATCTTGTCAACAGTCAGTCCCAGGTCTGTGTAAAGTCACAAAAAATGGGATCTATATACACTAAAATAATTTATTTTATACACAAAAAAACCAAAAAAAAGTGTGAAAAATGGCCAAATAATTTATTTTATCTTGTGTGGGACCCACTTTTATGATTTTTAGGTGTATTTTAGATGTGTGTAATTCCAACCTTACAACTTACCATATGCTCTGTCATGACAAGCTTGTGTTTCTAGCTAGTGGAACTCTCCAGGAGAAGACTGAAGAGCTTGTTCTAAAGGAGAAATTTAACAGTTCGGCACTCGGGATCTCTGGAGTTCGTACGGAGAACTCCAGGGTTGAGTTTGATCTTGTGGCGAGATGAATCCAGACGGTAAAAGACAAAAAAAATGAACAGTAAAAATATTGAAAAAAAAAGGAGAATTCTCTCGAACTCCACCCTGAAATTGTCCCTACAATCCAAATCCTCGGCACTCCCGGACCACTCAACTGGCGCCACATGTCATATATTTTATCAAATATATTTTTTCCAGCGTTAAGAGTTTTTGGAGAAAAAAAACGCAGAAACAAAGATGCAAAACCGAAGTGCAGAGTGCAGAGGGATGCTTGATAAGTCCCAACCATTTCCCGCCGAGAAGAACTCGTTGACCATTTTGACCCCGCCTCTGTTGCCGAATTTCCTTTCCTGCCCCTCTCTCTCCGAGCTCCTCAACTTGTAACATTATAAGTAAGACCCCGTCATCGTCCTCGGCGCAGAAGAGAAGAGCTTCTCCCCATGAGGTATTATTATTCCACCCCACTCCTTCACCCCAAGCATTCAACCAGGTCAACCTCTAATCGTCATCTCCTTCTGAAGCCGAACAAAAAGTCATTTTGTCTCCAATGAAAGCTTCAAATACGAAGTTCCTATTTCCTCTTCCCTTCTATTCTCTTCTCCGAATTTCCTGATATCTCACGGATTTCCTGAAAACTTGAAGCTCGAGATTTACCGGAAACAGAGATGGCCGGCGGAAGGAGAAGAAAGCTTCATCTCAGCAGCCTATTCGGCTTCAGATGCGGTAAATCTTCGCTCCAAGATGAACTCCAGCAGATTGGAGGGCCTGGATTCTCTCGAGTGGTCTTCGCCAATGAACCGGATTGCCCGGAGGCCATCAATCTCAATTACGGCCCGAACTACGTTTCCACCACCAAGTATAATCTGGCGACATTTTTGCCCAAGTCTTTGTTCGAGCAATTCAGAAGGGTTGCCAATTTTTATTTTCTCGTCTCCGCCTGTCTGGCGTTCACTCCTCTGTCTCCCTACAGTGCTGTGAGTTCGATTCTGCCTCTGGTTATTGTGATTGGAGCGACTATGGCGAAGGAAGCCATTGAAGACTGGCACAGGTTCCAACAGGTTCGTTCGTCTTCCTCCTCCTCTTATGCGAAATTGATTTTGTATAAGTTGCAATAAATTTAGGGCTTTTATTGTGGTTATGATTCGTTTCAGTTTACAATCTATCTTTCCAGGACACTGAAATGAACAACAGGAAGGTTAAATTACACAACGGTCATGGAAGTTTTCGGAATACGGAATGGAAAAAACTGAGAGTAGGCGACGTGGTTATGGTGAAAAAGGATGAGTTCTTCCCGGCTGATCTTATACTGCTGTCCTCCAGCTACGAAGAGGCAATCTGCTACGTTGAGACCACGAATCTCGACGGAGAAACCAACTTGAAGCTGAAACAGGCTCTGGAGGCAACTTCCAACTTTCACAACAATTCCAGCTTTCAAAAGTTCAAATCGAGAATAAAATGCGAAGATCCGAATGCGAACCTCTACACATTCGTCGGAAACATGGAGCTCGAAGGCCGGCAGCATCCCCTCTCGCCGCAGCAGCTTCTTCTCCGGGACTCCAAACTGAGAAACACTGACTATGTTTACGGCGTTGTGGTGTTCACCGGCCGGGATACAAAAGTCATGCAGAATTCCACGGAGCCGCCCTCAAAGAGGAGCAAAATTGAAAGGAAAATGGATAAGCTCATATACCTTTTAATGGCTTCCCTAGTTTTCATCGCCGGAATCGGATCGGTGGTGTTCGGAATCAAAACTGATGATGACATGGTTGACGGCCGGATGACGAGTTGGTATCTCCGTCCCGACGATACCGATGTCTTCTATGATCCAAGAAGAGCGCCTCTTGCGGCGATCTTCCATTTCCTGACGGCGATGATGCTTTACGGCTACTTCATCCCCATCTCTCTCTACGTTTCGATCGAAATCGTCAAAGTTCTGCAGACGGTTTTCATCAATCAAGACATACAAATGTATCACGAAGAATCGGACAAGCCCGCCCACGCCCGCACTTCTAATTTGAACGAGGAATTGGGTCAAGTCGACACAATCCTCTCCGATAAGACCGGAACCCTAACCTGCAACTCAATGGAGTTCATTAAGTGCACTATCGCCGGCGTTTCTTATGGCCGGGGGGTTACGGAAGTTGAGAGGGCAATGGCGAAGAGAACAGGCTCCCCTTTGATTTCAATACAGGAGAGCGGAGGAGAAGGGGATTCTGTCCGCAAGAGTTCAGTTAAGGGATTCAACTTTAGCGACGATCGGATCATGAACGGGAACTGGGTTAATGAGCGGCATTCAGATGTGGCGCAGAAGTTTTTCCGGCTGCTGGCGATCTGCCACACTGCTATACCTGAGGTGAACGAAGCCTTGGAAAATATAACGTATGAGGCTGAATCGCCGGACGAGGCCGCCTTTGTGATTGCGGCGAGGGAGATAGGGTTTCAGTTCTACAAGAGAACGCAGGCATCAATCTTTTTATATGAGCTGGATCCCTTCACTGGAACCAAAGTTGAAAGGTGAGGAACAAGAACAACCCTTAAAATTCTAAGGCCATTTGCTAATACTTCTTTAGCTCTAATTTTGCATAATTACAATGACCTCCCTTCTATCCTTCAAAATTACCGAATTATCCTGGCTAAATTTAGATTGTTAATATATGTTTCAAGAAGAATCCCTGAGGGGTTTTCAATTTTTTTTTGAGGTTGATATTCGCAGATCACGAATGGCTATTCGCATCCCATCAATAAATAACTTTTACTCGTTTTTTTAAGCTTCCTAAACTTAATAAGTGTAGACCCAATGCCCCCACCCTCATTCGTGCGTACGCGCCTCCTTCTCCGATCTCGCTCACGCGTCCAAACGCTCGTCGTTCCTCCATGCTGCACACCTTGAACATTCAGCAGCGTGTCCCTACTACCTCTGCTCACATTCACCACAAGAAAATACCAAATGGCTATATAGAGAGTACTGGAGAACCTATCGAGATTCTTAGGCTTTTTTGGGGCATTGTTTTCATTTGGATCCATTCTCCTCTTCAAATTGAACTTTTTAAAAGTGATAATGCAGCTCCAAGGGTCAAGTTCAAAAGGAAGCCATTAGTCAGGTTTGAAATCGGAATGGAATCAACATGATTCCCCAAACAGCGTCATCGATCCAGTTTACTCCGGTTTGAAATCCGAATGGAGCCAAAACGGTACCCCAAATAGAGCCATAATGGAGGATTTGGGCATAGGCAAAGAGAGATTTTCGACCAGCGAGCTCCCATTACTCGCTAGTCAAGGAGTTTCGGGATTTGTTTAAATTGGGAAGGAACTTTCGGTGCATCCATAGTTCAGCTACGAGCATGTCCCTCCATTGAAAGAAATTAATGGACGTAGATGATTAAGAAATCAGTAGAAGGAAGCAACATTCAAAACACTATCAATTTTCAGCGGCGTAAACGGGATGAAAATTAACAAGCACTTAGCGGAAGAATTGGTATCCTCTGAATTTGATTCAAAAATGCATCTTAAACGACTTGAACTCGTGCTCACAATATCTTCACTTCACTTTACTTCACGCCGAAACTTTTTTTGCTCCATTGTAGGAGGAGAAATGAAATGTAGACCTATGGGAGAGAAGCATGGAAACTTGAAAACCACATTTTAGTTATTCTGAATGTGAAAATTCGCTACTTTACAAAAAGACATAAAAATAGTTTTTGACGCAAGAAATTTTCCCACCACCAGAAACTTTTAACATAAGCAAATTTTTCACCGCCAGAAATCAAACACCTCCAAAACAGCGGTGATGGTGGGAAAATAATTCTTTCCACCACGACCACAATCCCAAATAGAGCCTTACAAGTGAACTTCTGATGTCCCTATAATTATGTAAAATTAGATGACACTTTTAGTAATATAATATCAGATGATGCTATTTGAAGCAGTCCAGTTCATAACAAACACTAATTGATTCATGTTTCATAATCTGCTTTCAGGTCATACAATCTCTTGAACATCTTAGAGTTCAACAGTACCAGGAAAAGAATGTCTGTGATTGTTCAAAGCCCGGAGGGGAAGCTGCTGCTGCTCACAAAAGGCGCCGACAGGTTTGCGGCGAGCACAAAATATCAAATTATGCTTCTTCGAGAATTTTTTTTTTCTTATTTTGTTTTCTATGACCTTGAGCAGTATAATGTTTGAGAGGCTAGCCAGGGATGGAAGGGACTTTGAAGAGAAGACCAGGAAGTATATTAATGAGTACGCTGATGCCGGTCTGCGAACATTGGTTCTTGCTTACCGTGAGCTGGATGAAGACGAGTATCAGAGATTCAGCAAGGAATTTGTGGAGGCGAAGAATTCGGTTAGCTGCGACAGGGAAGACAAAATTGACGAGGTTTCTGAGACGATTGAGAACAATCTGATCCTTCTTGGTGCCACGGCTGTTGAAGATAAGTTGCAGAATGGGGTGAGTGATTTAAAACTTTGACTGAAACTTTGGCTTCATTTGTTTTGGCTGTTTCCTTTGAAAAGGAGCTGTTAGAAATAGAGTTTGAAAAAGTTGTTGTATGTCGAAAATGGGGTTTGCAGTAAAAAACTGTTCCGCACTTCCGCCTCAAGTGGGCGAGGAAAAGAAATTCCGGTTGGGCTTCATTTCCCACCAGAGAGGAGGACCTCTATTTACCATCGGGCTCCATTTGCCACCGGAATAGAGCCCTACTGGGTGCCCTTAACAGGTCCTCAAGAAAAAAATTTGTAATTCAAAAAGTAGAGTTTATGTCCCTCCATATTATGCACTTAGAGAAGTTACTGCAAATTCTACGTGAAAACTAATTGTATATCTCTTATTTGTTATCCAGGTACCTGAATGCATTGACAAATTAGCCCAGGCTGGAATCAAGATATGGGTTCTAACTGGTGACAAGATGGAGACTGCTATCAACATCGGGTATGCATTTTGGCGCAAACTTCGGATTTGAATTTAAGTGCATTTTGTAAGTCATTTAGGCTCCGTTTGGGATGACTTATTTTCACCGGTCAAGACGTTACGACCGCATGAAACACCGGACCTTAATTTTGACCCGATTCATCCGATCGTAACCGCTTGACCGGTAAAAATAAGTCCTTCCAAACATAGCCTTAAACCAGCCCTAACAACATTAAATTCTGCAGATTTGCCTGCAGCCTTCTGAGACAGGGAATGAAGCAGATCATAATCACATTGGACTCTCCAGATATTGTCATGTTGGACAAACAAGGGAACAAGGATGCTGTTGCCAAGGTACAATGCGTATTTTTTTCTGAATTAGGTGCCGTTTGGCGTGGCGGCGGCGGTCGTAAACGCAGTGGCTATGAGCTGTATTTCGTGAACGTCTGGCCTCTCCCATGGAACGTCATCCACTTTTATGTTCAAAATTAGTTTTGTTTTTTTGGTGCTGGTCATGACCATTGTCTTTGCCAAACATCCATTCTATGACGGTGGTGTTTTTGTCCAAACTCATTAGAACAAAAATGATGCACCAAACCGAGCCTTAATCTTCTTCTATTCACCATTGGAATTGTTTTGGTTTAGTAGGCTTTCGGGGCATGAATGCTAATCTTCTTCTGTTCACTTAGGCATATGATTAGACATTCATTAGTCCTCTCAGACACACACACATAGGTATAATTACCAAAAAATCTTCTGGAAGAATTACAGGTTGCACCTCTCTTACTTTTGAAAGTATAAAAACCTCCTTTGTAAGTTTACATGTCATAACATCAAAAACCTCCTCTTTGGAGTAAATTTTCAAGGGTGTCTTTTTATGCATGGATGTTGATGAGGTTCCCCCTGAAATTTCTAAAGTAAAACCGACAAGACACGGATCGAGTACGTGTGAGCCTGATCGGACCGATTACACGCATCGAAGTCGCAAGCCCTGGAATCCCTCGAGGAGGAAGACGGACCCGCACACGGAAGGGCTGCGCAAGTGAGCCCGGCCTGCGCGCGGGACAGCGCGCACACGGTCGTGCCCCGCGCGGCCTGCGAGCGCGTGTGTCCTGCATGCGCGCACGACACGCACGCGGCAAGCCCGCGCGATCGCACCCTGCGCAGCCAGTCCACGCGACTGCAAGGCCGCGCCCCCCGCACGGTCGCACCCCACGCAGTCGCTCCCCGTGCGGGCGAACAACGCCCGCGCACGCCGGCGCCCACCGCTGTCGCCGACGACCCCCGTCGTCTCCGGCCTCCTCCACCGCCGCCGCCTCCGGGCACCTTGCTTGGACCGCCCGAACTGCTCGGGGGGTACTCACGTCATTTCGCTAAATTTGGTAATTCAGGTGACCGAAACGGAACGACTTCATCCGCCAACACAAATTATTTTCTGACGCAATTACCACTATGACCCCCCAGAAAACTATAAATAGGCCCACAGGCCTTCATTTGAAGACAAACAATTCCAGAGGCAAGAGAGAGCTCTGAGGTTTTCCGGCGAGATCGTGGACTTAGGCCGATTCTCCGCTTAGGAATTTGCTTCGCTTCTCTCCTTGTGCTAAGGTTTCAACAAGCTTCAAAACACGTCAACCACCTTCGCAAGAGCATCAAGTCTCCACTTCAACGAAAGCGCTCCCTCTAAAAGCTTCGTGGAGTTAGAGAATTTTCCAGCTGCAACGCTCCCACCAAGGTTCCGTAAACTCAGCATTATTCCAAGGTCGGAGCGCTTCCATCGAGGCTCTAATGACTCAGCCGTTTTTTCCTCATTTATGTGCTTTGCACTTGCAACAGAGTAGCGGTCTTTAAGAAAATAGTGGATTTTGGCTTAACACAGATCCAGTCACGTGGTTTTTCACCTTTTCTGGGTTTTTCACGTCAAAAACTTCTTGTCATTTGTTGCGGCTTACTTTGACTGTTTGCGCACTCGGTCCGATTCTTAGCTAAGACGGTCCGATTTCTCCGGACCGGGAAAAAACCCCGCTACAGATGTTATGAAATGTAAATTTACATGAGAGGTTTTGTACTTTCAAAAGTAAGAGAGGCACAACCTGTAATTTACCAATGGTAAATGACATATATATACGTTATTAATAACATGCGCAAAATACTCCCCTGGGGTGACACAGGACGAATCTATAGGCGGCGGAAAATCGGTACTTAAACCTACAGTAGAAATTAAAATAAACAGGGACTAATTCTGGGCAGCAGGGTGGGCTGGATTTGGGGGGCTGGGAGGTGGCGGCAAGGGGGAATTGGAGGGGGGAAAGTGGCCTGAGGTTAGGGCAAACCTTGAGGAGGGAGATATGCACCTAGGAGTCGTCACTTAGGTTTCCACGGAGTCGGCATCGTGACGGGATCGCGGGAATCCGGGAATGTTCTTCTCCAAATTCTGCAATATCTCTAATCAGCACATACATGATCTATTTATAATAAAGATGGGGTTTGGGCATCCCACCATCGATGACTAGGATTGACTGGAGGTGGGGCCACCTAATGCATCAAAATAATTTCAAACATAACAAACTAATATATGGAATCGATTCGCAACGCGAATCCGGGCGCATCCGCGGAGTCCAAACATCGATCCGAGCACGCTATATATGGAAAGTCGTCAATCGGTCCCGAATGGGCCCAAAACTCGTCCTTCACTGCAGGTGCTCGTCTCTGCTCCGCATCATGGGGTAGAGCTCCAAGGGGATATTTTTGTGCATGCATGTTATGAAATTTAAACTTAGAGGAGAATTTTTGTAATTATAAAAGATAGAAGGGTGCAATCTGTAATTTCACAAACTTATAGGGGAAATCTCTTACGTATATAAAAGTTACACAATCAAGAACGAACAAAGGATTTCATTAATTGAAAAGAGCACAGATACAATCCAGAGCAAGCTACGGCCAAGCTCAAGAAGGCTGGATCCTCCAGGAACCTCCTCTCCAAAGAGAGCCCAAAATAACTAGAACATTCAAGATCCCTTAATACCTAAACTCATCCCCCTTATATAGATGAGGAAGGGCAATCATGCAAGGAATACAAAATGATTTAAGTAATTAATTAATCTAATTAATATTCATTAATTAATATCAATCAATTAATTAATAAAAATTAATTACAAGAAATAATCACGGGTTCACCATATGAGCGCTCCGGTTTTCCTGGAGAGGAGTCGTGGCTCCGGCGTGTGCGTGAGTGTAACAGAATCCCTGTAGACAACCTTATATACTATATATTCATATATATGTAGTAAATAGAGATTGAGTGAGATAGAGATTTAAGGGTGTAATTGAAGGGATGATGAATAGAAAATGTCTTCTCCATTGACTACTTGTCTCTCTTATCTCTTGTCGCAAAATTGTTCCAAATTTTTCAACTCAATTCCTCACTCTCTCTCTCTTTCTACCCAAGTCTCTCTCTCTCTCTCACACACACACACACACACACACTTGATCTCATGTTATTCACTCTTTTCTCTAGTACCCTAAATTAGGAACGTTACAAGATTACTTTGCTGGTTAAGAAGCTTTGGCACGTCAACGGTCTGGGAAGTTGTGGACCCTTCACCTCGACAGTGCTAGTGATTTAGGCTCCGTTTGGTGGGACTTAGGCTCCGTTTGGCGGGACTTATTTTCACCGGTCAGGCGGTCACGACCGCATGAACCGGACCCAGGGGCGGATCCAGGAAGTTCAGTGAGGGGGGGCCGAGACATAAGACAAGTAGAAAAAAATTGCGAAAATATAACTTCTTTTTAATTTTTGGTTTAAATATTTTAGAATTAAGAAACAATACTTACAAACAACATGACACATAAATAATAATATAAAAGTTACTTCAATTGGGCACGCCGGTTTTTCAATTCATAAAATTCATCTATGATCGAATCTTTGTCAAACTTCTCTGCTATTTCACGCTCAATATATAAAATCATGCAATTTGCTAGAAATTCATCCTCCATTTTGTTGCGAAGCCTTGTTTTAACAATCTTCATAGCTGAAAACGATCGTTCTGTAGTTGCCGTTGAGACTGGAAGGGTCAAAATGAGCCGAATTAATCTGTCAATGAGATAGTATATCTTTGATTTTTTTGTCTCAATCAATTTCTGACATAGTTCAGTAATTGTAAGCAGATTCTTCAAATCCTTATGAGCAGGAACATCAAACTCATAATGTTGCAATTGAGTATTCAACACAAAAAACTCGTGTTCACTAAAATCCTGATAGTAGAATTTTTTTGCAAGAGCACAAATATCATCAATATTAAAAGATTTGTAATTGGAAATAACTCGCATTTCATCTTGTTCATCTATGGGAAATTCCCAAATTTGACGACGCAATCCAGGATCTCGCTCAAAAACAAGTGGAAGCTTCTCAACTACAGTTGAATCAGCATGCAAGATAGGTGGGGAGGCTTCCGAGGATGAATTCTTATTGAAAAATGAGTCAATAGTTTTCATCTTCTTCATAATGACCTAAATTTAAAAAAAACTTCATTGTACAAGGAGAGAAGAAACTCATGCTAAATTATTTAGAGAAACATTGCCATGATGATGATATTTAAGATATTTACTTTAACAATAATAAAGAATTCCAAATTAAGAAGAAACTGATGCCAAACTATTCTACCAAACATCGTGATCCCTACCCTTGATCTGGGATCTTTTTGAAGATGATGGCAATATGGCATCCAAATCCGCATCTAGGATGTGGATACTTTATATTCAAGTTATCCTAATAGTAAATTGCTTGTCAAAGCGCATTAAGAGGACGGTCACAGATAACAAAAAGAGGTGAAAGGTAAGAAAATAAACAATCTATTCTAGTTCTAAAAAAGAACCTATTTTAGCATTTTCTTCTTTCTCGGATTCAATTATGTGCAACGAATGCAAAAAAGAATAATGAAAATGTTTAATTCAATAGCAGCTTTTGACTCTAACAAAAAATTAAATCACTCCAAAAGCATACAGAACAAGAGACATGCTTCTCCCAAGTCCCAATATAGCATCCAACCATCAACTACCCATAAAATACTCAATGTGCACCAACAGATGAACCCGGGCTTTGTTCCACCACACAGAATACACTTATACACTCGATACATGTTGGCATGTTGTGTGGATGGGATAAGGTAATGTCAAATATACATGCCTAAAACTACCGCAATACATCAGACGGATTCAACGAAAGTATGATAATTAGCCACAAAATTTCAAGAGCAAGATTAACAATAATTAAAAAAATTTAACTTTCATCCCTCCGTCCCTATGATCTCAAAATTCATAAAGAGAGAAACATCCAACAACATAACTAACCTCAAATCCAACAAGAAAACCTCCAAATTAGAACGCATACAGAAATTTGGAAGAGGGCACATGTTCTAAAAGAGGGCAAAAATCAAATACCGGGTAGGCAGCCTCTTCTAATGATGGAGGAAGAACCAAAGAACTGAAGAAGCAAGCCAACTAGCCAAGTAGTCAAGCAGTTAGATCCAATCTGGAAGAAGAAGAAGAAGCCATTAGAAGAGGGAAACCTTGCGAAAATTGAAAGAGGCGGATGGGGCCGGATGGGTGCAGCCTGCAGGCGTACCGTGACGGATCGGAGGCTCGAATTTAGTGCCGGCGCCCGGCGGGCGGCGGGCCTGCGGCTGCCGTAGCGGCTGCGCGTTGCGGCTTGCGGAGTCGCGAATCGCCAAGGAGACTCGCAGTCAGGGCAAGTTGCAGGGGGGCCGGCTGTGAGAAAAAGTGATTTAGGGTTTTGGCCTTTGCAAGATTTAACATATTATATATGATAAAAAAAAATCTTGGGGGGGCCACGGCCCCAGCTGGCCCCCCCTTAAATCCGCCCATGACCGGACCTAACCGGACCTTAATTAAGGTCCGGTTCATGCGGTCGTGACCGCCTGACCGGTGAAAATAAGTCCCCCCAAACGGAGCCTTATTTTCACCGGTCAAGCGGTTACGACCGCATGAACCTGACCTTAAGGAAGGTCCGGTTCATGCGGTCGTAACCGCTTGACCGGTGAAAATAAGTCCCACCAAACGGAGCCTTAAACTTGGCTCCTTTGCAGATAGATTACAAAAACACTGTTCTTAACAATGTCACCGTGCATGTTATATACCTCAGGCATCAATGGAACGTGTAAAGCACCAGATTGAAGAAGGACAAAAATTCATGAGTAAGTCAAGCTCAGAAACATTTGCTCTGATAATTGATGGGAAGTCACTCACATATGCTCTGGATGACGCTGTGAAGCACCTTTTCTTAGAGTTGGCTGTTGGCTGCGGATCTGTCATATGCTGCCGTTCTTCTCCAAAACAGAAAGCCCTTGTGAGTAACTTTTTTGGCCCACACTTCCTCAATCCTCACTGTAACCATTTCTAATCGCCGGGCCATTAAAATCATCCAGGTCACAAGACTGGTTAAGACCAGTACTCAGAGAGTAACATTAGCCATTGGCGATGGCGCCAATGATGTGGGCATGCTCCAAGAAGCAGACATTGGTATTGGTATCAGTGGAGCTGAAGGAATGCAGGTTAGTAACACTTGTTCTGCAATCTCTATATATCCCTATCAATCTCTGAGCATGCTAAAATTACAGGCTGTTATGGCAAGTGATGTATCTATTGCCCAATTTCGGTTTCTGGAGCGCTTACTGCTTGTGCATGGGCATTGGTGTTACAGGAGGATTTCATCAATGGTGTGTATCTGACTGTATCAGTTACTATGCATTTGTTATTACTTTAACCAATATTTGCCATGTGACATTGAAACTTTAGCTTGCTTGTGTCCAGATCTGCTACTTTTTCTACAAGAACATCACATTTGGGCTCACCATCTTCTTGTATGAGGCCTACACGACATTCTCGGGGCAATCTGCTTATGATGATTGGTTTCTATCGCTGTACAATGTTCTTTTCACTTCGCTTCCCGTCATTGCGTTGGGCGTATTTGATCAGGATGTTTCCGCTCGATTTTGCCTCAAGGTACATTATTTATCCATGATTCATTGCTGCGATGAATTTTTCGTCAATTGTTCTTGTTGGCATATCGCGGTGACCGCTAGCTTCTCGGTAACCATAATGTGGTCAGTTTGTGAGGCAATTTGGTGCAGATTTTGGCTCTGTTTGGCGCTGCATTTTTGCTCCGGTGAGTTTGGACAAAAACTCCGTTGTCATACAATGTATGCTTGGCATGGTTACAACCACCGTCAAGAAAATAAAACTAGTTTTGAACATAAAAGTAGTGGATGAAGTTCCTTAGGTGAGGTGGGGCGTTCACGAGCAATGGTTGATAAGCACCGCGCTCATGATCGCACCGCCGTGCCAAATGGAGCCTTCGTCTAAATTAATGAAAGCTTGTCGAAGTTGGCATCACGATGCCAGAATGAGACTCCAGAATGAGACTGAACACGAAGAAAGGTGGAAAGCTTGTCGATGTTGGCATTAGGCTTTTCAAGGACGATGCCGAGGATGATGTCGGCCTTGCCAGCGGTGGATGGCAACAACGAACCGCTTGTATCAGCTGCTGGAGTTCCGTTCAATCTTCTTTATCGGTGGTGTTGTAATTGATGATGGGTGTGCCAGCAAAGAATTGAGGGAGCTTTCTTGATTAATTGCTTGAAATACTTCTGTGACGGTGTTAGGTGCCCTATATTGAGAGCGCGTACACGGGAGAAGTGGAGGGAAGTCTTCGAGGGAGGAAGAGAGACCCTTCTTGGAGCCCCGGGGAGCAATGGCGACGGGGAGGGAAAATGCCGGCGAAGGGGGATGCCTCGTCTTCGGCAGAGGCGGCAACACGGGCTTGCGGTGAGCGGGATATCGGGGGTCGCGGTATTCGGCGATACGGGATGCGGCTAGGGTTAGCACCTGAACCGTAAACCAGGAATGGGAATAGGAGGGAGTTTAGAGAGAGAGAGAGAATTGAAAATAACTTGCATTTACCTACTAGTCTTAGCTCCTAATCGGGTGTTAATAGTCACACCAAAATGCCCTCTCTTTGGTTTAGACACGGAGGATCAAATACACATAATAAACTATAAATTAGAACTAGATACGGGTTCGCGATATACGTGATCAAGCGGGACCATAACAGGCGGTTTTAAACTTTTGAAATGCAATGCCAATTCTTTCCTTGCATTTCTTGGAGAAATCTTGGAACTCTATCAAGAAGGCTTGATGGTATCGAACTATCAATCGGATCTTTGTCTCATGGAATCAAAATGAACTTACATGCGTTGCTCTATTTCTCGAATCATGACCGTCAATGTAAAGAAGATATTGTGCGTCATTGTGCAAGGTCGAGATCGCTGACGATCAAGATGGGTGGAATCCTACGTGAAGGAGACTAATAGAGAAAAAGTGCACAATAGGGGGAGCCGTGAGAGAGAGAGAGAGACTAAGAGAAGAGAATCTTGAAGAAGATGAAGGGGGATAAAGACTATAACTAAGAGGATTAATAGACTTAACATTTATTTCATATGGTCAATTACAACCCAAAATATCTATTTATAGCCTTTTACATCTAATGTCCAAAACTAATTACATCAAATACCTTTATTAGAGTTACATATCTTTGCATACCAACACTGCATAAATCATCACAAGTCATTCAAATCCAAAATTCAACTAGTACAAACATCTAACCCTATAACTTCCTTCTATAAAGAGTATGCTTATTATAAATAATCCCTAATCATTAAACAATAAAAGAAAGAATTTCCACTGGATTTCTTGTTTCATTGGTAATGCCACTGATTTCTTATTCCTTTTTATTTCAATCTTTGAATTGCTTTCCTCTCATATTGGGTTCATGAGCATATTTATTTGGTATTAGTTTCACATGAGCCACTCCATTTAACTATAGTGTAATAAATATATGAATACATTTATTTATGGTTCCATCGACCTCTGTGATTTAGGCTCCGTTTGGGGGGACTTATTTTCTCCGGTCAAGCGGTTACGACCGCATGAATCGGATCATAATTAAGATCTGATTCATGTGGTCATAACCGCTTGACCGGTGAAAATAAGTCCCCCCAAACGAAGCCTTAATCATAGAAGGGTTTTTTTTAGCCGTATATGTAACTATCCAACTCACAATATCTAAGATGTATGCTTTGGCTCATCTCGTCTCATACAATGTGGTTGCTTTATCTTTTATTATATAAGCACCCTACGAGTTTTTTTAGGTCACTCATCCTAAAACTACTCCCATCAGATCACACTTAGGCTTCATTTGGTTCGGCGGTGGCGGGTCGATCCGGCGGGTGGAAACGGAGTGTTCGAACCGGAGGGGGGAGGTGGCTGCTCCAAACGGAGCTTTTTGGGGGCGTTTCTCAAGGGGGGCGGGTGGAAACGGAGCAAACGCTGCCGGAGGTTCATTTGTTTTTCCTCCTTCCGGCGGCGTTTGCTCAAAACGGAACAACGAAACGCCCAAACAAATGAAGCCTTAATTACAAATTTCTTAACACAACACTACGTGCTCCAAAAATTAGCTTATGATATTTAGAGATTCAAATTGTTACTTGTCCAGATAATTTTTTGATGCAGGACAGGCGTCACACCTGTTTGTCACCCTAACATCAACACTAGGGGGCCCACTTTAGAGTCCACAAAGGCAGTTTTCATCAGGTCCGCGGACGGTACACCTCAACCAGCTCTCCGTCATAGAGTCATCATCATGCGGCAGGTTGTTGAGGCCCGTAATCGAACGGTCGACCTCGTAGATAAGAGCTTTTCAACTGATCTTTCATCACCCCGATCAGTTGGTGATGAGAGCTCTGTTGAAAGACTCTTATCTAGGAGGTCGGGCGTTCTATCCCGGGCCTCAACAACCTACCGCATGGTGAATTGGTGATGACTCCATGACGGAGAGCTGGTTGGGGTGTACGGTCCATAGACCTGATGAAAGCCGCCTTGGTGGACTCTAAGGTAGGCCCCGTGGTGCTGATGTCAGGGTCGTTGGCAGGTATGACGCCAGTCCTGCATCACTTTTCCTTAAATTTTGAAGTGAGGTTCAGTCCATCAACGTACAATCTTCCACATAGAAACCTGACATGTTAGAAGCCTTTCGGGAGATGTTTTTTTTTGTAGCCTTCATGCTCCAGAGGCACATTTTGCCTTCATCGGACCGTCATCATTAGATTCAAAATGTTCGAGGCCCATTAACTTACCTTTGGTTCATCCCCTACCACATCATACTTGATGTGGTTCCCCTAAACGGGTTCGACCGAACCATAAATTCGGTGTGTGCAACCTCGACCGTCGGCCGCACCCGCGCACATCCCTGCGTGCATCGGCCTTCCGCGAGCACCGTTGTACGAGCTCACTCCCGCCAGCGCAGGGCACGGGTCGCGCACTGATGCACGTGCAGTCCCGCTTGACTGTGCAATGCGGCGCGCAGGTTGCTCCCGCACGCGCGCACAGGTGCGCGCGCACAGCCCTAACTGTGCGCAGGGCCGGCATCGTGCTTTTGCACGATGTCGTGCTGCTCTGGTCGGGCGGCTTCCAGGCCGCCCAGTTAGGGCGGCCGATTTTTCTTCCGGGGAGGGCAGCCCCGCCGGCCTCCCTCCCCCTTTCTTTTTCCAGCGCCCAGGCCAGGGTTGCCTCCCCTAAAAGGGTCGGCTTTCTTCTCGCCCAGTTCGGGCGACCATTTGACCGCCGGTCGCCCCTATTTTGGGGCGGCCTCTTCTTCGCCCAGGACGGGCCTCCATGAGGAAGTCTATCCTTAGTCGCCCCCCAACCAGAAGCGGCCCTTTTATCCATACGGGAGGCCGTACTCCGCCGGCACCGCCAAGGGGCGGCCTCCACTTCCCCTCGGCCGGCCAACCTTGCACCGGCGGTTGGCCGAGTTCCTTCGGTCAAACATGGCATTCGCCGACCAAGAATTTTCCCCGCCGTCGGACGCCGTCCGTCATGTGTTTTCTCCACCGTCCGATCGCACTCCCGCGATAGCCGCAGACGGTTACGTGGGTAACCACCCACGTAACCTCACGTATCATCTCCCGTAATAGAGAAAGTGTGTTGTCAAAAATAGAATTGGTCTGCGGTTAATATAATTATAAAATAATATGCGCATAATGCGTCATAAAATCAGCCTATAAATAGCGATCATGATGGTTATGGACTACGTATAGCCGCATTACCGCCATAACCACCCATGAAGCCTATAAAATAGGGGGCCCAGATCCCCCTTTATTTCTCATTCTCTCCTAAATCGGAAAATCCTCCTATGGATTTTCTCTCTCCTTCCTCCTTCATCTTCTTCGCTTCCTTCTCTCCCTTTGAAGATCTTCAAACACTCCTTGAAGATCTCCTTCGTCTTTAAAACCTCCTTCGAGGATCTTCATCATCTCTTCTCCCGAGGATTTCCTTCTACGACTTTCTCTCTCTATTTTTTCTCCTCTTTCTCTCTTTGCGCGCACTCGCGCGCGGCCTTCACGTGCGCGCTCCTGCGCGTGCTGCTTCCTCGCGCGCTCCGTCTCCTTGCGCGCTCTCGTGCGCATCTCTTCTTTGCGTGATCGCACACGCGCCTTATCCTGGGCGCATCCCGCACGCGCCTCTTCCTACGCGCGCCTCTTCCTTGCGCGCTCCCGAGTGCGCCGCTTCTTTGCGCGCTTCCACGCGCTACGCCTCCTCGCGGGCTCCCGCGCGCTCTCATGCACGCCTCTTCCTTGAGCGATCTCACACGCGCCTTATCCTTGCGCGCATCCCGCGCGCACCTCTTCCTTGAGCGCTTCTACGCTCGCTCTCCTCTGGCAAGTGCCCCGCGCACTCTCTTTCTTGCGCGCTTCTACGCGCGCTCTCCTCTGGTAAGTGCCCCACTAGCTCTCCTCCGACAAGCTCCTCGCGCGCTCTCCTACGGCAAGCGCCCCGCGCGCTCTCCTCTGGTATGCGCTCAGTGCGTTCTCCTCCAGCGAGCGCACCACGCGTTCTCCATCAGCCAACGCTCTGCCATCAAGTCCGCTCCAAGCGCACCTCCGTGTGTTCCGCTCTCAAATCGCTGCAGGTGTTCAATGCCCTCAACTCTGCAAGGAGCCCACCAATCATCAACAAGTCAGCAATTCCCGTCTCCTCTAAGTACTACAGGGGACGATCCACATAGGATAGAACGCGTCAAGCGCGTCACACGAGCTTCCAAGCCCCAGACATCAAAACAAGTGCAACAAGCTGCTCCTGCCTGCAAGAGCTATCAGAAGACTCCAGAATACAACGAGCGCATCGCTCCCCGCAGCACACGAAGAAATAATTTGCTTTGTGAGCTGTGGTCTTTCACCCTCCGAGCCCTACTCTCTCTCTCCTCAATAATTGTAACGAGAGGCGGCCTGTCGCCCTCGAGTTCTTGAAAAAGCCCTGTAACAACGCTCAGATCTAGTGAAAGTTTGGTCGGCACAGATCCGGTTACGTGATTTTTCACGTTAAAAATTTGCCTTGTTAGTTGTTCTGTCTCCATGACTGTGTGCGCGCTCAATCACTCCGTAAGCTAAGACGATCTAAGTTAATCCGGTTAGGCCAGGACGTCGAGTTTGGCCGCAACAATACTATAAGAGGTCTGACTTTGATGTCATTTAATTCAATCTATAATATCTAAAATGCTGCAGAAACATGACAAATAAAACCTATGTTGCAGGAGAGAATTAAGCTCAGTCTTACACACAAGGGTTTGATCTGTTGCATCACATCATTCTTATTCTTCCGAATATCCATTGATATTGGCAGGCATAAAAGAAATTTGTTCACTAATTTTCCTCTTGTGTAAAAATCCTATGCAGTTCCCCATTCTTTATCAAGAAGGCGTGCAAAATCTCCTCTTCAGCTGGCGCCGAGTCCTCACTTGGATGCTCAACGGCGTCATGAGTGCCGTCATAATCTTCTTCTTCGCCACAAGCGCCTACGAGCACCAGGCATTCCGCCGGAGTGGCGAAATTGTCAGCCGCGACATTCTCGGAACGGCAATGTACACCTGTGTGGTCTGGGTAGTAAACTGCCAGATGGCGGTCTCCGTCAACTACTTCACCCTCATTCAGCACATCTCCATATGGTGCGGCGTCGCCGTTTGGTACATATTTCTCCTCGGGTACGGCGCGGTCACTCCGGCCATTTCGACGGTGGCGTATCAGGTGTTCATAGAGGCTCTAGCCCCGGCGCCGTCCTTCTGGATCACGACGCTGTTCATCACGATTTCTGCGCTCATTCCTTACTTCGCCTTCTCCGCAATCCAGATGAGGTTCTTTCCGATGTACCATAACATGATTCAGTGGATACGATTCGATGGGAGGGCGGAGGATCCGGAGTACTGCCAAATCGTGAGGCAGAACTCGATGAGGACGACGACGGTCGGCGTGACGGCGAGATTTGATGCAAGGCCAAGTGTTATCCGGAAGGCGCGTATTGAACGCAGTTAGCTCTGCAGGCGGGAGTTTGCAGATTTGAAACTTTGTACAGTTCATGAACAACTGTCATCCTATGGAGCATCCTCATATGTTACACCACCAAAATGCTTCTCAGCCGTCCGTTCGATTATTTAAGTTTTATAACTTAAATGTGATGTAAAATTTATTTATTTATTTCGTTTTATACACAACGGATACTTTATTCTTTCCTCCACTGCTGTATTATTTTGTAACTAGAATTAGAGATGGGAGGGAGGGAGGGAGGGAGAGAAAGGTGAAATGTAAATTTGGCTTTTAATTTTATTTAAATTTTTTTTCCTCAAGTGCTCAGTGCTGTATTATTTTGTAACTAGAATTAGAGATGGGAGGGAGAGAGAGAGAGAGAGAGAGAAAAGTGAAATGTAAATTTGGCTTTTAATTTTATTTTATTTTTTTCCTCTTCCCCTTTTTGGAATTTAAGGGGGGTAATGAGGAATAATCTTTGTATATATATTTCTTGTTATTTACATTCAAGGTTGGACACTAGCTTCCAACTCCTCCAGAATAAAAGATATGTCTATTGAAAATATGTCCTCATTTCAATCGTTTGTAAGAGTTTTATTTTCAGGTATAAAAGAGTTCCATTGTAATAGCAAGATCATTAGAAATACTAGTGTTAGTTGTAAAATCCGGTACAAACGCGTAGACATAGCTAATAAATTGCAGGTAATCAAGAGCATAATAACAGTCATGCAAATATATATATGAGAGTTTATTACAAAGCTTCTTGGAGGAGGGCGGGGGAGACAAAGAATATATATGTATAGATGCTGTGACGAAAATTTGATGACGTGGAAACCCGCAGTAGGGGTGAAAAAACACGTGGTCGGTACGGTGCTGACCTAACTTCCACTATATGAGAGTTTATTACAAAGCTTCTTGGAGGAGGGCGAGCACGGCAATCCGCGCCTCGTTACACTTAATGAGATGGGGGAGAGTGAATATCGGGAGTCGTTGGCCGCCGTGCTGCTTCTACGATCTTCTGATGTGCGCTCACTGGAGGCACGGGGGTTTCCTGGCCACCGGAGTTGTCTTGACATGCCGGCGGTGATGACTCCACACGTCTCGTTCTTGACTTGATTCTTCGCCAACTTCCTCTTCACTTTGCCGCCTTGGCGGAACCTTGCGGAAGTGGTCTTGGGTGGGGATTCTGCAGAGAGAAAGGAGGAAAAAAGAGTAAAGTTGAGTGAACCGGAAAAAAGAACCTTTTGAAATATAACTGAGCCTATTCATAGATTTTGATGAAGGGGTACGGTAATTTTGCATTGTAACTACCGGACCGGCCAATAGAAATGCTCGGAAATGATTACGAAGATCGCCACTTTTGAGAAATGACGGTCTTGCCCCCGGATTGAGGGACGACCAGCCCGCGAAGAACGGCGGCCCGACGACGCCGACCCTGGCCGTTGCTCCTCCACGTAGAGGGCGGCCGGAAGGGCCGGTCGGCCGCGGAGTGGCCGCCCGGGGAGGGAGGACGCGGAGTGGCCGCCCGGGGAGGGCGGCCTCGGGCGGTCATCACAGGAGCCGGTCGCGGCAAGGCCGCCTGGATCCGGGCGGGCCCTGGTCGGCCCTTGTGAGGCCGGCCACGGGGAGGCTGCCCGAGATCGGGTGGCCTTAGCCGACCCTCTGTGGGGCCGACCGCGACATGGCCGCTCAGGGTTGGGTGGCCTTGGTCGACCCATTGCAGGGCCAGCCGCGGGGAGGCCGCCCGATCCTGGTCGGCCCCCTACAGGGTCGGCCACTACGAGGCCGCCTTGATCCGGGCAGCCTTGGGCGGCCCGTGCGAGGGCCGGTCGCGGGGAGGCCTCCCGGGATCGGGCGGCCTTGGCCGACTCTTTGTGGGGCCGGCCGTAGCAAGGCCACCAAAGATCGAGCGGCTTTGGCCGGCCCCATGCGGGGCCGGTCGCGGCGAGGCCGCCCAGGATTGGGCGACCTCGACCGGTCTTCGCGGAGGTCGGCCGTGTCGGGACCGCCCGCCCCCGGGCGGTTAGAGGGGGCGTCCGCCCCTGGGCCAGGGCGACTAGCACCACCGGGCGGCGGCGATTGGGCCGCACACATGGTAGGTACTGTTGAATTTTACAAACTGCTCAGCAAGGTAGCCCAAACGCCAAATCAATATTTTTGGAACTACCCAGATCACAACTTGTTCACGCGGAAAACAGGAAGAAAACTCAGGTAACCAAGTGTATTGACAGAAACAAGCAGATCAAAAACTTATTAATCTTCTTTACAAGGCGAGGTATACGTGACGAGACATGATTCCTCCAGTACAAGAAAAAAACTAGAAATTACAACAATTTGGGCGGATAGAACAAGGAGACCGTTGAGATCGTCGAGACCGCTAAGATCGCCGAGACCGCCCAAACTGAGCTGAAGCCGAGCTGAATGCGGAGTCCGCCAAGACCACGAGGTCGCGCAGACACGCCGCTATTCGTCGAACTGCTGCTGCTGAACAGAGGAACATGCCGCCTATCCGCGGAGACCGCGAGGTCGCGCGAACAGGTTATTGAACTGGGAAATTTGATGCCGAAAACTGGTAACCGCTGAACGCAGTCCGCTAACTTCACTGAGCCTGACCGAGGTCAAAACCAAACTCCTTGTTTCACAGTGTTAGCCGCGCCACCTGCACACAACAACCGGTTAAGACAAACAACCCACGCGCATACAGAGAATTGAGTCTGCAGCCTTAACACCAAGACCACTCACTGTTCACTCTCTTATTTTGAAGTGCCCGGGGGGGGGGGGGGGTCCTATTTATAGGCTGGGTGAGAAGTGTGGTCACCACCCTATGAGATAGAAACACCGCCCCAAGATCTCAGCTAACAACGACAGACCGCCGAGTCCGCACGAACAAGCCGGACTCGCGAACTGAACGCCAACCATATCCACCAAGAACCATGCGAGATAACACACTGCACAAGGCAGTCCGCCCAGTAACGCCGGACCAGCTATCCTGCGAGAGCGACTAGCTGAACACAAAGTCAGTCCGCACGCACAAATCCATGACCACGGGTCAAATGTCGCCCGGTCACAGCGGACTACGCGGACACAACCCAGCTCGCAAAGCCCGCGACCAACAGGCCAACAACCCGGTCTCAGCGGACAAGGCGGAAACCCTGGACTTCACAAAAGTACAAGTCCAAACACAAGCTCGCGCGAGCTCGGCGAACACCAAACCAATCCGCCAACCCGAGGCCAGATTGCAACCAGATTGCGGCTCACCGCAACTCCTGACCAAAGACAGATCGCGCGGATAAAAGCTACGGTCCGCACCGCGAACAACATCTCGCACAAGCCAGCCAGCCACTCCCAGACTCAACCAGTTCGCACAGTCCGCGCAGCCCGCAGAAACCAACTGCTACTGCAATGCATGTCGCCAACCGCCAGCCTGCCGGACTAATCACCAGTCTGCGCGGTCAGACTGCTCAGGTCGTCCAGCCCGCACGGACTGCTCAACACCCACTTTCACTTCACAAACTTCAATACTCCCTCTTGAAGTGAGAAGTGGTGATCAAGCCTAGAAGTCCTCGAAGTCGCTGGAAAGGCCCCTTCGACAGCGGCTTTGTGAAGATGTCTGCAAGATTGTCCTCACTCCGAACATGCCTGACCACTAGAGATCCCTTCAACACCTTCTCCCGAATGAAATGGTGCTCGATCTCAATGTGTTTTGTCCTCGCATGACAAACAGGATTGTTCACCAGCTTGAGAGCACTCTCATTGTCACCTCGGAGTAAAGTGGGACCTTGCACTTCCTTATGGACGTCTCTACTAGCCTCCTTAGCCAAATGGCTTCCCGAGCTGCCAAGGCCGAAGCCTTGTACTCTGCTTCCGTAGTTGAGACGGACACCGAATCCTGCTTCTTGCTGAACCACGAGATGCCCGCTGATCCGCAAGTGAACAAATAACCAGAAGTTGACCTTCGGTCATCCGAATCACCACCATAATCAGCATCCGTGTAGCCCAGCAAAGAGAAGCTCGAGTCCCTCCTATAAAGGAGTTCCATATCAGAAGATGTCATCACATACTTCAGAATACTCTTTGCCGCCATCAGATGAGACTTCCTTGGCTCTGTCATAAACCGACTTACTCGGCCAACAGCATAAGCGATGTCTGGCCTTGTAATCGTCAGGTAGATCAAGCTCCCAACCAGAGCTCGAAACACCAAGGGATCAGGAAGAATTCTTCCCTCATTTCGCCGAAGCTTCAAGCCAGAATCCAACGGAGTAGAGCAACTCTTTCCCTTTTCCATGCTGAATCGTCTCACAATCCGATCCGCATAACCTTTCTGGAAAACAAGAAGCCCGCTCTCCTTCCTCTCTACTTCGAGACCGAGAAAGTGATGAAGCTCCCCCAAGTCTTTCATCTCGAAGCGAATAGCAAGCTCAGACCTGAGTCTAGCAACCTCCTTTTCTGAATTCCCTGTGATGATCATGTCATCAACGTACAACAGAACCAGGACCTGAAGCTCTCTCTTCTTCTTATTAAACAAGCTCGAGTCTGAGTTGGAGGCAAGATAGCCGCAGAATTAAAGATATTCTGCAATCTTCTCATATCATGCCCTCGGAGCCTGCTTCAACCCATAAAGGGCCTTCCTGAGCTTACAGACATAATTCGGATGTTCTTCAGAAACATAACCGAGTGGCTGATCCATGAAGATGTCTTTATCTATCTCCCCGTAAAGAAAAGCATTCTTTACATCCAGTTGCCACATCTTTCAGCCCTGGCAGGCCGCCAAAGCTATCACCACTCGTACTGAAGTCATCTTTGCCATCGGACTAAACGTCTCTTCATAGTTCTCGTCATACTGTTGAGAGAATCCTTGAGCAATAAGGCGAGTCTTGTACCGCTCGATGCTTCCATCCGCCTTCTTCTTTAGCTTATAGACCCACTTGCAAGTAACAGGAGTAACGCCATCCACCTTGGGCACCAAGTCCCAAGTCTCATTCTTCCTAAGGGCAGCCATCTCCTTATCCATGACATTGTCCCACTCCTTCACTCCAGTGGCCTCTTCAAACTTAGAAGGCTCTCGCTCATCCAGAGGGCCTGCAAAGAAACAGGAGACAAAACTCACTGTATTCTCATCACAATACCGAGCCGGAGGCTTGATGGTCCTCTTCGATCTTCTAAGATGCTGCTTCTCATTGTTCACCACCTCCGCTACTTCTTCAGGATCAACTTCTTCAAGCAAACATAGAGCAATGCTCCCCCTGCTTCCTGAACCAGAAGCCTCTCCACCTGAACTAGAAGTAATTGGAGTCATTGGTGAAACAACTAACTCCTCTTGAAGAACTTCAGCAGCCACCTCATGCCCTTCATCAACCTTGCTTTCCGGTAGCTCAACCGAGCTTCCACCATATGACGTCAGTTCGTCAAAGACAACATCTCTTGACACCATGAACTTCTTCGTCACCGGATCCATGCATCTCCATCCCTTCTTCCGCTCATCATAGCCAACAAAGACAAGTTTCTTTGCCTTTGCATCAAGCTTAGTCCTCAGAGCATCCGAAATATGCACATAGCAAGTTGATCCGAACACCCGAAGGTGTTCAACACTTGGCTTCTCCTTCAGCAACATCTCGAAGGGAGACTTCATGTTGATCGGACTGAGAGGCATCCGATTGATGACATAAGCTGCACAAGACATTCCCTTCGCCCAAAAGGACCTTGGGATATTCTTGGCATGAAGCCAACATTTGCAAGTCTCCGTCAGATGACGGATCTTCCTTTCTGCAACTCCATTTTGTTGTGGAGTATGAGCACAAGTAAGCTCTCTCTGGATCCCGTGCTTTCTGCAAAAAACAGAAAACTCGGAGGAGATAAACTCTCCGCCGTTATCAGTTCTAAATTTTTTGATCCGCAGGTTAAGCCGGCCCTCCACCAGCTCCTTGAACTCCACAAACAAACGGAAGGCTTCAGACTTCTCCTTCAAGAAATACACCCAAGTGTATCTTGAGTAGTCATCAATCAAGACTAGCATGTACCTGCTCCCGCTAAGGCTAGCAGTAGCGGTTGGTCCCATTAGATCACCATGGATAACCTCCAATGGTGCTTTGCTCCTCGTTTGTGACTTATCAAATGGAAGACGATGAGACTTGTCATACTGACATCCAGCGCAAACGTGACCATCACCGAAGGATGATAGCTTAGGCAAGCCTCTCACCAGGCTCCTATTTGCCATTACTTTTAGCTTATCCATCCCTACATGCCCCAATCTCTCATGCCACATAGCAGCGTTATCGTTGGCCCTCATCCGTTCAACATAGGAACTTGTTGATAATACAAACAAGTCCTTCAATCTCCTTCCAACGTGAGCAACATCAGCCTTAACCGCTGATACGTTGCGGAGAAACTTCACCTCTGTTCTATCAAACAGAACCTGGTAGTCAGCGTCGACAGCATTGATCAAAGAGAAGAGGTTCTTCTTCATGCCCGGTACGTGATAAACACTCCTTAACGTGAGTGGCCCCTTATCACTACCCAATGTTACTATACCCTCCTTCTCTACTGCATGAACAGTATTATCAGCAGTTATAATAGCTTCGTTACCTGAGTATGTCTGCAGCTTGGAGAACTTTGACATATCTCCGGTGAGGTGATGACCACACCCGGAGTCAACGATCCAATCGTCTTCAACGTCGATGGCGGACAATGCACGAACACAAGTGCCCGTCATGAAGGCTCCACCCCAACCAGCCTCCTCCTTGTTAGAGGAAGCTTACTCCTTGCCTGCAGTATTCCCAGGGCTGCAGCTTGACCTTGCAGTCACGCTTGAAGTGACCCGGCTGATGACACCTATAGCATTTCAGATTCTTCTTCCAATCCTTCTTAGGAGCAACGCTCCCATCTTGCTGATTGGAAGATGAAGGTTCATCTCCAGCCGAAGTCTTCTTCTTCCCTTCCCATCTCTTCTTCTTCTTCTTCTTCTTCTCAGTGAAGAGAGCTTCACTAGCTCCTTCAGAGACAGTCACTCCGGCCATTTACCTAGCCAAGCTCTCCTGCGAAGCAAGCAGGTTCTCCAGCTCCAGAAGAGAAGGCTGAGTATCCCAGCCTTGAACTGAAATGACAAAGGCCACATACTCCTTCCGCAGACCGCGGATTATGTGCCTCTTCAGCTTGGCCTCAGAGATCGGCTCATCAGGATCAAGCGCTGAAAGCTCAGCACATAAACTCTTTATCTTCAAGAAGAATTTTGAGATAGAAAGGTCTCCTTGAGTTGCCTTAGCCAACTCATTCTCCAAAAATTGTAGCCTAGCTACATTATTCCTGTTGAACAACCCATCGAGGGAAGTCCAAATCTCAGCAGCAGACTCACATCCTAAGATGTGATCAAAGAGCTCAGGTGACACCGCCCGCTTGAGAGCAAACTCAGCTTTGACATTCGTCTTCCTCCACACTCTCACCTGCTCGGCAGTTCCAAAAACAGCTGTAATCTCAACCTGGTCATCACCACCGACGACTTCCCACAACTCCTCGCCCAGAAGATAGCTCTTCATGCACAACTTCCACTTCTTAAAGTTAGTCGGCGTTAGAAGCTCAATTCCCAGACCTCTTGCAAAACCACCGTCCATCGCACTATCCTGTTTAGCCTTACAGAAGCACAGAGCAATAACAGAACTTGTTGATCACCGCTCAAGCAACTGAACCTCCCTCTGATATCATGTTGAATTTTCACAAGCTGCTCAGCAAGGTAGCCCAAACGTCAAATTAATATCTTTGGAACTACCCAGATCACAACTTGTTCACGCGGAAAACAGGAAGAAAACTCAGGCAACCAAGCGCATTGACATAAACAAGCAGATCAAAAACTTATTAATCTTCTTTACAAGGCGAGGTATACGTGACGAGAAATGATTCCGCCAGTACAAGAAAAAAACCAGAAATTACAACAATTCGGGCGGATAGAACAAGGAGACCGTCGAGATCGCCGAGACCGCCCGAACTGAGCTGAAGCCGAACTGAATACGGAGTCCGCCGAGACCACGAGGTCGCGCGGACACGCCGTTATTCGCCGAACTGCTGCTGCTGCTGAATAGAGGAACATACCGCCTATCCGCGGAGACCGCGAGGTCGCGCGAACAGGTTATTGAACTGGGAAAGTTGATGCCGAAAACTGGTAACCACTGAACGCAGTCTGCTAACTTCACTGAGCCTGACCGAGGTCAAAACCAAACTCCTGGTTTCACAGTGTTAGTCGCGCCACCTGCACACAACAATCCGTTAAGACAAACAACCCGCGCGGATACAGAGAATTGAGTCCGCAGCCTTAACCCCAAGTCCACTTACTGTTCACTCTCTTATTTTGAAGTGTCGGGGAGGGGGGTCCTATTTATAGGCCGGATGAGAAGTATGGTCACCACCCTATGAGATAGAAACACCGCCCCAAGATCGCAGCTAACAACGACAGACCGTCGAGTCCGCACGGACAAGCCGGACTCGCGAACTGAACGCCAACCATATCCGCCAAGAACCAGGCGAGATAACACACTGCACAAGGCAGTCCGCCCAGTAACGTCGGACCAGCCATCCCGCGAGAGCAACTAGCTGAACACAAAGTCAGTCCGCACGCACAAATCCACGACCACATGCCAAACTCGGCCCGGTCACAGCGGACTACGCGGACACAACCCAGCTCACAAAGCCCGCGACCAACAGGCCAACAGCCCGGTCTCAGCGGACAAGGCGGAAACCCTGGACTTCACAAAAGTACAAGTCCAAACACAAGCTCGCGCGAGCTCGGTGAACACCAAACCAATCCGCCAGCCCGAGGCCAGATTGCAACCAGATTGCGGTTCACCGCAACTCCTGACCAAAGACAGATCGCGCGGATACAAGCCACAGTCCGCACAAACCGCGAACAACATCCCGCACAAACCAGCCAGCCACTCCCGGACTCAACTAGTCCGCACAGTCCGCGCAGCCCGCAGAAACCAACTGCTACTGCAATGTAGGTCGCCAACCGCCAGCCCGCCAGACTAATCACCAGTCCGCGCGGTCAGACCGCTCAGGTCGTCCAGCCCGCCCGGACTGCTCAACACCCACTTTCACTTCACAAACTTCAACAGTTACTTTGCGGATCGGGTGCGCGGATCCCGCGCACGACGGTTACCCGCGTAACTCCCATGACTTCAGTGGGGGAAGATGGTGGTTTCGCTATGTAAAATTGGGGCTGACCCCATTATATATATATTTATGTATGTATGTATGTATATATATATATATATATATACATATATATGTATATATATATACATATATATGTATACATATATATATATATATGTATATATATATACATATATATATATATGTATATATATATACATATATATGTCATATATATATATATATATGTATATATATATATGACATATATATGTATATATATATACATATATATATATGACATATATATGTATATATATATACATATATATATATATATATGTATATATCTCTACTATATTAAGAGAATATGCATATTGATGCTCTTACCATAGAATGAACCTCCACCGTTGGATCCAAAGCCCGATTTAATCTCATCCATTAGATGCGGTGAGAGAAAGGAATCTTTAGGAGGGAGAGAGAGAGGGTTGAGAGAATATTTCTAGGCCTCCTAAAGCTAGAGAGAGAAACGAAGGGAGAGAGAGAGAGAGGGAGAGAGAGTGGCTGGGGGAGGCGGTGATGGGATATACTAACATAATTATATAAATATCTTATACTTTAATATATAGTATGTATATTATATATGCATACATATAAGCGGTGAGAGAGAAAGAGAGAGAGAGTGCGGCTAGAGAGAGGAAAGGAGGGAGAGAGAGAAAGAGAGAGGGAGAGAGAGAAAGAGAAAGGGAGAGAGAGTGGCTGGGGGGAGGCGGTGATGGTATATATTAACATTTTTATATATATATATATTATAGGTTAATATATAGTAATATTTATATAACTATATTATAGGTTAATATATAGTATATATTATATATGTATACATATAAGCGGTGATATAAGGGGTGAGAGAAAGAGAAAGAGAGAGGGAGAGAGAGTGGCTGGGGGGAGGCGGTGATGGTATATATTAACATTTTTATATATCTATATTATAGGTTAATATATAGTAATATTTATATAACTATATTATAGGTTAATATATAGTATATATTATATATGTATACATATAAGCGGTGATATAAGGGGTGAGAGAAAGAGAAAGAGAGAGAGAGAGAGTGCGGCTGAGAGTGGGGGTAATACCTGGCGTTGGGGGGGGAGATTATTAGACTGGAGAGAGAGAGAGAAAGAGAGAAAAATAGAGGAGAAAGGGAGGAAGATTAATTATTGTTAGTCAAAACGCACATGTGTTTAACAAAAGAAAAAAAAGGCAATCGTGATTGATAGTTGTTTACGTCCATTTTGAGTGCTCATATGTAGGCACGGAAGCCGAGGGCGGGCGAAGCCCGTGCGGAGGCGGGCAGAGCCCGCCTGGATGCGGCCGAAAGCCGCCTGAGAGCATCGAGCATGGGCGGAGAGAGGGGATGAGAGGGAGGGAGAGAGAACGAAAGAAAATAAGAAAAGAAATAGAGTGAGAAATGAAATTTTTAACGTCAAAAAATAAATATTTGTATAAAATAAAAATTGTAATAACGATGTATATTTTTGTACGGTCATTTTGCGTACTCATATGTATATATTGTGGGCGCTGCCTGCCTTGATGCGTGTGCAGCCCGCAACGACGCATCGATCACGGGCAAAGCCCGTGCGGAGGCGGGCGAAGCCCGCCTAGCTGCGGCTGAAGGCCGCCCGAGAGCATCGAGCACGGGCGTAGCCCGTCCCGTGCGGAGGCGGGCGAAGCCCGCCTAGATGCGACCGAAGGCCGCCCGAGAGCATCGAGCACGGGCGTAGCCCGTGCGAAGATGCTCGTGTATATATATATATCTATATATATATATATCAAATAATATATAAATTCAAATACATGAATTAAACCAGCAGAGAAAGATTTGACCGTTTGACGAGCATGTCGCGGATGTTTCGAACACACGCGTTCTGCGGTAAAAATCAGAGATCTGAACTGCAATCCGCCTAGCAGACGCACAAGGTTCACTGAAACCTTCAAAGTTGATGTCCGACGTTCAACCACACCACCACCGGAGAGAAAACACCATCGAGGATAACTGCAGTCACGCACGTCGTCGACACCACGCTTCTCCTCTCCAAAGAAGCCCACAACGACGTCGGCGGCTATCTCCTCCAAGACCGGAGACAACACCCTCCTCCAATGCCGATGGCTATCCTCCAAGGCCAGCGACAACCCCCTCCTCCAACGTCGGTGGCTATCCTCCAAGGCCGACGACAACCCCCTCCGAGTGCACGAGCGAGAGAGAGAGAAAAAAAGGGAGAGGGATGGGCATTCCTTCGAGCAAAACTTGAGAGAGAGAGAGGCGACCATTCTTAAGTCTCCAATATGCGGCTCTATCTCTATCTCATGGTGGTGAGAATCTCATATATAGAATTAGGTTTCTAAAAATAGAAAACCCAAAATAAAAAATCCTCACAAATAAGAAATCCAGTTTATAGATCCCGAACCAAATATAACAATCACTATCTTGGTTTGAGATTCGGAGCCACCACCTGCACGAAGCACTCTCTGCACAAAGCACCCTCTGTACTAGGCAACATTGTACGTAGCACGGTCTACACGAAGCACCAGTCTGCAAGAAACTCCACCTCAAGACTGATATGTCAGTCGACTTGCTCCAGTCGACTCGTCCCTGCTCGGGCTCAAACTCCGAATGTCGACGCAACTAGATCGCTGAATCGGACTCGCCTAGTCAGACCACTAGAACGACGATCATCTGTGCTGCATTGACCATCCACGCTATCAGCCGCAGAAATCATGGGTACACTACCTCGCATCGTGGCTCTCATCAGTTGGTACAGACTACCGCACTGCATAGCTCGAATGAAATCTCATATATATATATATATATATATATATATATATATAGAATTAGGTTTCTAAAAATAGAAAACCCAAAATAAAAAATTCTCGCAAATAGGAAATCCAATTTACGGATCCCGAACAAAATATAACAAGTGCAGCCGTGGAATAAGAAAATTGCCGAATCATGTAAATCTCGATGTAAATCCAATTCCATTTTCGATCTTTGTTCCTAAGAGAAATATGTATGTTTGTAGCTTTGAAAGTACAGTATGTATGTTATTGATGTTTGAGAAGGGAATAGTGATCAATGAGGTTGGATGACAATGTAGTCCAAGGAATTCATATCAAGCTGAATACATCACATTGAGTGAAGCAGCAGGAGAAGATATATACCTGTCTTAGAAGGTTATTACTAGAGCTACTGAGAAAATCAGAACCCACAAAGATTTATGTAGATAATACCTCTGCAATAGCCCAAGCAAAATATCCTGTTTTTCATAATATATCAAAACACATTAAATTACTAATGGTGAAATTATGCTTGAGTACTGAGAATCTAAAAAATAACTTAACTTGCAGATTTACTCACTAAATAGCTACCTGGAAAGAATTTTGAAGACATGAGACTATGAGAGGAGATGAAAATCCATGACTACTTTGATTATATGGGGTGTTGGAACTTAATTAAAGCAGTAATTCAAGAATATAAGAAGAAGTGGAAGAGTTCCTTGAAAGGAGCTCGGAGAGAGAAGATAAAGGCTCCGTTTGGAGTGACTTAGGCTTCATTTGGTTCGGCGGTGGCGGGTCGATCCGGTGGGTGGAAACGGAGTGTTCGAACCGGAGGGGAGAGGTGGCTGCTCCAAACGGAGCTTTTTGGAGGCGTTTCTCAAGGGGGGCGGGTGGAAACGGAGCAAACGACGCCGGAGGTTCATTTGTTTTTCCTCCTTCCGGCGGCGTTTGCTCAAAACGGAGCAACGAAACGCCCAAACAAATGGAGTCTTATTTTCACCGGTCAAGCGATTAGGACTTCATGAACCGGACCTTAATTATGGCACAATTCATGCGGTCGTAACCGCTTGGCCGGTGAAAATAAGTCCCCCAAACGCAGCCAAAATCTCCAGAAAAGATTAAAGATCAGATACTCCATCTTGAAGATACGAGGACGCAACCAGAAGTCCTCCAACAACCACTTGTGGGAAAGAAAATAAGATGAATACTCCGTTTGGGGGGACTTATTTTCACCGGTCAAGCGGTTACGACCGCATGTAGGCCCGGTACATGCGGCCTACATGCGGTCATAACCGCTTGACCGGTGAAAATAAGTCCCCCCAAACGGAGCCGAAGAAAACAATGTTGAAAATTGTGAAGTGAAAGTGAGGTTGATCAAGCAGTCCGGGTGGCCTGGGCGGACTGTCCATGCGGACTGGTGGAGCAGCTTGGCAGTCTGGTGTTGGCGGCCTGCTGTGACATTCTGAAGGTAGCCATGCGGATAGGTTTGGAGTTCGCCATGGGCGGACTTGGATCGGATTCCGCCTGCTTGCACTAGTTGCAGATGTGGAGCTTATCCGCGGACTGTGCGGACTGGCTGTGAGTCCGACAGTTGATTACTGGCCTTGGTTGTTGATCGAGTTGAAGCCTTGTTTGGCGGGCTGGTTTGGTAGCTGGCGGACTGGGCTTTGTCCGCCGAGCTTGTGCCATATGTTGGCGGATTGCTGGACTTGGTCACACTTCGTGACAAGTCCAAGGTGTGTGTTGTCCGCAGTTTCCGCTATTGACCGGGCAGTCTGCCTGTTGGTCGTGGACGCGTTGCAAGCTTAAGTGGTGTCCGCAGTATCCGCAGAGTCCGCTTGTTGGTCGGGCGATCTGTGTTTGTTGGTCGTGGTCTTGTGTGTGCGGGCTGGTGCTGTGTCCGAGTATAGCGTGCGGACTGTTGCGGTGAGTGGGGTGTTGTTGTGTCCGCTTGCTATGCATCTTGCGGACTGGTGTGGTGTCCGCCAAGTTGCGGACTGGCTTATTGCCTTGGTGC
The DNA here is from genome assembly GCA_039513925.1 of Platanthera zijinensis. Taxonomy (NCBI): domain Eukaryota; kingdom Viridiplantae; phylum Streptophyta; class Magnoliopsida; order Asparagales; family Orchidaceae; genus Platanthera; species Platanthera zijinensis. Next base: position 121,656,858 of record CM077098.1, read on the forward strand.
TTGGTTTGGCTGGTGTCCGGCCATGTCCTTGCGGACTGGGCGGACTGGTTGTGCTAGCTGCGATCAAGAGGCGGTTAGCCTATCTCATAGGACGGTGATCACACTCCAACCCGCTCCTATAAATAGGACCCCCCCCTGACACCTCATTTGTAACTGAGTGAACAATAAGTTGGACTCGGATTAATTGTTGCGGACTCGGTTTTCCTATCTGCACGGTTTGAGCATGCTTAACTGGTTGTTGTTTGCAGGTGGTGTGGCTAGCACTGTGGAGCCAGGAGTTTTGTTCTGACTTCGGTCAGGTTCAGTGAAGTTTGCGGATTGCAATCAGTGGCTTACTAGTCTTCTCTCTGCTTCATTTTTCCAAGTTCAATAACCTGTCTGCCGGACTCGGCGGTTAGGCGGTATGTTCTTCAGTTCGGCAGCAGATTGCAGCAGTCAGCGAATAACGGTGTGTCTGTGCGACCTCGCGGTCTCGGCGGACTCTGTATTCTTTTCGTCTTCTAACAGCAGCTCGGGCGGTCTCAGCGACTTCGGCGACTGGGCGGTTTCGACGGTCTCCGATTCTGTCCGCGCAGATTGTTTTGCAATCTTTTCTGTTTTCCATTTTATACTGGCGAAATCATATCTCGTCACGTATACCTCGCCCTGTAAAGAAGTTAATGAAAAGTTTGATCTGCTTGTCTCCTCTGGTTGCTTCTGGTGTTTAAGCTTGCTTTCCTGTTTCCGCTTGATCAATGTGTGATCTTGATAGTTCCGAGAATATTAATTTGGCGTCAGACTATTTTGTTGATCATCTTGAGAAAATTCAACATGGTATCAGAGGGAGGTTCAGTTGCTTGAGCAGTGATCAACTTGTGTTGTGCTCTGTGCTTCTGAAATCTTAGACCAGGGTTGTTGCAATGGAAGGAGTTTATGCAAGAGGTCTGGGCATTGAAATCTTAACGCCGACTAACTTTGAGAAGTGGAAGTCGTGCATGAAGAGTTATCTTCTGGGCGAGGAGTTATGGGAGGTCGTCGGTGGTGACGACAGACAAGAAGTTACAGCTGCTTTTGGAACTGCTGAGCAGGTGAGAGTTTGGAGGAAAACAAACGCAAAAGCTGAGTTTACTCACAAGCAGGCTGTCTCACCGGAGCTGTCTGATCACATCATTGGATGTGAGTTAGCTGCTGAAATTTGGACTTCCCTTGATGGGATGTTCAACAGGAAGAACGTAGCTAGGATACAGTTCCTAGAGATGTGTTGGCTAGGGAAACTCAAGGAGATCTGATCATCTCTAAATACTTTCTAAAGATGAAGAGCATGTGTGCTGAACTATCAGCGCTTGATCCTGATAAGCCTATCTCTGAGGCTAAGTTGAAAAGGCACATAATCCGTGGCTTGCGGAAGGAGTATGTGGCCTTTGTAACTTCTGTTCAAGGCTGGGCAACTCAGCTATCTCTGCTGGAACTTGAGAACCTGCTTGCTTCACAGGAAAGTCTGGCCAGGCAGATGGCTAGAGTTACTATCTCTGAAGGAGGTAGTGAAGCGCTCTTCACAGACAAGAAGAAGAAGAGATGGGAAGGGAAGAAGAAGAAGAAGACCAATGTTGAAGATGAGCCTTCAACTTCTTATCAGCCAGAGAGGAGCGCTGCTCCTAAGAAGGATTGGAAGAAGAATTTGAAGTACTACAGGTGTCATCAGCCGGGTCACTTCAAGCGTGACTGCAAGATCAAGCTACAGCCTGGGCATGCTGCAGGCAAGGAGGAAGCTTGCTCTAGTACTGAGGAAGCTGGCTGGGGTGGAGCTTTCATGACGGGCACTTGTGTCCGTGCTTTGTCCACCATCGACTTTTAAGACGACTGGATCGTGGACTCCGGGTGTGGTCATCACCTCACCGGAGATAAGTTGAAGTTCTCCTCGCTGCAAGCTTACTCAGGTAACGAAGCTATTATTACTGCTGATAATACTGTTCATGCAGTAGATAAGGAGGGTGTTGTGTCCTTGGGTAGTGATAAGGGGTCACTCACGTTAAGGAGTGTGTATCATGTACCAGGCATGAAGAAGAACCTCTTCTCTGTGACCAATGCGGTAGACGCAGGTTATCACGTTCTGTTTGGGCATGAGAGGTTGTGACATGTAGGGATGGATAAGCTGAAAGCTATGACAAGCAGGAGCCTTGTGAAAGGCTTTCCTAAGCTATCATCCTTTGGCGATAGTCACGTTTGCACAGAGTGTCAGTACGGCAAGGCTCGTCGCCTTCCATTTGATAAATCTCAAACAAGGAGCAAAGCACCATTGGAGTGCATCCATGGTGATCTGATGGGGCGAACCGCCACTGCTAGCCTTGATGGGAGCAGATACATGCTTGTTTTGATTGATGATTACTCTAGATACACTTGAGTGTATTTTATGAAAGAGAAGTCAGCAGTTTTCCAATTGTTTGTGGAGTTCAAAGAACTGGTGGAGGGCCAGCTAGGCATGCGGATCAAGATGTTTAGATCTGACAACGGTGGTGAGTTTATCTCTTCCGAGTTCTCTAACTTCTGCAGAAAGCAAGACATCCAGAGGGAGCTTACTTGTGCTCATACTCCACAACAAAATGGAGTAGCAGAGCGTAAGATCCGTCATCTGACGGAAACTTGCAAGTGATGGCTTCATGCAAAGGGCATTCCCAGGTCCTTTTGGGCGGAAGGAATGACCTGCGCAACCTATGTCATCAATCAGATGTCTTTGAGTCCGATCACCATAAAGTCTCCTCATGAGATGGTGTTCAAGGAGAAGCCAAGTGTGGAATACCTTCGGGTGTTTGGATCAACTTGCTATGTGCATGTCCCGGATGCTTCAAGGATGAAGCTTGATACAAATGCAAGGAAACTTGTCTTTGTAGGCTATGATGAGCGAAAGAAGTGATGGAAATGCATGGATCCTGCAACGAAGAAGTCTGTTGTATCAAGAGACGTGGTCTTTGATGAGCTGACGTCGTATGGAGGAAGCTCGGTTGATTTACCAAAGAGCAATGTTGATGAAGAGCAGGAGGAGGCTGCTGAAGTTGTTCAAGAGGAGCTTGATGTTTCACCAACAGCTCCTGTTGCTTCAAGCTCTATGACAGAGGCTTCTGGTTCAGGAAGCAGGGGGAGCATTGCTCAAAGTTTTCCTGGAGATGGAGCTGAGCCTGAAGAAGCAACGTAGGTGGTGAGCAAGGAGCAGTCTCTTCGGAGATCAAAGAGGGTCATCAAGCCTCCAGCTTGATATTGCGAAGGGAATACAGTGAGTTTTATCTCCTGTTTTTTTGCAGGCCCTCTTGATGAGCGAGAGCCTTCAAGCTTCAATGAGGCCACTGGAGTCAAGGAGTGAGAAGCTGTCATGGAAGAGGAGATGACTGCTCTTAAGAAGAATGAAACCTGGGACCTTATGCCCAGGGTTGATGGCATTGCTTCAGTGACTTGTAAGTGAGTGTACAAGTTGAAGACGAGGGCTGATGGGAGCATTGAAAGGTACAAGGCTCGCCCTGTTGCTTGAAGATTCTCAAAACAGTATAGAGAAGACTATGAGGAGACGTTTAGTCCTGTTGCAAAATTGACTTCAGTTCGGGTGGTGATCCCCTTGACTGCTTGCCAAGGATGGAGGATGTGACGGCTTGATGTAAAGAACGCTTTTCTTTACGGGGAAATTGATAAGGACATCTTCATGGATCAGTCACTTGGATTTGTCTCTGAAGTTCATCCAGACTACGTCTGCAAACTTAGGAAGACCCTCTACAGGTTGAAGCAAGCTCCAAGAGCTTGGTATGTGAAGATAGCATAATACCTCCAATTCTGCGGATATCTTGCTTCCAACTCAGATTCAAGCTTGTTCATCAAGAAGAAGGGGGAGCTTCGGGTCTTGGTCCTGCTGTATGTTGATGACATGATCATCACGGGGAATTATGAGGAGGAGGTTGCTGGGCTCAGGGCTAAGCTAGCTACTTGCTTCGAGATGAAAAACTTGGGAGAGCTTCATCACTTTCTTGGTCTCGAAGTGGAGAGGAAGGAGAACGGGATTTTCATTTGCCATAAAGGATATGCAGATCGCATTGTGAACCGTTTTGGCATGAGTGAAGGAAAACTTTGCTCTACTCCTCTGGATTAAGGGATGAAGCTTCGACGAGATGAAGGAAGGATTTTTCCTGATCCTTTGGTGTTTAGAGCTTTAGTAGGGAGATTTATCTACCCGACGATTACAAGACCAAACATTGCTTATGTTGTTGGTCGAGTAAGTCGGTTTATGGAAGAGCCAAGGAAGTCTCATCTGGTGGCGGCCAAGAATATCTTAAAGTATGTCAAGGCTACTTCTGATATAAGACTCCTTTATAGGAGTGACTCAGGTTTTTCTTTGCTAGGATACACGGATGTTGATTATGGTGGTGACTCGGATGATCGAAGATCAACTTCAGGTTATTTATTCACTTGTGGATCAACTAGCATCTCGTGGTGTAGCAAGAAGCAGGACTCGGTGTCTGTCTCTACTACGGAAGCAGAGTACAAGGCTTCGGCCTTAGTAGCTCGAGAAGCCATTTGGCAAAGGAGGCTAGTAGAGGACGTCTATGAGGAAGTGCAAGGTCCTTGTTGATGCGCGGAATGAGACACCTTCCAATTAACGGGTTGTTCGATCTCACAAGCTAAGGTGAAGGAAGAAGGGTTGCGGGGAGCAGAGGAGAAGCCTGCTCGAGCAGAGGAGAAGCTTGCTCGAGCAGAGGAGAAGCTTGCTCGAGCAGAGGAGAAGCTTGATCAGGAGCTGTCGAGCAGACGTTACTTAGGAGGTTGAGCTTGCAGGTTGAAGCCGAGAGAGGAGAGAAGAAGAGGGGGCCGCTAGCAGCGGCAACAGCAGACTTCGCCCGCCGCGGCTTAAATGCTACTCTTGCGGCGGGCTTTCCCTTAATCAAGAAGCAAGATTACAGTTTGCTAGTTCACCATTACATGTAAAAGCAGTAAAGGGTACAAGGGGAAATTGGCGGCTGAGAAAAAGAGGTGCCAGAGACTAAGTAAAAGAACTGTGAAAAGCTGGGCGGACTGGAAATCTGAGTCCGCAGGGCTTGCTGGAAAGCTGGGCGGACTGGAAATCTGAGTCCGCAGGCCTTGCTGGAAAGCTGGGCGGACTTGAAATCTGAGTCCGCAGTCCTTGCTGGTAGAACTGTGGAAAGCTGGGCGGACTGGAAATCTGAGTCCGCAGGGTTGGCTGGCAGTGGCAATTCTCTGGCGCTTCCCCAAAATGAGAGGTCTCGGGGGCTATTTATAGGCCCGAGGGGAATCTTCTAGAAGCGGGGCCCAGTGACGTCACCATGGACGACATCGGCGGACTGAGAAAATGAGGTCGACGACCTCGGCTGGCGGGAAGAGCAAGCGGTAGGACCAGGCGGCGGGGGGCCTAGGCGGACTCTAGGGGGAGTCCGCCCAGCTGGAGCGGTGGCCTCCCCCTAGCGCGCGGCCTGGGCGGACTCCAGGGGGAGTCCGCCTAGCTGGAGCGGAGGCCGCCCCCTGGCGGGCGGCCTGGGCGGACTCCAGGGGGATTCCTACCAGCTGGAGCGGAGGCCACCCCCTTGCGGGCGGCCTGGGCGGACTCCAGGGGGGAGTCCGCCCAGCTGGAGCGGTGGCCGCCCCCTAGCGAGCGGCCTGTGCGGAGGCCGCCCCTGGCGGGCGGCCTGGGCGGACTCCACGGGGAGTCCGCCCAGCTGGAGCAGAGGCCGCCCCCTGGCGGGAGGCCTGGGCGAACTCCAGGGGGAGTCCGCCCGGCAGGTGGAGGTCGCCACTGGCGGGCGACTGTTGGAGCGTCCGTCCTCGGGCGAATTTGGACTTGGCAGTCCACCTTCCGCGGACTTGGTGGACACCAGGGGGTAGCCCGCTCCTTGCGGGTGGGAACCTGAAGGTAGGTTGCCCTTTCGTGGGTGGATGAAGCCTGAGCCGGGTAACCTGTAGAATAAAAGCAGAAAAATGGGCACCTTGGAGAGGATCGCCGATTTTGGGGTTAACAGTCCTACTCTGCTCCGAGGTGACAATGAAAGTGCTCTCAAACTGGTGAACAACCCAGTGTTTCACGCAAGGACCAAACATATAGAGACCGAGCACCATTTCATAAGGGAGAAGGTGTTGGAGGGATCTCTTATGGTAGGGCATGTTCGGAGTGAAAACAACCTTGCTGACATCTTCACAAAACCGCTGTCGAAGGGGCCATTTCAACGACTACGGGGACTACTGGGCTTGATCACCACTTCTCACTTCAAGGGGGAGTGTTGAAAATTGTGAAGTGAAAGTGAGGTTGATCAAGCAGTCCGGGCGGACTGTCCATGTGAACTGGTGGATCAGCTTGGCGGTCTGGTGTTGGCGGCCTGTTATGGCATTCTGAAGGTAGCCATGCAGATAGGTTTGGAGTTCGCCATGGGCGGACTTGGATCGGAGTCCGCCTGCTTGCACCAGTTGCAGATGTAAAGCTTATTCGTGGACTGTGTGGACTGGCTGTGAGTCCGACAGTTGATTGCTGGCCTTGGTTGCTGATCGAGTTGGAGCCTTGTTTGGAGGGCTTGTTTGGTAGCTGGCGGACTGAGCTTTGTCCGCTGAGCTTGCGCCTTATGTTGGCGGATTGCTGGACTTGGTCAAACTTCGTGACAAGTCCAAGGTGTGTGTTGTCCGCAGTTTCCGCAGTGTACGCTGTTGACCGGGCAGTCTGCATGTTGGTCGTGGACACGTTGCGAGCTGAAGTGGTGTCCGTGGTATCCGCAAAGTCCGCTTGTTGACCGGGAGATCTGTGTCTGTTGGTCATGGTCTTGTGTGTGCGGGTTGGTGTTGTGTCCGCGTATAGCGTGCAGACTGTTGCAGTGAGTGGGGTGTTGTTGTGTCCGCTTGCTGTGCATCTTGCGGACTGGTGCGGTGTCTGTCAGGTTGCGGACTGGCTTATTGCCTTAGTGTTTGGTTTGGCTGGTGTCCAACCATGTCCTTGAGAACTGGGCGAACTAGCTGTGCTAGCTGCGATCAAAGGGCGTTTAGACTATCTCATAGGGCGGTGATCACACTCCAACCCGCTCCTATAAATAGGACCCCCCTGTCACCTCATTTGTAACTGAGTGAACAGTAAGTTGGACTCGGATTAATTGCTGCGGACTCGGTTTTCCTATCCGCGCGGTTTGAGCATGCTTAACTGGTCGTTGTTTGCAGGTGGCGCGGCTAGCACTGTAGAGCCAGGAGTTTGGTTCTAACTTCGGTCAGGTTCAGTGAAGTTTGCGGATTGCAATCGGTGGCTTACCAGTTTTCTCTCTGCTTCATTTTTCCAAGTTCAATAACCTGTCCGCCGGACTCGGCGGTTAGGCGGTCTGTTCTTCAGTTCGGCAGCGGCTTGCAGCAGTCAGCGAATAACGGTGTGTCCGCGCGACCTCGAGGTCTCGACGGTCTCCGTATTCTTTTCGTCTTCTAACAGCAGTTCGGGCAGTCTCGGCGACATCGGCGGACTGGGCGGTTTCGACGGTCTCCGATTCTGTCCGTGCGGATTGTTTTGTAATCTTTTCTGTTTTCCATTTTATACAGGCGAAATCACGTATCGCCACGTATACCTCAACCTGTAAAGAAGTTAATGAAAAGTTGGATCTGCTTGTCTCCTCTGGTTGCTTCTGGTGTTTAAGCTTGTTTTCCTGTTTTCGCTTGATCAAAGTGTGATCTTGATAGTTCTGAGAATATTAATTTGGCGTCAGACTTTTTCGTTGATCATCTTGAGAAAATTCAACAAACAAAAGACGCAATTATGAGCTCCTCTTAAAGAGAAATAAAAATAAATAAAGTAATCAATGCAAGCTATAAATATAAAGCCAAAAGGCACTATACTTTTGAGAGAGTGAAAATGGATTCTTTTGATCATTTTGTGACACATTTCCCAATGAAGACAAATATGGTAATGGTGTGACCCGCTCGAAGTTCTAGGTAGATCGGACTAATTGAACTGTCTTAACCCGAAGAGCGGTGGAGTGTGCAAACAGTCTCAAAGAAAAGAAAGCTAACGAGTGATTTTTTTGACGTGAAAACCTCGTGAATAGGGTGAAAAACCACATGACCGGATCGGTGCCGACCAAATTTGCACTATTTAGTGTTGTTTTACAGGGCTTTTTAGAGAATGAGAGGACGTCATGCCGCTTCTCGTTACTACTGGAAAGGAGAGAGAGACATTCGGTGGGTGACATTCCACCACTCGCGAAACTGGATATTTGTTCTGCTTGCGGCGGAGAACGCACGCGTTCTGGAGACTGGGCAGACTTCTGCAGAAGCTCGGATACTAGAGCGGTGAGTGCTCGCGATTATCTTGCGGGTGCTGATTGCTGAGTATGCCAGGCGCAGGTTGCTCACAGGGCCAAAAGGGGCTCACGCGGAGCAGAACTTGCCGAGGCGGCTGATGAAGATCTCCGAGCGATCTTCGGAGTGCTTGAAGATATTCATGGGCGGTTCAAAGATGGGGGGGTCCCGGTGGAATTCCTAAGCACGTAGGAGGATAAGTCCTGGGAAGAAAATGTGAGAATGAAGGGAGGTCTGTGATCCTATTTATAGGCCTCAAAGGTGGTTACTTGTGTTATGTGATTATCTGCAGACCGTTACCACCCAAATTATTATCTATAGACCATTTTAGTATTGTTTGACGTGCACATTATCAAGACATTTTTGCTACGTGCACACCAACAATATTTCGGCTATTGGTGCTCACCCATGCCTGGTGGTTACGCCGGTGGTTACCCACCAATCAGACGGCGAAGATTGCATGAGAACGATCGAACGGCGATGGAGGGCCGACCGGCCAGGGCGGACGACGGCAGGAGGCAGACCAGAAGAGAGGATGACGACCGACCTTATGGTAGCGGCCATGCGGGGGGGGGGGGGGGGGGGGGTGCGCCCGAGCACCAGACGACCACACGAGGACCGACCTCATGGAGGCCGACCGGGCAGAGGCCGGCCGCGCGGGGGTCGGCCTCTCAAGGGTCGGCCTTGCGAAGGCCGGCCGGATGGAGGCTGCCCGCGCGGAGTGCGGGCGTACGAGGGCTGTCCCGACGGAGACCGACTAGTCAGTGGTTGCCCGTGCGGCGGGTGGTCGTACGAGGAATTTTTTGATTCCCTCGAAGATGAAAAATGATCATCTGGAAGATGAAAAATGATCTCATGGGATATTAAATATTTCTCAAGCTCGCACGCTTAAGAGGAGAAAACCTAGATTTGGAAACGGTTCCAAAAATTTCGCGATCGCTGATCTCTCAGGAGATCAAATCTGATATGATCTCCCGGGCCATATCTGATATGATCTATCATATATGATCTCCCATGAGATCATATCTGATCTTCTGGGAGATAATTTCTCATTTCCTAGGAGACCATTTCTCAAAGCCCAATCTACACGAGGAGATTTTTGGGAGATCATTTTTTATCTCTGAAAAGAACTTTTTGATCCATAAAATTTTGAGAATTTTTTTTATCTTCCGGCATATGAAAAATGATTTTTTGGGAGATAAAAAATAATATCCTGTGCGATCAAAAAATTCTCAAACACACGCTTAAGAGAAGAAAAGAGTTGACAAATGTCGTGCTCTGATTTCACCCGAAGCTAGTTTTGAAAACAAAGTACGATTTCAAAAATTTCGCCTCAGCGAGACTTAGGCTCCGTTTGAGGGGACTTATTTTCACCGGGCAAGTGGTTACGAAAGGTTCGGTTCATGCGGTCGTAATCGCTTGACCGGAGAAAATAAGACTTCATTTGTTTATCCGACGCAGTTTGGTTCGTTCCACCAAAACGCAAACAGAGGGCCCGACTTCATTTGTTTTTCCGCCTGCTTGTCGAGCCGCCTGCGTTTCCGCCGGCTAAAAAATACTGCGGGACGAAACTCTGCTCAAAAGCGCCAATTTATCACGTTTTGGAGGAGAAAAAAGGCGACGCACAAGGGCTTCCCTCGCGACCCCCACCGTATCTCCCGTCGCCGTGAGGGGAATCTTCCAGAAACTACTTCTCGTCCCCGATGACAACCTCTTCACCGACGGGGATGACCTTATCTGCACCGGCGCTCGCTTCTTCTTCTCTTGCCTACTGTCGTTCTTCCCCGATGACGCAGGGGTTGTCTTCTCCGGCGCAGGCTACAAGCCACTCCAGCAAAGGTACTCGTCATCTGCTAGGGCTTTCTTCCCGTACGTGCTTTTGCATGACAACTTAGCTGTCCCTTCTCCTCCCTGTTTTGTGCATCAGTGAGCCCCAATTTCGAGCTACTACCTTGTGATCTTCTTGCCTCTAATCTGCAACACTCAACAAGCCGGTATACCAAAGCTTGAACGTGTTTGGAATATATGTGTTGGAACCAACAAAGTCGGCTCCACCTAAAGCTCGGAACTACAGGGGCAGCTCGTGCTTACTCCCTTGGGATCACGCTCAAGGAGAAGAACTAGACTGGGAGCTTCAGTGAGGAGGTCCCACCTCTTACCCGGAAGAGACTAAAACTAAAGCTCTTCCCCTCCCTAGCCAATACTGAGCTAGGTGCCTTAGAAGAGAAAGGAGTCAAGAATGCTTGCTTTTCTAAGACACCTTATCGGTCTATTTATAGGCCTTTGAACTGGGACTGCAAATAACTAAACTAATCCATCCTGAAATTACCGGAATGCCCCCGGCTAGGTCTGCCAACAGCCGAACTCCGCTGTCCTAAAATGCTAATTGCAGACCACCCAGGGTAAAAAAGTAAAAATACCCCTGGGACCCAAAAGGTGGGCCTGACCCTACCTGAAATGGCCCTGAACCAAGATGGCCCCTCTATCCGGGTACCTCTCGCTAGGGTCCTCTCGCCAGGGCCCTCTCGCTCGCCCGGAGCCTCTTGCCTGGGCCCACTCGCTCGCCCGGAGCCTCCCGATTGGGCCCTCTTGCCAGGGCCCTTTCTCTCGCATGGGGCCTCTCGATTGAGCCCTCTTGTCAGGGCCCTTTCTCTCGCCTGGGCCCTCTCGCCAAGCTGCGAGCCCGAGGTTGTACACAATCCCCGCTCTTTTCGAGGTTGGCACAAGCTCGGAAAGATAGTTCAACCGAGGCTCGCGATGGTACAGTTAATTTATTGAGGGAATCTTTTGGTGGGCCCCTTGCCTAGTTTATAAATATGGAAAATTCCTCCCCATAAGGGGGCATTTCCTCTCTTTCCTCCCTTCTTAGCATCTGCCTACATGTCTCTCAGCCAAAGTGTTCGGGACCGCATCGCGGCCGTGCGCCAGTGGAACAAGACGACGGTGGCGGGTCTGAACAAGATCCCCGCACGCGCTTCTCCTTTGCCACTGCCATCCACGTCTCCTCCTAAAAAGATGAAAACTCTCGAGCCTCACCTCCTAGCCGCGGAACCTTCTCGCACTTCTCTAAGGGAACCGACGTCCCCTGCCCCCGTTAGTCTCAAAGGGAAAGAGGTACGCCCTTCCAACCCGCTGTGATTTTCTGTCCCCACATACTCTTTATTTGCTGTTTCTTCCCAGAAAGCTTCGGAGGCTCCTCAGCGCCCGGAGACCATTCGCATCAACATTTCGGAGCTTCCTTCCCGGCGCCTCTCGCCCCAGGACTCCACTCCCCTCTCTACCCCGGTAACGAGGAGGGATGATCCTTCTACCGCCTCGGACCGCACTCGCCGATTCGGTAAGAGGTTCTACCTCTGACCTGCTCCATGCTTCTTGCCGCTTCTCCCCGTCGCTCTTAGCCTTTTTTGGCCTTCCCTTAGGTGCGGGTGGAGAACCTGTCGAGGATGTCCTGGCCGTAGACTCGCCGGCCGAGGGTTATTCTGGGCGACTAGCCTCCTCACCTCCCCCGCCGATAAATGAGATTGATGATTATCTAGGCGACCCCATGGACCCCATAGAGATGAAGCGAAAGGTGGTCGAGATGCTGCAAAAACACGCGCGGCTCATCCAGGCACTGGAAAAAGGGAAACAAGCCGCGGACCACCGGATTGACTGGCTAGAGATGGAGTGTGCTCGTTTGTCCTCTGAGGTTGATGTCGACATGGAGGTGGACCAGACTGACCCTTTGTCGATTCTGAACGACGTCGACCAACAGCTCCGTCTCGCCCGGCGTAGTGTTGAGGCTGCTCGCGCCTTCCACCTCCCCCGTCGCCCCCCCTGCGTGAGAGGCCGCGGAGGACGATGGAGGTGGGACAAGAACTGATGGGAGCTCGAACCTTATCGCTTCTCGCCTCTCGCTTATTAGCCCTTTATCTGTAATAAAATATTAACCTGTATAGCGCCAGCTGTGCGCTCTTCGAACTCGCCACCCGCTTTATGCGGGATTATTTTGTTAATTTCATAATTTGCCTGCATAATTGACGTGACTGCTTCTTATTTTATAACTTTTATTCGCCCTCATCAATCCCAATCATTAGTTCTATCCGTCTGCCTCACTGTTTTTTCGCTGTTTTCTCGAGATGACAGCCCACTTGGGGTTCCGTCGCCCGAGGTATAGAAGAGCGAAGAGTCGGCCGACTTTTAGATTCACCTGACACACCTTCTCTTGCCCGTACCTCCCTACTTAGGAAGGCTATAAATACCCCCCCTGCCAGGGCAGGAAGTGTGCTTCCTTAGACCTCCGCCCGCGACTCCCCCTCTTACTGCAGCTCGTCTCGCGCTCCGGCTCCTCGCGCTATCTCGCTGATCCCTCACTCGCCCACCTCCCCCCCTCTTTGACTCGCGCATACCATGGTGAAAAAGAGGTCAGAGGAGAGTGAGGGGCACAGCCGCTGCGGGAAGAGGTTTACCGACCATGACTTCCCCCTCGGTCGTCTATCCGCCGATGACTACGAGGCCTTCCAGAGCGACTATCTGCCGGAAGGTTATGAGTCACGCCCTCCCCGGGTTGGCGATAGCGTGAATACTTTTTACCCGGGAGAGCTCGCCATCCCTATCTCTCATTTCGAGGCGGGGCTCCGACTTCCCTTCTGGCCGGAGGTGAAGCAGGTTCTGAAATACTTCGGTGTCGTGCCCGCCCAGCTGAATCCGAACGCTGTCTCGGTCATTATCGCGTTCGCGTGCTACATGCGGAGGGAGAGGATAGAGTTCAGTCTCACCGTATTCCGCAAGATGTTCGTGTACCACGCCAACCAGGACGGGGTGTCCTTCTTCACTGGGCTAAACCTGAAGGTGTGCGAGACACCCAATAAAAATCACCACTGGCTGACTCGCTCTGTATTCGTCCGTGGAAATCTGGGTGGCGTCCCTCTCGCGCCTGTCTCGCCCGCGGAAACCTTCTACACTTCCCCGCAGGTTGGCGGTACGGACATGCTCCTTTGTGAATACCTCGTAGGGAAGAACTTCGAGGTCCGATATTTGAGAAGGGGGCTCGCCTCTTTGCCCCCTGTGCTCCCTAGAGAAGGTATGTTTGACCTCTCGTCTTTTCCCTACCTCTAACCCTTTCCTCTCGCTGGGGCTCTTCTTCTGACACACGCTTTTTCCAGGAGAGAGGAATGTGCCGGTGCACCCTCCTTATCGAAGCAATATCAAGCCCTCACCGGACGTGGCTTTCGCCAGCATGGCGGCCGAGGCGGCCAGAGATTCGCTGGCCCCTCCTCCCCAAAAGAGGAGGGTCGAGGACCCGACTCCCTCTTGCCTCAGCCCTTCGAAGAAAATGAAAATGAAGATGAAGAAGTCTGTCTCCTTTCCCTCCGAAAAGGGCAAGGCTCCTGCGGATATTGCGACGACGTCGGGATCGTTGAGTCCCATATCTGTGGGATCTCAGTCTCCCCACTCGCCTCCCCTGACCTCTCCGCATAGGGCTGTCTCGCTCCTCGAGGAGGCGGCCCCTTTTGCACCCCCAGCGAGCTCTTCTAACCCTGCTCCCCGATCCCCCTCTCGCGAGGGGGCTTCTCACTTTCCTCCGCCGTCGGCCCACCTCAACTTCAATATGGGGCCGTCCGTTTCCGACGGCTCCAATGACCCCTCTCTCATCTGGGACAAAGGGTCATACAGGGTCTCTATCTCCACCCTCCTCCCATCCTAGAGAGAGCAAGCTGAACCCACCGCTCACGTCTTCTCCTTAGGCTTCGGCCTCTATGGAGGTCTCACCCCCGACGCGCTCGATACGGCTACTACGCGAGACATGATCCTGAGGACGGCGTACTTTGGAGCTGTCACACCGCCTCTCGCGCCGCCTCATCCATAACACTCGGAGCTGGAAGGAGATAAACGCCAAACTGGCGGCCGAGTGCGAGAAGTCTGGGGATCTTGCCAAACGGCTAGAGGTGTCCGAGAGTCTTCTCGCAAAGGCCAGCGGCGGAGTGGTGAGTTGGTACCCAGCCCGCATTTTCAAGCATTTTCCCTGTCACTTTTTAACACCCTTTTCCTTTCTTTGCAGGATGCCGAGACGGCTGAGAGATTACGCTCGCGGGTGGAGGAGCTGGAGACAGAAGTGAAGGAGCTGAAGGCGGAGAATGCCTGGCTCAAAGAAGCTCCCATTTCTCGTCCGCAGGTCCCTCCACCTCCTCCCGCGCATTACACTCACGACGACGTTGAAGAGTTCTGCAAGGATGCCAACATAAGGACCGCCGAGCTCATCCTGAAGATGATGCGAGAACTAGGCGTTGTAAAGGATGATTGTGAGGACATCACCGCCCGAGACCTCGTGCCCGAGATTTACGGCGAGGACGAGGATCCTTCGGCGAGCGAGAGGGGCTAGGACCCCCCCCCCCTTTTTTTCTTTTTTCTTTTTGTTGTGATTGTAATGTACTTTCTGCTTCGTAGATGTACTGTATTTAAACTCTGATGTGATCTATGTTTATATTTTTTGCTCGCGCCTAGCCTCTTTCCTCTTCTTTTCTTTTTCTTCTCATTTGGATTGCCTGAGAGGTCCTTAAGATCGTCGGCGGCGAGAGGGAGTTGCCTTTTCTCTCGCCCAACTATTATCGGTGGACCTGGCCCATGGGGTGAGCTGGTGAGCCTTCACCGCTTCTGCGGGTGGAGGGACTCCTTTCCCCCCTCTCGCCTCTCTGGACGGCCCCTCTCGGCGCGAGTGGGCCGGGAAGGTTGACCATCCCCCTGCCCTTTTTTTCTTTTTTCTTTTTATGCAATGAATCTTCTTGAAACACCCCTTCTTTTCCAAGGGGAATAGGCTTTTCTGATTAATCGACCTCTGCTGCCCCTAGCCAGTACTAAAACGAAAACAAAAACCCTTGTCTGCGAAGGGCCATAGAATGCTGAGTCCTCTTTCCTCTTTCTCCTCCAACCACCGAGTGAGCCTACAACCCTGCCAGCTTGATGGGAGCCTGGTCAGTGGGTCTGCTCGGGGTCTCCTCTTCTCTTTCTCCTCCAACCACCGAGTGAGCCTACAGCCCTGCCAGCTTGATGGGAGCCTGGTCAGCGGGTCTGCTCGGGGTCTCCTCTCCTCTTTCTCCTCCAACCACCGAGTGAGCCTACATCCCTGCCAGCTTGATGGGAGCCTGGTCAGCGGGTCTGCTCGGGGTCTCCTCTTCTCTTTCTCCTCCAACCACCGAGTGAGCCTACAGCCCTGCCAGCTTGATGGGAGCCTGGTCAGCGGGTCTGCTCGGGGTCTCCTCTCCTCTTTCTCCTCCAACCACCGAGTGAGCCTACAGCCCTGCCAGCTTGATGGGAGCCTGGTCAGCGGGTCTGCTCGGGGTCTCCTCTCCTCTTTCTCCTCCAACCATCGAGTGAGCCTACAGCCCTGCCAGCTTGATGGGATCCTGGTCAGCGGGTCTGCTCGGGGTCTCCTCTCCTCTTTCTCCTCCAACCACCGAGTGAGCCTACAGCCCTGCCAGCTTGATGGGAGCCTGGTCAGCGGGTCTGCTCGGGGTCTCCTCTCCTCTTTCTCCTCCAACCACCGAGTGAGCCTACAGCCCTGCCAGCTTGATGGGAGCCTGGTCAGCGGGTCTGCTCGGGGTCTCCTCTCCTCTTTTTCCTCCAACCACCGAGTGAGCCTACAGCCCTGCCAGCTTGATGGGAGCCTGGTCAGCGGGTCTGCTCGGGGTCTCCTCTCCTTGCTTCTGAAGAAGAACGCCCTGAGGTGTAGTGTTAGGAAATCATGGCACATTCAAAAGGGAGGATCATTAACAATATGCTCAAGTAAATTCAGAAGAAATTTATCATTACGGATAGAAACGTTTCAGATCATCGTCACTGCGGGCGCGATCTAGAGGTATCCCGTCCACATCTTGGAGGTGATACCCCCTGACTTCAAGACTTCTTTTATTATGAAAGGACCCTCCCAATTGGGGTTGAGCTTCCCCACCGAGGCTCCCCTTCCTGCGGCATCTACCTTCTTGAGGACCAAATCTCCCTTTTGAAACTGCTTGATTCGGATGTGCTTATCAAAATACCGGGACATCTGACGCTTGACCTCCTCCTGCCGGATCGCTGCTAGCTCCCTGAGCTCTTCCACGAGGTCGAGAGAAAGCCTCTGCTCCTCTCCATTATCGGTCTGCCACCTTTCATCCCCCTCTCTTGCTGCTGTGATCCTGGGAGATTCAACCTCAAATTCCACAGGTATGACGGCCTCAGAGCCATGAGAGAGCTTGAAAGGCGTCTCTCCTGTGGTCGTATTCGGTGTAGTTCGCAGAGCCCATAGGACGGAGGAGAGTTGTTCCACCCAGCTTCCCCTCAAGTTCTCCACTTTCTTCTTCAGGAGGTTCACTATGATCTTGTTTGCTGCTTCTACCTGCCCGTTGCTTCGTGGGTGTTGAACTGAGGCGAACCGAAGGTCTATGCCGAGCTGTACACAAAAATCCACAAACTCCTTGCTAGCGAATTGCGGCCCGTTGTCAGTGACTATGGCTAAAGGGAGCCCGTGCCGGCAAATAATCTCTCCCCATACAAAATTCTTTACCACTCGTGAGGTCACCTTCGCCAAAGCCTTTACTTCCAGCCATTTTGAAAAGTAATCTACCATGACCAGTAGGAACCTCCTCTGACCACTGGCTTGAGGAAACGGTCCTACCAGATCCAGCCCCCATATGGCGAAGGGCCAAGGGGAGGTGATTGTTCGCAGCCTCTGCGCCGGAAGGAGCTGCAAGGGAGCAAACTCCTGACACTTTCTACACCTTTTAGCGAGCTCCTCCGCATCTCTCCGTAGGGTAGGCCAAAAATAACCTTGCCTCAGTACCCTCCCTTCCAAGGTTCGGCTTCCCAAGTGGCTCCCGCATTTTTTAGCCCAAAGGGCATCATGTTATAGCTGAAGCACCCATCCTCCGTGACGAAGGTGACATCCTTGACGTCCGGAGGGTGCATGCGTATCTGATGGTACCCTAAAAAAGCATCTAAAAAACTCATTAGTGAGAAACCGACGGCTGAGTCAACCAGCGCGTCGATCCGAGGCAGGGGGTAACAATCCTTAGGGCAAGCTTTATTTAAGAGAGAGAAATCGATACACATCCTCCACTTCCCTTCCCCCTTTTTTACCATTATAACATTGCTCACCCATCCCGGATACCTATTGGCCGATATGAATCCCGCCCGGAGCAGCTTCTCTACCTCCTCTCTGATAGGTCCGGCCATCTTGGAGGCGATGGCTCTCTTCTTCTGCTGAATAGGGCGGACCTTAGGGTCGAGGTTGAGACGATGGCACGCCACGTCCGCGTCGATCCCTGGCATGTCCGCTGCGCTCCAGGCGAAGACATCAACGTTCTCTTGTACACACCTCCGGATCTTTTCCTGGTCCTGGGGAGTGAGTTCTCCGCTGATCTTTACCTTTTCTTTTCTTCCGTCTCTGGTGAGGATCTCGGCCTCCAGAACTTCCACAGCCGCCCTCAACCTTGAGGGTTCTTCTTCCTCCTGCTCTCTCAGCTCTTCCTCCAGATCCTTTGACCCGTACCCAACTCCCGAGCCTTCCACAGCCGTCACCCTCACCTGGGCCCTTCCTCCCTCTCCTCTCTCCAACTCTTCTCCTTCAGCCATTTCCTCCTCCACTACAAGACTTCCCTCCACTCCTGCTCCTACTCTCCCCAACTCTTCTTCTCCAGCCACTTGCTCTCCCGCCATTGCTGGCTCCACCGCAATGCCTCTCTCCACTCCTCCTCTCTCCAACTCCTCTCCTTCAGCCATCTCCTCCTCCGCTACAAGACTTCCCTCCACTCCTGTTCCTACTCTCCCCAACTCTTCTTCTCCAGCCACTTGCTCTCCCGCCATTGCTGGCTCCACCGCAATGCCTCTCTCCACTCCTCCTCCTCTCTCCAACTCCTCTCCTCCAGCCATCTCCTCCTCCGCTACAAGACTTCCCTCCACTCATGCTCCTACTCTCCCCAACTCCTCTCGCTCCATCCTTGCTCCCAGCTCCTCTGCATCCCCCATCCAGGAGATGGTGTTGACCGCCGTTACATAGCACTCCCGAGCCGCCTTCGGATCCCCTCTCACCCTGATCTGGGTTCCCCCTGAATTGAGCTTCAAGCACTGATGGAAAGAGGACGGAACGCATCTAAAGGCGCTGATAAGAGGGCGCCCAAAGATCGCATTGTAACTGCTGGGGGCGTCCACTATCACGAAACGACAATTCCTGGATAGTCCTCCCAGGGTCACTTGAAGTCCTACTCCCCCTCAACCTCTTTTCTCTCTCCCGAGAAACCAAACGACGGCCCATCCGCCGCCAACACCCTTCGAGCCTCCACCCTCATCTTGTTGAAAGCCTTCATGAAGATTACATTGACAGAACTCCCGTTGTCCACCAAAATACGGGATACCGTGAAGTTCTCAATGACAGTCCTGATCACCAACGCGTCGCAGAAAGGGTCCTCGTGATCAGGTAGGTCCCTTCTGGAAAACGTGATTTTCTCATCTGGGGGTGGGGTTTGCGACGTCGAGGCGACGCTCCGACGATACATAGTGTGAAGACTGGCCTTACGGGTGGCCTCGATCCCCACCCCCCCATGAATCACTCCAATCCCCCCTCGATCTCCTGTATCTGACCGGTCCACACACCGATCTTCCTCCACCGCTCCCAGCACTTCCACTATCCGCACTGCCTGTTGTCGGTCTTCTCCTCCTCTCCCTCTCTTCAACTCCAAGAACTCGGGACATGTTGCCGCCGCGTGACCTCCTTATGGAAGTCACAATAGGGCAAAACTCCTTCTCCTCGCCTCTCTTCTGGGGGATTCCTCCTCCTCCCCACTCCTACTCTCCCACGGTCTCTTCCTCTTCCTCTCTTTCTGCCTATGGCCATAGCCTGCTGAGGTGGGGGTGGGAGCGGCCTCGGACCATGCCCCCATCCTAGCAGATAAAACCTTCCGGGTCCTGGATAAAAGTTTCTTCCCCCCTGCGGAGGACCCCTTCCAGGCCCCTGAACCGGGCCTCCCGGCTGCCTCCATCCCGACTCCGGGTGCGCGGGCCCTCTTAGTTCCTCCCTTCTTCTTCCTTCTGGCTGTCTTGCCCCTCCTGGCTCCCTCTGCTCTACTTCCGTCAACCTTGCCAGCTTCCTTGCGAATGCTGGGTTTGCCGCCTCCATGGCTATTTCTTTTGCGGCCTTCTCCATCAACCCCTCGAAGGACAACGACGTCTTCCTGGTGAGGCTCATCTTGAAGAAACCTTCCCTCAGCCCCACGGTGAAGTCCATCTGGAGGGCGAAACCAGGCACCTCCTGGATGCCTAGCATCTCCTCCTGGAAACGATCCACGTACTGAGCCAAGGACTCGTCTGCCTTTTGCTTGATCAGGAAGATGGACTCTGGGTTCTTCTTCCTCTTCTTAGAAGTCGAGAAACGCAGCTGGAAACTCCTGCTCAGGTCTTCGAAGCAATAAATAGAACCGGTAGGGAGTTGATGGAACCAGTCCCTAGCCTTTTCCTTCAAAGTGATAGCGAAAAGGCGGCACTTGAAGGTGTCCGTCATAGGTCTGATGGACACTGCGTCTTCAAACCACTGCAAGTGTTGGAGGGGATCATCCTTCCCCACGTAGTAATTCATCTCCGGCTCGCGGAACCCTTCTGGAACGGGTGCCGAGAGGACCAACTCGCAGAAAGGAGATCCTCTCGCCGGTGGTCTCGCCAGGTCCACTCGCGCCACTAGCTCCGTAGGCGCGACGGCACTCGCCGTACTGGGGAAGAGCTCCCTTCCTTCCACCTCTCGCCGACTTCCTTCCGCCACTATTTCTTTTCCCGGCCGCCTCCCGGGTGCATCTTCACCTACCCTTGCCGAGTCGACCCCTCTCCTGGGCGCGAGGTCCGGCACCTGAGGTGGGGGAGTCTCACACTCGCCTCTCTGTGCGAGTTGCTTCAACATGTCCATGATCCCTCCGATGGATGACATGAACTCTGCCCTCCCTACATATCCCTCTAGCCTTGGGGACCCTTCGCCTTCTCCTCCCGCATCTCCCGCCATGAGGTGACCCTTCGCTCTTCCGCACAAGCTGCGGTTCCACGCTCACCGCACCAAAAATGTTGGAACCAACAAAGTCGGCTCCATCTAAAGCTCGGAACTACAGGGGCAGCTCGTGCTTACTCCCTTGGGATCACGCTCAAGGCGAAGAACTAGACCGGGAGCTTCAGTGAGGAGGTCCCACCTCTTACCCGGAAGAGACTAAAACTAAAGCTCTTCCCCTCCCTAGCCAATACTGAGCTAGGTGCCTTAGAAGAGAGAGAAGGAGTCAAGAATGCTTGCTTTTCTAAGGCACCTTACCGGTCTATTTATAGGCCTTTGAACTGGGACTGCAAATAACTAAACTAATCCATCCTGAAATTACCGGAATGCCCCCGACTAGGTCTGCCAACAGCCGAACTCCGCTGTCCTAAAAGGCTAATTGCAGACCACCCAGAGTAAACAAGTAAAAATACCCCTGGGACCCAAAAGGTGGGCCTGGCCCTACCTGAAATGGCCCTGAACCAAGATGGCCCCTCTCTCCGGGTACCTCTCGCTAGGGTCCTCTCGCCAGGGCCCTCTCGCCAGGGCCCTCTCGCTCGTCCGGAGCCTCTCGCCTGGGCCCACTCGCTTGCCTGGAGCCTCTCGATTGGGCCCTCTTGCCAGGGTCCTTTCTCTCGCCTGGGGCCTCTCGATTGAGCCCTCTTGCCAGGGCCCTTTCTCTCGCCTGGGCCCTCTCGCCAGGCTGTGAGCCCGAGATTGTACAATATGCATAGTCAATTGTTGTATTTAAGTTTTTTGATATTTTGATGTTTGCAAGTTTTTTACTCGATTGTGCATATGTTTTAACTGGGCCTCGCGGTCACAACCACCACCGGTGGTAACTTCAAGAAAAATCTTTCAAAATATCACAAGTAGTAGCTCGATTTGGCGGAGGGGGGAGGCGGGGTAAGGAAAGCTCTGATTTGACGACATTTTCTTTGTCCGACGGGTGCAAACGCCGCTGGGGCACGTTTGTTTACCCGCCTTTCGGCGCCATTTGCTCCAAATGAAGGCGGCGAAATGCCGAACCAAACGAAGCCTAAGGCCTCATTTGGTTCGGCGGTGGCGGACGGAACCAGCGGTTGGAGATGGGGGTTTCGAACCGGAGGGGTGAGGTGGTTGTTCGAGCGGGAGCTTTTTGCTCCGTTGTTCACGGCGCGGCGGGAGGAAACACGGCAAATGCCACCGCCGACCGTTTGTTTACCCGCCGTGCGGTGACGTTTGCCGCAAACACTGGACGAAAACGCTGAACCAAATGAGGCCTAAGTCCCCCCAAATATGCACATTTTATTTCAAATTAAAACCTTTAAAAATAGGGAATTGTTATGAGCACGTCAGTTTTGTTTAGGGACACCGCATTTTCTCCTAATTTTTCGCGCCTTTTGGAAATACGTCTTGTACATACATTTTTAGGAAAAGTGTTCAACATGAAAGTTGTACATGCATTTTCATGATGAGAACTACAACTTTTGTGTTGAACTCTTTTTCTAAAAATGCATGTATAAGACGTACTTTGAAAATACGCCTAGGTTTCGCGACTTTTAGAAATACGTCTTGTACATGCATTTTAAGGAAACGTGCTCAACACGAAAGTTGTAGATCTCGTCGGTAGATCTCTCGACGAGATCTACAACTTTCGTGTTGAACACTTTTTAAAAAAATACATGTACAAGACGTATTTCGAAAATGCGCGAAAAAATAAGGAAAAGTAAGGTGGGTCTATCCAAAACTGCGGTGCCATTAACCAAACCGCAAATGCAACCCCACTGTGAGCGGGAACTCCCTCCTCTTCCCGGCGATCTCATCCCATTCCGCCCCACTCCCTTCCCGGCGGCTCTTCGTTCCCGGAAAGTAAGCAATGCACAGTCGAATAGCTCAAGTTCTCAACGCCTCCCACGTTCCTCCCCTTTCTCCTAAAATTATATATAGTATTAAGATCAAAAAGTCAAATAATACAGCCGAATTACCAAACCCATGACAGATGCATCTTACCATTTTCTTTGTAATCGTCTCCACGGACATTCCGGAGCATATTTTGATAGGAAATTAGGGTTTTCTTCTACTTCTGTTGCCTAATCATACCTATTTTTCCTCCGTTACGTTCATCGTCGACTGCCGGATGGCGGCTTGCTACCCATTGCAAGATGTCTACACCGGGAAGCCCCTCGTCATGGCTGTCTTTGCTGGAATACTATTGTCCGCCCTCTTCATCGCGTCGTCTCTTTATTCCTCGACGGTCAACGGCGACAGCAGCAGGTCGTTCTTCTTCGTCGATTCCTGGATCTCCCGATCATCTTCCCGCCCCGGATCCCGTAATAAACGCAACAGCTCTTTTCTCCTCCTCCAATCGCTTAATCGGGCGCTGACTATTGATTCTTAACAGCGGTGTATGCTATCGGCCCTCAGAATGAATCTACCATTGTTAACAATCCAACTGATGCCAACATCTCAGGGGAAAACTTTCTAACAAGAGCTATATGGGATCTGCCTCCTCCCAATTCAGAAATTCCGGATTTGACTTCCTTCAGGCTGACCAGGGAGATGGTTGGGTATCGAGCTAAGGACAACGTAATAGTTGTAACATTTGGGAACTATGCTTTCATGGATTTTATACTGAACTGGGTCAAGCATCTGACAGACATTAATGTCTTCAACCTACTTGTAGGTGAAATTTCTTACTTGGTTCCATTAGTTATACTTGTTTAAGTAAGGGGATGCTATGTCATTGAGCCGTTGGTTTCTTCCTTCACAGGTGCTATGGATACCAAGCTGCTGGTGGATTTATATTGGAAAGGCATTCCTGTTTTTGACATGGGAAGTAATATGAACACAATCGATGTGGGTTGGGGGTCGCCGACATTTCATAAAATGGGAAGAGAGAAGGTTTTCTTAATAAACAAACTTTTGCCTTTTGGCTACGAGTTGCTACTGTGTGATACTGATATGGTTTGGCTGAAGGTATAAGCATTCTCAAAATATATTATTATTTTAATTGTATTCCAATTATCAAGGCATGCTTTTGTACTATTTACAAAGGTCTTTGTTTTACTCCTAGCGTAGAGGTGGCAATTGTTATTGTTCTATTCACTCCGAAGTCTATGGTGGTTGATTGAAACCTATTTAGAAAGCGAGTGTGCTTAAGAGATGATTATAAACAATAACAACACTCAAGCCTTTATTCCACCATAATGGGGTTGGCTATATGGATCCTTTGTCGCCATTGCACCCTATCCTTAGTCATAATCTCACTAATGCCCAGGTACATCGTATTTTTCCTTATAGTTTCATTCCAAGTCTTTTTTGGTCTACCCCTCCCCCATTTAACATGCCCAGTGACTAAACTTTCACACCGCCTAACAAGTATCTCCAATGGTCTCCTTTATACGTGTTCGAATCCTCTTATTCGAGCTTCTTGCATCTTCTTTACGATTGGTGCCACCCTCGTGTTATACCTAATACATTCATTCCTAATTTTATCTAGTTTCGTGTGTCCACACATCCACCTAAGCATTTTCATCTCCGCAACTCCCATTTTTTGCTCATATACACAATTCACTGCCCAACACTCGGAACCGCAGAGCATTGCTGGTCTAATTGCAGTATGGTAAAACTTGCCTTTAAGTTTTAATGGTACTTTACGATCACATAAGATCCCAGACGCGCCTCTCCACTTCAACCAACCTGCTTGGATTCTATGTACCACATTTTTATTTGCACCTCCATCTTCTTGAACTATCGATCCCAGATATTTAAAGCACTCACTGTGAGAAATATCTTCGTCATCCAATTTAATGACGGAGTTATCCATCCTTCTTGCACTACTAAAGTGATTATAAACAACAAAAAGAAAAATTAATGTGCAAGAAAACACCATAGAAACAAGCCACAAATTTTGTGTAATTCAAGTATTCAACAACAAAGCATGCACATCTATGATTGCACATAGACATTAATTTTCACTTAATTTGAGAAAAGATGTGATTTAATTTTGCCCCTCAAAATTTCTACAAATTCTCTCAATTTTATTTTATTTTTTGTCCCTTGATAGCTCTTCTTGCTCAAAACAAATGGGTTTAACTTAACAAACTTGGCTACAAGACTTACTTAGTTGATCATCACTACCTATGCTTGATCAGTCATCGCCTATGAAGCACCGACACGGGTATGAGTACCGGGTATGATACATATCTGGTACGACGATTTGACAAAATTGAAAAAATAAGGATGCAAGTAAGTTCGGGGTACCACACAATTAAAATTATATATGTATTTTCACATAAGATCCCAGACGCGCCTCTCCACTTCAACCAACCTGTTTGAATTCTGTATAGCACATCTTTATTTACACCTCCATCTTCTTGAACTATCGATCCTACTCATCCTAGATATTTAAAGCACTCACTGCAAGTAATATCTTCGTCACCTAACTTAAGGACGGAGTCATCCGTCCTTCTTGCACTACTAAAATGATTATAAACAATGAAAAGGAAAATTAATCTTCAAGAAAACATCATAGAAACAAACTTGGCTACAAGTAAGACTTAGTCACTTGACCATCACTTCCTATGCTTGTTCAGTCATCGTTTATCTCACTTGATATTCTTTGCTTTGCTTGTATGTGCTCTTGCACCTGAGCGTCATCACCTGCAACCTTGACCTGCTTTAGTGAACCAAATCTGTATCATATGCTCTTGTACAATGTTAGCTATCTTTAAACAATCCTAGTTACACCCTGACTGTTATACAATTGTTTCAAAAATCTATGTATCAGAGAAGCAACCCATTACTGACTACTTCTGTCGTCCTAACCATATCACATGCTTAATCTTTGCATTGCTTGTGATAGCGTCCTTTGCTCGACTACTAAAAACACCTTTTCTTTCTTGCAATGTTATGCTACCACTTGGCTCTTCCCAATTCCCATATGTTGTATCGCCAGCGATCCATCAATTGTCTCTCCTACATGTGATTGTAAGTGCTTTGAGCCCTCTTCCACATGAAAAATGCACGATGCCACAATTATATGCTAATGCAAACCACTCTCAAGTCTCAACCCTTGCACAAAATATCGTGAAGCGAGGTTCTAAAGCTTTTGACCACATATGTACCTGAGTGCGCCTTTATTTGCTCAGGAACAATAAATTGGTTAGATTCAATTTAAGGTTAACTTGGTTGGGAACTGTTGGATCACAAATACCTTTATATAGGCCCTTATTGAATATAAAATCCATAACAAACATAATAATTGATTCACATATGTTACATGAAGAAATTAGTTATTTGAGGCTTATTTTGAGAAAAAATGTGACCATTAATTAAATCCAAAAAATTCAGATTTATTTACTATAATAATATAAAGATAAGGCCGAGAAAGAACTATCAAATATGAAAATATATGATCTCATCCAAATATGAACCCAAAAAATCCTTAGGAGCGTCTAAGGTTTGCTCGATTATTGAGTCACAACAACGATACAAGATGAAATAACTAAGAATAAAAGTGGAAAATATCTTATATTTAAAGGTGTCTCCGCTAACCCATGAGTGTACATGAACTCCCAGTCTTAAGGAAAAGGTTTTTCAAGATCTACAATAAATGTCCCTTCCCATCTACTTTTGAATCCTATTTATAATGTTTACATGTGATGTTGTCCGGATAGCCTTGGGCATACCCAGTCAGTTCAGAATAAATGCGGGCAGGCACGCCCGAGTTCCTACTTCCTATGCACGTATAATATCCTTTTAGCAATGATCTAAGAAATAGATAAGGAAAATGATGCTTATAGTTTGCGCCTACATGGCTAGCATTTCGCTCACCCCTAAGGGTAGGCCTTAAGGACGCCGATATCAAATTTGAACGGTCCCCTGCATGATAACTCGCCCATTCCCTTGGGGGATTTCGCTTATGCCCTTGATGGGCTATGCGAGTTCTTTAGAGTTATATGACTTATATCTTGAATGTATGCTTCTACCTAGACTACTTTGACTTTTGTTGTGCTGTCTCAGTGCTGTAGAGATTTGTGTAGACACTCAACACTTACCAATCCCCCACTTGGAGAATAATTGTCAATAGTCTATCTTCAGAGAGCCTGCCTAATTCCGCCTAACATTCTCCATCTTCTTCAAGGGATTCGTGATAGTTTATTTGCGGCCTTCACCTGGCTATTACTTCTTAGATGATGTATTGGGGAGAACCACATGTTGATTCCTAGGCTAAAGCATAATTCACTAGACCATTATCGGTAAATTGCTTGCCCTTGTCGGTGAAAATTGTGAACAAGATCTCATTGAGACACAATCCCTCCTCAGATAAAATTATTTACTTGTGCAATTGTTTTCGCTAAAGATTTTGCCTCGATCCAGTTGGAAAAAAATATTAACCAGGGTAAACTTTATATGACTACTCATCATTGGGAAAGGAGCAAAGTGATCCAATCTCCAAATTGTGATGGACTCCATGGTCACGATACTTCTCAGCTTATAAGCATGTTGCAGCTATAGGGACTTGAATTCTAGGTACTAGGGTACCTTCTAGAACATGCTTCCGAATATTTGCGGACGGTCGACCAAAGATACTGGCTTGCGTACTTGCAAAGTCAAGGTCTCTCCTTCCTAGTGGATGACACTCATCCGAGTGTATCTCCCTCTGGGTGAGTGACACCTCATCTTTCATGATAAATCTCACGCAGGAGGCTAAAATCGCCTTTCTATATAACCCTCTTCTTGCAACCTGTCATATCGCATATGCCACATTGATCTTGAATCGCTGCTTATCATTGAGAAGGATGATACTTTACTTTGTCGAGGTAAAGTATGAAATGGCCAATCAAGGTTCAGCTTTAAGCCCTTATCTCTTTAACCTTATCTTAGATGAGCTCACCAGACATATCCAACAGGCAATACCTTGGTGTTTATTGTTTGCGGATGATATCGTTTTGGTTGATGAGACGCGCGAGGGTGTAAACGCAAAACTTGAATCTTGGCGAGATACTTTAAAAAAGAAGGGTCTTAGGTTGAGCAGGGCAAAGACGGAGTATATGGAGCTTAAATTTAGCAGTACAAGGACAGATGACTTAGTTATTAAGTTGGGTGATCAAGATATTTCCCGTAGTGAGTGTTTTAAATATCTTGGATCGATAGTTCAAAAAGACGGAGGTATTGATAAAGATGTGACAGATAGAATCCAAGCGGGTTGGTTGAAGCAGAGAGGCGCATCAGGGATCTTATGTGATCGTAAAGTACCACTAAAACTTAAGGGCATGTTTTACCGTACCGCAATTAGACCCGCGATGCTCTATGGTTCTGAGTGTTGGGCAGTGAATTGTGTACATGAGCAAAAAATGGGAGTTGCGGAGATGAGGATGCTTAGGTGGATGTGTTGACACACGAGATTGGATAAAATTAGGAATGAAAGTATCAGGGATAAGACAGGGGTAGCACCAATTGTAGAGAAGATGCGAGAAGCTCGTCTAAGATGGTTTGGACACGTACAAAGGAGACCATTAGAGGTACCTGTTAGGTGTTGTGAGAGTCTAGTCACTAGGCATGTTAAACGAGGGAGGGGTAGACCAATAAAGATTTGGAATGAAACTGTAAGGGAATACATGATGTACTTAGGCATTAGTGTGATTATGACAAAAGATAGGGCACAATGGCGACAAAGGATCCATATAGCCGACCCCACTATAGTGGGATAAAGGCTTGAGTGTTGTAGTGTTGATGTATAAATATTATAATGCATAGTGTAAAAATGAGCAAATATAGAGCACCCATCAGACAATTAACATTCTACAGAACATTCACATCCCACAGAAATAAAGGAAAAAAGGAAGAGAGGAAGAAAAGGGAAAGAGGAGAGCCACATAAATGACAAATCCTTTCATTCGCATCCCACCAAACTCATAAGTAGAGGAATAGAAGACAAGAGAAGGCAGTCACTATTAAGGAATGCATTCTTGATATCAAGTTGATGCAACTGCCAATGCGGATGGACGACCAAAAAGATCAATACCTGTACCGTATTCAGCTTAACGACTGAATAGAATGTCTCTTCATAGTCGATGTCATAATGTTGAGTGAAACTGCAACCATAAGACCGACTTTGAGACGCTCCACCATTCCATCAGGACGGTGCATAACTGTGAAACCCATCTACATACCACACAGAATTGGCCAGGAGGAAGGGAGACAAGGTCCCATGTATGATTTGCCCAAAGGGCGACCATTTCATCATCCATCGCGGCCGCACCTCGGATGCTGGAAAAGCTTCCTGCATAGAAGAGGGGTGGAAATAGAAGTCAAGGAAACTTAAAAACTGTGAAGTTTTGGAGAAAAGTTGTGAAATGAGACATAATGAGAGAGAGAGAGAGAGCTGTAGAAGGGATTCCATCCTAGGCGAGAGACGTAGTTGGATCAGCTGGCCGTGGAGTGTCATCAATAAGGGTTAATACATGAGAGAGATCTCCTAATGAGCCAAGAAAGTGGGCCTTTACATTGGGCTTATGCATAGTTCTTTTATAATTTTTATTTAATAGTAAACTACCATATATTCATTACTCAGTTGACAAATTTTTTTTTGCTTTGATTATATCATGATCTTGTCATATGTTCATTTTGTTTCACATGTTCCCACTAGTTAAGCAATTAAATCTGTCAAAATGTTTAGCTCAGATCTTCTAGTTTTTCAGACCACTGCTTTTAATAATAGAATGTGCAAACTCAGGTGCATAAAATATCGGTTTCTGTGAAACTTGTACTGCTATAGGTTCTGCGTAATTTCTATATCAAATCTTTCTTTGAGAAATAGATTTTGTTATTGTTTGCATCATTCAGCCTGCGTTCTCTTGAAATATCCATGCCTTGAGCAGAATCCACTTCCATATTTTGCCCGTTTCCCTGAAGCAGATCTCTTAACTTCCAGTGATCAACTTGTACCTACCGTTACTGATGACAGCCTAGAAGTATGGCAGCAAGGTGCGATTTCTTAACTCTACACAAGCTGAAGTTAATCTAATGTAGCTTAACATGTGAAGTTCTTATCCTAGAGCTTCAATTATAATTTTAACCATTTCTTTTTGTTAACTATTCCAACGTTATTTTGTATAATTTGCCTCATTCTTGTATAAGTAGAAAGAAAAGAGCACAAAATATTATTAATTTATCTCAATTACAAAGACTTCTACTCATACATATACATGAGTGGAGGACAAGATCCCTTATGACCAAATTTCTCTTATCGGATATTACACATATAAGACATAAAAACACGATTTGATAATATCCTTATATAACGTAATGTCAACTCTCCCCCAAAGTTGGGCGAAAAACATCAATCATCCCTATCTTGTGTATATCATCAATGAACATATCGCAACCCAGACTGTTGGCGAAAATGTCCGCCAACTGGTCTTTAAAATGAACAAATGGAGTGACCACATTCCCCTAGACCAAGTGTTCTTTGATGAAATGTCGATCAACTTCAACATGCCCTGTCCTATCACGTTATACTAAGTTGTGAGTTATACTAATGACGGCCTTATTATCATAGTATAAGGAGAGAGAGAGATATGCTTTTGGAATCCCAGATCATGTAAAATAGATTGCAATTATAATCTTTCATAGAGATTTTGGGACATCATCTTGTACTCAACCTCTACACTAGATCCGACTACCACATTCTATTTCTACAATTTTATTATGTCTCATGCTCTAATTTTAACATTAACTCATTAACGTATTGAATTTCCTGAATTTTGTGCTCTTACATTAATTGAGAATATTCAGTGGTGCAGGACCAGGAGTCCACCTGTCCGCCACCCTGGAGTCCACCGGGTGCCCCCTTGGAGTCCACCAATGGGGTTTATCAGGGCCGCGACCCATACATCCCAACCCATCCCCGACTCCACTACAGGGCCGATAGGTTGTTGAGGCCGGTGCTCGATCCCACGGCCTCCTTGATAAAGAGCTCTCAAGTGAACTCTCATGGTGATGAGAGCTCGCCCAAGAGCTCTTTATCAAGGAGGTCGGGGGATTGATCCCCGACCTCAACAACCTATCGGCCCTGTAGTGGAGCCGGGGATGGGTTGGGATGTACGGCCCGCGGGCCTGATAAAACCGCCTTGTGCGACGCCAAGGTGGGCCCTTTGGTGGGATTCTAGTTTGGCCGACAGGTGTAACGCTTGCCCTACATCATAAAAGGGCACTTTTATGATGCGGCACAGGCGTCACACTTGCCCGCCGCCCTGGTTGGTGATGAGAGCTCTGATGAAAGACTCTTATCTTGGAGGTCAGGTGTTCGATACCGGGCCTCAACAACCTATCGTATGGTGATGATTCCATGGCGGAGAGCTGGTTGGGGTGTACAGTCCGCGGACCTAATGAAAGCCGCCTTGGTGAGACGCCAAGGTGGGCCCCTGGTGGGACTCCTGTGTGGCGGGCAGATGTGACGTCTTTGCTGCATCATTAGATCAATTGGTGATGAGAGCTCGCTTGAGAGCTCTTTATCAAGGAGGTCTCGAGATCAAATCTCGGCCTCAACAACCTTTCGGATTCCTGTGGTGGGCTGGTTGGGGTGTACGACCCGCGTGCTAGATAAAGCCGTCATGGTGCGACACCGTGGTGGGCCCCCTGGTGGGATTCCAGGGTGGAGGGCAGGTGTGATGTCTATCCCACATCATAAAAGTGCACTTTTATGATGCCGAGCCAGGAGTCCACCTGCTTGCCACCCCGTAGTCCACCGGAGGTCCACCTTGGAGTCCACCAAGGGGCCTTATCTAGTCCGCGACCCATACACTCCAACCCATCCCCGGCTCCACTACAAGGCCGATAGGTTGTTGAGGCCGGGGCTCGATCCCCTGACTTGATAAAAAGCTCTTAAGCAAGCTCTCATAACCAACTGATGGGTTGGGATGTATGGGTCGCGACCCTGATAAGTCCCCTTGGTGGACTCCAAGGTGGACCCCCGACGGACTATGGGGTGGTAGGCAGGTGGACTCCTGACCCTGCATCATTCAGGTTCATGTTCTTCTTGATTTTAAGTTTTGTAATATACTGGACACATCCTCCGACTTGAGTCCACGAGGACCATGATGACAATTGAAAGTGCTCTAATGCATTCCTAGTGCGGCACACTCATATTTGACTTATTATATATGTGGAAAAAATTTGTCATCAATCCCTATTTGAGGCTCATATGGTCTTCTGTGCCATAAGAATATGATGATGTGTGTCGAGAAAATACTTCCCACTCCCGTCGACGGAATTGATGTTTTATTCCATCGACGAGAGCGGCACTTGGTTTCCACGATGCCTATGCCTGCTTGGCCTCTCGTTTGCTCCAGCTTCCGTCGCTACTTCTCCCGCATATCTCGCTGCTCCCGTCGCCGAGTGTAGCTAGTGCGGCCGTCTGCGATATCGGCGACTGCTTCCGTTCTCGACAATGCTTCCAGTCCCCATTCCCGTTGAGCGCCTTCTGCTCCGTCACCAGTCGACGATATTTATCCACTGTTGATCCCGTCGGCTGGTGCATCTGCTAGTGCTTCCTGTCGACGATCCCAATGGAGCTTCTTCTCCCCGACTTCAATCTCGTCGATGATCTCCTCCCCTTCCTTTGGATGCCCTTGCTCCTGACCCGACCCTCTCTTCTTTCTGATCGTGACAATAGTTCTTCTCGTGTCAAGCTCCTCTCATTCTTGCCAAGCTCCCTCCTCTGCTCATCGCTGCTTGAGCCTTTTGCTCGCTGCTGCTTGAGCCTTTTGCTCGCTGCTGCTTAAGCCTCCGCTCGCCGCTGCTTGAGCCCTCGCTCACAGCTTCTTAAGCCTTCTACTCGATGTTGGCTTGTGCCCATGCTCTGCCCGCTGCATCTTGTACCCGTTCTCGCTGGCAGCCCTTTTCATCTGCAGTTTTTCTATTTTTTTGTTTGTATCGTTTATTTCTTATGTTTGTGCGTTCTATGCCTTCATGCACGCGTTCTATGTGAGGAGTGCCCGTGATGAGGGCGACTCAGATAACTTTTTTTCTCGACTCTCGCCTTAGCCACACATGACCTCCAGACATATTTCGTATGATGTTTGTGTCTCTCCATGGTTTCTGAGTTGTTGGGTATGGGTGATAAGGCCTTTGCTGAGTGACCTGATTTCAGCTTTGGGAGCATTCAACGTGATCATGGTCGGTTTTTGAATCCAATGTTATGTGGCATGTGCCCGATTGGATTATCCTCGATGACATGCGGTTGGGCCCCAATGGCGGCTGTTTTGTCCCACATTGCTTACCACCATTATCTTTCTTTTTATGATGGTTTTAGGTTGGAGGTTTTCCCTCCAGCTTGATGGGGAGTGTTGAAGATATTTGTATTTTAATATTATTTAAGTATTTTAGTATTTATGGGTTTAGTCCAAAATGAGAGAACATGCAAGGCTTCCGAGATCCTCAACACACTCCTACGCCTTCCCTTGTATAGATGGGGATGAAATACATAATAAGTCTACTTCTAATATCTAATTAATATCTGATATTACTTAATGTCAATTTAATACAAAATACGCAGAACTCCTAAATATTGTTGTGGTATCCATTATGCCGAGGTAGTGGCTCCACTCTCTTCGCATGTTGTTACGGGGAGATCGCAAGAGTGTATACATAACAGCCTTACACATGTCGAGCTTTCAATTTGGAACACTAAAAATTAGGGGTATGCAACAAGAGTTGAAGTTATTTTTGGTTCTGGTTGCACTTGATATATTTGGTGAAAGTTTTTGTGGAATACCTTTGAGAAATAGGAAAAGTTACTATTTGAATGAAGAAATTGGATAAACGGTGACGAATATTACAAAGTAATAATATGAAAGAACTTGCGTTGTTCAGTTGTTTGTTTAAACTGGAGGTCTTAATGGAGTTATTTTTGCTTAAGAAATCTTGATATATGCAACTTAAGAAGTCTATTTAAATGTATTTTTTATTTTTCTCATAAATCTAATTTACCAGTAAATAGTGCCTACAATATTGGAATTTTCCATTGGCGTCCAACCAATTCTTCAAAAAAGTTTGCCAAAGAATGGAGAGATCTTCTCGTTGCTGATGAGAAGATATGGGACCAGAATGGATTTAATGATCTTATTCATGGAGTTCTTGGACCATCAGTTGAAGATGGAAATGGTCTTGTTTATGCATTTGATGGAATTCTCAAATTGGGTATTCTGCCAGCAAGTATATTTTGCAGTGGGCACACATACTTTGTCCAAGTAAGTTCCTTTCATGATTAGCTCTCCTTGAGTACAACAAAAAATTAATGCTAATGATATTGGTGTTCTTTTGAAAGGGTAAATAGCAGTGACATCCTTATATTATGTCTCAACTGCAATTTGGTTAATCTTTTTTTAAACCACACAATTCAGCACTTGATATTTTGTTTCCTGTTTTGATTTGTGCAGTCCATGTATCAGCAACTTAGACTGGACCCTTATGCAGTGCATACTACTTTTCAGTATGCTGGAACTGAAGGAAAGCGCCATAGATTACGGGAAGCCATGCTTTTCCATGATGCAGCAAGTTATTATGAATCTCCAGGTATCTCTATGCTTCATGGAGATATTTATTTAGCAATTTCAAATTGGAAATACCTGGGACTATTTCCTCTTATTGAATCTTCAACCCTTGACCATTTTGTCTATTATATCCTAACTAGAAAATTCCTCATGTTGCGAGTCAATGTGATGTAGGACAAATGCAGTGAGTGTGATCATGGAAATATTAGTGGAGTGAGGTTAGTGATGCACTGATGCGTTGTAGAGGTTTAAGAATGATGCAATGCAAAAAACAATTATCTGATGGTTAATCTACAACAAATGCTGAAATTAATAAAACTCCACATTCACTCGTAACCAAGATTAGAACATTAAAAAAGTAAGCAATTTCAAGTTGAATTCCCATTAAGCGTTCCAATAAAATGACACTCGAATAAATTGCACAAATAGAATAATTTATGGGCAAATGCACACAAATAATATCTATAATCATATTGATGCAGTGATAGGTTGACTCGAGAATGACTTTTCTAAATGTAATTTAAAATGCAAATGCCGAGTAGTGCCGTGCAAGAGCGGTCCAATTAAAATTGCAACAAACAATTAATTATTATAACAAAACGACAGAGGCTCGTGCGGTTGCAAATAATTAATTTAAGGAAAACGAATATTAATTTTAACTTGACTGAGGCGCAAGTATTTTAAACGATCACAGAATAAGTTCCGCAAGTAGCACTACGACAGGACTAATAGCAGATAAAAATTGTAATCCAACGTAATATAAGTGCCGAAATAAACAACAGTAAAAAGAAAGAACTTTATACCACAATTTGCACGTGTAGATGGCGACACGACGGTTGTTGGTGGGCATCCGAGGTCTTGGCAATGGAGGAAAATGGTTGGAGGCTCTCGATGGAAGTGTGTAGGGGCTGTTGGAGGAGAGGTCGATTCACGGGTGAATGGATGGGGCGGATTAGATGAAGGGGAAGGAGAGGGGGTTGGGCCGGTGGAGTCCACGAGAGGGAACTTTAGGGGAAAGGGGTTGAAATGCAGCACAAGAGGCAGGCTGTAATCACTGCAGGCGGTAAGTGGCAAGGGGGCCGACGACGTCGGGTGAGGCAGGGAGGGTTGGCGGCAAACAATGAACGGGAGGGATGGGGAATAGTGGATTCCGGTGGATGGGTGGGTGAGGAGGAAGCCTGGACTGGAACAGATCTCCGGACGAGAGAGTTGAAGGCGGGCGGTGGACTGGAGCGGTGTTTTTGGGGAAGGAGAATACAACGAAGGAGGAGGTGGTTTTCAGTGGCTGGACTACTGGCGGAATAGAGAGGGGACGACAGAGGGGCTCATCAGCGTCGCACCGGAGGAGAGGAGGCGGAGGATGCTTCCCGACGTCGCACCAGGAGCGGAGAAGACAGTATCACACCGATTCGACCGAGCGGCTGCAGCTTTTCTTGCCAAAACCATCGATCCCTTCAAACCACCAGCCGACCTCAATAAATAACCCTAACATCAAAACCGCCCAATAACTGCACACCATAATCTAAAATAAACCACCCCGATCAGACGGATAAGACTATTTGGACCGATCGGCGGTTAAATACATCTCGAAATAAAAAAACGCGAAATATGAAAGTGACTAGAAACGTTCATCCAGACGCGACCACGGGCTCCGATCGCCCGTCCGGGCAGCGGATCACCGCCTCCTGTGGGAATATACGTGTGTCGGTCGTGGCGCGCCGTCAACTGCACTTTTATGATGCAAGACATGCGTCACACCTGCCCGCCACCCTGGCATCACCACCAGGGGGCCCACCCGACCTCACCACCAAGTGGATTTCGTCAGGATCGCGGCCCGTACACCCCAACCGGCTCTCCGCCATGGAATCACCACCATGCGGCAGGTTGTTGAGGCCGGAGCTCGATCCCTAACCTCCTAGATAAGAGGCTCTCACCAGCGCTCTCATCACCAACTGAGCCGCTGGTGAGAGCCTCTTATCTAGGAGGTTAGGGGATCGAGCCCCGATCTCAACAACCTGCCGCATGGTGGTGATTCCATGACGGAGAGCTGGTTGGGGTGTATGGGCCGCGATCCTGATGAAAGCCGCCTGGTGGTGATGCTGGGTGGGCCCCATGGTGGTGATGTCAGGGTGGCGGACATGTGTGACGCCTGTCCTGCATCACATATGCTCTTCACCAAATAAGCAACAAAGAATAAAATTCGCTTTAAATATAAACTTACATAAGAGTACAAACTGGTGAATCCTTACCAAGGTTGCAGACGTC
This sequence comes from Platanthera zijinensis, assembly GCA_039513925.1. NCBI lineage: Eukaryota > Viridiplantae > Streptophyta > Magnoliopsida > Asparagales > Orchidaceae > Platanthera > Platanthera zijinensis. The sequence goes on from CM077098.1 coordinate 121,692,966, forward strand.
GGATGTTTGGGGCATGTCGGTTTGGTTTTCATGTTGTTTTTTTATATATTGGGGGATATACAACAACACTCAAACCTTTATCCCACTATAGTGGGGTCGGCCATATGGATCCTTTGTCACCATTATGCCCTATCTTTAGTCATAATCTCACTAATGCCTAAGTACATCATGTCTTTCCTTATAGTTTCATTCCAAGTCTTTATTGGTCTACCACTCCCCCCATTTAACATGCCTAATAACTAAACTCTCACAACGCTTAACAGATGCCTCTAATGGTCTCTTTTGTACGTGTCCGAACCATCTTAGTCGAGCTTCTCGCATCTTCTCTACAATTGGTGTCACTCCTGCCTTATCCCTGATACATTAATTCCTAATTTTATCCAGTCTCATGTGTCCACACATCCACCAAAGCACTCTCATCTTCGCAACTCCCATTTTTTGCTCTTGTACACAATTCACTACCCAACACTCAGAACCGTAGAGCATCGCTGGTCTAATTGCAGTACGATAAATGTGGATTTAAGTTTTAATGGTACTTTACGATCACATAAGGACGCTGACGCGCCTCTCCTCTTCAACCAATCTGCTTGGATTCTATGTATCACATCTTTATCCACACCTCTATCTTTTTGAACCATCAATCTCAGAAGTACTCACTAGTGAAATATCTTGATCACCCAACTTAATAATGGAGTCATCTTTCCTTCTTGTGCATATAAATTTAAGTTCCATATACTCCGTCTTTGCCTTGCTCAACCTAAAACCCTTTTTTTCTAAAGTGTCTTGCCAAGATTCAAGTTTCGCGCTTACACCCTCACATGTCTCATCGACCAAAACAATATCATCCGCGAACAAAGGTATTGCTTGTTGGATATGTCTGGTGAGCTCATCAAGATAAGGGTAAAAAGATAAGGGCTTAAAGTTGACCCTTGATGTAAGCTGTGACGCCGTAAATTATTACAGGCATGTTTAATTTATATGTTTATGATATAATTCATGTGTATGTCAAATCGAACATCTGGTTCGGGCCAATTTAGTAAGTATAAATTGTTGTTTGAGTCTTGACCGGCTGGAGGAGGTGAATTTGACCGGCTGTTGATATGTTGGGTTGGTTCAAGTATGACTCACGCTCCTTAATAGAGTGCTTGACACTTAAAGAGAAGCGGCATTCTCGTGAAAAAGGAGACAACAACGCCCATAACTCATTTCTTCCTGTTACGCTCGGTGGAAACTGCGGAAGAGCCGCTTGACGCCGCTCGCTCCAGATGCCCCAATCTCCTCCGATTTCCACAATTTTTCTTCCTAAAGCAAGGTATTCCCTTCCTCTCAACTCCTCGAGCTTTGTTTTGATTGGAGTCTCTGTTTGCTATGTTTGAAATTTCTAAGTTAACATAAAATTCTTCTGTTCACTTTATCTTTCTCCTCTTAAGTTTCAGAGGATTAGTAGAACTTATTTTGTTATGTTCATGCAAGATTTCAAAAGCCCTAGGTGGAAAAATGTTATGTTTACCTTAATTTCAGTTATATAGTACCTTTAACGGGTTAATTAGGGTGGAATGTTGGTGTAGTATGAAATTAGGGCAAAAGCCTTTTGTCTTCATGTTAGGGCAACCAATAATCATGAAAGATTGAAGTCAAAGTTTCATTTCATGAACCCTTATACATTTCCCTTGTTTAATTAGAGCATGTTTGTTACATTTAGATATAAGGGCAGCCATAATACACCAAGATTATTATGTTTGCACCTTACGTTTTACCAATTGATCAACTAATAATGGTAATTTAATTAGGTCATGGATTGTTAAGGTAGAGAAAGGGGAAATGATCCGCGCAAGGAGAAAGACAAAGAAAAAGTAGGAGGAAATAATCCGCGCAAAGAGAAAGGCAAAGATAAAGTAGGGATGAGTTCTTATTTTCTATATTTGCAATTGTTTGTTTTTCATATGACTCATATTATGTTAATATATTAGGGTAGAATAAGAAATAAATAAAAAAGACAATTCGCTAATGATGCAAAAAGAAATAAAGAGTCAAACAAAGACAATATTTAAGGTCGGCGAAGAAAGACGAAAGAATGACTAATCTGTCAAGAAATTATAGAAAATAAAAGAAGAAAGAACACCTCAATCAATGAGCTATAGGAAGAGTTTATTCAAATCGGGAGATGGGAAGAATAATCTTCCGACATGAATATGATTCGTGCGAGTCAAGGACACAAATAGTAATATGAACGTGCGAGACAATGACACATGAAGAATATTGCATCATAAACGTGTGAGACAAGGATACGTAATGAATTCATGAAATATAAATTTACACTTCATATGCCCCATGATTGAAAAGTGATATCAATTAAGCATGACACAAGTCAAAAGAAGGAATATGAATAGTATGGATAATTCATTACAGGACTACGTTAAAAGGAAAAGATACAACAAAGAGATCTATGCAAGACAATAAGAATCTCTAATATAAAAGAATTCATTATTGGAGAAAAATTAAGAATTCACATAGTTCTTTGACTAATTAGAAAATAAAACTAAACAGGTCAAGAAAAAGACGGTTCCAGCTACCAGTAGTCAGCGTCGACCATGTTCTCATTGTCAGGAGAAGTGGTATTGTCTTTGGGTTGAAGTTTCGATAGCAGTGTTCGACGTCCTGGATGATCACAGGTCGAGGTGCAGAGACCTAGAGTATCCTCGTGAGGAGTTTTAGTTTTTCTTTATGTAGTGTATGTAGTTTTACTTATGACATATGTGTCTGTACATGTTAGTCATATGATATGAGTCAGTCATGTTATATGTACAGTGTTGTTAAGCCCCTTTTGATGTACGTATAAGGCTACCTGTTGTGCCGTTGTACCTTCTTATCCGGAACTTTAATGAAAGGAAATAGTTTTATTTTGTTATGACATTTTACTTCTTGTACTTTATCATATATTGTTGTACTTTGGATATTCTTACCTTGCTCATTATGAAATGTTTATGCTAAATTATAGCGGTAGCCGTTAAGGGGGCCGTTACAATTAATTAGTATCAGAGCCAGGTTATGAACTTTGTGGTGATATGAGTACGTTAAGGAAATGTAGGATGTCAAATAAGACTGCTTTATGACATTTTAAGATATTTCTCGAAACCTGAATTTAAATTCCTTATTCCAGGAACTTCCCCGAACGTATATGAGTAGAAGACAAAGGGAAGAATTAGAAAGAGAACGAGCTGATATGACAAAAAAAAGTTATAGTTCTGGAAGGTCAAACCCTCCCTTAGCGGAGGTTATGTAAGCTTTGGCGGAGGCCATTCGAATGGGTAATACCACATCACTACCAGCTCATGAAGCGATTGATATACAATTAAAGTAGTTCTTAGACATGAGACCGCCAATCTTTCGTGGTGGTATAACACCAATGAAGACAAAAGACTGGATCAAGAAGATTGAAATAATTTTTTAAAGCAATGAGATGTCCAGATGATCGATGGATTGAGTTAGTTACCTTCCTTCTGGAGGGAGAGGCTAGTTAGTAGATGGTGGGACCATTTTTAGGCAAGGAAAATTTTACGGACTTATGACTACTAATATTCCTTGGGATGACTTTCTGAATGAATTCATTGATTGGTTTGTGCTGCCATCCGAGAAACGAATTCTTCACGAGAGGTTCCTTCATTTAATACAAGGAAATCGACCAGTGGTCCAATATGAAATTGAGTTAACTCAATTAACATATTATGCGAGTGACATGGTCCCAAATGAACGTGAGCGTTGTTTCTGTTTCCAGCTAGGTCTACTGGAAGACGTTAGGGTACATCTGATTTTCCAGAGAATCAAACATTATAATGAGTTGGTGGACACAACAAAATTAATTGAAAGAGATGTGGAGAGCTCGCAGAGGAGATGTGAAGTTTAGCAAAAGTGGTTGCCAGAAGAGCAGAGTAAGGCCTTCTCGGGAAAAGTAGAGGCTCGAAATGGATGAAGTATAAAAGGGGTCCTCCGATGCCTACCCCCACAACAAGTGGTATTACTAGCTATCCCATATGCGGGAAATGCGGAAAAGCTCACCCAGGAGAATGTCTGAAAGGACCTGGGGTATGTTTTAAATGTCACCCCCTGGGCATCTGAAGCATGAATGCACCTTATGAAAAACAGAAGCTGGAAGGAATTTAAGAGGAGGTCCAAGTCAAACATCAACCCTACATTATCTTGATAAGGGAAAATGCGTTGAATCGGTGGCTTCAGGGTCAGTAATGCAAACCAGGGAGGAAAAACAGGTGCAACCACGAGTTTTCATCCTTAACCAACATGAGGCAAAAACACACGATGTTGTGATAACTGTTGGAATTATCGGGTCAATGTCGGTCTATTGGAGTCTTTAAGTGTATTTGTGTTTAGTCCCACACCGGCTATCGGTGTCTTTGAGTCATGTTGTAAACCTATTTAAAGCCCCTATGTTGATGAATGAACACCCTCTTCTATTCTCTTTAACTTTCCAACATGGTATCAGAGCCACTCTCGATCTGAAACCCTAAAAACAAAAATTTTTTCCCGTGAGCCGGTCCGCCTCTCCCTCCCCTTGGTCGGGCTCATCCCGTCCTCCTGCTCCTGTTACGCCTTTCTGCTCCCGCTCCTGTCGACGAAGTCGATCGCTGATTCTGTCGACAGGAGCGACTCCGATCCCGGTTCTTGGTCTCCACGGTGCTGTGCCGCCTGCGACATCGACGACGATCCCGCCTGCTTCTGCCGTGTGACGTCCAGATCCGGTCATCTTGCTCCCGTGCATCAGCGATCCCATTTCATCTCTGCCGCTGGAGCCTCTCCCGATGCCGATTCTTGTTGCAGCAACCAGGCCCATTCCCGTCCTAATCTGACGTGGCCTCTTCGGTCTTGTGATGATACCGAGCCAGTCTACCTCCCTGGTGCCTCCATATAGGATTGAACTGCAAACCTTCAGTTTAGTTGCCTCCATCGATCTCAACGATGCTGCCTTCTTATCCAGCCGCCGCCGGTTGCTTCTGGCTTGGTGTCACGACCCGTCTCAACGAAAGTCAGAGTGCGCTTCGGGCGGGTCGTGATGCCACAGGCATGGGCGGAAAGAAAACATGCCTGCTAATTGGAAGCAGCTAATACTGAAAATAGTTTTAAAGTAATTAATTTAAAGGAAAATAGATATTTTTATGTGGAAGTTTTAAAATATGGTAGTAAAAAGTGAAATGCACATGTATTTTTAATAAAACCCATAATACAAGACACTGATATAGATTTCATGCAATGGGGATTTCCACGAATATGACATGCAACATATTTTATTCCAGCACATAATTTATTTAGCTTAGCAGTTGTCCATAATACAAGAGAAAATGTCTGATTGCAATTATTATATGTAAGAAGCATCCGACACCAAGAAAAATAAAATGCATAGAACCTGACACGGCGAGAAGATCAATCTCTGGAATCAGAAGCATGACGCAGATCTGGCTCAAGAACTTGGCGGCGCAGTCACGAATGCTAAGACAATTTCAAAACAAGAAGGAAACGTCTCAGAACATTGAAATTAAAAGAAGCAAAGTACATAACCAATAAAAGAAGCATAAATGTATGAGTGTACCAGTTTTCAATGAAACAAACCTAGGAAGACAGACAAGTAAAATAGTCAAACAAAAACAAGTTAAATTATTAGGCTACTCTGGAGTATAATATAGATTCGATCACGTAATGCTATTAACTGTAATCAGTGAAAGGTGAAAGTGATTCTATTTGATGCACGCGATTCTAATATGAGTCTAAATGCAAGATTTATCAAAATAATTGTGTTTGCTATGACCATTTATTGGTTTTCGTTGTCAGTCAAGTGAAAACTCGAGTCAAAGCGTCACATCAATTTAATACTACATTTCAATGATTGCTTATGACATTAATGACTTTAATGATTCATAATTTAGGAGATTCCTAACATATCAAGACATGCTACTAATTAATCGATGCAGAAATACAAGAATAGAGTCCATAAACATGAAAAGTGAGAATTAAGTCAAGGAACAATATTGACTCAAGTCTTAGAACTAGACCGACATAAGAAACAAGATTTGATGACACTGAAAACTATGAAATGTGTTTGAACCTTGCGGGTTTGAGAGATTAAGTTTCATTAACAAGAAGGTTTTTCAAGTAAAATGCAGGGGTAAGTTTGATATGCAACGATCCTGGGATAACAAATATTCATCTAGATTAAACCATTTTCAGACATATTTTCAGACATAAATATCTTCCAAGTAAAAATGTGTGTACGGATACGAGCATGACATAAACCACCAATCATTTAATCGCTAGCAAAGATTCTTAACAATTATCATTCAAAATAATTAATGCTCCTATTCACAAGAACTATAAGTCTTCCAATCATCCATCAAATAAGATAAAATTCATATAAGTGTGAATTCAAATAATACAATTCATAATAATTATCATTATGATATTTGTTAATCATGCCCAAAAATCCAACATACTTCGAATTATACATCAAACGAGAAATCCATTCATCTAGGTGAATATCGAAATAAAATCTTTCATGATCACAAAGTCGTATCTTTCCAAACGTATTGAACTATAAACCACTAACTTGTCAGATAGACATTCAAGGTTAAAGTTTATTTGACAAATCAAATATCCAAGTGAATTCATATAATCATAAGAACAAACCAAGTAATTGAAGTTCAATGATTGCAAGAAAGAATGATCTCTACTTGTCTTAAGGCTGAAGCAGAATCTGACGGAGGCGGCCAAGTGACACAAGCAAAAAACAGAAATCCTATTTCGAACCTGATCAAGTACAAACATAATTGATATTGACATGATGAAAATTCTACGATAGCACAGTGTATTATTTATAAACATCTAAAACACGAGAGTAGAGAAATTACCTCCCTCAAAAGTGTGGGGAGAAGGGACACCACGCGGAGAAGGATACTTGACGGCGCTTAGGCTTGGGGAAACCCTTATTTGGAGAGGGTTTTGCATGATCCCACCAACTGAAATGAGGAGCGGCGCTAAATCACAAACAAACCACGGTTAGATGATCGCAAGGGGGGCAAAAATCTGAAACACAAGCTATACAAAATTTGGAGCATGAATAAATAATTAGGGATACAAAAAAATCTGAATAAGGGTAATGAAGGAAGATTCTTACCAAAAGGAGGTCAAATCCGAGCCCAAGGAGGAGAGGGAAGAAAACCCTAGGCGATTTTCTTGAAATCCACGACCAAAACGAAGAAGAAGCGACTGTCGGGGGAAGAAGCACTGACCGGCCTTGAGAAGAGGGGAGAAATTGCTTCCCCTTGTTGGACGGAGAAGGAGAAGGAAAAGTCGATGCTGGTCGGCCCACTAGGGGGAAGAGGTTGTCGTCCTGTACCGGGAGCAGGAAGGATGTCGGTGCCTGGAGCAGGAGGGGGCATCAGGGGAAGCGGAATTGGGAGCGGAGCCTTGCGGATTTGGAGTCGAGCGGGAGCGTCCTGGAAGCGGCTAGCGGGAAATGTGAAAAGCGGGAGACGGGCTCGGTAAAGTCCTAGGACGAATGAAATAAAAATCGGGAGGGGGGCTGGCCGGCTAAGTTAAGAGGAGGGATTTTAAATTTTTTTCTTTAATTACAAATTTGTCATTAGTCATTTTTTTTATTTTAAAACATGAGTTGTTACACTTGGGGCTGTTCTTTCTTGTGCTTACTGCCAGCTCTGCCCGAGCTTGTTCTTAACGCTGTCGGTGATCTCCGCTGCTCTCTTCTCTAGATGGATGATGATGTTTTCATTTCTTTTGTATTTTGTCTTTTTATGAGTCCTTTTATTGTTGTGTCGTCTAATGTTTGTGTCTTATCTTAGTATTATGCCTTCTTGCACGTGTGTTCCACGTGAGGGGGAGTGTTGGGATGAAAGCGACTCGGATGATCTTTCCCAACTTTTTCGCCTTTATTCCACACGGTCTCCAGGCTTTTGTCGTTTGTGTCTCCCCATATATCTTTCTATTTGGTCGTGTGTTGGGAACGCGATTGATGTCAGTGTTTTAATCTCAGCATGTTGTGTCGCGTGAGACCGTGTCGTGCGAGACTGTGTCGTGAAGGACCGCCCTTTGTGCGGAGTATCACCGACAGATTATCTCCGACGGATTATCCGTGATCACTCGTTTGATGATTTGTTTTACATCTTTCGTTCTCTTTCACATGTTGTGTGTGTAAGTGATGTTGGTTGACCGGTTTCCAGTGAGTCCACGTCGTATGTGGGTTTTGCGTCGCGTGTGGGTCAGCGTCGTGTGCGGCTATGTCCCTGGCTTGATTCCCCGGTTTGGAATTTCCCCCGGTGGCTTGTCTGATGTTTTGTCCCGCATCATCTACCTCCATTGCCGTTTTTTTGATGTGTCTAAGCTGAAGGGTCCTCCTTCAGCTTGAGGAGGAGTGTTAGAATTATCGGGTCAATGTCGGTCTATTGGAGTCTTTAGGTGTATTTGCGTTTAGTCCTACACCGGCTATCAATGTCTTTGAGTCATGTTGTAGACCTATTTAAAGCCCCTATGTGGATGAATGAACACCCTCTTCTATTTTCTTTAACTTTCCAACAATAACATGTATGATTTATGTTTATAATCATATTATGAAAGTATTATTCGACGTCGGAGCGAGCCACTCCTTCATCGCTACAGCGGTAGTGAAGCGTTTAAATGTGGAACCTTATCAGTCTCATAATGATATAAAAGTCATAATGCCCAACAATACAATGATGAATACAAGGCTTAGATGTACGGTGTGGCTAACAATTGATAACAAACAAGCAGAAGCAGATGTTGCAGTTCTATCCCTATCCAAATTTGATATCATTTTATGAATGGATTGGTTATCGAGACATGAATCCATCATCAATTATAAGAAGAAGGAAATTACACTTAAATTGAGCGATCAGACACAATGTAGCTTTAAAGGAATGATTAAAGTCTCAAGGATCAGATATCCTCACTGAAAGCAATGAAGAAATTAAGGAAAGGATGTAAGACAATATTAATGATGTTTAAGGGAAATAATGCAGTGAGATGTGAACCGACTGCAGTTCTTGTGATGTGTGTTTTCTCGAATTATTCCAGGAAGAATTACCAGGGTACCCCTGTTAAGAGAGGTTGAGTTCACTATCAACTTGGTGGAAGGAGCTACACCTATAGCAAAAACGTCATATCGTATGATTCCTAAAGAATTGACAGAATTGAAAAGCCAATTACAAGAATTATTAGATAAAAATTTTATACGACCAAGTACATCACCATGGGGAGCTCCAATAGTTTTTGTGAAAAATGAAGATGGTTCGTTACGATTATGCGTAGATTATCGCGAACTTAATAAGTTGACAATCCGAAATCAGTATTAACAACCTTGCATTGACAATTTATTCGATCAGTTAGTGAATGCAAAAGTTTTCTCAAAAATTGACCTTAGATCAGGTTTTCACCAACTGAGAATCAAGGAAGATGTCTATAAAACTGTTTTTAGTAGCAGATACAGACATTTTGAGTTCGTCGTAATGCCATTTGGACTAACAAATCCGCCAACTATTTTTATGGACTTAAGCTTCGTTTGGCGCAGCGTTTGGAGCTCTCCGTTTGGGGAAAACGCCACCGCACGACGGGTAACCAAATGACCGGCGGGGGCGTTTGCTCCATTTGCACTCGCCGCACTATGAGAAATGAAGGAAAACAGAGGGATTCCAACAGTGGCCTTCCCCCTCCAGTTCCAAAATCCCTATTTCTCCCGCCGTCTGAGCAAAACGCCAAACCAAACGAAGCCTTAATGAACCGGGTGTACAAAGAATACCTAGATAAATTTATTATTGTATTTATCGATGACATTCTTATATATTCAATGGAGAGGAGTGAACATGTTGAGCATTTAAAGAATGCGTTGCAAATACTGAAAAATCACGTCTTATATGCAAAGTTCTCAAAGTGTAATTTTTGGTTGAATGAAGTCTTCTTCTTGGGTCATGTTGTGACAGAGTTTGGGTTGTCTGTAGACCCAACAAAAATAGTAGCAATTATGAACTGGGCAAGACCGACTATTATCACAAAAATTCGAAATTTCCTTGGTTTGACATGCTATCAAGCTTGTAGATTATGTCCGATATGTCGGCCGACATGTCATTTTTTGGGTGAAATCGCAACGATACCGCTGCAAATGGGATTTCTTGCGTTTTCCAGAATATCGGACATGTCGGCCCGCAATGGCGGGTTATGGCGGCGACTTCTGGCAGTTTATAACTTAATTTTAATTATTAATTATATAATTAATTCATTATTAATTATATAATTATTAGGTATAAGTTATAAGTTTATAACTTATAACTTTATAAGTTATAAACTTATTCTCCTCCCCCGATCTTCCGCCTCGGCTTGCCCTAGTCTCTCTCTCGCGCGATTTCTTTCTCTCACGACTTCTTTCTCTCTCGCGATTTCTGACTCTCTGGTTCTTTGATTCGCCGGTGATTCTCGATTAGAAGTGTGGTCTGCTTGCTCTCTGGTTCTTTGAATTCTCGACTCTTCGTCGGCTGTCTTTCGTCGGCCGTCTTTCTATCGGCACTGGTTCTGGACAGTTTTCCTCTCCTCTCCTCTTCTGTGGCTCGTCCCCTCAGCAGTCAGCACTGTGAGTTGTATATTTATTTTTAAGTTATAATTAGGGCTTAGTTTTCTCTTCATCCTCCTTCTTCCTTCTCGACTGGCTATTTGGTGCTTTTGGTTTTCCTTCTCGGCCGTTCTCCTTCTATATGCTGCAGTGTTGCATCTGCTTTTTCTTTATTTTTGCATCAGAGATTCAGAGCACACGCAAGTGCATATAGGGCACTGGTTCTGGACAGTTTTCCTCTCCTCTTCTGTGGCATTTTTAGTTCAAATTGCATTTTTAGTAGATGTGAGTAATAACTAATAACAACAAAAAGATGTATGGTTTGCAAGCACATTATGTTTAATCACTTAAGATAAATTGCATGAATTAATTTAACAGAGTGTGCTGAGATCGTTACCAATAGTTATTTCCCGGAACTGAAAGGTGTAATTTGGAGCTGTGGGTTTCAGCTAGAAGGGGAAATAACTGTGGTGGGCTCGCACAATACAGGGGAAAAGGAGATGGCTTTGTTGAACAATGTGACAAAAGGGTTTAGGTGATTGTTACATGAAAGAAAGTATGCAATATTATATTTTTAGTTTAATATGATTTTGTGATGTTGTATTACATGAAAGAAAGTATGCAATATTGTTTTTTTATTAGAAATTGATTAGATGATTGTTAATAGTTTAACTTTCTTATATGAATTTTAGTTTACACTTGATTAGATAAAATAATTACAATTTAATTAATAAATGAAAAAATTATGGAATATACGTATATATATATAATTATAATATTATAATCCGACATTTTAAAATGTCCCCGATATATCCCCCGCAATCCGACATCCGACATAAAAAACCCAAACCGACATGAGTCCGATATCCGACATCTGCAACCTTGCATGCTATTATATTAAATTTATAAAAGTCTTTTTAAAGATTGCATTACCACTGACGAAATTAACCCGAAAGAATGCTCCCTTCATTTGGACTGATGAATGTCAGGAGGCATTTGAAGGATTAAAAGAAAGGTTGACAACAACACCAGTGTTGGTCATACCGTGTGGCAGTGAAGGTTTCTAAATTTATAGTGATGCATCGTTGAAAGACCTTGGACGCGTATTAATGAAAAAAAGTAAAGTTATAACTTATGCTTCGAGACAATTTATAGTGAACATGCTTAGAACTGATTAAAAATTATGATATTGACATCAAATATCATCCCGGTAAAGCTAATGTAGTAGCTGATGCGCTAAGCATGAAGAATTTAGCATCCATGATTGTACCAATAACAGAACAGAAAGGGTGATTGCGAGACCTGCAAAACATAGAACTGCTTACATGTATCACTACTTCCCAGACTCAAGGCTTACTCTTTCAACTGATGTCGGAACACTCACTTAAAGAAAGAGTAAGGAAGACGATGAATCGAGATCCTATATTTGTGAATTTTTTTGAAAAGGTTAAAAGTGACCAATAAACCGTATTTATAAAGAATGATAGACTATTAATTCTAAATGAAAGGTTGTGTATTCCTAATGTCGATACAATTCGAGCGAAAATACTCTATGAAGCACATAATACAACCTATTCGATTCACCCTAGAAGAACAAAAATGTATCAAGACCTCAAACAAAAATTTTGGTGGGCAGGAATGAAGTCCGATGTAATCAAATATATTGCCAAATATCACACATGTTAACTTGTAAAAGCAGAACATCGTAAGCCTGACAGATATTTACAATTTTTAACCACACCTGAGTGGAAATTGGATGATATAACCATGGACTTCGTCATGAGTTACCAATGAGTAAAGCTGCAAACAATGATATATGAGTGATTATTGATCGACTCACAAAAGTTGCACATTTCATTCCCAGGAAGAATGACAGTCCAGTATAAAGGTTAGTCGACCAATATATTAACGTTATTGTGAAATATCATGGAATTCCCCAATCTATCGTGTCTGATAGAGATGAACGGTTTACCTCAGATACTTGGAAGCTAGTACAAAAAAGATTGGAACAAAATTATTATATAGTACTGCTTTTCACCCGCAAACTGATGGTCAGTCTGAGCAAACTATTCAGATGTTAGAAGACCTCCTAAGGATGGTCGTACTCGATCTACGAGGATCATGAGAAAAATACTTGTCACTAGTGAATTTTTTTATAATAATAACTACCAATCAAGTATTCAGATGACACAATTCGAAGCGTTATATGGGCGGAAGTCGCGTAACCCTCTAAGCTGGGCAGATGATGGTGAGCAAAAGTTATTCAAAAAGTAACAAGTGGACAAAATGAATGATAAACTTGCACTTATACGAGAAAGGTGAAAATAGCGAAAAAATATTTTAACGCCAGACATCGAAGGGTAGAGTTCAATGTGGGCGATATGGTGCGCCTTACAATAAAACCTTTCAAAGGAGTTTCACGAACTCGTCGACTTGAAAAACATAGTCCAAGATATGTAGGATCATTCCCAATCACTGAAAGGATTGGAGAGGTAACATATCGCTTGTCGTTATCTGATATTCTTCAGAACCTTCATGATGTATTTAACGTATCTTTCTTAAGAAAGTATGTAGCAGATCCAGAAATGATCGTCCCTTCTAAACAGATCCAAATTGAAGCTGACTTATCAAGTCCAACAGAACCATACAAAATCGTGGATTGGCAGAATAAGCAACTCGGAAACAGAGTTCTATTTGTCAAAGTCTGGTGGAAAGGACATAGTTTACACGAAGCTACTTGGGTAAAAGAGTAACGCGTGACCCTTTTTCCTTCCTTTTTGATGAGGATGCTATGTGAAGATTTTTGCGGACAAAAATCCAATAAGGAGGGGAGAATTGTGACGCCGTAAATTATTACAGGTATGTTTAATTTATATGTTTATGATATAATTCATGTGTACATCAAATAAAACTTTTGGACTGGGCCAATTTAGTAAGTATAAATTGCTGTTTGAGTCTTGACCGGCTGGAGGAGGTGAATTTGACTGACTGTTGATGTGTTGGGTCGGGTCAGGTATGACTCACGCTCCTTAACAGAGTGCGTCACACTCAAAGAGAAGCGACACTCTCGTGAAAAAGGAGAAAACAACGCCCGTAACTCATTTCTTCCTGTTACGCCCGACGGAAACTGCGGAAGAGCCGCTCGCTCCAGACGCCTCAAATCTCCTTCGATTTTCACGATTTTTCTTCCTAAAGCAAGGTAATCCCTTTCTCTCAACTCCTCTTGAGTTTTGTTTTGATTGGAGACTATGTTTGCTATGTTTGAAATTTCTAAGTTAACATAAAATTCTTCTGTTCACATAATCTTTCTCCTCTTGAGTTTCAGAGGATTAGTAGAACTTATTTTGTTATGTTTATGCAAGATTTCGAAAACCCTAGGTGGAAAAATATTATGTTTACCATAATTTCGATTATATAGTACCTCTAACGGGTTAATTAGGGTGGAATGTTGGTGTAGTATGAAATTAGGGCAAAAACCCTTTGTCTCCATGTTAGAGCAGCCAACTATCATGAAGGATTGAAGTCAAAGTTCCATTTCATGAACCTTTATACATTTCCCTTGTTTAATTATAGCATGTTTGTTACATTTTGACATAAGAGCAGCCATAATACACCACGATTATTATGTTAGCACTTTACGTTTTATCAATTGGTCAACTAATAACGGTAATTTAATTAGGTCATGGATTGTCAAGGTACAGAAAGGGGAAATGATCCGCGCAAGGAGAAAGAGAGAGAAAGTAGGGGAAATGATCTACACAAGGAGAAAGACAAAGAGAAAGTAAAGGTGAGTTCTTATTTTCTATATTAGCAATTGTTTGCTTTTCATCTGACTCATATTATAATAATATATTAGGGTATAACAAGAAATAAATAAAAATGTAATTCGCTAATGAGGCAAAAAGAGATAAAGAGTCAAATAAAAACAATATTCAAGATCAGCGAAGAAAGACAAAAGAATGACTAATCCGGTAAGAATTATAGAAATAAAAGAAGAAAGAACACTTCAATCAATGGGCTATAAGAAGAATTAACCCAAACCGGGAGATGAGGAGAATAATCTTTCGACATGAATATGATTCGTGCGAGTCATGGACATGAATAGTAATATTAACGTGCGAGACAAGGGCACACAGAGAATATTACATCATAAACGTGTGAGACAAGGACTCGTAATGAATTCATGAAATATTAATTTACACTTCATATGACCCATGATTGAAAAGTGATATCAATTAAGCATGACATTAGTCGAAAGAAGGAATATGAATAGTATGGATAATTCATTACAGGACTACGTTAAAAAGAAAGGATGCAACAAAGAGATCTATGCAAGACAATACGAATCTCTAATATAAAAGAATTCATCATAGGATGAAAAGTAAGAATTCACATGGTTTTTTGACTAATTAGAAAATAAAACTAAACAAGTCAAGGAAGAGGCGGTTCCAGCCACCAGTAGTCAGCGTCGATCATGTTCTCCTCGCCGGGAGAAGAGGTATCGTCTTTGGTTTAAGTTTTGACAATAGTGTTCGACGTCCTGGATGATCATAGGTCGTTGTATAGAGACCTATAAAGTGTCCTCATGAGGAGTTTCAATTTTTCTTTATGTAGTGTCTGTAGTTCTACTTATGACATATGTGTCTGTACATGTTAGTCTTATGATATGAGTCAGTCATGTTTATATGTACAGTGTTGGTAAGTCCCTTTTGATGTATGTATAGGGCTACCTGTTGTGTCGTTGTACCTTTTATCCAGAACTTTAATGAAATGAAATGGTTTTATTTTGTCATGACATTTTACTTCTCGTACTCTATTATTGTAGCGGTAGCCGTTAAGGGGGTCGTTACATAAGTCAATAATGATAGAAAATTCTTGTATTAATATGCCTGATGTCCTCTTCTTGTCACCAAATTTGTATACATATCTTTGATCATGTGAATGTATGATATATTTACATATTTCTTTTCTAAGATTCTCCATAAGACCTCTCTTGGAACCCTATCACAATTCACAAGCCTTCTCAAGTTCGATAAACATCATATACAAATCTTATTTTCTTTCCAGATAGTTGTCAATGAGTCTCCTCAAGAGATGTATATCTTCCGTGGTCGATCGCCCTGACATGAATCCAAATTAGTTCTTCGAGATACTAGTCTCTCGTCTTACTCTTTTTTCTATTACTCGTTCTCATAGTTTCATGGTATGTCTCATTAATTTAATTCCTCTGTAATTGACATAATTTTGTTTATCTTCTTTGTTCTTATACAAATGTGTCAAAATACTTCTATTCTATTGGTCTGACATCCTCTTTGCATTCAGTATCTTATTGAAGAAACATGTAAGACACAAAATTCTTTTTTTCCTTAGACATTTCTATACTTTGATTTGTATATCGTCTGACCTAACCGTCTTTCCATTTTTCATATTACCTCCGATGCTTGAATTTTACGATAAAACATTATGCTCCTATACTCCTCCGATTTACTTAACTCTTCCAAACTAAATTCATTATCTTTTGCTTCATTATAAAGTTAATAAAAATTTCTTTTCTATCGCTGTTTAATAGCCACATCATTCGTTAAAACCAAATCTATTTCATCTTTATGCATTTAACTTGGCTTAAATCCTTTGTCTTCCTCTCTCTAGCTGAAGCAATTTTATATATGTGATGTTTTTCATTTTATTGGGGGGTATATCGAAGATATTTCATGCATCAAATTTTATTATTTTATTAATTATATATATAATTATATGTTATTCTGTATTTTTTATTTTATATATGCTATAATATTAACTATTTTATAGTCTATTGAACTTCTAAATCTTAAAAGCTATATGAAACATTTAACATATAATACGTTAATGATTCAAACTATGTGAAATTAGTAATTTTAAGGGTAAAACAACATATTTTCCTAAAAAAATTGATTATGTCCTTTACAAATTATAGACCGATATATTCTATTTTTTCCGATATATCGGCCGACACGACTTTTGAACATATCGTCTGATATTTTATTTTATATTATGTTAGCGGTCTAAATTATATGTCTAAATCATATATATATAATGTATGTTTAAATTAATTATATTTATTGTTTAGTTCTTTTAATGTTATTTTTATAATCAATTTTATATAATTATTTCACACTATTTTTCTTATTTCATATTACAATAAGATGTGTAAAACTTCAACACATTTATTAGTTATTATTTATATAAATTTAACATAATTTATTAAAAATGGAAAGACTTATAATCAAACAAGGTTATTTTGCTTTTAAATCTTATTTATTTGCTTTAAAACTTAGTACTAACAAAAAAATCTTATATAATATTAAATATATTTTACATTACACTCATTTGTTCTTATTATAATATTTTACCTTTTTTCAAATTTATTATGGCACACACATCACTCATTACTCATTTATTTGTTATGTTATTTTTTTCCTTTAGAATATATAATTATACTTAATATACACAATCTTTTTTCATATTTATAAAATAGAAAAATCTGATATTTTAAAACATCCCCGATATGTCTCTGACTTTCGGTATCCGACATTTAAAAACTCAATCTGACAGGTCGTCGACATCCGATATTTACTACTTTGGTCATGTTTGTGACTATATATATTTTCTATAACATGAAAATTTTAAAGATATAAATTTCAAACATACCTTATTCTTCATTGGTACATTCCCATCAATAGTCAGCGTAGTAGATAAAATATAAACATCATCCAACGTACCCTCAAGATCCGTCTTGTCCATCTCAGATATTTTTCTCTTTCCCTTCCTGTGATAACTAATGACCACATCTTTGCTCTTTCTTAGTTCTTACTCTAGGAGACCTCCTTGCATCATGATCAGTGCCGTCAATATTTTCAAGTTGCGCTCACGTCAACCCCTCTCCAGGAAATACTTAATTGTCGCCATCGTCAACATTCACCATCCACTCATGTATCTTTCCCCAAATCTTATCTCTTATCTGCCAATGACTCTCAAGATGTGTCAGAATATTTCGACTTCAACAAAACATTAAACACTATCGTTCTGATATCTTTATCTATACATATTAATGCATACAATTATTAAGCGTTATTGTCTAAATTATAGTGTCTAAAATCATATGAAAAAACAAAATATTATAAAATGTCATTGTTTAACCGACAAAAAATATTAATATATTTAATTGAAATTTTGTAGTTGTCTCTTTACCAAATAATCCTTGTTTATTAAAAAAAAATGATTACTTTGTTCATAATCTTTCCATATTTTGACACCCAACAAAACCATTATAACTTTTCGTCCTTATTTCACACTATTTGTAAAATCAAAGTGCTATTTCTATATTTACTTCCATATATGAAGATATTTGTTCTCTTGATAGAGAATAATCTTTCTTAATATCCCATGCAACCACCCCATGGAAGATGTATCATTGTCGACTCTTCTCAAAACATTCACAAATGCAGGGAATATAACAACAATCACCTCGACATTCGCCCAAAATTTTGCCCTCATCACTATCATTATAGTCAAACATATGGAAAATTAGTAAATGACATAAAGCGTCATTTTCAAATAAATATTCTAAATTAAAGTGAATAAGTAGACAATACATTTACCTGCTTTCCCTTAAAAATGACTAATTTTGTTACTTCCCACTTTGCAGATGTGAATAAACCTCTCATTCGTTTCTTCTACTTCAAGATATTTTCTAATGATATAAACAAGGTTATTTTGAACAATTCGTGAGAGTAATTCTTTCGTCGATAAACTTGTATGGTTGACCGTATGAAGGCGGAGAGTTGACGGCCCAAGAAGATAACACCTTTTTATTGGTTTCAGCTTTCTTATATCTTGCAACAGAAGATTGATCGTATGAGCTGTACAACTGGTCCAAAAAAACTTTGGCCTCTTCAAATGCATAAGCTTTATGTTAATATTATGGACGCATCTTTACATCCGTTAGATACTGTCATCTCCTGGGATTTTAAGGTTATCAATCGCCTTATCTTCGAAATCAAATATGAACTCTCTATTATGTGTGAAGGAGACATTCTTTGAAAGCTAGAATGTCACTCCGGAACTGCAATGTATCATGATTTCCATGAGATTTTTACCCTTCCGATCAGTTCATGCATCGGTCATGATATTGCACCCATCCAATCTACAGGTCTGAGTGACCTCTCCTCCTCCATCCACACAAATTTCTCTCTCAACTCATAAAAGGTAGTGATCTTCATCCCAGGTCCACATAACCCATTAACATGTGCCATCTGCTGGAAAGAGGTGTTGCATATGGTATTGAACGAGATCTCGTTTTCATATGCCCATCTACCTATGTTCAAGATCACATTATCTTTGGCTTTTTTTTGTACTTGTTCTAAATTGTACTCTGTTGCGAATCTTTTCCCTTGCTTGACTCCGCAACAACTTGAACAAATTGGTCTATTAGTCCCTGTACCTGAATGCAAACTCCCACGAGTAGTAGACTTATCTACTTCATCATCATCCGCTCCCCCAACTACCAAATCATTCAAGCCTGCTTGTTGCACTTTTCACTCTCTTGCTCTCCAAGTTTGAATTGAGTGCAGACTCAACCTTCGCCTTAACTTTGGAGGGAACTTGGGGCATGTATTAACATTGCCCTTTCACCCAGCCAAGTAATGTTTGAAATGAATAATTCCACCATTCACCGTTTGCTTACAACAGTTGCATTTGATTCGATCGGCGTCTTTTGCAATCAACTTCTCACCAAATACCCAGAACAGATCTTTACTAGTTGGTATCATTGTAAAGGGCACCTTACTAGATGCAACATAAAAAGACATTATAAATTGTAGAAGAATTGAGTAAACCTTATATATACTTCTTGAATGTCAAATTACAAGTGTGAGTACAAATATGTAGGGAAAGAGAGAGAAATCCCTATTACAAGATGTGAGACTAAACAACCTAGTTAAGAAGCTAAATGAGCCTTTATTAATGGGCCTTTACATATATCATTCAACACTCCCCCACAAGTTGGAGCGTACAAATCGTAGGCACCCAGCTTGGATAAGAACTGATAGTACAGAGGTCGTGGTAAGGCCTTGGTGAGGATGTCAGCAACTTGCTCGGCAGCTGGAACATGCATAAACTCTATCTTCTTTAATTTAACCTTTTCTCGAATGAAATGACAATCAACCTCAATGTGCTTCGCCCGTTCATGAAAAAACAGGATTCTTGGCAATGTTTATGGAAGCTCGACTGTCGCAAAATACGGTGGCCTGTGCGGAAAGCTTGACTCCTAAATTATCAATGAGACCCTCAAGCCATGTGAGCTCAGTCACAACAGCTGCCATTAAATGATACTCGGCCTCAGCGGATGAACGA
Organism: Platanthera zijinensis; assembly: GCA_039513925.1. Lineage (NCBI taxonomy): Eukaryota > Viridiplantae > Streptophyta > Magnoliopsida > Asparagales > Orchidaceae > Platanthera > Platanthera zijinensis. The sequence continues at coordinate 121,712,992 of CM077098.1, forward strand.
ACAACTACAGACTGTTTCTTGCTACGCCATGTAATGAGATGTTCTCCAAAATAAGTGCAGTATCCACTTGTGGAATGTCGATCATCCAATGAACCAGCATAATCAACGTCACAATAAGCACTCAGAGATAAGAGAGACAAAGAGGGCTTGTATACAAGTCCCTGTCCTAGGAGCAGTCTTCAAGTATTGATGAATGCACTCAACTGCCTGGAGATGAGAGATACGTGGCTTATGCATGAATCAACTGACAATCCCACCAACAAATGATATATCGGGTCTTGTAACAATGAGACATATCAGTTTTCCCACAAGACGACGATAATACTCAGGGTTTGGAAGGAGTAGATCAGAGTCTGAGGCATGAGCGCAGAGCTTGTGATTACTATCCATGGGAGTGTCGACAGGCTTGCATCTAGAGTAGCTCGCATCATGCAGCAAGTCAAGATAATACTTCCTTTAAGATAACACCAGTCCATTAGGTCGCCAAGCCACCTCGAGACCAAGAAAGTAGCGAAGGCTTCCCAGGTCCTTTGTTTGAAACACAGTTGCCAGATGTTGTTTAATCATATGTATTCCTGTAAGATCATCTTCCGTAATCAGAATATCATCAACATATACCAAGAGAATCACTGTGCTTGTTGGACGATGCTGAGTGAATAATGAGAAGTCGGTTAAACTCCGAGTGAACCCAATTGCACTAACAGTCTGACTGAATTGGTCAATCCATTCCCAAGGCGTCTGTTTGAGACCATAAAGTTACTTTTTCAGAGAACAGACATGAGACTCCCCTGTGGTCTCTAACCCGGGAGGTTGTTGCATATAGACGGTTTCCTGCAAATCACCATTAAGAAAAACATTTTTTGACATCCAATTGGTGCAACTGCCAGTGCCAATGAAGAGCGAGGGAGATCAACACACAAACAGTATTCAGTTTGACAATCGAAGAAAAAGTCTCATTATAATCTAGACCTTGTTGTTGAGTAAAACTACGAGCCACCAGACGAGCTTTCAAACGTTGAACCATCCCATTTGGACCTTATTTGAGGGCAAATACCCACTTACAACCCACGCAAGTCTGTCCAGAAGGAAGAGGGACAAGATCCCAAGTGTGGTTTGCCCAAAGAACAGACATTTCCTCGTCCATAGCCGCTCGCCATCCCGGACGTTGGAGAGCCTCCTGCACAGAAGTAGGGCATCTGGCGAAGTTCCGGAGTAAGGCGGTTGAAGGAGACATAATTCATCATTGGGTGTGCAGTAGAAGTATTTGCCGGATCCGCAGGCTGCAAAATATCATCAGAGGAGGGCATCTCCCGTAGGGTAGTGGATGAAGGAGGACAATGAGTATACACACGAGTGATAGGTGATTTGTGAGGAAGTGGCGTGGTAAGAGGAGGCGAGTTTGGTGGGAGTGGTGTAGGAAGGAGAGACGGAAAGTTAGAAGTAACAGGGACATCAGGCCGCAGAAGGAGTGGTGGGAGGAGAGAATTCAGTTGGTTGAGAATGATATGGCTGGGCTTCGAGAAAGATGACATCAACAGAAGTAACAACCTTGTGATCTTTAAGAGAGAAGCAGACATAACCCTTTTGAGTACGAGAGTAACCAACAAACATATATTTTGTGGTACGAGGAGCGAGCTTGTCTATGGACGAGCCAAGGTTATGAACATAGCACACACAGCCAAACACGAGAGGGGTGACTGAAAAGGGAGATGTGGTGGGAAAACGGAGGTTGAAGGAAACTGCAAAATTGAGAACATGCAGTAAAGACCGCGAAATTCCAATATTGCTTGGGAACATTCATTTGAAACATAAGAGAGCGGGTAACCTCAAGGAGGTGACGATTCTTGCATTCAGCAACACCATTTTATTGGGGGGTATATGCACATGAGGTTTGGTGGATGATTCCAAACTCAGCACACAGATTGGTAAACACATGATTAGTGTATTCACGGGCATTGTCAGAATGAAGAGTTATCATTATAGTGGAGAACTGGTTGCGAGTTTTAGTGATAAAGGCACGGAAAACACCCGACAGTTAAGAACGATCATGAAGGAGATACAACCATGTCACCCGAGAGTAATCATGTACAAATGTAGCAAAGTAACGATAGCCAAAAACACCGGTGATTTTGTATGGTCCCCAAATATCAGAGTGAACAAGATCAAATGGAGCAGTACTCTGAGTGGGATGAGGCGAGAACGTAGACCGATAATGTTTTCCATAGATACAAGACTCACAAGTGAATTCTCGGATGGAAACATCGGGAAGAGTTTTGCGGAGTATGTTTAGAAGGTGTCCAAGATGCCGATGCCACTCAGAAGAACTAATAGAGGACAAAACGTCGGAGGAGAGGGGTCAAGGATGTAGAGACCATTCGACAGATGCCCTTTTCCAGTGATAGACTGCGTCTTGCGATCCTGCACAACACAAGAGGTGGAGAAGAATGTTACGTAGCAATAAGGATCTTGAGTGAGACGACTAATAGAGAGAAGGTTGAAAGGAGAGCCCAGAACATGAAGAGCAGAGTGAAGAGTGATGGAGAGGGTAATGTTAATGTCGGCGGAGCCAAAGACATGAATGGTGTCCCCACTTGCAACAGTAATAGACTTGGGATGCACCGAGTCCAAGTAGCGAGATGACTGCCGTGAGGTAATGTGGTGGGAGGCCCCTGAATCTAAGATCCAGGACGAACTGTGGGCAAGACAGGAAAACACACTACCAGAAATGGACACAACAGAGCTCGGAGAATTTTCGATCATCCCTTGAAGTTGCTGGATTTGGAGTCGCAAGTAAGCAATGTCATTCTGAAGGCTTTGTGATGTAGAATGTGTAGCCATGGGCAAAGGGGCAACGCCAAGACGTAATCTGTTTGGCGGGGCAAAGTCGCAGCGGCTAGTGACGACAATGATACTCCGGGAAGACCTAGCGGCCAAGCAGATAACATCCAACGGCAAGGGCAAACCGCGGAGAATAGCTGCAGGAGAAGCGGCCAATCCGCAGCAAACCACAGGCGGCAAAGCAGAGGTGGCTAGCAGGGCCAGACCGCAGCGGGAATTAGAGCCCACAGGTATGCAGGAGCAGCGAAGCAGCGGACTATCAGGTAAACAAGCAGACACAAGGCAGTCAGAGACAAGGCGGCCTGAAGAACAACTTCTAGAGGAAGAGCCGCAACGGCCAGAGATCAGCTTCCAGAGAAGTCGCAACGACTAACCCTGGCGGTCAGCAGGAGAGTCCGCCAATGGCAAGAGACAAGGCGGGCAACGGCTTAGAGCAGAAAAGTCTGGCGGACAGTAAAGCTAGGCTGGCAGCGACTTGAAGAGAAGCACAACAGATAGAGGAGCAAGCCCGCAACAACGGGTAGAGAGCCAAGTCCGCGACGGGTAGAGAACAGGGCCAAGTTCACAACAACTAGAACAGGACCAAGTTCACAACAACTAGAACAGGGCCAAGCCCACAGTGGGTAGATAACCAAGTCCACATCGGGTAGAACAACAGCTAGACCGCATCAGACAAAGGGAAGTCACAACGGGTAGGGAGCAGAAGGCCAGTCCGCACGACAAACAGAGAAAGAAGAGAAAGGTCGTCGACGGAAAAGAAAGCTGAAGAAGACCGCGCAAGCCCGCTGCGAGTAGATGCGAAATCGTCTGGCCGCAGCGAACAACAACGAGAAAGCAAACAACGAGTAGATCACGCGATAAGTTTGGCAAGAGTAGTCCGCGAGAAGAGAAACAAAATCGCAACGGTCAGTGTTGTAGTGGGGCCCAGACAAATCCCTATAAAAAGAGAGAGGAGATGAGAGGGAGGGAGGAGAAAACCGAGCCCGCACAAGGGGATGCGATTAAGAAGAATAGACCACACAAGAGAATGCGATTAGGTAGAAAGCGAGCCCACACAAGGGAATGCGGTTAAGAAAAAGAGGAGTCCACCCAAAGGATGGCGGTTAGGAAATCGTAAAGCGGATAGGAGATCAGACCGGCGATCAGGAAAGAGGTTAACCATGTGAGGATCAACCTTGCTTTGATACCATGTAGAAGAATTGAGTTAACCTTGTATATACTTCTTGAATGTCAAATTACAAGTGTGAGTGCAAATATATAGGGAGAGAGAGAGAAAAATCCCTATTACAAAATGTGAGACTAAACATCTTAGTTAAGAGGCTAAATGAGTCTTTACTAATGAGCCTTTACATATATCATTCAACATAAATAACCAAAAGTCCAAAACATTTGAATTTGCAAACCATTTAAAATGAATTGAAATATAAATGAAACCAAGTATTTAAAATGCAGACATTCTATTCAAATATTACGAATTACAAAATTAAGATAACATTAGAAAAGTCCTTTAAACATTCATTAAATCGTCTAATCTTGTGTGATCATTCATTTTTTCATACACCTTTCTATTTATCCAACGATATTTTGCATCATCAGTATTATACCAAATATTTTTTTTTAAAATTCAATTAATTTATCCTTCAAATTAGAGAATTCATGGCTCATAAGTCATATCCAACCAAGACCAACATTCAAATTAGCAAATCAACATTCTATTTATATTCAAGTACTGATCAATGCACATCCAACCTTTTATTTCTCGAATGAAACAACTCAATATCATCATTCATCATTCAACATCGCTATACACATCTTAGATTGCAAAATGAAGTTGAATAACTAGATTACTCGTGGGGTGTCTTTAATCATCATATGTTGTCGAATAAAATAATTTATTGATAGTCACAAATAATATTAATAACAATTTATCCATAAATCAATTAATACTAGAAAGGCCGACAAATATGGTTGCAATAACAACAAATATAACTAGAAAATGTAATTAATACAACAAATTCAGAGAAACATTACAGAGAAGTAGAGAAGAGAGGAGATAGCTGAGAAGAGAAGCAGTATTAAGAAGTAGAGAAGAGAGGATAGAGCCGAGAAGAGCAACAATATTGAGAAGTAGAGAAGAGAGAGTCAAGAAGAGAAGCAGTACAAGGAAGTAGAGCAGATAGGAGAAGGTCGAGAAGAGCAACAATACAAAGAAGTAGAGAAGAGAGAAGTGGGCTGAGAAGAAAGCAGTACATGGAAGTAGAGAAGAGAGGAGAGGGCCGAGCAGAGAAACAATACAGAGAAGCAGAGAATAGAGGAGAGGGCCGAGAAGAGAAGCACAATGCAACAACATTACAGACAAGTTGAGAAGAGAGGAGAGAGCCGAGAAGAGAAGCATAATGCAGCAGTAATCCAAAATGCAAAAAATACCACAAATTTAGAGAAGAATTACAGAGAAATAGAGAAGAGAGGTGGTGGATGAGAAGAGAAGAAGCGTTAAATAAAAGTAGAGAAGAGAGGAGAGGCCGAGAAGAGAAGCATCACAAAGAAGTAGATAAGAGAGCAGAGCGTCAAGAAGAGAAGCAGTACAAAGTAGTGAAGAGAGGAGAGGGCCGAGAAGAGCAGCATTACCGAGAACTAGAGAAGAGAGGATAGGGCCGAGAACATACAATGTCGTCGACGAAACGGGGACAACTGTAGTTTTTGAGCGGCGACGGTGTGAAACTGTGTTAGTAAACACAATGACGACGGTTTCCCTACATTTAGAACTTTCTTGGCAGATTTTTGGTCCTAATTCCACCTTCTACAGTATGGCATTCACTACCGCTAAAGCTTGATCGCCCTTGCATGACTGTGGTAGCATTCTGGTCTAAAACGTCATTTTCAGAAAATAACGTTTCTGATCGTTGGTACCCAAATGTTACCCACAATTTTCATAATGGTGTTCCCACTGCTCTCCCGCATGCTATACTTGTAAGTTTAAATATCTAGCGTTTCTGAGATTGCCAACTTTGTTAGTTAAAAGACAAATTCCTGATTTTTTTTCTAATGCGATAGAGGTTCATGTCCTTAAATTATTAGAAGAGCATTTGATATATGGAATGAAGGATATTTGCATTTGTTAAATCAGATAGTGGGAAGTACAACCTGTTCTTACTCCAATAAAAAAAGAAAAGCTATCAGGTCTAAAGCTGGATACTTGTAGTTTTTAAAGGTGTAACATTTCTCTGCTGGCAACTGTATCAATTGATGAAAACCAATTTGGAAATCCATCAACAAGTTATATAATGTATGTTTTATATTTAAATAAAGTTAGCCCAATGGTTTCTTACAGGAGGCTTTGTGCCTTTTAAACCGAACATACTGAAGACTTTATTACTATTAGTTTTTGTTTGAAGCAGGATCTGTAAAGGCCCAAAGAAAGGCCCATTTAGAGCCTTCTTCCTCTTTATGTTTTAGCCTCACATCTTAGATTGAGATCTCTTTTCATCTCTCTCTTCCTATATTAATGTACAAACTCTTGTTTTCCTGTATCTGGGAGAAATTAATAAAAGTTTCAATTTATTTCCCAATATTTTGGTGTTTCTCTACATGGTATCAGAGCCACGTTTCGGCCCTTTGGGTTGCCCTGTTTTCTCATCTGGGCGGTTAGGTTTTCTCTAACCGCAACCCTCTGCTTTGGCTTCTTGCTACTTGCCTTGGGCGGCTAGAATTTTTCTACCTGTTGCTTTACCTTGCTCTCGGGTGTGCCTCAACCTCCTCCCTCCCCTCTCCCTCTCCTCCCCCTTATTCTATTTCTCTGGGGCCCACCCTGATTGCAAACCGCCTATCCTAGCCGCTGCTTTGTCAACCTCTGCTCCCTGCTGCAGTGTCTATTCCTTTTAGTCTCCCCTGCCGACTATCCTGACCGCAGTCCTCTATCGATGCTTCCGCTGCAATTCATCGCTGTTTCTAATCTCTGCTTCAAGGCACTGCTCGCTGGATATTCCTTGCCGCCACTATCGCAGTTCCCTTCTCCTCCCTCGCTTCTGTCTAGCCGCAAGTCAGGCCGCCTCTGCTTTCTGTCCCTTGCCACCGCAGTTTTCCAGTCTTGTCACAGCTCTCCTGCCAGGCCGCAGATCTCCTACCTTGCCGCCTAAGCTCTACTTGTCTTGCCGCCGCAGATCTCCTGTGTTGCCGCAGATCTCGTCTTGCCGCCGACTTTCTCTTCTTGCCGTAGTTTTTTTCTTGCCAAGCTGTGGTCGCAGCGGTTCCTGTCTAGCCGCAAGACCGCAGTGTCTCCTGTCACGCCGCAAGTCTAGCTGCTTGCTTTCTAACCGACAGTGCCTAGCCGCAAGTATCCAGTCGTCTATCTGCTCAGGGTCTAGCCGCAAGTCTCTAACCGCTAGGTTCTACTCAGGGTCTAGCCGCAAGTTTCAGCTCTTCTGGCCACCAGTGTCTACCTGTCGGTCTGCTCCATGGCGTCCACTGATGCGTCTTCCCTTCTTGCTCGTGCGGCTATTCTGGTTCCTTGGGTCCGTGATGAGTTGCAGATCACCACTATTTCTCTTAGTGGGAAGAAGAATTTTGTTGAATGAGTGCATTCCGTACGTCGGGTTCTTCAGACTAAGGGTCTGTTGCATCATTTAACAAAGGACACCCCTTCTGCTCTCACTGACGACTGGCTTCGTGATGATGGCCGTGTCCAGACATGACTCCTCAACTCCCTGGATGGTGAACCCTATCGTATGATCATGTATCATGAGATGACCAAGACGATGTGGGATGAACTCCATTCCCTCTATTCCTGCAAGGACAATCTTCAACATCTGTTTAACATCATTATGGATCTTCAATCTCTCGATTTTGGAGGTGCCGATGACTTAACCTTCTTTGTTGCGCGATCCAAAACTTTGGTTGAGGCATGGATTCAACATCAACTTCCTACTACTGATCTTGCTCCACAACGTGCTCAAAAAGAAGTTATTGGTATTGTCATGATGATGACTCGTGTTCCTCCTCATCTTCACAGTGCTTGGGCCCAGATACTCTCTTCCTCCACTATTCCCCCACTCTCCGATGCTTGTTCAATGTTGTTGAAGGTGACACCTCCTCCAGATGCTTCCGGACCTCCCTCTTCGGCCCTTCTCCAGCACTCAGTTGTATCTCACCCCCTCCTCCACCTACCCGGGGAGGTTGCAACGTCTACCGTGGGAGGGGTCGCACCAGTCGGCCTAAATTCAAGTGTACTCACTGTGGTAGGGATGGACATCTTGAGGTAACTTGTTATCGTGAGCATGGTCTGCTTCCTTTACCTAATGTCTCCGTTGTTGCTGACACATCTTCTGCCACTCGCGCCGATATTGAAGCGATGCGCCTTCAGCTCCTGTATCTTCACGGGTTACTCAACCGTCTGCCTGGTTTCGTTGCCTCTATCTCCAATAAAGGTATCACTTATCTCTCAAATAGTCTCCGGATAGTCTACGGATTGTGGACTCTGGTGCCACTCATCATATCACTTCCCAGAAATCACCTCAGTACTTGACCTCTCCGCATCCCAAGTTTATCACAGTGGCCAATGGTGACACTGCTCCTGTCTACGGTTCTGCTGATATGCCTCTAATCCCTTTCATCTCTCTTCGCTCGGTCCTTCATGTTCCGGGCTCCCCTTTCAATCTACTTTTTGTTACTCACCTCACTGAAGATCTTGACTGCTCTGTCACCTTCACGTCTTCTTCTTTTGTGATGCAGGATCGACAGACGCAGAGTATTATTGTTAAAGGACTACTGTGCAAAAGGCTCTACCTTCTCAACGTTTCTCCCACCATTCTCATCTGTCACCCCTGCAGAGTGGCATCAGCGTCTTGGGCATGCTCCTTTTCAAATTCTCAAGAAGGTTCTTCCTGACTTACCTCTTCCCGCATTTACCTGCGAATCATGTATTTTTGGAAAACAACATCGTTCTTCTTTAAGTCATTGTACTCGGAGCGCTGCTCCTTTTGATTTAGTGCATTCAGATGTTTGGGCCCTTATAAAATTGCTAGTCTTTCTGGTTATCGCTATTTCATTACTTTTATTGATGATTATTCACGTATGACGTTATTTTACTTACTTCATGTTCGCTCTGATCTTACTCACGTGTTTTGTGTCTTTATTATTGAGACTCGTACTCAATTTTCTCGCACAATTAAAACTCTCCGTACAGACAATGCTCGTGAATACACCAGTCATGCATTTACTGATCTCTGTACTAAGTTTGGGATCATCCATCAGAACTCTCATGCTTATACCCCCCAACAGAATGGTGTGGCTGAGCGTAAAAATAGACATCTTCTTGATGTTGCTCCCTCCCTCATGTTTCAAATGCAGGTTCCCAAGGTTTATTGACACTTTGCAGTCTCTACGGTCTGATATCTCTTCAATCGTCTGCCCTCGTCCGTTCTCAGCTATGCCACTCTGTTTAGTCTTCTCTTTCCCTCCACACCACTCTTCTCTCTCACACCTCGGGTATTTCGATGTACTTGTTATGTCCATAATCATGGTCCTTCTTTTGACAAGATTGCTACTCGGGCTACCAAATATATGTTTGTTGGTTACTCCCGATTCAGAAAGGCTATGTGTGCTACTCTCCCACTGATCGCAAGGTTGTTGTGTCTGCTGATGTTTTCTGGAAGATCAACCTTTCTGCTCTCCTCCATCCTCTCCTCCTCCACCGACGTTATTGTCACGCCCCGCTGTCCCTATTACTTATCATCTCCCACCTCTCCTTCCAACCCCGGTTCCCGTCCCGAACAAACAACCTCTTCTTCGTGTCTACACTCGTCGTCCTCCTCGCTCTGACCCCCTTTACTGTCGCCTTCAACCCTTGGTACCTCGTGACCTGCTGATCCGACTCCTATCTCCACGGCTCATCCCCTGACGAATTATGTATCCTTGCATTGCCTCTCCCCGATGTTTCTCAAATTTGCAACTTCTCTAGCCACCATTTCTATACCTACCTCTGTGCAGGAGGATCTCCAACATTCGGGGTGACGTACGACCATGGATGAGAAAATGACTGCCCTCTAGGCTAATCAAACCTGGAATCTGGTTTCCCTTCCTCCGGAGCAGACGTGCGTTGGATGTAAATAGGTCTTTGCAATCAAACATGCTCTTGATGGGACAATTGACCGTCTCAAGACTTGTCTTATGGCTCGTGTGTTTACTCAGCAATAAGGTCTCGATTATGACGAGACCTTTTCTCCCGTGGCAAAGTTAAACACTGTTCAGGTCCTTATCTCCTTGGTTGTTCATCGTCGGTGGCCATTACATCAGTTAGATATCAAGAATGTCTTTCTCAATGACAACCTTCAAAAAACTATCTACATGCAACAACCTCCCGGGTTTGAGACCATGAGGGAGTCATTTGTTTGTCATTTGAAGAAATTGATTTATGGTCTTAAACAGTCTCATCGTGCATGGTTTGACAAGTTCAGTAAGGTTGTCCATGTTGTTGGATTTACTCGGAGCTCGGTGGATTTTTTTCTCTTTACTCGTCATCAGACAACAGGTACAGTTCTCCTCTTAGTTTATGTCGATGGCATTCTAATCGCGGGAGATGATTTAAAAGGAATACAAATGATCAAGCAGCACCTGAACTCTTTTTTTCAGACTAAAGATTTGGGGAATCTTCGATACTTCTTTGGCTTAGAGGTTGCAAGATGTCCTGATGGCCTTGTTCTATCCCAACGGAAGTATTGTCTGGATCTTCTTCATGATGCTGTCTATTCTGGATGCAAGCCTATTGATACCGGTCTTCTTCTTCCAAATCCAGAGTATTATCGACGTCTTGTTGGAAAGTTGATTTATCTCACAGTTACAAGACCAGACATCTCATTTACTGTTGGGGTTGTCAGCCGATTCATGCATTCTCTACGAATGTCTCACCTCCAGACTGTCGAGTACATCCTAAAATATTTGAAGACAGGTCCTGGACAAGGACTTGTATATAGAATCTCTTCCTCTTCCATTCCCTGGATGATCGACGTTCCACAAGTGGATTCTGTACGTACTTTGGAGGACATCTTATTACCTAGCGCAACAAGAAACAATCTGTGTTTGCTCGCTCTTCGGCCGAAGTCAAGTATCGTTCGATGACATCTGTTGTATCTGAGCTTACATGGTTAGAAAGTCTCCTAGATGATTTGGGAGTCAAACTTTCCTCACCATCTATATTTTTTGTGACAGTCAAGCGGCTATACACATTGCCAAGAATCCTGTTTTCCATGAGCGGACCAAACACATTGAGGTTGACTGTCACTTCATTCGGGAGAAAGTTTAAATAAGAAGCTAGAATTGAAAAATGTTCTGGCTGCTGATCAAGTTGTTGATCTTCTCACTAAGGCCTTACCGTGCGTGTTATATTATCAGTTCTTGTCCAAGCTGGGTGCTTATGATTTGTACGCTCCAGCTTGCGGGGGAGTGTTAGAAGAAGGATCTATAAAGGCCCAAAAAAGGGCTCATTTAGTGCCCTCTTCCTCTTTATGTTTTAACCCCACATATTAGATTGAGATCTCTTTTCATCTCTTTCTTCTTATATTAGTGTACAAACTCTTGTATTCTTGTATCTAGGAGAAATCAATAAAAGTTTCAATTTATTTCCCAATATTTTGGTGTTTCTCTATAGTTTTTAAATAAGCAACATTACTCTGCTGGTAACCGTATAAAATGCGGAAAAACTAGTTATTGGAACTGTAGAAGATGAGAAAAGCAATCTTGTATATATGTTCATTTGTGTAGAATACAAAGGATGAGTACAAATATATAGAGGAGAGAAAGAGAGAGTAAGCTCCTATACACAATGTGGGACTAAAGAGGAAAGAGAAAATAACAATAAAAACAAAATGGGCCTAGTTAAATGGGCTTTTCTAACACTCCCCCGCAAGCTGGAGTGTATAGATCATATGCACCCAGCTTGGACAAACATTGGTAGAACAACGTGCTTGACAGGGCCTTTGTGAGAATATCAGCAACTTGATCAGTGCCCGAGACATGCTTTAACTCAAGTTTCTTCATTTGAACTTTTTCTCGTATGAAGTGACAGTCAACCTCGATATGTTTTGTACGTTCGTGAAACACAGGATTCTTTGCAATGTGTATGGCTGCTTGACTATCACAAAAGAGAACAGCAGAAGACGGAAGGTTTACTCCCAAGTCAGTAAGAAGGCTTTCCAGCCAGGTGAGTTCAAAAACAACCGATGCCATAGATCGGTATTCAGCTTCTGCGGAGGACCGAGCGACCACGGCTTGTTTTTTACTTTTCCAAGTAATAAGATGACCTCCAAGATAAGTACAGAACCCACTGGTCGACCGCCGATCGTCCAGGGAACCAGCGTAATCGGCATCAGAGAAGGCAACCAATGCTGGAGCCGAGGTGGGGGTTTTGTAAACAAGCCCTTGTCCCGGAGCTGCCTTAAGGTACCAGAGAATCCGTTCAATGGCTTGGAGATGAGAGACCCGGGGAGCATGCATGAACCGACTGACAACCCCAACAACAAAAGATATATCAGGCCTTGTGACTGTTAGGTATATCAATTTTCCGACATGGCGTCTGTAGTACTCCGGATTCTGGAGAAGCAGATCATTATCAGAGGCATGTGCACAAAGCTTGTGGTTTGTCTCCATCGGGGTATTGGCTGGCTTACAACCTGACTGGCCAGCATCTTTGAGTAGATCGAGACAGTACTTTCGTTGGGAGAAAACAAGCCCATCCGATCGTCGAGCAACCTCAAGACCGAGGAAGTAGCGAAGATGCCCTAGGTCTTTGGTCTGAAATACAGTGCTCAGATGTTGTTTGATCGCTTGGATCCCCTGCGAGTCATCCCCAGTAAGTAGGATGTCATCAACATAGACCAACAGAATGACGGTTCCAGTTGCCCGGTGTCGGGTGAAAAGGGAGAAGTCAGCAGAGCTCCGAGTGAAATCCATATCCTGAACCACATTGCTGAATTTTTCAAACCACGCCCGTGGGGACTGTTTGAGACCATAGATGGACTTCTTTAGAAGACAGACACGAGACTCCCCCGTGGTCTCAAACCCGGGCGGTTGGCGCATGTAGACGGTTTCGTGAAGATCACCATTCAGAAAGGCATTCTTGATATCAAGCTGATGAAGGGGCCAATGGCGGTGTACAGCCACAGAGAGAAGCACACGCACCGTGTTGAGTTTCGCCACTGGAGAGAACGTTTCCTCATAATCGAGGCCCTGCTGTTGAGTGAAGCCACGAGCCACCAGTCTGGCTTTCAGTCGGGCAATAGTGCCATCCTGAGCATGTTTGATGACAAAAACCCATTTACACCCAACCGGGTGCTGACCTGGAGGCAAAGGGACCAGGGTCCATGTCTGGTTGGCCCAAAGGGCTGTCATTTCTTCCTCCATGGCAGCCCGCCAGTCAGAATGTTGAAGCGCCTCCTGCACAGAGTTAGGAACAGAAACAGAGGATAATGATGTGACAAAGTGACGAAGTGGCGTTGAAAGGCGATGGAGAGAAACGTAACTTGCCATCGGATGAGCGGTGGAGGCTTGAACCGGAGCAGCAGGTGGCGGAGCATCAGAGGTTGAAGCCGACTGCAGTGGGGCAACGGGATGAGGAGAGCAACGAGAGTAGACCCGAATAACAGGTGGAGGTGGACGGACCAGAGGCGGGGCAGGAGTAGTAGAGGAGGAGGAGCAGGGAATTGGGACAATAGGACGAACGACGGGCTCGGAGAAGGGAATGAGGTCCGGATCAGAAAAGAAGGGAAGATCTTCCCGGAAAGTGACGTCCGGAGAGACAGTAACCTTGCGGGTAGTAGGCGAATAACATATGTACCCCTTCTGAGTGTGGGAGTAACTGACAAATATATGTTTGGTCGCACGGGGATCCAATTTGTCAGTAGACGGGCCAAGATGATGAACGTAACAAGTACACCCAAAGATGCGAGGTGTAACAGGGAAGGGCGGAGTTGAGGGAAAGAGGAGGCCGAATAGGGTAGCATGCTAAAGAACGGAGGACGACAGACGGTTGATAAGAAAGCAGGCGGTGGAGAGCGCAAAGTTCCAGTACGGTTTGGGAACCCGCATTTGAAGCATAAGGGACCGAGCCACATCAAGAAGATGCCGTTTTTTGCGCTCGGCGACACCATTCTGTTGCGGAGTATACGCACAGGAGGTTTGGTGAATAATACCAAACTCAGAGCAGAGAGTCGCAAAATCATGACCAGTGTACTCGCGCGCATTGTCGGTCCGTATAGTGTGAATGAACGCAGAGAATTGAGTGCGAGTTTCAAGAATGAACGCCCGGAAGACCCGGGGAAGCTCAGAGCGATCGCGAAGAAGATACAACCATGTCATGCGTGAGTAGTCATCAATAATTGTAATGAAGTTCCGATAGCCCGAAATACTAGTAGTCTTGTACGGACCCCATATATCGGAGTGTACTAATATAAAAGGAGCAGAGCTCCGAGTACAATGAGAAGGAAAGGAAGAACGTGGTTGTTTGCCAAAAATACATGTTTCACACTGAAAAGCAGGAAGAGATACATCAGAGAGAGCCTTCTGGAGGACAGGGAGAGGAGCATGACCGAGACGGCGGTGTCAATCCGATGAAGAGACAGAGACGAGAAGAGTAGGAGGGGAATCGAGAAGGTAGAGCCCGTCTTGCAGCCGCCCCCTACCAATGATAGTCCGCGTCTGCTGATCCTGTATCAGAAAAGAAGAAGAGGTAAAGGTCACTGAGCAATGTAAATCAGTAGTAAGACGACCAACAGAAAGTAAATTAAAAGGAGAGCCCGGAACATGAAGAGCCGAGCATAAGAGAAGAAAAGAGGTGAGAGGAATATCGGCACATCCAGAAACAGGGACAGAGGCCCCGTTGGCCACAGTGATGTACTTTGGGTGAGGGGAAGACAAGTACTGAGGCGGCCGAACAGAGGTGATGTGATGAGTGGCACCAGAATCGAGGATCCATCGCGGGCCAGAGGAAAGGCAGGCGATACCTTCATTGGAGATGGAGGCAGCGGAGGCAACCGAGGCTGGCGGGCGGCTCAACAGCCCATGAAGATGCTGGAGCTGGAGGCGAACCTCGTCAAGGTCAGTGCGAGTGGGAGAAGCGTCGGTGGTAGCAACGGACGCCTGTGGACGAGGAGGGCGACCATGCTTGCGATAACAGGTGGCTTCGAGATGGCCATCTTTGCCACAGAACGAGCATTTAGGCCGAGGCCATCCACCGCGACCACGTCCCCGAGAATCGGTGCGGCCTCCACGGACTGAAGAGGGAAGCGACAGTAAAGGAGCAGGGACCTGCTGGACAAGAGCCGTAGAAGGAGGTCCAGACACTTCTGGAGGCGGGGTGACTTTAAGAAGCATGGAACACACATCTGAGAAGGATGACATAACAGTCGAGGAGAGGATGTGAGAGCGTACACTGTGAAGGTGATGGGGTAGCCGAGCCATCATCATGGCAATACCCACAGCCTCCTTCTGAGCTCTTTGGGCAGCAAGGTCCACAGTAGGAGGCTGATGCTGGATCCATGCCTCGACCAACGACCGAGCCTGGGCCACAAAAGAGTCAGATCAGTCGTACCACTGCTGTCAAGGGCCTGGAGAGCAGTGATAATGTCATACAGATGGTGGAGGCTATCCTTCCCGGAGTAAAGAGTATGAAGTTCATCCCACATTCCTTTTGCCGTCTCATGGTACATGGCTAGACGATAGGATTCACTATCAAGAGAATTAAGAATCCATGTCTGCACACGACCATCGTTGCGTATCCAGTCATCAGTCGGAGTACCGGTAACTACCTGTGTCAAGTGATGAAGAAACCCCTTGGATTGCAAGACCCGGCGAACTGAATGCGCCCATTCAACAAAGTTCTTCTTGCCGGTCAGAGATATAGTAGTAATACGGAGTTCATCCCGTATTTCTGGAATAGGATTCGGGCGGTCTGCAGGAGGAACTGCCGTGCCGGAAGAATCAGCGAAAGAACCCATGGAAGGGAGGCCGCGCGATTAGGACTGAGGTCGCCTGGTCACAGTGCGAACACCAGCGGCAGGAGGTCGCGAGCAAAGGCGGATAGAAACCAGCCCGCACAGATAGGGAGGGGGAGAGGTATCCGCGCGACGAGAACGGAGACCGCCCGGTCAAGATGTGAAGACACTAGCGGAGGAGGCCGCGACCAGAGGCGGAGAGGAACCGGCAGACAGAGGCCGAGTTGCGCGGATGGAAGAAGCAGAGGACCGCGACCTAAATGCAGGAGGCAGCTGCCCGCACGGTCAGACTGAATACAGCTGCGGTCAAAGACAAAGGCCACGAACGGGCAGAGAGCCAAGACTGCGAGGAAAGAACAACCCAAGCGGATGAAGAGGGTAGAGCGCGGCGAGCAGGAGCAGGCCGCGAGAAGAGAGCGCGCACAGAGGAAAGCGGACTGAAGAAGACCGTAGACCGCGCGGATTGGTGGGAAGGGGGGTTGCGGATTACACGAGGCCGGGCGGGATCAGGAGACCGCGGCGGATGCGGATAGCAGACCGCAGACCGCGCGGATAGTCGGGAAGGAGCTGCGGATAACACGAAATCAGGCGGGATCAGGAGACCGCGGCGGATAGCACACGGAAGTCCGCGCGAGAAGAGAAACAGGAGCAGAGAGAGGAGAGAAGCGGGCCCCACAGACAGGCTATAAGAATCCTGAGGGGAGGGGTGGAACCACGGAGTGGGGAGGGGAGAAGAAGGCGAAGCGGACAGAGAGAAGTAGGCCGCCAGAAACCGAGCGGGAAGGACGGGAAGCGGATAGAAAGGCGAGTCCGCTGGAGACCACAGGAAGATAGGCGGTTAAAGAGGGGGAAGCCGCCCAAGGAGGACCGGTTGCTCTGATACCATGTAGAAGATGAGAAAAGCAATCTTGTATATATGTTCACTTGTGTAGAATACAAAGGATGAGTACAAATATATAGAGGAGAGAAAGAGAGTAAACTCCTATACACAATGTGGGACTAAAGAGGAAAGAGAAAATAACAATAAAAACAAAATGGGCCTAGTTAAATGGGCTTTTCTAACAGGAACTTTTGATGGGGAGCCATCAGATCGTGCATCGGGAGTGGTTCGCCGCAAGGAGGGACCCACGTTCGTGTATTCGCGTAGGAAGGCTTGATCGGATCACCGATCTGACTCCGCGGATGTGTTCAGATTGTTGCCGCGAGTCAAAATCATATGCTACTTTAGTATTTTTGAGTTTATTTTCATGCATTTTGAGTGGCCCCACCGCTGGCCAATCATAGCCGTTGGATGCGGGATGCCCTAGTCTTTGTTTTCTTATAAATAGATGAGTAGTGACTGGTTTTGAAGTCATTGCAGATTTTGGAGAAGTTTATCCCGGAATCCCATGATCCCACCACGGTGCTGACTCCGTGGAACCCTAGGTGATGATTCCTAGGTAGTTCTCTTCATCCCCAAGGTAAACCCTATCCCTAAGCCATCTTCTCCACCTCCAAATACCTTAGCCGCTGCCTCCAATCCCCCTGCATCCGCCGGAATTAAATTCCAACAACCCTTCAGCCTCCGACCCCTCTCCCTCGTCCTGTACCTCCCGCCGGCCTCCCCCACTCCAGATCCACTCCCGGCCGACTACCCCCTCACCTTCCTCTGCCACCGCCGCCCCCTATCAGGCCCCCAACCGCCACCACTACTCAAATCCTCACCCCCAAGCCGTTGCCCTTCTTGTGGCCGCACAACCCTAGCCGCCACCATTCTTTCACGTGGATCCACTTCCCCGTCGTTTCCTTTCCCAAGATCAGTCTAGATCTGAGAATTTCAGCCTTCGATCCGTCATCCCCACCACTCATATTTCATTAGTCCGGATCCGCTCTCAAACATCAGATCCATTCATCCCTTACCCGGATCTACTCCCACGTGGCCGGACCTATCTATTTCAGGCCCGATCTAGCCATCCACTGTCGAGGACAGCCATCGCCATAATTTACACGCCTCCGGTTCCACGTTTGATCGCCATTCCACACATCCATATTCAAAATCTCCAGTATCTCGGCCAACCCACTACTTTAGTGAGTTTCTTGTTGTATTGGTTTATGTGATTTGACATTATTATTAGATTGGTTATTGTGCTTTGCTTGGATACGAACTAGTAGAACTTTGTGGCGATACACTTATAATTTGCAGGTGAGATTTATTCGCCGCGCGCTTAGCCTTGGCCCTCCGAGTGGAGGAAAGCCATTTAAAATTTGCTAAATTGAATGCTTGTCCTTTATTCTTTAATTAACTGCGTGGTGTTGGAATTACATTGCTCTAATTTATTTGTCGCCGTATCCGACAGTTTCATCACATGTAGCCTTAGGATTAGTGTGTCACATTTGCATATCCACCGAGAGGCCTAGGTTTTGCGCACCCCGTAGCCTACCCCTACATCAACTTTTCTAAGAAATTATAATATATGCATCACATGTAAAATAAAGTTAGTCTTATGGTTTATTGCAGGAGGTTTCATTTATTTTAAGCCGAATATACCAAAAGCTTTGTTATTAGATGGTGCACATACTCTTGAATCTCATTTCTCGTTAGTTAATTATCAGGTCAGCACTCTATGCAGTTTTTTGTGGAATTTTTTGACATATAAGCTTTTGTAGGAACTAAGCAAACCAATACCCCCCTCCCCGAGATGTTTCTCTTCATTTCATTCTTCTTTTTTGCAGTTGAAACAAATAAGGGTTGCACTTGCTATAGCATCCTTGGTAAATCGAACTCTGGTGAGTAATCATTTTTGTGTGCACCATTTCCATTCTTATTGAGCTATCTTTGTCTTTTCTTTACAACAAATTATTCAATTCAATATTTTTGTGGAGATATCCACATATTAGAATTGCTGCAAATGTTTCCTTGTCATTTTGATGGGCTTGTGACTGAAATATGTACTTGTATACACTGTTTATAAAATCACATCTAATTAGCCATTCTTAGAATCATGAATCACATACTTAATGTTTCCTTATGCTTGCATCAGTATGTTTATTAAATAAACCACGTTACATGTGGAAACGAAATCGAGATTCTCCATGCTCTGTGCAATTAATAAAACAGCAGATGCTTGAATGACATGTAAAGTGTACATCTTCAACCCATTTATATGGTGTTCCTAAACAACACCTAGGATGTTTCTGCGATGGATGTTCCTTATTTTTAAAATGAAACATGCTACAAGTTCTAAACCTAACCAGCTGAATCTTTAGCATCTTCGGTGCCCATCTATTACATTCTCTATCTCTACATATCTTTGATCATTCATTCTCTCATCACATTCTCTAATTATTTAATGTCTGACTCGTAACCTTTATCAAAAGGTCTTCCATCATTTCTGATGGCTTTCACTTATCCCAGCAATCCTTGTTTAGTAAGTGTTTATCCTCTTGTTTCTGTTTTGATGGTTTCTTGCATCCTAATATGTGTCCACACTATGCAGCTTACCAAAGATTTTGATTTGTGCCTTTTTGTTACAGAGGATTATAACCCATCTGAGCGAGAGACAGCCATGCGCACTTGGTGTGTGTACTCGAGACACAACTATGGAAGGTCCAACGAGCATGAAAAACATCGGCAAATAGCCCAAACTTTGCTCTATTTTTAATTTCGGCTTGTAATACTTAGTTTCCTACATTTAGCATTTCATATCCACTTTTCCGGATTTATGTTTATGTCTCTAGATGTTAGGTCTTAAGTGGTCAACGCATTTGGAGCTTATTATGTGGATGAAACTGGAAAAGAGCCTAGTGCTGGATGGCCTTGGAGAGTTCTCCTTGATATTCTCTTATCTCTCTCTCGTCCTCTTCTCTCTCTCGTCCTCTTCCCACCACTGACCGACCATCCCCAAGGGGAAAACAATAGTTTGACCCACTCTTCTCCACCCGCAAGCCTCCTGTTGTCGGTCTCCAAACAATAACCTCCACGATGTTGGCCAACCGCCCAACATCGTCACCTGCATTCTGCAATCACAATTGACACCCTAATCTCCTAGGATGCTAATGGGGAACCATCAGATGCACTTGGAGGGGTTCGCCGCAAGGCGGGACCCACGTACATGTATTCGCGCAGGAGACTTGATCAGATCGCCGATAGGACTCCGCGGTTGTGTCCGGGACGTCGCCGCGAGTCAAAAAACTATATTATTTGTTAGAATAGGGCAAAGGTGAAATTATCATTTAACAATAGGAAGAGTCCCCTTTATATAGGAGGGGAAAAATACAGGGCAACAAAAATAAGAAATAACATCCTAACACTCCCCCTCAAGTTGGGCATGTGATATTTGTCATGCCTAACTTGCCAATGAGTGTAACAAACAATCTTTCACACAGAGCTTTAGTGAGAACATCAGCAAGTTGTCCTTCTGAAGTAACAAACGGAGTACAAACAATCTTCTTCATGATGTTTTCTTTAATGAAATGACGGTCAACTTCCACGTGCTTGGTGCGATCATGTTGAACCGGATTATGAGCAATACTGATAGCGGCCTTGTTGTCACAATACAAGTTGAAGGGGCCAGGTTCAAGCAAGCCCAAATCATTCATGAGAGTGCGCAACCACATCCCCTCACATATACCATGAGCCATGGCTCTGAACTCAGCTTCAGCACTAGAGCGAGCTACAACATGTTGCTTTTTGCTTCTCCAAGTGACCAAGTTAGAGCCGACAAAGGAACAATAGCCAGTGGTGGATCTCCTATCATCAACCGATCCAGCCCAATCCGCATCCGTATAGACTTCAATTTTCAAGTTATCACAGGGTGAGAATAATATACCTCTACCCGGAGAGGTCTTCAAATATCTCAAAACACGGTGCGCAGCATTGAGATGCCGAATCCTGGGAGAGTGCATGTATTGACTCAGCACTCCTACAGCATAAGAAATGTCTGGACGAGTATGAGATAGATAAATCAACTTCCCAACAAGCTTCTGAAAACTTGAAATATCTTCCACTGGCTCCCCATCATGTTGACCAAGTTTATGGTTCACTTCAATAGGAGTATCGGCGGGTTTACAACCACTCATCCCTGTCTGTTCTAATAAGTCGAGAACATACTTCCGTTGGGAGATATGAATCCCATACTTTGACCTTGCTACTTCAATTCCTAGGAAGTATCTCAATTTTCCTAGGTCCTTTACTTCGAACTCCCTTGCCAGTCTTTGCTTTAGAGATTGAATCTCATCACTGTCATCACCTGTGACAACCATATCATCAACGTATACAATCAGAAGGGTCACCTTCCTCTCTTTTCGTTTAACAAATAAAGTGTGATCGGCATGGCTTTGAGTATAGCCCAATTCGATCATGACTTTGTGAAGTCTCCCAAACCAAGCTCTCGGAGATTGTTTTAACCCATAAAGGGCTTTCTTTAGTTTGCAGACTTTCCCATCTGAGCCAATTGGGGTAAGGCCAGGAGGCATAGACATATATACTTCCTCTTCCAAATTTCCATGTAGGAAAGCATTCTTCACATCCAGTTGTTGAAGATCCCATCCTCTACATGCCGCACATGATAACAAAACACGGATAGTATTCATCTTTGCTACCGGAGCAAAGGTCTCTTGGTAGTCAATACCTTGAGTTTGAGTGTAGCCTCTCGCCACTAGCCGAGCCTTGAACCTTTCAACAATACCATCGGAGTTCTGTTTCACGGTAAATATCCAACGGCATCCGACAAGCTTCTTCCCAGGAGGGAGATCCACAAGGTCCCACGTATGATTCTTCTCAAGAGCAAGCATTTCCTCCATCATTGCCTTTGCCCATTTTGGGTGTTCAGCGGCCTCCTGCCATGTACCGGGAATCGAGGCAGAGGATAGAGAGGTAACAAAAGCTTTATAGGAAGGAGTTAAAGCGTCATATGAAACATAATTAGATATAGGGTGTTGAGTGGATGAGCGAATACCTTTCCGTAGAGCAATAGGTAGCTCCAGGGACGCAGAGGACGAATCTGGCACTGGCTCTGGTATTATGGATTGATGCGGAGTGTTTGACCTTTTGTTCTTTCGAGTATAGACTTGCAGTTCCTTCTCTTTAGGAATATCCACATAGTTCTCTTCGGGAACAGGGGTAGTTGGTGGAGGTGGAACATTGTACGTAGGAGGAATAGGTAACGGGAGAGGCGGAGTGCTCACTTCCACGTGTGAGGGCTCCCCCTGAAGTGAGGACTCATAGTAGGATGTGGTCTCCTGAAAAGTGACATCCATAGAGACAATAACTTTTTTGCTAGGAGGATGATAACACTTATAACCTTTTTGTGTAGGGGAATAGCCAATGAATACACACCGGAGTGCACGAGGATCAAGTTTGGTGCGAGCAATGGGATGAATGTGAACAAAGCACACGCAGCCAAACACACGGGGTGGAAGGGTAGTAGGAGGTATTCCCAGTTTGTGGAGAGGAGTGCAGTTGCCCAGAATACGAGAAGGCATACGATTTATGAGATATGCAGCAGTGAGAAGAGCGTCCCCCCAGTAGTATTTGGGAAGTGACATGGTAAAAAGCAAGCATCTCATCACTTCGAGAAGGTGGCGATTCTTACGTTCAGCGACTCCATTTTGAGCAGGGGAATGGACGCAACTAGTTTGATGAATGATCCCGAGATCGCTCAAATAACGTTCAAAATTAGAATCTATGTATTCACGACCATTATCACTGCGTAGAATTTTAATAGTGGCGCCAAACTGAGTAGATATCATGTTATGAAATTGTTTGAAGAGAGGAAACACTTCATTTTTATGCCGCATGAGATAAACCCAAGTAGTGCGAGAGTAACAATCAATAAAAGTTACAAACCAATGATAACCAGAGATAGAGGCAACTGGGCAAGGGCCCCATACATCACTATGAATCGTATGCAAAGGTACAGAGCACGGCGTAGAGACATGATGAAAGGAAACACGCTTATGTTTAGCAAGTTCACAAACATCACACGTAAAAGTCTTAAACACTGAAGGAGAAAAATCAGGAAATAAAGATTGCATAGTAGCGGTAGATGGGTGGCCTAAGCGGCGATGCAAAGTAGACAGCAGTGGGAGCCGATGGGCATGAAGGGCCTGGTGAACATCAGGGTCAAACACGTACAGCCCATCTCGCATACTACCAGAGCCAATCACCGCCTTCGTCTTCAGGTCCTGAAAAACACAAGAAGAGGGAAAAAACGTGATGGAACAATTCATAGAGTTGGTAATATGGCTAACAGATAAAAGGTTACGAGTGAAAGAAGGAACGTGTAGAGCGGAAGTCAAGGTAAGGGAAGAGCAAGGAATGGATCCCTTCCCGGCAATTGGGGCGAGGGTCCCATCCGCAATGCTCACCTTGTCCCGGCCAGACAAAGGAGAATATGAAATAAAACCTGACGAAGATCCGGTCATGTGGTTTGTAGCACCGGAGTCAATGATCCAATGAGTGGCAGACGGTACAGTAGCAGCATGGGCACTTGGACTCCCAGAATGAGCAAAGGATGATGACGGAGTAGGATGTGGCTCAGTAGACAGGCCCTGCATCATACGGCGGAGAAGCGTCATCTCATCTGTAGAAAAGGACCCGGGTAACGGGTTGACCTCAGAACTGTGGCCACCAGATGTGCTGTCATCAAGGAACTCAGTCAGGTGAGCGGAGCGGGGGGAAATGAAGTTGTATCGGCCACGACCACGCCCGCCACCACGCCCGCCTCGAGGAGTAGGACCACCTCTGGATTGAGGAAACCCGTGCAGTTTGAAGCACGTCTCACGGGTATGTCGACTCCGACCACAATAGTCACACATCAGATGGTCTTTGTCAGTGGGCTTTGGCTTAAAATCCCGAGTGTTTGCGATACCTGAATGAGACGTGAGAAGGGCAGAACCACCTGAACTGACCTCTGAACTCCAAGACTGTCGACGATCATATTCCTGCTGAACAATGCTATAAGTCTCAGCCAAGGACGGGACCGGGGAGCGGCCAAGGATCTGAACAATGATCTGATCAAACTCTCGGTGTAAACCATGGAGAAACTCAAACACACGGTTCCGATCTTCATGAGCGCGCACAAGACGGGCATCAGCAGAACAAACAAGGGTAAGGGACACAAAATGATCATACTCCTGATATAATTGGGTGAACTCCAAGAAATAGGCTGATGGAGGTCGATCTCCTTGTCGAAGGAGAAAAATCTTTCGGCGAAGCTGAAATATCTGAGCTGTGTTCCCTTTCTGTGAGTAGGTAGATTCAGCCCCCTTCCAAATATCTGCAGCAGTATTTAAGAAGAGATAATTCCGTGCAATAGACTCTTGCATGGAGTTAATCAACCATGACATAACCAGGGAATTTTCCGACTCCCACTTTGCCCATGTGGGGTCAGACTCTTCGGGCGCCTTAATGTCCCCAGTAACATAGCCATACAACCGGCGACTCTTAAGAGCCAAGGCGATAGATCGAGACCAAGGTAGATAATTTGTAGCATCAAGACGGATGGAGGTAATTTGTGAGGCCATATGATCGTGTCCAACCCGGGTAGATCCAGCAGGTTGCGAGCCATCACTGGAAGTGACCTCCTCCGACATTGAGACCAAACGGAGAACAAGGATCAGATACAAAATCTGAAGAAGAAACAGCCACCGGACAGCCGCCGGAAGGTCGCCGGAAGGGAAAAAAAAAAAAAAAAAACACCACCAATAGGACGGCCAACAGTCCTAGAACAATAAAGTCTTGATGGCTAAGGGCAGGAAATGCATCAAAACGGAAGAGAATGCATTTCCGAGAAAAATGGATAAAAGGAGGGAACACACAAGATCCACGATCTAGGAAGATCTAGCAAGGGTATGAAGCGATCCTCATAGGAGTAGATAGAGGAGGAAAAAGCGAAACTTTATTGAGAGGAATCAGGCCGATCGGACGGTGGACGGAGCGGCGGCCATCCGCCCTTGCCGATCGGCACGGACGGCCGATCGGCCGGCTGTTACGCCGATCGGCGGAACAGAGGACGGGAAGGGGCTAGATGTGGCGGCGAGAGAGAGAGAGAGAGCGAGAGAGAGAGAGAGAGAGGGAGGCGGCGGCGGGAGGTGCAGCGGACGACGAGCGGCAAGAGGCCGCTAGGGATCGGGAGTTATTCGCCGCTCTGATACCATGTTAGAATAGGGCAAAGGTGAAATTATCATTTAACAATAGGAAGAGTCCCCTTTATATAGGAGGGGAAAAATACAGGGCAACAAAAATAAGAAATAACATCCTAACATTATTTTATTTTTTTGAGTTTGTTTTGATGTATTTTAAGGGGCTAACCCACCGGCCAATCATAGCCGTTGATGGGGATGCCCTAACTTGTCTTTTATTATAAATAGGAGTGTTAGAGGCTGATTTGAGGCATTGATGAATTTGGAGAAGAAGCATTCCCGGATTCCAGTGATCCCTCCCTGGTGCCGACGTCGTGGAACCCTAGGTGACGACTCTTAGGCCGCCAAACTCCTCCCCAAGGTACACCCTACCCCCACCATCGTTTTCCACCCCTCGCCCTCCAGTTTCAGCCACCGAAAGCCCCCCAAAAATCAGCCGCACTGCTGTCCAGCAGCCCTCAAAATAGCAGCAGGGTTTCCCTAATTCCCTGTTCATTTTGCTGTTCAAAAATGTATTTCACTGTTCATTTATATAGTTTTTGAACAGTGCCCGCAGCCGCCTGCTTCCGCAACCCCTCCCCTTTCTCCCTATACCCACAGCCGGCCAACAGCCCTCATAACCAGCCCCCACCGCCACCTCCTTTCACCAACACCAGCCACCCTAGAGGAGTCTCCACCCTAGCCGGCCACTCCTCTCCCTTCCCCTTTGTGGTTCCACCCCCCACCGCTCCGAAAACCCTAGATCTATCTTGATCTAGTGCTACCACCCTCCGATCCATCATTTTCATCCGTATCCCCCTTCCCGTAGCCCGGATCCTCCGTCAAAACACCGGATCTATCCACCTACACCCGGATCTATTTCCTAGCGGCCAGATCTCTCCGCTTCCGGCCCGTCTCCCCTCTTTTCCACTGTGGGCAGCCACCTCGCCGTCACCGTGCCACCGTTCTCGCCTCCGATCGCCCATCTTTACATCCGGCCTTCAAATTCTCCATCGCCTCGGATCAGCCCACTACGTCGTGAGTATTTGTGGTATCGTGTTCTGTGACTTGACATTTTCATCTGGTTGTTTATCTATATTGTGCTGCGATTATGGTTATGTAGTAGTTGTTTTCTTTATGCTAATAATTGTCTGTGGAAGTATTCGCCGCCGCTTGCCTTGGCCCTCCGAGCGGAGGAAGCCGTTGCCGAATTGCTAAAATTAATTGTTTGCTTCTTTATTTTTATTAACTGCATGGTGCTATTACTCTTCATTGCTAAAATTAATTGTTGTCGTCATCCGACTGTCGCATTGCATTTAGGTGTTGCATTAGCATATTCCCCGCACCTACACGTAGAGTCCTAGCGCCCGAGCACCACTAGCCTACCCCTACATCAGATGCTAGAGCGATTCTCCAATCCTGCGAGCAACGTGACGTTCGACCAGCTCCTTCTTGTGTCTGCATCTTTCATAGCCAGCACCACAAGATCTAATTATTGATCCGTTGACCTCCCCCCCCCCCCCCCCCCCCCCCCCCCGTGCTATCATATTCCAGTGTATTCCTCGAACGTGCGTCATGTAAACACATCGACGCCGTGGAGAAATCCTGCATCGGTCGATTTTGTGAACCATGAGAAAATGATGGATTCTATTCAAGTCAATTTGCAACGGATGGTGTTACGCCATCAAAATCAAGCTCCCAAATTTTTGCTCTTCATGAATGACCTCTCCTTACTCGGCCTACCCTCCGAGATGGGTCCGTTGATGCGAACGATTGGACGCCACTGCCATGTATCAAGTTTCCATTTTGTGCCATATTTCAACAAATTTAATCCTGTGGGATGGATTGCGAAGACCGAGCATTTTTCAGCATTCATCGCAACATCAAATCTGAGAAAGCCCCTATCTTTCTCCCCAGCATGAAAGGCTCCTCTCTCTACTTGGTTTGTTGGCTCTACCTAGTGATCTTATGTTACCCGAGGGAAAATAATTGTAATAAATGAAATAGACTTGGATACAATCACGAGGTATACTCGTGCCAAATCTCCGGAGGATGGTTCCTCCTAGAATCTCCTCTCCAAATGAGAGATCTCTATCCTAAACTCAAAGATGATCCTAAACTCTCAAGCCACCTCCTTATATAGGGAGGGATGCTCACATACCATTTACCTAATGTCATTCAATTTAAAAATACAAAAGACAATAATAAGTCGCGCGTGTGCGCGTAACAATATCTCCCGCCAGAAAATCCACCTTGACCACAAGGTCGAGGTGCCGCCCGCCATCTAGTAGTGATATGTCCGTGGGTGGGCTGCCACAGAGGTTCCAGGAGCTCCGTCCGGCGGTACATCCGTGATTATAAGGGCGTTAAAATCAGCCATGCCGATCTCGTCCAAGTAATCTCCGATGAGGGTCATGAACTCCTTGACAGGACAATCATGAGTGGGAGTAGAGTTGCTTGCAACGGTAGAACAAACCCTTACTCCGCAGGTCATTATACTCTTGGTTAGAAAGACGGTGAGTAGGGATATGATGGTTGTTGCATTGGCCCATAACGGTTGGACGAGGTAGAGGAGGTGGTTGAGGTTTAGATAGGGGAGGAAAATATTATTGATAGGGAGGTTTGGAAGGAGGCAATGGGGAAGGAGGGTCCCTGGTCATAGTCAGAAATTCGGCCTCCACCAGTGGGGAGAGGTCCATGGCTTGGTTGATTGTTAATGGTTGGAGGGTGCGGTGGCGGGCTCGGATATGGGATTGTAAGCCGTGCATGAAGTAGGCCAAGTAATGGTCGGGTGGGAGACCTGGAACATGGGTGACCAACTCGATAAATTCATCAACGTACACGTCAATGAACCATCAACCAGTTATATGATCTCCTAGTCAACCCCCATAAAGATTCACAAAGTAATAACTCACCAAATACTTAATTATAAAATAACTAAATTGTAACAAAAACCGAAACGATCGTCGCAAACACATTCGGAAAAACACGAACTTCAAAAATAAATTATGCGGCATCGAATCGATACTGAATTTCATGTTTCATCACATGGGATTTCTTTTATTCTGCATAATATCAAATATTTCATATACAAGCATAGGTTCGTGTCTTGCAATTTCTCCCCTCCTTATCAAAATTTTTGTTCTCGAAAATTCAATCATCTTAGCTATGCAGAAAGAAGGAAGGAAACAAATTCAGCATTATGTCTTCTCGTTTCCATGTAGCGTCCTTGGCGGGGTGACCTTTCCACCAGACCTTAACAAAGGTAACATCACGATTCCGCAAGTGCTTGCTCTGTCGATCTATAATATGATATGGTTTTGTTGGGATCAACAAATCAACTTCTATTTGCACGTCACTGGCAGACACCATCTTATTTGGATCCGAAATATATCGTTAAAGCGCAGATACATGGAAAACATTATGTAAATTATGCAATTTATCAGGCAAAGCTAGACGATAAGCCACATCACCAATACACTTAAGGATCGGAAAGGGGCCTACGATTCTTGGAATCAGTTTGCCTCTACGACACAAATGAGAGACGCCTTTAAACGGTTTAATTTTCAAACACACATGATCGACAACACTTAATTCCACCAGAAGATGTCAGACATTATAGTAACGTCCTGGTGACCGACCCATCCCATCTCAGGGAGGTTGTCCGCTGAAACTCGTCCTGGCCTAGCCCTCACTGACGTTGTTACCGGGCTGGAGCCAAAGCTTTAAGACCCGAACCTAGTTATATATATATATATTTTCGCATAAAAACTATGTAAATATCCCCGATGATGAAATATGATTTCAGTGCGATTCGACGTCGCACAGTAATTTGGATGTTCGGATTTTTTCGTTTGATATTTTATTTTTATTTGCGACAGCCGCTTCGTTTTCATTTAAATTGAATGGCTTGAGTTGGCCGGAATTGATATAAGCTGAATGAAGTTTGGACTTTAGTTGGTTTGGGGTTTATTGGGTTGGATCGGCTGGTGGCTTGGCTGTTTTAATTTAAGTAACAGTGGTTGTGGACTGTTGATTGTGTTAAACCAGTGAATCGGTGTGTGTGTTGGCTGTGGCTGTGCATGGGTTGAGACCGGTAGAACCGGTGGTGTGACCGGTTTCCTGGGTTAAGCAGTGGGTTCTCGTGATTTAACCTCCCCTTCAACCCGTGTCCTCTCATTTAGGCTCCGTTTGGCACGGTGGTGGCGGTCGTAAACGTATGGATTAAACCGTCATTCGTTAAGGATTGCCTAACAAACACCATCCGTTTGAACATAAAAGTGGATGAAGTTTCGTAGATGGGCGCTAACGAATGACTGTTTAACCCTCATGTTCATGACAGCCACCACCGTGCCAAATGGAGCCTTAGACGGGACGATTTGGACGGAGAAGCCGCGGAAGCCGCCGGCGCCGATTGCTCTCTAGGGCTCGATTCTTATCCGATTTCTGTGAATCTTCTTGCGATTGAGAGGTAATCTCCTTCCCTCCACTCCTCTTGTGTTGATTATGAAGTTTGTGTACAGATTGATGATGGATGAAAACCCTAGGGTTTGGGGTTTTGGTTTGATTCACTTTATTTTAAATCAAAAGTTTCTTTATAGCTTTCCAAACCCTAAACCTTGAATTTGAACTAATTTTGGGAGAGATGAGGTTAGGGTTTCATTAGGGGTTTTGTCTTGACCTCCTTTCAAACTTTGGTTGTCGGCTGTGTTGTTGAGGACTGCCTGGGTGCTGCCGGTTGTGCTTTTGGGCTGCTTTGTGTTAGCTGTCCGGCTGTTTTAGAGGGGATTGACGCCTTGCTTTGAGCTACTATTCGTAGCCCTTGGTGTTGCCATCGTGACAACCCTTGAGGCTGTGCATTGGAGCAATTTGGATCGACTATCGTGGGTATTTGAAACCTTTTGTGGGCTGAAGGTGCACCTCCTTTTTGAATCACCCACGCTCGTCCTTCCCTAGACAACTCCTAGAGGTCGTAGTTGTGACCGTCGTAGGAGTCCGCTCGTAACTATTTATGGCGCAACCCTAAAGTAAATGATATTTTGATACTGCAGATGATGGCGTCCGGCGATAGACGTGACGTGAACCCTTCGAAGGACAAAGGCAAAGGAAAAGTTGGGGTGAGTCCTTACTGCTTTTTTTCCTCTTTTGTGAACTTGTTAAGCTAGTTACTTTTCAGTTGTTTGATATCACTGAATATATGAATCGCCGAAAACTCTAACGTGGCTTAGCGAACAATAGAATTCTGAGGGGAACCAAATGCAAATAAATCCTATTTTTGAAATAAACTGAATGAATCAAAATGATGGAACTTGAATTGAATTTGAGAATGCGTCGACGTATCGAAATGCTAAGGGTCAGCATAGTAGGGGGAATGGTTCAGACTCCTACACCTCGTGAGGGGGTGTAGAACTCTCACACCTCGTAGGGGAGGTCGAACTCCTATAGATTATGATATGAATCCGATTAGGAGGCGTTGAAGCCTGTTGCGTGTAGAAGCGCCCTAAAGTGGATAATGATATGAAGGGTCGACGGACCCGGATAATTGAAATATTCGAATGACCCTAAGTATTTTGAGGAACGAATTATGAATAAAAGGTAATTGATAAAAGCAGTCCAACTGAAATATGAATTGATATCAGAGATAGAGATGTTGATATTACCTGTTCCTAGCTTAGAAACATGTTCATATGGATTTCATTGCTGCTGACTTTCTTGTCTGTTTGCAGTGCGAAGTTACAGGTAAGGGTAAGGATTCACTTAGTTTTCAAAACTAATTAATTCCTAATTTCTTTTAGGAACCGAGCACCAACGTACCAGACCCCGCTAGACGAGCTCAGGCAGAGACAGATCGAAGACCAGTTGAAGACGTGGCTCGTCCATGGGTTAACATGAGTTTATTCCTTGTACTTTTGTTAGATATTTATAGTGTAATAAATGAAGATACTTTTGTACCTGACATTTAGACAGTGTATATATATTCTGTACATTAATGAAATTTGATGTTATGTTTCCATTGGTACACTTCTTTTATTATACTGCTGCGTATAATTATGTGAAAAACCCACTCAGAAAGAATGATTTAAATTGTGGCGGATTTTGGGCCGTTACAAAAGCACCCCAACCCCTCTCCATCCACCGATGGGTTGTTGGAGGGCACACAATGATATGTGCAACAATGTACGTGTCAATGTAGCTGGTTTGACAGACCCCGCAAAGGCGCTCGATCAAGGTGCCAGAGTAGCAGTGATCATATCGTTGTATGAGTGCCTCAATGAAGTTGTCCATGTGAGGCCAGGAGAGGACTAGCGGAGCTAGCGGACCCAATGGAGGGAGGACCCTTCTATGCTGATAAGAGCCGTGAAGACCTGTTGCGTCTAAGGAGTCTGGTGATGGTCAAAATACTGCTCAACGCGGACAATCCAACTGAGGGGGTCAGTCCCATTGAATGAGAGAATGTCGAGGCGTGGGAGTTGTGGAGGAGGCAATCCCGCCAATGTGGATTCTTCAGGGGCCAATGTGTTGGAGGATCCCGAGGTGGAGGCGATAGTAGGCCCAGAGTTTTGGCCGGTTGCAAGTTGTGGAGCATGTCCATAATCAAAGTGAGTTGCTCGGCTTGGGTATTGATACGAGAGCTGATGGTGGTGAGCGTGTGTTCGAGGGCCTCCATGCAGGATTCCATCGATTAATGCCCCTTTGCATATGAAAAAGAGGGTACAAGAGGTGGAGTTTCGAGATAGAGCGACGGAGCTGACAGAGATTTGATTGCTGGCAGCAAGGAGATGAAGGAAGAAGGGATCGGGTCGGCGTTGCGGTTGAAGGAGCGGGAAGACGACTGCAAGACAGGAATCGATCGGGGCTGCTGATAAGGAAGCAGACTGTTGACGTTGGATTGGATCGGTTGTTGACCGAAGGAAACAAAGTTCGATCGGTTGCTGACCGAAGGGAACGAACGACACCAGGCATTAGATCTGGTGGAGGTCTTGATTCACGCCGTCGATGTAGATCAGAGATGAACGACACTGGCGGAGGGTTCAATCGGCGTTGTCGACGCAGATTTTGGAGACGAGCGACACTGTAGTAGGTGGAGGGATCGATCGGCGCTGTCTACGCGAGGAGACGACAATACTGTTGACACGGAGATAGGAGCGGAACGAACCCGGCGACACGCAATGCAAGCGGGAAGGCTAGGTCGAACCAATGTTATCTGAGGGAAAACATTTGCAATAAACAAAATGAACTTGAATACAATCACGAGATATACTTGTTCCAAACCTCAGGAGGCTGGTTCCTCCTAGAAGCCCCTCTCCAAATGAGAGATCTCAAACCTAAACATCAAAGATGGCCATAAACTTCCAAGCCACCTCCTTATATGGGGGGGGGGGGGGGCTCACATACAATTTACCTAATGTCATTCAATTTAAAAATGCAAAATACAATAATAAGTCACGCGTGCGTAACATCGTATCTCAAGCAAACGTTAATCAACCACTGCGACCATCGCTGTTCTAGCAATGCAGTGGAAGATCTATGTGAGGTGCATTAGACTGGCTCATTGGACAATTATAATGACTAGTTCATTAAGATATTCAATCACGTTCCTAGACTTCTTTCCGTCCACTCTTTGTGGTTCTTTAACAAGGGATCCAAACCCACTTTCTCTCCCTCCTTTTGCACCCACCATCCCACCACCATCATCGGTGCCATGCATATTACTCGTTTGGCTGAAGCGGATTGTATTTGTTTACTCACGATTGTCCCATGAAAAAGTTACGAGCAATCATTGGGATGACAACACAAATGACACCATGAATTTCAAAACTTTAAAGGTGAAGAATAGTACACCGGTTGACATACTGGCAGTCCATTTCTATCTAAGGGAGCCAACTTGTTTCTTCTTGGGCGAGATTTTGGGAACCTTCACCATCAAGCTAAGGGGTCGTCTGCACGACATCTCCATCCCGATCATGAACGATAAAGGGTCCAATCATAACTTCCTCTCCCATGAGATAGTAATGCGACTTCACATCTGTAACAAACCGTCCCTGGCTTCATCATCTACCTAGGGGATCGTCTTTGGAAGCCCACATGCGTATTGTACCACGATCTCCAGCTGCAAGTGAGCTCTTGCCATATTGCAATGGATTTTTCCATGTTTGGCTTATGCATTATCAATGCGAGTTTGGGGTTCACATGATTGCAAATGTTGGGCAACTTCATGGTCAGCTGGGCATACTTAACTATGTCCTTTGAATTGGGTGGCGCAACGCACATGCTATAGGGAGACACCCATCTACGACCACTTCAAGGCGATCTAGAAGATAGAATCGATGGACCTCTACACCTTTTTACATGTGGACAAGTAGCCCCCATGCGACACCGTGACAGGCACTGGCACCCAGAGGCATCCCCAATTGTCGTCTCTTACCGACTCCTATCCCCAGATCTTACACTTCAAAAAACAAGCCTCTTTTAAGGCGAACCGGCCACATCATCCCCTCCTTTATGAGTCTCAATCCATTTTCATCCGACTGTATGGGTACGACCAATTCCAAAAGGATGAAATAAAGTGGTTAGTCACAGAGATGTTATTCGCTGACTTTATAAGGTCAAACACAAATTCCTTGTCGTGCCAAGTTTTGCCCTCCCAAAGAACTTCTATACCATTTGAACCTCATGGAGACACCAGACACCTTACATTGACGCTCCCTTTATGTCAACCAAGATAAATGTTCCTTTGGCCAGTTGTAGATCAATTATTTGGGCCACATCATTTTCACGCAAGGTGTTAACATGAAGTATGATAAGGGTGTATGGTCCTAAATGACCGACTTCGCGGTCTCTTCGATACATACACGGCTTCCTCCGCTTTATTGTTACTACCAACAATTCATCCACAATTATGACATGCTTGCTCGTTTTTTGATGGACCCTTTTAAAAGGAGCACCGAATTCGCCTTTTAGTGGGCATCTAAGGCCATAACATTCATTGCCCTTCGATAGGCTTTAGTGGCAACACTAATGCTGGCTATGCCAAATTTTTGCCAGTTGTTCATCATTGAGTGTGATGCATCCGAGACCGGTGTTGGGGCAACCCTTATGCATGGATCCCACCTCGTTGCATACTTCTGCCACTCCCCACTATCTGCACATGCTATGCATATGAAAATGAGCTGATGGTCCTCATCCTTGTAGCACAATAATGACAACTATACTTTTTGGAATGCCACTTTACAATTCACACAGTCAATTATAGTCTATGACACCTCATCTAGAAGATCTCTACTCCAGTTCAACAAATGCAGGTGGCAAAACTCCTCTAAGACGATTTTATCGTGCACTTCAAGGCTAGGAGCACCAACCATTCGGCCGTCGCTCAATCCTGAGATTCAAAGTTCACACCTTTAATGTCCGTTTTGTGGGCTAGTGGGATAGGCCCCTTCCACTTCACAACATTATAGAGGTCAAAACTTCGAGAGGAATTTCACACCAACCTAATTGTTGGCCATGCATGGGCTTTTCGAACATACTGCTAACTAGTAACTTCACTATATTGGCATGGGATGCTCCGTCATGTGGAATAATTTGTTTTATCTCACCTTCTATGTCAGCATGCCAAATTCAAGATGTCATTCCAATAGGACTTTCTTCAACCCTTCTCGGTACTTGAGTTGGTATAGGATGTCATGGTCATGGACTTTATCACGTAGGCACACAAGTCAATTGGGTATGTTCGCATCTTCGTGGTAGAGGGTCGTCGGTCTCAGTATCTCCATATCCTCCTGCCTGATGATCGACTGTTCTCTAAGCTCTTCAATGAGGTTGAGGCTACACCTTATCTCCTCATCGTTGTCTTCCAACCAACCTTCTTCGTTTTTCTTGGAGAGAAGAACCCTCATTGGGATGAGGCTTTTGAACCATGACGTTACTCCATTGGGATGAGAGCTTTTGAACCGTGCGTTAGCTTGAATGGTGTTTCCCCGGTGGCCGAGGAGGGAGTGGCCCTTAGTGTCCATAACACCGCAGATAATTGTTCTGCCCAGTTGACATGAGTGTTCTCCACCTTCCTCTTCAGCAGATTCAAGATCTGTTTGTTGGCGCCTTCCACCTGTTCGTTGCTTCGTGGGTGGTGAACTGATGCGAAGCGAATCTCCATCCCAATCTGTTCACAAAAACTTAATAAATCAAAGTTAGAAAATTGAGGTTCATTATCAGGGACGATGTACATGGGGATCCAGTGTCGACACATGATCTCCCTCCATTTGAAATTCTTGACGACCTGGGCCGTAGTTTTGGCCAAAGCCTTGGCCTCTATCCACTTGCTGAAGTAGTCTATCATCATGAGGATAAAATGCCTTTGTCCGCTTGCCATGTGAAAAGGTCCGACGAGGTTCATACCCCAATGAACAAATGTCCAAGGGACATAGATAGATCACAACTACTGTGTTGGCTGGGTTTGAAGATGCACAAACTTCTGACATTTGAAAAACTTGCATAGTCACCACAATATTTTCCGATGGTTGGCCAGAAATAGCATCGACAAAGGATCCTTCTCATCGTGTGATATCATTAACATAATGATAGTACATAAGACAAACACGCTGAAAATCATAGTTTAAGAATGAAATCCTATGTAAACGTTCCCTCAAGGTTAATCATAGAAGCTTTTAAATTAGTGGTTTTAAGCGGGTGTTCTTTTCTGTGTTCACGTCAACCACTAATAGAAGATAGTTAGGAAGCGCAATCGAGGTTTGCTCTTTTGATAGATAGAGACATACTATCTTACTCATAGGGCATAGCAAACCATATGAGCCTCTATTTGGGGATTCGACACCCCATATAAAAACTAGTAGATTTGAGTCTGTGTCTGTGACCGATAGATACTAGAACACATATTTTTGTTAGTAGGGACTCAAATCGTTAGAATGTGCATCATAATCTACTTAACTAAGATTAAGAAGAAAAGAAGATATGAGACATCTCAATTCTAAATGAAAGTCGAAGTCCAAAAATCTCCATAGGTTAATGATTTCGAAATTGGAAAGAAAATGCAGTTTAAGATTATGTAATAGAACAAACATTTATGTTTTAAGTACTTTATTAGAAAAACATGCATATAACATAGGTTACATTTATTAGTATAACATGTTATTTTAAAAGCACGCTCTTATTATTTGATTCAAGATATTTTTAGTGTCACTGGGGGAAAACGTCTTTCTTGCTCACAAGTAGGTTGATCCGTTTTCAGAATTTTCTTTAATGGGAATATGAGTCAGTTTGTTCGCACTTTCTTCCTAGTGGGTTCTGAGTTTCTTCTGTAACGTATTTTAATAAAATTTAATTCCAGTCCTTTATTTTGGCTGTAAATTTTAGTTATTCTTGTTATGATACTAATTTTATATACTGCTGCTTAGTTTGCTTTATATCATAAGTGTTGATCGGGCTTATGAATTGATGTTAAACTAGGTAGGGATGTTACACTCACTTCCTAATTAACCATCATTGTTTCAATAAATGCATTTCTCGTCATTGTTGTGGCCTTCATTTTTCCTTGCCCTCGGTAAGCATTTTCAATTAGTTGCAAGGAGGAATAACAATTATTTTTTATCTTGAATGATTGATATATGATGTTGAAGATTCTAAAGATGAACACCACAATACAATCTGACAATGTGACATCGCACCAACCCACAAGTAAATGTTTAGGGTCATCGCGCTCGTTATCACTAGTTCTTTGGGTTATTGTGATCGTGTTAGGAAGAGGAAAAACAATACTTGCAGTAGACAATGAACCAGATACAATCACGAGGTATGCTCGTGCGTAACTTCAGGAGGCTGGTTCCTCCTAGAAGGCCCTCTCCAAGTGGAGATCTCAAAACCCTAAATGATAAAAGATGATTCTAACTCCCAATCCACCTCCTTATATAGAGGGGGGGGGGGGCTACACATATCAAAACCCTAAACCATGCAATATAAAATAGAAAATAATGATAATAATAATATGCGTGCATGCGTAACAATCTATCCCGCTAAAAAATTGACCTTGACCCTAAGGTCAGGGTGTCACTTGTCATCTAGTAGTGATGTGCCCATGGGTGGGTTGTTGCAGAGGTGCTCGGAGCTCCATCCAACGGTACATCTGTGATCATAAGGGCGTTGAAGTCGGCCATGCCGATCTCGTCCAAGTCATCCCCGATGAGATCCCGAAACTCCTTGACAGGACAATTATGATTAGGCGAGTAGGGTTGCCTGCAACAGTAGCACAACCCTTGCTCCGCAAGTCATTGTACTCTTGGTTGGACAGACGGTGAGTACGAATGTGGCTGTTGGTGTGTGGGCCCATAATCGTCGGCCGATGTAGAGGAAGTGGCAGTGGTGGAGGTTTAGACGGGGGAGGAAAATATGGTTGGTATGGAGGTTTGGAAGGAGGCGATGGGAAAGGAGTGTCCCTGGACATCGCCAGGAAGTCGACCTCCACCAGTGGGGAGAGGTCCATGACTTGGTGGACATTTAACAGTTGCAGGGTGCGGAGGCGGGCTCAGATGTGGGGTTGTAAGCCATGCATGAAGTAGGCCAAGTAATGGTTGGGTGGAATACTGGGAACATGCGTTGTGAGGGCGATAAACTCATCGGTGTACTCGTCAATGGAGCATGTCTGACAGACGCCGTAGAGTCGCTCCATTGTGGAGCCCGAGTAGCAAGTGTCATGATTGCAAATGAGCTCCTGTTGAAGGTCTGACCAAGACATGACCGGTTGGGATTGACGTAGCTAGCGCACCCAGTGGAGAGCGGATTCCTCCATACCGATCAATGTCGTGCTGACCTTCTGTGCCTCGGCGATCTGCTGAATGTCGAAGAATTGTTCGGCCCGGGTAATCCAACCCATAGAATTAGTGTCATTGAATGAGGGAACATCAAAGGAATGAGGCCCCTGTGAGAACCCCACGGGAGGGGGGGGGGAGCTGTGGTTTGGTACGGATCTGAGGGAGCTCTAGGGAGGGGCGGCGATTCCGTGTTGGATGTTGCAGACGTAGGGAGGCGACCGACCAAGCGGTAGTCGATCTTGGCATCTATGTGGAGTATGAGGGCTTGCAGCGAGGCGATGACGTCGTCGTGTTCATCCAAACGGTGAAGGATGGCTGGATCCGTGGGTAGGGACGGAGGAGTTGTGTTGTTGTTGACCATGGATCGTATCCTAAGGGGCATGTAATCAACTTGGTGGAGGAAGACGGAAGCAGAAGCCGCTAGAAGCCTTAGGCGGGAAGATCGATCCCGCTGGAGCAGCGTCTAGGGAAGGCGCGACTGTCGGGTTCTAGATCTGGCGGTGCGACTGGTTGGAGGAAAGGATTTGGTCGCTGGAATCCCTAGGCGGATACGGGAATCCCGCTGGAGCGTCAAAACAGGAGCTCGTCGTGGGTGATGTGACGGAAGGAGCTGTCGCAGAGAACGCGCACACAGGTGACACGCGTTAAAGACGCGTGAAGACCTGCACGAAGATTGGTGCGCTGTTGCAGAGAGATGGGATGCGGGAGATGCGACAGAAGAAGATGGACCTATCCGCGAGCTGTGCGACGTGTGAAGACGCTGGGTTGCGGAGACGTGCTGTTACCGAGGGAGGACGGATGTGTCGGTGCAGAACTGTTTAGGCGCTGGAACTTCGGGCAGGTCAGACCAAATGTTACGAAGAGGAAAAACAATACTTGCAGTAGACAATGAACTGGATACAATCACGAGTTATGCTTGTGCCTAACTTCAGGAGGCTGGTTCCTCCTAAAAGTCCCTCTCCAAGTGGAGATCTCAAAACCCTAAATGATAAAATATGATTATAACTCCCAATCCACCTCCTTATATACGGAGGGGGGCTCACATGTCAAAACCATAAACCATACAAGTTGAAATAGAAAATAAT
Organism: Platanthera zijinensis; assembly: GCA_039513925.1. Lineage (NCBI taxonomy): Eukaryota > Viridiplantae > Streptophyta > Magnoliopsida > Asparagales > Orchidaceae > Platanthera > Platanthera zijinensis. The sequence goes on from CM077098.1 coordinate 121,751,818, forward strand.
GATAATAATAATACGCGTGTATGCGTAACAGATCGCTACACCATTTGTGCCATCTGTCTATTTAAAGGCAGGGATGTTGGAATGAAGAATTGATTACCTAAATCCTTGAGATTGTGATAGATCTCTCCTCTTAAGCACATTAGGACTAGGTGACTGCCACTTCGGCTTCGTAGTATTTCCATCTCCTCCATCTCCACCTTCAATGAAGCTTTGGAAAAGTTACGGTCTAGCATGTAATAGCTTGGTATTAGAATCTTACCTCATGTAGCCCAGCGAGCACTTCGACCATACCAACACCCAATAGACATCGTGCTCGTAGCTCCTTCAGCTCCGTGCAAGTTGTCCCAGCCAAAACACCAATCGATCTTAGTTTTTGTCACTTATTCTAGCAAACAACGTTGGTCTCTCAGCAACGAGCGCCCTTTATTGCAGTAGGACCAACTACACCTCACACACAAAGCCCCCACCGCTTGACGATTACCATCCGTTCCTCTTCGCTCCTTTTGATTTAGCTCTGGAGCCGAATGATCCTTCTCCAGTCAAATCGACAAACACCTCCAGTTCCACATGTGAAGAGCACACTACAACCAATGAAAACTAGCCTTTTCCTGCCTGCTCTGCCTTTCTCAATCAACACACAAATAAATCCCAGTCGCAACTCGTGTCAGTTTATCCTCATACACCTTTCCCGAGCCTAACACTATTGTCATCACCCGTAGAGCCTTAAATATTTTTTTCATTACCATCATAGATACTTATCGCGGTTCGCATGGGAACAACACAAATCCGCCGACCACCTCGTCACACGAATCATGACACCTAACAATCCAATCCTCTTTTAGAGCTTCAAACACTTCTCTGATCCTCAACACAATGGGTGATTCCAATGACCCATTGGGCAACTAATGGAGATGATTAAAACTTCAATGCCAATTCAAGCATCCTCCGAAGTGCGACACCAAGAAGCTGAAGCATGACATCAAGCCACCCTTGTTTCTTTCTCCAAAGGTTTGATAGTCTCACACCAGTCATCCAAGTCATCACTATTCCAATAGGCAAACGCGCCAGTAGTAGTTGGGGGCCTCTACCACCTAATATACTCGCTACTACCCCCAAGAGATGCGCGACATGAAGCTAAGGTTCCACACCACTATGTTAAATTGGAATTCTCAATATATGGTGGAAATGAAGATCCATTGGATTAATAACTAGATGTGAGTGATTTTTTGTCCTTTAACCAATACCAATAGTAGAATGGATCAACCTTAAGATCTTTCTACCTTTTAGGAGTAGCTCAATTATGATTTTTCTATTTGCGGATGGAAAAATCAGGAATGACTTGCAAAGAATCTAAAATATTATGAAATACGCGCTTTGATCCTTCACCACAAGCAATCCGCTAGACGAACTAATATCGTTGTAGCAAACTAGGTTTGTCGACCATTATCTGGATTGTCCGCGCTATATTGATTCGACTAGAGCAGTTGGTCATAGTCTTCACTACAAGATTTCATGATCAATTGTTGGAGGCGTCGAGTTTGAAAATTCACAAAACTTAGTTACAACTATGAGTTTGGTCAGAATTTTTGAGTGTCCATCACACATGCATCACGTCAACTATTGCATCATAAACTCGATCAAGGGGAATCAAGCCGGTAGACCTGAGGGTAGCCAACCTCTGCATATCCGACGCCTGTCACACGCAAGGATGATCGAGCGCTAATTAAAGGGGTTATGATATTATTGCGTGGATGTCTTTACATGACATGATCATTGAAAAAGACTTTTTTGGTTAGAATTGAATGAACTGGAAGATGATGGAATGGAGTAAGCTTGCACATGAAGTTTTTCACCCTTAGAGCTTGAGGACAAGCTCATTTTCGAAGGAGGGGAGTGATGCCATGGGCCGCCACACGTGCTATCATTAGAGGTTTTTTATGTTATTGGTCACTGTGATCATCGTGCATATTTATCTTTGTAGGTCTTTTGTATTATTTCTATGTGTCAATTAATGTGTGGGTTGATAGTTGGTTTTTAGGGTTCGGTAGTTGGTAAGTCAGTAATTAATAGTTTGTTAAATCTGTTAGTGTCACGTAAGTTTATTTTAAGGTAGTGGATCTTAGAATGTAGGAAGCAAGAATTGATTTCCTAAATTTTTATGATTGTGGTAGGTCTCTCCAAGCACACCCCACTTAGGCAACAAAAAACTACGACTATTTCAAGCAGCAACATACAAATTGAATGGAAATATTATTGTAAGTAGTCAGAACTTGTTTTTACTTTGTTGAGGGAAAAAATTAAACTGAGTCATCTTCCCAGAGCAAGGCAAAAAAGATGAGATCTTCTCTTTGATGCCTGAGCTTGATGATAATGGCGGATTGCAGAATTCTGTGGTACCAGAGAAAGTGTGTGTTTTCAGAGTTGCAATGAGAGATTATCCAACAACCTTTTTGTAGGCTTTGAATGATACCCATGTGTATGAGATAAAGGTCAAAATTGGGGCAGCAAAACAAGGAAATAAGATAGTCACAGAGTATCAATATGTTAAGGAACCTATGACGATCTCAATAGCTATCAGCGCATTGAAACAAAGTGTCTTTGTGCTACGATATTCTTTAAAATTATATTGAAAAAATCTTGTGTATTTCTGTCTGAGGGTTCAAATACTTGGCAAAGACTCTGGTTTCTGAATGTAACTGTTAGAAAAGCCCAATTAAGGGCCCATGTTTTCTCCTTTCTCTCTCCTTGTATTAGTCCCACATCATGTATTAGGATTTCTCTCTTCATTCTTCTCCTATATAAGTGTATATATACTTGTAACTATTCATTCAAGAAGTATATACAAGGTTTGAGACCTCTCTTTACATGGTATCAGAGCCAACCGGTCTCCTCCTTGGGTATCCGGCCTAGCCAATTTCTAGCCGCCTCTCTTCCTTCCCTGTCCGCGCGGCTTCCCTTAGCCGCGGACTCTTGCGACCTCTCTTTTTCTACCCGCCTCAAACTCTGCCTCTCTTGTGGCTTCCACCTCCTCCTTCCTACCCCCTCTCCTTTTATAATCCTCTCTCACGTGGGTCCACCTTCTCCTTTCCTTCTCTACCCGCGCGGGCTCTTTCTGTCCGCTGCGACCTCTCCTTTCTGTTGTCCGCTGCGGGCTCTCTCTCTCCTACTCTCAGCTTCCTCTCTCTGCCTAATCCACTCGAGTTCTCTAACTCGCGGATTCTTCTTCTGACTGCTCGAGTTCTCTACTCGCGGCCTCTTCCTGCTCGCTGATCGCAGCTTGCCGCGACCTGCATTCCTGCTCGCTGCCACCTTCTCTCCTGCTCGCCGCGACCTTCCTCCTGCTCGCCGCGGTCTGCTCTCCTGCTCGCCGCGACCCGCCTCCTGTTCGCCGCGACCTGCGCTCCTGCTCGCCGCGACCTCCTCTCCTGCTCGCCGCGAACTGGCTCTCCTGCTCGTCGCGACCTGTCTTTTCTGCTCGGTGCGATCTCGCCTTCTCGCAGCTGGCTTTCCTGCTCTCTACTCGCCTGCGGCCTGCCTTGTCGCTCACGCTCTCCTCTCTATCCTTAGCCGCATCCTGGTCGCGACCTCGATTGTCGCCGGTGTACCCGCCGAGACCGTGCAGCTATCTTCTCTGCCGACTTCCCCCTACTCGCATTCTGGTCGCGATCTCCTGATCGCTGGTGTGTCCACCGAGACTGTGCGACTGCCTTTTCTAACCGCCCAGTCTCTTCTGCTGGCCGCGCATGACTTCCGATAATTCCGCTGCTACTTCTTCTCCACCCGCCCGTGCGGCTGCCACGGCTTCCGAACTCTGTGATCGGATTACTACCTTCTCTCTAACTGGAAAAAGAAATTTCGTCGAGTGGGCTCACTCGGTTCGCCGTGTTCTGCAGACGAAGGGTCTTCTTCACCATTTGACCCGCGCTACTCCAATTGCTCCCTCCGATGACTGGCTTCGCGATGATGGCCGGGTCCAATCCTGGCTTTTAAACTCTATGGATCCCGAGCCCTACAGGATGGCCATGTATCATGACACGACTAAGTTCATGTGGGAGGAGCTTCACGCTTTTTACTTTGGCCATGACATCCTACAACACCTATATGATATCATTTCCGATCTTCAGAATCTTACCCCGGGTGCTCTTGGTGATATGCTCTCCTTCGTGGTTAAAGCCAAGAGTTTGACAGAGGCTTGGATTCAACATCAGCCTTCTATTACCGATCTAACCACTCAACGAAACCAGAAAGAGGCTGTCGCCATCGCCATGATGATGTCTCGAGTTCCTCCCCACCTGCATAGTATTCGGGCCCAGATTCTATCATCCGCCATAACTCCTTCACTGTCTGATGTCTGCTCCATGCTGCTAAAAGTCACGCCTCCCTCTGAGGCTCCTCCTGTTTTTGCCCCGGCTCTTCTTCAGCAGCCTCTTCTTTCGACCCCTCCTCCTAGTAGATCTTCCACTCGGGGGGGCCGACCCCCGTCTCGGGGACAAGGACGTGGTGGTCGCTCTTCTATGAAATGCACCTACTGTGGACGGGATAATCATCTTGAAGCTACCTGCTACCGCAAGCATGGTTTACCTCCTCACCTTACTGCTACTATATTTGCTGCTCCGGCTCCTACTGAGTCTTCTGCCACTGATCCGGCTACTACTACCCGCCGAGATATTGATGAGCTCCGCACCCAACTTCAACAGCTTCAGGGTGCCCTCAGCCGCTCCTCTGGTTCTGTTGCGTCCTTTTCTGCGGAAGGAATAACCTGTCTCTCTCATAATCCTTGCTGGATCGTTGATTCCGGCGCTACTCACCATATTACCTCCCAGAAGCCCACAGAGTACCTACAGACGCCTCATCCTGCCTGCATCACTGTGGCCAATGGTGCCACCCTACCAGTCTCTGGCTCCGTTGCTCTTCAGCTTACGCCGAACATTTCTCTTTCCTCGGTTCTTCACGTTCTGGGGTCTCCTTTCAATTTATTATCTGTTAGTCGTCTCACACACGACCTTGATTGTTGCATTACCTTTTCACCTTCTTCTTTTCTTATGCAGGATCGCCGCACCCGGAGTACCATTGGTAAGGGGCATCTGTTGAATGAGCTGTACATCTTGGATATCCCACCGACTCTTCTCTCCGCCGTCTCCACTGTTGATTGGCATCGCCTCCTTGGGCATGCTCCCCTTCTGATTCTCAAGCGGGCTCTTCCTGATGTACCTCTACGGGAGTTCTCTTGTGAATCTTGTATCTACGACAAACAACATCGTTTTTCTTTCCCCCCTGCCTGTACCAGGAGTAGTACTCATTTATCTTTAGTTCATTCTGATGTATGAGGTCCTTATAGAGTCCCCAGTATTTTTGGCTTTTGCTATTTTGTCACGTTCATTGACGATTACTCGCGTACCACGTGACTCTATTTATTACATGATCGAACTGAACTTACCTCTGTGTTCCGCGCTTTTTTACTTGAGATGCGTACGCAGTTCGCCACCCCCTTTAAGTAGTTCGCACTGATAATGCTCGCAAGTATACGAGTTGCACCTTCTCCAATCTCTGCACCGAATTTGGTGTCTTCCATCAAACTTCATGTGCGTATACCCCTCAGCAAAACGGAGTGGCGGAACGCAAAAATCGTCATCTTTTCGATGTTGCGCGCTCCCTTATGTTCCAAATGCACGTTCCGATCGAATATTGGAACTTTGTTGTTTCCACCGCCTGTCATCTCATCAACCGCCTTCCCTCGTCTGTGCTTACTTTTGTCTCACCCATCCAACTCCTTTATCCCTCCACCAACCTCACCTCTCTCACCCCGCGGATCTTCAGGTGTGTTTGATATGTCCACCTTCTTGGCCCTCCTTCCGACAAACTTGCTCATCGGGCCGCCAAGTATATGTTTGTTTGCTACTCCCACACTCAAAAGGGGTACGTTTGCTACTCTCCTTCTGACGGTAAGCTAGTCGTTTCTGCGGATGTCACCTTCTGCGAAGACCAACCCTTCCACTTACCTAGCACCACCTCGTCTTCTGCTCCATCTATTCCCCGGCCTGCCATACCGGTCACGCCATCTTTGCCGTCCTCTTCCTCCTCTCCCCACGTTCCTCCTCGGGTTCCTCCACCACTTATCCGTGTCTACTCTCGTCGCCCATCCAAGGATGCTCCTGTGACCCAACTCCCCTCTACCAGCGATACCTCGGCTACGGCAGATCCCGCTCCCGTCTTCGTTATTAAACATGCGGCAGATGACACTGTCGACCGTCTGAAGGCCCGCCTCGTGGTACGAGGCTTTACTCTGCAACATGACCTTGATTACGAGAAAACCTTCTCTCCCGTTGCCAAATTGAACACGGTCCGCGTTCTTCTCTCCTTGGTTGTTCATCGTCATTGGCCCCTTTATCAACTGGATATTAAGAATGTCTTCCTCAACAGCGATCTACAGGAGACAGTTTATATGCAGCAACCTCCCGGGTTTGAGACCACGGGGGAGTCTTTGGTATGTCACGTTCGGAAATCCATTTATGGTCTCAAACATTCTCCGCGTGCGTGGTTTGAAAAATTCAGTAAGGTGGTCTGTGCTAGTGGCTTCACTCGGAGCTCGACTGATTTTTCTCTCTTCACCCGACACCGGTCAACCGGGACTGTGATTCTTCTGGTCTACGTTGATGATATCCTGATTACTGGCAACGACACGACAAGAATACAACAGATCAAGGAACAGTTAAATTCCGCCTTTCAGACCAAAGATTTGGGCAACCTTCAGTACTTTCTTGGGCTCGAGGTCGCACGACGCTCTGATGGTCTTGTGTTATCTCAAAGGAAGTACTGTATGGACCTCCCCCATGATGTAGGTTATTCTGGGTGCAAACCTGCAGAGACTCCTATGTACGCAAATCACAAGCTCTTGGCCCATAGATCTGACTCTGACAAGTTGCTTACAAATCCGGAATATTACAGACGCTTGGTTGGGAAGCTGATCTACCTTACGGTGACTCGACCAGACATCTCGTTTGCTGTGGGAGTTGTGAGTCGGTTCATGCACGCTCCTCGGACATCTCATCTTCAAGCGGTCGAGCGCATCCTTCGATATCTCAAGATCTCCCCCGGACAAGGACTTGTGTACAAGCCATCCACATCTCTATCTCTTGTTGCGTATTTTGACGCTGACTATGCAGGATCTATTGATGATAGGCGCTCCACAACTGGGTTCTGTACTTACTTTGGTGGACACCTCATAACTTGGCGTAGCAAGAAACAGACTGTGGTTGCGCGTTCTTCTGCTGAAGCCGAATACCGGGCTATGGATGCTGTTGTTTCCTAGCTAACCTGGCTTGAAGGCCTTCTGGGAGACTTGGGTGTTCGTCTCTCATCTCCGGCAACCTTATTTTGTGACAGTCAGACAACAATTCATATTGCCAAGAATCCGGTTTTCCACGAACGCACAAAGCATATCGAAGTTGACTGTCACTTTATCCGGGAAAAGGTACAGTCAAAGAAGATAGATTTGGAGCATGTTCCTGCTACCGACCAAGTTGCAGACATCCTGACGAAAGCTCTCTCTAGGCCGTTATACTAACAGTTTTTATCCAAGCTTGGTGCCTACGACTTGTACGCTCCAGCTTGCGGGGGAGTGTTAGAAAAGGCCAATTAAGGGCCCATGTTTTCTCCTTTCTCTCTCCTTGTATTAGTCCCACATCATGTATTAGGATTTCTCTCTTCATTCTTCTCCTGTATAAGTGTATGTATACTTGTAACTATTCATTCAAGAAGTATATACAAGGTTTGAGGCCTCTCTTTACAGTAATTATATCCCATAGTTCAGGAGGTGGAGTGCAGGAAAGGAATCATGCTTCAAACCTAAACCTTGGAGGGCTTGGTAATGATTGCTAACAGATGCAACAACCAAACACAAGGAACGGCCAACCATTGATGCTTGAAAATGTGAAGGTATATCCTTCCTGTTGAAAGGCGGGGGCGTGGGGCCTTTCAACACTTCCAAAACAAGTTTTCCGGGACTTTGCGATAAGTTGTTCTCTGGATGGATTCCTTCTTAACCACTGCAACAAGGTTGCACATGCAGGGAACATTAATATTCCAACAAGTGCTATGATTAAGCAAATAAATATATAGACGAAAGTGGAGTTAATTTATGTAGATAATAAATCGCCATGCGGTAGGATTAAAAAGTACATTAAAATAGATGATTGATACGCGTACGCTAGAGTTTATTTATTTTTTGTATTGTTTAGTATTTTTTATATTTTTTCTTTCAAATTTGTTTTTGTAATGTTAGACTTGTGGGCATTCCATTATCTATACATGTTAGTGAGTTGTCAGTCGTATGGTATTTTGGAGTTTTGTAGTTTTCAAATATTTAGAGGAGCTTTTAGAGAAAACGAGCCCTAAGGATTTTGGTGCGAGTATTTCTCATGAGTTTGTATCTCTTTTCTAGTTTCAGTGCAATCTTCTATCCTTGTTTGTATCAGTGGTTATCCACTTAATGTTCTGGCTCTAGATATGTCAGGCGTAAGTGCCCTAAACTGATAATTTACTTCTATTTTAGGTAATGCCACCAATTTGGTGCAGGTTTGACAGAATTTGGTATGGACATCCTGGAATATTGGAAGGGACTTTAACCAGGCAACCTTTTCTCTGTCCTATGGACCACGTATTTGAGGTATACCACCCTAAATCCTGGCGACTATTATGATATAACTGGTAAAATATATTGAGATGCATTATGATAGGGTGCTGATGATGATGAGATTCATTAGCCTCAGATTGGATTACAATAAAACTGTTCTCTATGATTCACTATGGAAAATGTATGGTTAAAGTTTATTCTCTTTTTTCTGCTCTTTTTAAAAAATGTGGGTGGTGCTTCATTAATGTCGTTCTAAGTGCATTATGTTTTTGATGATAAATGTGCAATGAGTTGTGGGAATCCTTACTAAGTGGTTTCAATGGTAGAGCTATTATCCAAAACCAGGTTAGGAAGATCATTTAAACCAGGTTAGGAATTGTATTTTTCTCTCTTTTTGCTTCATAGTATGGAGCATATGAATAGTGATCATGTTTATCTTCACTGTGGTCTTCATGAACATCAGTTACACTATTTTTTTACCCGTACTTATGGTTTACATGGTAATCCTAGAATGATCTTTGAGGAGAAAAGCAAAAAAAAAATCTATTCAGTCCATAGAGAAGGGGAGTTGAGAGGAAAACTGTCTATTCAATTGAAATTATGCCAACATAATTGGTGTTAGTGTCTTTTATCGATGGTCATGTACAATACGACAATTATATGAAATTGAAAAAAAAAATTGTAACACGGATACAATAATATTCAACACTTCCCCTAAAGTTAGGCGTAGATATCAATCACACCCAACTTGGATATGTGTTACATATGCATTATAGGGATAGAAATACAAACAACATGAGAGCTAAACATCGTAGGAATGACTCTATGTCGGGATTGGGACTCTGGTAGGGACATTACAACAATAGACATCATATCTTCTTTTAATGTCTTTTAATTCCCTCATTTAATCTTTATGCGGTGAACCTTTTCTGAGGGTTATTTGTAATTTCTAAATATCCTATATACATAGGAGATGAGTAATGAAGTAAGTCTTTCAACACTAATTTCTAATCTCTTCTTCTAAACCCTTTCTCCCCTCACCAACCAACGACACTGGTTGAGACCCTGATAGCTTTGGGCGATCTCCTTGTTGCTCATCGGTTGTTACATGTTAGAAGGTTTTTCCGTTTTTAATCATTGGAGGACACCGAGGTAATTAAGGGAAGAAGACCAGTTCTCTCTCTCATTGATCCATCACTTACACGGCCAGTGATGTGATCCTTCCTGAGGAAATATAACAAATCTATTTTTGACCCACTCTTTGGCATGGAAGGGTTCTCTGGAGACCAAGGATACCTTCATGAATTACTCGGCTTAGTGCACGAGGATTTTTGTGAGGATGTAGGGGAAGTTGTCACAGTTGTCGTAGCCACATAAGCAGACATATTGCAAGTACATACTTGTATTGATGGTTTCACATTATTGGGATGCGTGACGTGTGACGTGGACACCATACACACTGATAGGAGTGTGATCGTATCAGTTGGATCCATCAGCGCTGGCGTTTAACTTAGCAACAAGATTGTTGGGTGTAGGCTTTGATCATCAACAACAATGGGATTCCCAACACGAGGAACAGTTGCCGCCCCTATCGGGGGCATGATCAGGGCAAGGATTGAGTTTCCAGTGTATTTTGTAGTTCCGCTAGAGCGGAGGAAGGGGCAATCTGCAGAGGATGGAACGAGCACTATGAGACGCATGAACGGGGCGTGGAGACCCCATGCCACTTAGGCAAGACAACCTGGTTTCCCACAAATAAGTTGGGATCCGCCCAGTTGTAGTATATTCTTTTGGAGAGGGAGCACCCCAACATGTTGTCGGTGGTGTTAACATGCATTTTAGGATTCCTCTATTGTAGAACTCTCTGGGCAACCTAATATTGTTAGGTAAACTTGAAGAGTGGACGACAACATGAAGCAATTTCTGAGTTTTTTGGCTCACGCCACCTCAGTATGACTAGACCATCAAGTGCACATTTTTACGGCCAGGTTGCAATAAAGGTTACATATGGATGTGGAGTTTGAAAAGCCAATGAATTTGATAACCACTATGTGTTTAGCCCATATTTGTGATAGATGATTACAGATGGATAAAACCTTAAATACTCGGAGACAGCTGCCACAACGGATAGTGATCAATCCCCGTGAGCCTCATCCCGCTTCAGTGGATGACATGCCCCGAGAATAGGGGGACACAACCCTCTTTTATCAAATGACTCAATTGACACGATATGGAAAGACAAAAAGGAAATGGGGTCGTGCTTTAGCTACAACAATCCGTATGTACCAGGTCACAAATGTAAGAAACTGTTTTGGTTGGAGCTTGATGATGATGGCACCGATGAGGAGGTGGAGCAAACCGATTCAGAGATCTCTTTGCACGTTATCCTCGAGTATGATGTGTTAGGAGCGATCAAAGAAACATTCATTCCAATTTTCTAGTGGACAGACACGAGTGTCAAGGTTTTTTGAATTATCTAAGCAGTCCTAACACAGGTATTACACCTCCCTGATTTTTCACTAGAATTCATCAGGATCAGGGAAAAGGCGGCGCCACACCAAGGCAGATAGCCCATAACATTTTTTATCGTCAACTTGCCTTTTACCACACAAATTACCTGGGGGTGTAAGCAGTTCGATTTGTGTTGCTTTGGGCCCAAACTAAAATTGAACCGTTCGGTTTTAATTCGATTTCATCGCTTCAATTTATTGGTTTTTACTGCATAAGAGCGGCTAGATGCTTTAGGGGTCTTAGAAAATTTTGAATGCAATATGCTAACTAATAGCTTCTCGTATTTATTTTATATTATGACTCTTTAGCTTGTTAGAGGGTGTAAGTATTGAGTTGGTTAAGTTTTTCAAACCCATGTGAGTCACGCTTCCACCTACTAATTTCCAATTAAGATTTTTCTCCTCCAAGCCGCGCATGTGTTTCACATGCATGAAAACTTCTAGGAAAGTGACCAAGACATATAAAATGGCTATGTAAACAGTTGGATTGTGTCTTGAAAAGTCACCTTACCAGTTCTCATCTTGGATAAAGTGGCTTTTGGAGGTGGATCCACAGAGAAGAAGGCGGCGAGGTTGCGGAGGGCTGCAGTCACAGTTGTCAAGGCGCGCGCCTAGGCGCGCCTGAGGTGCCGGGCGCACCGGGCGCAGCCCGCCGCACCTCAGCACGGCTGAAGCGGGCGATGTGCCCCAGACGCGCGCCTTACAGGCTCCCAGGCGCTCTAAAGGCGCTCCTGGGCCTTTCAAAGTGTGTTTTTTTAAAAAAAATTTGAGATGAGAAAAAACATGATCTCAGACGCACCCGAGGCACCCCTAGGCACACTTGGGCGCCCAATTCGCTGAAAATGGGCGAAATGGGCGCTCAATTCGCTGAAAATGGGCACCCAATTTGCTGAAAATGGGTGAAATGGGCGCCCAATTCGCTGAAAATGGGGGAAATGGACGCCCAATTCGCTGAAAATGGGCGAAATAAGCGCCCAATTCGCTGAAAATGGGCGAAATGGGCGCCCAATTCGCTGAAAATAGGCGTCCAATTCGCTGAAAATGGGCGAATTGGGCTCCCAATTTCGGCGAATTGGGTACCGAATTCGCTCAATTTCAGCGAATTGGGTCAATTTGCTCAATTTCTGCGAATTGAGCGCCCAATTCGCTCAATTTTCTTATTCCCCCATTTGTGCGCCTCACGTGCCTCAGGCGCGCGCCTGCGCCTTACGCCTTGCACCTAGGCTCCAAGGGCCCTTTGCGCCTCGGTGCGCCTTTGATAACTTAGCCTATACCGAGTTATTTGTGTGGATAAGACTGCTATTCTGGTCACTCGGTGATGCCTTGCGCCTATTACCCTAGCCTCGTTTGAGGAGCGAGTTTGTTGTGATGTCATTTCCATGGACACTGTACACGTACTTTTAGGTAGCTCTTGGCTTTACGATCGAGATGCCATGTGTTACAGTGGGACGAACATGTGTGTATTTGATGATAAGGGATGCAAGATCACCTTATTTCCAATTCAACCCAAGGAGCCTTCCACAGGTAGAGTTGGCTCTTCAGTCGTCACAACCTTCGCTATGCCTTTGCATATGATGAGGAAGGGTGTTTTTCTATGAGAGAGTCGTCAGTTTGACATCATATTTTTAATGACTTCTACACTGACATCTGAGAGCCCTACTGAGACTTTAAAGGTCCACCCGGATGTTTTAATTGCATTCTAGATGAGTTCTCTGATATTACACCATATGAACTTTCCAATGAGTTGCCTCCCCTGAGAGACATTCAACATGTCATTGACTTAGTGTTCGGGGCATCCATGCCCAATTTAGCTTATTAGCATATGAAACTGCCGAGCTGAAACTGCAAGTCTGTGATTTTTTTCCAAAAAAAATCATACGAGAGTGCTTGAGTCCCTTTGTTGTCCTAGCCCTTCTTACCCCCAGGAATGACGAGAGTTGGCATATGTGTATTGATTGTTGCACCATCAATAAAATTATCTTGAAATACCATTTTCGCATTTCTCGACTAGATAATTTATTCGATGCTATGGCCGGTGCCCAAGTATTCACCAAAACGGATTTATGCAGTGGGTACCATTAGATTTAAGTACGTGAGGGAGATGAGTGGAAAACGTCCTTTAAAACTAAATATGGCTTGTATGAATTGTTAGTAACACCATTCGGATTATCAAACGCTCTTAGTACATTTATGAGGGTTATGACCCAGGTCCTACAACCATATATGAGCAAATTCTTAGTGTATTATTTCCGTTATATTCTCATCTACAGTTAGACGCAAATTGGTCATCTTCTTCATATTGAACTCGTATACGAAGTTCTTCGAATGGTTCACCCGTATATCAATATGAAGAAGTGCACCTTTCTATCCACGTCTGTACGTTTTCTAGGACACATCATGTCTATCACAGACATTTTTGTAGACCCTAACAAAGTCTATCCGTGAATGACTGACTCCCACAAACATTCATGAAGTGCGTAGCTTTCACGGACTTGTCATCTTCTATCGAAGGTTTGTTAATAGTTTCAGTATAATTATGTCACCCTTCACGAGTTGTCTACATAAGAGTGATTTTGTATGGACCAAAGTCGCTACCAGAGTGTTCAAGTGATTGACAAGTTATCCTTAGCCCCAGTTCTTCGACTACCCGACTTTAGTAAAGTCTTTGAGGTGGCCTGTGACGCGTCGGGTGTAGACATTGGCGCTGTATTGAGCCTGGGAGAGCATCACATTGCCTACTTCAGTGAGAAGTTAAATGAGGTCCGACATAGGTATTCTAATTATGATCGAGGGTTTTTTACGATCATCGAAGTCCTATGGCATTGATGACATTATCTTTTATCCAAAGATTTTATATTGTACTATGACCATCAAGCCCTGTGAATTTGTGATAACTTGACTTGTCTCTTATCCAAAGATTTTATATTGTACTATGACCATCATGCCCTGCGATAACTTGACTCACAGAATAAATTAGGCCAATGGCATGCTAAATTGGTGGAGTGCATGCAAGAGTTCATTATGTTATCAAACATAAGTTTGGTGTTGAGAACAAATTTTTCGATACCCTCGGTAGGAGAGTTAGCCTTTTATATGCAATGAGTGCCCAAGTAGAGGGTTTGAGCATCTCATACCTTACTACCTCACATGCTCCAATTTTAGTGAGACATATATCGCTCTTACTAGAGATCCACCTCAAAGTCGCGACGAATTTTTCTTGATGAATGAGTATTTATTTATAGGTTCCGTTTGTGTATCGCGTGTACTTCTTTACCTGATTATTTGATATGAGAGATGGACGAAGGGGTGATGCAAGTAATTTTGGGAGAGATCAGATTATTACCCTAGTAGAGGATTGCTTCTTTTGCCCAAGCCTGAAGAAAGATGTTGCTCGGGCTGCCCGTCATTGCCGCATTTGCCAAACTACTAAAGGCTCACTTCAAAACACCGGTTTGTATACTCCACTACCCGTCCCACACCAGTTTTGGGTTGATATTAATATGAATTTCATGCTAGGACTACTCAGACACTTAATAAGCATGACTCAAAATTTGTCGTAGTAAATCGTTTCTTGAAGATGACCCAATTTATCCCCTTGAAGTAAGACTGATGCTTCTCACATCGCCGTTCTGTTTGTCAAGGATTTATTTCAATTACATGGGCTCCCTAAGACCATAATATGTGATTGTTTCATAAGCTATTTTTGGAAAATATTATGGCATAAAATGGACCACCCATCAGTTTTCCACTGTCTATCACGTACAGACTGATAGACAAATTGAAGTTGTCAATCAAAGCTTAGGAATCCTTTTACGCTAACTAGTGGGTGACCATCAATCTAGTTGGAATTTTATATTATTCATAACAGAGTTTGCATATAATAGTTCTATCATTATCTTCTCAAGGTTTAATCCCTTTCATGTTGTCTTTAGGTTATGAGCCTAAGAAGCTTATCGACCTCGTCTCACTACCACTTACAACCCGGCCTAGCGAGTTTGACGAATCATTTGCATGAACTGCATGAAATATTCTGACGTAAAATTGCAACGAGTAATGAAAATTATAAAGCAGCAGACATTAATAGTAGAGAGTAGAGCTTTAAAGAAGGCGAGCAAGTGATAGTGCGAATTAGAATTGAGGCCTGAGAGGTTCACTTCTGGAACATCGACAAAATTAAAAGTCTGGTGATTGAGTCTGTACACAGTAGTATAAAGATTGGGTTGAATGCCTATGAATTGAATATTCCTAATAATAGGTGGATCCATCCTGCATTCAACATTAAGGATTTGACTCCCATTTTTTGAACCTCATAGGACTCAAGTCCATTTTCTGATCCCATTATTGAGCCTCGACCCAGTACCCAGCTACCGGTGGATCCACGTGCACACTTCAGCTTTTGAGAGTATAACTGATATTGCGGGGCACAACATCTCCTCGACACCTAGCGGGCACACTATCTATTACTTGATCTGCTGGAGGGGACGAATGACTATTGATGATTCATGGATTTTATCACAAAAGCTCAACTCACTTGCCCCTGTTTTCTTCAGGAGTATGACCATCTGCATTCTACGAAAATGATTGCTTTCAAGTCGGGAGGAATTGTTGGAGACCATAGTCCATAAATGGGCCGACTATATCGGATATCGGAGCCCGTCCGGGTTTACACCCGTCCTAGGAGAGTTTAGGATTGTCGTATGGACGATCTGAGTCTGTTGTCATGTTCAGAGCGCCGGCGAAATATTTTTTTTATGTATTTTCGTATTTTTCTACGCATTATTTATGTACGATTTGTATATGGTTGTATCGGTCAATCACAGTTGTATGTTATGTGTGTAAGAGTCTATAAGTACTTGCTGTGGAATTCATTCCGAGGCATTGCAAAATTTTGAGCGATTTCAGATTTTGTGATCATTTCACGGTGCCGAATCTGTGAAGAGCTACGTGCTAAAGCCTAGTCTTTATTTCCCCATCACTTTACTGAACCCCCACTTCATCCCAGCAGCTCATCCACTTTTATCCTCCATGTCAACCCTCAATTCCACTTGTAACCGCCTAAGGAACTGCTCTAAACCACTGGAACCTCTTGGGTTGCGTAGGATGTGTTGTCGAGCGTCCCAGGAGAGAAGAAACAACTTATCCTCTTCCCAGAAAACTCTTCCTTGGCTTAAGACGAGATGCATGGCTTCCACCTTCCTCCCAGAAAATCGCCGATCACATCCTGGGTCCTGTTTTGGAATCCCGCTCCTGCCGATCGGCAAAGTCTGTTGTTTCTCCTCTGTCATCAGCCTTCCAGCAGGCGTGCCTGCTGTCCAGAACTACAAGATTGGCGTCCGTATTTCATTTCCGTGCAATACCACTCTTCTCCTCTGAATTCAATCTCTCCTTGGGCCGCAGTTTCCTACCAGCCGCTGGATCAGGCGCCCTGCACCAATCAACTTCAGACCTTGTGTATTTCCATCCTTCTAGGACTGCAACCTCATTTTGGTGTTTTTCAACAACCAGCCTCTCCCTGCATTGCACAACCACCAACAACCTCAAATTAGCTCAGAATTTTGGTAACCAGCGACACAGCAATGTTGAAAGCGCTGTCCAAAGTCATAAACTGCAGCAAATCTTCATAGTTTGGGCTTAATTGCTTATGTAAGTTCTTTATTGGAAGTTACTATTGTCTTTGTTGATTATTTGAGTGAATATACATATTATTAGAGATCTTTATTCGTATTAATTTGTCTAGTTACCGTTTTATTTGAAAGACATATTTGTTGAGCATTTCTTGGAAGCATTTTTCGTTTTAATTCAGCTTATATGTTTTTGATTACCTAATCCACTATTTTTAAATTGTGAATGTTTGTATTTCATGCGTTAATTTTGCACTGTCATTATTAATTTAATTGCCAGATACTTGCATGAGCATTGCATCATTTTAGCATTGCTCACTGTCACTACATGCACATACATTCATTAGGTTTCCATTAGTGCATATTCACACCACGACATTCATTTTGTCCTGTCAGAACCTCTATAATTCTTTTTGTCTTCTCTCCATAGCTAATTTTTTTGTTTTTTGTTTGCTGCATAACGTATTACTTTAATCTGTGATTGTGATAATGATTTAATGAGTGAAAATTTAATACCCATTCACACCTTCTCTAGAGTATAATCAATTGATATTCTCTTGTATTTTGCACTTTCAATTGCATGGTCTTTGTAGAAAGAAGAGATGAAATGGAAGGTACATTTTATTCTTCCACAAAGGGGTTTTATATAGGAACTATAACATGACTCACAACACCGATAGGCGGTGTGAGACTAAACACAATAATACTAAAATATTAATATCTCTAACACTCCCCCTCAAGCTGAAGGGGGACCCTACAACTTGAACACAACATAAAATGGAAGGTAAAAGAAGGTTGGCAACGTGGGACAAAACAACAGACACCGAGGCCCAACCGCGTATCACCGGGGATACTTCAACCGGGCAAAGGTCACACGACGTTGGTCCACAAACCGACCATGACAACGCTGGATACACTCGGAGCGGAAACAAGGTCAACCACGAAAGACCAAACCAACCCTACAAAATCCAGAGAAAACAACGAGGAGACACAAACAACATACGAGATCGACCTGGGGGCCATGTGTGACTAAGGCAGGAGTCGGGAAAGAGGCATCCGAGTCGCCTTTATCACAAACACTCCCCCTCACGTGGAATACGTGCATGAAGACATAAATAATGCCTGGAGGCCGTGACGAACACTCCCCCTCATGTAGACCACGTGCACGTGTGGGACCCTCGTCGGGTACATGAACCCAGATCACGTGGAGAAAGGCCGAAATCGTAACGAGACTCAAAGCGACACAACAACCACAAACAACAATAACAACTTTAAAAAAAAATTAAAACTTAAACCCTAACATAGAGAGCTATCAGGCTGGATCTGAAGAAGAAGGAAGTAGACGACCGAGCAGCAGCGGCACACAGAGCAGCCGGAGAAGAAGAGAGCAGCAGCAGTGCAACAACGACACAGAGATAAAGCAGCGCCTGGCAGTCGGAGAGGAAGCAACTGCAGTGCAGCAGGCCGGAGAAGAAGCAGCTGCAGCAGCAGCAGGCCGGAGAAGAGGAGGCGGCAGAGCAGCAGGCCGGAGAAGCAGAGACGAAGCCAGGTCGGAGCAATGCCGGGAGAAGGAGAGCTGGTTGGAGAAGCAGTCGCGCAGAGGGGCAGCGCACAGAGGAGCAGAGCAGAGCATAGGAGCAGTCGGAGCAGCCATCGGGGTCGGAGAGAAGCAGAGACGAAGCCGTCGATGTCGCAGGAAGCAGAGGCGTTGCAGGCAGTGCACAGTAGCGGCGGAAGAAACCGATGTCGACGTCGGGAGAATCATCCGTCGGGAGAAGCTGTATAGGGAGAATGTCCCCTCCCGTCTCCGAAATCAGACGGCGATTCCGTGGACGGGAGCAGGCGGGGGGGGGGGGGAGGCGGCACCCGTCGAGCCCTAGCAGGCGAGCGGAAGAGGAGAACGGGTCGGGTGTTTGGGAGGGAGGAACAGTAGCCGGAAGAAAAAAATTTAATTAGATTTCAGAGTGATCGAACCCTCTGATACCATGTAGAAAGAAGAGATGAAATGGAAGGTACATTTTATTCTTCCACAAAGGGGCTTTATATAGGAACTACAACATGACTCACAACACCGATAGGCGGTGTGAGACTAAACACAATAATACTAAAATATTAATATCTCTAACAGTCTTCATGCCATCATTTTAACTATTTACGTGAACTTCAGTGTTCCCTTCTCTTCTATAAATTTGTTGCTTTCCAATCTATTTAGATAAATGTTATGCTGAGAGATCAACCTGAGGAAGAATTTGGACGGAAAATTGATTTCAGGGAATACTCTTTCCTCCATAACCCCAGACTTTCTAAACAGGTAAACTATCTTTTTAAAACTAGAAACTGCCACTGGATTGTCTCATAGTTAAACTGAAATATGTACTTTTAATGGATTTAGGTCAAAGAATCCTTTCTTGAAGTTCAGCTCTGTGAGCCGCAATCATCAAATTGCCACTCAACCAATCAAGCTGTGCGGCCCGGATTAATCAGATTACCGAAGCACAACACACAAGAAAAGGTACTTTTTCCTTGCAAGTCTTGTAGAAATTGTACTGTTTTCATAAAATGTTCTGAAAATCGTCATTATTAGAATGTGCTTCTACTTAAGATTTCCTGGATGACAAAATATTTATGTCCTTCACAGATGTTAGAGTTCTTTTCATTGTACAAGAATGTCAAAGTAATTGAGTTTTCATCAATGATGGATGTTTTTGAAGGGTATTCTGATAAGGTAAACTAATCCATTTTTTTGTTATTTATTTATTTATGAATCTTTTATTCGGATTGTGGTGAAATATATTATGTATAGTTCATGCTATTTTCATTAAAATAATAAAAATAGTTGTAATTCTTCATTGACTATGAATATAGATTAATTTGGAGTTTTTTTGGTTATAGATATTGAAACATAATCTCACTATAACAAAGGCATTGGTTGCTTGGTTTGCCGCCATCTAAAAATAGCATTATGTAAATGATATATATATCCTAAAATTATGACATTTAAACTTCATATGAATTGGGTCACATCTAGAGATGCAAATGATACTGTTGATTAAGGGGCTTCCTCCACTCTCCATTATTTGGCTTGTTGTTAAGATGGTATCCCAAACAAGATCTCAGGGTTTTGTCGTCTTGTGTTGATTTGGTGATCCAATTTAAAGTCAAAGGGGAAAATGTCATATCTTTAGGAGAGTGACTAACTATGAAGCACAGATACGGGTATGATTAATGAGTGTGATACGTATTCGGTACAACGGCACGACAAAATTAAAAATAAGAATACGGGTACAGTGGGGTACGTTGTATTAAATGTTATATATATATATATATGGTTAATTGTCGGGACCTCCCCTTTGAGTTTGCATAATTACAAGTTGCACCCCTCTATCTTTTGAAATTACATTTACCCTCTAAGTTCCCCAGTTTACAAAAGTGCCCCTTCTGTTAGAAATATGGATGGAAAATGATAAAATCAGCCAGATTATTTTATGATATTTCAATTTTATCCTTTTATAATGATGCTAGATTCATTACAAAGGGTAAAATGTAATGCACCATTTTTTATGTAGAGTTATTACAATGAGTAAAATTGGAATATCATAAAATAATTTGGCATATTTGATCAATTTTTATCTATATTTCTAAAGGAAAAGGTCACTCCTTTCAAGTCATTACAAATGGTAAAATTGAATATCATAAAATAATTTTGCTGGTTTTATCATTTTTCCATCCATATTTTTGATGGAAGGGATATTTTTGTAAACTGAGGAAACTTAGAGGGGAGGTAAATGTAATTTTGAAAGATAGAGGGGCGCAACCTGTAAATATGCAAACTTGCAGGGGAGGTCCCGGTAATTAACCTTATATATATCACAAATGTAATTAAAAGCTCTCAAAATAATAAAACATAAGCATAATTGCATAAATCATCAATCGAAGTACAAATCCATAGTTAATGCAATATAATATGAAATTCTCAAAAAAAAATCATAATCATTTCAAAGATATTCTTCCGTCATTTTCATCTTCTTTTTTCCTATTATTGGAGATTAACTCATCTTCAATATTTGGTTCGTCTAGAGACAGGTTAGCAATAGTAAACATACCAACTCCATCAAAAGGATTTACCCATGCATCTCCTCCAATATCTCACATTCTACTCATTCCTTCATTGTATAATAGGCGTAAATTACTATGCACATACACCTCAGTTTGTTGTGGCATAACTTTTTTTTCTTCTCAAAGAGTGAATGAATGAGCATGTGTTCCAATTTTTTGACAACACGAGGATGAAGAAGGCTGACTTAGAAGATTCAAAGCATTTTCTTGCAACTTTGGTATCAAAGAGTGGCTCTATCAATCTTTAGAAAACAATGAAGCTCTACTCTCCAAACTATCAAGTTCTTTAAAAGCTTGACCAAGACCTATGAACCTAGAGAACTCATTGATGGCTAGATTTTTTCCATTATATCAAATCTGGAAAGTATCTCCTTAAGCATTTATTCCTCTCCAAAGAAATCTCCTCATCTGTATTTGGAGAACCTAGCAACTCTTGGTCCATCGATCAACAAGGACATCATAAGTTGCCTCTTAAATAGGGCAATGAACTTGTAACTCCACCAACTTTTCATGCATGTATATTTCAACCTTCATATTTTCTATCATTGAATCTCACATGTCATACACCAAATGAAGGTTAGGTTTGTCTGTATCACAAGCCCTAAGCATATCACGCATATGTCATGTTATATCAAAGATCTTTTTGACATCATCCCACCGCCTCATTTTTTTGTTTTTCCAACTAATTGACTACTCTAACTTGCATTAGAAAGTGGTATTAACTTGAGATTCGGCTCGCATCTTTCTTCTACTTCAAAAACCACACTCTGAAGCTCTTTTAAATACTCTTGAGTCATCTTGACACATACCTTAATACCATTTTCAGATATTTTTCAATAAGTGACTCTTAACCCTAGAAAATGATCCATTGTAATCCACCTCACAAAAATTACATTTCCATTTTCTATTCCAACCACCAACTTCTCTACTTTGAATAAAAGACACATAAGCTTCGAGTGGTGCCTGATCATCCTTATCAACATCATTAGAAATAAATTTACTTGTTGCTGAGGTAGAAGATGAACTAGTAATACTAATAGTAGATTGTGACTGAGACATAACTAATGCAATAAGAAGACTAGAAATTCCAGAGCAATACATGAAACTAGAAATTACGGTAATACAAAAAAACTGAAAATTAGACAGCATTACTGTAAAACAACAAAATTACACAGCATTTTTTTTGAAACTACCCAACAATACTGTAAAACAACAAATTATAGGAAGCTGAAAACTATAAAAGATGAAATACAGAGAACTGGAAATTACACAACAATAACAACAAAATTGATGCAACCTGCGTCGCCTCATTTTTATTATTTTTTATCGCACATATCGTTTATTATTGTAGCGCACGCTTTCACGCATTTTTTGGTTGTTTTGTTGTGTTGAGTTGTATCGCGCACGCTATTAGCGCATTTTGATGTAATTTTGTATCGCACTCGCTTTCACGCAAGTTTTGGTTTGGCGCGTTGGTGTGACCGGCCAACGTGACCTTAAATGCATAGGTCCGATATTTTAGGAGGTAGGTTAATTAGGGCAAGCTTTAATCTAATTAACTATTTAATTTTAAACTTGTATAAGTTTGAAACATCCATTTGGGTGAGCCCAATCAGCCCACTTCCCTTTGGCCAATTTCCCTAATTTCTATATACATTTAGATGACTGCCAATAGCCTAAAAAATCCTAATCCCCTTCTATAAAACAAATCCTCCCCCTCTCTTAACACTCAGCTGGGAAAAGAACCGATCGAACCTAAATTTTGGTTTCGATTGGTTCCATCCAGCGCCGCTACCCTGTGCTCCCGACGGATTTGCTCGACATCGCCTCTTCCACCCTCCAAGGCTCCGACGCCACCTCTGGACTCCTCCCCAAGAGTCGGCGAGCCTTCCTATGCCAGTGAAGAAGCCGATCGAACCCTCCACAGCCGTTCGTCGTTCTAGAAGCCGCCGAACGGCCCGTCCAGATCCGTCGCCGCCTGGAACAGCTTCGTCTGCCGCCGTCGAGCTCGCCAGAGCCCTCCTAGGGCATTGTCGATGGCTCCAGTTCCCTCCTCCGACGGATTCAGTGTACCTCCGTCTTGTCTCTTTCTCCCCGTGGACCTGTTTCTTGATTTCCAGCTTCAGTTAGCTGTTCCGGCCAGCACTCAATCCTCCCACACTTCTAGACAGCCCGATTCCCGACCATCCCGAGCCCTGCAACCTCCTACAGCTTCCTCCCACATCTTGAGGGGATTTGGAAGACTCCGCCTCTCTTCCCCGTGGTATACCTCTCTTCTCCTCGCTTACGAACACTATTAAATTTTATGCTTACATGTTTAAATAAATAGTAATTAACTTGAGCTTGCCTTAATTAATTTCATCTCTTGCATTATCGTATTTTCTTACGTGCAAATGTCCGCCACCGTATTTTTGTGCCCGTGGAATTAAGTCTCATGACGTTGCTTCAATCGTGCGGTAGCCTTACGAGTGTGCGACGTCTTGACCGTTTATTTCGTTAAAATTAGCCCGCGAAGCGCCCTCGCGCCACAATTATTTCAAATAGATCGCAATATATTTTTATTTCAAACTACACCCTCACGTTAAATCACATCAATTTGGTGTGGCTGCTGGGATATCTCACTCCTATCGTGGGATAGCCGAGCGCCGGTTGTCTTAAACTTCTAGGTTTGTTTTTTTTTGTTTTTTTTGTTTTCGTTTAAAAAAAATGAGTGATTTAGATGCGCACATTAAAGCTTTGATGAAAGATGTTGAGTGCGTCACTGCTGACGTCCGACAGAATTTGCGTGGGTTGTGCATCTCTGTTCACAACCTGGAGGCGACACCACACGCATTATGTTGCTCCTGCATACCTCCACACATCCTATCACATAGTGGAACCCGAGGTTCGGTGTCTCGTTAGTCCCCCACATCTCATCAGTTGCACGACGAGCACTTTAGCTCCACCCACTCCCGCTGTGACGCTTACTTCAGTCGAGGAGTTTCTTCCGGAGCCCCTGCTACAGGAAGAAAATTTTCCTCATATCTTTATCACCCCGACTGATGTCGCGACTCCACGTGTCTCCACTACAGCTCTCCCTTCAGTCGAGGATGTTCTTCCTGAGCCCATGCTCCAGGAAGAAGAGCTTCTTCCTATTTTTACCACCTTGACTGAAGTCGTGTCTCCACTTGTCTCCGTTTTAGCACCCCCTTCGATCGAGGAGGTTCTTCCCGAGCCCCTGCTCCAGGAAGATGAGTTCTTTCCCTCTCATTCCTTCCTCCCGATTGACATGGTGTGTCCACTTTCCCCCACTGACTCGCATCCTTCAGCCGCCGAGTTGTTTCCTGAGTCCCCACTCCAGGGAGGACTTACTAGTGATGTGTCACTCACCTCGGTTGACACTTCATCGCTTTCTCTTCTCCCAGCGGAGTTGGTTAGTGATGAGACCCTCATCTTGGGTGACACAAACTCGTGCGTCTTTGGTCCTGACGTTCTTAGCACACTACCGCCACAAACCCTTGCGCCCACAGACATTGTGTTTGGTAGTCCCTCACATGTGCCCCTCGAGTTGCCACCCCATATTGATTTTGTTTTTGGCGAGCACGCATTTGGTCTACATCACTTCTCTTTAGATATAGGACAACATGTTGCACCACCACGTCACTACCGTCTGCGTTCTGATGCTTATAAGTTTAGTAGTCTCGAGAGAGTCGAGACAATACTTAGATTTTTTTCTCCTCATCGGGACACCCGCTTCAAAGGTTTTCTATGGAAAAATTTTCACGGTCTAATTGGGGCCTTCTTAAAAATTTATGACTCGAGTGGGACGTTAGCAGGTGAAACTAGGACGATATTCGATCCGGGTCAGCAGACGTTTGTAGATGTCTATCGGATGAGAGCATGTTGCGTCATGAGTTGCTGATTCCACGGGCTGATTCCACTTGCTTCATGTTTTCCCTATGCCACATGTTCTCCCCACACACCGCCCCTGTCATCCTCTGAAAGCTCTAGTAATTACTGTTTATTTAAATATTTGGCATGAAATTTTGACTAATGGATTGCGAGCTTTTGGGATGAGAGGTTACCTGCAGGTTTTGGGTCGCAGCCATGACATCAAAAGGACAGTATGCAACATCTCTCTGATCGACGCTTGGATTTTCTACTTGCAGGTTACATCGAGTCTCGTCGGGGTCGATCTCTTTCAACCCCGGGAGAATTGATGCAACCTGCGTCGCCTCATTTTTATTATTTTTATCGCACATGTCGTTTATTATTATAGCGCACGCTTTCACGCATTTTTGGGTTGTTTTGTTGTGTTGAGTTGTATCGCGCACGCAATAGCGCATTTTGATGTAATTTTGTATCGCGCACGCTTTCACGCAAGTTTTGGTTTGACGTGTTGGTGTGACCGGCCAACGTGACCTTAAATGCATAGGTCTGATATTTTAGGAGGTAGGTTAATTAGGGCAAGCTTTAATCTAAGTAACTATTTTATTTTAAACTTGTATAAGTTTGAAAAACCCATTTGGGTGAGCCCAATCAGTCCATTTCCCTTTGGCCCATTTCCCTAATTTCTATATATATTTAGATGACTACCAATAGCCTAAAAACCCTAATCCCCTTCTATAAAACAAATCCTCCCCCTCTCTTAACACTCAGCTGGGAAAAGAACCGATCGAACCTAAATTTTGGTTTCGATTGGTTCCATCCAGCGCCGCTACCCTGTGCTCCCGACGGATTTGCTCGACATCGCCTCTTCCACCCTCCAAGGCTCCGGCGCCACCTCTGGACTCCTCCCCAAGAGCCGGCGAGCCTTCCTCTGCCAGTGAAGAAGCCGATCGAACCGTCCGTCGCTCGAGAAGCCGCCGAACGGCCCGTCCAGATCCGTCGCCGCCTGGAACAGCTTCGTCTGCCGCCGTCGAGCTCGCCAGAGCCCTCCTAGGGCATTGTCGACGGCTCCAGTTCCCTCCTCTGACGGATTCAGTGTACCTCCGTCTTGTCTCTTTCTCCCCGTGGACCTGTTTCTTGATTTCCAGCTTCAGTTAGCTGTTCCGGCCAGCACTCAATCCTCCCACACTTCTAGACAGCCCGATTCCCGACCATCCCGAGCCCTGCAACCTCCTACAGCTTCCTCCCACATCTTGAGGGGATTTGGAAGACTCCGCCTCTCTTCCCCGTGGTATACCTCTCTTCTCCTCGCTTGCGAACACTATTAAATTTTATGCTTACATGTTTAAATAAATAGTAATTAACTTGAGCTTGCTTTAATTAATTTCATCTCTTGCATTATCGTATTTTCTTACGTGCAAATGTCTGCCACCGTATTTTTGTGCCTGTGGAATTAAGTCTCATGACGTTGCTTCAATCGTGCGGTAGCCTTACGAGTGTGCGACGTCTTGACCGTTTATTTCGTTAAAATTAGCCCGCGAAGCGCCCTCGCGCCACAATTATTTCAAATAGATCGCAATATATTTTTATTTCAAACTACACCCCCACTTTAAATCACATCAAAAATCCAGTTTCGAAAGTAGACGACTTACGATCGATTGGGAGACGAATCAACAAAGAACTTCTGCGGATCGGGACAGGAGCGGGATCAGGAGCTTCCAGCGGGATCAGGAACTTCAGGCGAGAGCGAAATCGGGAGCATGATTTAAACAAGAATGATCCACGTGACGGATTAGACCTAAGAAAGTGTATATGTCCGTCTTGTACGCGTATCCGCCCGTCCGGTACGCGTACCCATACCGTAAATGCACCCGGTACAGGTACGGGTCTAAATTAGGTGTATCTGTGTTTCCTAGGTGATTAATAACAATAGGTTTACTCTTATCAGATGTTCCAAGTCGATCAGACTGGTAATGTGTTGAAGGGCATGTATCCTCCCACTTTGAGGTTTTAATTTTGCATTTGATGAAAAATCCCCAAATAAACACGCATACATGTTGTGGTTCAGACGTATTATGAGCATGACCATTTGAGGCTGCCTTGGCTTGGCCTGGACAATTTATTCTGTATGTGACTCACAAGAACCTAACATGATTGGTAGTTGCATATAGATATTATGAACATGGCCATTGGCTCAGTGGAATGGCATTGCTGGATTAATAATCTAATGTACTCTTTTGATTTGTCCTGAAGGGAGAGTATGCTCTAGAACATAGTTGGTTTTAGGTAGATGTGGGGTAATTTGAGCTAGTTATGAGCTCTAATATGATCAGTAAATTTGTAATTTCTTAGATTAGTACCAACTTAGATTAATTTGGTGGAATGAAACTCACAACCTTTGGGGAACACCCATATTGATTTGATGAACTTAATATCATGGCAGTTGCACCAGTTTAATTTTGGATTTTGTTTATGTAAGTTTGGTTGATTGACTTCCAAAGCTTCATGGCTTATCCCAAACCAAGATTTGTTTGTCACATCCCATTATGATCATGAATTTGGCCTATGTTTTGGGGCTTATATTATATAAAAATGTCCTGATGAGTGTTTTTATGTTAGCACAAGACTATAGGACCAATACACGAGCATAGTAGGTTATATTTTGGGAGTCCTATATATTTTTAGTTTATGAGTGAGGTATTTTATTTTTTGTATATTGAATCACATATTATGGGTCTTGTGCTGTGTACAGCCTAAGATGATCTTTAGTTATGAGTCAATGTCATGTTATATGAGTCACGTGTGTCTTATTGAGCTTGAGTTAGGCTATATCTTTTTCCTTAGCCCAATACTACTTAAAAATCTTTTTGTATTGATTTCTTGTCCATTATTGACTATCACATCATTATTTGGCCTCTACACCTCCTCTGACTCTCCACCTCACCTAGGGCCAATTGTTGGTTAACTTGCTATTTACATGATCGCCAGTCATTTCCTCTCCCAAACTGTCAGCCACCTCTTCAAGCCGTAACTAAACGTCAGTCAACTTACCATCTCGCCACCGTCCACCACATCCTCACCCAAAATGTCAACCACTTCATCAAGGCTCTTTGATTAACCACCTGTCAACTTTCATCTTACCAACCACCACCGACATCCTCTCCCAAATTTTTAGCTACATCATGAAATCTTTTGGACCTATCACCTTGTCATCTCTCCGACTGAAGAACCGTTGACCACTTCTCCCAAACCGTCGACCACTCTCTCTCCTAAACAGGGGAAAAAGATGTGCGTCAGAGAGCGCAAGGAGGCGATCCCGCGCGCAAGGAAGAGGACGCGCTCGGGGGCGCGCAAGGAAGGCAACGCGCGCAGGAGCGCGCAAGGAAGAGAACGCGCGCGGGAGCGCGTAGTGGAGGCAACGTGCGCACAGGAGCGCGCAGGGAAGGCGATGCGTGCAGGAGCGTGCAAGGAAGAGAAATGGAGGAGAGATAAAATCCGTAGGAGGATTTCCTGGACGAAGAAGATGAAGATCTTCGAAGGAGGCGTCGAAGAAGAAGGAGATCTTCAAGGAGCGCTTGAAGATCTTCAAAGAAGGAGAAGGAGATGAAGGAGGAAGGAGAGAGAAAATCCGTAGGAGGATTTCTCGAGGAAGGAGAGAATGAGAATTAAAGGGGGATCTGAGACCCTATTTATAGGCTTCATGAGTGGTTATGGAAGTTACGCGGTTATCCGCAGCTTATAACCACCATGATTGCTATTAATAGACGAAATATTATAATTATTTTTATAACATTTCGCGGGATAATGATTTAATATGCATATTAATCTTGTTATACGCAGACCGCTCTATTTTTAGCCACGCATTCCCCCCACTATGGGAGATCATGTGAGTGGTTACGCGGGTGGTTACCCACGTAATTGACGGTGTCGATCACGAGAGCGCGATCAAACGGTGGAGAATACACATGACGGGCGGCGACGGGAAGGTTGCTCTCCGGAGAAGGTCACGCTCGACTGGAGGAATACGGTCGGCCACCGACGGAAGGCCGGCCGGCCAAGGGGATGGCAATGCCGCCTCTAACCAGGGCTTGCGGAGGAGGACGAGCGGCCAAATAGCCGTCCGTTCCGAGCTAAAGGAAGGTCGCGCCTGTGAGGGGCGGCGGCCAGAACGGGCGGCAAAATTGCCGCCCGTTCTGGGCGAAACGGGGACGCCCCTGTGAGGGGCGGCTGCCAGAGAGGGCGGCAAAACAGGGGCCGCCCCTGAGAGGGGCGGCGGCCAGAACGTGCGGCAAAATTGTCGCCCGTTCTGGGCGAAACATGGGCCGCCCCTGTGAGGGGCGGCGGCGAGAACGGGCGGCAAAATTGCCGCCCGTTCTGGGCGAAACAGGGACCACCCTGTGAGGGTGTGGCGGTTCTGACGGCGGCCCGCCTCCTGCGGCAGAGGGCGGCGGATGACCGAGGGAGAAGGCGACGCCCTGCGCGCGGCCTGGCTCTGCGCGCGCAGGCGCGCGCCTGGGGGGTGCACGCCTCCCAGGAAACTCAGTGTGGGTCGGGGCGCCGCGCGCGTAGCCTTTGCGGCCAAATGGTTGCTTGCCAACACCCTTAGCGGTTGCGCTGGTCGGGCCGGGGTGGTCCTCGGGCTTGACTGAACAACTCTTGGGGGGAAACCCCATCAAATATATATATATCTTTACTATTATAATAGAAATACTGTGTCTGCAGATAACATGAGTTCGAAATTAGAGGGTAATTAGGTGGCCGTCGGATTTCAGATTTTTGATCATGAACGTTGGATCAAAAAACCCTCTATCCAGACTTTTTTATAGGCCTCTTAAACCTACTATAGGACAGCAAAAAAACTAGCGGACCTGCAACCGGCGAGCCCGCAAACAACCAGCAAGCACATCCCGCGAAAACCTGCAAGCAAGCCCGCCCGCAAGTCAGCCAGCCAACATTACTTCAAATATCTAAAGCTGAATATTGAATATATATCCCAAAAATCCGAAGAATGGACGGTGTGGGACTAAAACCCGCCTGTTTAGGCACGGGAATCAGATTTTTCGGGGCCCAATATGAGGGTCAAGATGGCTCCAAACGAAAAGTGGTCAACATGAAAAGTTGTAGATCTCGGCGATACGAACAACTTTCATGTTGATCACTTTTTGATTTGGAGCCTCCTTGACCTTCGATTTGGGACCCGAAAAGTCGCGAGGCGAGACTGCTACAGTAAAGGCACGGAAATCAGTTTTTCGGGGCCCAATATGAGGGTCAAGATTGCTCCAAAACGAAAAGTGGTCAACATGAAAGTTGTAGATCTCGGCGATCCGAACAACTTTCATGTTGATCACTTTTTGATTTGGAGCCTCCTTGACCTTTTATTTGGGACCTGAAAAGTCTGGGCACAAGACTGTACAGTAAAAGCACGAAAATCAGGTAAAATAATAATAATATATAAAAAACAGCCCGGTGCGGGCGAAGCCGCCGGGGGCGGGCGAAGCCCGCCGGGGGGCGGGCGAAGCCCGCCGTCGCGGCCGGGTACTGTGGCGCGTGGCCATCGGCCGGAGGCCCGTGCCTGTAACTCGTATATAATATATATAATTATATAATATATATATAAATATATATATATATATATATATATATATATATATATATGAAATATTTGACTAAGCCATTTTGATGCACATTCAATTTTCACTCAAGAGAAGTACTTCTCGAGTGTGTGGGGAGGAAGCATCACTGCTTTGTGGTGCACCCATTCAAGGGAAAGATGGCTCGAGGAACAAGGGAAAACATCATGAAGGATTGATCGCGTAGAAACAAGCCAATTATTCCCACTTCGCCTTCATCTTGGTTATATCTGTGATATTGAAATCTTTTCAAGCTTTCATTGTTTCTTTTATTCACATATTAAATGTTTGACTATGTTCATGTAAGCCTCGCATCACACAAAGTAATATTATGATATTTTGTCATACCCTTCTGAAACTCAAGATGCAAGTCTTAACATTCTAGTCCCTAGATTTAACTCCAATTGTTGAGACCCAGTGGACGGATTGACAACATTAATTAAACAATGCTTTTTTTCCATTTCAATTTTGTTCTTACACTTATATGAGTCGTCGACAGGCGACCGAGACAAGGTTCAGAAATCGTGTCAAGGAATATGTTGGAATATGGTGTTGTGTGATGTACAAAGACCCGGGCCATATATTTTACGACATGTACTGGGACGAGAAGCCCGGATGGAAACCAGAGCCAGGCCCTAGAAGTTAATCAAACTCTGCCCCCATGATAATGGAGATTATATCGAATCCCGCCGACAATTTCTCGCCTTTTCAGGTTCGTCATCTCGCATATCTGCTTTTCATATTCCTGGAAGCGGAGGAAGTTTTTTTATTTTTTTTCCATGGCCTGGTTGTTGCAGCGTGCTTTTCTCCTTCCATTGATTATTTGTGTGCTGAGTTTTGCTTTAGAGCTTATTGCATAACTGAAGTTTTAGTTCAGTGCTGGGAACAATACTCACATAACTCAGAAAGGATACTCCATGATTTTTGAATCTTTAATTTTATTTACAGGAGTAAAAGCATAGATTTCCTAGGAATCATAGTTATGTAGAAAAGAGCACAGGGGCTCTGCTTGGCGAGCCTGGATAAACTCCACTCCTTCATAGAATGTATTGGTATAACAATGATTATGACTGCGCCGAAAAAAAAGAAAAGCATTTTTGAAAATAATAGTGGATTGAGGTTCCTTAGGTAAGGTTCGGGCGTTCATGAATGACATTTCATAATCAGTGCTAGGACTGCCGTTGTCGTGCAAACAGAGCGAAAAATCCTAGTATTATTCTCTCTTTTTTATTTATATTAATTTCAATTAAAAATAAAGAATTGCAGTGTGAATGAAAGGGTTTTGAATTTTTTAAAATGGATTCGGTTTAATTATTAGCCTTTGCCAAGCTGAATTTTCTTCCCACCTTGTGCATGCCTTTGTTGCATTGCCTGTTATGTCTATATTACATTGAAAAGAAAAAAAATTTTGGTATTACGGTGCAATGGGAATGGCCATTAACTATTGAATTTATTTTTAAATTACTTATTTATTGAATAAAAAATAAATCGTCTAAACAATTTTTTAATAAAAAATATTATATATATATATATATTTTAACAGAGATGATATGGTTTGAACTTGAGATTAGGGCTCTGTTTGGCACGGTGGTGATGGTCGTAAATGCATGGATTAAAATATCATTTGTAAAGAATCACCTAACAAATATCATCAGTTTGAACATAGAAATGGATGGAAGTTTTTTAGGTGAGTGTTAATAAATGACAATTTAACGCCCGTGTTCATGACCGCCACCACCATGCCAAATGGAGCCTAAGTGTGTTCCATAAATACTTCTTAGCTATATTAAATTGCTTTTATGAAAAAAAAAATTAAATTTTCATTTTTGTGTGAGCGATAGTGTATGGAAAGCATATAACATTAGTAGTTTTATTGCCACCTCACGTTGTCTACAATGATGTATGTGGCCAAGTGTACTGTCGTGGTTGCATGAAGGGTCACCCATGCATTAGTACACTTGATTACACCCGTTTACATTGTGACGTGACGACAATACTATAATATATACGTCATGCGCGCTATCAATCTTTTTATTTTTTGCCAAATGATTAGTTTGATAGTTTTGCTCAAATATTGTTTGAATAAATAAACTTTTTTATTGGAAAATATTTAATTTGAAAATAAATTCATTGACATATATTAACCTGCCATCCTCCCCATTACATCAGGGAATCACAAAAACATTCTTTATAATATAGTAAAAATAGTGGACAATGCACTCTGCAAAACGAGCTCCATCATCCAAGTAGAAATTACGTCCCAAGATAAATGCTCGCATTTTCCGACTGCCCGGAACGTTGCATCATCTTGACAGACCGAGAGATTTGAACATCATTTTTATAAGACGGTGCTTAGGTAGATAAAAAGGATGAGTTTTGCATCACTAAAACCAGGAAATGAGCAGATAACCAAGATGGAAAGAAAGACTAATTATATCTTCTGATACAATCGTCTATAAATAGCGGCGCCTTCGAACTCAGCATGAATCTCCCTCTCAGTGCGAACTCCGAAAGGATTGTGTTGCAGCCAACCATCGTCGTCGCACGTGAAGCCAAGGTCAGCAGCATCAATGTGTTTCAGCACATCGGCTCGCATATCGAGCTGACTCCTCATCTCCATTGCCACCTGAAGCACATCTGATTCCATGAAAACCTGCATTTTACATAATTCTCCATTCAAGATTGATGAAAACATAACAATCTACCGCGGCACAGATGCAGGGATGGCGCCAGGCTGCGGGGGAGTAGCGGTTGTATTTGCACGCACCGCAGATCGGTGCAGCCCAAGTGTCAGTTGCGGCCTATATTTCATCCTGCATATAAGCCTTTTTGTGGCCTTTTGTGGCCTTTTTGTGGCCTTTTTGTGGCCTTTTTGTGCCAGATGTTGAAATTAAGACTGCTTGAGTCGAGTGGTGTAATTAAACACAGCGACGACTGTTCAGCTCCGTTTGAAATTTTCATGACATTTTTTGTCCCAAATTCTACTTTCAAGGGTGTAGGCACGTTCACGGCCATTAAAGCTCAGCCATATCCTGCCGTGCCGTTTTGGTTTAAAACACTGTTACGTACATTGTTTATGACCGTGTTCACAACAACCACCACTCTCCCAAACAGAACATAAGGCTCTGCCTAGCACAATTGCTTCAAATCCTACCGCGGTCAGACCACCGCGCCCAAGCTGCCCCATTCCGCAACGGGTTTCTGATCATTAGTGCGGGAGGCATCAGACAAAACATAAGCCTGCATGTGTTACATATGGGTGGCTCGAGCAATTATAAACCGACCTATATTCAAAGTTTAACTTTTGCTATTGAAACCCGACAATCTACAGATGATGATGGATGAACAACAGGAAAACACCTACCTGTCCACCTTGACAGATTAAACAAAATGAATCGACCAAAGGCTTCTGCATACTCTACTTTTATGATGCCACTCTTAAAATGAGGATCTGGGAACTTCATAAAACAAAAACCAAGTCATTGATTAGGGCATTAAAAATAAGGTTAAAAAAATCCTTAAAAAATTTAAAAAAAGGTTTTGAAAAATCACCATGCAATATTGTACTAAGCGACCTGGAAGAGGGCCAACCCTTCAAAGGATATTGTGGCATTGCTCGATATAAAATGGCTACCGAAGGTGAATGGAGTCAGCGGCCAACGAGGATAGCGGTCATTACAAAGTATAAGAACAATACGATGAGCTCACATGTTTCTTAGAGACAATTCTTTCACCCAGAACTGGCAGCGTTGAACCAGCTGCATAAAGATATAAGAAGGACAAGCATCAGCCAATAGATTTACCAGAAAGTCAGAAACTCTAGAAAGTGCCCACACCTACCACAGTTGTAAAGACATAAAAAGAGCCATAATCACAGTACACATGCCTTATACACAATTGTTTCTGCATAAAAAGTGTGTACAACGCTGTGAGCGAACTAATGCGCTACAAGAAGAGTGTGTGATATCCGTCCATAAAAGGCTGGTGTCCGTCCATAAAAGGCTCGTTTATGTTCCTATATTTATATAGAAGGTCATTTACTAGGACCTCTCTTTAAGTTTGCTTAAATTACAGGTTGCACCCCTCTTATTTCTTAATTTACAAAAAAACTACCTGTAAATTTACATTTCATAACATACATGCACAAAAAAATCCCACCTAAAAATTTACTTGAAGGAGGTATTTTTGTGCATGGATGTTATGAAATGTAAACTTACGGGAAAAGTTTTTGTAACTTAAATAATAAGAGTGGGTGCAGCCTGTAATTTTGCTAACTTACATGGGAATTTTTGATAATATTCTTTTATATATATTATTTACTCAAATCCCCCGTGAGAGTTAGCATAAGTTCAGGTTGCACACCTCTATCTTTTCAAAATTACAAAGACCTCCCATGTCATGAAATGTAAATTTACAGGGGGAGGTCTTTGTAATTTCAAAAGAAAGAGTGGTGCAATCTGTAAATTGCAACAATTTACAGTGGAGATCCCAATAAAACAAGCCATTTTTGTTCGTCAATATGCCTGTTTGTTGTTTAATAAGTAGCTCGCCAATAAAATGCTCTCATTTATTCATGTTTTAAATGCTTATCTATGAGGAGGTTCTAAAAATTATATGCATGATGAAAGTATTGGGAAAATAATTGGATGGATGGATTTAATCTGATCTTGGTCCTCTTATTATGATTTGAAGTGGTACTAAGTGATTTTTGATGAAAAATTTATATGTATTCATATTCAGTAGCAAATCTAAAGGAGAGCCTTGGCGCATTGGTTGAGGTGTTGTCGTGTGACCTTGAAGTCACGGGTTCGAGTCCTGAAAGCAACCTCTTGCAAAAAATGCAGGGTAAGGTTTATGATCCGAGTTTACATCAGTTTACCTACATTTCACTCTTGTGGTGGGACCTCCCTGGACCATCGCTGTATAAATTAAAACCAACCTATGTCGGTACCAAGTCTGTATGAAAAATGGTGAGAGTTGTGTTAGGTAGATGGTCAACATAAAATTTAGTCACCCTTATGAATATGAATATTTGAGAAATTGCGTAAAAGCTACGTTGTTTCCCTAAGGAAAGCATCTTATGGTCTGAATGCGGCGTGGCTTGGCAAGGATCGCTACATCTCTAGGACTTGGGTGTAGTGTTAAATATGCAAGAGTCATCGTCGTATGATCCGAATGAGGCGTCTTGGCAAGGACCGTTGCACTTCCAAGCAGGTTGGTTGAATTGGAAAGGCTCGTCAGGGATTTTATGTGATCGTAAAGTACCATTAAAATTTAAAGGCAAGTTTTACCGGACTGCAATTAGACCGGCGATGCTCTATGGTTTTGAATGTTCGGCAGTGAAATGTGTACATGTGCAAAAAATGGGAGTGTGTGGAGATGAGAATGCTTTGGGTGGATGTGTGGACACACGAGACTGGATAAAATTAGGAATGAGTGTGTTATGGGCCTACTTCCGTAACCTAGGTAACTCGCCAGAATAGTGATCGGAGGCGGAGAAGATGGCGGTGGTGGAGGATATCGTGGAGCCGGAAACGCGGCTGCTTAAGCGGGGGTTGCTTGTTAGGAGGAGGGAGCTACCAGTTATCTAACAAGAGGGGATAAGAACTAAGACTTTCATTCCTCCCTAACCAAGACCCTAAGGGTCTCTTAAAAAGAACATACAAAGGGCATAAACGTAATTAGCCTGATACATAATAATAATATAATAAGGAGAAACACCACACAACTCGATAAGATAACCATACAGAACCATAACATCACTCTCGCCGTCCAAAAAGAGCTCGTCCTCAAGCTCGAGAGTTCCACGGTGGAGCACTTCATTCGATGCCCTCGTCATCAGAGTCCTCAAAGTGCAGGTAGAAAAGCTTGTGGCACCTGTGGCCGCGAGTGTACTGCTCGTCGCAATTAAAGCATAATCTCTGGGCGTGTCGCTGCAGCATCTCAGCCCGAAGAAAATCGATGGACCGGTGGGGTTGGAGGACCCTCGATGTGGCCCTGTGGGATAATGTTGGTGGCAAGTGGATAGACTTCCTGAGCCAGTTGGAGGTGACGATTGCAGAGCTGGGCCAAACTCATAACCGTCACTAAGTCCGGAGGGCCCTCAAACTCAACATCCAATCGCAGTCGCTTGCGAAGTCCCGCGATGAAAATGTCGACCTGCATATCCGGGGCAAGAGGAACATGCGCTAAGAGAAGCTGAAATTGTTCCAGGTACTCGTCCACGGTACCCGTTTGTCATAGAGAGTGAGTGCGCCGAGGGAGTTACTGCGGGGAGATCCGAAACACAGGTTGCAGAGCGCTTGAAGTCATCCCAAATCAGATTCGGTCGGTCGGGAGAGAAGTCGAGAAGCCCATAAAACAACGGAGTCGAGCATATGGAAAGATGCTAAATGAATCTGATCTGCTAACGGAGTTTGCTGGTGGGCGAAGAATTGCTCACACTTGGTGAGACAGCCCAATGAATCACTTTTCCCATCATAAGTGGGAATTCCAATCTGGTTGTAACGTGGTACAATCGCAGCGTCGGTGTGCGCGAGGACTAGCGGCGGTGGCTCGTGGACGGTCTGGGGCAGAGGGGCATGGCGGAGAAGTGGATGTGCCTGATTGCTGCTTGCATGATTGTGGGTGGGAGCGGTAGAAAGTTCATCGAGGCGCTTGGTAATGAGCGCGATAATGGCCTCTTGTTGACGGTCCGCGAGAGCAGTGTGCACAGCTTGTTGCGCCATGACGATCTGCAGCATGGTCATAATCTGACTTAGTTGGTCAGATGAGTCGCCCATAGTACGAGGAGGGAGCGAGAAGGAGCGGGGTGACAGGGCGACTGGATTGTGCTAAGTCGAATGCTTGGGAGTGGCCACGAGAGTCGCGGTGCCGCCCAATGTTGGCACAAAATTATGAAGGATGCGAAATGCTTGAGGAAGACATAGAAGGATGTAGGAGATGAATAGAGGGGAAATAAAAGGCACGGATGAAGGCAATAAAGTTGATGGTTGTGTGGATTGGGTGGGGTACTGGTGTGGGCTCGAGACAATCAATAAAATCGGATGTGCAGAAGCAAAACCGGCTGGCAGTTAAAAAAAAGAAAATATCATAAACGGGCGTTGCTAGCTCGAGAGAGAAAAGGCGTGGGCAGTTGGGAAGAGAAAATTAAATAAAAGGGTGAGATAATGTAATGTGCCAGCAGCCGGGAGGAAAAAAATTTAAAATAAGGGGTGTGGTGGTTGTGAATATTTAGGTGTCTTTGCAAAGTGGGTTAATATGAATTTTGGAAGAGGGCAGAGAATGTTGTGGCATTAGCGCGCGGCGAGTCGAGGAGGGTGTTTTTTAGGAGTAGGTTGCGTCGTGTCCTCATTGCACTAGTGTCGGCTGTGTTGACGATAGCTTCGGCTAAGCGAGAGAAATAGGACGTGCTGCAATCAGGCGGGGT